>CM046475.1:7202500-8526250 GCA_025506415.1 Flaveria robusta | reverse complement strand
GGTTCTTGCATATTCATGTTTTCATTTCATTGAAAAAATAGAAGTTTTTGGTTGAGATTATAAGATTATGATTTATGACTTAAGGCATCTAACCTAAGTTGATGTTTTTTTATGAAGTTCAAATAGGAAATATTCATTCAATACTAGACAGAAGATTGTGAAGGTTTGATTTCCACACGAAGGAAAGGAGGAACAAAAGGAAGAAGAAAGGTAGGGCTTTAATTTCCACAACAAATAGCGAGTTTCATTAGATTTATGATGCCAATCAAATACAATGTGTGTTATCGAACTTCTCATCAAATAAGGATTCTTATCCAACTGAGACCTTCATTAAAATTGAAATTCTAAAAATCGTATTCAAATCTTTTGTTGATGTTATTGGAGTATGGAAAGTTAGATTAACCAATTTTATCTCTAGCAAACTAAGTACCATATGTGTAACTGGCTTTTTTATATATAAAGCATAAACATAAAATGCTTTAGATTTAGTAAGGTTAACCAATTAACTTTATCTATAAAAACTAACTATTTAAACATTTGACTACTAACTTGGTTTGACAATCTTAACATTCCCTCACAAGCTAAATGGTGCGGCCCATGTGCAGGTTGGGTCTGAGGCAGACAAACTATGTATAACACAACTCTTTGTTGAGCATGTCGACATGCTGATGTGTGACATTAACATGCTGAACCACAAGATTCGAGCTAAAACCTTATCCTGATAAAGTTTGATGGGGTATCATTCCCTTTTTGAAAAATTCATATCCTAAGTAAAATTTGAATCAACCTCACGACACTTGTCACATAAATGAAAGACTAGACTAGCCTTTAAATCTATGCATCAATGTTTTCAAAAAAAAAATAGTAGGAGTGCAGCTAGGAGATGACTATAACTAATGCATCAGTGACATAAACCATCAATGCTTAGTAGCACCAAGTATCATGAGCAAGAGTCTGATACTCAACATTTGTATTAGACTCAGTATAATGTGTTTCTTTTTGGAACTCCAACTAATTAGGTTGTAGTCAAGTAAAACATAATAGTAGGTGATAGATCAATGATCATTCAAACAACCAACCTAATCTACGTCGACTTAAGTAAGAATGGCACAACTAGAAGATTTATTAATAGTTAATCCATGAACCGTGATTGTGCCAAAGAACACCTTTAGGAGCGATCCAGTGACCTTCAATAAGTTTTAAAACATCTACGAAACCTTATTATTAGCATAAACAATCCCTTAACTAGTAAATTAAGTACAATATAGGGCACCAATAATGTTGTGGGATAACATAGGATCGTCCATAGGAAGTGTAGAATCTCAAGAGAGATGTGCACCTTGGGACCTTGGTCTAGTTTTTACCGGCTTTGTTATGTATAATGGATTTCATCAAACGTGACTTCTAAAAACTTTGTTCTTACTTTTGGTATTCTGTAGGTGTTACCATATGCATATAACATATAAAGGCATTTAGGAATGAAAAACAACGTTTTTAGTAAAAATGCTACAAATGTAGGTTAAAACCTTAGTTTAGATTTTACATAACATTAATTTGATCTATAGAATCCATACTAGTTTTTATAAAACCTCATATACCATATTTGTAAGCCTTTTTATGTTCAAGGATGAGATACACAAGTTGAGATATGGAGAACGAGGTGTGAAAATATGAGAAAATAACAAGTATTGAGAATCAGGAGTTGTAATGGACCACTACATGCTATGGCTCGCTATAAAGACATTAGGGGAATAATTTCAAAATTTTCTAGCGGACCACTATGTACTAGGTAACAGTCTGCCAGGGGTCTTAGCGGACCACTGAGGATCTTGGTAACAACAGGTTTGTAATATGCCATTTTAAGAATCGAATATATCATTTTTAGTCGGTAGCAAGCCGTAGGGTTTGCCTTGGTGATCCGCTATGGGCCTAGATTCATAGATTTGTTTAAAAGTCTCAAAAGATCATAAATGAACCCATTTTACTCTTCATATTTCTCTCTATAGAAAACACTTTTCCTCCCTTTCTCAAATATCTGACGATATGAGGTGTCCATTGGACCCATTGGAGGTTGTTATTAAGCTTCTCATTACCCCTTTGCTAGGAAACAACACTGAGTGCTCGATGATTCATGAATTAAGCTCATTTGTGGCTTAAATCTTGAAACCAGGTCTTATTGAGTGGAATTTTGATGCAATATGTTACATTTGCATCGTTAGATCGTTCATAGGCAAATGATGGTGCAATGAAAAACCATATTTTTCATTCGAGTGTTGTGTTGATAATGATCTATACCTTGATCTTGTCATTTCATTATGGGTGTAAAACCATGATTTTTAGAAAGATCTAACTAATAACTAGTGCGCTATATAGCAAACTTTGGTTGTTGAGGAAAAATCCATTGTAGGTGAATGTGTCATAAGAACACGTGTGGTTTGGCTATAAGGCTTAACGCCACGTGCTCACCTTTACCATGTGGCTAGAAATCAACATGGTGATTGGGGACTTCAGCTTGAGGTGACTAACATAAGTAGGGCGTATGTTGATTTATTACCGAAGGATATGCTTGCGATGTACAAAAACATGCTGTGTGGTATGGATTAATTGCAGGGTCGCATGTTGCTCACTAGCGCGCGCAGAATCAGGATTGTGAAGGTTAGACATTACGGAGAAACATATTGGGTGAGTCTAACCATCCCTTTTTAGATGTTTTTGGGGTGTATCCATGTTGTGTTAACTAGTTTTGGTTGTAAATGACTTTATGTGTACTAAAAGTTAAATTGCCTTGGTGAGTTAGCAAGGCCATAGCCGAGGGATGCTTGATTGTGGTGTTAGATTTTGGAATTCCACATAGAGTTAGACTAACTTGAAACTACAAAGGAGCAGTGGATTGTAATTACGTTTTGGTTGTTTGTAACGTATAGGTTGCATGTGTTTTGTAAACACTGTTATAGTTAAATTTAGTCTTGTTTATAAAGTCTTCCGTTGTAAAATGTCGAGTACTATACAACAGGTTGTGCCTATAAACTTATTAATAGAATAATATGCTGCAAATTATACATATAAAACATGTCAATGCTCATCAAATATTTCCAAAAATCTTACTAAAAGTGATGAATTAGTACCTAAATCTTTTAAATTATATTTTCAGGCTTGAAATAGACCAAGATGGACAAAAGTAGCTTAAACAAGAAGGAATGAGAGTCAGTCAAATTTGGCACACCCCCATGTTTGTCGGTCAGATAAGACAAAAGTACTATTCTTCAAAGGGAGACATGACCCATGACCCAAGAGCATGAGGGTCGTGCCCTTAGAGGCAGGGGATCGTGCTCCATCCAACACGAGGTCATGCTCGACAAGGTTTGATTATTCTAATTTAATGATGACTCCATTTCTATCTTCTATCTTCTATATTTGTTGTTATGTTGAAGCTTATTATGACTTAAACTTTTAATATCATCCTAATTTGATGAAACTTTATGTAATTTATGATTAACTAATGGTGTGATTTATATTATATTAATGTTATGGTAATTTTGAGTAAACTTTTGATAGGGAGCATCTACATTTGAATGAGAGGTTATAAACTTATGATTTGTAATTATGAATGTCATATAACGTTAAAAAACATATGAACTGCCTTTTATTCGTAAAACCAGTTTTCATAATAAACTCACTAATGAATTAGAATTAGTTATTAGAAATCATATCATCTAACTTTCTGATAATTTGTAGGTTTTTTTTTCTTAATCTGAGAAATCTACAATAATTGTTATGTTTTTTTTTTAAATTAATAGTATTTTCTAACATCAAGTTATGTTTTCAGAAATTATATGTTAATAGGGTATAAAAATATTACCTACATCACTACGGGCTCAGTTGTTGTCTTGTAAGTTACTCATTGGCCATTGCAACTTTCCTTGTCACTACAGAGTCGATTTACGATAACTCTAAGCTGACTTATATTTATTCGTTAACATAATTATATTAATCAATATCTTTAAAACACACCACTAATTCATTACAACTACTAACGTAAAACCTAAATTAGGATGATATTCTTGCTTTACTGAAAAAATCATCAAACGTCTCTATCTTTAGTTACCTTTTAATTATTTGAATGATCTTTTTGAAAAGTAAAAAAATTGATTACCTTAAAAGAAACTAATTTTTTTTAAAATCAAAACTCACTCTGATAGTCAATGACCTAACATATTTGATACAGTGATCAAAATATCTTTCTTTTAAATCAATAAAAGAACATATGCCAAGCTAATAATTATTCATAAACTTTTTAGCTTAAACATTGTTTTTATCAAAACCATACTCTTTTTATTTACTCTTAGGTCAAAAAATACCGACTCCACCACTGATGGAGAAGACAAGAGTGGTCTGCAAGAGTCTTTGGTCTTCCTTTCATGATCTTTCTTCAAGGCCTCCGGTCGTGATTTAGCCTTTGGGTAGATCACACATTCAATCCTCATTCACGGGTAAAAAAAAAAGGGTTTAGGTTTTTAGATCAATCCAATTCGATATTTTTTTAACATTAAGTTATGCTGAACCAAAAATCAAACTTGTTATTCGATATTTTTTTAATATTAAGTTATGTTTTTAGATCAATCCAATTCGATTAAATCGGTTTCGAACCCGTGCCGGTTCATGTTAGCAACTTGACTCGTAAATCCTAATGTCAAATAACATCTTCCCTCTCTGCGTCACCTCCTCCTTATCCGGCGCATCACCTCCTACATCCCCATGGTTAACCACCGATAAACACTTTACACCTTCTTCATCATCTATCCCCAAAACCTAGGGTTTCAATTTCACCCTTCGTAATTCTCACCTCTTCAAAACGAAACATATCACATGGACTCCAATCGCCAGTTCAATAACCCCTACACCTATTCGAATCTCTTCAATCTTGAGGTATCAATGTGTATTTTGTTGTTTGCTTCCTTTCAATTTCAATTTGCATTATGTTCTTTTCAATTCTTGTTGTGTGGATTCACTCCGCTGCAATTTAGGGTTGTGGAAGTTTTAATTTGGCTTATATATTGTAGTCGTTGATGAACTTTCAAGTACCTCAACCAGAAGATGAGTTTGATTATCATGCCAATAGTAGTCAGGATGAGAGCAGAGGTAGGCACAACTTCAAATCATTGTTCTCTTTATTTTGCATTTGTTCATATTGTGGACAATATGAATTACACAGAGAATCAAACATATTGAATTTGTATGGACAGTTTTGTTACTTTTGTATATTGTAGAAATATAGTTAGAACATGTTAAACCATCCATCAAATATATCTGTTGAAGTTATTGATGGTTCAACAGGTGGACAAGCTGACCAAAGTAATGGAATGATGTCGGAAAAGAAAAGGAAACGAAGTGTGTATAGTAGTGATGAAGATCAGGATGGTGGTTACCGAACATACATCTCTGAGGAGCGATATAGGGCCATGCTTGGTGAGCATGTCAATAAGCACAGGAAAAAGCAGAATAATAGTAATCGTAATTTTAGTACTCCGTCTCCTGCTTCTACATACAATGGTGTGGCAGAAAAGAAGAGTAAACGAGCACACATGATTGAAACAGCCTCAAATTTTTTAATGGGTGGTATAACTCAGAAGCAGGGTAACTATGAAGTAGATATATCTCCAGATTTCAACATGAATAGGTTCGTCCATTATTTAAATATGATGTGATTTCGATGCTAGTCAAATGTATTATATTTGAGTTTTCTTTTTAATGTGCAGGTCATTTTCAGAACCTATTTATTTGGATATTGGAGATGGTATCAGTTACAGGATTCCTCCAACTTATGAAATGTTGGCTGCTACATTGAACTTGCCTAAAATGTCAGAGATTCGAGTGGATGAGTTTTATCTTAAAGGCACACTTGATTTGGGCTCATTAGCGTCAATGATGTCAGCTGACAAAAAGTTTGGCCCAAGAAACAGAGCAGGGTTAGGTGAGCCTAAACCCCAGTATGAATCCCTTCATGCAAGATTAAAGGCTCAGTCTTTGAATAACTCTCCCCAGAAATTCAGTCTTAAAGTCAGTGAGATTGCATTGGAATCATATGCTATTCCAGAGGGAGCGGCTGGTGGTATTCGACGTTCCATCATGTCAGATGGTGGAATTTTGCAGGTTCACTATGTGAAAGTGTTGGAGAAAGGTGACACATATGAGGTTTGTATTCAGCATATTCAAAATGTCTTGTATATAGAGGCGGCAAAGTGGGCGGGTTGGATAACAATTTAAAATGGGTAAGTTTTTGCATTTTTTAGGACGGATAAAAAGGTCAAGTTAGGTTGTCCTGAAAGGCTGAAAGCACTTTTTGGCCAAAAAAAAACTTTTTTGTTTATATACAGTAGCATAACCCAACTCAACTCATTCATAAGTAAACGGGTCAAACTTGCCCCCTATACTTTTATGGTAAATTAGGATTTTGTCTGCTGTTGTCACTTGTCTCTTATATGCATGCACCTTGAACCGTTTGACATCCAGATTATTGAGCGTAGTTTGCCTAAGAAGCAGAAAGAGAATAATGATCCATTTTTGTTTGAGAAAGAAGAGACCGAAAAAATTGGTAAATATTGGGTGAACATGGTCAGAAAAGACATACCAAAACATCATAGGGTTTTTATCAACTTCCATAGAAAGCAACTAACAGATGCCAAGAGATTTGCAGAAATCTGTCAACGTGAGGTCAGTGCAGAAGCTTTATGATGAATTTTCTTTTAATTCTATCACAATTTTTATCTTGTGTACATGATTTAGAGGTTGCTTTTTATTCCAGGTAAAAATGAAGGTGAGCAGATCACTCAAGTTGATGAGAGGTGCTTCAATTCGCACAAGGAAACTGGCAAGGGACATGTTGATTTTTTGGAAGAGAATAGATAAAGAAATGGTAATATTCTTGTATTTTAATTGTTGGATAAAGTTGAGAACATTAATTTTGTATAAAAAAATAGTAAATAGTATTCATTCAGGCTGAAGTAAGGAAAAAAGAAGAAAAAGAAGCTGCAGAAGCTTTGAAACGTGAACAGGAGCTTCGTGAAGCCAAGAGACAACAGCAGAGGCTTAATTTCTTGCTGTCACAAACAGAATTGTACAGTCACTTTATGCAGAACAAGACAGCTTCCCAACCTCATGGGACTTCAACCGAAGAGGAAAATAAAGTAGTTGACCAAGAAGCAATTTTGACTTCAGAAGTCAATGTTGAAGATGAAGATCCTGAAGAGGCTGAAATGAAAAGGGAGGCCTTGAAAGCAGCCCAAGATGCAGTCTCTAAGCAGAAGTTGATTACTAGTGCATTTGATGATGAATGTTTGAAGTTGCGTCAAGCTGTAGGGACTGATGCTCCTGACCAAGATGCTTCGATTGCTGGATCTACTGACATTGACTTGTTGCACCCGTAATATTCTTCTTCTTCTTGGTCCAAAGGATTAAAACTGGGTTGATTTGGGCCTTTTTTATCTTTTGGGTTTGTTTGGGACAAAACAACTTATCCAAATTCGTTAAAAGTTAAAACTACAAAATATTCATGAATTTATGGTGAAAATGGGTACGATTGGGTGGGGTTTTACCACTTACACCTTTTTTGCTCTTTATCTTTGAATTTGATAAATAATTAAAGTATTAAATATGATTACAAGAACTTTACTTTGAAAAGGCAATCTAACTTTTTGAAATAAAATGATTTAAGAGAGGTTACAAGTATTATTTACCTTGATCTATTATACTGCGATCATGATTATATTAGTACTTTTGGTGCTGCAAATTATTATTCTTACTATTATATAGTAAACTTCATAGTTATCTGAACTGGGTCCATTTGCCCCTTGCCCCTTGCCCCAAACCCATCCATTTTGTTACATCTACCCGTCGTTTGTTTGATTACTATTCAAAATTGTTTCAGGTCAACTATGCCAGTAGGGTCATCAGTACAAACACCCGAGTTATTTAAAGGTTCTCTGAAAGAGTATCAACTTAAAGGTCTCCAGTGGCTGGTGAATTGTTATGAGCAGGGTCTAAATGGTATTTTAGCTGATGAAATGGGGCTTGGAAAGACTATCCAAGCAATGGCCTTTTTGGCCCATTTGGCCGAAGTGTGTACTCTACTTGAAAATCTTTTATTTTTACTGTAAATCTGCAACTAAATTGAATAATTATACCTTTTTAGGAGAAAAATATTTGGGGCCCGTTTTTAGTGGTTGCACCTGCTTCCGTCTTGAGCAATTGGGTTGACGAAATCAGTCGGTTTTGCCCTGATTTAAAAGCACTTCCTTATTGGGGTGGCATTCAAGAACGTACAGTACTTAGGAAAAACATTAATCCAAAGCGTCTATATCGTAGGTAAAGTATATGATTATGATTATAAATGTTGTTAACCTCATGTTACATGTCTACCTTTTTTATTTTCTATATTTCAAATGCTGATTATTAGAATTTTATATCACAGGGAGGCTGGATTTCACATTCTTGTTACCAGCTATCAGCTGTTGGTATCAGATGAAAAGTATTTCAGGCGTGTGAAGTGGCAATATATGGTCTTGGATGAAGCTCAGGCTATTAAAAGTTCAAGCAGGTATGAACGTTTACCCTTTTTGTTGTTAAAAATGACGAAAATGCCCTTGTATGTTTCTCATTGTATTTTGTTGGAAACTTCTGACAGTATAAGATGGAAGACACTACTGAGCTTTAATTGTAGAAACCGGTTGCTTCTTACTGGAACTCCAATTCAGAACAATATGGCTGAGTTGTGGGCCCTACTTCATTTCATCATGCCAACCTTATTTGACAGTCATGAGCAGTTTAATGAGTGGTTTTCAAGAGGGTATGATTTTTAGTCTCTTATATATGATGTTAGCTTTATTTTCTGATAGTGATGATTAAAACTGCATCTCTTATTATATTATGTATCCTCATGTATGACCAGTATAGAAAACCATGCGGAACATGGTGGAACACTAAACGAGCACCAACTTAGCAGATTGGTGAGTAACACCTGATCTTTTTTTACACTGGTTTTTGTATTCATGAAGTGTATGTACATAATTTTGGAACTCACATGTTTAATTTTGTGTTAAACTTTACCAGCATGCCATTTTGAAGCCTTTCATGCTACGCCGTGTAAAGAAAGATGTGGTTTCTGAGTTAACAGGGAAAACTGAAATTACTGTTCACTGCAAGTTGAGTTCGAGGCAACAGGCTTTTTATCAAGCTATAAAGAACAAGATATCTCTTGCAGAGTTGTTTGATAATAACCGTGGTCTTAATGAGAAAAAGATTATGAATCTGATGAATATCGTCATTCAGTTGAGAAAGGTAATTTTCAAATATACATGATTAGCATTTTACATTTTACATTTTTTTGTTTAGTCCATTATATATTCTTTTAATTTTTTTTATCATAGGTTTGCAACCATCCAGAATTATTTGAAAGAAATGAAGGAAGTTCATATCTGTACTTTGCTGATATCCCAAATCCACTGCTTCCGCCTCCTTTTGGAGAATTAGAGGATATACACTACTCTGGAAATCAAAATCCTATCACATACAAGGTTGTTTTATTATTACTTTTTTGTATCTAGAAAACTAACTTCATCAAGACAATTTTCTTTATCTTCACTTTGTCTTATTTTTATGTATTTATTAGTTATATATATCCTCATAAATGCTTCCAGGTACCAAAGTTGGTCTACCAAGAAATTACCCAAAATTCAGACATGTTCTCTTCAGGAGCGAAGCATGGTTTTAGCAGAGGATTATTTGAGAAACATTTTAACATATTCTCCTCAGAAAACGTGTATTCATCTACATTCAAACAAGAGAAAGTTGGGGCCTTCGGATTTACTCGATTGATTGATTTATCACCGGCTGAGGTGTCATTTCTAGCCAATGGTTCTTTAATCGAGAGATTATTATTTTCTATCATGAGATGGGACCGACAATTTTTAGATGAGCTTGTGGACTTGATGATGGTAAACGAAAATGTTCAAACCAATGATATTGAGTTCAAAAATCTTGGAACGGAGAAAGTCAGAGCAGTCACAAGAATGCTACTGATGCCAACTAAGTCAAAGTCATTTGACAATTTGGTCTTGCCAGATCAGGATAGACTTGCAACCAATGTTCGACTTCTCCATTCAGCTTTTTCTTTCATTCCAAAAACAAGAGCGCCCCCTGTAAGTTTTCTTTATTGATTCATTTATAATTTATGTAAATATATGTTATTCTTTGTCATGTTTTCTTTGGTAGGTTAATGTGCACTGCTCAGATAGAAATTTTACGTACAAAAAAGTTGAAGAATTGCATCATCCATGGATTAAGAGGTTGTTAGTTGGCTTTGCACGCACCTCTGAGTGTAACGGCCCCAGAAAGCCCAATGGCCCGCCTCACCATTTAATACAAGAGATTGATAAAGAACTACCTGTTTCACAACCTGCTCTTCAACTCACTCACAGGATCTTTGGGTCATGTCCACCAATGCAGAGTTTCGATCCTGCAAAAATGCTCACTGTATGAACATTTTTATCTTCATTTACATGTTATGTGTGCAATTTGGATGCTTTTTTTAATTTGATTTGTGATGATCTTTAGGACTCGGGGAAGCTTCAAACATTAGATATATTATTGAAGCGTTTACGTGCTGGAAATCATCGTGTTCTTTTGTTTGCACAGATGACCAAGATGTTGAATATTATTGAGGTACCGGAGACTAGTTTTAAACTTATGTTTGTTAAATACTGTCTTTTCTATGAAATGATGATTACTATTACAACTGAATGCAGGATTATATGAACTATAGAAAATATAGATATTTAAGGCTTGACGGGTCATCCACCATAATGGACCGCCGGGACATGGTCAAGGATTTCCAGCTTCGGTGAGTGTTATACATTACAATTTCAATTACTTCTTAAACAATCTTTCAAAATTAAATTGTATCTTTTGTAAAAATGTAACTCCAGATTTGGGAGTGATCTGTTTAAATTTTTTAAACAACCTTATAAAGCATGTGCATCTAGACTGATTTTTTTATATTTCAGGAGTGATATTTTTGTATTTTTATTGAGCACAAGAGCTGGTGGGCTTGGGATCAATTTGACCGCTGCTGACACTGTCATATTCTATGAAAGCGACTGGAATCCTACATTGGATTTACAAGCAATGGACCGGGCTCATCGGTTGGGTCAGACTAAAGATGTTAGTTTTATCTGTAACTAAAAACTTCTATAGATTCTACTAACATCATATCTAAATGGTTTCGTGAAATCTTAAATAAATCACATGTTTTTCTCCATGATGTAGGTTACTGTGTACCGGTTAATTTGTAAAGAGACTGTTGAAGAGAAAATCTTACAGAGAGCTAGCCAGAAAAGCACAGTTCAGCAACTTGTAATGACAGGTGGGCATGTACAGGGTGACTTGTTAGCTCCTGAGGATGTTGTTTCTTTGTTGATCGATGATGCACAACTGGAGCAGAAACTAAAGGAAATTCCCACACAGGTTCGGTTTCTGAACTCATTTTTATTTTATATTTTAAATATATATATATATATATAGGGGAAGGAACGATTGTTAACCCACCTTTATTGCGATAACCCGTTAACACTGATGTAACAAACACTTACACCATGATTATGTAGTTAATTAACTTTTACACCGAGTTACACCACTGGTGTAATCATTTTCCCTCCATTTTTTAAAAAATTTCCTCCTTTTTTAAAATCGTCTTTAACTTTTTTGTATGATATTATTTTTTTATACAAATTACACCATTAAATAAATTATTTTAATATCTTTAATTTGAGTATAGTCTTGCTATATTTTTTTTTTTAAATTTTAACATTCATTGTGGACCACTAGTTTACCACCGTAACTCTAAGTTACAGTGATGACGTGGCCTGCTGTGGACCACTAGTTGGTTAACAGGTTATCGCAATAAACAAGGGTTAACATTCGTTCTCTATCCGTTATATATATATATTAATTTATGTTCAAATGCAGGCTAAAGATAGACAAAAGAAGGGAGCAACAAAAGGTATCAGGATAGATGAAGAAGGAGATGCTTGCTTTGAAGATGTAGCTAAATTTGAAACCCCGGTTGACTATGATGACCCCTTTCTCAACCCTGAGAAGACCACACCTGTCGATAAGAAGGTATGGACTTTTGACCAGTTATCCAGCCCGTCCATTTCAACACCTCTAATTCTACCTTATACTATATGTCATGTTGCAGAGAAAAGCTAGTACAGATAAAGGTCCTGCAAAACCAAGGCCACCAAAAGGTTCAAAAAAACCGGACTCCGGGGCAACACCAGGTTCAGAATCTACTGATGGTACAGTCCCATACGGCGACATACAGCAACAGAGGCCCAAAAGACTGAAGAGGCCAACAAAGAGTGTGAATGAAAATCTTGAACCAGCATTTACTGCTGCACTGGATCCGGCCCAAAGCCCACATGTATCGGAGCCCACTTTATAGCTCATGATGCTGATGCTGTTGCTAGAGCTAGGTATAATAACATCTAAAGAAAAGATACAATTAACGTTTCTAACATGTTTTAGAGTCCATAAAGAGAATAGAGATTCCTTGTCTATGGAGAGAACTGTAGGAGGGGGATGGCCTGTAGCAAGTCATTTTCACTAGGTGTATTATAGTGCAAGCATGTATGCAACTGTAAGTTTGGGTTTTTGTATAATAGTTGTATAGTAGCTTTTAGGTGTCTTTTTTGAATCCTTGTCACTTTCGAAAGCAAGTTTTAGTGAACTGTAACGTTTCTTTATAAAGAGTTAGAATAAGTATCTAAAATATATGCTGTGCGGATTTAATTCAAAATAATCTTTTTCTTGGTAGAGAATCACAAGAATTGTAACAAGCGCCGTTTGAGCCCCCCATCATCTTCAAGCTGTATCTGGCTTGTGAATTTGTCGGTTTTCTGGTTTAACCAGTTTTCAAGGTTCAATCTTTAACTTTCTTGAGCATGTGGGTGTTTATAATTTACTATCAACTATTTTTTCAACATGGACGTGATAACTTACCTTTTGATTTGGTTTTATTGCGAATTTGAAAGATTTAATGAAGAAAAATAGACCCAATTACAACCGTCTACTTTTTCGAACATATGCATATTGCAGGTATTTTGATTGTTGCATGCATATGTTCTTTCACATCAACGCATCCATACTAGGGATATAATCTTTCCTTCAAATTCAGAATACATTCATTAGTTTGCATTCGCATATTAGCACGCTTGCATTGTACTTTGAAAAAATTCTCATATATATAACTTCTTTTTACATGCACGTGTGCAGATTATATATAGACCTACATTATTCTACAGTTACAAAACTCACAAAATGGATAATTTGAACCCGCAAAATCATCCGGCAAGCCTTATATTTAGAAAAGTGATGCCCAAACTATTCATGCAAGTTAAAACATCTTGAGCCTTGGTGAGCAAGCCTGCTGCCCTGTACAAATGCACACCTGCACTCATGATAAAACGGTCGGGTTTTACACCACCACCAGCGGTAATGCTTTCAAACAAAGATACGCCTTTTTCCACATATCCATAGTCCAAGTAGAATCTAAGCATCGTTTGATAGCACGCAACATCTGGGGTCACCCCATCTGTGATTAGTAGCTCATAAACCCTCTCCACTTCGCCCAACAGGCCTGTTTTTGCTAATGCGGAGAGTAACACGTTATAATGAGCACAAGAAGGGGATATCGCCCCTTGTTTCTTCATCAAACTAATGGCTTCCTCTGCTTCAGTGTACTTCTCACCAGCTGCGTATGCTCGAATAAGGGAAAGATAGGTAGAAGAGTCGGGTGGTGAACCGTCCGTTTGCATCTCATTAAAAAGTTGAACCGCTTCTTTGTAGAATCCCCGGGTAGCATACACATTCAACATAATATTGTAGCTCACCTATGAATATATATACCAACAAACGTATTAAAGGTAATTCTCGGTCTCAGAAAATGATTATACTGATAAACACAACATTTTACTGAATAAAAACCATAATTCCCATCTCCAAACAATATATCATTAGGGTTCAAATCGGGGTGTCCCTCTCAACATAAGAATCATGTTATTACATCTACTACAAATTGGTTCATACACACTTAATACACTTCCATTCAACGGCCATTTTCCCTTCAACCCTAGTTTACTTGGTCATATCACGATGAACCTAAGTTTACTACTGTAGCATAACCTCCATAAATGAATTGTTTCACCAAATGCATAATTTTCTCGGGTCCCGACTTATTATTATTATAATTGCTGTTATCAGTATCCATATATAGATATCCTAACTAAACAAATACTTTTTTCCGGCCTCAAGAGTATTCATCTATCAAGGTTCAATGTAATTAATATCCAAAAATGTTACTCATAAATCACCACCTTTTTCAAAGAGAACATATTTTGTATGGTTTATTGAAACATAACCACAACATAACCACCTGTTTCTCTCCATAGCAAGAATAGCTTATGAATTATGCAAACTTCATGCTTTATACTATCATCTCTAACTACTTTGATTAAATCAACAATTCCATGATAATACACATGCTTAATTACATGCATCTCTAAACCATGACCTAAAGTCCTAAACATAATAGATTATATCGATATTTGATCTTTCATGCATCTAGCTGAAACAAAACTATGCTCTCCGAAGTTCATCAAATATGAATCCGTTGGATATATTAAACATTAGACGAGATCAGAAAGGAAAAGAAAGCAATTTTACATCAAGGTTTTCAATAAAAGTAGAAGAATACTGTGTGCATACCTGCCCAGGTTTTATTCCTTCTTCCTGCATCTGCTTAAACAAGATTGATGCTTCATCAATTTTACCTACAAAGGGCCACGTAATAAGAAAAATTGAGAGATGTTGTGCCAATAAGAAACAACTGACCCTTTACAATCACTGTAAATATCTATAAACATAAAACCAGAGGCGTCTTTGAAGAAACTCATGCACTCATACTAAAAAGACATTAAGTTAAACTGGAGTCTATCAAGAAAGACATCTATATTTTAAAATAGTTTAGGTTTCCTTTCGTGACTCTATTAGACACAATCCTACACTCCTCCAGTCAATAAGAAGCAGTGTATTACCAGCCTTCCCATAGTAAAATATCATATTTGTGTATGCTTTCTCATCCAGAGTCACACCCTTTATTCGAGCAGTGTTGAACATCTCTATAGCTTTATCAAGATCTCGCATACGCCCATGCACACTGCATATGTCAACATTTTAACATGAGAAAAAAAAACAATGAACTCTTTTGTTCTTGTTTAACATGTTGACACAATAGTTAAGTTCTTACGTAATCATGGTGTTGAAAGTTTGAATTGTTGGAGCAACACCATAAGTAAGCATTCTCTCATAGATGTCTGCAGCAAACCTCAGTCTACCTGCACCATTTAGATGTTGATCCGCACGTATTTAATCAAAATCATAGAAGGAAAAGTAAAATGGGACTACAGAACTGAGAGCGAACCCGCGTCTAGCATTGCCTTTATGAAAGTATTGTATGCCACTGTATCAAGCTCCGTTTTCTTATGGAAACATTTTTTTATGGCATTCTCTGCATCCCGATACTTACCTAAACAGTGAAAAATAATAACTGTAAGAATCAATCTTATCAACACTTGGCCTTTAAGATAACCCAGTTAAATCCTGAGACTGGGAACATAAGCAAGATTAGGAAAAATAAGTCTCCTTAAATATATGCTAGTAACAGGACAAGAGCCACAATTACTTATACATCTCATTTCTTACCACAATTACTCAATGCATTCACCAGCATGCTGATTGCAACAGCACCAATATCATGGCCGTTCTTATCTTCCTCTACGTAAAACAAGTATGCCTCGTCCACTTTTTTAGATTTGAGAAATACATCCATCATACAACTGTACAAATGCTTTTGTTCTGAAGAAGCATCTCCCACTGCTGCAAATGCTTGTTTCGCTAGCTCCACCTGATTTTGCTTTCCATATAAATATATCATAGATGATAGAGTAGAAATCTCTAGCTTGTAACCCAGCTTCAGTAATAGGTCAAATAGAGATTCAGCTTGAGATGTCAAACCTACACCAACAAAGACAGATGACACCAAATATTAATATGCAAGACAAAAGTAGGCGCAAGCATCCTCAACTGAAACATATATACCTTCTTTAATGAAGTTCATAAGCAGTTGACTGGCTACTAACAAGCCATTGGCAGTGTTCAACAACAAGTTAAGTGTCTTTTCCATCTTGTTTGCAGTTTCAGGTGCCATATACAGAGTCAGCAGCAGCTCAAACGCCAAAGGATCTGAATCGGTTTCTTTAAGTCCTGTAAAATCTCCACGGATACCCAACAGAATCGTCTGAATGAATTTATCATCTTCTTCTAACAGTCCCTTTTTGCTAAGCTCTTGTAACATTTGCTCAGCGTCACTTGACATATTTTCCTTGCAATATACCTTCATGACCGTCTTAAGAAGCACCTTATCAAATTTTACTTTATTTTCTCGTATCTGAATAATGAAGTCTTTTGCCTTCTCGGTAAGTCCTAGTTTCATATATAAAGTCAGCATGTCTGTGCAAGAACAACAGTCGGGAAAACCAGTCTCTGAAAGAGATTGAAACGTAAGTTCAGCAGCTTCTACATCCTCCTTCATTACATAGCATTGCAACAAAACTATATACGCAAACCTTGAAAAACTTGAACTTTTATATCTTAACTGTTCCATTACATCCAGGGCTTTTTCACAATTCCCTGCAGTCAAATGGACTTGTGCCATTGTTATATATGTTTTATCATCACTTAATAAACCCAACTTGTCAATCTCTTCAAATGTTGTCATGGCATCCTCATATAGACCAAGCTTACCATATATCCTAATAAGCAAACAGTATATGACTTGGTCTGCTACAACTTTATACCTTTCCATTTCTGAAAATAGGGATAAAGCTTTAGAATAGTTTCCAGTTCGATAGTAGAGTGATAAAAGTGAAGCACACGTGAAGGTACTCGGAACTATTTTATGTTGTCGCATGTCTTGATAGAGACTTAAAGCTTCGTCTTGGATGCCCTTTTGGCAAGTTACTGTAATAAGATGGCTATAAGTAGCCTCCTCTGGTACAAATCCCATAGTCTTCATCTCCTCAAAAGCCTTGAAAGCTTCATCAATAAGACCATTTTTCACCAATGAGCTGATAACAACTGTATATGTGAAGTGGTTGGGAATTACACCACTTGCAACCATCTGTCTCCAAATCTCAACGACATTTTGGTGAAAAGATTTCTTTTGCAAAGATGATAGCATGAAATTGTAAACTGCAGCAGAGAGCATGATGCCCCGTTGTTGTACCGCAGAGTAAAAGGACAGCATAGCCTTGTGGCGACTCCATTTAGCATATGCGCACAGCATAGTTCCACAAGCAACTTCATCTGGCTCACACCCAGCTTCAAGCATTTCCAAGAATGTCTCTTCTGCAAGCTTGATTTTTCCGGTTTGTCCATAAGTTCGAAGCAAAAGGGTATAGACTATAACACTGGGCCGGTAACATAACTGTTTAACCATAAATCTAACATTACACCAAATTAATTTAAGAGCATACAGGTAAAAATATATACAGACTACAGAGCTTATATATACAATAGACAATTAAATATTTACACCAAAATAAAGCTCCAATAGAGTGCTATCAACCTGTAATTTCATCCAGGCAAAAAAGTCTCTGGCTTGCCTCCAACTCCTTTGCTCTTTCAACACAGTACACATCTCTCTAAAAGTGAGCTTAGTAACAAAGGAAGCCATGACTTGCCTCATGTCATAAGAACCCTCAGGCAAACCAGAAAGGCTCCGCACCCGCTGAATTGCTGCCACTACATGCCTGCCGTACAGGTGCCCATTCCTATCATCCTCCAAGTATTGAATCATCTGCTCAGGTGACCTCTTGATCCACCTGGGTGTCAAGGCTTGTGAACCCTGGTTGCGCCTCAAGGCGCTTAAATAACGGGCTTTTGCTTTGATGATGCGACGGGCGTTGTCGTCTGAAAGAGGGTTCTTTGGGTGCTTTGATTTGGGTTTGGGTTTGTTTCCATCGCTCAGAGACCATGGGTCTGGTGAGACTGAACAGGAGATTGTGGATGATGAATTAAGATGCAGAGGATAAAGTGACTTTGAAGGCTGACAACTTAATGGGGTTGCGTTTAGGAACGAAGATTTTAAACCTTCCATGGATGTCCAAAAGCTTCACAGCCTCACAGGAACACCAGTTCATGTGTACAAGATAATACCATTAAAGACCTGCACCACAATTTAATAGATTTTTACCATTTTAATTCCACTTGTTGCAACTAAGGTTTATACTATTTTGTGCTCAAGGAATTCCAAAGGCTCTATCATCTATTTATAATCACTAGATTAAGGTTTACAACTTTGAGAACAAGATATGTTAATTTAGGCAAGCTGCCTAAAATAAACCAAGAAAACAACCTAGAGTCGGCCGACCTTCGAAGCCTCCACACCCAACAAACCCAAATTCAGTAAGTATACTAAATTTGCCAATAATTATCATTAAGTGGATTTACGACCAATTCTGTTGTTCTCATGGCCTAAATAAACCCAAGTCAACTAGTGATATTCATTTGCTTATGGCTGCACACCAAACAGCATATTTGATCTTAATTTCAACCCAACCTCACTTGTTTGATTCAAACATTCATAAAAATGACTTTAATCACCCTTCATATAGATTCCAAGGTTGAACGCATGATCATTCAAAATCACTTTTAGCCAAATTGTCAAATAACTCACCAAATTGCCATTTGAGGTCCATTTTAGTCAACTTCAAGGTTTCACCAAGATTCACAATCATACCTTGAATTTTCATACAAAAAAGTTCTACAGGTGATTCTAACTCATATTAATCAGAATTGGAGATGCAGATCTTTCAAGCACTCTATACTACATAAATTAGGGAACAATGCCAAATAACATATGTAAGCAAAAGTAGCCTACCTCCAGCCTTCATTCCAATTATGATTTATTTCTAACCCTTTATAATCAGTCAAATAAATAGATAAATCAGTTACATAAAAATGGTCTTCTTTTCAACAAAGATATAAACTTTTACATTTTCCAAGCTTATTTCATACAAAAACTTTCTTGCCCATTTTTAATTAATCATCAATATGCCAATATGATTACAAAAACAATATTATTAAAATAATGTGAGCATTTCCATAAAAACTATCACAAATCAACAATCTAAATAACCGAATAGAATTAGCAATTAAAAAATATAAATAACCGAATAGAATTAGCAACTAAAAATCAATAGCAAATGTAATTGCTGCAGTTAGCAATCAAAAAATCAATCTAGAACCTCATATAGTCCCCAATAACAAACTAATAATAAAAAATCAAGGTCGTTAGTTGCTGTGGTTATGGATTAAAACACAAACAACAATTAACCACTGGAGTAATGTAAATGTAATGGATGGAACCTCAAACATGCGATTTACGTTGCTGATTCGCTGCTGTTGGTTGTGGACAACTGAACAAAGTCTTTAGTGGCTGCAATTTAGGGAAGAATCTTGCTACAGACCCTGAATTAGGGTTTTAGATAAGCAGATATATGGTAATTAGGGTTTTAGGGAAGATGCATAACAGTCGAGCAGATTATGGATAACGGTAGCAGAGCAATTCGAACACTGTTTGTTGTTGAGGCGACTCACACGGTTTTCTTATCACAAAATTAACTAGCGTTTTAATATGTTGCCAAAACTTTAAAAATAAATGATATATATTTGTTTTAAGGGTTATTATTAATAATCTTACAAGAAAATTGCATAAATGGTTTCTGTGTTTTACTCAAATTATATGTTTCGTTTACAAACTTTAAAAATTATAAAGATAGTTTTAATTTTTATGTAATCATTGCATGTTTGGTCCCTAACATTAAATTCAATAATTTTTTATGCATTTTATAAAATTTAAACTAACGTTTAAATTTAATTTTTTGGACCAAACGTCCACATAAAATTTTAGACTAACTTTGTGATTTTGTAACATTTGAGGACCAAATTTTCAATGACTACACAAAATTTTGGACTAGTTTTGTAATTTTCAAAGTTTTGGGACCAATCATGCAATCTAGTCAAAGCATAAAAACCATTTATACAATTTTTTCTAATCTTAACTTTAATTTATCAACTGTGATTAATTTTAATTTAGAAAATATTTATAAACATTCTCAAATTTGAGCTTAATTTTTTTTGACATTCTCTTACTAACTAAGAGTTAACCTCATTAGTTTTTTTGATAATGTGGACTTTTTATGTGGCCAAAACACTGTAAGGATTGTAGAAGAGACTGATGCACTTAAAACAGTTAAGGTGTCTCCTGCATGCATGTACTTTGTGCATGGCAGAAGTTACTTCGAAAGTTTTGCACGCTGCAAGGAAATTACACTAAGTGCAAAATCTTCCGAAGCCAAAGAACAATTCTTCGAAGCCAAAGATGAAGTCTTCCGAAGCTTAGAAGACAAAGTCTTCCGAAGCCTTAAAGATAGAAGACTGATTTCTTCCGAAGACAGAGAAGACATGCTCTCTGTGATCAACAACTTTTCAGAAAAGCTGACCAACTTTCCACTGCCACTCTGTAGACTCACCAACTTATACAAGTTGATGAAAAGGTCCATGCTTTAGGAAGCTATAGATTAAGGTCTTGAGTCTGTAACTTTCTACTTTATGTACTTTTATCCTTTTTGTATTACAATAGGATGTGAGCTATGGCATGTCATAGTCACATGTCAAAAGACAATCTGCCTTTTGACTTTACATTGATCTTGTTGTCTAGATTAGTGTTTCCAGCTGGCCTTCAAAGTATCGCCTGCTGTAGGATGTAGTATAAAGTATCTCAGATCCTTGTATTTTATTTTCATGCTTAGTAACACTTATAATAGAACTTGAGAGTAATATACTTGATCCTTGAAAACCAATTTTGTTGTTCTTAAGTTTTTGTCTCTTGTTTACTTGTGTTTTCTTAGTATCACTATAAAGGTTCTAGTTCCTTATTTGATCTGTTAAGTGTTCTAAGTCTCTACTCATTGTAAAACTGATTTGCATTGAACACCTTCAAATGGTCCTGCAAACACTAAAAAGAAAGTTAAAATCTACCATCAGGTTCGTTAATGTGAATCTTTTACACCCGAAACAGGTCAATTTTTACCTCTTTATCTGAACCACTTGACAAGTTGGAGGTAAATTTCAGGTGATGACAGATGCTAAACACTAGAAAATGGACATGATGAAAGCTGACAACGACAGAGTTGAAAATTAGCTCAAATTTAACCCAATTTCATAAAAAAAAAACCAAAAAAAAGGCTAAACGGGATTTACTCTCAATTAATAAATGATCCTTAAAGGGAAATAAGCTCCAAATTAGAAGTGTCTGTAAAATTTTCCTAAATTAGAATTAAACCCGACCAATAAATAAAAGTTATGATTATTAAAATTTAATAATCCTTGTTTTATACGATGGTAATCTCTCCAACCTTACTTCTAATTAAATATAATCTATATGTCTTAACCAGGACTTCAACCCACCATTTTATGAATGAAGGGCGTATACCTTTGTTACTAGGCTATGCTAGTGATTGTAAAAGTATATGATCTAGTCTCAACATATATAAAAAATTTATTATTATTTGGTTATATCTTCTTTTTAAGTTTAACTTTGAAAGTTTGAATTCCGGAAAACTTCATATAATTGTAAATAAATTTTTAAACGTGTTGTAACTAGGTTATTCGTATTTTATAATTGTTTTGATTAGATCATTAATAATATTTATTTGTTCCAGTCATGCTACTAAAATTTTAGGAGTGTTACTATTACGTTACTTGTATTTTTATCAATTTATTAAATTATTCATAATTTTTTTAAATAATTTGATTTTTTTATAAATATTGTTTATTTTTTAAATTTTCAAAATTTTAAAATATTTTGCAAATTATGAATAACTTCTTAGAATAATCCTAAAATTTTAGTGACATAATTGGAACATAAAAAATTATGAGTGTTCTGATTGGAAAAAAAAATTTATGACTGATCTAATTAGAACAATTCTGAAAATTGATTATAATTTTATAAAGTTATCATTTGAATTCAAATATTTGAAATTTTAAATATGAACTCGTGTATAAAAATGAATATTCATATTTTAAATAAACATAATATCATGAAATTATATAGCATCTAAAAAGTGATATCTTTCCTCCCAATTTACCTTCTCCCAATGTAGACGATTCCTAAAAAGGTGTTACACTCATTGATTCACTTAGAAATGCTTCTTTTAGGGCTCCATTGGAGAAAGAGACATAAAAAATTAAAAAATTAAAAAACAAGAATAAAAAAATAAAAAAATAAAAAAATAAAAAAATAAAAAATAAAAAAAAACTCACTAGGTTTCATGGGACAAGGTGACAACACCTAAGTCAAAAGGGGGCTTGGATTAATCGACTTAAACATCATGAACTTAGAATTATTATCAAAATGGTGGTGAAGGTTAAAGCTTGAATCAGAATCGTTAAGGTAGCTTGTTATTTCTAACATCCGCGGGAGTGATAATATGGACTTTTGGCCTAAAACTAAGGCTTTGATTAAGGGGCCTTGGGAAGGTATTATAGGTGTGCAACCTAATTTGATATAGCCATATAGGAATGGTTCTTATTCTATTGGTTATGTATGATTTCTTCCTTACGTCTAAAATTCAGATGTGAAGTTGTGAACCAATCTCAGAGTATATTTTGATGCAAATGGTTACCTTTCAAAGTTGGTTGTTTCACTTTGTGATGTTCTCTTAACTGTATTCTGGTCTAAGAAAACTTAGTAAATGGAAACGTTAGAATAGCCTCCCTTGGTTGTGTTTGGTTTTTTAACACGGTGGAATTTATGGATCATTGTCTTTTCTCATGTCCTCTTGCTGCTAATACATGGGATTTGGTATTGAAATGGTAGTGTCGAAGCTTCAATGTAATTGACTCGATAAAAAAAGTTATTTGAGGTTGTTTCTTTCAGAAGTTTGTTTGCAAATGTGCAGGGGTATGGATTGCCCAAAAAAAACAAAACAAAAGAAGAAAGATTCAAAGAGACACGTTGGGGTTGATAGCTTGGACGTTGGATTACTAATACGATTAGCCTAGAGTTAAGGCTCTTTCAAAAACGTATATGAGTATACAATCAGAAATTTAACGTTTTTACTTAAAATGTATTTTATATATAATTGGATTACTAAATATTTCGTATATTCTGGTAACCAAAATATTTGATTTTTTTAAAAATAACCACCTGAATTATTTGAAAATACAAATGTCTAAATTTTCAAATAATTCGGATTCAAAATTAGTAGTTGTTAGTTCGGATGCTTGAATTTGGTTCTATTCTAACCAAGTACTAAATGTTTTATTTAGCTCAGAAGAATCATTAAATAAGGGTATATTCATATACAGGGCCGGTCGTAAGGATTTTAGTACCCTTAACGAGCAGGAAAAAAGACCCCTAAACGCTAACAAATTAAATTATATAAAGTAGTTTGTTAAACGAAAACAAATGTTCACCAATAAACATAGCAAAATCAAAGTAGTACAATGGCATACCGTAATATCTATCCGATAACACGTGAAGCCATATTTTCACAAACAACTAACAAAGTCGGCAGTTGCACAAATACCCTCTTATTCTACACGTCGTAGCCTTCTACTGTTTCACTTGTGAATGCCTCGATTTTTATTTTTTTAAGAGAGCTGCTCAATTTAAGTTAATTCATTCTATAAAGCAATTAAACAATATAACAAATAATAACGGATAATTACCTATGAGAATTGATATTCGTCTTTTAAGAAATGGGGTTTTAATTAAATAATAGGATTAATGAAATGAATCCAAAGATATATATTTGATTAAAAATGTAATTAGATTAAGTTTTTTTATTGGATTATAAATTATTACTATTTTTTTTAGAAAACAATTTATATAATATATAATTTTTTTAAAAATTTTTGTGCCCCCTGAGCGAGCGGGCCTTGGACGGAGGTCCACTTTGCCCCTCCTCAGGGCCGGTTATGTTCATATACAATCAACTAGGATATAAACCCCGTGTATAACATTGTTTGTATAAATTCAAGGTTATATTCTTAGTAATAGATATTTTCATATTACATATTTATGAAATATTATATAATTTTTAACATATATTTATTTTAAAATAATAAAATTCTCTTACTAAAAATAAAAGTTAAATCTCGGTTTTCGTCCCTGAATTTTTTAAATTGTCTCCACTTGAGTACCAACGTTTATTTTGTCTTCATTATTGGCCTGAGTTTTGCAAATCGTTTCTATTTTCGTCTTTTTAACTAATGATGTTAACATTTTCTGTTAAGTGAGTGTTAAATAACCAAAATAACCTTTTGACTAAATGTATCAGGTTTCTCTCCTCTCATCTTCTACCCCTTGTATCAACTACCCTTTTACATCCCACTCAAACCATAGAGAGAAACCAATTTGTACTCACACAAACCGGCCACCGCACTCCTCCCCCCCTCCAACCACCATCTCCTCCCTCCCCAACGACCTCCTTCTCCAGATTCTCTCTTCTCTACCTCTATTATCCCTACCATCAATTCCCCTTGTATGTCGCCGCTGGTCGCACTTCATTGATTCCGACGAGTTTTACGACCTCCGCCGCCTCCAATTTGTTGTATTTGTCATCTCCTTCTCTGACTCTGGCGTCTTCGCCGAAAGTTATCACTTGGGTGGTAACACTCACGGGAAGACGAATTCCTTAGTGATTGATGGATTTGATGATGCGGTGGCGCCTGTGGGTTGCAGTGCCGCCCGGCTAGCGGCCATCGGCCGGTGGATCTATGTTATTGGGTGCAGTGGCGGTGGTGTGTGTGGCGGTGGTGTGTGGTGCCGGTGGTGTGTGTTGGCGGTGGTGTGTGGTGCGGTGGTGCGTGATGCGGTGGTGTGTGGTGCGGCGGTGTGATGTGCGGTGGTGTGTGCCGGCGGTGGTGCGTTGTGACAGTGGTGTGAGGTGCGGTGGTGTGTGGTGGCGGTTGTGTGGAGAAGGAAGAAAGAGGGAGAGTGAGATGGTGATATTCTTTATAGCCCTTAGGGGTATTTGGTCTTTTTTTTAAAATCTAATAGAAAATATTATCACCGTTAGTCAAAATGATGAAGGTAGAAACGATTTGCAAAACTCAGGCCAATAATGGAGACAAAATAAACATTGGTACTCAAGTGGAGACAATTTAGAAAACTCAGGGACGAAAACCGAGATTAATTCTAAAAATAATTATATAAATCATTTAATAGGAGAGAGACAAAAAAAAAATTATAGAGTAAAATGTTATTTTCGTCCCTTACAATTTGTTGAATTTGCCTTTTCAATCCAAAAACTTTTTTTCCATTTACGTCACTGTAATTTATCAAACGTTATCATTTTCATCCACTCCTCTAACACCGTTAAAACTCCGTAAATATGAGGGTATTTTAGTTTTTTTGAACACCCTAATTATCCAACTAAAACAAATTAATCAATTAATATTCAATTAAAACTAAAAAACACATTAAACGACTAGTGAGACTAGATGCTTCGATTTAAAAACTTCGATTAACTCCAACCCATGTTGTTCGATTAAGGTCTGCCGTGTGATTTCAATTAATCTTTACATTTTGTTCGAACATGTATCGTTATTTGATTGAGGTCTGTTCTGAGATTGAGGTTTGTTGTTGACATGTTTTATTTGATTGAGGTCTTTGAACGTTACAATAGCACACATCAATAAAACAAAACATGACATCAGTGGACCTCAATCGAACAACTATACGCTCAAACAAAATGTGAAGATTAATTGAAATCTCACAACAGACCTTAATCGAACATGTGTTAGAATTAATCGAAGCGACCGATCTCACAAGTCGTTTCATGTATTTTTTTAGTTTTAATTGAATATTAATTGATTAATTTGTTTTAATTGAATAATTAGGGTGTTGAAAAAGACTAAAAACCTTCATATTTAATGAAGTTTTAACAAAGTTTTAACGGTGTTAGTGGAGTGGATGAAAATGGCAACATTTAGTAAACTACAGTGACTGAAATAGCAAAAAAACAGTTTTTGGATTGAAATGGCAAAATCAACAAAACAAGTAAAGACAATTTGTATAATTAATACGAAATAGAGGCGGGAAAAAAATGTTGAGGATGCATGAAAGAGTGACACGTGTCGTTTAAGATTTTTATTTTTTAGTATAGATTGAAGTTAATTAAATAAAGAATTTGAACATTAAGAAATTCACTAGTATAACAATAAATAAAACTAGTTTTTTGGGAGTATGGTTATTTTTTCCGCACACAACTCTACCTTATTTTAGTTGTTATTGAGCCAGCTTGTTAGAAATCATAAAAACGAAGTATTTTGGTAAAACTCTATAACTATAAACTTTAGTGGTCAAACTTAATAATCTGTTTGAGAGAATAGAAAACTTTAGTGGTCAATTTTAAAAGTCATACAACTTTACTTTTAGTGATCAAACTCAATGACAAATTTGAGAGAATAGAAAACTGTAGTGGTCAATTTTAAAAATCCTACAACTTCACCATTCCTTACGTTTTGTCTTAAAGTATTTAAAAAAAAAAGACAATGACAATAATGCTCTTATGATTAAACAAAAATTCTCAAATAACTTTTGTGAAAAAAAAAAAAGAAAATATGTTGGTTGTTATGCGTAGACAATTGTTGAGGGGTTTTTATGAAATAAAAAAACAGAAAAGAAAAAACAAAAAGTATGCTAGATTTTTATATGTAAAAAAACTATTGAAGTTCTTTTATAAGAAAAAATAAAAATATGTTAGTTTTTTAATGATACTTGCCCTTATTTTATCATTGGTTTTCAAATTTATTTATGTTAAAATGATGATGTCTATACTATCTATAATTTTGCAATAAAACTTGATGGACTTCATATGATTTGAGAACGTGTCCAACCATTCACCCAATTTGGTTTCTGAAAACATTGATTGGGATGACCAAATGTCGATTTAGACTAAAATAGTTCCATGGGGCCCTAAAGAGTCATCCTCACACTTGTAAACCTCTTATCGATTCCTTCTTCGAATATCCTTGTATATCCTATCTACCATACCAAACATTAACTCCTTCTCCTTTCTCCAAATATTAATGTGGTTGCATACTTGCATCTACTTTTACTTGAAAAAGATGTCACCTTCATCTTTTAATACTTAGTAGGATCATTTAGTTAAAACGACAACGAGTCAAATAGGTCGTGCATGTGAAACATGTTAAAACTCAGACAAAGTATGTTTGTAATGCACACAAAGTATAAGATTGTTTCATTTAGCAATATATCTATACTATGATATCGTAGTTTTTTTAGTTGGATTGTATTCATTAATTACTTATAGTGAAGATATCTATCTATTATAATAAAACAAGGTTTTTAAATGACAATTGTTACAATTCTAGACCATATAATTCTAATTTTTACGCTTCTCTCTCTTATTAAATAATTGCATTAAATACTAATAATGTTAATTAAAAATTTTTAAAGTTAAAAATAGATTTTTAATAAATTAAGAGAGAGTTGTTTTTATAAATGTAACTTCTAAAGAAAAAAAAATTAAAAATAAGAAAATTTTCTAAAACATCAAATATTTTAAAATTACGAACTAATTTAAAATCAGACTTTTTCAAAAATATTTTTTTATAAAACAATACAATTAAATTTTAGAGTTAAAAGAAGGAAATTTTTAAAATTGAAATATGTTAAAATGGTTTGTCTTAAACAAAATGTTTAATTTTTTCTAAAAAGAAAAATTAAAAAAGGTTTAAAAATAAAAGTTTAAAAAAATAATATTATCGTTTTATTAATTAAATCCTTACTCATATGTAATTTCAATCTTATCTTATTTCAAAATATCATTTATAATTAATAAATATTCATAACTGATTATTTTATATTTTATTTATTTAACACGTGTAGTACACGGGATACTAACCTAGTAAAAAATAAATGAAATAGTTTTTGCAGATCCACCCAATCAATCTATTAGTTTACTTGCATGTTTGACGCCTAACATTTGACTCTATTTAGTAGAACCAATTTGATTTGCGATCTAGTTTTTTTTTATGCTTTTATAGCTTGGTTAGGAGCGGATGGTTTTATATTATAAAATAATTATTAGATTAGCATATCTACTTAATCTCAAAAGAGTATTTTATAGAGACGGGAATGCGTCGAGTCAGGTCCGTGAAGGGTTAAGTACACCTCTAACTGATATTTCAGTTCTATTTTTAGATTTTTATAATTAACTCTGGACGGTTATAAATAGATACGTTAGTTCGGCTATGGTAAAAAAGTGGTTCAGTTAACTAGAGTTAATCATAGGCATTAGACGTGAGTGATCTCAAACTCAGTCTAATCATATTTTGGCCTAATAAAATTTTAGCGATCATTGCAATTTATAAAGAAGAATAAGTTACATGTAATATGCTATTATTTATAAAACTTTAAAAACTTTTACCATATATAACATGTTTATAAACATAAAGATGGGTTCTAATAATTATCAAATCACTTCTTCCCATAAAATCCATCATAAAAGATTTATTATCAAAATATTTGTTTTTTACTTATCTTTATACTCTAATAAAATAGTATATTCGGGTTACACGTGGTGGCACCAAATTTACTCTCACCAAAATTTTCCAGTTTCTCTCTCTTATTAAATAATTACCTTAATTATTAATAATATTATTTAACTTTTTTAGAACAAAAATAGTTTTTAAATACATTTAAAAAAGATCTTCATATTAATGTTATTTTTAAAAATTATTTTTACAGAATAATAAATTTTTACAAAACATTAAACTTTTTTGGTTTTATAAGGGTCCTGACAAACTGATACCCGTTATTATAAATCGACACCACCCTATATGCCTCGTATAGCATCATTCGCGGCGTATAGGGTCGAAGACATTGAAAACGAAGAAGAGGGTGTTGTCAAAGGGCTATACACCCCATATAGCCCTATACGCATATAGCCCTACACGACACATATAGGGCTATACGACGCGAATAGTATAGCAAATTCGACACCGAATACGAGGAAAAACTCAATGGGCTTTCAGATGGGTTATATGCCCTGTATAGGGCTATACGACCCCCTATACGACGCGTATGATACTATACGATCCGTATAAAAATCCAAAGGGTTGATTTATAATCAGGGTGTTCCAATAACATCACATTTTAATCATCCCTAATTACTCGGTTGATTTGATAGTAGTGATAAAAGTGTACGCGGGAAAATGTAAGATTATAAAGGAAGCAAGATCAAAGGCGTGATTAAATCAGGGTATGTGTTGTACAACATGTCGACAGCTCATTCAAACCCCACTCCTCTTCTCACAACTCACCAATCATAAAACTTCCTCCTTAAGCAATTATTATTCTTACCTTACCCCCACAAAAAAAGTTTTAATAAAAATAAAAACATGTGGTTTTTCTATTAAAAAGTATATAATAGGTTAAAAACTCTATAAAGAAGATAAAGAATATTAGTGCCATTTAACAACTAAATACATAAATATGAAAACATCTAAATCCACATACATCATCCATTCAAGCAAAACCAATTAGACATAGACCTAACATGCATTTTAACCTCGTATCCACAACATTCGACCATTAATTAAGCAAAGGTTGTCCAAATCGCCATCATACATTTAAGATGCACTTGGATTTCAAGAAAATTAGACAAAAAAACAAAAAAAAAAGGCCAAAATCATTAAATTTTTAACTTTAGGTAACAACATAAATATGAGTTTTAATTTATCTTTTGTCGTTCTAATTAAGCTTCTATTAATTTATATTTCTTAACCTCTTGAAGGTCGTTTTTAACACAGTTATCCTTTTATCGTTCCGGTTCTTAACAAATCTTATTGGTTATCAACTGTAACTATTTGCCAAACACCCTACGTTAAGGAAACAAGATGTGGATAGAATAGTAAATCACAAACATTATATTCATCCCACACCCATGTGCGATTGCAACTTTGCTTCCTACAAACTTTTCCAAGAGAAATAGAACAACTAATCCATGGACCAACTTTCAAACACAAAAGAATGTCAACTCATGTATCTCCAATACTTTATTAATAAAATAAAAATATAATAATTAATAAAATATAACAAATAACAATATAATAATATTAATAATTAATAACCTTATTATTTCCTTCATCACTCCACCTAAAACAAAAACATCATATTAAAAAACCCCCAACCATTTTGTAATTGTTGTTGTTATACCATCTTTCTAACTTCATTAATATTATTATTATTATTATTGTTATTCTCCCCTTCTACCCTATATCCTAATAATAATCCAAATCCCCTAATGCCACCGTCAGTACGTCCACTCCTGCGGCAGCCGGAGATCCATCTCCGCCTGTCGCCGCCGCTGCTCCGCCATTAAAACATTGCTCCGGTGCCTCATCTCTGCTTCTGCAAACATAAAGAAACAATCAAAACATCAATTCCATCACTTTCAAGCTTCCAATTTCAAAATTGAACAAGAATTTAACACGAATTTAAGACCCAATTGGAGTTTTACCGTAATCATGACGATGAAGTCCGCCATTGGAGCGATTTTGAGCTTCAAGATTCAGATTCAGAGCATGAACGACTCTGTCCGGAAGAAGAACAGTAGAACACCCTAATACCATAATCAAATTAACAATTGATCACTTCATTAACGAACAATTGATCAGTAATTTTCAACTGAGATTCAACTAAAGTAGAGATGTTTGAATGAGATGAACAGACCTCGTTTATTGCGGGGTTCCGCCGGAACTCCGATTTGCCGCGGCAAAAACACGCCGGTGCCGGAGCATTCTCGTTTTCCGGTAGGGTTTCCGAGGAAAACAGCGGTCATCCCCTGTGATTGTTGCACAGTGGTCCGACCAGACGCCGGTGGCGCCACCGGCGGCATGTTTACTCCGGCGAACCTCACCATGTTCTGTTGAACAAACTGCTGATACTGCTGTTGTTTCATCATCTGCTGTTGTTGCAGAAGCTGTTGTTTGATCAATTGGGGATTAGGGCTTGTAATCCTTTGCATTGACGGTGGAGATACGTGATTCCGACCACCGTTACGATGGTTGAAACCGGCGTCTTCCGTCATCCTCAGCCTCGCAACTTCACCGGCGGCGGCGGAGAGCACATCCCACGGCGGCGGTTCCACCACACCCACCGCCGACGCCGGCGACGGCGCCGGCGAAGGGAAGTCAGAGCTTCCTCTGCTCGAAGCAAAATTACACCCACACAGCGTCGATTGCGGCGATCCCGCCAAAACCCTCGTCGACTGTAACAACAGCAACAAAACCCACAAATCAGAAACCACAAATTCCCCACAATTCGACATAATAATAAAAAAAAAGTTGCAGAAACTCAAACCTTCGATTGATAACCATCAGAAGCAAAATCAACCTCCGTCTTCGAGAAACCCTCCTCTAAAGCAGACCGAGCGAGCTTCTGAGTCAACTCAGTAAGGTACTCGTCTTCATCACTCTCCGTCTCCGTCGCCGACTCCACCGGCGACCCCAAATCAGAGTTCAAAACAGGTTTCCTCCGATCCCTGGAGTTAAACCCCACAACCCCATCTTCTACACCATCATCAAGAAACTCCGGCGGGAGCCAGAACATGCCGTCGTGAAGCTCCAATTGCTCCATTGAAGGTAGTTCAACAACAACAACAATGGTGGAATAGAGAGAAATTGGGGACTGATTGAAAGGGGGATTGCTTGTGGTTGAAGAAGGAAGATGATTATTAATAATATTATTATAGGGGAGGGGGTGAGTGGCTCTGACGTGGGTGCCTGCTTTATCTCCGGTGGACCCAATGGTGGTGTAGAGGGAGAACATGGGGGTGTAAACTGTAAAGTGGTGTGGGATATTAATACATGGAGTATTGAAACCCTAAAAGGTGGAAGGTGGAAGGTGGGAGCACGCGCTCTGGGTGGCGCGTGGTGGGACAGGCAGTTTTTAGTTTTGCTTTGTGCAAGGTGTTGTGAGCGTAAGGCTCCGCGCCGCCCGGTATCACCGCCGCCACCCCTCATTTACGCCGCATCACGACGACAACTCGTCGTGGCACAACGTATATGAGAATGCTTAAATCGAAGTGATATTTTGGTGCGAAGTGTGTGAAGTATTTTTGACCGCTAATCACATTAAATCGTTGGTTAATCTTGGACGGTTTAAAGATTTTATAAAACACCACGTGAAATATAATTGGAATGGCAAAAATGGAACACCCAACTTTTTTCCGAGGTTATTCAAGTTCCATCGTTTTTTATAAAATTGTATAATTTTTATATAGCTTGTTATTTTTGAAAAAGTTTTATAGCATAAAATATAAATTTATTATTTTCAATTTGAATGTAGTATTATTGTTAGTTTTTTAATATACATATTACCTAATCACATATTACAATATTATGCAATATTTCAAGAGAATTATAATAATACGCAATTCTATATACTATGGTATGCTATTACGTAAACCCATTACGTTACTGCATATGACTGGTATGTAATTACGTCTGGACATGTACACGTGTTGTATTCTCATGACTTCGCACACTTCATATGATTTTTTCTATTTATACGATATCATACCCCCTACACACACATGCATAGGGCTGTCAATTTTTGACACGAACCTGTTAACACGACACGACACGAAGTTAACAGGTTTCGTGTTTGAGCTTAACAGGTTTCGTGTCATTAACAGGTCGACATGTTAAAGACACGATAAAAATCGTATCTTAACAGATCAAACACATGTTACCTGTTGACGAGCATGTTAAGACCTGTTTATAATTTTAGCTTATTAAAATAATATATATATATATATATATATATATATATGTCATTATTTTTCAAGTTCAATTTAAAAAAAAACCTTATCTCTTGCTCAACCGCTTCAATCGAGTACGACTATCACAGTACCACCGACCGAATCTCCGGCGTCCGCCTGAGCCCTCTTCGTACTCTGTCTATTAGCTCTTTAAACTATGTTATTGCTTAAAATAGACTTTATTATTGACTTTTGTTTCATATATGTAAAGGATTATCATGCTAAAGATCATGGTATATTCAGGATTTTGATGGAATTCAGTCAATTTTTGTTTCACTAAACGTATGATTTTTATCGTGTCTCTTAACAGGTCTTATCTTGTAACCTGTTTCTAAACAGGTTCGTGTCCGTGTCTGGAAAAAATGACACGATTAGATATCATATCGTGTTCATGCCAACACTTATCGTGTTCGTGTCAACACTTATCGTGTTCGTGTCTTATCGTGTCGTGTCTGATTTGTTATGCCAGCCCTACATATGCATATGCACATGCACGCATCTAGCCCTATAATTTCAAATTGTTAAAATAGTGTCCATTTTAAGTGATTAAAGTTTAAGTCGTGGGGACAAAACAATGAAACCTTAGAAAGTAAGTTTATATAATTAATTACTATTTAGATTAATAACATTTCATAAATAAGTATATTATTAACATGAGTTGTTTAATACATAACTAGTTTTAACAGAGAACCATAAAATCATACAAACACTTATATATTATGTTAGCATGCTCGACTCCCACCCATAGACTTCCTCCTCCTCTCTCTTCCTTCTAAGAACATTTCTTTATTCTGGCCGTCATCTTTCTCATTTACCTCAACTCACTCTCTTTTCCATGTTAGCATATTCTATCGTTCATGTATTTAAAAAAAACCCTGCATTGCATGTACTCTAAGTTATATATAATGGTAGAGAGAAAAACGTGTATTTCTATGTAATAAAGTTACTCAATATAGCATGAATGTTTATACCTTGCCTTTTTAATTTGAAATTTACTATGTATTTATTGAATTCCAATAAGTTCCCTAAATACTGAATAATGTAGTAACAAAAAATTAGTCACCAAAAAATATATACCAACATATATTCAAATCTTGTAAATGTTTGTGAAAATGATGTCTTGACTTTATTAATTACATTATCGACTTGTGCTTTTAATGTTTCGTAACTATATTGGCCCCTTGAATTGGATGCCTTTAACGAATGACTCTTAAATGGTAATGTCATATCCACATGGAGTTCTATAACTTCTTTTTAATGTTCAATTCAAAATCACTTTCATCCCCTACCACCAACTTTTTATTATTGATCCATAAAACCTAATCAAAATAGCAGTACTCACAATTCTGATACTGATTTGTTAGCATGACATGATACGACACAAAGTTTAAAAAAGTTTGTATAAGATTCATGTCTAAAACAAATCAATAAGTTTATATTCGATTAAATTTGTGTTTAAACATGTTAAACACATGCTTAACCGGTTTATGATATGTTTAAACCTATTTATATTTTTTTTATTTTTAAGAATAATACAAATATGTCTTTTTGGCTTTTCTTAACACTAGCGGCTAGCCTCGACTACACAACTTCATATTTATTTTCATAAATCACAGTTCAGTTCAACTCCTCTTCTGTAACCCTAGTCATTCAACCGACTACACTACAAAAACCCATTCATTTGTCAAAATTCATGTTCCATCCATCAATCTTAACTTTTGATGATTTTCATTTTATTTTGTTATTTACTAATTGTGTGAAATGTGTCATGTCATGTCATGTTACTAAACAAATGACATTAATCGTGTCACAGTAAGTCGAGTCGTGTTATAGGTTCATGACATGTTCGTGTTCCTATTAAAAGATAATGAGATGATTAGCTTATCGTGTCGTGTTCGTGTTTTACACCCGCACTAATCGCGTCTTGTTGAGAGTAAGCATTGGTAGTTTAGAGTAATTATGAGAGATTTAATGGTCAAACTTGGTAGTTAAGTGGCGTTTTATAGTGGGTCATTTATGGGTAGTTGGAGACTAGGAGTTCATTGCTTACTAATTGTTCATGATGCAGTCGACGTACGTATCCTTTGACTTCCATTATTTGAAGGGTGGAATAAGTAATGTTTGTTATGTTCGGGCGATTAAGAACATTTCGAAGCCGAAACCGCTAGTGCGGTTAATATCATTTTCGAAACTAAAACCGCAACCGATACTTTGGTTAACCACATTTAGGTTAACCGCCGGTTATGGTTAATTTTGATTAATTTCGGTTAATTAACCAATTTATTTAGCATATGCTTTTAAACTAACATTTTAACTAATAAATTATTGTTAGTTAAGTTTGGACCAATTTTACAAGGGTGCCCACGATAAGCTTTGTTTTTTAAGTCCCACCAAAACCTAAATTGAAGTCGAGGTGTGCATACAACAATATACGCATACATCTCGCAATACTTCTGCTCATTTAGGGGGTTCCTTCTACACATAACGGAATCCCACTATATTTTTATAAATTTAATTAAAAGGGTTAACATATGAAATTCTAGTAAAATCATGAGAAGTACTCTAAATTTTTTGTACATTAATTCCATTCGATTCAGTGCGGTTGATTTGCACATCAAAACCGAAACCGAACTGTAATGTGCGGTTAATTGGTTATGCCTTAACTGAATCGTCAATTAATTGTTCAGTTCGGTTAACTTTATTCAGTTAATGCGATTAATTCGGTTATGTGCTCACTCTTACTCTGGGTGTGGAACAATTTAAAAAGGATCGATCCTATCCTTAAAATCTCAATGTTAATCTTATAAACCCTGATTTGCTATTCTAATGGTGGTTGGTTTTGGATGGTCAACAACAAAGTCTTCTCGATTAAGTCTTTGAGGAACATTCTCGAGAGCGACACATTGTCCTCTCTTTCTTTCGTTATAAATTGGAGTAGTTGGGTTCCTAAAGAAAGTAAATATTTTTGTTTGGCTAAGCGAACTTGAGAGTATCCTACCCGTCAAGTGCTCTTGAAACATAACGTTGATGTGAGTTCGTGCCTCTGCCCCTCATGCTTTCAATCCTCGGAGACCGCGAAGCATTTATCCGATCAAGTACGAGTTTCTTATGGGTCAAGACTAGATCTAACATTCAGTCACTTGTTTGGTTTGATTAAGCTAACTTTAATCTGTACAATTATGTAATACTTTGGTGCATTGTGTGCTGTTTCTCGCCCGTCTAGTATCTTGCTAGTAGGGTTGTGGGTTTTTATAAAAAAATTTTGTCTTCCAAAAAAAACTAAAACCCAATAATTATATAATAATTTTATTTTTAAAATAATTAATACATATTTATTAAAATTGTTGTAGCTCTTTAATAAAATCAGAACAAAGAAAAGCTAGTCTAATAATCAGCTTACAAGAACACGCAACATCATAATCCGTAGAGTTGATGAACCATACATCAGCCTTAATCAACCTTTTCTGGTTGTTTTAGAACACAGTGTTTAACAGAGGAAACTATATATCAATTTCACTTTTAAAATCTCAAATTGAAGAAATGTGTCCATTAGACAGTTTTAAAGGAAAAACTAAAGGCATAAAAAAATTATAAACAAATTGCTACATACCAAAATACGAAATACTTCTCAATTATCCATCGACCAATTCCTTCAACACTATTGTAGATATTAGATATACAAGTACATAGTTTTGACTTAAAAAGCTCAAATCAAGAACCACCATACGACAAAAACATGAAAATTTATCGAAACAAAATTTAATTATATTTTAAAATAGATTTTCTAGAACTGAATTTAACAAATCTATCAAAATAAGGGAAAAAAGAAGTAGAGTTATTATTTCAATTGTTTTTAGAAAAACTAATATTAAGTCCTCCACGTTGCACCTGGGGAGTAAAACAATAACAAGTAGCACCAATGCCACACTACTATCAACGACCATCAAAATCGAAAAACCTTGTATTAAAAGAAATAAAAAGCGAAAAAAATAAAATCAAACGAAAAGTTGATGTAAAATCGTTGAACCACGCATGCAAAACGTAAAACATATGAAACAATAAGTAAATCGATCTAAAACCAGCATGTTGCGATGTAGCCGTTAAACGGGGAAAAAATAAGTGTAAAAACATTAAACCACACACACACGATGCGGCATGTTACCTCGTAAAATTTAGATATAAACGTAAAACGGAAAATTTTTAAATTTTGAAAAGTATAGGGGACTAAATTTGAAAATAAAAAACATTGACTTAAAGTGTAAATATATAAAAATATTGAGTTAAAATAAAAAAGATAAAGATTTATAAAAAAAGGTAAAAATTTATAAAAAAAAATAAAGCGTTGGTACCACCCATTAAATAATATTATACAACCTTTGATGCATAACCAATTTGCATCACTGTAAGTTAGAGTTACAGTAGTAAACTAGTGGTCCACAATTAACGTTAAAATTTTTTTTGAATAAATATAAAAAGACTATACTTAAATTAAAGATATTAAAATGATCTTTTTAATGATGTAATTTTTATAAAAAAATAATATCATACAAAAAAGTTAAGACAGTTTTAAAAAAAGGGTGAAACTTTTTAAAAAATAGAGGGAAAGTTGTTACATCAGAGGTGTAACGCGATATAAAGTTAGTTACACTATATAATCATGGTGTAAGTGCTTGTTACATTAGTTAACGGGTTATCGCAATAAAGATGGGTTAGCAATCGTTCCTTACCCTATATATATATATATATATATATATATATATATATATATATATATAGGGATGCATTCTACTGAAAACCACAAATATGTAAAAAAACTACTAAGAATCGCATAAGCAATGCCTATAACACGTCAATAAAAATGATAATACTAAATAAAAGTTGTTTGATTCTATCTTTTCATTCTTTCAATAATTTATCACCTCTCTACTTACTTGTTTTAGAAAAACTATAAAGTGATCATATATGCAATACAATGTGGGTGCATATATACATATTTTCAAAAAACTATAGATATCGTATTTTTTTTTAAATTTATCTTAAAAATAGTAAAATTACAAGCATTTTGATAAATTTTTTTAATAAATAGTATAACAGTTAAAGTGGTTTCTTATGGTTTTTTATAAATTTTTGGTTTTCATTTGAATATCCCTAAGAAAAGTTATGGTTTCTTATGGTTTTTTATATGTTTAGTCGGTAAAAAAGTTAAGGAGACGCAGGAAAATAACATATGTCAACCTAAGAAAACCATAATTTTATGAGAAAACTAGAGAAAAACCAATGAAACCAGTCACATAATTTATAAATTTTTTATTACTACACTCTATATATATGTGTGTGAGTATATATAAATAAGAGTATAGATCAAATGAAAACCGTAGTATGGTTTTACATATACGTTACACATAAGTTACGTATACGTAACCATATTTCATCGACATAGTGTTACGTATACGTAAGACTCTTCATTTTTGCATGCATGCTCAACATATATGTATCAAACACTTAAATAACATTTCAACAAAAGAAATAACAAAAAAGTTATGAGTTATGTTATTGGTTTTCGTAATTTTCTTCGGTTTTCACATAACTATTGGTTTATCAAGAACCATCCCTTATATATATAACATTTAATAATATAATATTTATCAGGTTGATTATTAGTTTATCATATTTATAATAAACTTATAAAATATTTTAGTTTGTGAGAATTACAAGGTTACCAATGATTCTTTAATTTAAGTTGATATATCTCAAGATTTTATTAAAACAGAAGATATTTTAAATTCAAGTCTTACATATAACTAAAAGAGAGGGTTTTAAGTTTGGTCAAGTGATTTTCCTTTACTAATAATGAATTTCCTTCTAAAAATAATCTCGGGTTGTAGACACAAATAATAAAAATGATTAGATGAGGAGCGACCCGTCGATAACTCAATTAACCGATTTAAAGAAAAGGTTAATTATTATTTTTGAACGGCCAACGAATGGCCACCCACGCCCGCGAACACAAAGAGCGCTGGTGACCCGGCTCGCCTACCATTCCAAGGGAAACCCATCACCCAAAGGCCCACTGTGGTAAAACTCTTGGCCCACTTAAAGCATATTGCACCTAGTGATATTCCATCCCATGACCTATATTTTAAAAAATCATAGGGTGCCTACTTTTAAACCAGTTGATGTAGAATTCATTGGCAAAAAAAAAAAAAATAATAATAAAATAAAATAAAATAAAAAAAGTGGAGATAGTTTGAAATGGGAGTGGTTGGGTGGCGAGGAGGGGAGATGAGATATGGTGGGTGTTGTGTTAGTGTTGTTAGTGGGGCCCAACATGTGAGTTTGAGGGTAGTCACGCCAGTTGCATGTGAGGTTATGATGGGACCCACTCCCCGGGATTTATGGACGTACGAGGGAGGGTTAACGTTAAGCAAACATGGGTCCCGCGTAAGCTGATTTTCACTCCGTAGACAACGTGGCCACTCCGCGTCGCTCACCATGCTTTGCTTCTAAGTAATCATTATAAGAGGGGCCTTTTTTTTCTTTTTTTAAATATTGTAGCTAGAAAAATTATTTATGATGTATTTGGTAAAATATTTATTTAAATAGTGTAGTTTTAAAGTTTTATTATTTCTCACTTTTATTCTGGTTACTTCAAAATTAAACTTTTTAAAATGTTATTTGATACATTTTAGGAAAATATCTTTGAATTTATAAAAATATGTCTTTTATTTAAATTGGACTTTTTTTTAATTGTTATCTAGAAATACGTTAAGTTCTTTCTAGAATATAAAACGTTTTTTAATGCGTTTAATTATTCTACTGAAACAGAAATGTTTTTTTTAATTTCATTAAACTTTTTTAAATCGAGAAGCAATCATTTTATTTTAGTTACTTTTGTTTTTCTACAAATTAGTACGAAAAAAAATTATTTTTCTCTCTTACAAATTATAACACCATGATTGTATAAACGCTTCAAGATACACAACTTTGATTTAGGACTATCGCTACGAAAAAATTGCTAGCACTACCTTAATTGGTTTTGATTATGTTAGTCATTCATTCTTTTCACTTAAATTTTGTTTAAAAGAGTTTAGCATTTAACATGCTAAAAGATGCGGGTCTCAATATAGATGCATTTATTTAACAACTCTTTGTGATTAAAAAAAAGGTTATTGAATTTTAATAATACCAATTTTATTTATTCGCTGAGATTAATCCTAACTTATAAAATGTTTACAAACACTCCTAACTTTAATTTTATTTTTTTTCAACGATCCCTTACTAACTGAGAGTTGACCCCGTTAGTTTTTTGATGGCGTGAACTGCTTTTGTGGCCAAAACGCTAAGCAAAAAGTTGACATCTACCATCAGGTCGTTCAATCTAAGACTTTCGCACCCTAAAACCCGCCAATCACCATCTTCTCATTTGAACCATTTGACTCTTTGGATGTATATTTCAAGTGACGATTGAGGATAATCAACGAATAGCAGACCTAATAGAGGCTAGGTAGCGCTAGAGTTGAAAAATGGCTCAAAATTGGCATATTTAATAAAAAAACTAACGGGGTTAACTCTCAGTTATTAATTAATCAATGAAGTAAAATAAGATTAAATTTAGGAGTGTCTGAGTTGGGATTAATTCCGGCGAATAAATGAAAGTTGGAATTCTTAAAATCAAATAACCCAAAAAAAGCTTGTTATTACCTTTGTTAAACTATTCCATCGCAACGTGCTAGGACCTTTTTCTTGTTTCTATTAAAAAACTTATGAAGAAATAAAATGAAAAAACATTTTGATTTAAACACCCTAAAAGATATCTAAATATATCTATTAGTCATTTAAAAGTCGTTCTTGTAAGACATTTTAAAAGAAAAAAATAAATATTTCTTCAAGTTAAAAGTTCCATTTAAAAAGTTTTCTCAAAATTTAAAACTACAATCCCTAAAATAGTTAAGAAGACAATTTAAAAAATGTTTTATAAAATAATTAATGAAAATAGAAGTGAGACAACAAAAAAGATTTCAAACCACACTAATTTAGTAATTATTTTTTTAAACTATATTATTTTAATTAATAAATTTTCCTTTTACATTTGGTAAAAAAACTCTCATTATCATCATATCAATATTCACATGTTTAATATGCTGAGACTCAAATTGAGAAACAATTTTTATTTATATTAATAATGTCATCATGGGATGGGATTTGGGTTTGATGTAATTTTAATTTAAAGTGATAAACTTGTTTTTGAGATTAATAGTTTGAGCCTTATTTATGATGTATTTATTAGGAAGCCAGATCTATGCCGACGCCACTAAGGCACGCCATGTAGGCATAGATCCGGTGACGACTAGCATTCAGAACCCTTACAACAGCTGGATTTTAAGGAGAATGGCAAGGCCGTACCAAAACAACAATCAAAGTAGCCAACGGTCAGATGAAGAAGAAAAGAACAGAGTAGGCAGTGAACCGATCGGCCTATTATAGCCGGAGATGGAGACGTCCGACGGAACCAGGAAGGCAACGAGGTTCAACAACACCTCCGAACACACCAAGAACTACCCACTCCCTCTCTCTATAAATATGAGTTGAAAAACGACAATCATGCAATGAGAGTAGTACCAAAGGCTAAAAAAATATCACTTTTAGCTATAGTAACAACACTCACAAAAATATGTTGTTGTTTAATATTAATACAATAACAACATTTCTTATTTTTTTCTTATTTTAAAAATGGTTAGTATAATAAAAAATAAATATAATTTTGTTTAGTTAAATTAAAGTATATAAATTAGTAAAAAGAATATGAAAATCATTAAGTTTTATTATTAAAGTCTTAATACTTATGTTAAATCATGTTATTAAATAAAATGAAAATAATGACTTTTTTATTAAGTGACATTTGAAAGTTTTGAAAAGAAAACTTAAACCATCGTATTATAAATCATTTAAAACGTCATAATTAAAAAAAAGACTAAACTTAGGTTTATTAAGAGTTTATAGTCTTTAATATACATAGATGATTTTCCTTTTTAATGTTTTTCTACAAGTTGAAAGGTTTTAATATACTAAATTATAATACACGAGTTTTTTTAATGAAAAAAAATACGTTAATTTAATTATTATATTAACAAGGCAAAGATCATTTTTATTAGTAACACAATCTCCTCAACTAGAGCGTAGAGGTGCATAGAACTAGTTTTGGGTCCAAAACGGTTCAGTTGTGATAGCAGACTGAATGAGCCATACTTAATCAAAATTTGTTAGGGCCAAATATGTTCGGTTTAGAAACTAGTTTCTAAAAATGAACTATAAAGGATTGGATCGTATAAGATTCAAAATTTATTTTCAACATATTATGTAATTAACAGTTCTTCTAAACAAGTTTCAAAACTGGTTTTCAAGTTGATGTACTCAAATGGCTTTTAGCCGGTGCGTTGGATTCGAACCGAACCGATTTCACAAAATGACGATCCAGTTTTTAATATCAAACCAATAAATGGCCATTATATTCTTACTCCTATTTTAAATCCATGTGGAATTGTATGAAATGAAATAAAGAAACTATTTTAAAAGTTATAGCAAAAGAAAATTGTCATATTTGTTATTAGGTATAAAAGAGTAGAGACATATATTCAACTTTACAAATTTGTTTTTAGCTTATAGAGTAAGTTTCGTTTTTGGCCACTATGGTTAGGTCATTTTAACCTATTCAGTATAAAAAGTAATCTTTTGTCATATCATGTCCTGTGTTTTAACTTTTATAACGGTTTTAGTCATTGGCACTAACTCTGTTAGTTTTGTTGTTAACTCTAGGGGTATTTTGGTCATATTACATTTAAGGGAATATTTATGTAAATTCGTAAGATTTTTTAAAATTTGAGAGGTTGTTTGTGTCGTTTGTTCAAAATAATAAAAATATTAAAAAATTAAAACCTTAAATCAATATCTTTGGTGATTCCTGATATTCTAAAAACTAAGCTTCTCCTTCAACATACTATCATAATATCCTACTACGAGCCACCAAATCCGGAATCAATCAACACCACCGCCACGTCCACCATGAGATCAACACCATCGCCATAGTCACCACGAGATCAACACCACCGCCATCGTCACCAGGAGATCAACACCACCCCCGCTGCCACCACGTGATCAACACCATCACCGTTGTCACCAAGAAATCAACACTACCACCACCACCAAGTTCGCAATTAATCACCGCCCCTAAATATAACCACCACCACCACCAGATCTGGCTCGCTTGTAGTTTGGGATCCCACTAGATCTGGCTCGCTCAAATCTCCACCATCGATCTGCCTTATAAATTGATTTGTTCAAGAAAAGAACCCACAACAAAAACCCTAAATTGATTTGGGTGTGCGGAGGAAGATGGTCGTGTAGACTCGATGATGACGATGACGATGGTGACAGATGAAGCCAATGGTGAGAGATGAAGATGTGTTGTGGGGTGGCACCGGTGGTAGAACTAGCGGCGGTGTAGGGGTGTGAGGTTAGGTGAATCGAGGGACAAAAGATATGGGGGTTTGGGTTTTAAGGTAAGTGATAGGAAGGGGATTGGATGATGGTGCCTCCGATCACACAATCTCAAACAGTTGCGGACTATTATAGCCGGATATGGAGACGTCCGGCGGAAACAAGAAGGCAACAAGGTTCAACAACACCTCCGAACACACCAAGAACTACCCTCTCTTTCTCTATCTCTTTAAATATGAGTTGAAAAACAAAATCATGCAATGATAGTAGTACCAAAGGCTACAAAAGTATCACTTTTAGCTATAGTAACAACACTCACAAAAATATGTTGTTGTTTAATATTAATTAATACAATACAATAACAACATTTCTTATTTTTTTTTTCTTATTTTAAAAATGGTTAGTATTATAATTTTGTTTAGTTAAATTAAAGTATATAAATTAGTAAAAAAATATAAAAATCATTAAATTTTGTTATTAAAGTCTTAATACTTATGTTAAATACATGTTATTAAATAAATTGAAAATAATGACTTTTTTTTTAAGTAACATTTGAAAGTTTTGAAAAGAAAACTTAAACCATCTTATTATAAATCATTTAAAACGTCATAATTAAAAAATAGACTAAACTTAGGTCTATTAAGAGTTTATAGTCTTTAATATGCATAGATGATTTTCCTTTTTAATGTTTTTCTGCAAGTTGAAAGGTTTTAATATACTAAATTATAATACATGAGTTTTTTAATAAAAAAAATACATTAATTTAATTATATTAACAAGGCAAAGATCATTTTTATTAGTAACACAATCTCCTCAACTAGAGCGTAGAGGTGCACAGAACTAGTTTTGGGTCCAAACTAGTTGCTTCATCACTGGACAACCGTCGTTAATCCAAAATACTTGTAATTTCTATCTATCATTTTCCCCACATAAAACTTCGCTGTTGTATATTCTTTGAAACTGATTCGCATATTGTTCGTCTAATATTATATTATTTGAACCCTTCATATGTATCTCGTGGTGAACAATAGTGGCGGGGCCGCCAATGGGGGTGGTTACAATTTTACATAAATAGTCCTTTATGTGTAAAATGAATAAAATACCATTACACTTAACCTAAAAAATTAACAAAGTTAACGTCAGGATCAAAATCGTTACAAAATGGAAACATCGAGCCTTAATATGTCCAAAGATTCCTTTTTGGACTGAAAGGGTTAAACAGATATAACCTCAGGGACCAAAAACAACATTTACTCTAGTTTATATGTATCAAAATAACGAACATAGGAGTGGTCACGATGAGTTTTGAGCGGTTTCAACAAAAATTCTTGTTCTGATTGCTAATTATATATTTAAGAAATGAAAGACTGGGCCAGCTGACTTGGGTGGGTTAGTGGATCGTTCGGTTTTACTGGTTTGATGCTTTGATGCTTTAATTTTGATGGTTTGAACCTTACTCTCATACTCTTTACATTATGAAAATGATACGTAAATATCTATATATTGATGAACTTTTATAAAATAAATCTGTAAATTTATAAACATACTTGAATTTCTATATTATATACGTTATGAAAATAATACGTTAATATTTATGTGCATCAGATCTTTGAGGGGTTCAGTCGGGATCTAATCAACTACGGAATATACAACCGTCAAGCTAATTGCGCGTGACAATAGGAGTAAACTTTCTAAGGAGATGAAACAAGATGAAGCTGAACACATAATTCTAAGAATTGTTTCAACTATATATATCTGACATATTCCTAGTAAAAGATTCAAACATATTCCTTTTCATTTACATAGAAGATGGAGCTCGACATGAAGCTCAAACAACAATTTCCTACGGATCCACCCATACACAAAAAAGTTACATGTTCTTTTTAAACCAGAGAATAATTCACTTTTGTATAAAATATGTTTTTTTTTTTAACAACGTTTTTTGTACTCATTTATTCATAATTTTAAACTATACCAATAAACAACACATAGATAATTCAAAATAAATTCTCACCCGAGGAGTCGAAGCCTTAACTTTTAATTAAAGTAAAAACACTATTTACCATTACTCACAACCCCCTCCCATCTATAATATACAAGTGTATAAATCTTACAATGCCAACAAATTAGATTAAAGTTATTACTCATAAATCATAATCATAATAATAGAATAAAAAATTTATCCAGCATAAAAGGGGAAGCATGCCATTTTGTTTGTCGGAGAGGCCTCGACTGAAAACATGGGTGTGGAAGCACTGATACAAGAGACAAAGGCTGAGACCAAATCCCATTTTATGAACACTTGTTCCTCTCTCTCTCTCTCTCTCTCTCTCTCTCTCTCTCTCTCTCTCTCTCTCTCTCTCTCTCCATTCACAAACAAATTAGGCTGGTAATTTCAACGAAATTTTAATATTTTTAAACATTTTCTAAACAAATGTACACTTTTTTAACATTAACTTTATTTAATGAAACAAATTAAAACACCAGCGGGAAGCTAGACAAGACTAGAAAACGGAAACAAAGGAACGAAAATGTATTTTATTTTGATCACTGGGCTACCAACCAAAGTGATATATTATAATAGTACACGGGACCGGTCCTAAGGATTTTAATGCCCAGGACGAGCCCCAAAAAAAAAAAACTTCTGGCCCTAACGAATTGAATTATATAAACTAATTTTTTTTCAATAAAAACAAACGTTTTAGAAATAAACATAATAAAATCATAGTATCACAATTACATAACATAATTGTTCACCGATAACGCATAAGGTCCAGGTATTACAATAAAAATAACAAAATTATTTATTTTTTGGCTGCTCAATTGACCATCTAAATAATTAAACAAGTAATAATAAACCATGACAAATGAGATTTAAATATTTTATTTTCTAAAAAAGGGCTTTAATTGAGTAATTTGGTTAATAAAATGGGCCTAAAAAATTAAATTGGGTTTAAAATATAATTGGGTTAATTTTTATGATTGAATTATAGTTTATAACTATTTTTTTATAAAATATATATATATAATATAAAAAACAATTTAAAAAATTTTGTGCCCCCTAATCGAATGGGCCCTGGACAGGCGTCCATCTCGCACCTCCTCAGGGCCAGCCATGATAGTACACAGTAATATTCCTTCTTCAAGATCTAGGATTAATCAACAAGCACAGTCGAGATTTAACGTTCTCTAACACGTTCAATTGATGAGCTTTGGACTCGTTGGAAACCATGGTATTCCTAGCTCTTCATGAGGATCAAAATGTCGAATAAACAAGAGACAAGAGGAACTTTTTCGGCTTTTTGATTATGAGATGACACCTTTGCTCTAAATAAACCGCTAAATAGATGTGAGCCTTGATGCATGCCAACCACTTTACACACGTTCGAACACGAAATAAGAAGTTCAGCCCCTTCGACCTCCAAAGAAAAAAAAGAATACCCAACTAAATCCGTTTTAACTAACAAATTTTCTCGGTACGGTCACTTGATTTAATTAATAACTTTAAACACCATATTACTAAATAAATTAATAGTTTTAGCAAACCCTCACAAACGCCTTTTACTAACAAATCACAGCCTAACCATGATAGAGTAAACGATTTGCATCTTAAATGTTAATCATAACTTAAATGGTCGATACATAATTAAATTGAGTTAATTAAAAAATAGCGTAGTAATTTGTAGTTTTGTACCACTTCATTTTAACTAGTTTCTTACCCCCGCATCCTGCATCGGTGTCATACGCGGCTTGATAAAGTATATGCCACAATCGACCTTACTTGTTTTCAAACTTTTAAACGTAGTCTGACTCGAATTTATACCAACACGTATACAAAAATATGAACGTAAGAAGAAATTTTTTTTTAAGTAAATTGTATTGTAGTAAACCCAAAACAATTTTTAAAAAGTTTTAGTGGGTAAAAGTGTAAAGATTTAAAGTAAGGCGTATAAAAAAATAGGCAAATAAGTGTTTTATGTATGGCCCGAATCATTTCCGATTACGTTCAAACAAAAATGCGAATGCAAGAAATTAATTTTTTGGTAAATTTTTATAAATGTAACCCGAAACTTTAGAAACTCAAGGGGGTGAAAATGAAATACTACAAAGTTCTTAAAGAGTAAAAACTAAGATAAAATTGTGGTATTCAAACCCAGGTCATCTCCGCAGTAACACATGGCTTTAGCCACCCGCGCTAGACAATTAGCTGTTTATTACAGAAACCTATGTATATAAAGACAAAATAAATGCAGCCAAACCAAAAAGGAAAAAGAAAAGAAATTACTTGAAGCAACACGTAGGCAGGTGACACGTGACAAGGCCAGTGATAACTCAAAGAACTTGTTTTTTAAGTATAAGTATATAATACCGGTAAAGCACTAAAGCGTATAACGTAGTAATGGGCCGTGAATCAATTGGATTATCCTAGTTTGGGCTCCCAAACTAAATCCGGACAATGAAAAAGCCCAACTGGATCAAAATGCACTTTTGAGTTTTGACTTACCCAACCGGGCATCTTGTGACATATATTTACAAATATTTCGGGTTACACTTGATTGTATAAATAATTATTATTACATTTTATCATATCCTTACAAAGTATGGGTAGATCTTTTGTTTTACTCAAAACCATTTCTAGTAGGTTTATTTGCAAATTAAAGTGGCACCTTTGTAGCTTAATAAGTCAATTGCATTCATTTCTGATGTATGTTTTAGAAACAAAGTGGCGAAACTAGTTAAATCAGTAATCATCATCAGCAGAGTTGCATACAATGTTATAGGGGTGTGCACGGTGCGGTTTTGAACCCCCATTGAAACCGAAACCAATAGATTCAGTTAATTGAAATCTTTAACCATTCGGTTTCGGTTAGCCACGGTCGGTTTTGTTCGGTTTTGGTCGGTCATGAACGGTTATGTGCGGTTAACCACATTTTTTTTATTAGGCTAAACTTTTTGAGCTTCAAGAATTTGGGCCTTAAAATTTAGGCTTACAATAAAATGTTTCTAAAAGCCATATATAAATAAACGTTGAATATTCATTACTCACACCATATATAAGTTAGCATCACATAAAATGGTATTTGAGCTAGATTCTTAATCATAAAAATTACTCATCACAAAAAATACCATCACAAACATATTGTAAGTATCTATCACAAAATATACGATATTACAAAAAAATCAAGCTTCAATGCATCATTGGTTCATCTTCATTTTCAATAAAGCCCATCCAAAAATGTTACTTTGTTTCTATTATATTAAATCTTTATTTTCAACGGAGCATTCTTTGTAGCTTTTTCTCCCAATCATCAAATCTACACATAAGAAATATATATAAATAGTTAAGTCAAAAAAAATCATATGGTTAAAAATTAAAAGCAAACTTACCATCTTCTAATTTCTTCAAATTCTCTACTAAATCTTTAACTGATAAATCATAAATGTGAGACTCTTGTGAATCCGTTAGTAATGGGCCCCTACTTTGACTTTGAGTTGAACTTAAAATAATGAGTGGGCCCTGTATTAAAATTTTGGTTCGGTTAAATAAGGATCGGTTGATCACGGTTCGGTTCGGTTTTAAAGGTTCGGTTAACCACGGTTCGGTTCGGTTAATTCGGTTATAAAAACAACCTTAACCGAAACCGAACCGATAAATTCGGTTAATGAAAAATCTTTAACCGCACCGCCGGTTAATGTCACGGTTCGGTTATTTCAGTTCGGTTTCATCGGTTAATTTGGTTAAGATTCGGTTAATTCGGTTTAGTGCTCACCCCTACAGTATTATGGGGAAGCCCCTGGTAGATTTGACACAAACCAATTTAGTTTTTGTTGAAATATGTGCATTTATATTTCTTTTAGTTCAATGTTAAATTTATGGTTTATATAAATGTTTTCTAACCAGCTTTATTTATTTTATTTTTCATGTTGTGCCTCATATATGTGATGGGGGTTTCGAGTGTTGTTCGGCTATTGAGCATGTAGAAGCTATTGGCGAGTTGGGCTTGTTAATGTGGAGTTGGGTTTAATGCAGTTGGTACATCTTATTGTTATATACTTGGTGACAGACAAGACAAGTAACATGATCGATGTCTTCATCTTCTCCATCTAGGGTTTTAGCCTTTATGATAAAATAATCTACTCAATATCAAGATCTAATATTGGCCATCAATTATTCTTTCTCTAATCAGTCTCTTTCTTCGTCTCTAATGCTCTCATGTTTCTGTTACAATCGTTTTTGTTAGAGTTTTTATTATAGTGATGATTCATATCTTTTTTGAGTGTTCCTCTCATATGTTTTGTACCTAATCATCTTGTTCTTGATCTGATTTATGTTTTTGATTGGATTTCTTTGTTCTGGTACTGAGAGTTGTTCATAATCGATCCATATTGGTTTCTTTTTTGTTCTTATTCAATTTAGGGTCAAATATCTTTGGTTTGGTCCATAAGAGTTTAAATTATGTTTTATTGACAGTTTTACGCCTATCGACCAACACCCTCTTTCTTGAGTACAAGAGTTGATGAATCACAATCGTAAAGGATAGAAGCCTACATAAGCTTTTTTTTCTTATGCAAGTACCATGAATAAATTATTAAGTGGGTGAGACTTTTAAGTTTTCTAATTATAGTAACTATTTAAACAATTTAGTAGTTTGATTTTAAGTTTTAAAGGAGGTCAACTAGTAATGTTAGTGCTCTTAACTCTAATTTATTTTAATTTTTTATTTTACTTTCTATTTGACCTTAACCGTCTTTTATACCCAACCCAACTTCCTCTTCTTCGTATGCTAATTTTTTTCTTTGAGTAAAATGTTATTTTCGTCCCTGACGTTTTATTGAATTTGCTATTTCAATCCAAAAATTTTTTTTGTCAATTCAATCACTGTAATTTACCAAATGTTTTCATTTTCATCCACTCCACTAACACCGTTAAAACTTCGTTAAAACTCCGTTAAATATGAGGGTATTTTAGTATTTTTAAACACCCTAATTATCCAATTAAAATAAATTATTCAATTAATATTTCATTAAAACTAAAAAACACATGAAACGACTAGTGAGACTAGACGCTTCGATTTAAAAGCTTCGATTAACTCTAACCCATGTTGTTCGATTGAGGTTTCCCGTGGAATTTCAATTAATCTTCACGTTTTGTTCGAATGTGTACCGTTATTTGATTGAGGTATGTTATGTGATTGAGGTTTGTTGTTGTTGACATTCTTTATTTGATTGAGGTATTTAAACGTGACAATTGCATAACTCAATAAAACAAAACATGACAATAGTAGACCTCAATCGAACAACAGTATACGTTCAAACAAAACGTGATTATTAATTTAAATCTTGCAGCAGACCTTAATCGAACAACATGTGTTAGAATTAATAGAAGCGACCGGTCTCACGAGTCCCTTCATGTGTTTTTTAGTTTTAATTAAATATTAATTGATTAATTTGTTTTAATTGGATAATTAGAGTGTTGAAAAAGACTAAAATTGGATAATTAGTTTTAATTAAAATTAGAAGCGACCGGTCTCACGAGTCCCTCATATTTAACGGAGTTTTAAAAGAGTTTTAACGGTGTTAGTGGAGTGGTACGGTGTTAGTGGAGTGGATGAAAATGACAATATTTAGTAAATTATAGTGACTGAAATGATAAAAAAAAAGTTATTTGATTGAAATGACAAATTAAACAAAATATCAGGGACTAAAATGACATTTTACTCTTTTTCTTTTTTTATTCGTCACTGGTCAACACCTTTAATTTAATTAAAACAAGGAAATCCTGATGATAAAACGCTTATTCTCTATCCATGAGCTTAAAGAATTGAATCTTATAAAAAAATAAGCACGTATATAAATCTATACTTATTAATAAAACAATAACTTTAGTGTCACGTGACATTCTTTTAAGTCTTATTTTTTTTAATTCCCGCCTAAATATGTATCTGTTCTTAGTGTTAGTTTAGGTTCATTTGACTAAAAGTCAACTTTTAATACAAGAGATATTTAGAGAAAATTTGAAAATTTAATCTTAAATTAGAACATATCTTTTTTTGGAAATTAAATCATACCCGATATTTATTCTTTTTTCAAATAATTCATCAACAAAAACTGTAAAAATCATTTATGATTTTCTTCATATATGAAATCGATTCTTTGATTGTGTGTTTCCATTAAATACTTGGTTTATATTCAAATCTTGACAAAAGTTATGGGATTTTTTCATCGACTCCTCTCCAATTTGAAGGAAATTCACAACTTTACGACACTCGCGATTTGTCTTTATAAAGTCTGATGATATCGCCTTCGACAAACTTCATCAACGTTCTCATTTTAGCTTCGGTTTCATCAAGTTTTTTTCAATAAAATGTATTTGTTTTTTGTTATATTTGAGCTTTCATCCTCTGCGATTATGATTAATATTATTTTACTTTTATTTTTTTGATTTGAATGTGATCTACTTCAACGATCCATCTGTGAAGAGGTATTACATGCTTTTACTTTTTAAACTTCTTTATTTCTTTTTATGTGTAATGCAATATTATTATTATGTTTGATTGGAATTCGTTTGATATGTGTGCAAATTGTTTTGATTTATCTGGAAGTATTATTAAAAATCTTACTTTTATACCACGATTGACTTTGACACTTTCAGACAAAATGATTTTTTTAAATTTCAAAGAAGACAGTTTGTTTTAGCAGTGTGTTTTGCAATGACAATAAACAAGAGCCAAGGACAATCGCTATCCAAAGTTGGTTTGTTTTTAAACAAGCATCATAGTCAGCTCTATATTGTATCATGTCAAGTTAAAAGTGAAGAGAGATTAAAACTATTAATATTAGATAATGATGGAAAAATCACCAACAAAACATCAAATGTTGTATACAAATAAATTTTTCAATGTTTATGAATTTGAAATATTATTTTTCATGTTCAGTTTAATTTGTTTATTACTTAAAATTCTTATTTATAAGTTTATTTCATTTCATATTATACACTATTTAGACGTATAAATATTAATAGAGAAAACCTACTAATATTAAATGTATCTAATATTAAAAATTATACATAAAAGTCGATATACGAATTATTATCAACAACATTATAACTTACGAATTTTTTTAAACAACAACAATATTTTTGGATTGAACACACGGGTCTTTAGCCTAGTTGTTAATATAAGTATATGTGAAGCTGTTCTAAAGGTAGTTAACCAAATCTTGACTTGACAAAATAACCGCAAGACCCAATTTTGTTACACGATAGGGTGCATGTTTTGATCATCCGAAATACAATAAGAATTCTCACCAATCTGAATTGTCCATTGAAACACAAATTTAGCATGTAAGAGGGGACCAACACACAAGGGCATGAATGGAAAGAAGACCACTCCATGACATCATACATACATCATACGTATTTATAAGTATCTAATCATGAAATAAGTATATTAAATACTCCCACTCAAACTCATTCAATATTAAATTATCATCTTTATTCTCACGCCGGAGGTTGGTCATAGAAAAACCCTTCTCCTATTATGACGTCTTAACGATGGTGTCTCATATGTATAGATCAAAAGACTTCAAGGTTATTTGAAATCTTAAACTGATTTGTGTGAAGGTTAACTTCATTAGGTATAAGATTAGTAGTGGTTTACCTTCACAAACAAACCCCAAAAACATAAGCAGATGATCAAAGCCACCGGAAAAAGTTCGATGATCACCTTCTCACTCCTTTTGTAAATTGATCGTTTTTTAAATTCAGGTCAATCAGTTAAATCAATACGATTACATCCATACATATATACTTAAAATAATATATAAGAAACACACTCAAATAAATATAAAAAAACTACTATGAATGCTATTAGGTATAAAATTAGTAGAGATTTACCTTTACAAACAAACCCAAAAAACATAAGCAGATGATCAAAGCTAAAGGAAAAAGTTCGATAATCACCTCTTCACTTCTTTTATAAACCGATCATTTTTTAATTCAGATCAATCAATGACGTCTTACCGATCCGCTGGTTGGACTGGTTCACCGATCGGACCGAATATAAGAACCGGATAAAATTATAATTATTTTTTTATAAATATATGTAAAAATTACAAAAAAAAAATTAAATAATTATATAAAAAAGCGGTTCAACCGGTCCGACCCCCTGTTCAACCGATACGACCACTAGTTCAACCGGTCCGGTTCCCATTCCGACCACTGGTTCAACGTTGAAACGGTTTTAAGCACCGAACTGGACCGGATTGGAGTCCGATTCCCGGTCCAACTGGTCAGACCGGCCGGTCCGGTTTTCAAAACCATGTTTGAATCAATATGATTACATTGTATATATACTTAAAAGCAAAGGTCGGTGGCCAATTGAATTGGACCACCCAACCTTGCTTTTAAGATATATATCTTTGGTTTCATAGTTTACAAAGTTCTTAGCTTAGCCCAGTTGGTTAAGTTCTTAAACATTTAAATAGGAGGTAGTGGGTTCGATTCCTTGCAGCATCAATTTTAATTCTTTCTTTTTCCTTTCCTTCCTCTCAACTCCCAACTCTCAAAAATAATTAATTAATTTCTATCATTTTAACTCCCATGAACTTATAATTATTTCAAAAGATAATAAACAATTACAACTTTTGATTATTTAAAAAAAAAGTCAAACTTTCACCCCTCAACTTTTATATTTTTAAACCATTCAAGTTTTATAAGCTTATAAAATATCAATTTGACGTTAACAAACTTCGGGTTTACATTTCGTATAATACATAGATCACGTTCTTATTTTTATGTATGTTTCAGTATATTTTCTATGTTTGTATTAAGTTTTTTCAGAATACAAGTCAGATAAATATAAATTTTGTGTTACTTAGCGTTTCGATGCAAGTTTTGTCTGGAAATGAATTAAGTCAAATATAATACGTTAGCATAAATTCGATTATTGTACCTTCCGACACACGGGTTAGGATTATTGTAGTCTATACTTTATCATGTTATATACGGCGTCAAAGTAAATGCTAATTTTTATGTATGTTTAATAACTTTTCATTCGACAATATAAATTCGAATTACTCTACGTTTCAATGTACGATTAGTTCGGAAATAAGTCGGGTCGATTGTATTCTGTGCTTTATCACGCTATGCACGGCACCGCCGCAACGCGCGACGAGTAAAAATACTAATTTATTGTGTGATTGGTTTCTTAACAATTCGGTCTGATATCTATTATTTTACAATTTATCATTACTCTTTTTTCCAACTCCCAATTACAATTAACTGATATCTATTCTCCTAACTCTCAAATCTCAAGAACAATTAATTAATTCAAACATATGTAACGAACAACATACTAATTTATTGTGTGATTGGTTTCTTAATAATTCGGTCTAAATATTGAAGTGCTACGTGATAACATAAGTTTTGATCAAGAACGAATTGGGTCAAATATAATATATTTTTGTGCTCACCTTTTATGTACGTTTAGAGATGGTCTACTATTCTACGTAAATTTTGTTTGGTAACGAAGGTATAAATTTGAGTTTTTCTATGTTGTTCGAAAACCGGTTGTATCTATAAGTATTCGTTTACTGAACATAGACGTGCACCTTGCGGAGTTGGTTTATACGTGGTTTTTAGTTGGCCGTACAATATAGTTTTTTTTTCTTTTTGTTTTTTTCTCTTGACTTTTCTAATAGTTTTTCTATCAATTTACATAACGCGTTTACCCGAAAACTATGTTTTGAAAGTTCTTATATCGTAATGTACAGAGCATAGTTGTGTTTTCTATTTACGCTTTAGTTTGTATAATCGATTTTCCGCAACTTCACATGCTTCTTTTAATCGTACAACCACACCGTAATAACGTATGGGTTTTAGTTGTACCGCCCCGTCGCATCGCGCGACGGGTAATTTTGCTCGTTTAAACACATATACTAAAAATAATATATTCTATTACATGATTAGTACTTAGTAGTCAAACCTTAACCTTAACTATTAGCCTACATTATCACGCTTATAACGTATTAATTTCAAAACATATAATCTACCAAACCGTGTTCCATCATTCATCATTGCACACAGAGATAAGGATAAGATCACACCCAACCCACGGATCACCCACACAAAACCGTGTTCCGCCCCGAATCCGGATCCGGATCCGGGTCCCTTTCTCCCCTTTATAACACTATCCAAACAAAATATCAAACCAAAATCACCAAACAAAATCAATTCATCAATCAATCAATCAATCTCTTGCAGATCTACTTCTTCTAGTTGCTGATAAATCATTCATCAGTTTTGATTGAAGATGGTGAAGGATCGTAAGGTCGGAATCGCCATAGATTTCTCAAAAAGCAGCAAAGCAGCTTTGAAATGGGCGATCGATAACTTATCTGACAACGGAGACACCTTCTTCATCATTCACGTTAAACCTAACTCCGGCGATGAGTCTAGGAACCAACTCTGGGCCTCCACCGGCTCTCGTAAGCTCTCGATTCGATTCGATTCGGTTAGAATGTTAGATTTCGGTTAATTAACGTTTTTGATGATGTTGATTGGTGTTTTTAGCTTTGATTCCGTTGGTGGAGTTTCGGGAGGCGGAGGTGATGACGAAGTATGAGGTGAAGATGGATGCTGAAGTTCTGGATATGCTTGATACGGTGGCTAGACAGAAGGAGGTGAGGTTTTGATTGATTGATTGATTGATTGATTGATTGTTGTGGTGTTTGTTTGATGGATTTGATGTGAATTTGATGTGAATTTGGGGTTTTAGGTTCATGTGGTGGCGAAGTTGTATTGGGGAGATGCTAGGGAGAAGCTTGTGGAAGCCATTGAAGATCTGAAACTGGATTCTATTGTTATGGGTAGCAGAGGACTCAGTGGCATCAAGAGGTAATAATAGTTTTTTCGAGTTAAGCTCGGTTTTACTTTATGAAAATATCAATTTACCGTAAAAAATTTTATAATGTTGTTAATTTTAATTCGAAAGTTTTATCAATAATTTCAACTTGAATCTAAAATTAAAAGATTTTTAGACTAAATCTGAAACAACTTATAAAAGTTTTAAAGATAAATCAACGTTTTTCTTTTGTCTTTTCTGAAAGAGAATGGTTACGTTTTCAAATCTTAGTGAGTAAAATTGAAATTAACTTTAGTTATTTTTAGAAATTACTAAGTTAGAATGTTAGATGTTTATGGTTCGATTTAAAATAGTAAAATAAGCTGAAATAATAATTGATGTAGTTTTGTTATCTTTAAAATAGACTAATGGAGTAATGATTTGATTAATTGGTTTGCGGTTCTAAATAACGTACGGGAATAATCGTTTATATTGGTATAAAGTCTTAAAGGTTTCTCTTCTTTTCGTATAATATTACCTTTTATTTACTTAGTAGTTAGTGTTATATTTTGTAGATCGTCGATATGTTATGATTTATATACTATATAGTCTCAAAAGCTTCGGTGAACACAACGGAACACCACCTGTTTAGTGTAAACCGATTGAATAAAAAAGTTTTGTATAACAACTTTAACCATAACTAACAAATGAAGCACGAATAAGTTAATTATTGTAAAATGTAAAGAGCTTTGTACAAAAGTTAGGTAAATGTTTGTTTGAAACAAAAATGAAGGTTAAGGTTGGTACTAGAGGTAATATTGTTAAAATGTCCTCACGTGATATTTTACGGTAAAATTGTATGCTTTCCAACCAAATATTATTGTTTCGTTGGCTTAACGAGTGTTTTTAATCGTGAAGGATAATATTGGGAAGCGTGACCGATTACGTGATGACAGCTGCCCCATGTGCAGTTACTATTGTGAAGGACCCAGACACACTCCACGGCCATTGAATGATATGTTGTTTTCTATCACGTTTTGTGTGTGGTGTTGCTTTACTATTTCATCCCCACATATTTATTCGAGTCGTGGTTTGCCTCAAAATATATTATTATGTATGTTCTGTTTAATATATTATTATAAATTTCAAATAAGAAGTTTAGAGAATCGCTTAAGTATGTGCTGAACAAATATTTTCTTATAAACAATGTTTGATTATATTAATAAAGCATAATTCAACAATATTAGTACGGTGATAAGTTACATTTGAATTAACCAATGATCTCTTGGCCTAGTGGTTAAGGGGGAGGTGGGAGGTTTTGTTTTTCTTGGAGGTCTAAGGTTCAAACCTTGGCATTGGCGAATATTACTAACTTGATGATACTAACAACTAACTACCGTTAAAAAAAAAAAAAAAGTTACATTTGAATTATGGAGTTGGATGGTCGTTGAAGGGATCTGACATAGTTACTTTACTACGGGACTATACGTGTAACACCTCAGTTGGTCCTATTTTGTGACAATAAATTTTCAAATTCTTTTTAAATACATTTCGAATTGTTTTAAAGAAGTTCAAATGATCTTAATCATTTTCTGCAACATTATTTACAAAGGAAGACTTTAAAAGAACGAAGTTACAACTAACCATCTAGGTTTTCAAAATAATTATTCATATGTCAAAACAAGGTGAGTTATGACCATAACATTATAACAAGATACATAAAACACACTTGCGTGTTCATTTCAATCCATCTTAGGGGTCTGTTGCATTTTCCTTTTGGCATTTACCATGTTAGTTTTTAGCGATCCTCGTTGCAGACTTGCAGCCATGCGAGGGGGGAGAGAGGGGAAAAACCGTGCCAAGTAACACCAATAGCAAATCACCGTCAATTACCATTAATACTGAAAAAGCTCGTATTAAAAAATAAATAAAAAAAGAAAAAACTAAAATTGAACGAAAAGTAGACGTAAAAAAGTTAAACCACGCATGCGAAATATAAAACATATAAAACAATAAGCAAATCGATCTAGGACCAGCGCGATGCTACGAGTAAAAATATTAAAAGTACGTTGGATCAAAGTCGAAAGTAAAAATTTTTTGGGTTAAATTGTAAAATAATTAAAAGTATTTTGTTAAAATAAAAAAGTTAACGAATAAAAAAATAAAATAAAAGGTGGGTATATCTACTAAAGCACATGTACAATCTATGATGCATACCAATATTAGTAATTAGTATATATAATACATCACACTAGTTTAGTAATCCATTTATTATGGGTGTTAAATAAATAAAATATTAAATAGTTAGTAACGAAAATTTCTGAATTAGAAAATAATATTTTGAGATAAAATATAATAGAAAATAGTGTATAAGTAAGGAATTGAAGTTATAAAACGATGATATCATTTTAAAAATTTTTGTTTTTAATTTTTTTAGAAAAAGTTGTTTTTCAAGAATTTGTTTCAAACCATTCATTTTTAAAAATTTTCTTGTTATAACTTTGAATTTTAACTATTTCCGTTACATAAAAACCATTTTTTTTTAAAAACAAGTTATAAAATATTATGTATTTTCAAAAAAGTTAATGTTTTGAAAAAAATTCTTATTTTATAATAAATTAGTTCTTTAGAAATTGAATTTATAGTAAATGGTCGTTCTTAATTTATTAAAAAATTAAAAAAAATTCAATGATATCATTAATTAGCAGTAAAATTAATTATTTAATTAGAGAGTGGGGAAAATTTAGATTTAGGACCTATAAAATTATAACCTGTATTTTAAAAACCTTTTATTATTAACATAGATAGATATAACGTTTTAAAAAATCTTACAAGTACGCCTTAGGCTACCTTGATCCTACAACTATTTTTTTCCACCGTACAAGTGTCATTGGACCAACAAAAAACTTGTATGTCGCGCGAAGCAAAGGCGTCCCGGTGTCAATTATACCCAACCATGATTGAAACCTATAGTTTTCCATTCATCAAACTCCCACTATTATTCATTATATTTTATGTGAGTTTATAGCGTACACTTTTGTATGGTCTGTTTATTGTAAAAGTCTATATCTTAAAGGGTCATGAAGATGTTAGGATGGAAATGCGTACATACTTGAGTTTTGGGGCGAGGGATATCTCATATCTCTTACCAAGTACACACGGTTTTATAAATATAGATAAGATGAACATATTATTTTAATGAGTTAGACACTTTAATCTATTAAAAAAAAGTACATGATTAATAACAACTCAATATCATGGTCGTTCCCAAAAATTCTCAAAGAGTTTTGGGCTCTAGACGAGTAAAAAAAATAAACCTATGTAATATAAAGTAAATAACTTGTATGTAAAAAATGTATAAAATGATAATATTTATTATACCGATAAATTTAATAATATAACAAAATGATCTAATTTACTTGCTTAGTTTAATGGTGAGGCTTTTCTAAGGTTTTTGGAATGAGTTTGGGTTAGGTAAATGATAATGGGCTAAATTAGTTAAAATGTTAATGGGTTTCAAGTTTAATAAGTTAAGAAAATTAAATTGTTATCGGGTTTGTTAATGGCCTATATATATTTTTTTAACTATTTACTTTTTAATGGCCTATATAATAATTTAAAAAAAATACATATTTTCTCTTCTTCACTCACAACCATTTTCAAAAATATTAAAAATTTAATAGAGGTGAATAATGTTTTTACCAAATATACAGATAAACAATATCATTTTCTCTCTCATACATTCAAAACCATTCACAGTAGAGATGTGAATTTCTGACACGACCAGAAAACACGACACGGACCTAACATGAAATTCATGGGTTTGGGTTTATTATAAACGGGTTCGGGTCAGGTTCGGGTAGAACCCATAAACCTATTTAGCTAGACGGGCCAGGTTCGGGTTCAATCCAACTAGTTCACGGGTTGTACCGTTTATCCCATTTTTTATTTATTGTACTTTTTTATATATATCCTCTTATGTCAAAAATCAATTTTCTTGTGTGTTTTATTCTAAAATTTTAGAACTAAAAATAGAAATTGACATCAGATTTTATAACTAAAATATAATTGTTTTATATTCATTTGTATTTTTTGTTGTAAAATAGTAAATTTAAAGTATTAATACGTGAAAAATATATAAAAATTAAAAAATTCGGGTCACTAGAGTCATGTTCATGTCAACTCGTGAATTTTCGTGTCGTGTTTGGGTTGACACGTCTCACACAATTTTCGGGTTTGGTTCGTGTTCAGGTTCATGTAAAATTTTTGGGTTTGTGTCGGATTGGACCCGTTAACCTGAGAACACGACCCGTTTAACATCTCTACTCACATTTATTTTCTATAACATAGGAAACACACTTACAAAAATATGAAAAACCTACTGTAAATACTCTTATAATAAGAAATTAAACCTAGAAAGATGAACACAATCGTTGTAATAGAATGGAATTAACTTAAACCAAGTACCTTACTTGCATTTGGTGTTTTCGTTTTGAAGACCATGATGTGAACACAAGATCATATATGACTTTGACATGTATAGCTTAAAACTTTATTCTCCACACTATTAGCTATATATTGTTACAAGGCCACATGTTTTTTAAAATATTTTTGTATGATTATATAAATGAAAATGACATTGTTTTATAAAAATCTAGGTGTTGCTGTTAGGTTACATTAGTTAATTTTATGTGTATGTTAATGATCTAAATTTCTTTTACATTGTTCGGTTAAATAAAGAGTTTGCTATTAAAGATCTTGGTGATCTAAGTTATTGTTTTGGGCTTAAAGTTACTCGCATGGATAATAGGCTATTCCTAAGGCAATCAATGTTGCTAAAAAAGTTCTTGACCGGGCCAATCTACTTGACTGTAAACCTATACAAACCTTTAGGTGTTAATTAATGAAAACTTTTGTATTAGTGACGAACCTTATAAAGATCCGATTCATTATCGGTTGCTTGTAATAGCTCTACGATATTTTACCATTACTAGACTAGATATATCCTATGTCGTAAACCACGTGAGTTAGTTTCTTAAAGCTTCCACTGCTACTAACTTCTAAAATGCAAAAATGATACTTTAGTATGTTAAAGGCACCTTGGTTTTCAGTCTCACTTTTTCTAGATCGACATGTACTTCTATCCTAGTATATTCCAATGCCAATAGAGCTAGGTCTTTAGAGACTCCCCACTCCACCAATGGTTACTCTATTTTCCTCGGATGGAACCATGTTTCTTGGTGCGTAAAGAAACAATCAACCATTTCCCACTTGAGTGGTGAATTTGAGTTTCGTGTCATGGCTATCACTCCTACTAAAATAGTATGGATTACACACTTACTACGAGAACCACACACCATATCCCCCGATCGACCAACTTTACTTTGTGATAATGAAGTGCTCTCTTTCTCACATAGAAATGGGCTAAGCATGTTGACCTTGAATGTTACTTTATTTGGAAACTTGTTTTTCTAGCAGAGTACACACTAAGCTTGTTCTGAACTAGCGGATACATTCATTAAGCCCGTTCCTTGACCTCGGTTTGAATTCTTTCTTTATGGGGGTGAGCATGGAACGGCTAATACCATTGATATAACTGAAACCACCATTGTGGTTAACCACATTTCGATTAACCGTCGGTTATGGATCGATACGGTTAATACAATTATGTAACCATTATATTTAGCACATGTTTTTTAAATCAAAATTTTAACTAATAAATTTTTGTTGGGTCAAATTTAAACCAACTAAAATATAAGTGTGCACAGTATAGTATGATTCTTAGCTCCAACCAAAACTATAACAGGAGTATGGGTGTGCACAATGCAAACCATTGAAACTTTATTAAATAACAAATAATTAGTTTTGTTTTGATTTTTTTACATTTATATACATGTTTCACTTTAGATGCAATTAATTACATACTTATACATATTATTTTGTGTTTATAGTTAATAAACTTTTTTTTAATCCATACTTTAATGTTAGAAAAGTTATATCTTTACTATCTAAAGAAAAAGTTAATATGTTTCGGTGCGGTTCGGTTAATACGGTTACATCGTACATCAAACTGAAACTGAACCGCAATATGCAGGTAACCGCTAATGTGGTCTCATACATAAAACGGATAGAAAAACACAATTAAAATAACATTTATCATATATAGTAGAGTCGTACTTTTTTTTTATGAAAAAAGAAAATTAAAGCGACCATATCTATGAGTTGTAGGTGCACCTACTTCAATCACCAAAAGGGTTTTACAACAAAGCTCAAAACACTTGACGACCAAAACCCCAATGGCGTTATACACAACGTTAACAGATGCGATCACCCAATACACCGGACTATCGCCGGCGGCTTTCTTCACCATATCGGCGATGATGCTGCTGGTCTACAAGATCGTCTCCGGCATGTTCGTGGCTGCAGATGACTACGTGGCCGTGAAGCGTGAGCAGCAGATCACTCTGCGTGAGCCTGTGCAAATCGGAAGCATTACGGAGGAGGAATTGAGGCCTTACGATGGTTCTGATCCGAATAAACCCTTGTTGATGGCTATTAAGGGGAAGATCTATGATGTTTCTCGCTCCAGGTGATGATAATTCTTGTTACCTAATGTTATTGGTTTAGGTTTTGACTTTTGAGGGTTAATCTTTATTGTTATTGGATTTTGATGGTGGGAATTGTGAAATTTGATAAAACGGATTGGTGAATTTGGGGGTTTTTGGATTTAGTTATTGGTTAGAAGTTAGAATTGCCAGTTGACATTATCTATATCATTGATTCATTAAGATGATATGTGGGTTGAATAATGAACTGAAAATGGAGTCTTTTGATGTGTTTGGTGATTTTGGGGCTTCTAGGAAGGTGAAAATGGAGTCTTTAAGAGCATTTATAATAGATTATTTATATTTATGTGAATGTGTTTCTTATATTTTAAAAAATGATAATGAGTGTTGGAGAGAGAAAAATTACTGTTCAATTTGTATATTAAGGAAATCACTGTTGTGAGTAGAGGAGAAAGAAAATATAATGAAAAAAGTATAAAAAAAATTATTTAATTGAGAAGCAGAGAGAAAAAATAATGTTTTTTAATGGAATTATAAGGATAAAGATAAAGCTGATGTGAATTCTCTTAGTGTGGTAGAGTGAGGTTGACCCGAAAACAATTTTTTGTATGTTTTTTAGAACATGTTATGATAGTTATTAAGATGGATGTGTTTTGAAAAGCTTTAAAAGGGACTTGTTAAATACATAAATAATTTTAAATAAAGAAGAGCAAGAACTACATTATGCACTTGTATGTAGAGCTTGGCAAATATGATAGGAGTTGGAAAGAGAGTAGGGGACGTGATTGTATAATCGCCTTACTTATCACAGTTAAAAGCAAAAGATACAAGTATTTATGTGGTTATTATAGTTCTTTATTTAGTATTCCCTCATAACAATATGGTTTATTGTATAAAGATTTAGGAACTTGTATGCATTAAACAAAGTACACATTTTTCGACTTTCAACCTGTTTTTACCTCCTCCTATAAAGATTGTAGCTGTTTATCCGTAAAAAATAAACCGCAATAATGTTTGAAATTACAACCCTCTTATTGCACCAAAGAGTCGAAACACAAATTTCATGGGACAAGGGAGTATGCTATTGTAGTATACACATGCCAATTTCAAAATACTCTGCTGCAGTGATATCTCTCTTTCCTCGAATTATTTCAAGACGTCATACATAATGCTAACTGATATTTTAACCAAATGTTTCAGGATGTTCTACGGTCCTGGAGGACCATATGCATTATTTGCTGGTCGGGATGCTAGCCGAGCCTTAGCTCTGATGTCATTCGAGCCTTCTGACCTAACTGGGGACATTTCTGGTCTTTGCGCGTCCGAGCTTGAAGTCTTGGAAGACTGGGAGGCTAAGTTTGAGGAGAAGTATGTGAAGGTTGGACAGTTAGTCTCAGAAAGAACATCAACGGTCGAAGATGAGACCAAAGAGGATTAGGATCCAGTTGATGATGATTACGCTACAGTTAACGATGCTCAAACTTGTAAGAATATATTGTTATGTCAAAAGTTAAGAGATTCATGGCCCTTCAAAACACATACTTAGTGAGCAAGTGTTGTATGGATATGTTAATTACAGAACTTTGAAAGTTTTTGGTTTAACCTGATTCCTTTTATATTTACAATGTACATTTGTGATCTTTTTCAAACCTAAGAGGTAAAGATGAATCTTTTTTTTACTTTCTTTTGTAGGCAAACTAAGTAATCAAAAAAACCAAGTTACAGCACTAAAAATGTACTGATAATTCAAAGCATTTCATGTATTTTGCTTGGTATTTTTTAGGAGTCAACTTATGAAGTGTTTACTTGACTCTATTGTACCCTTACAAGCGAATGACGCCGTGGTGAATTCATTTTAGTTTTAGTCCTCATCGTCTACCAAACATGTTATCTCTCGAATTCATATTTCATTTCCAATGGATTTTGCAATTATTAAAGCGGTCAAATCGAGTCCTAAAAGTTGTTTTAGCCACATCTTTAACCTCCATTCAAGCTATTTCAATGGCATCATCTTCCCCTGTAACTTCTTCATCTTCCCTCTATTTTAGTTGCAGATAATAGTTTTTTTTTTTCTAATTTATGTACAAATTTGGTTATATTAAAGTCCATACACTTGTCTAGGATATGTGTTTGTAAAAAATATATTCAAATAATTCGTTACCTCATTAATTGATCAAAATTATCTTATATATTTATTTATCTTTGTAGAAAAGTTTTATGTCACTTTATCAAATTTTGATTAGTTAAGGTGTAATGAGTGTTTTATCAAATATATTTTCACAAGTACGTGTATTTTAGACAAGTTTTGGACTTTAACATGGCGAAATTGGGTTGAACCGTTGAAGTACTTTCTCATGATTTTCTGACATGTTCCGACAATATATCAAAATAAAGTTGGAGAGACTCTCTCCTGAAAAATGATAGAATACGTTGGTTTTATTACATCAACCCTTAAATTTAAGAATATTTAAACAAACAAAAGAAATATTATTGAATTTTAATAATTTTAACTTTCTTTTGTTGTCTGGGAATAATCCCAACTCATTAAATATTTACAAACACTTTTAACTTTGAACATATTTTGATCCAATTATCTCTTACTAATTGAAAGTTAACACTATTAGTTTTTTTTTATAACGTAGACTACTTATATATATATTTTTATAACGTAGACTACTTATATGACCAAAACACTAAGCACAAAGATGAAATCAACAATCAGGTCCGTCAATTTGAACTTTTGCATCCTGAAACCCATCAATTTTCACATCCTGATCTGAGCCACTTTACTCGTTGGTGGTAGATTCCAGGTAATGATGAAGGCTAGACACCGAAAAAAGGACCTGATAGAAGATGAGCGGTGACGAAGTTGAATAATGGCTCAGAGTTTCCCCCATTTCATAAAAAAGAAAATAACGGCGGTTAACTCTCAATTAGTAAGAAATCAATGGAAGAAAATAAGCTCAAAGTTGGGAGTGTCTATATATACTTTTTGAGTTGGGATTAATTCCGGTCAATAAATAAAAATTTGGATTATTAAAATCCAATAACCCACAAAAGAATATTAAAGATGATATTATTTTGGGTTATTGACATTTAAGAATCCCAAAGTTTTATTTATTGGCCAGGATTAATCCAAACTCAAGAAATGTTTATAAACACTCCCTACTTTTAATTTATTTTTCTCCAACGATCCCTTACTAACTGAGAGTTAACTTCCATTAGTTTTTTTTGATGAAATGGGGCTAACATTGAGCCATTTTTCAACTTCGTCAACGCCTATCCTCCCTCAAGTCGGTTTTTTGTTGTTTGGCCTCGAATGTCACCTGAAACTTACCTCCAATGTGTCAAGTAGTTCAGATCAGAAGGTGAAGATAGACGGATTTTAGAGCGTAGAAGTTTCAGATTAACGGACCAGATGGTTGATTTCAACTTTTGGTTTAGTGTTATGGCCTTATAAATAGTCCATGTCATCAAAAAACTAACGGTGTTAACTCTCAGTTAGTAATGAATTGTTGAAAAAAAATAAGCTCAAAATTAGGAGTGTATGTAAATATTTTTTGAGTTTGTATTAATCCCGGCCAATAAATGAAACTTGAGATTATTAAAATTGAATAACCCTATTATTTTTAAGAGAATATTCCACGAAATAGAAACCAAGTGTTGTTAGTGATACAACAAACTAACTCACATTTTTTTCTAACAGACAAAAAAACCACTGAGGTTATTAATATTGTTTTATTGTTGTGAAACTTTTTACAAACGTTAAAATTTTATTAAAAAATAAGTGGCATAGATAAAATATATATGAAACTTAGTTACTATTTAGTGGTTATATTTTTCAAGCTTAACTTGACGTGGAAGGTAATTGTGAAGAAAAATTACTAAATAATAACAAAGTTTTATATTATTTCATGAAGTGAATTTAAAAGATAATCATTAACTATTAGTCAAGTTTCATACATATATCATGTTTAAGTCATTTAATTTACAAAATTTGAACATTTATTTATATTATTATATAGAACATAACTTTAAGGCACAAGTGTAATTTCACATAAAAGACAAATAAAACATTTATACAACTTCTTAAACATTAGGTACAAATATTTCATGTAATCATTCTATTTTGCCTCTCATTTGATAAAATTTTTAATTAATAAATTGATTCATGCATATTATTAATACATAATTTAATAATATAATATTATTTAATGCACTACATTAAATATTATATTATTAATAATACTTTAATATATACGTTCGATATATCATTTCAAAAAAACTCACCTAAATGTTAAGGGTAGTTTGAAATGTTGTTAAAAAAATTGTATTATACAAACACTCATTTTTATTGTCTTTATCTCTTTCTCTATATCTATATATATGGGTTAATAGATTTAAATACTACCAATTATTGGGATTGGCCGCTGCCACCCCCAAGTATAATTTTGGTGAATATAACTCCCAAGTAAACACTTCGGCGTCTGTATCACCCGCCGTATGTCAGAAACCTAACGACGTTAACTTTCTGATGATGTGGCACGCATACGTGTACAGGCCTCGCTTGTGTGACAGCTGACGTGGTTAAGGCCACATCATCAGAAAGTTAACGTCGTTAGGGTTTTGACAAACGGCGGGTGATACGGACACCGAAGTGTTTACTTGGGAGTTATATTCGTCAAAATGATACTTGAGGGTGGTAGCGGCCAATTTCCAATAATTGGGAGTATTTAAATCCATTAACCATACATATATATATATATATATATATATATATATATATATATATATATATATATGTAAAGATAAAAAGAATGAAAATAAATTAAATGTATCAATAACAAATTCTTAAAAAAAAAAAAAAAACATAGACAAAAAAAAGTAATTGACACTCAACAATATTTAATTGTATCTTGTAATCATTGCTTAATTCTAGTGCCTAACTTTTAACCCTCTCCTGTGACATTATTCCTGGATGAAACAAAGTTTATTATTCATTCGTACATCAAAACTCCATTACTTTATCGAACCTCCATACTCCATTCATGAACATGTCTAATTTTCTGATAATCGACTCAAACACCTGAATAAAAGAGCTTACAAGATTTGCAGATGCTTCTTCTTCAATGTTGAATCAACCAATTCAACATATATCTTATGTTGCAGATGCTTACATTCAATTGCAATAACCAATCTCTTTCATTGTTTTTACTCATTTGCTCTAGCTGCATGGAGGAAAAAGACCCTAAATCTGACCTTAGAGCTCCGATTCTTCGCTCTATGGGCTTTGATTTCAAGTGAGTTATTCGATCACATGGGTTTCTCGTGATTAAACGCCGATCCGCATGCTCGTGTGTTTCTGTTAGTCTAGATGTTTGAAATCAGCCTCATGCAGCTTTGATTACAGCACTTTGTTTACGATTCACATGAATTGAATGTTTTTCTGTTTGATTTTACCTTTTGGTGTCGATTAACAAAAGGGGTTTCGATAGTTTAGTCCTTTGGTGGTTTGATTGTTAGTATTTGTGAGGTTAGTAGATAATTAGGGTTTGGTTTATGGGGACTCAAACGATGGGATCGAATGGTGGAGCACAGAAACCTATGTTGGATGCATTGTCAAGGCAGGGGTCTTTGTATAACCTAACGTTGGATGAAGTTCAACAGCAATTGGGGGATTTAGGGAAGCCTTTTAGTAGTATGAATCTTGATGAGCTTTTGAAGAGTGTTTATACTGCTGAAGCTAATCAAGGGATGAGTGGTAATGCGCCTAATTATACCGAGCTCACGCAGCTTGATTCGGGTGTAACGAAGAAGACTGTTGATGAAGTGTGGCAAGATATCCAACAGGGTCAGAAGAAGAAAAACAAGAATGTTGGTGGTGATGATGGTGGTATTAGTAAGGGTGGTAGTTTTAAGAATGGTGATGGGAAGAGACAACCTACTCTTGGTGAGATGACACTTGAAGATTTCTTGGTGAAAGCTGGGATTGTTGCAGAATCTTCTCTTGAGAAGAAAAATCAGGAACGGGATCTTGAACAACGAGAAGCACGGTGGATGAACTATCAAAGCCCTAGTGTTCAGCAGCAAAGTGTGATTATGGCGGGTGATTATCAAGTTCAACAACCGCTTACGGTCACTGGTAACACTTTAATGGATGTGGGTTATGCGTCTCCCACCCCGTTAATGGGCAGTTTGTCAGACAGGCATGCGTCTGGAAGGAAAAGATTTGCTTCTGGAGATGTGATGGAGAAGAGTGTTGAAAGAAGGCAAAAGAGAATGATAAAGAATAGGGAGTCTGCTGCACGCTCACGAGCAAGAAAACAGGTATGATTTTTTAAAGTTAAAAGTGATTCGAATTGGATGATGTTTTTATTTTTGTTTTAGGTATTGTAAGCATCTGATGAGAAAGTGGTGTATGGTTGAACAGGCTTATACCCATGAGCTGGAGAACAAAGTTTCACGTTTGGAAGAGGAAAATGAAAGACTCAGGAGGGAGAAGGTAATTCTGATTGAAATTCTTGATCTCTATTGCATGTTACTCAAGTGTCTTTTTATGGTGGTACTGATGTTGGAATACAAATTCAAGTAGATAGTCATGACAAATTTAGAGATTTTTGAAAATACAGTTTTTTTTTGGCCCATCGCCTATATGAAATATTCAAGTACTGTTTTTGAAGGATTTGCATGTACTCTAGTTCAAGTAACGAAATAGAATAGGAGGGATGTTCTCTCCGAGTCTCCATTGTTTCCTTGATCTTCTAACGCGTGAAAGATGAAAACTCAAAATTAATGCTAAGATGAAAATCAGCATAGAGAAAGATGAACGCAGCATATGTATGAACTGAACAACACATTCTTTCTCATTGGTGGTTAGTAAATTGCTTATGCTTCAAGTTAGTATCTTTCACAAGCTACGTTATTCTTCCAACATGGTGTCTTTCCCATGTTAGTCAACAAAGTCAAATGTCCAACCTTATACAAATATTGGTGCTTACCAAGTGGGTTAGGAGAAACATTGTGCATGTATGCATAACCTCAGGACATTCAAGTACATATATGTTAGAATAAAAAGACTCAGTAGGACTGTTTGAGCAAAGATGGTTAAAACCAGACTCTAAGAAGGTGAGTTAACTCGGTGATAATATTCTTAAAACAATTGTAAACATCTCTTTTTGAGTGGTGGTACAACTATCAAAGATATTAAAATTGTCTTACAATACAAATTTACAAACAGAATGTAAAGCTATAAGACTAGGTATTTGCGAATTACCATGGACGAGGAACCTAATGCGGGACTTTTGTTTTCAGAAACAAATGTTGATCTCACACAAAGTATATGTTCTATTGCCTATGCTCCTGATATAATTTGTATTTGGAGGTGACAATTTCAACTTGTTTACGAGAAACAGGTCAATTCAGGCTGTATAGTATTGATAACAGGTTAAACTTGTAGCATAGTTAAAATTGAGCTATAAAGTAAATGGGTGAATTTCACATTAACTTTTTTACTGCTTACATATTTAAATAGGTTAAATTATGATTTAACGATACTTTAATCATATTAATGCATCAAGTATAAATACAATTTAAAGACAGGACAAGTCAAATAAAGTTTACAGGACGACTTGCAAATGGTCTTACTAAAGCTCTCTTGAGAACATCATTTAAGTATTGCTCTTCATAGTTTCATGCATGACATCTATGGATCAACTCAATGGATAATATTATAACCAAGATGGTATCCCATATAAGATATTCTACCATATTTCCTTTCATAATTTTAGCATATCTTCCTTAGTTTCTAGTAATTTGTGTCTTTGTTTTCTTCTCTTTCTATTCATACTTGTGAAAGTTCTTGGTTAGTAGAAGCTAGCTGTCATCAAAAAGTAAGTGGTGGGTACTGAAAACAATTATACCATTTTACACATTTCAAGCAACTTTTAAGTGAACCTTCTTTTTTGTTCTTGCCTTTTGTGATGGATCTACTTATGTATTTGATGTGATTTATTTGTTGAAAGCTCTTTAAAGTTGTATGTTCAATTTGTTAACGAGAATTTGTATTACATTATCTTTGAATGTTAATAGTCCTTACATAGTTCAATGTGATCATCAAATTTCACTAGCTGCGAGTTGGATATGCAGTCAATATGTAAATGAGAATTTGTCTTACATTACATTTGAATTTAAATAGTTCTTACATAGTTCAATGTGGTCATCAAATTTCACTAGCTGCAAGTTAAATATGTAATTCATTTTACCAGAAGTCAAATATTAACACTTTTGCTAGATGTTTATGCTGGTACTAAGTGTCCAATCCTTTTAATTGAAATCTCTATGTGGACAGACTTCAGTTTTTCTCACCTTTTCTATTTTTGGTGCTTGTATAAGACTTGTTACATAATTAAATCCTCTACACGTGCAATAATTTTTGCCAGAGGTGGCAATTTCAACCCTTATACTTTTGTATTGGTCGCTTTGGGTAGTTTTTAGTTTTAATCCCTTAAAGCATAAAATAAGTTAAAAATAGCTTAAAAATAAGCAGGCATACATAGGTCGAAAGTTGACAAAATGCAGTTTTGACGCCTCAAACCTCAAAAATTGTATTTGTTCAAAAAACTAGACTAGTGTAATAACATGATCTTCATAATAATATTTGAAAAACTTATTGTTTGCAAAAGAAATGCTTTTTAGACACAAACTGTTTTGTGTCAACCCACCGTCCCACCCGACCAAAATCATCCATTTTGTTTAGAACCCATTACGCAACCCCCTTAAGCATCCATCTTTTCACCTCTGGTTTTTAGGTGTAACACTGGTAAATCTTTGCTGCATTTGTGACAAGATAGTTTGTATTTGCAGGAGGTGGAGAAGGTAATACCATGGGTCCCACCCCCGAAACCAAAGTATCAGCTCCGAAGAACAACCTCGGCTCCTTTCTGACAATTACTTAATCTGGTCAACGGTTGTGTAGCTTCAGAATTACAGTTGATGTTTTCCGCTTGTGATCTTGGTCATGGGCTCTGGGTCATGAACATTGTTCTGCAGCAAAGAAAATGAAAGGCTTGTAGCTCTTCCTTTTTAAAGCAGGGAAGCTTTGGTGTATCTTAGTCAACTCTTTTTCTTTTACTTTTAAATTTATATGGATAAAGGACGCGTTGTGTTTTTGCTACTTTTTCAGTTTTAGTTTGTTTTGTATCTAGGTAGTGGATGGATTGTTTCAAGCAGTTTGTTGCTTAATGTAGTCCAAGAATGATCTTATGTACATTCGATAGTGTTCTGATAGTGTATCGTTGGCCAGACTTAACTCAAAATTTCATTTTTAGACATGTTTTAAGATGTCTTAGACTAGTTTAGATCATTTTAAGCTGGTTACAGGCCATCTTTATATGTTTCAGGCCTGTTCAGACAGGTTTTTGCAGAATTTGACTGGAATTTGTGCCATTTGTTTTGATGGGTGCAGGCATTATGGGCACCGGGTTGTGCCTTGGCGAGCACCTTTGACTACATAGAAAATAATTTGAAGCAAGCACTGGTTCCAAAAAACCACTATGCACAAAATTATCACAGAAAATCCCATCTCCTACATATACCATGGTCCGATTCAAAATCATCAAACAGAACAACAAAAAGTGAAACAAAAAGCCCAAAAACAATAAGGGCAGTGGCAAAGAAATAATCTGTACTGAATATGTTTGCTCACAGAGATGGCAACATTCTCCTATTAGTTCGGAAACAGAACGATGACAGGCCAAATTTACAACCGAACGGTATTTGATCTATAAAAGGCGTCTGCATTCGTCGTCCACATTCAGAATACACCCGAGAATGCCACTGCAAACACAAAAGATGCATTTGCATAATGTAAGAAAATGGTATGAATTGTTAATAGTACAAGTTTAAAGTAGAAATTCAATAGTAATACCATATGTCCAACCATAGATTGCACAGAAATGTAGCAAATCTGGCTGTCTAATCTGTGGCGGGCCCAAGTCGTCTTAGGTTGTGTTGACCCGCATACAGTATTTTGTAACTTTTTACATTTTGTTAAATTATCATATATATGATAAATATCATTACATGAACTAAGCTAGCACCATAAGAATAGAAACATTTTAGTTCAAATAAGTTGGGGGGATTGTAAGGATTAAAAATACATTTTGTGCAATTTTCAACCCATTCGACCCGTTTCCCTGCATATAGTTTGTTTGATTTGACCCATATGACCCGTTTGAGATAAAAGGAAACCCAAATCGACCTGTTCATATGTAAATGCCTCAAACTGCCAACTGGAAGCCGAAACAATAGTTAAAAAGTGAAAGCAATAATGATTACCTCTATACTTGATGGATAGTTTCGGTTTCATGAGTGGTTATTTCTTCATCACGCTTCTCAGGTTCAAAAACAAAGGGAGACGGGTGAATATCGAAGTCTAGAATTCCCTCCTTTCCTTTTGAATTTCCCTCCAAATCATCATAATGCAAGTTTTGTAGAATTTCAGGAAGTGAAATCCCATTTGATTCTGAAAGTTTGTTTCCCATTTCAATATCGATTTTTTCCTTTGAGGTACGTACATGATCTGTATCTGTTGCTTCAATTACTTTGTTTTCATCTTCACTCACAAAAGCCCTGAAATTATTCAATGAAGGAGGGATTTTTGAAAGAAAGACTTCTATAAGGTTCCTTCTTATTCCCTTGTGATATGGATTCTCCTTTTTATCGTATCGATATCGGAAGTTTTCATATGTTGTCTGCATTAAGAGCAAAGTTTTGCCAATATGAAATAAGGATGTGCTCAATACAGAAAATGACTGCAAACATAGTTGGAAGATTTATAGTGAAAGTGTATTCTCCACTTATCGTATCAAAACGTATATGTTAAGTGATGGCTTGTCATAAAGAACGAGGGCAATCACGCAGTGGTGGACTTGGATGCAAGAGTTATAGTTTTAGTTTGAATAAAATGGTTTAGGAGGTTTTAGACCGTTTTACGTATTAAAAATACACTTCAGGTGTTAGGACTTGTTCAGCCCATTTCAATTGCTTCTTTTTTAAGTTAGTTTTATTCGTTTTACATGTTTGACCCTTTTGAAAATTTCACATGTTCCTTTTTAAGAAACCTTTTTATTTTACCCGTGAGAGATGCAACACCTCCCGAATCAACACATTCATAAGAAAATGGGTCGAAATTCCTGCATTTACAGGTGATAAAGGAATAACTCTACCTGTTGCTCCACGATTCACCCCTTCCCCACATAAACTGAAGTAAAACTAAAATAAACAAAGTCTTGATACCAAGTCTTTAAAGAAATGATCACCTGGTTTGTGCAAATGAGATAAAAGTGGAAAACCGAAAGCCCACCCACAAACCAAACAGTTATGAAGCAGTACACAATGAGGATATCCGACAAGATGTCTTCTTGCATAGCCTTCAAAACGCCATCCTTGTTATGAGCAATGTGGACCCACGAAAAGCCAAACACGTATAAGCACAAGATGGTTGATGTAGATATAAACAAGTAGAAGAACCGATAGTTACGCTGCAATAATAATATTATATCAGACATGATTAGTGAGTCGGATACGATTAAAAAGTTATATTATTTCATAATAATGTAACTTTGTGAATAAAATGATTCAGGTTGTTTAATATATTAGTCAGATCAAATTTCCTGCCTATATGGATCAGGTTAACCCCAAACACTTTCTTGTTCACTTTCCCATAATTGTTTACAAATGATCTATGCATTAAGCATGATAACAGAAGCTAAATTGCTATTTCAGTAACCTGTTTGACCTATCAACCTGCTTTCATTTTAGCTTTTGGTGTTATCCATTTGGCCCGTTAGAGATAAAGCATAATCTAAATCTATATAATTGTTAGAAATCAATCAACTTACTAGTCCAATGCATTGACCAACCCATGGACAATGATGGTCAAACCTTTGAACACAGTTGTTGCAGATGGAGCAATGTGAGGCTCGAGGTGGACGATAAAGCATACATGTGTCACAATATTTGACGTTGACCGAATGACCATTCACAATCACTTCTTTAGTTTTTGGTAATTTCAAATGAGGAGTTCTGTCATTGATCCACTCCATTGAAGGTGTGTTCATATCAAATGCTTCCTCGCATTCGGGTGGTTTTGTGTTTCGTGGGATTATTCCTGGATCTCTACTTGATGTCAATAAAAGAAATAATATATCCTGCAGACCCACAAATCAAAATCAAAATCAAAATCAAAATAATAAATAACTGGTCAGCTGATCAAGAAGTTTGTCTTGCGTCTGTTTGACGCCTAGGCAAGCGCCTTGCTCGACTTTGACTACATAGTAATAAACTATAAATTTTGAAATATGTCCATTTGTTTCCTCAATAATAATCTTCTATATATTTGTTAATAACTTTATAAAGAAATTTTCTTCTAAAATATCAATGCTGATCTTTTTTTTCATATTACTAACAACAAGAAATGTAGATGAAAAGTATTTAAAACAGGATAAACTGATGGTTAGATAAGCATTTTAGTTTTCTCTTTAAAGTTTAAACATGAGTTTTCTTGCAACTAGTATGAAACTAACTATTTGAGAATTGAGATGATCAAAATCAGAGTGACTTTATCCAAAAAATGCAGTCATGGTAATCATATAATCATTTTTATATAAGGTATAAACACGAATCGTTTTGAGAATTAACTCATTAAGTTAAAACAAAATCAAGATTTTGCTTACCAAACAAGTGAGAAGTGCTGCCACAAACAGCACAATGTACCAGTACTGACTATCTATGCCATCTGTCTCATTCACATTAATGTTGTGATAAACTTTAATACAAAAGGATAAAGCAGGGGCTCCAATTAGCACAATCGTCAAAATCAAAGAAGACGCATCAGGACCAAAGATCAATCGTCCCGCACAAAAGAATCTCTGAAATCATCATGAACAGATGAATAGTTAAGTTTCAAAACATAGATAACAGACACCGTTGTTTCAAACTACCAATTACATGATCCATTATTAAATCTTGAATCAAAGCAATTGACTTTCAATATACTTTACACGGAATAAGCACTGATACTAATCCACACAACATTTCTTGAAATCATACATGATATTATCAAATTATCTTGAAAAGTAAGGGCTTTATATAAAAATTTTAAGCTGAATTTCTTTGAAAAGCTTTCCTTGTACAGATTCTGAGAAAATTTCAGTTTAGGTGAACATGAATGTAGGAACACTTGATCTATACAACATTTTCTTGAATCATAAGTCATAACATGATATTATCAAAATATCTTGTAAAGTAAAGGCTTTGTATCAAAATCTGAAATTTCTTCGAAACACTTTCCTAGCACAAATTATGGGAAAACTTCAATTTAGGTGAACATGCATGCAGAAACACTTGATCTTCACGACATTTATTGAAATCATACATGATATGATTAAATTATCTTGAAAAATTAAGGGCTTTTTGAAGTTTGAAATTATCTTTAAAAAAAAGATGCACCCTTTTCTTGTACAGCTTCTGAGAAAGCCTCAGTTTAGTTGAACATGAACTAGAAACACTTAATCCAACACAAGAATACAAACAAAGGACACAACTAATGTTAAAAACAAAGCAATACTCCTTCATTCCCTATCGATTATCGTCTTTAGTCATTAAATCTGCAAGATATATTTGCCCAATTCAAGGTAAAACTCATAAAAAACACCCATGATTTCAGTTTCTACAAACACAAGCTCAAATAAACAAAAAGATTCACCAACTACCCTTTTGCAATCACATCATTTTCATTCAATTAAGATCAAACAAACTTACAGAAACAGTCAAAATCTTACATTGGTTCCTCTCCAGACCTCATATCGTCTTTTCTGCTTTTCTTTCCCTTCTGCCATCAATGTTAAAGAACAGAAATTCAAAAACTTGTGAACTCTTTGCTTCCAGTTGCGATTAACTCAAGACCCACGTGGAAAACATCAAAAAATTCATGGTTTTCCTTGGCCCTTGATAGATGCAATTGACTACTACAATCATATATTCATATGAACATTGGATGATCGGAGATACCCATAAATTGAATTAGCTGCGGTAGTGGTGATGATTTTACAGCTGTAGCAACACCTTCATTATCTCTCTCTCTATCTTTTGGTTTACAAATTACAAAAGCTGATTCGGCGGATGTTCCAACTTTGTAGCGACATTCTCGCGGTTGCCTTTCAGCCATTATCTCTCTCTTACTCATTTAGCCCATTGATTATTACTAAAGTGCACTTTAGCACCTTAAGGTTCGGGTGCTTCGGCAACACAGTCGCTGACGGTTCAGTTAGGGGGTTTTCGGTTGTACTAGCCGAGGGAATTATGGATTTGGGTAACTTGGGTTGTGCTCTTATCGATTTCGGTAATTTTATGGATTTAAGTAAAATTAAAGTGATAGTCAATTATTGGTTGATCTAATTTTGTTAGTTAAGATCCTAGTACTCTATCTTTTATGCATTTGGTTAAGAAATAAAAGGGTAAATGGTTAGAGCAGCAGTGTCACGATGAAGACTAGATTATTGTCGTATTCTTGTGTAATATGTGTAAAAATACTTTAGTGTAACTGTATTCACTTGTTGACCAACGTAAATCATAATATTAATCAAACATGTCAGAAGGTGCGTAGCCCATAGTTGTGAATTTGTTATGATCTTCGGTATTGGAACCTCATAGTATTTACCATTTAGAGGCAAGAGCCTAAGTTATGGGAACTTCAAGGGGCAACACATAGGGTGTGGTCTAAAGGATAAAACTTCTTACTTGGGTTAACTTAGAAATATTTTGTTTTGATAAAATTTGCTTCACTAAAAATACAATAAAATTAAATGTTTTTGAAATTTTACATGTGAAATTTGGATTAGAAAATGACTAATATTTTATGCATTTTGAATTAAAGTTGATAACTGCTGAAGGCGGACTCTAAACCTAATATGTTAAATACAATTTCATATTTTGATCATCCTCTGGTCCACAAGATCACATAGATTTACATACTTGGTTATTGAGAATGATTATGAGTTGTATCTAATTGATGAATTCGGATTGTACCGTCGGTTTATTTCAATCTAAAAGTGATTACATGACTATCAAAAAATCCAACTTTTGATTGATTTATGATTTCTACAATTTGTAATCATACAAGAGAAAATATTTTAGTACGACTTGATATGTCTTATTTTAAGTCAAGACTTGCGTGTGTAAGACGTGAGTGTAACACATTAGGCAGATCCCTTTGAACATGATACATTTTAAAAAAACTATAAGTCTACGTTTCATTTTTCGGATAAAACAAATAATATCACTACGCTTGGGTCAAGTTTAGTAGTTAATATAGGGACCAAAATGACATAAAAATAGACTTTGGGATGAAACATGCAATTGAACTTAAAGAATTAACAAAACCGACAAGTTTATAGAAAATAGTCTAAGGATCAAATTTGTTATCTATTCATTTGTTTGATTCTATTAAATTGTTTATCCGGTCTTTTTCTTTTCTTATTTTAAAATGAGAGAAAGAAGCATCCGATCGTGAGGGCACAAAGTGTCCCTACCAGTTTAATAAATTACTAAATTACCATTCCCCTGTGTTCCCTGGCACTGAACATCTTTTTAAATTATAACTTTTTATAACTTTTGCTTTTTGGTTGAATAAAATAGAAAAATAAATTATATGTGAACATGTGTGATGTTTTTTAATTATTTCATTTAGTTTTATGATTTTCAGATATTAAACGAATTTAAGTTGGTTTTTATCGTTTCAGGCGGGTTAGAAAAGAGCAATCTCTTTTATGTTTCCAAGTATATAATAATTAAAAATATATGTTATCTCATATATTTAGATAGCATAATCATATATGCTATCTCATATTCTTTCAGTTTTAATAAACTTCTTAACATTTTAGACGAATTATACTAAAGAAAGGCGCTTGATGAAAAATTAGTTTTAAGTAGATTATTGTAAGAATGGTATGAATACATATACAAATTTAACTACTCTAATAAAATTATAAATGAAAGAAACACATAGTAGCATCACATTCTCCCTCATTAAATTTTTTCCACTTCTCTATTCTCTTAAATAATCACATTAATTACTAGTAATATTATTTATAGTTAAATGCGTTTTACGTCCCTGAGGTTTCATAAAAATTGTCATTTGAATCCAAAAGTTTAAAATGTTGTCATTTGCATCCAAAGGTTTCACTAAAATTATCATTTGAATCCATTTGGCTACATCTAACTAACACAGTTAATTTTTTTCGTTAAGTTTCCAACATAATAGTTATTTTAATAAAAAAATTACAAAATAAAGAATCAACTCACGTGAGGGTTTTTATATGTTTAGCTTCTTTTGATAATTACAGTTATGTTTGACTTTATAATATTCTTTTATTGTTTTATCTTGTTAATGTATTTTGGTTTAGTAATCGTGTTACTTTTGCCCGTTTTATTAAACATAAATTTATTTGGTTTAAAGTTTAATTATGGTTACGATAATTGATATTTTATGATTATTATTCATGACAGTTAATGTCATATTATTAATTGTTTTTATACTTTTATGATAATTTATCTTTTATGGTTATAATTCAAATAATTTATGTTATCTGACTTGTTTGTTTATTTATATATATTTGTTTTGTATGTTTTATAAATTTAAAAATGAATCACTTTTAGTTAGTTAAATTTATATTTTATTTTATCTAATAGGCCGTTCAGAGATAACTTTCTTGATAAAATAAATGAACTGCTGACCTATCATTGCTTGTAAATTAAAATCGTAATGATGATTACCAAAATACACTGAACGCCTAAAACTTATCACGTAGAGCTTGTTTTTAGTATTTTGTAATTGTTTTGACTAAAATACCTCTAATGTAGGAAACTTAACATAAAAACTTAACGGCGTTAATTAGGAGTAGTTAAGTGGATTCAAATGGCAATTTTTGTGAAACCTTTGGATGCAAATGGCAACATTTTGAATTTTTGGATTCAAATGACAATTTATATGAAACCACAGGGACGTAAAACGTATTTAACTCTATTATTTAAATTTTTTAAATTAAAATAGTTTTTAATAAATTAAGAAAGAGATCTTTTTATTAATTTTATTTTTAAAGAAACAACATTTTTAAAATAGTTTTTTTTTCTAAAACATCAAACTTTTTAAAAATATAAAATATTTTAAACTTGGTGTTTTTAAAAATTGAAATTTTTATAAACAAAAAATAATTAAAATTAGGAGTTATAATAAGAAAGTTTTTAAAAATGACATTTTTATAAATGTTTGTTTTGAAACAAAATTTTCATTCAATTTATAATAAGAAAATTTTCAATCATATCTTACCTTTGAATATCATTTTATAAATAATAAATATTTATTTTATTTAATATTTTTTATTCAACTTGTGTAATACACGAGTTTACTAAAGCTAGTTGTTTAATTAAGCAGTGAAAGATAAGACTATTTTATAATTAAAAAGCAACGTTAACTTTCTTCCTCACTATAAACATACATAAACTCCCTCTTGTTTTTCTTTTTCTTTTAATTGGAATATATCTCCATAACATACTTGAGTTTCTTATTATTGTGTTCGTTTGTTTAATAAATGAACGAACATGAACATGAAATTTCATTCGTTTAGTTAAATGAACGAACATGAGCAGAGGTCACATTCATTTATATGTGTTCGTGAACGTTCGGTAACTTGTTTATTTACGTTCGTTTATGTTTGTCTACATTTGTTCATGTTAATTTGTTTATGATAAAATTACAGAAAACGTCCTTTAGGCTTATAAAAAATTACATGTATCATCCTTTATCTTCAAAAAGTACTCTAATCATCCTTTATATATATATATATTTTATAACAAATTTCATCTTTTAAACTAACTGCTGTTAAATTATTCTGTTAAGTCAAGGGTAATTTTGTCTTTTTACTTTTAAAGGACTATTTATGTAATTAAACATAAAGGATGTTTTCTGTAACTTTTTTACCTTTTAATTAATTTATGTATTTTTGTAATTATACATATACATATGATTTTTATATATAACATAACATATATTATTTAATTACTTTTTTCAACATTATAAATATAAATATAAATTATATAAATTATATAAATAGTATCATTATATTTTATAATTATGCCCTTAGCCCTATTTACTTTACCTTTAATATTTTTTACAAGATATTTTTATATAATTATAGATTATTACCTTAAACTTGTTTTTTTTAATCTAAGATATAAGAGTGATTAACAGAGAGGGTCACATATGATTAGTATTTTTAATTAAGTTTTAACTAAATTTCATGAACCGTTGCTCATGATTTTTTTAAACTAAAAATATATTCTAGTTTTTAGTAAAAATGAAAAAATAAAACCAAACGAAAATTAGACGTAAAAACATTGAACTACGCACGTAAAACGTAAAACATTAAAAACAATAAGTAAGTCAATCTAGGAACTGTGCTTTTTGACGTGGCTGATAAACTAAAAAAATAGGCATAAAAACGTGCAATCACACACACACACACGTTGCGGCTTGTTAACTCCAAAGTGCAAAACGAAAAGTTCATAAAAGATGAAAATTATAAGCGACCAAAGTTGAAAGTGAAAAATTATAAGGTTACAATTGTAAACGATGTAAAAATATTAGGGTTAAAAGTAAAAAAAAATTATAGATAAAAAGAACAAAAGTGGATACAGCTACTAAAGGTAACATATAAATCATGATGCACAATGTATTTGATAATTAGTAATACATATAATGTTTTTTAAATTAATAAAAAGTTGTTCTGTGTCTAAATTTTATATTTAACATAATAATATTAATACACATTTAATAATATAAATTCAAATTAGTTAATTATTAACTAATTATAATTTATATTATTAAAAGTTATGATAAAATTTGTTAATTTGTATAATATATGTTATTTGTATATCTTTATTAAAATAAAATAATTTAAAAAATTATATGTATAAAATTTTTTTGAAATAAAAGCTAATTACGAAAAACGTTCTTTAAATTAGGTTTAAAGTTTCAAAAATAGTCCTTTAAGGGGTAGAAAGACTAAAATGCCCTTGACTTAACGGAAAAAAATTAACATCCGTTAATCTAAAGGACATAATCTGTTATGAAAAGTATTCATAAAGGATGATTAGAGTACTTTTTGAAGATAAAGAATTATACCTGTAATTTTTTATAAACCTAAAGGACGTTTTCTGTAATTTTATCTTTGTTTATATTTGTTTATATTCATTCATTATATATTAATTTATATATTTATAACATTTATTTTAAATTAAGCTACCTAAGGGGTCGTTTGGTTCGTAGAATGTTTTGCGAATGAATTGGAATTAAAAATGAAATTGGAATTGGAATCTTGTTAAAATTGATAACGTGTTTGATTGGTCAATTTTAAGTGAAATTGAAATGTTAATTTTGAACATTCAATTGGATTGTTAAACATTCCATGAGTAAGTGTAAGTAATGTGAATTCCAATGAATGAAGTAAAATTTTTCACTTTCAACTCCATCTATTGACCAACCAAACATAATTTTGGATGGAAAATTTTCCAATTGGAATTTCAATTCCTAAGAATTACGTGAACCAAACGGGCTAGTAACTTTGTAATTTTAATTTTTTTAATCACCCTAACATCTATACTTTATAATTATTTATATTTGATAATATGTTTGTTTATATTCATGTATATGATAATTATATCAAGCGCTTAACTTTAAATAGTATATAGTCGTTTGTGCTGGTGAATTGTTTGGTTTGCATTTTGTGAACTGTTCGATTATTTGTTCGTGAACCGTTCCTAAACAAGTTCAATTTTTTAATGAATGAACACGAACAAGAATTTTCGTTCGGTTATGTGTTTGTGGACCGTTTGTGAACACTTTCAATCTTAATGAACGAACATGAACAAGGCTTCGTTCGATTCGGTGCGGTTCGGTTTGTTTACAGCCTAGGATTTATTAATATTTTGTATTTTACATATCATTAGCTATTAATGAAATAATAAATAATAAATATTTTAAAATTTATAAATAACAAATAATAAAAAAAAAGAATTATAAAATTATATTTTAAGATAATATATAATTGAAATCTTATAATTTAGTATGTTTTAATAACCATAACCAAAACTAGTAAATCTCATCAATAACCAAGCTATTGACAAGATCTGGATATTTAATTATTTACAAAATAAAAAGATTTATATTTTAAATATTTAATTATTTATTTTACTTATTTATAATTATTTTTATTTAATAAAAGAAAAAAATGAAAAACAAAAGTCTAAACTTTACCAGAAATTGTGATGTGTTCTAAAATTATATTTTTATTATATTGTATAAATGTAGTCTGATTAAAATTATATGATTGTAAATATTGAGTTTTAATTACTAAATATATTACAAACTAAAAATTGTTATAAGAATATTATAATAACTTTTATCTGTTTTGCATTCTATAGCTTGCTTCTATAACAAAAACATGATCAATATGAAACATTATATTTCATAACTATATTACAAAACAGAAATATAATATTAAAATAAGCTTCAGGCTCTACACGTCACAACTTGAGCTATGCTTTATAAAAATAAACAAGTTTTTTTACCCCGCCGCACATTGCGGCCACATTGTACGCGGTGAGTTTTCGTACTAAATTTACATTAATACCTGCGTCATTTTCAATTAGGTCCAAACGTATACCGAATCGAATTTATACCAACAGGTATACTTTAAGTAAATTATACAGAATTACACTTGAAACTTTAAAAACTCATGGGTGAGGGGAGGTTCAAAATAGCATTTTACAAAGTTTTTTAAAAATTCTAGAGGTGAAAGTACAAAGATTGATAATAAGTAAAACACATGGGTATTTTATATTTAACCGAGTCAATTCGGCTTTTAATATAAAAATATAAACAACTAAGAATAACTCGTAAGCAAGGAACGTAAGAAATTAAACCGGAACTTTAAAATCTTGAAAAGGTGAAATTGACACATCAAAAACTTTTTAAAGAGTTAAGCAAAACATAAATTCAAAAAGATGAATGTCAAGGGGTAAACCGGAACTTTAAAAATTGACATATCACAAAGTTTTTAAAAAATAAAAAAAACATATATAAAAAGAATGTGATTCGAGGGGTTCGAACCCACGACCTACCCCACAAAAGACATGCGCCAACCATTGCGCCAAGACTGCAATTTAAGCATTACTACGAAACGCATATATATATATATATATATGTGTGTGTATATATATATATATATATATATATAAAACTAAATGTGGAGAAACCAAAAAAAAAAAAAATTTTTTTAGGTGTGGTCTAATGGTTAATTGACACGTGACAAGGCCGGTGGAATCCCCGACCTTGCTAAATGAGTAACAGTAAATGGTTTTGTCTATCAGAAGTTGAGTTATACTTTAAATAATTGTAAACAATCAAGTGGTTTTCAATAATAATTCTATAAACAATTATATATTCTTTTTATGGTAATGTTTTTGACACTTTTAGAAAGAGAAATATTATATTTAAAATAAAGCATGAAATAATAAGTCAAAATATAATTTATATTTTTGCTATAATAAAATGATAATTATGATAGACATATGACAACACTATATTCATTCTCACAAAAAAATTTGTTTATCTCTCCTATTAAATATTTACATTAATTACTAATAATATTAATTATTTTTTAGATCTAAAATAGTTTTGTAAATAAATTAAGAAATAGATCTTTTTATTAATATTATTTCTAAAAAATATTTTTTATAAAGAAGCAATTTTCCTAAAACGTCAAACTTTTTTCAAAATACGAAATATTTTAAAATTAGTATTTTTAAAAAGTAAAATTTTTATAAACCAAAATAAGGATAGAACTATAGTAAAAAGGATATTTGATCTAAAAAGGTTAAAAAGAATTATGGGTTTGACACGTGTTCTTCTACTATTTTAAAAAGGAGGGTATTCTAAATCATTGTGTCAAATACGTCAGTTCATTATGTTTTATATGTTCATTGTCAAAAATCAGTTTATTCTATCATATAATTTACATTATTTATTATATGTATTCATCATTATGTTTTATGTCTTACATAATTTTGTGTTATCTTTATTATTGTTTCTATAAATTATAAAAACTTGTTATCTATTATTATGTTTTACAATTAGAAGTAAACAATGGTAAACTTTAATCAATGTATTATTCAAAACTCCTAGTGTTGAAGATAATAAAATACGTAATTTTTGTTATTGGTTTTTATAAATTATATATACATATTGTTATCTATTATTATGTTCTACAAATAAAAGTATACAATAATGTTATTTCACAAACTTATTTTTCAAAACTCATAATTATCAAGATAACACAATAACGATAAAAAAACATGATGAGACATTATGTTATTTTGCCACTGTTTTTAACGTATTAGATTAATTAGTTGATAATTTATTATTGTGTTTTACATATTAGAGATACATAAAGATGTTATTCCACCATTATATTTTCTTATAATTCATCATTTTATAAAAAAACATAATAGTATTAAGAAAAGCACAATAACTAATAAAAAGACATAATAAACTGCATTAAAGACACAAGAATGAGATATGAGCTATAAAAAATTTATTATCTTTTTATGTACAATGTTGTACTCATTTAAAGATAAAACATTCATTTTTATGATGTAATTTTTATAGAAAAAATAACGACGTACATAAAAGTTATGAACATTTAGAAAAAAATGAGGTAACTTGCAAAAAATCAATAAAAAGAGGCTATTTCCTAAATATATCTCTAACAAACTTTTTTCTACAATTTGTTCTCAACTATTGATTAAGTACATTCTTAGTTGAGATGACTTCTTATATTTTTTAGTTTTAGAGCCTTATTATTTGAACATTTCTATCAAAAAATTTTAAAATTAGAAGTTATGATAAGAAAATTATTGAAAATAATACTTTTAACACGGTTTGTTTTGAAATATAATATTAAAAAAATTTGAAAAAAAATGTTCAAAAATAAAATTTTAAAAAGTTGATATCTTATCTTAGAATATCATTTTACAAATAAATTTTTTTTATTCTATTTAATATTTTATTTATCAAACCCATATAATACACAGGTTATTAAAACTAGTTTATTATAAAACCGTAGAATCACTTTAATTTAAACTCGGATTATATTAATCATGAATCATCTTGTTTCTTCTTGAGCTCTTTATATTCGGCTTAAACTAAAATTCATCTTTGTATTTTCATTATAATTTAGGATGATCAATATGAAGTTAGATAATCTAGATTTAATGGTGCTGTTTAAATTCATAAAACATTATGCCACAAGCTGGTTAATGATGTAGATGGGATTCGCGATAGCGGTTTTTTTTTTTCTTTTTCTATAAAAGTTTTACGTTACATGTTGAAAAAAAAGGGTACGTTTGTAGAGAAAGACATTATTATGCTTTCATTATCACATTTATGTATCACACTTAAAAAATTAATATTTACATGCGTTTATTTTATTTTTTTAATTTTTTAATTGAAATTGATTATAACCACTCTTTGTAGATATATGTAATAGTTCTATATATTCTATATATATTTATGATAATTATAATATATAGTTACATTTTTTATTTTGAGAGGGAGGGGTGTTTAATTTTGGATATTGATAAAGTCATAAAATATATTATTGATTTTTAACAACCACTCTTAAAAAAACTATGGTTTATTCCATGTTGTAGAAACGTGCTGCCACAGCATTGAAATGATTAAAAATGCAGGCTGTGTCTTTTATCTCTCATTTTCATCAAACTAATTCATAGATATATAAATCAAATCGGATTATATGTTCATCTTTTGTTTTGATTATAAGTCGGTTTTAGTGGGCATGACATATGTTTACTTTTTAGAACTCATGCAATATATGCTAACTAGGTTAGTCCCCGTGTATTACATGGATTGACTAAATAAAATATCAAATAATTAGCATTAAAAATTTATACATTATAAAATCATGCATGAATATAAACTATGATTATAGTTAAATACAAATAGCTGTTTTAAGTAAATAAACAATTATGTATTTTTCTTAAACTTTTGTTTTATCAAAAATTATGATTTTTAAATATTTTGTTTTAAGAAAAATGATAAAAAAAGTTCATCATATTTTGTATTTTATAAAATTTTTGTTTTTAAAAAGTGTGTTTTTAATAAAAATAGGTTTCTAATCTATTAAATTATATATTTTTAATTTGAATATGCTACGAGTAATATTATTAGTATTCAATATTATTATTAACAATATAGAGGAATGAGAAAGTAAGTATAATAAGTCTTACAATTGTTTCGCGCTTATTTTAGTTTTTTTAATAAATAGATGGATAGTCTAAAAACCATTAATTAAACGTATTATAGTTAATCATAAACACGAAAAGTTACAGCATAATATTTTAATATAAAATATAATTAAAGTTATATATACGTAAGAGTTCAAGAAATAAAACAATTATAATATTTTTAGCTCTCTTATTTCGTTTTAAGATTTTTTTATAAATATCTTTTTATAAAAATATTGTTTTTAAAAAATGCTTGTTTGTTTGGTTGTTTTAATAAGACAGTTTTTAACAAAACGATTTCTAATTTCTTTAATAAAATCTATTTAAAAAAAATAGTTTGATTTTAAAAAAAATTAGATAAGAGAGAGAAATATAGCAATTAATAACATTCATTTTTAAACAGTTTTTAACGCTTTTTAAAAACAAAATGATTTAAAATATTTTATTTAAAAATATTATTATTAACAATATAGAGGAATGAGAAAGTAGGTATAATAAGTCTTACAATTGTTTCACGCTTATTTTAGTTTTTTTAATAAATAGATGGATAGTCTAAAAACCATTAATTAAACGTATTATAGTTAATCATAAACACGAAAAGTTACAGCATAATATTTTAATATAAAATATAATTAAAGTTATATGTACGTAAGAGTTCAAGAAATAAAACAATTATAATATTTTTAGCTCTCTTATTTCGTTTTAAGATTTTTTTATAAATATCTTTTTATAAAAATATTGTTTTTAAAAAATGCTTGTTTGTTTGGTTGTTTTAATAAGACAGTTTTTAACAAAACGATTTCTAATTTCTTTAATAGAATCTATTTAAAAAAAATAGTTTGATTTTAAAAAAAAATTAGATAAGAGAGAGAAATATAGCAATTAATAACATTCATTTTTAAACAGTTTTTAACGCTTTTTAAAAACAAAACGATTTAAAATATTTTATTTAAAAATGTTTAGTGTTTTAGAAAAGTTCATATTATATAAAATTTAGTTTTTTTATTATTTAGATTTTAATTAAAAGATTTGATTTCTAATTTCTTTAATAAAATCTATTTAAAAAAAATAGTTTGATTTTAAAAAAATTTAGATAAGAGAAAGAAATATAAAAATTAATAACATTCATTTTTAATAAGAGAGAGAAATTTGTATGAGTATTTAAATTACTATAATATTCTTTTGGAGGGAAAAATTGATGTGTGGATATCTAGAAGAATGACATGTGGTAAAAAAGTGAGATAAAAGAAGGACAAGTGGCAAAAAAAATCTTTTTTTATTAGATACTATATACTATAGATTCATTGTACTAATTGTAATTTTCTCCTTTTGTTTTGATAGTTGTAAGTTTTCAAGCAACCTACTTCCTAATTAAAGTTCTCTTGTTCGTATTTGATGAATACATAATTTTCTTGACATTTTAATAGTTTATGTTTGTAACTATCAAAAAAGACGCTCCTAGTTGCCAAAGCCGACGGAATAAATATATAACTTTCGATAGAGTCGTGTAGTTGTAGGCGTTGGTTCTCTCTAACGGAGGTCTTAGATGCAAATTCAATTTCCACTTAAACCTTTGCTTTTAACAAGTGGCTTCATGTGGTGCAAGTGCCCCTTAATTGCACGTTAAATACCAAAGGATGTTGTCTACATATATCTTGAATGAACTATAATAGTTAAAAAGTTTTTTCATATCTAGAAAACTCAAAGTCTCAAAGGAAATCAAAGTTTAAAGAAAATGTGATGATGAAACAAAGGATGTCGAATGAGTCTTCAATGTCCTTTGGTGTCGTTGGACGATTATTCGAGATCCAAACCTGTCTTGGCAAATAAGAAACATAAAGAATTTGATGTATGTATGTAAGTGTATCATATGATTGTTAATGATGAAAAATATTTATTGAATCAGTGATGAGAAAATGTTAGAGGTGTTCAAATTAGAATATTTGGAAATTCAAACTACTCAAAACCAATCAGAACCGGTCATAAATTCGATCAAGAAACTGGTTTCAACCTGAGCTGGTTTGAAACTCAAGCAGGTTTTGACATTTCGTTTACCAAACCAAACCATTTATAACCCAAACTAGTTAGATGTTGGAATCGATTGGTGCACCTCTACTCTCTACATGTGGGGCATTTCAAGGAGAAAGAATGTTTAATACCCATTAGGTTTTAATGAACCTAATTTAATCCAGAACCAGAAACAAAACAGGTTTGGAACGGGAAGAAATCGTAGGTTAGGGACCAGGTCATAATCAACACCTGTTATACCCCAACCGAACCAGTCAAAACTACTCAAAGCTGATAAAAAGAAACTCATCAACACTAGGTTTCAACCCACATCGGTTTGAACCTCAACTCGGTTTTGACTTTTTGTTGACCAGACCAAACTAGTTCATAGCCCGACCTGATTTAAAAAAGAAAAAAGATTTGTACACCTCTAAACTAGACCTAGAGCTAGACCAGGACTAGAGTAAAAGGCACGTGAAAGTTATTCATGCTGAAACATCAATGCCAATAAGCATGTGGCAGCTTCAAATTAAAATTTTATAAAATATCATAGATTAAAAGTTGTAATATGAAAAAAAATAAATGTGAAAAATATTGACACCTTCATGCAACTTTTAGAGCATGTATGCTTGTGCTATGGTGACTTGTATATTATTATGCACAACTCAATTTTAAATAAAATTTACACAAAAACGTAAAAGTAAACACGTCACATCTGCGTATTTAAACTTTGGTAAAAGATCATATCTTAAATTTTTTAAGCGAAAAAATAAAACAATTATGAGCATGGGCAAAAAGAAAAGCAAAAGTGTATAATGCTGTGGAGCCATCTGTAACTTCAAAAACTCACATAAGAATTATATTAAAATTACTTACATAAGAGTTATTCTATAATGACTTACTTATACATAGTGCTTCAAACACTCATACAGTTTCCGAACAACCACTATTATGAGTGGCTAAGACTCTGGTAAATGTAGTATATATAATTTATAGCCATGATCATTAACTTCATTAAAGTGTTTGTTTTAGCCCATTATTAGATCATCTATACTCTTAAACATTTTGTAGCTATTATATTGAAATTCAGCCCAATGTAAAGTTTGCATATCCAGAAACTAACAACCCAATAACCCATTATTTGAATTAGCCCACCATTTTTTTTAGTTTCGGCCCAACCCGGTACACCGACCCACGAACCAGGGTCAACTACTCATGCAAAAACATCACGTTCGATGTTGGTCCGTTTCACGAGCTGGAATGTTATTGCTGGTCGGTCTCGGTTTGGTTTCTCGGTTCAGTTTGTTCCGGTCCACGGACCATAAATGGGCCAATCACCAATAACAACCTTTAATAAGTGGTTTAGATTCTTATTAACCATACAGCATTAGAAGTACATGAATTCATCAAAATTATCAGTCTCTCTCTTTACACAACCACCATGTTCAATCAGAACATGTAAACACCAACATGAATTCATTGGTTTCGCTACAAAAACATCTTATCGTCTAGTAAACAAGCTGAGGATCCAACTCTGCAATATCAACTGAACCCGATTCAATCGGTTTCATCAGGTATGCAGCCAACAGCTCTGAAACCAAAGCAGCAATATGTGGGATTCTCTTCAAATTCTTCACCAATGGAATGTCATCAGATTCCCCAATCGCTACAATTTTCGAGTTGATGTCAGCCATTCGATCCAGTTTCCTCTTGAACTCAGGATTCTCTACATCCAGTACAGCTGGGAATATCCTAGCGGTCGTGCGGTTTGTCTGCAATAACACAACCAAAATGTAAGATTCAAAGAGCCCAATATGTAAGAACAGCTGAATAGGGGATTTCAGCCCGTTTATCTGAATGGGTCAGTTTGGGTTGTGTTTAGCCTCTAACGGGTCAAACAGATAAACTTGTTTTTCAAGATTACGATGTTATGGTATAGAGTATAGCCAAACCTCAATGATGACATGCATGTCAAACTCCTTTGTGTTCAGCCCAATGCCTTCATAAAAAGCAGTTCTTTGGGTATCATTAAGATACATGGTAACATACACCTGCAACCCGAATACAAAATTCAATAACAAAATCCTTGTGGGATTGAAAAATAACTAAAAAATCGAGAAAACAAAGAGGGTGTATACCGATAAGCAGAAAAATCTAGCCCAAAGCTTAGCTTTCCAGTCATTGAGAAACTGAGGCTGGGCCTTCATGAGTGCAGAAAAGAAGTCACCATGTCGGTTTTCATCTTGACACCAGTTCTCAAAGAACTTGAAGATAGGGTAACATTGGTACTGTGGGTTTGCTTTTAGGTGCCTGTATATGGTTATGTATCGCCAGTACCCGATCTTTTCTGACAGATATGTTGCGTAAAATATGAACTTTGGCTTGAAGAAGGTGTATTTTCTTGCTTTTGTCAAGAATCCCAAGTCCAATGCCAAGTTGAAGTCTGATAATCCCTTGTTCAGAAATCTGCAACAAATTATATGTTAGTTGAGTTTATGTATCAAATTCGTATGTGTGAATATAAGTGCCAAAATGGGTGAGGTGGGTCGGTTGGATAACAGGTCAAAACAGGTTTAAATTGAAACGGTCGATTTATAAAACACACCACGTTGGCTCGGTTGACTAGTAAGCACTTTTTTTTACATTTTCAATAAACAACTAACATGTTAGTTATGTTTGCAAACAAAACATCACAACAGTAATAATCTAAATATTTGAATAAACTGATGTGATTTTAATAGTTAGGTGACTTTCAACATGATCAACCCATTTTGATCCATGCCCTTTTAGCTAAAAAGATTTAATCAACCCATTAACCCGTTTGAGATAAAACAAAGCCCAAATCAATCATCTGTAAGTTAATGAGTCGAATAGTTATCGATTTATATTCAAATATGCATGCATACCCGGCATGACGTGCTTCATCCCTAGACATGAGTGAGAAGATCTCTGCAACCACAGGGTTTGTTTTCTGCACACCAAAACAAGAATTCTTTATTAGTCTTACATCCATCACTATACCATTCAACCAAATAAAAGCACCATTAGAACTCAGGAACACATGCAACCTGACTAAACCGACACTATTCAAACCCACAGCCACCAAGAACAAAACCTGAGTACCTTAGACACCAGTCAACCCATGAGCCATGGAGTCAACTATAGTCAACTTCAGTCTTTAATCCTAAAGCTATAAACTTTATGCCATTTACATTCCCTAAATATGTATAATTCATTCTCTTTGTTCTACACATCAATGCAGCCATCAAATTATCATAAATAACTACAAAAATTCAAAATATCTGATTTTAATAATCCAAACTAGGCCAATAATAGTCCATACTTGCAGTTTAACCAATAACACTCCTAATTTCCACGTTCCATTTTCGTTACCAAGGCAATACCAATAACATAATCATCATAAATTTACACTTCATTTCCACCTGATTCGCTAGTACTTCAAGTGGAAATCAAATACAAATCTCCTATGATTATGCTACTAATTTTGCCTATGGTAGCGAAAAACAAAGTCAATGCTCAACTACAGTCTTTAATCCTAAAGCTATAAACTTTATGCCATTTTCATCCCCTAAATCTGTTTTAACTCGTTCTTTTGTTCTACACAGTTGTAAAAATTTAGCAAATCAGATTTTAACAATCCAAACTGTCACCCTCTAACTTATAACAACTCATACCTACAGTTTGACCTATAACACTACTGAATTCAACATTCCAAGGCAATATCAGTAACACATTTCCACTTTATCCACTAGTACAGTAGTACATTCTCAAGTGGCAATCAAGTGTAAATCTCTGACAATTATACTACTGCTATCAAAAACCAAAGTTAAGATCATCAGTAGTCAAACTGTTAGTATGGATTATTATTATCAGCAAACGGGCAAAAACCGATATACCTTGAGTCTTCTCCCAAGCTCCTTATAGAGCAAAAAGCCCGAAAACTCAGCCGTACAAGACCTCTCAAGAAACTCCACAAAAATCTGCCTGAGAGGCCCTTGAATCCCATCAGCAGCTTCTTTAAACTCCTTATTCCTGACGAAATGCTTCTGGTTATAATCCGTCTTAAATTCCTCCAACAACGCCTCAAATTCAGCCTCATTCAAGTTCTTATTCATCTCCACATTGAACAGCTGCTCCATCTCATCGAAATCCGTCGTGTAGAACCGCGGCGCCAGCAGTGTCTCCTTGATCGCCTTCTTCTTCCCCCCGCCGCCGCCGGCTGTGGGTGTGGCGGCCGCCGACATGCGGATCACGGTGGACACCCGCCGCGGCAGGGCGGTTCTGGCGGTGGCGATGGTGGCGCCGCCGCAGTAGCCGATTTTGGGGAGGGGTTTTAGCAGTGCTATATCGGTTGCCATTGGTGGATGAGTGATGGTGGTGGTGGTGATTGTTGAATATGTAGGGAGATTTGGGGGAAAGTGATGGTAATCTGTAATCTCATCCGATGAAATCTTGAAATGTGAATGGAGAATTGACACGTTGAGGGGATGAAGATGAAGATGAGTTTATTGGTTGTTTTTGGTTGGAGAAATGTGATTATTATATTTTTGTGGTTGAGGATGTTCATAGGCTTTATAGTTTATATTTGGGCGACAAAAATAATTCGAGGTTACAAATTAGTTGTGTAGGAATTACAAAACTTTTAAAATTATATGATATTTTAAGGAGTAAATTGTTTTTTTTTTTATTTGATCAAATTTGTAATTTTTTTTTATGAAGGAATTTTTTTTATGAAGGAATGTTTTTTATATTTAACAACACAAAGTTTTAAAAAACTGTTATTTTCATTTAAAAATATTAATTTCTTTAATTTAATAGCATTTACACTAGCTTTTTAATCTTCAACCTTATGCATTTTGCTGACAATCATGCTACACGGTCATGGTATGGTCGAGCCGTAAGTCACCTGTGACATTTCGTTTTGTGAATAGAAATAAAATATTTGAAACATATATTAGTAAATATTATTAAACGAGTTAGTTCCGGGTCAAATTATTGTTGAGTTGTATGACGTTTAAAAGAGTGTTCAATAATATTAGATTATATTTAAAGATATAATAATAATAATTATTTCTGTTTATATACATATTTGAGTATTGCTCGTATGGTGTTATTAATATATATAACACATATTATAATATAGAAACTTTTAAGGTAAAGTAAAAGCATATAACAAAATATATATTTGATTATGGATAAGTCTACAAAATTCTAATAGGTATGTACATGTATATTTACAGTGTGCCACGTTTGTTCTTATGGATATGCACGCAAGAATCTTCTTAAACAAATAATTTATAAACTTATATGTATCTTCATGAATAAGTTGTATATGGCGGTCAAAAAAAAAATTTGTATATATACATACCTAGTGAAGGAAAGGATAGTCTGGGAAAACTAAAATAGAAAACAATCAAGAGTTACAATCATAGTAGAAGCGGTATATTTGCTCAAGAAGGTCCGTTTGTAAGATATTGAGCAAAATAGTGGTGTGGCAATTTAGGACTGGTTCATCTATATAGTTAACAAGTTATCTTTAGAGAACGTAAGTACACTAACCCGTAACTAAATTATATTACATGTTTAAAATTTCATGTTATATGTTTTAATTATTATAAGTTTGTATAGATTATGTGGAGATGAAACATGTTCAATTACATGTGATATATGTTTATTTGTTATAATAAACATGATTATGATAGAGATGATTTATAAGATTACGGGTTTAAGTATGTGTATTGATAGTTTAAAAAGGGTAGTTAAATATATGTAAGGATTTCGGGTGTTGAAATCCCAAGGGGTTCGGGTGTTGAACTCCACATATATATAAAAAGGGGAGTTAAATATATGTAAGGATTTCGGGTGTTGAAATCCCAAGAGGTTCGGGTGTTGAACTCCACATATATAAAGAGAGGAGTTAATAATCCTCAAGGGTTAAAAATAAACCCACAAGGAATTCGGGTGTTGAATTCCCAATGAGTAATGAGGATTAAAATTTAAAAGATTTTGGGTATTAAACCCCGATGAAATATAATATGTTTTGAAATAAAGAGGTGTACTTACTTAGCGAAAGCTAATAAAAATATGTTTTAAATGTTTTCAGGAAAAGCGCCCATAGATGGTTAAAGCTTCGTGGACGTGACTGGACTGATGAAAAAACCCTACTCTCGTTTAATATTTAATACAATAAATATTGTGTTAAAAGTTTGTAAAACGTTTACGTTTCTTTGTAATACTTTTATATTTATTAAGAAATGTCATGTCACTGCGGGTGATAAATTTTGATGTAAACTGGGACATAACTCTGATATAAAATGTGAAAGTGTTTTATATAAAAAAAAAAAAATCTGGTGTGTTTCATCACCTTGCAAGAGATATCTGAAAATAGCAGGCTCTTGCGAAATAATGAAACCATAGTTGATATTAAGAACCAACTGTGGATTGCCTCTAACCATTGACGATTCGCATTTTAGCAAAAACTTAATGAGGTGGATAAATGCACAGACATGGTGATGTGAAATAAGAAATGAGTTAATTACGCTTGGGATTGAGTTAAATGTTTTTTGATCCCTGGTTTTATATTATTTTTGTCATTTGATGTATTAAAATATAAAGTTAAGTTCATTTTTTCTCCCTAAGGTTTGATAAAAATAATTATTTTCCTCCAAAAGATTGAAAACATCAATTTACCTCCAAATGTTTCATAATTTGTTTCAATTTTAGTCCAAAAGTTTAATCATTGTTTCAACTTGAATACAAAATAATAAAACTTTTGGACTAAAACTAAAACAACTTATGAAACTTTTGGAGGTAAATTGATGTTTTTAATTTTTTGGATGAAAATAGTTATTTTTATCAAAACTTAGGGAGTAAATATGAAATTAACTCTAAAATATAAGATATGTAGAGAATTTGAAATCAACAATCGTTGCCTCGCGCATTACTTCTAACTAATTTCTCTACTTAAAAAACTATCCTCTCAAGTTAACACTAATACTCTTGAATGATTACTCATATTACAATCCAAATCTTAAGTGTAAAAGGCAAAAGAAGACCAAACAAGAGAGTATAATTGATACAACAATGCTCTATCTTGTAAATGTTATATAAATGTAATCAATTTCTTAACGGTGTGAAAATTAGTGGTGGTCATTTTCATTTTGCAATAAGGGAAGTCAATTTAATCTCTTATCTTATTGGAGATAAGATGTGATGATATCTATCATCTAAAGAGAACAACATGGTATTGTATTTATCTCTATTGTTTTAGAGAGAGAGGAACAACAAAGTAAACATACCACAAGCTTTACATTCACCTTAATCACTATACATCATCATGCTCATACATGTGTTTGATAAGAGCCTTTAACAAATATACATTTGAGTCATGTCTAAAAATCATCAAAACCCTTTAACAAGCTTCACCTAAAACAAAAGCTCAAAGAGTAAACATTCAACTAGCTTAACATTCATCTAAACCAATATTTCCTTTTAGAAAGGAAGATGAAACTCTTGGGTAAAATCTATAATACAAGAAACTGCAATTTATAAACGGGTTCCAGAATCTAATAACAATTAAATTAAACCGATAACAACAAATAAAACTGTCAACTCCCTTCCTATCTTTACATAACAAACAGTACCACTTTAAAGTACAACTCATTATAGCAGAATTTGACCATCCCTGCTGAAGTCAAAGGTTTGACCTAAATTCAATCACAGCTGATACAATAAAATAACATACTCCCCTTAATCCTTAAACAAATTCACTACACCACAACAAAAGCTAAATTTGAACTTTGAAGCATATATACCCATGTCCTCAACAAATATACCACACAAAATTTAATCTTTTGTAGACCTCATCATTCAATCATTATTTTTATTTTCTGCTTCCTTCCAGACAGCCCGACCCGACCCGATTCCACCCCTCTAACTTGATGTGTCGATCTCCTTTCCGTTTTCATGGAGATGTCTTTTCAATCTTCTGAGCCATATTTCATAGTCCATAGGATAAGGCGTTCCACAGAGACTATCAACGTAATCAGCAAATGCTTTTAGAACTGCAGATATGTCCCCGAGCGTTTGCTGAATTAACCGTTTTGACCAAACACCATCTCGCCATTCCAACGCCCCTTCAACAGAATCCAAGTCGGGTAACTCCCCGCCAGATGCAAAATAAAGCGAATACACAAGACTCTCTGCATCAGATGCTGAACATAGTTTTCCTTCCTGAAGGGCATATGTGGATGAGAAATGAAGATTCATAGCTGGGCGGTCTCTTTCTTCCAAAATGGCGTGACCCCACCCGACTAACACAAAGTAAGGTTGATGGGTTGTGCTTGATGTTACATAAATTATATTTTCGGGTCTAATATCCCCGTGTCTAATGCCTGCAGTGCCAGCTGTAGCTAGAGCCGATAAGCAATCGTGACAACATCTAATAGCTACGTCTGACCCGAACTGACCCATCCTGACCATGTCGGCTACTGTTCTGCCAACCGGGCTCGTGACCAGAACTGGTGTCCCGCACCATGGGTTGTCACAGTTCCCACTCGAGCCCGGTTTTCGACATGGTCCAGGGTGAATTATCTTACCTGACATGATTAGTTGTGGTAAATACTTGCTGGATAAACCGTTTTGTTTCATAACTGAAAATACTTTAGTTTGTCTCTGAACTTGATACCATAGTTTCATATCCTCCCATGCAGGTTCAAGCTGAGACGGATGTGAACCGACATATAAAAACAAACTTTTTCCTGGATCTTCAATTAAGGAAACGATGTAATACGGCATTTCACCGTCACGTAAAACTTCATTAATCTGATAACTTTTTTGCCAATTTGAATCTTCAACCAACAAAACAGACCCCACTTCTAGCTTAATCGGTTTTCGAGGCTCAATACTAACAGGTTCTTCTTGTACTTCAACGATTTCTGGTGAAATGCTGTTTTGCTGGAGTTTAAAAACACCATTTCCGTTTATTCCAATTTCCAATTCTCCCAATCTTCTTTCATTTCTTCTTGCTTGGAGACGAGAACTATGGTCAGCAGCTAAATCTTCAATCGAGTTTCTGGGCATTCCCACATATTGCACCATTGAATGAAACGTAGCAAAAAGTACCTGTAAAGCACCTATATCCCCCCAATTGGCGTTCCCAAGCTTATTCCAGATTCTATCAAAAGGAGATACTGAAACATGTGAATAGTTCATGATCCATTCAGCAGCACACTGATAAATGTTACTAATGTCAAAATCAAATTTGGTCAAATCTCCTTCGATTTTCACAACACCGCCATACTGACAATCTGTTATAATAACAAAAACCGAATTTAAAACTGATGGGTTTCTTGATCTACGAAGACTCCTTGATAGTAAGATACGTACGCCATAAAATAGGGCTTCAGCCAAAATAGACAAGGACGGAACTGTAATTCCACCTTCCTTTGTAAGGTTTTCGATCTCTGGCCTTAAAAGTGCTATTTCAAGAATATCATGCCATTTACCATGTGGGTGTCTCGGGTTGTTGACCATTACAGCAGTGGCACAGAGACCGCCAAGTTTTCCATTAGCAATAGCTTTTTCGGCTTGATAGAATTTGAAATTTGCATCATAGAGACATGCAACGGTTAAAGGCATGGGTTCACTTTCGTTCCAAAATGCATCCCATAAGCCTTTTACACTTGCATGTAGGAAATCTTCTATCGCAAGAAAAGCAGTAGCTTCTATGGTGCTTGATGGTGATGCATAAGCAGCACTGGGCATTCGAATTAGTTGCTGAAAAGAAACGCTTTCTAATGCATAATCAAACTTTTGGAGGCTAATTAAGTCGAAAGGAACATCAAAGTCAAATGAATTTTCTGATAAACTTTGAAACCAATCTTCAAGATTTGCAGCAAAGGCTTGACTGTCAGTAAATCTATGGAGGAACTGTTCCCGAACCCTACCACCTGAAGAAATACTCGACTTATGCGTCCCTGACACTACTGATTCCTGGTCCACTGACCCACCTGCATAGGAGAGACATGGTCAAATCTTCACAATTTCAAATTTTGACTTTTTGCTTGTAGAAGATCATTTTCCAAAAGACAAGGAGTTAAAAGACAGCATTTGCAGTTCGGTTAACCTCAAAATTATCAGAACCAATCTAACATTCTAACCTCATATGCAGTTAGGCCAAAAATTTGAACCTAGACCTAACCTCATTTAGCTGTTGACCTCATTTTGTGGTTAACATGTGGTCTGGTTGGTGGTTAACCCCTATGAGGCAAAGCATACAGATTACAGAATCTATAAATGTATTGATTTCAAAATAATCAATAGTGTTCACTAATCAGCTTCCTCAAAAGAAATGATATTATGTTTAAACCGAGGAAAAAAACGGCAAAGAAATTGATGGGAGCTTCTGGATTTTAACGCAAGAAAAACGAATCTGGCCTTGAGCCGTAAAATAAAGGTCAGAATTTTCTACTTAAGTACATCAGGAATTTTGGTTTTTAAGATTAGCCACAAAAAAATCCATTAATGACATAAAAACCGAAACAAACAATAGACATCACCCACATTGTTGCAGACTTGCAGAGACCTAATGCACGATATATAATCTAACACAAGTGAGCATACAGGACGCGGGTGAGAAAAATGATGCCCTAATACTTGCATCAGGTGACTTGAAATAACTCAATAAGATGAAATACATATAAGATTTTTAAAGTAGGTGCAGAGGGCTCTCTAGAAAATGATTTATGACAATGGTACTGCAGTTCCTAAAAAGCAATAACAATGACAATATACATAATCATAATGTTTCTCCTGTCAATTTACTTAGAGAGGCTAGAGTGCTAGACATCAAAATTCATGTACCCACGAACACAATGATTAATATTTGAGGTGGCAAATTTGGATGTACAGGTTGGCTAACATGTTATTTTTTGTTTTGGGTTGGCTTGACCAAAACAAATTTGTGTCCGAAATTAAGAATTCATGTACCCACGAACACAATGATTAAAATTTGTGGAGGCAAATGTGGAAGTCCGGGTTGGCTAACAAGTTATCTTTTGTTTTGGGTTGGGTTGGGTTGACCAAAACAAATTTGTATCCGAAATTCTTTATTTTTTATATTATAAGTGATTGAGAAGGTTGTATGCATTAGATATACATTGTGGGTGATATACAATTGATTTGATGTGTTTCATTTTAAGCTAACTCTTTCTATTTTAACGATTTGACCTGTTACAAATGAATTTAACCCAGATGGATCCATTTATAAGTAATGAATAAAAAATGTTAGCGCTAGTTAGAAAGAAGACGAGTTTTGTCACAGAACAAACCTGACTTCCTATGACGTCAACATAAATAAAATGCTTCAACAAAATAGGGCCATAACACCGATAACTCATTCACGTTTGAGATCACATATAAAGGCACACACAAAGCTCTAGGCTCATGTTTGTTAAAACCAACGTTGAACTTGTGAACATAATCCATACACTGAAAGCACAATTGTGGAATAAAGGATTCTTTACCTTCTAAGATAGCAGGGTGCATAGGAAAGCAGCAGTGCCCAAAAATTAGGAAGGCAGTAGTCATGCAAATTACTTGGTAAGCTATATGCAACCACTAATAGGTGCAGATTTTTGTATTAAACAGCATTTAAGTTTATTTCTAAAATATCAGTCATGCAAAATATGTTCACTATGCAAACAATCCGAATGGCAAGTAACGGTGCAATGAACGAGACATGCCTTATAAAGGTAATTCAAGGGTTTATAACTTTTGTTTTTCTTGTAAGATTCTTGGTCTTTTTACAATCACATTATATAAAATGAGACAATGAATGTATTACTGAAAAGATGGGAAAGAATATACAAAGTACATAGAGAGCTAATGAACTGAGACAAAAACATCTTAAAAATTAACCCGATAGTACACTAATTTCCAACACCAGCCTAAAATTGTACATCGTATCCCTTGATGAATGACAGTAACAATCCTTCTATTCCAAAGTGGTTGGGGTGATCAGAATAGAAGAAAAAGAAACTACAGGGACCAAAAGCAAACTTTAGAAGGTTAACCCTTGGCCTTCGAGTGGTGTCATCCATGCACTTCTATCTCACTACTTATGTACTCCACCCATGCAAATCTCCGTTTACAACTTCCTTGTCTCAAACTTGGCAACTTCAACCCACCTAACAACCTAGTATCCCTATGGTCATCAATCTCCAAATCCTACTTTTAATTATCAAGATTACGGAGCATAGTGTTTCACGAGAGCCCAATAGAAGTAATTAATTGCAACTTAGGTAATCTAACAAGAAGCTTAGCACAAGAGATCATGTTTGGGCTACATTCACAATAGACTGTCTTTAAGTTGATCAAGCTGCAACTTAAATGAAACGTACATTGGTCCTTGCAGACTTTCTAAGAGATTCAATGAATACGCATAACAGTTGTAGCTGCCAAGCCTTATCAATACTTCAATTGTCTTATATGTTAAGCACCATATCTAGCAAGGGTAATTTCCACATCCTTTAAACTCAATGTTGAGCTTGCTCCAAACCAGGGAAAACCAACTACTTAGGCAGTTAATGTGTAGAATTATAACTAAGTGTTCCTGTTACTGTTATTATTATCTTCCTATCGATTTTTTATTAAGATATGCCTATGAAAAATGGAGTATCAGTATTATGACAGTTGTTAGCCGTCCTAAGAGCTAAACAGACTTAAGTAGGTGTTTGATTGTTTACCAATCAAGAATGTGTAAGCATCTATAAGAGTCTAGATAATGCACTTTGACTATTGCCACTAAAGAAGAGTGAGTTAGCTTTCACTTAATATGTTTCATTGGTCCTATATTTCTGATCATAGTAGCAACTTTAAAGGTTTACAGTAAAAACAAGGTATAAACAGCCTAAAAAGATACTATTTCTGCAAGTATTCCTATCAAAGGGTGCGGGTATGCTGCACACAGATTGCAACATCTATTTCATGCCCTATACAGTCATAAAGTGTTTGATTCTTTCTAATTAATTGTTTGGTTTAGGTAAAGATTTGTTCTTGTTCTGTAGATAATTATGAAACAATTTGCTTCTATTCAATGTAAGTATTAAACTTCAGTGTAAACCTAGTTTATGAAACAATATAAGTTCAACCTGAGATCGATATAGTTTAAGTTGAAAATGCTTTTTCGACGTGAAAATGGAGAAAACGTACATCACATGAAAAACCAAGATGTGATTAGTGTCCATCATTCTTACAAAACTAAGGACACTTGTAAAACATAAAAAAAACACCTAATTTCAATTAGCTCAAACTAAAGAAGGAATAGCACCAAAAGTTTATAACAATTCAAACTGTTACACCATATGTAATCATATTAGGTCAAGAAAACTCATTTTAATGTAAATCAATTCAAAGGGGCAACCCCAATTTCAACCAACAACTAGAAAATCAAAAGAAATTTAAGAGTTCTAGATAAAAAACCATATGAATCCTGAAGTCAGTTGACTAAATCCACCGAAGAAGAGTGGGATAGCTTTCACTTAATCTGTTTCATTGGTCCTAAATTTCCGATCTTAGTAGCTACTCTACATGTTTACAGCAAAAAGAAGGTATAAACAGCCTAACAAGATACTATTTCTGCAGGTACACCTGTGAAAGAATGCAGGTATACAGCACACAGATTCTAACATCTATTTCATGCCCTATATCAGAAGCGAAAATGGAGAAATCATACATCACATGAGAAACTCCATCATTCTTACAAATGGAACTAAGGGCACTTGCAAAACATACAGAAACACCCAATTTCAATCAGCTCAAACAAAACGAAAGAACAGCACGAAAGATGAAACAATTCAGCTTATGCGAAGACAACATCATCCATCAATTAACCATATGCAGTCAAATTAGGTCAAGAAAACTCAATCCGATGTAAATCAGTTGAAAGGGGCAAACCCAATTTCGAACAAGAAGTAGAAAATCAAAAGAAATTCAAGAGTTGCAGATGGAACACGATATGAATCGTGAAGTCAATTGGGTATGGTGGGTTATAGTCGATGAAAAGATGTAGAAAAGATATGGTACCTTCCATGGCGAAGAAATCGAAGATTCAGATGATTAGAAGGAGATAGATCATGTATGAAGAAAGTGAATCAGTTGAAGAGTTGATAATAAGTAGTCAAAATCGGTCCACCATTATCATTTTATCAAGCACGCACTGCTCCACTCTCTCGTTTGCTCCATCAATATCCTCTTTTATTTTCTTTATATTTCTTGTATTGTATTTATGAGATGAAGTCATTCCATTCATTTGCATTCATGACACGTAATATCCTCTTTCTCTAGGTTCTTGTTAGGTTTTTTTTTCTTGAAATATACATTGTGCCTTTTAAAAAATAATACTAAATCACTTCTATATTTTTTTATAACAGCCAACGAATACTTTATGTCTGGTCACTTGAGTAAACCTATTGGTAAAAGATCACTCACGTCCACGACGCACAAACAATGCTGATGACCCAGCCCATTCCAGTGGAAATTCACACCCAAAAGCCCACTGTAGTAAAACATTCGATCCACTTGAAGCATATTGCATCAAGTGAGACTTGAACTCATTGTCTTCATTTTGAAAAGTCATAGAATATCTACTCCCAAACTAATTGATCTACAGCTCATTAGCAAAACACATGTATACTATTGGCACCAATGTATTTATGAAGATGTTTATTCTTATAATGTTGAGAGTTTAAGTCTCGTAGTGAACAAATGTTGTAAAAAGACTATAAAAATCATTTATTAGTATTAATGCATTGCATTGCTCAGGGGGCGTAATAAACGTTGTCATGAACTCGTAAGTTGAAAAAAACATTGATAAGATACCTAACTTTATAAGGAAAAAATGAATTATGTACATTGTAAATAACACTCAAATCTTATATAAAAAGGACGAAATGTCGCTTTACAATGAGGGTGTGTAAGACCGTGAAAAATTCTTGCGAACCCGCGTATTGAATGGGGTGTTGGTAACATACATAATGTTAATAAGGAAAATGAAAACTAAACTTCAGTGATAACTAGGGCTGGCATAACAGGTCAGACGCGACACGATAAGACACGACACGATAAGACACGATGATCTGACATGTCGGACACGAACACGACACGAAAACTTATCGTGTCATTTTTTTAAAACACGAACACGAACCTGTTAAGAAACTACTTACACGAAATGACCTGTTTAGGAACACATGTAATATCACATATGTAAGAACCTGTTTACAAACCTGTTTAGACACAACATGATAAGACACGATAATTTGTTTTAGTGTGTTACCTACGAATCTGCGATGGAGGCTATGGTCCCGAGTTCGCGATGGATGCTGTGGTCTCGACTCTCGATGGTGGCTGGTGGAGTGGTCTCGATCGTGGAAGGGTTCCGATGGGGAGGTCGCGATGAAGGAGAAGGGTAGCGGCCAGTGGTTTCGATCGTGGTTTCAGCCGGTGGTTTCGATCGTGGTTTCGGGCGATGGAAGGGTTTCGATGGTGGATTGGTGGCCGGTGGAAGGGTTCTGATGGTGGATTGGTGGCCGGTGGAAGGGTTGCGATGGTGGGGAGGTAGCGGCGCCGGGAGACAGCAAGACATGGGCCGATGAGCGATGAAGGAGTTCAGGGAATTAGGGTTTGTTTTGCACTTTCAATAATATATATATATATATATATATATATATTATATATTTAATTATTTAATTATAAACATGTTATTAACAAGTCTTAACAGGTTAACTGGTATTTAACCTGTTAAGACGCGAATTTTATCGTGTTTTAATGTGTTGATCTATTTAAGACACGAAACCTGTTAAGGTCAAACACGAAACCTGTTAATTTCGTGTCGTGTCGTGTTAACAGGTTCGTGTCAGAAATTGGCAGCCCTAGTGATAACATTCAAAACTTTATATAAAAAATAAAACCGTTTCAAATTCATGCATTAAGGCGAGGCCATTGATAACATTTAGTACTTTATGTAAAAATCTAAGCTATTAAATTAATTCACATTGGAGCGTTGATAGAACTAAGCATGTCACAAAAAATACCTTGAATAAAAATAAGCACGTACATATTGGATTTTATAGAACGTCATATTTTTAACAGTTGTAAAAGGAAAAACACAAGTTATATAAACTCGAAAGTGAATTAGATTTGAAAGCCTGAGCGTGTTTATTTTGATAACTTGTACATTATGACGCATAACTATGTTTTGAATGAAATTTACACTGAAACGTAAAGAAATAAGCATGTTGTGACGGCATATTTGAATTTGGCATATATGATTATAAAAGTTATTAGAGAAAAACAAAAATATTATAAGTAGATAAAATAACAAATGAATAAATATAATGTATAAAGTGTAACTAGAGCTAAACTTATAAGTTTTCAAATTTAAAAATAAACTTAAAAAGTTATACATAAAATTACTTGTACACAAGACGTTAAGACACATTGTATGTCTTGTAAGGTATAGTATATTTTGTTACCTGTAAATTAAAAAATTATGAATACATTTATTTATCCTTAAAATTATACATGTATTAATGCAAGAAGAAAGAAACAGTAATAATAATGATTTTTTTTGAATTTACATTAATAATAATTCTTTAATAATAATAATATTTTATAAACCGCCTCATATGGCTCGAAGTTGTTTTATAACTAGAGTTTATCATTTTTGTTTGGGGGGCAAACCGTTCCAAAAGATGGTAATGATAATAATTTTTAAATTAAAATTTATTAACTGTCTTATCGTTAAAATTATTTTTTAATAAAATTTATTACTGTTTATAGTGTGCAATCGCAACTAACCGTCCCGATTCCTAGTCTGATTAGTGGTATCTTTTTATTATTACAGTTATTTTGTTTGGTAGAATTTTCAAAAGACTGTTACACGATCCATTCGGTTCAAGGTATTGATCCGAAACGTGCGAAATCGGATCTTTACGTCATCATCTCCAACTATGATGGTCTATTTGAGTCTTGGTTAGCCCTGCTCATCACACGCACAACGTGCGTAGACGGGCTTAACTAGCTTGATTAAATTAGCAAATTGATAATTTATATTTTTGGTTTTTGTTCCAAATAGTGTTATAGAAAACTTTATTTACTAAAATGGTGTTGCTTTAAAATATTTACTAAAGTGGTGTAGTTTTGTATAAAATTACATTTGTTCTGTTATCATTAAAAAACAACAATAAAAAATTATAAAATAATTAAATCTTGTTGAACTCCATTTCCCTTCCCATGCATCGACACATCTCACAACGATGAGAAAGGTGTCAGCTTAGTCTCTTGCAAGCGACATCGCCATCATCTCTTACTAGCGGCACCACTATAACTCGTTGGCTTTAAATCTTCCCCCTCACCCTTTCATTCTTATTCATTATAACTTTAACAAATCCGATGATTTACCGAACCCAAATCATCTTCTTCGTTACAACCTTTATTTTTGTTAAGAACCCAAATATCAAGCTTTGATGGCCGCACCGAGAAGACAAGGGAGGCATTCCATACCTCTTGCAATTAAACAAACTAATCTACTTAGGTATATTTTACGAGGAATTGGTAGTCGTTCGCAAATGAGAAGGACTTAAGGAATGTTTAAATGGCATGGTGTCAAAACTTGTTCTTGAAAATTTGAATTTGAGAGGCAAATCAAGGAATATCCATCATTTATAACAAATTCATGTAAAAATTTTTGTACTCTAATAAAAGAGTATCTTGAGTTGACACATGTCAGCATCATATTTCTTTTCATCAAAATTTTCCCGCTTCTCTCTGCTATTAAATAATTATCTTACTTACCAATAATATTATTTAACTTTATTTAGAATTAAAATAATTTTTTAATAAACTTAGAAAAGGAACTTATTAATGTTATTTCTAAAATATCGTTTTTATAAAATAAGAAATTTTTACAAAACATAAAACTTTTTTAAAATTAATGTTTTTAAAAAGTAAATTATTTATAAACAAAAAATAATAAAAATTAAAAATCATAATAATAATATTTTTGAAAATGATATTTTTAATACAGTTTGTTTTGAAACAAAATATTTATTTTTTTCTTGGCAAAAAAGATTTTAAAACAAAAGTTTAAAAAGTTGATATAATTGTTTTATTACATATCGTTCTTAATCATAAGTAAATTCAATCATATTTTATCGTGAATATCGTTTTATACATAAATTTTTTTATTATATTTAATATTTTATTGTTCAACACGTGTAATACACGGGTTTACTAAAGCTAATTACTATATATACAATTAGAAACTACATTAACAACATACTTTTATGTTTTGGTAGATTGACCACTAAAACTTTTCAATTCACATACAAGCCCTCTTACTACAAATAGCAACTCACTTTTGAAAATTTTATGATGTTATCACAAAAGTTATGTACTACTTCTACCATATATATGTTTTGATTTAAATTTAAATAACCTTTAACCATTCCAATCAAACGATTTAAAATGTACAAGAGACCATCAAAACTATTTCACGCTTTCATTTTTATATAAAGTGTTGCACTTTACCTTTTTTACGAAATTCGTTATGATGTTCTTACTTTATCTATGTCTCAACGTAACATTTAATCTAAACCGAGGGTGCCGGATTTCTCATAACATGCATGAGTCTGGGTACTAGATATTATAAATTCGAGTTACTATACATTTCGACCTAAATTTAGTTTGATTACGGTCGGAGCGATTGTAGTCTAATACTTAATCACAACCCATGCAGACCCAACACACGTGCTATTTTTTATGTACGTTTTGAGTTAGTTTACGTTTCAAAGTAAATTTTGTTTGAAGTCATGTCAAGTATAATACATTTTCATCCAACAGTATAGATTTGAATTACTTTATATTTCGACGTAAATTTTCAAGTGGTGTCTATTCCGGTTTTCTAATTTTCAAGAGATAGATTTGGATCGTTTATGTGTTTTTAATTTTCAAGGGGTGTCTATTCCGGTTTCTAATTTTCAATTGAAGGTTAGCATCGTAATTTGTGCCTTGGTCATTGGCTTTAGTATTCATTTTCAAATTCATATTTTTGTTTATTTGTCCACAAATCACATTTTCACATGATGAATAAGTTTTTTGTCTTCAAATCATAGGTTCAAATTCTAGTTTATGTTCATCACTCTTCGTTGGTTTGGACTTCTTGTGTCAAATTTGTCCTACGTGTTTTTTTTTTGTCTTCTATTTATAAGATATGTTTTTAATTTATGATGAAGAGAAAATATATTAAAAAGTAATAATTTATGTTCAACCGATCAAAGTAACAGATGATAGAAAGAATATGAAGAACATAAAAAGTAAATATATAGGCATTTTTGTAATCTTTTAACATTCCATAAGAATGATTAGAAACTAGTGACGGAAAGTTGAATTCCATTTATTGAAGCAAATGGTTCCTTTTTCTATTCCTTAATTCTTAACTAAACATAATTTTGAAATGAAAGTTTTTGAATTTCAATTCCAGTGAATTTAATGAACAAAATATGGCCTAAGTCTTTGGCCATCATTTGGTATCAGAGGTCTGCTTTTATCAAGTTACCTTCCATGGATACTTGCAACAATATCGAGTTACATTTATCCCATTGACCAGGAAGAAAATCATTATCAACAAATTTCAAATATTTACCATTTGTAAATCAAGTTTTGTTTTTAAACCTGCAAAGCTAGTTTTATAAAGTTAACCAAACAGTATAATTTTCAATTCCCTTAATTTGTATGTTAATAGTTAGAGAACTTGAATCACTAGCAAGCAAGTAAAGACAAACACTTCAATCAAGCTTACTAACTAGAGTATGATAAACTAGCAAGTTATCAGAACTAGTTTCAGTCACTTTCACAGAATGTATAAGTTTACACAGTCACAAGCGCATAAAGTGGCTAAGATCATTGCTAGGTTTTCACACCACTCCTGGTGTCATATCAAGGATTTATCTAAAACAATGATGCATCACTCATTGAAAATAGCCCGACAGGTGATGCACACGAAATATCAACAAACAGATACTAATAAAGTTATACTACTCGAAAACAGATGCAACACGTATATGCAAGACACAGATAAAAGGTGGTTCTCCATGTACATCGATGATTGATGGTACTCCTAAACCAACTAGCATATGCCTAAAAATTAGTAATATCATGTTACTTAGAAAAATAAAAACAGAGATTAAAAAGTTTCGTGCCTTCCAGAGCACAATGTTAGTAACCTTCAACCTTCATGAGTTACTCGACAAGCATAGAGACTAGGGTTTATAAAAACCATAAATAAGTGCACAACCAAACAATCAACAAACTTCACGAAATCAAACCACTAGCCAAGGAACTATCAATAGATTCACACCATCAAAGAGAGAGAATGTCATAGCCCAAATATCCTAGAATCACCAATAAATTCTTGATATAGGGTTTTCGTATCACCAAAAACCCCAACAACAAACCAATGATACGAAGATAGCAGCGAAAATCACGAATACGAGAGAAAAAACTCTAATATGATGTCATAAAATGAGAATCAAATTCTTCACTAAACCTAACAAAATACAAACCCTTATCAAGGAGTACAAATATCATAAACAAAAGACAATACAAACGACAGTAAAACTAAGCTCGGATTAATCTGTGTGATGATCTGATTACATAAACGAATGACGAATCAACTAGAACAAAAGCAAGAGTCATTAAGACGACGAAACCCTAAAATTAACACAACCAAGAGTGATGTAGAGAGAATCATAAAGAAAATATGAGCTGATTAATAAATTAGACACACACACACACACTCCGTCTATATAAGAGCCAAGACACAAAATGGGATAGACATCAACAACCCATGATCCGCATGTCGTTTAGAGATGAAACAGGTCATGAGAGCCTCAATCAGATCTTGTGACACTTCACCAGCCACCATCAATCGCAAGTTTTAATTTATCTAGTAAACGGTAAAATATAGCAATTATAATCACTTCACCCATGTTTGTAGATTAAATTATTACTAGGTTGAATTGGTATTTTTAAAAGCAAACCAATAAATAACAAGTGCTCTTTAGGTGGATTTAGATGTATAAAATTGTTGTTAAGAAAATTTATTAAAAAAAAAAGAGAAAAACATGTGCCCTCACTCCACTCAAACAAGAAATCCACCAACCTCACATTTGTCGTATATGCAAAACTAATATTATTCAACGTTTCCACCAAGGCGCCCACACATTCTGAATCAGAGACTAAAATCGAACAATAAAAGCAGCCCGAATGCGCGATAAAAGCACCGATTATTCAACCAAAATCACCACAAATCAGCTTCTAAATTCCTTATATTCGATCGGAGATGACGACTCAAGCTGATACTATCCTCGAGCCATGGCACGATCTCACCGGAAAAGTGGTGTTCGTCACCGGAGCATCGTCCGGCATCGGCAAGGAGTTCTGTCTCGATTTAGCGAAAGCTGGATGTAAGATCATCGCTTCTGCTCGGAGAATCGATCTGCTGAAGTCTCTATGTGATGAGATTAACGGAATGAAGGTGAACTCCGGTGGATCGGGATCGGAAAAGGTGCCGTTTCGAGCTTTTCCGGTGCAGTTGGATGTTAGCGCCGATGAGAGCACCATTGAAGCTGCTGTGGAGAAGGCGTGGGGGGCCTTTGGGCATATTGATGCTTTGATTAACAATGCGGGGATCTCAGGTAGCCTCTAGAATTTGTTTGTTTGAATATATTGTGTGTTTCTTATCAAATATTATTTGAGATGGATTAGAATGTTTGGTAAGGTTAATTCCGCTTTTTTAATTACGATGAAACTAGAAACTTATAGAAAAACAAAAGGTTATAAGTAATAAGTAATTGTTGGTGACTTTAGTGATATGAAATTAAGTTAGTTAAGTAAGGGTTAGGACCAAAGGGAAAGCTGGTTAAAGATTCACATGAGTTAGGAGGTAGGAGGTAGGAGGTATGGAATGCATGGGTTCAGGACCCGACCCGACCCAAAACCGACCCGGGCTCATTGGTTCAACCTGATGCCCCCAACCCGGTTCTGACCAGGTATAACCCTACGGTTCCAAACTCGTTCCCTCATCCATTCACCCACCCGGGTTCTCTACGAATCGACCTGAACCCGACCTGGTTCAACATGCTATGGATCTGTCATATTATTTATAAATTACATAATATGAACCCGGGTTGGACCCATATTATTTATAACTTACATAATATGAACCCGGGTTGGACCCGACCCAAACTGGTTTGGATTCTGAACCCGGTTTATCCACCTCCACCCCTTGGTGGAGATCTCGTTGTCGAGTCATCGAGTGACAATCGCAAAGAGTTGACCTCACTCTTTCATATGTGTGGGAATCCATAATTTCTTTTACCGGGGTCAATCTTTGAATATGTGTGGTGAATCAGGTCACTCTTTGTATATTACACATAAGAAACGAGTATCAGATACTAGATAAAACATTAAAAAAAAACCCTTCAGGAATGTTGTCTTTTTGTCAGTGAATTTGTTCATACAAGTTAAACTTTCTTTTCTTTCGTGGTAAACATAGGCTAAACTTGAATTATGTAACTAGGTCAACCCCGAAATCCTTTGGAATTCGAAGAGAAAGACTGGGAATATATCTACAGGACAAACCTAACCGGATCATGGTTGGTTGCGAAACATGTTGGTTTACGCATGCGTAAAGCTAAACGAGGTGGTTCAGTGATAAACATTTCATCCATTGCTGGCACTAACCGCGTTTATCTCCCAGGAGGTGTTGCTTATGCTTCTTCAAAAGCAGCTGTTAATACTATGACACAGGTAAAGATACAAATTCACCTAACATTATATATGGTACGGTCTGCTGACCTATTGTTAGAGGTGACAAGATGGGTCGGCCGGGCTTGTTTGGTAATGGTCAAAATGGTAACTTTTATGCAACCCGACTCAACAGATTTTGTCCAAATTTATATATATATTTTTACATATATAAGGTTGTATGCCTTAAGAATACACTTTGGGTAAATTTTAGGTTGTTTTACTCGTTTGACTTATTTGACCTGTTTCCTTAGCTTTTCTTTTTTGATCTAACCCATTTCATGTGTTACTGATAAAACATAAACCATATTAACATGTTTATTTGTTAAAAGTGACCATAATTCACCTTATTTTGTGTGTTTACATGATGTGCTAACTTAATTTATTGGATATAAACAATGACAACAGGTTATGGCTATGGAATTGGGAACCTACAACATAAGAGTTAACTGCATAAATCCTGGAATTTTCAGAACTGAAATCACTCAAGGACTAGTAGACAAGGATTGGTTTAACAACGTGACTTTGAGAACGGTTGCTATGAAGACTCTCGGCACGATAAATCCCGCATTGACGGCTCTGGCGCGGTATTTGATCCATGATTCTTCGGTATACGTGACGGGGAGCTGTTTTATTGCTGATGCTGGTACAAGTTTGGCAACAATTCCTATTTTCTCATCACTCTGAAACTTATACTTGTTTTTTTTTTTTTTTTTGTCAAAATTTGAGGAAATGAAACCCTTATACAGTGTCATTGTTATTCTTATTGTTGTTATTGGGGATCACTCATTCACTTGTGTAATCATCTTTGATGCACATGAATGACATTGGGACACTTTTACATGTTTACTGTTTGGTCTATCGAATTACGACACAAAAGTGAGTTTGGTGTTTAAAGACTTTGAAGCAAAAGTGAACCAGCGTCCAAGTTATCCAATCATACAATCCTCGATAGTAGACCTGTGAACCACCGCAATCTCAATCTCTTGCAACTTTCTCTCGACCCTGAATCCCCGATTTACACGGGCGAAGCTTCTTTGGGCCCCCCCTTTTTTTCGTTAGTAGTGTAAATTTTCGGCTCGATGGTGTAAATTTTCGGTCCGGTAGTGGAAATTTTTTAATAAATATAAAGTCCGCCCCCCCTAAAATAGTTTACCTTCGCCCCAGCCCCCTCTAAGCTTTGGTTCAAGCTCCGCCACTACCGATAAACACTGTATAAGCCACCGCTACATTGCAAGAATGTTAGTTGTTTAAATCATAAATTGGTCCGTAAGATAATTGGGTCACAAGTTTTTCAATGCCTAGTGCTAAAGGGATCAATAAGACTAGAAGCCGGGCCACAAAGACAGGCTTATCGTTCAACATCAAATTGGTGCCTTAAATCAAGATTAAGTCAAAGAAGTGGTTAATCAGAAGATAATGAACATGTTTCATATTAAAGATACTAGAGGCACAACCCAAAGTACTTTTACTACTCAATTCAATTTAACAAGTAATTGACTGTCATTTTATTTTTACTCAAATTTAATTCAAAACTATCTAAATGATAGGGCACAACCCAAACTATCCAAACTTTCTTTAATTAAATCTAATTAAAATATATTTAAAACACAAGAATAAAAATTGGGGATATTGAAATTGGATGAGTTGTATTGATTGTTGCCTCAATGTTACGCTCAAACCACCTCTAGAAACTTTTTTTTGCTAGAACCAACTTTAGCTTCTTTTTTTTTTTTTGTGAAGGAAACGTGAGTTAAGTTTGGTGTAAAATATAAATAAAAGTTAGTGTGTGTGTAAGATGGTAAAAAAGTGAATGAATATTATTGATAGGTTATGGTTACATTATATAGAGTTTATAAGAAACCCTAGAAACCTAAGCCGGGCCCGTGGGCTCAACCCTAATAATAATCAATACTAAACCCTAATAATAATATAGTCTAATTCCCCCGCAGTCGTAGCGGAAGTAACCATACGCTACGACTGGAAAACATAAATAACATAAAACTAAAAATAATAAGATAAACATGCTTCGATCAACTTGAATATCCAAACTTTTGCCAACAATTAATATTATGCTTGATGTTGTCATCCAAATTTTTGATTGATTGTGCTATCCATAGTGCGCTTGATAGTTTCTTGGTTCTTGATTTGCGGAATGATAACTGATAACTGACGACCGTAGTCGTTGGTGTTGTCTCGAGGCTAGCAAACGGTAGTCTCTTGGATCCGTAGATCTAACATATGTAGATATAAAGAAAGAAAAATAAAACAAGACCGGTGATCGTGGTCAAATGGCGGTCTCTTGGATCCGTAGATCGGGAGATAAGATCCGTAGATCTAAAAAATAATAGATATATTTAATCAAACCCTAGTTTGAGATCGATGGCCGTGTACCGTGGTCCTTGATGCGGCTAAAACACCGATAAACGAAAAAATAAAAAGAACAAAGAAAACACAGTGACCGTTCCAAATTAGGAGTTATAATCCAAAAGCAAATCAAGAGAATGGATGCGAACGAACCAAGAGAATGGATATGGGTAATAGGTTTGAATCCTCAACCGATAACGAAGCTTTATTCAACATAAACTATAAAATAGATAAGAAACGAAAAAGAAGACGAAGGTGGGACAGGGCGCTGGCCACCGCCCTGTCTAAGGTTTGAACTCGGTGGCGACGGCTAGGGTTTGTATATTTTTGTGGTGTTGCAACGGAGAAGAAGGTACTCAGAACCCTAAGGCTCTGATACCATGTAAGATGGTAAAAGAGTGAATGAATATTATTGATAGGTTATTGTTACATTATATATAGTTTATAAGAAACCCTAGAAACCTAAGTCGGGCCCGTGGGCTCAACCCTAATAATAATCAATACTAAACCCTAATACAGTGTGTATATATATATATTTAAAATTTTATTTTATTTTTAAACAACTCACTTCTAATAGTTTTTTAATAGCTCACTTGTAATGGTCTAGTGACCATTCAACAGCCACAAAAGCATCATTTCATTCGGCTTGTAGAACCCGAAATGAACTACTCGAGGGCTAGCGGAGGTGTTGTCGTCCAACTTGAAGGAATTGTGAGTACCCAATGTTAAAGAAACAGAAAATGAAACTAAAGAATCTGAAGATAAAACTAAAAGATTTGAGGATGAATCTAATATTCCATCTAAAACAAAAGCAAGGGCGATGTTTAAGTGTCTTTACCAAAATCAAACGAAAGTAAGTTTGCAACAACTGTTCCTTATTCTTATGAAACATTTGTGAATAATGTGATCTAGACATTAGATGTGAAATATTTGAAAAAGTTTAAGTCAAAGACAACACAACCGAATCCACACTTTTATTGTCACATGTCATCTTCTCACACTCTCATTGTCGCATGTTATCTTCGCACACCTTCATTGTTACATGTCACTAGCATAAAAGAAATTAACTATTTAATGATCATATTAAATGCTACAAATATTATTATACTCTTTTCAAATTATAAAACATATTTTTATTAAAAAATATTTTTTTAAAAAATAAATAAATATGATTTTTTAGCACAAAGAACTTTCTTTTTAAAAAAATGATGTTTAAAAATCAAAATTTTAAAAAATTAGAATGTTTAAAAAGAAATTTTTTAAACAAAAGTTTTTTAAAGACAAAACTTTAAAAAGAATATTGTTATTACTTTATTACTTAAGGTAATTGATTACACGTAATTCAAATAATATCTTTATAATTTCTAAATATTAATTGCTAACTATTAATTTAATATTTTAATTTAAAGTTTCTAAACTAGTATGTAGTAAGTCAAAGTAATTTGGGTATGGAAATGGATGTTGGAAAATCAAATACAAAGACATGAATGTCAATGTTTGTCCTGAAGAAAAGAACAAACTCGAGCATTCAATGTTTCTTCAAAAAGGAAGTAATGATGCATGTGTAACACAAATGGAAATCTAAATTGTTGGAGAACGATAAGCAATCAGAGAATGTTAAGATTGAATAAACTATGAATAAACAAGCTTTAAAGAAGTTGGTAAAAGTGAATAAGAAATTGGTCATTTACCATGTTGACTTGTTGAATCGATAAACAAACTAGGAGGATGTGTGTTCATTTTCTCAAGGTGATTTAGAAGCCTTAATGGACTAGAGCTATATTTTTAGGGTTTTTGTGCATTGCATTATGATCATCAATGGGTGTTGTTACTATGTTTTATATTTTCAATACAAATTAGTACACGCGTGATAATTTTTCATATGGGTCAAAGCAACATAAGGCTTTTGATTTTTAGACAATATTGGTCTATATGTTGATGTTGTTACATTATGTGCAGTTACTGACTCTGTTATATTTTATGATAATACTTATATTTTATGATAATACTGTTTGTAACATAGAGGCGATAGATACTAAAATTAATAATCAAAAGTCAGCATCAAAGAACCAAAAGATTGTGGCAAGAATTGTGTTCATGAAGTGAAAATTCCAACAGGGTATAACTCCGGTAAAGAGAAAACTATACATAGGACCTTAATCAGATTCGGTTAACAGTGAGAAGTTAACTAAAACCTACCTGCTGTTCTCTACTTCTTTTAGCAATCTTTGTTTCATGTGTGGAGTTAAAAGAATATTATCTAGTATTAACACATAGATTTGTTTTAAACAAACAATATTGTTGCAAAGCATGGAATCCCTAGAATGTATGTATGATGCCAATCCCATAGAATGTTACACAACTTGTTTAGATTCATAATTACATTTTCTGTTGCTTGTTGTGTAAATTTGAAATTGGTTCAAAGGTGTGATATTTGTTTTGAATATTCAAGGGAATAAATTTGAAACTGCAGCCTAGTTCAAAGGTGTAGTACTTATTTTATTTTATTTTTTTAAGGTTTTTAGTGATCTATGGTAAAATGTTCTTTGTTTGCTTAAGAATCTTGATGCTAAACGAAAGTTCCTCTTGTAGACATCACATGAGCATACAAATTGGTCATGATTTAAACAATAAAATATTAAAACTCCGTTGAGTTTTTTCAGAAGTTTCTGTAATAATCTATTTGTCTATAAATGCTAGATCTGCATAATTAGCTAGTTGAAGAAAAAAAATACTCAAGCATAATGGAAAACAAGTGAAATAAGAGATTAAAAAAGCATCTCAAAACTCAAACACCAATTATTTATTAGTAGTGATCTGCACATAATAAGAATTTTCTTAGGAGTGTTCATTGTATTTCACTTAGGGATGCATAAAGTAAGCAAGTGCCATAAACTATTAACATAAGTTATGTAAATAATCACAAAACATGCAACTCAAAAGTAAAGATGAGCATATGTATTCTGTTTATAAAAGGATTTGCAAAATACTTCATAAAAATCCCAAACGCAAAATTCTAAACTTGCAAACATCAAATTGTGAAAGGATATGTAAGAATCTAATTAAAATCACTTTTAGGCCACAAAATAAGCTCAAGAGTCTAAGAACCATAACTCACTTGTCAACACTGACTTTTTAGTATGTATGTCAGGTAAATCAAAGTTCGACTGAGCTAGAGTTCCAATGACATGAAAAAGCTTACCCGATAATATAAACTGATATCCGGTTCATTGTTTATGATATGAATTTAAGACCGTGATTAATCTTATATTATAGACAGTATAACCTTTACATGAAACGTTGAATGTTTAACTATTTTTACTGCTACTGAAAATGAATTTTTAGTTTAAAAATTCTGGTTATGATATATAAAATTAATTGTGAAGACTCCTAGGTTGGGGACCTTGTAAAACCATTTTAAACAAACGAATTCAAATGACCACCTTATGTCATACTTATGACAATATGAGTTTATATATGACATTGGATATTAAAAACATCTTAACTTGAGAAGAATGGTATGAACTCACCTGGATCATTTGGAATTTCTACTCACTGATTCTTGTACGTACACTCCTTGTTGATCTCCTAAAATTGGATAATCATTGGTGTGTATCTCGTGTGACACGTGTATAATTAGTAACCACATAAGTTTACCACTTTAAACATATTAACGTCTAAACATATTTTGAATAATTTTAGTTAACTGTTAGAATTCATACCAAACAAATACTTTTCAAAAAATTGGAATCCTGTTTTCTTAGCTTGACCCGTTTACCACTTTGAAACATCTGTTATTATGAAAAGTTAATTCTTAAAATTAAATAAAATTATTAGTAGTTCGAAATCAATTTCTCAATTTCCACAACAATAAGTAAAAAATCAAGATTAAGTTGGTTTATGAGCTCAAAGTTTCATACAACAATTATAGTCTTTTGTATTTCATATTTTTGACCCATGTACGATCCAAATTACCAGTGGCGGAGCTTGAACACTCCTGTAGGGGGGGGGGGGGAGCGAAATTGATTTTTTTAGGGGGGGGGGACTCGATATTTATATAAAAATAAATGGGTAAACGAATTTACACCATCAGACTAAAATTTAACACTACTGACGAAAAAAAAAGTTTATCATTACAAAATACAAAATAGAGTAGGCTCTTCTATCTTTTTAACAAGAGTTTTTCATTAATATCATTATCATGTTACGCTGGCGGGGAACAGTGCTACGCCTTTATGGTTATAGTATGATTTTTTTTTCCAAATACAACAATCTCAAATGCTTAAACTTCTCTCAAATGGTCTTTTGATATTAAATAAACATAGCAAAATATATAATTATCACTAAAGGCTAAATATGTATAAAAAGATTAGTGTATTCCATTCGTTTAGTCTTATTCCATTCCCAGGACAATTTAGCAACTAAAATAAAAAACCATGAATACTTTTCAAACTTTGATTTCAAATTTTGCCATATCTCACACCTTTTCTGTCAAGAATCACTCATTTCTCTATATAGAAAAAATGGTAGTGTGAAATATTTGATTTTCATACTTCACTTAGTCATTTGATCATTTAATACCTTCAAGATATCATATTTACTACAATAGTCCTTCAAATGAAATTAAAATACTCACATTTCACAACTTATAAACAAATTAACACCAAAATACAACATTTCACCAAAATTAATATTAGTTCCCTTCTTATGCTTCCATAAAAGTTGAGATCTAACAAGAAGTGAGATCCAATTGTAACTTGTTTCTACTTAAAGTCAAAACTAGCAAACTTTTAACGTTTGGGTGTTCATTGGTTTTGAAATTTTTTTAGACATATATGAAAACCTAATTGAATCAAATTGGAAATGAGTTAATCAAACCAAATTCAACCGGTTAAATCAGTTCATTCACTTTATTTGATCTGCTTATCTGACTGAACATATTATTATTCGGATTATTCAATTAAATTTGATTCGATTATCCAAATAAGTCAACATTTGTGGAATTGATAACCAAATCGAAAATCAAATTCACAACTCGGATACAATTAAAAAATAAACCAAATAAAATTATATTCACATTTCGGTTTGGTTTCTCAGTTATGAATACAGAGACGATCAGGCTTTCGGTTTCTTTTGGGCTTTTCCAAAAACAATAGGGGTGAATTTGGTATCTTTTGTAAGCAAATTCCTCAACTGGCTACTGAAATGACTCACATTCAGATTTCATTTTCATAGAAAGCAACGCTATAAATACCACCACTGAAAACAGAGATCAGTTGTTGCCCCCTCCAATTCCACCATTTCATCTGCCACCATGAAACGGGCCATCAATCCTATAACTAGCCTTACTTAGTCTCTCTAGTGAAGACATACATCCATAAGTGGGTTCAAGCCTCCACAACCTTAAAATACTTGGAGTATAACTCATTGAATAAACCATAAGTGGAGCTAATGTCTCCACAAGTCTGTGTAACCAGCCAGAGCTTTCGTAACTGGATATACTTAGCTAGAAAAGAAACTAAGGACTCTGTAGGTGTACCGTTACACCTTCGCATAGTTAGCTAGTTGAAGGAAAAAAACAATACTTAAAGCATAGTGAAAGAAGAGATTAAAAAAGCATCTCAAAACTCATACACCAATTATTTATTAGTGATCAACACAGAAAAAGAATTTTCGTAGGAGTGATCATTGTATTTCACTTGGTAAGTTGGTATGCATAAAGCAAGCAGGTGCCATAAACTATTTAACATAAGTTATCTAAATAATCACAAAACATGCAACTCACAAGTACAGATTAACAACATATATATATTTTGTTTATATACAAGGATTTGCAAAAACTTAACAAAAATCCCAAAAGCAAAATTCTAAACTTGCAAAAATCAGATTATGAAAGCATATGCAATGATTTAATTAAAATCACTTTTAGGCCATAACAAGACAATAAAAAAAGAGCCTTATAGTTTTGCTTTGCTTAAAAATAATGGAGCCACTCCTCTAGGCATGTAGCCTAGATGTTTTAGCTGTTTACATGATGATGCGTTTATATTATTAATATCACCGAATCACTGTTATAATATGTTACTAGTTTTACTATAATTATTATCCAAAAATCATATGAATTTTCAAAAGTATAATTGGTTATATTAAGAAGCCAAAATCACTCAGCAACACTGATCTTTTAGCATGCATGTTAGGTAAATCAAAGATCGGCAGAGCTGGCAAGAAAAAGCTTGCCCGACAAAAATTCAATGTTTATGATATGAATTTAAGACACTGATTAGTCTTATATATAGACAATGAAACCTTTACATGAAATGTTGAATGTTTTAACTATTTTCACTACGATGAAATTGTCTGTTTAGAATTGTGATTATGATGTATAAAATCAATTGTGTGAGGACTTCTAGTTTCAGAACGTTACAAAACCATTTTAGTCGAACCAATTCAAATAATCACCTTATGGTCATACTTATGACATTGGAAATTAAAAACTATCATAACTTGAGAAATATGGTATGAACTCACTTGGATCATTTGGAATTCCTACTCATTGATTCATGTACAATCCTTGCTGATCTCCTAAAAGGCTAAAAGTCAGATACTAATTGGTGTGCTTCTTGTGTTACAAGTGTGTAATTATTAACCAACTTAATTCAGTCACTTTAACATTTAAACATATTTTGAATATTTTTAGTTAAGTGTTAAAATTCATACTCAAACAAATACTTTTTAAAAAATTAGAAATCCTTTTTTCTTAGCTTAGACCGGTTCACCACTTTGAAACATCATTTATTATAAAAAAAATCATCAAACAAGTGAACACTGTTATAATATTTGAATTAAATAAAATTATTAATAATTCGAAACCACTTTCTCAATTTCCATAACAATTAGTAAAAATCCACATTAGGTTGGTTTTATGAACTCAAAATTTTATACATCAAGTATAGTATTTTGTATTTTATATTTTTGGCCCATGTACGATCCAAATTAGTTTTTGGTGTTTAAAACAGAGTATGCTTTTATACCTTTCTAACAAGAAAATAATAACATCCCAATGTATGAGATGTATTTTAAATCTCATATATTTTACACTAACAATTAGAATGGTACACAGACTCAACTCCATGTTATCTTCTACGAAAATAAAGCAAAAGTTTTTCATTAATATCATTATCATGTTACGCTCGTTGCGAATAATGTTATGCTTTTATAGTTCTAGTCGAAACGTTTTCCAAATACGAACAATCCCAAATGCTAAACTTCTCTCAAATGGTCTTTTGATATTAAATAAGCATATCCACATATATAAATGTTCCTATACATGTATTAAAAGATAAGTGTATTAGTCCATACGTTTAGTTATTCCATTTCTAGGACAAGTTAGCAACTAAAAACCAAAAAACCATGAATACTTTTCAAACTTTGATTTCAAATTTTGCCATATATCACACCTTTTCTATCAAAATCTCTCATTTCTCTAACTAGAAAGAATGGTAGAGTGAAATATTTCACTCATTTGATTATTTACTACCTTCAAGATATCATATTTACTACAACAGTTTATTTCACAACTTATAAACAAAATAACACCAAAATACAACATTTCACCTAAAATATTATTAAGCAAATACACTCCCTTCTTATACTTACCCAATTTTTGAGATGGAACAAGAAGTGAGATCATATCATAACCTTTACTAGCAAACTTTTATGGCTAGGGGTTTTCTTTTATGTTTATTCAGTTTTGAAAAACATAACCGAATTGAATTGAAAACATGTTAAATTGATTCACTTTAGTATCCGTTTAAATCTATTATTATTCAATTTATTCGATTGAATTCAATTCGATTATCTAAGTAAGTCAAGATTTGTGGAACCCAAAGCCAAATTCACAATTCGGATATGGTTGAAAACCAAACTAAAAATCGAATCATAATTCGGTTTGGTTTTTCAGTTACAGATACAATCTGGTTTTTGATTTTCGTTTTTCTTCACACCCATCTTTATTCGGTTTTTTAGTTACAAATAAGTCAAGAATTATGAAACCAAAAATCGAATCGAAAATCAAATTCACAATTCGGATACGGTTAAAAACCAAACCAAAAACTGGATTCACAATCCGATCTGGTTTTTCAGCTACAGACACGGCTCTATTCTCTTTTATTTCACCCATGTTTATTCAGTTTTTCAATCACAAATAAGTCAAGATTTGTAAAACCGAAAACCAAATTCACACTTCGGATAAGGTTAAAAACAAAACCAAAAACCATAATCTTTATTCGGTTTTTTCAACCACAAACAAGTCAAGATCCATGGAACCGAAAACCAAACTCACAATCCACATACGGTTAGAAACCAAACAAAAATCAAATACACAATCAGATTCGGTTATTCTAGTTACAGATACAATTCGGTTTTCGATTAATTTTCCACACCCCTTTTATGGCCCTTTCTAGCATTCCTACAAACATTAGGGGTGAATTTGATATCTTCTGCTAATCAACTCCCTCAACCGGCTGCTCACAAAACTCACATTCAGATTTCAATTTCATAGAAACCAACGCCATAAATACCACCACTGAACACACAGATCAGCTGTTGCTCACTCCAATTCCATTTCATCTGCCACCACTGACCCACCGGTGCCGCCGACGACGACGGCGACGCCACCATTGACCACCGTATCCGCAGTCGTCGCCGCCGCAGCAGCCGTTCATCCGCCACCAGCTATAATGTATGTTCTTTCACTCTCTTCTCACTAGTATCAGCATTTGTATCTAGAATCTTCCGATGTATAACAGATCAGATGGAATTTGAATTTGACGGAGATTCGGATCTTCGTGTTTTGCTTGTAGATCTCCTGATTCGAAGGTTGCTTTTTTTTAATCGTGGTATTTAGATGAAGATCCTGTGAAGATTCGTAGCTCTGTGTGGTTTCTTTTCGTTTAATTAGTTGGATTGCTTTATCTTAAAAGGAGAACAATTTGACTGTTGATTGTGATACTTTGGTCAATTAGCACACTACTGTTATCACACAGATCTGGATTCATACGTTTTCTTTGAGAAATGATTGGTTAGGTGCAGAAGTATACTCTTTTTCATGGTGATTTATAAGATGTAGGTTTTGATTTTATCTGGTTTGAACTGTTTAGCAGCAGAATTGTATAGTCTTGGTGCTGGGTCACCTTCAGACATCATGAAAAGCTTGCACATGTGCACTTAGTTATGTTAAAGATGAGAATCAGATTATTTGAATAAAGTGGATAGATCATGGACTTGAGGGTGTTTGGGGTATGATCTGAAATAATATTCAATAATCATAATTCATAAGTGGAATGATCAGTCATGTGCAACTTGAGGTTGTTGACAAATCTGATTATTTAAGGAAGTTATAGATAAAATGATCAAAAAGAACATTATTATGAAAAAGGAGTCCTTTCTTAAAAGGAGGGTAAACATCCATCATAACGGTTGAAGAGTTAATGTTATTGTTCCTTAGATGATCAATTTTTTTTGCATCCAGTATGAAATGGGCTATTTAAAGTTGAGTATTTGATCCGTAAAATTGTCAGATTATCAAAAGGCAGACTTGTTCTTCAATCACAACCAACTAATCAGATAACTAGTTATAATTCTATATAATTTCCAAGCAAAAGGTTCTATCGCAGGTTTGTGTCTTGAGGCATATTGACAGACTAACGAAAAAAAGCTTGCTTGATATATACTTCTTGATACGGATATCTTTCTTTAACTTGTTTTTTGCATGGTTATGAAAAAATCATATTTGTACATATTATTTTTGCATGAATAAGCAAGTAACACATGTGATGTTCTGACAGTGTTTGGTGGTGCAAAGGTACCTTTGGGCCTACAAGGAAAGTGTAATGTATGCCTTCCAAACTAAGGTATAGGTTGTATGGAAGACATTAAGGAGTTCTATTACAGTTATTATTTATCAACATCAATTTTTTGAAAAGTTAATATATTTCTTTAGCATATAGAACGTGTTCATCTTAATTTGACTCCTTTTTCATGTGTCTTTCAGATGCGGGGATGATGGGAATGAAGTGCATGATTGGACTCGGTTTCACAAGTTTTAAGTAAATTATAATTTTTTAATATTGTCAGACCTGTGATGCCTTTATACTAAATGAAGACAGCTAGAGCATGGCGTGGAAGCTTAAAAGACTTTATAATGATGTCTGGCATTCGACAACGACCAAATTTCAAAGGGCCAAACTGGGTTATTGTATTAGTCTGCTTGATCAGCATATTTTTAATTGGATTATATATATACCAGCCTAGGAACACTGCAGCCTGCTATATCTTTTTGTCCCGTGGCTGTTCCGATCATGAAAACACTCCAGCAGTTCCATCCAGAGAGTTAACAGATGAAGAAAATGCAGCGCGGGTGGTCATCACTGAAATTTTGAAATCATCTCCCCCTAGCCCAAAGAACCCAAAAGTTGCTTTCATGTTTTTGACTCCTGGCCCATTACCATTTGAAATGCTCTGGGACAAGTTCTTTCAAGTGAGCCTCATATTTTTATTTTCCTATTGTGGAAACATGTCAATCTGGATTGAAACTCGTACAACTTTTATCTAAAATTGTTAATTCAAAAAAAGTGGTGTACCAAGTATGGTTACATGGTTATGTTATTTCAATGATAACTTAATATTATGTGTTAATAATGCATGCTGGGGACATTTATACCTGTTTGACCCCTTCCTTCTAGACTACTTGTATACATGTTTGACCCGTTATACATTACGAAATCAACCCAAGTAAATAGGTTGGAATTGCCACCTGTAGATCTTCCCCTTTCTTGGTTTTTATTTTATCATTGATGTAGCTATCATGTCCATTGCTCGCTTATTTTACGATCTTTTTTTCTTTTATTAGATCTATATTGCGTTACCTTTGTTCATCTTTTAGCTATATAGTATACAAAATGAATGAAGTATTATGTTTATGGGTCTTTTTCATGTGGGATGACATGAACTTGAATTTTAAGACTCGGTGACTATATGCACAGCAATTAATTAATAGTCAATAATTCTTGCATGAATCTGCCTACAATGCTTGAATTAGTTGTAATTATTTTGGTTTTATACTGTGCATAATTATATGCTACCACTTAATATTCTTGATATGCTGGTGATATCAAGGCATTTTTGTAACTTATGAGACTTTAAAATATGGGATGGAAAGCAACTAACTTGCTTTTAAATCAAAAATTGATGGTTGGTCCAAAAGTTTGTTATTTAGTTGGCGTGCACATTGAAAAATTGTCTGTAGTAGGTCTTGCATTTGATTTTCAATAAAATGACTTTTTATTTAAAAAAAAAACTTTTGCAGGGCCATGACGGTAGATTCACTGTTTATGTGCATGCCTCAAGAGAACAACCGCCTCATGTTAGTCCATACTTCAATGGTAGAAATATAAGAAGTGAAAAGGTATCTATTCCTTAAAGCTATGTTGTGTAACTTACATTCCTTATTTACACTTCATATCTATTACTGTCACTACAACCACAATTTTGAGTGGAAAACTGAAAATAGGGAATGACCGAACCTACATCGAGTAAAAGATAATCAATAGGAGTTTGTTTATTATTGATTTATAGATGGACATGCATTTTTAAAACTAATTATAGAAACGGAAAGCTTTGATTCTGATCTTATGTCGATTGATCTTGTTATGCACTTTGTAGGTTGACTGGGGAAAAATATCCATGGTTGATGCAGAGAGGAGACTATTGATGAATGCGCTTCAAGATCCAGATAATCAACAATTTGTTTTGCTATCTGACAGGTAAAGACATAATTCCATTTATTGCACTTGTGGTTATGTGTAGGGTGGCAATTTCGACCAATATACTAACAAATGGGCCAATTTGCTTCCGTTTAATCTTGACGGGTCAAATAAAAACATCTAGGCGAAAGGGGAACAGGCCATAGGGGTTTAAAACTCCTCAAAAGTCGATCTTCAATGCATACAACTTCCTATTGTTATATCTAATATACATTATGATTGTAATGATATGGTTTTGTAATCATAATGGATGCATTTGTTGTTTATTAGAAACTTTTAAAAATTGACAGAAAGTGTTTGTGGGTGAATCAGCTTGGCCCGGCTAAATTTTGAGATCTTTTTTCCTGAATATGTTTTCATGTGTTACCTGACCTACCCATCTTGCTACCCTTGTGGGATGCATTATGCATGGCACGAGTTTCATATTATTAACTATCTAATTTCTCTCGCAGCTGTGTACCATTGCATAACTTTGATTACGTGTACAACTATCTAATCTTCACAAATCTTAGTTTTATTGACTGGTAAGAACATTATAATTTCTTAAAGACATCCCATATATTTTCATTTTTCTGTTGTGTAAAACCTTTTTACTAAGTATCTCTTTCTGCTGGCTGAAGTTATGATGATCCAGGTCCACATGGAGCAGGTGGTAGGTATTCAGAACATATGCTACCTGAAATTGAATTTAAGGATTTCCGTAAGGGTTCACAGGTATCAATCATGCATGATACCTTTTATACTTTTAAGACTCATGGTTTATGGCCTTCAAATAAATGGTTATTTAGTAAAACATTTTTTTAATGTTGATATTTGGTACTTTTGTTTAGCTAAATAAAATCGGTAACAAAAACAGATGAGTGATTGTTGTTAAAGATAATTATATTACAAGTCAATCTTTTATTAGCTACCAGAAGAGAAGTAGAAGCTGTCATTTTCTAATCTAAGGTCATATTTACTCCTGTCTGAAATACTCAAATTTGTATATGATGTTTTTACTTCTCCAGTGTGCCATACTTTTTCTTTCATTACTGCTGTAGAATAGTGAAGAGGTGTTGTTCATATTAATAATTGCTTAAAAACTTGTATTGGGGTGTGTTTTAAATTTACGTTTAAATCTTAGTATAACTTAAAAACTTTTATTGGTCTTGTAGAGTTAGATGTGAAGTTGTTTCAGTTTATATACTTTCTCATGATATTTGTGGCCTCTTTGTTCAAAATACATTTTTAACTGATCTTATTAGTTGAGATAAATTCATATGTAAAATTTGATGTGTGCGTGCATAATTTTTTGTTGACTCCACGCGTCTCATGCCAATGCCACTTGAGCCTGCGCCCTAAGGGGACTTTTGTGCCTAACTTGAGAAGCCAGGTTAGGCACAGTTCTCAGCTCATACCGATTAAGCCCTATGTCTTGTCCTAAATGCCTGGTCCCCTGAGGCGGTAAATAAAGTTGGTTTTCCATTGTGATAGATATGCAATATTTGTAGACTATTTGTTCTTATATGTGGATTAGATAACCATTATATGTAATGTAACTTTAAATTCATATGTTTTTATCCTTTATAGAACTAATTTGAGGTGCTATAGAAAATACAAAACATTTGTATGATTTTATCCTATATGAAGTAAATTTATAAAAGTTTTATATTTAAAATTTAACATATCTTGAATTAATTTAAAACTACTTATACTTGTAAGCTGAAAGGTATAATTATCAATAATAAATATTACTTATTTAAATAAGAAATTGGACCAGGCTGGGTTCGCACAACGATGTCTTAATCGTTTCCTCTTTCCAAGTTAATGACCAGGCATATTTTAGGACCTTGTCCAGGCCTGATACAAATATATATGGGCAGTGCACAATCATAATAATTTCTGTTTAGGAAAAATGTGTTGAAATGCAAGGAACTTTACACAAACTGTTATTCTATTTGTAGTGAACTTTCAAACTTAGCTTTTAAATAACAAGCTCTTTTACATGTAAGTGACCTCCTATAGATGGTCAAAAGCTGGTCATCTTCTCTGGCGAGACCATCTTTATCAGTCCTCTTATCCGGCGAGACAAGTTTCTCATATCTGCACCATGAAGCCAACAAGAAAATCCTCTCCTGCGAGACTATCCTTGTTGAAATAAGCTCTTAAATAAAAAGAAGAAAAATGATTATCTATTGAAAAGATAACAAGTTACATTAAACGGTAAAAAAATAAAGTTTGTTACATTAAAATTTAAGCTTTAAGTTCAATGCATACAATTATATTTTGTGTAAATTTATTACATTGTGAGGCACTTTGCCCTTTCGTTTTATGCCATGGATTTATTTTCTTTGTATGTACATGCAAACCTGGTCTCCTAATAGTTCCACCCTTGTTTTATGCCATGGTCTGATATTCAGACTTGGGAGTTACCTACTTCTCTATCTCACATGACCTCTTCACTTATTAGATTTATCATGGATTTTTGATATTAAAGTGTCTCTGTGTAGTGTGACAGCTATCTGTAAAAAAAAAGTAAATTTTTTTTATGTATATCTGCAGTGGTTCACTATGACCCGGAAGCATGCTTTAATAATTATGGCTGACAGTCTTTACTACAGGAAGTTCCGGCTTTACTGCAGGGTACGCACATGTTACTACATTCTTATTTCATGAAGGATAAGATAGAGAAGTAAAAATATGCAGTATAAATGACAAAGTAAATAAATAAATTTAGCATTTTGCTAGCAATCTCCCATATGGCTTTTGTTAACAACTAACTTTTAACTAAATTTCTTCAAACAATAATTACAAGTTAGGCACAAAAGTTACTACATTCTTTTTCAAATTTGCCTTATTAAGATACATTGTTGGCATTTTATTATTTGTACAAAATACCTAAAATTTGCCTTATTAAGATACATTGTTGGCATTTTATTATTTGTACAAAATACCTAAACAAGTATAAGGGGTGTTTGGCAGTGTGTTTGAAAGTGATTAATGTGATATTGAATAGTCAACATCAAATAATTGGTTGTGCTGTTTACGAGATATAGAAAGATAGTGTTTGGGTATGCTTCTGCAATTTATCAAATTCTGTGTAGTTTAAGAGATTAACAGCTAAAATGATTGTTTAGTGAAAAAAAAGTTGAAACATTTGTGAATTGAAAACAAAAACCTCCAAATAAGAGGTAAATAAGTCTATATTACCCCTTAGATAATCAATATTGTTGTAGTTGGTATGAAATGTATTATTTGACCTTGAATTCTAGATATGTTCATCCAAGCATTAAAAACTGATTATTGCTATTCTAAATATTCAGTTTTAATACACCAATCCAAGCACAAGTTAAACAATCCTTTTTTTTTATTATTTTATGTCGGGGGTATATTGTTATTTTTGATTTACATTATCTTGGCCAATTGCCCACATTTGTATATAATTAGGTTTTCCATTCAATAGAATAAGTGAAGAATACACATACGGCGACACCTTATCATATGAAGTGACATTGTTTCTTAAATTCAACAGCCAGGTTTTGAGGGCCGCAATTGCTATGCTGATGAACATTACTTCCAAACACTTTTCTATGTTAGTACTTACTGTAACCCTTTGTTTTTTCTCTTATCACTTGTTTCACTTTTAATTTTATTTTAGTTGCTAAAAGATTCTCCTTTTATTAGATGGTTGATCCCGGTGGCATTGCAAACTGGTCTGTAACATATGTAGATTGGTCAGAAAGGAAGTGGCACCCGAGGTCATATAAACCTCAAGACATCACTCCTAAGCTTCTTAGAAACCTCACGGTACCCTTATTTCATGTTGTTTGTTCATATACTAATAACCTTACTCTTTAATGACCACAAAGTCTTAAGTTGGGAGTACCAAAAATGGGTGAGTCGAGTGGGTTGGGTAACAAGTTGAAAAGGGTGCGGACTCAAACAAAAATAATATAGCACGGTAAAAAATTGTGCTAGTTGGGTTGACCGACAAACAATTTTTTGGGTTGACCGACAAACAATTTTTTCTATTCTTTTAGCACTGGTCAAAATGTGTTGGTTATAATTACAAAAATATAATTTAAATTCTTTTAGGCACTATGCTAACTCCTTGTGGTTTTCATGAGTAACTAATTAACATTATTATGTATTGCAGTCCTTTGATACTAGCCTGCACTTCACAAGTGATGAAAAGGTAAGAAATTGATCACTTCTTTTGTTCTTCATAATAGTTTGACTTTCTGGGTCAAAGGCACTACTTTAATCAAAATTCAATACACTGATTCTACAAGTTTCAAAATCAAGATTTCTCAATTGCTACTACTTCTTATTACATATGTTTGACCTCAAAGTCAAACTACATAAGTTTCAAATCTAATGGATACTGATCCATCACATGTTGACTTTTGCAGAAGACCGTGTTGACAACTCCTTGCAATTGGAACGGAATGAGGCGGCCCTGCTTCCTATTTGCTAGAAAATTCTTTCCAGAAACATTGGATAATTTGCTGCAACTTTTCTCAAATTCATCAGTCTGAAGATAACTTGAATATTGTCATTTATGGATAGATTCGCAACAGAATCTGACCCGTTTTCTTATATTAATTCCTGTATAATAACTTGTGCCACCTGTCTGCATGTCGATGAGGCTTGATGCAGTTTTATGGATTTCAATTTTGAATCTATTTAGATTGTTAAAAATTTTCACCTTCTTGATAATGCTTATGTTTTAATCTATTCCTTAACCAACCGCTATGCGTTTCACTTTTGTAACTAGTTTTTATTTTATGTTATATATTCTGGATCTGTCACTGAACTCACTTTTTAGCTTGTTTTGGTTCTACTGAACTGTGTATATCCTGTCATGAAGATGCTAAGCCTGCTTAATTTGGTGGGATGGTGGCATGACCAATGAATGGAAGAATGAAGTGATTGAATTTGTTTGGACAAATAAACTATTCTTTGTTTATTTCAATTGGTAAGTGGTAATTAATGTTAGTTTACATATCAGTTTTACATTGTTTATTATTGGATGTGGTTACTTTTGGGGCTATCCAAAAACATATTATTAAGAACTGAGATTGTGTTTTAAAAATTTTGTTCCATTCCTTGGGGGCTCCCTGAAAATAAAATGAATTGAATGGAAGCTATAGCATGAAAAGAAAAATAACAGATTAATATAAAATCTATTAATTAAACACAATTTAGACATTTTACAAGAGGGCCGGTGCATAAAACCGGTTTCTATTTTCAAAGTGGATCTTGTATGGAATTGGTAATACCGATTTGAGTTTAAAACCAGTCCGGTTCGCTTGCTTCAGTTCGGACGGTTGACCGTTTCAGTTCTGGTTTCAAACTAGTGTCACTACCGAGGAATATAAACTTGTTAGGAACCTATGATAAATCATATCAGTTCCAAACCACTTTCCATAGGTACTTGTTTGAGTTTAGTTTGGGAGTTTAGTTTGGGTTTGTGATTCTGGTTCTGAAATTGGTTTTTATTGTACATAAAAAGAAACCTTTTTTGACAAAGCGGGGGCATGATTCATGACATTATGCATCAGTTTTAGGATAATGGGTTCTTACGTCTACTTACTCGCATGTGTTTCTTACAACAATATATGTGAGTTGGTGCGTCATCATGATGGATTAGGCGTATAATTGTAATAAGAGAAAGGATATTTGGGTAAACATATTTGTGTACTCAAGTCTTGATACTTATGGCGTAACTTCCGTCTGATTTGCACCTGACGCTACGGTGTTCATTAATCCATCACCACATCAAATCAATTGATCAATCTTCAATGGATTTGCACACTAAAGAAACGTGCTAAGGCATTATTAGAAATTCAAGGGGGTTGTTCGTCAAAATAACCCTCCAACATGAAAATAAGTATTTGAAAAAGAAGATGAAGCTCGCAAAGAATTTTAGAGAGAGAGAGAGAGAGATAGATAGATAGATAGAGCATGATCTTTTTCTTATCTTACATTTTCTTTAATAGTTTTTTGCCTATTAGTGTTTCAAGTGAGTTTTCACAAGGGGTGTGGTCCCTACTCATCTTTATGTCATTCATTTCTCCTTATTGGTGAATTTTGCATTGCCTTGTAGAACGTCACATGTTATAACAAAATATTCATGGTCTACTTCTCTTGAATCGGGTCAAGATTTGTTTTATCATAACACAATTTTCATGGTCTCCTTCTCTTGAATCGGGTCAAGATTTGTTTTGTGGATCTGAGTGACCAGGCAAAGCGGGTATACCTCTTTAAATATAATAGTGAGTTAACATAAAACCCAGATACATATATGAATTGTTTGGACACACCATTGTATACATATATGAATTGTTTGGACACACCATTGTAATAAATGGACTATTAAAAACTCATTATTAAAAAATAGTCAAACCCGAAAATTTTAACACATTGTTGTAATAGCAGGTGCATGGTTACTAATGAGTAAAAATGTGTAATTGTAATCAGCAGTGCATAAAACGTTTAAAAAAGTCGCTTTCAAAGAAAATAACAATATTGCATTAAAGATATTGTATGTTAAAAACATTTGTAGAAACCATTTAAACTTTTTTTTTATAACAACAAACACATGCACCCATTGAACTTGCTCCTAAATCTACATCATTATCTATGATAAAATTTGAACCCTCATATTTATGGTAAGGGACCTCACTATTTATTCATCGGATACTATTAGTCTACAAGCCTTTTAGTAACCATTTAATGAAAATTCAAACTTTGAAAGAATATTGGAAATTCGAACAATGAAAACATTGGAATATTGACGTAAATCCGGTTAAGATAAGATTACAAAGTTTAGGATTCAACAGATTTGCAGTTCGATCATTTTGACAACCAATATTTGAAAAAGTGATCTAAGAAACGCTCCAAGCGTGTTATTATCACTTAAGTTGCACTACCCTTAGACATGATTGTATTAAAATATGAAAATTTGTTAAAAATGAAATGTTCAGATACATTAATTCGTGATTAAGTTTGTTTTAATTCATGAGAGAAAAGCATATTGATGGGATCATCGTGACTAAGTTTGTCAAGTCTAACGATCAACTAGCAGATGTGTTCAGTAATTCTGTTAGAGATCCTTAGGTTACATATATTTGTAACAAGTTTGGAGCATTTGATATATACATTCTAACTTGATGGGGAATGTTGGGATAAATTAGGTTACTTGTCATATTCATTAACTAGGCGTGTAAGGTTTCTCACTTTATCTATATATACGTGCACATCTTGATAAAAAAAAATTATCTTTTACTTTCACGGGTTGCAATAATCTTTCAAAGACCTAGTTTATTACAATGTGTCGTCAGTTCTTCTATTGCATCTGCTACTCTGAAAACTAACATGTCTATGTATTCATGCCAAGGTATATCTTCAATCATAACCCATATTTCTGATGGCAGTGAAGTATTTCCCTTTTCAAACGCACCACCGCATAACGAAGCTTCAATCGATCAAAAGTACCATCTATAGTAAAAAAGTGTTAGGCCTTATATTAGATTCTCAATCTCTTGTACGACACTACCACTATTGTTTTGTTCATGTTTGCTCCATTCTATGTCGTTTGTTCCATCATTTTCTCGATCATCTTTTCATCATTTTGGTACTAAGGTTTTATTCACTTCCATCCGTAACACCATTTTATCATGATATTTAATAGATTTCGCAACTAACTTGTTGTCTAGTACTAACATCCATCGTCATCTTTGCTTTGCTGGGCGTTGGAGCTTCGATGAGAATTGGTAACTTTCGGCGCCAATGGCATGTCCAAGAAAGCGGAAATCATATAGGAGAGAAGTTTTCAAAATCGACATAGCTTGTTACTCACTAATCAAGTGATTAAGTGCAAACGATCTTAACTAATTTCATTTAGATAATTGAACACTACATATACAACCTTCTATTTTAATTATCTACATGTCCCTAGTAACTATTTTATGCTATCAAGCACCTCTAACACTATTAGATTATTAATAATGCTACAGTTTTATTCTTTTAACAAACAAACCTATTCAACTGTCACATCAGTTTTTTTACATTTCTTATCATATACTCATGTTACTTACGATGCTACGATATCATTCTTCTCACAAACATACTCATTTATTCTAAAAATTATTTATATTAAATGGGGCACATAAGACAAGTTGGTAGCACCCTTGGGGACCGAGAGGAGTGGACATGCGAGCCAATAGCACACGCTAGAATGATAGAAGCAACGATGAAAATGCAGCTCCTAAATACAAAGCATTGTAGATAATCTAATTTTTTTTCCTCAAAATATTCATCAAGTAGATCACTCTCGTACGTTTTCAAAACCATAATCTCACCCAATTAATTATAATATATATTATTCTACTTGGTCGGTTACTTCAGTTCAATTTTATGTTCTTATGTATTAGCCACCAAAGTTTTACACTTTAATATAGACACTTAAAAGATGGACACATGTAATTACAGTCTTTTCCTTGGTAACTGTTGTGTACAACTCATCCACTTGGTGCCACGTTTTGTCCTTTCTTTTCTTTCTTTTGCCACGCGATCAACCCACTGTCAATTTCATCTTCATCAACCTCTGTTGCGGATATCTCCGGTGTACCTGAAATTTTACGATCTCGCAACAATGAATGAATATGCTTACTGGTCGGTCTCGGCGTTTATCAGTCCGGCGTTCAAGGTCAGATCTCAGATCTTAAATGTACATTAGTTAATTTGATGAATTTGTAGATTAACATAGCAATTTCTTACGTTATTGGTTGTAGTTGTTGATTATTGATTTCAACATTTGATGATTTACTTCATGGAATCAAGTGTGCTTTTAGATCTCATGAACATGCGACTTCTATTCATTCGAAGGTAAACCAGAGCAGTATGAAGAATTTACGCTCCGGAAGCATATTTTGATAGGGTGGATGGCGTTGAATCTGAAGGAGGTTAGAAGAGTGATGGATGAGCTTGCTCGTGATTACAATGGAAATTCGTATAACCTAATAACAAGAAACTTTAATATCGTTAGAACAAACATCTTCTTGAGTCGCTTGATTAGTGTGATTTTGAGATTTTTTTTTCCGATCAAATCTAGAGTTCTTAGAGGTTTGAATCGCACCCTTGGCATCTAATTCGGCTTTGGTTCCCTGATACACAGGACACATGTATGGTTTCTTACATCATCCTCCCCAACTTGGATAAACAATAGGGTTTGGTCAACTGCTAGCTTATGTGTTACTTGAGGAAAAAATCGGAAAATATAAAACCAAAATCCAAGAATCACCCACATGCTAAAAGAGAGTCACAAACAATAAGGTATGAAGTTTCTCTCTGTCATTTCATTTTACCTAATCATCATCTTGATTGCGTCGTTGAGTCTTTTGTTTTAGGTTCATATACCCATCACCTTATATGCACATGATTCTGATATATATTTGAATTTTTTAAATAAGAATACTTGATGATGTTAGATGCAGCAGCTATAATGGAGGTCACTGAAACTTGATTTAACGATTTAGAACTCATTGAAAGAGGATCTTATGGTAATGGGTATGAATGGGTAAATTCTTGAAAATCAATTTGCAACTACTTAATTCTAAGTTCTATTGTGTATAATCTTGATGCAATTGTTCATGATTTGCAGGTTTAACATGGAAATAAACAAAAATGTTACTATTAAAGATGTTGATTTGGAAGAATTGTGAGATTTTGTTATCGAACTGTTTATAATTTTTAATATCATTACATTTATGAATAGATTATTTTGATTTAGTTTTTATTCATTTAACTGAATGAGACCAAGTAGAATAATATATATTATAATACTACGTTGATACACAATCCATTTTTTGGTTTTAAGATGATGTTTAAAATATTTAAAGGCAGGCTTTAGTTTTCTTTAAGGTGTTCTGCAATTGTGGAAGAGGGTTTGGGGGAAAGTTAGTTGTGATACCCATGCTTAAAAGAGCTGTTTTTCTGAATTCTAGATGGCATTTCTTTGTCATCGTGTTATGTCAGAGAGATTGAAATTTTATAGGGTTAGGTTAGTAAGGAAAATTATCTGCTGTAAGGTGACAATGTTTACCCAACACTCAGATTCCTCATGGGCCAAATAGGTTTGATCACAACATTAACATTGGGAAACTCAAGTTATGAGTTATTTTTAGAGAATATTCACTCAATCAATTTAAAATTCCGAAACTCAAGTTATGAGTTATCTTTAGAGAATATTCACTCAATCAATTTAGGTGCTTTGATTTTTTTTGGGTTCAAGTTTGTTCATTATCAAAGACCATGATTAAAAGAATGCATCAAAAATATAATGTGGAATGATCGGTTAGACATTAACTTCAAAATTCACATGACACCCAGCATTTTATGGGTGAATCTTTATGACTACACTAAAGCGTACATATAGCTTATGATATGTAGGTGCGTAAAAATGGTTGTGTTAGATTTATGAATTCACTCCAATTTAGCATTTAAAGTGGGCAGGATTTGACTCAAAGAGTCAAAATCACTAAGCAATTAATTAACTGTTTAATAATAATTCTTAGTCTAAGTGGTTGAAGTTAAATGCCCAAGAAAATTAGAAGAGGAAAGGTCTCGGATTTGAGTTACGTTTGATGCAAAAAATGTTTTACGTTGAGCCTAGGGTTTTCTTTAGTTATGGGGTTCTCCTGATGGGGTTAGGGGTGTGGTCCTGGTTGGAAAACAAATAGGTAGGCTTAATAAAAATAACACCTATCATCATTTTATATGTAATGTTAGTGTTAATGTTTTTGTGTTTAAACTTTAAACCCGCCGCAACACGCGGGTTAAATTACTAGTTAAAATACAAAATCAAAACTTTCTACCACCTCATATTTACAATTTAGACATTTTGTATTTGCAACTAAAACCCTCAGACTTTTAGTGTTTCAATCTAATTGGCTGACACTTATTAATTTTATTTTTTTACAGTAAGTTTTGTTTGTTAACTAAAACATAATCATTTGTGGTTTTATTTAATTTTTTCTTGGCGTTTGAGTATAAGTTTTGTTAGAAACAAAGTAGGTTATATTGACTGATGGTAATGTGATGATACGCGAGAAATGAGACTATCGAAGAAAGTTTGTACCGTTATATAATAGTTGTACTCAAATTAGAGTATCTCTTTGGGTATTGTATGTTATATTAAGTGACAGTAACATGCTATTGTATCTTATATCGAGTGATAGTAACATGCTATTGTATGTTGTATCAATTAACTGTAACATACTAGTATCATGAAAAATGCAATTGATACCGAGCAAAAACATCAATGTCATCATATAACAATCGTACGGCCCTGCTGCAACGTGCGGGTAAAAATTCTTGTTTTATGTTAAACATGTTTTATCATATTTCTAACATGTTATCACGTTTCATTAAATACAACTAGAAAGATCATATTAAAATCCAATCTAATTTGATTGTTTCCAAAATGCTTTCTACCGTGCGCTAATCCTATAGTTCTTATCAATATTATATGTTTTCACAATATTTCGAAAGCAAACGTCACCCCGTCGGAAATACAACAATATCAATGCCTCCGGCCACCGGCACCGGTACGGACTCCGGCATACGCCACTCCGACGTTCTCTCCGATTCCACATTGTAAACATTATATGCATAAGATTTCAAAAACAAAAAGAAATCGAAATTGCATTTAGATAATATTAATTCAAGCAGAAGCATGATCGTCATCGGCTTCCGAATGAATTTGTGAGTTTTTAGGTACTTACTCGTTGATTTCGCCTTATTCATTCATCGATTCTGATATATTCTGGTATGTATATCATCGTTTCATTTTCGAAATTGTTTGATAGATTCATATACGTGATTATGTGTGTATGTAATCTGTAGCAGTTCATGATAGGTTAAATTAGAAGAAAAACAGGAGGATTGTGGAAGAGACCTTGTTAGAATGGGGATTGAATTGGTGAGAAAGCGTGTTAGCGATTCGTTAAGTAGATGTTACAGATCAGCTTTTAGGCATCCATTGTTGGTGTTTATGGTTTTTATGTTGATTTGGACATACCGATCGTTTCCTGTGTTGTTTACTCTTTTGGTTCATGCTTCTCCTGTAATTGCATCCACTCTTCTTCTGCTTGGGACTCTGTTGTTCTATGGTCATGCAAATGCACCTGAAGTTCATAAAGATGGAAGATTACACCATCATGATGTGCATAATCTAGTGTTTGGGGGTGTGGGGGGTAGTGAAATTAATGAGGAAGCTTATTGTGTTGATAATATGAATGTTGGTGATGATCATACGCGTGGAAGCTCGATTGATAGTTTTGTGTCAAGGGGGAGTAAGAGGTTAACACAGGAGGGAAAGGGTGAATTGGGGAATCGAAAGCCCCTTTTGGTGAATCGTGGTGGTCATTTTCAGCATTTTGGGAGTGGAAATAGTAGAGTGAGAAGTAGTGATGGATCGAGGAGGAACTCGTTTGATCCTTTACATAATGTAGATGATGATAATAAAGGATGGGACACAGGATCTGATGTTGTTGAAGGTTCTTCTCCGAGTGGTTCAGTGGCTGATATGTTTCCTATGCTTGATGAGTTTAATCCACTGCTGGAACAAGATGGTCATCTTGAACAAGGTGAGATGGTTCATGAGACAGATGAGGATGTTGATGATGATGATGATCGGGATCATGAAGATATGGAAGTTAGAGATGATGATGATGATGAGGCAAATGTTATGACATGGACAGAAGATGGCCATAGGAATCTCATGAATATGGGAACATTAGAACTCGAAAGAAACCAGCGTTTGGAGAGTCTTGTTGCTAGACAAAAAGCAATTAAAAACATGAGGATTCTGGCTGAGAAAAATATGGTAAACATGAGTCCATTTATTGACACTCATATTTCAACTGATAGAAATACTCCATTTGATCTTCCTAATCATTCCAATGAAAACATTCTTGATTCTGCTCCTCCCTCTGATATGATGCCAAGAAGAAACCCTTTTGATCTTTCTTATGACCCGCGTGGAGGGAAACCTGATCATCCGGGTCCCACTTTTCAATCAGAATCTGTAGCTTTTCAAACAAACAACACATTGGGTAGTCGCCGCGAGAGTTCTGATTTTGGCCACTTAACTTTAGGCATGCACGTGGTACCTGAAAGGATTGCTTCTGATACAGAATCAGTTGGCTCAACTCATACTTCTGATATAAATGAGCATATCATTTCAAGAGATGATAATACTGTGAAGCCTCATCAGGCTGCAGAAGGAGATGACAGAAGTAACGAGGTTGAAATACATCATGAGAACACAGGTAATACAAAAGGAAATTCATTTTGTTGATTAATCTAACCTTTTCTTTTAAGGAGCTCATGAAACAAAAAAATTGATTTTAATCCAGGTTTTGAAGACAAAACTAGCAATAAATCGAGCTCGTCATCATTTTTTGATGTAACTGATGGCATAAATGATGGTGGTGATGATAATGATAATGGGGAAGTAGAGTATACCTCCATAGATAACTCGACGTCGGATTCAGATGATTCGGAGGTAAATTTTAAAGATTACTGTTTTATGATTCTTATTAATTCTCCTTTTCGTCTAACATAATTACTGAAAATGTTGATGGAACTTGATGATCAGATATAGATGTGTACCAAAATTTATGTTCTTAAACATACTCATGTTGCATTCAGGTGGCCTTTGGCACCAAGTTATGGTGCTAAAATATGATAAATTTCACTTAGTAGTATAGAAAAAAAACCCTAAAACTAAAACACAGGAAAGTAAAACCTTTTTTGTTGCCATTAGTGGTCATTTCTTAAACTAATGACGTCGATTAGGAGCACACTCATACTTATCATTGCATAGCTTTATAATGATAAAGAAGATAGACGTTCCAGGTAACAAGTAAGAAAAGGTTAGGATAGGTCATGTATCATGTCATTAACGATATTTTGTTTTTTTTAAGGGTTATGTTAAACGTATCTTCTCTCTATTTTTACATGTTGTATCTCCTTTAACTTATTACATCAGTAAAGTTCTTCTTTTTATGCTAAATGATAAAGAATATACCTCTAATTTGATGTATTGTGGGGCGTAGTCTAAAAATTTTGAAGGGTATTAGCCACCCCTTTATATTCTCTAAATTAGTGTGTTAAATATGATTACATAGATTTAAGTATTGAATTCAACCTACCCAACCCATTTCCTTTACTAATTAACTTTTACTACTTTGCCTATTTGACAACTTATTATTGTCCCAAGGGGATGTCCGGGTGGTATGGTATGCTTCACAACCAAGATTCAAATACTACAAAGGGTGTAGGTTGTGATGCATTTATTTTATAAAATCTAGGAATTCTTGTTCAACAAAAAAATCACATATTAACAATAAGATACGACACAAATTGACCTATTGTAACCGGGTTAAAATTATTACCGAGCAGGATTCAGAAGAAAGTGAAAGTGACGAAGGCGGATTGCCCCAAAGGCTTAGTCAGGGGCTAAAGTCATGGTTTACAGGATGGAGGGCATGAAGGTCACCCATGCCAAGGTCTACTTGAAGCTCACATCTTTTTCTATTTTTTATTTATTTTTTTACTTGATTCTTTCTAGAGTAAATTTTGAAAATATTGATTTTCTAGGAGCATTATATAACAATAAAAATAGTGAAGTGTATTTAAAGGAATATATTTTTATAAAAATAAATAATATTGTCGGTATAAAGTGATTTATCTGTATTTTATACTAGGTTATAGACCCGTGTAATACACGGGTTGAACAAATAAGCATATTTTTAAGAAATTACATGCGTTAACTATAAATCTTTAAAAATTTCTACTTTATACATCACATTTGTTGTTTTATTTATAGATCTATCATCTTTATCTAATATTAGTAGTTAACTTAATGTTTACTTGTAGCTCTGGATAACACCATATATAATTGACCATGTAGGAATTCCAGTTGTCTCAAAAACAAACCAACCTTTGACATTGATTGTCATTGCAACACACATTAAATTTGAAAACTATCTTCTCTGCTTCTATGACTCGATTACGAAGTGATTTGATTTGTGATCTTGTTTGACTACATTAACCACTTCTCTGATCAATATTTCTCAATAACAATACTGAAACACCTATCTTTAGTACTAAACGTTTATTTGGAATGCCCGAATTTTTTAAGCAATATTTTAGAATATCAGGTGGGCACATGTTTTCTTGTAAAGTATCATTCAAAATATCTATGTTAACAAAGTTGTAGCATTTTGTCACCATTGTATTATTATTAAAACAAACCTTTTGTGTACTTCTGACATTTGTATGTAAATGAATTTTAAGCTAACATTGGATTTATGTACAAACAAACACTCCCGCATATGTGAAAATTTTCAAAAGTTTTTATTTTTTTTTAAAACACCGCCTTGGAATTCGTACCCTGCATTGGAAAATAAAAAGCAAACTATAAGTTGAATGATTTAAAATGCTGAGATATAAAATTCGGGTTTTTGAAAAAAAAAACGTTCTCATCTATGACTATAAACTCTGCAGAGTAAAAATTGTGTGGATCCATGAAACTTGATCGTTTTCATAGGCTACGCAATTTTATGGTATAGTCGTACTTGAGAACGTTAAGATGTTTCAAAAATATATTATTTGGATTCCAGCACTATGTTTTGTTAAATGATAAAGAAAAATAGTCATGGAGTGAGGTATTAATACACAATTAAAAATGTATAATGATGGAAGGTTATTATGGCATTGTTAATATATATTTGACTAATATATAAACATTGAAATTTCATTTTATTATTTATTGAAACTTACAATTACAATCAATAATTAATTACGAATTTAAGTAAAATATAAATATTTATGTTTTCACTATTTATTATGATATTTAGAAAGTTATAAAATTTTAAAATTAGAAATTAAAATATTAATTATAGATGGTATAAACTTAAACACAGAAAGTATTCATTAGTTTATAATGAGCGGGAAAATAAAAGATGAGGAGGGTTAAAAAGATGCCACATGTACAAAGTTATTTTTATTTATTAGAAGTAGGATTAAAGAGGTTTTTTATTTATTCTTCATAATTGGATGAGATGAGTATTTTCAGGGTGTTTATTTTGAAAGTTTGGTGTTGGGTTGAGTATCGACAAGTTATTACAAAGTGAAGGAACTAGTTATGTTTAAATATTGATGAAATTCTTACAATCTTAGTAAAATTTATTATGTCTAGGGAGTATCGATGTCATATATTTACCTTAGATTATTATTAAAACTTTTTGGAAGACCGATAATTTCATTGAATATGTCATATATTTAATTATTTATCTTAAATTATTATAAACAAAACATTAATCACCTTGACTATATATATATAATCTTCTATAAAGGTGATAGTAATATACAGGTTTGGACTTTTAGTTTCTTTATCCAAGACATCATATGTAAATAAGCTATAGCATTTAAAAGACAAAATATATAAGGAAGTCAAATTATGCAATACCTGACTTCATAGCATTTCATCATATAAAAAAGTTATAATAAAAAAATTATGAAGTAGATTCTTTTTTCATAACTATGCACAATTTATGTAGTTGTACCAACACGGTTCAATACTATGAGTTGATCAAGGACATATTTGAAGTTTTAACGGAATGTGTACATGTTTTATGCTTTCATATGATTATATGTTCTTCACTTGGATTCTAATTTGGGATCTTTAAAGTTTGTTCCACTATATTGTCATGCAAGTTTTAACGGAACGTCTTATGATTTTATATAATACTTACATAGATCTAAGCCATAAACCGTTAATGATTGTGAGAAAGCTCACCTTGCGACTTTCTCTCTCTAGAAGCGTAGCGATGCCCCTTTTCTGTCTCTATTTTCTTCTTTGGGTAAGCTTCATTCATGAGAAAGTGGGAGGAGTGGCTACTTTCCCTTAAATAGGCGACATTTAGGTTTAATTTTTCATTAACACCCATAGGTCTTGCCCCCCTTGATATTCGTTTAATATAAGCATAAAGTTATTTCTATGTTACCAAAATAAGGATGTCCAAACGAGCATATAGATTGATAACGAGGCTTTTAAGTTTTGGTTTTCTAGCTAAACACAATTATAGATTTGTAAATGGGCTATTAGACACGGGTATGGTAATGTTAAACAGACGTTTTAACTCTTGAATTTCTCTTTAAATCATTAATACAACATCAATCATGTCGGTAGTTTTTGTATAGAATGTTAGCAACATGTTGTCGAAATTCTCAAATATTATTATGAATAAAACCAGGTGAGATTTAATTTTCTAATTTTTTCTTTTTGAATGACGAACTCACATACTATGTACACCTATTCTTAAATTTACAAAAAAAATTTTTTTATAATAAAACCTGCAACATCAACCTTTTAAGATCAATCATTGAACCCTAACGGCGTGGGTGTTAGGGGTGAATTGACAAGATTTAACAACGGTAACACCACCCATAAACGCATTAAAGAGCTTAAAACTTATATCCACTATTCGCAAACGGTCTAGTGCTATTTAATAAAAAAAATACTTTTTTTTTTCTTTCTAACTATAAATACCAACCATTAATAAAATATACACATAGAATAACATTTCACTCCTGCAAACACATTCAACTTTATATTTTTTCACTCTCAACCATGAATCCTTACAACCCCATCCACTGAACACAACTTCAACCTAGCTGGCTTATGAATGGATGATGAAGCAGCTTTGGCGTCAACGTGGGTTGATACAATCAATGTCCACGAGCTGGTCACAAACTTTAATTTTGGTTTAATGTTTATGGTACTTTTCACACCCGCATAAGATAGGAAATGTACCATTCGATGGATCAGATTTCGTCAAAATACAGGCACATCCGCACAAGAGTCGAAAAGTTTAACTTGGTTTACCTATTGAGTGGAATGATGAACAAGTTATGAAATTTGTGCTCGCCGATTATGAGTTGGTGTTTGGTTCCCTGTTCACTATCATAAATTATTGTAATGTTTTATGAGAACATGTTTATTTCTCTTACATTTTAATAAAATAGATCTACGTTTTTTACGTTAAACATTTCTTTTAGCTTTTTATATAAACTAGTTAATCACCAGCCGCGTTTTGCGGCTGCGATCCCGGTCACCAAAACCAACAAATCCACCGACAAATTGTCATACCAGAAACTCACAAACAAAAGAAACTAAAAAAAATACAAAGTAATTTAAATCTGTTCATCACCATTGATATAAACAAATAAAAATCCAGACTCAGATCCCCAATCATCATTGTCATTCTGTAGACAAAAGAAAGAAAGCACAACTCAGACCAACATTCAGCATCATTGCTGCAAAAATAAGAGGCTCAGAGGCAGCTACGGCTGCAACTGGAGTTACCACGCCAAATAGCGCCGTATCATCATCGCCATAGCACACCAGAAAGGGAAAACCCTAAACCAACCATCGTCGGAGACATGCAAGAGCCGAGTACTCCTCGACACGACCGTTTCCATCTCCAATCGACCCAGATCTACTTTCATCATCATCGTTGCAAAATAAAGACACCAATGATGCCTCCACGGCTGCAACCGGAGTTGCCTCGCCTAGTGGATGGCCATCATCATCGGGTCTCAAAACGAAAACCCTAGGAAACATGGAGAACGCGAAGGGGCACGGCAGAGAAGCCAAACCCCCTCTGAGGAGTGGGTTTAAGAGGAGAAACCGAGAGAAATCCTCTCGGTATTGCGAGATCTCAAGATCCAACTCCGATATACAACCTTCAACCCTCCTGAGGTAGAAGAAGAGAGAGACCCGACGGAAGGGTGGCGGCGCAGTGGTGGCGGAGCGACGGCGGTGGCATGCCGAAGGCCACCCAAACCGACCATCTATTCCCCCAACCCATCATCTCTCTCTCTCTCTATCAAAACCACCGGCGGTGGTTGGGTTTAAATAGTGGAAAACCCAAAAAGACGAAAACACCAGTCGCAGACAAAGCAAAGCGACGAGAAGACCCCCTGTTACTGTTCATCGCCTTTCTCTTTTCATATATAGGGTAATTCTACTCATGTTTTATTATTTACTTTTGCGGTAAGTTTGTAAAATAATAATCAAGTTTTAGGATTGTTCTAATCAGGTCACTTATTAATTCTTTTATTTCAATCAGGTTGCTCATAAATATTTTTATCCCAATTAGGTCATTCATAAATTATAAAATATTTTTAAAAAATTAAAATATGTAAAAAAATAATAACATATATAAAAAATCGAATTATTTAAAAAAACTTTATAAATTATTTTAAAAAATTTAAAAAATACGAGTGACCTGATTGGAACACTTCTAAAACTTTAGCGATCTGATTGAAACAAATAAAAATATTAATGACCTCATTGAAACAAATAAAAATACGAGTGACTTAATTGAAACATTACAAAAATTTGCTTGCTATTCTGTGAAAATTTTCTTTTATTTTTTAAATTAAAATAACATATTAATTAGAATTATAATGTTAAATACTAGAAGAAAAATAAAAAGGTGAGGTGAAGTTAATGATCTTAAAGCATTTCTTTGATGTAAGGTGAAGTGAAAAAAATAAATCTATCTATATTAATAAAAAAAAGTTTTTGGAATCCATATGGTATAATTCTAGGCCTTCTAATGATATTATTTAATTGTTTTTCATATCAAATTTTTTTTATTGAAGTAATAAAGAGATATTTCAACAAATGTAATTTCTAAAGAAATAAATTTTTATAAAATAAGAATTTTTTTTAAAAAAAATATCAAACTTTTTAAAAAAACACAATATATTTCAAAAATTGTGTTTTCTAAAAAAATAAAATTCTTATGAAATATAATTAATTATAACTCAAAGCTTAAAGAAATTATTAAAAATGACACTTTTTTAAAAACAATTTTTTTGAAACTTTTTATTTAAAAACCAACTTCTTTAAGAAAACCAAAAAAAATTAACAAAAGTTTAATAAATGACATTATCCTTTTATCACTTGTACGTAATGTTAATCATATCTTATATCAAAAGATCGTTTTATAATTTATTAATTTTTGTTAATAACTATTTAATATTTTATTTATTCAACCCGTGTAATACACGGGGTATTAACCTAATAATAAATAGAGTTAATCTCGGTTTTCGTCCCTGAGTCTTGCAAATTGTCTACACTTGCGTACCAACGTGTATTTTGTCTCCATTATTAGCCTGAGTTTTGCAAATCGTTTCTATTTTCGTCCTTTTGATTAACGGTGTTAACATTTTCTGTTAGATTTAAAAAAAAACCAAAATACCCCTAAGGGCTATAAAAATATACCATCTCACTTTTCAATTTCTATCTCACTCTCCCTTTTTCTTCTTTCTCCACGCCACCGCCACCACACACAACCGCCACCACACATCATCGCCACCACACTTCACTGCTACCACACAAAAACTGCCACCACACACCACCGCCACCACACATCACAGCGACCACACACCACCGCCACCACACACCCCGACACCTCATACCACGACACCTCACACCACCGCCACCACACACCACCCACTACAGGCACCACACATCACCGCCACCAAACACCATCGCACCACAAATGAAATGCTATTACACCTAATTCACATTCCAATAACCCTTACGAAACCCTATCGGTGCTAACCACACCTCCGCCCGATCTTGCTCATGTTAATCCGACAAAAAGCAAATGCAACAATTGAATCGTGGATCCCTCCACCGGTAAACGCAACTTCTTCTGCAACTTCCTCGTTCGATTTATCTTGTTCTGTCTTCTTGTCGTTGGCGTTAGGTTTGCTATGTTGTCACCCTTCATGGTGAATCGTGTGATGATGGTGATATATTCTGTTTATTCTCTTCAATTAATCTGATCGACGACGACAAACTCATCACGGTTGCCGGCGATTCGTCGTCGGGGACGCTACACCCGGCCACTGCAGGATTTGATGTGTGATGGCGGTGTTGTTTGGTAGCGGTGATGTGTGGTGGTGGTGTTGTGTGGTGGCGGTGGTGTGTGTTGTGTGGTGAAGGTGGTGTGTGGTGCTGTTGAGAAAGAAGAAATAGGGAGAGGGGATATTTTTTATAGCCCTTAGGGGTATTTAGGTATTTTTTTTTAAAATCTAACAGAAAATGTTAATACCGTTAGTCAAAAGGACGAAAATAAAAATGATTTGTAAAACTCAGGCCAATAATAAAAATAAAATAGTTGATACTCAAGTATAGACAATTTGTAAAACTTAGGAACGAAAACCGAAATTAACTCTAATAAATAATATCATGGCCAAGGGGTATATGAATACAAGCTATTTGCATCTCTTGTTTTACAACCCCACCCCAAAATCCGGTTCAAGGAACCGGTGAGTACACTATTTTGTGTTTGTCGGAACGCCAAAAACGTTGATTGAAATTGAAAAGAAAACGTGAAAAACGCACAAATCATCTCAACTCAACTCAAACATAAACATCCTTTCAAATTTCATTTCACCTTCAACGCTCCCTCTCTACCAAATTCCCAATTTCCCAAGGTAAAATTTTCTTTATTCTACAGATCTTAAACATCTTTTCCCTCAATTCATGCTCTCAAATCGCATAACAATCGTGAATTCTCAAATCATCCTCATGTTTTCGCATCATCCTGATCGTCGAATCGTTAATTTATTAATAAACCCTAGTTCCTGTGCATTTCCCCATCACTCTGATCTTCCTTCTTTTTTCTTGTTTTTGTACCTTCAATCGCGTATTGTTTGTTATCGGTGATGTGTTTGCTTATGTGCGATTTGATTTTTTTTTTTTTTAATCTTTCTAGGGTTTTGATTTGTGTAATTTGAGTGTCTTTGCATGGTTCAGGAGGGTGTTGAGATTGGGGAGTTTGGTAGACCTAATTGAGCAGAGTTGTAATGTATGTACTTTGCAGGTGATGATAAGTGTGATGATAAGTGTGATTCTCTGTGGGAAAGTTTAAGTTTTTTGGTTATTTAGGAAGCTCTGTGTGGTTTCGATGGAGCATGCTTTTGGTTCTGATCGTATGCCTTCTGGTGTTGTAAGCAAGTCTGCTGTTTTGACTGTTAAGCCGTTGAGATGTCTCGCCCCGATTTTCCCGTCTCCGTCTGATCCTTCCGCGCCGCCGTCTTCTCAGTATGCGTCTATCCCTCCCGCAGGCCCGTTTCCGCCTGGGGCCACGCCGTTTTTTCCCTTCTTTGCTGCAAGTGATCCGCAAAGGCCGGGTCAGCAGAGGTCTTACCCGATACCATCGCCGGTTCCTATAAATTCTTTTAAGACACCTGTTTCAGCATCAGGGAATGGGGACATAGGGACATCAAGAAGGAGCTTTAGGAACCGTACAGGGGTAGATGATGATGGAAATAGTCAAGGGGATAGTTATGACAACAGTTTTGAAAGAAATATGGAAACTGGAAATGAAGGCTATGACAAAACACCGGGTGCCCGTAGAAAAGTCAGGAGCAAAACTGGAGGTACTATTTCCAATAATGATGCTGAAGTTGACTCTGTGGTCAGTAACTTGCTGAGATCTTTCAGTCTTGTGGGAATAGATACTGCTCTTCAAGCTAACAGTGGCAAAGAATTTACTGATCGCGCGCTCATTGTTTTCAATTTACTCAGGAGAAAAATCACTCTACTTGAGGAGAAAAAGGAAGCTACTCCAGGCCTAGCAAAACGCCCAGACTTAAGGGCAGGTACTATTTGTATGAATAAAGGTGTTCGTGCTAATACCCAGAAACGGATTGGATCGGTTCCAGGTGTTAGCATTGGTGATATTTTCTTTTTTCGTATGGAGATGTGTATAGTGGGATTGCATGCTCCAAGTATGGCTGGAATAGATTATATGTCTTTTAGGGTTTCTGGAGATGATGAACCATTGGCTGTTAGTATTGTTTCTTCAGGTGGATATGAAGATGAAGGTGATGATGGTGATGTGTTAATCTACAGTGGTCAAGGTGGTCAGAGGAGAGATAAACAACAAGTGGATCAGCAATTAGTAAGGGGTAATCTTGCTCTTGAGAAAAGCTTACACAAGGCTAATGAGGTGAGAGTTATTCGTGGTCTTAAAGATTTTGCAAGTCCAACTGGGAAAGTGTATGTCTATGATGGATTATACAAAATACACGAATCATGGATTGAAAAAGGGAAAAGTGGTTGCAATGTTTTTAAGTACAAACTGGTTAGAGTTGCTGGACAACCTGAAGCATTTACGTTGTGGAAATCAATCCAGCAATGGAAAGATGGTACTTCCACACGCCCTGGTGTTATTCTACCTGATCTTACATCTGGGGCTGAAAGTTTACCTGTTTGTCTTGTAAACGATTTGGATGGTGAAAAGGGTCCCGCTTATTTTACTTACATAGCCAGTCTTAAATATACAAAGCCATTTCCGCCAACCAAACCATCTGTTGTAAACTGCAACTGCACAAATGGATGCCAATCTAATACTAACTGTCCTTGTGTTCAAAGAAATGATGGCTATATCCCATATACCTCACTTGGTGTTCTTCTGAGTCATAACTCACTGATTCACGAGTGTGGTAATATGTGTGTATGCCCTATCACTTGCAAGAACCGAGTTTCTCAAGCGGGACTGAAAATGCGTCTAGAGGTGTTTAAAACAAAGGATAGAGGTTGGGGACTTAGATCTTGGGACCCAATTCGTTCAGGTTCTTTTATATGTGAATATGCAGGGGTGGTGATATCAGAAAATAGAATTGATTCTGATGATAATTATATTTTTGATGCCACCCGCTCATTTGAGCCATTGGAAACTCAACCTAGTGATGAACCTGTTAAATTCCCGTTTCCTCTAATCATTAGTGCCAGACATGAGGGAAATGTGGGTCGGTTTATGAACCATAGTTGCTCACCTAATGTGTACTGGCAGCCAGTTATTCGTGAAAATCAAGATGAATCATATTTTCATGTTGGGTTTTATGCCATCAAGCATATTCCTCCTATGCAGGAGTTAACATTTAACTATGGAATGGTACTGGCTGATAAAGCAGGCCCACGGAGGAAAAACTGTTTGTGTGGATCATCAAACTGCAAAGGTTTTTTCTACTAGTGGTCTACATAAAGTTTGCAGGGATGGTTCATGCCAAATGGCACTGCCTGTAAGTTCTCTTTTTTTTTATTTTTTTATTTTTTTATTTTGTTATTTTGTTATTTGTTTTTATTATCACTCCAGATGCATGTCTTAATTTATTTGAAGTAATCTAGAACCACTTCTGATTATCCCTGAACTCCTAGAGATTAAGTCTTATTTTTTTTCCTGATCTTTTTGGATTTTTGTTCATCTGCTTACGATATACTTGGAAGGAGCCGTTTTACTATTATCTAAGATTTGTTCAGTAGCCATTAATATTTTTGCATTAGTTGGTAGTATTAATTAGTGTTAAAGTCTTAGTGCTTGGTCTACAGGTAGAAGACAGTTATTAAAGATGTTCCATAAATCATATTACTTGGAGAACATAAGACATCAACTCATTGTACTACTGTATTGGCACTGTAAAATGAATAGGATTTGAATTTGTGATTTTTATTAGCTTAGGAATTTTTCTATATATAGAAAATATTTAGCAAATTTTTTAATAATGCAAACCAAAAAGGAATGTATGCTTTGGAATGAGCAAGTAAGTTTAAAAAATCATTCATGAATAGAGAAAACTTGTTGCTAAAAAGATCTTGTGAAGAAAACTGTAGAGAAATGTATATTATTACTAAAAGTTTATGTATGACTGCTGTTATTGTTGACTAGATAACTAGAATATGTGCTAAAATTTTGTTAAGAGGAAATATACATTGGGATCCTACTCGTTGAGAAAAAAGATTGTTTGAGATTTAGCAACTAGGTTGTGCTCTAAAATGGAATATATGACTTTATGTTATTTTTTTTACGCCATGCAACAAAATCATGATGCAACAAAATCATGCTTTAGTGTTGGGACATTGATGTATCAGTCTTCAGATCCTGAGAACAGAGGAACATAGAACAGGATTATTCTTGCCACGTGAGACTAAGTGTGGTGTAGAGTAAATGTGTGGTTGAGTTAGAAAGTAATATATGCTATTTAGTGAGAAAATGTGATGTTGAATGCCCCCTTTGGTAAGGTATAGTGTTCTTGACGGTAAACTAGAGCACGCATAGGTGATAGTTATTTGGGATGTCCAACCGTCCAGGTATCAGAGTTCGTACACAAGGGAATGGTGTTGACTGTTGTAACATTGCCCGTCAAAGTTCTTGAAAGTTATACAGATCATATTGCTATCCAATAGCCCATAGTCTGTGTCGGATGTCTTTAGGTTGCCCAACGGTTCAGGATCCGGATTCTGGAGATCTTTGAGTTGTTTGATGGTCCAAGATCTGAGTCATCAATCATAGAGGTCCAGAGATCTTTAAGTTGTCTGAGGTTTTGGAGTCTGCTAATAAGCCCAAGTATGTTGGGTGAAGAGGGTGTTGAGTCTCGAACTTCGGGTGAGCTTAGGCAAGTGGACATACTTAAGTCATCGGTTTTTAAAAAGTATATACACACATACAAGAAAACTTTCCAAGTTTAGTAGAGGCTTTTAGTTGATGAATTGTTAACAATTAGATGTTTGTTGAATGATCTTGTCATGTGGATCTGCTAATTTCACAACCCTAGATCATAAATGCATAAATAAGAAGTGTGTTACTGTCATTTTGTGTTGGTAACTCATTACTCATTCAGTTTAAAATCTGTCATCTAAACCGAAACTGAAAAAATTTTGAATTAAAACTTGGTGATTGGCTCAGTTTTTTTGATTTTGTTTCTTTAGTATGCTTTTAACATGCTTATTAGGTGTTTGGCGCGCGCCTGCATTTTCTGCTTTCAGCCAGTGTTTAATGTGTTTGTTCTTATAAATAAAAGCATGCACCTTTGCTATTGAAATCAAGCAAAAATGTTATTTATATGATGAAATCTGTGGATCACTGGATCTAACTGTATATCATGTCTATTTGCAGGAGCAGAAGGATTGTAGTTTGTAGGTGAAATATGGAATGAAGTTGTTTGGTTAGACTATGGATGCAGCCCAAAATTATGGTTAAGCATTAGGCGGAGGTAATATTTAAGTTGTATTTAACATGGCGATGCATATTAAGTACACTCAACTTTTGTATGGGGATTGGGTGTGTGTAGCCCTTGTTTTCTATTATTGTTAGATGACTTTGTAGTGTTTTCTTATTTATGATATAATATGCATCTAGATGGTACTTTTGCATTTTTGTCATGGCGGAAAATCCTGATAGATTTGAACCCCGAGTAAAGTTAAGATCCAAAAGCTGGCATGGATGACCTTTTGATCCATTTTTAGTACATCAGTCGGTATTTATTCATCACATATCTGGATTCTTGGCAGCTGTTTAGTCCGGAAAGTAGTTGACAACCTTTGTCCCAGTGCATGTGCATGCACACACGCACATTTAAGTTCTAGTTATAAGTTTTTATGTTGGAGGTGTCTATCTAATCAGATACCCCCTTCATTTTCTAATGCATACACCAAAGCTGATAATTCATCTTCATGAACAGATAAGGCATGGTCATGTGTCTTAAAGATCTTGTTATGGGGTGTCATTGTTATACAAGCTTGTTATCAATATTGGTAACTTCAACATTCAAAACATGATTTATATAGTTGGGAAGTATGGCTAAGCAGTTGAATGGAGGGATTTGTCGTGCCATGGTTTAAAGTCAGTTACCTAACCATGTGGTTATGGTTTATGGGCCTCACTACTTTATTTATCATGAAACCTAATTAGTTTTTTTATTTAGTTTCAACATATATAATTTGAAAGCACCTTATTTGATTGTAAATTGATAATAGATTTCTAATAAGGAAGTACAATATTGGGCGTTATTTCGCTTTAAAAGTTTCAAATTATTTTCTATTATTAAATGAGTAAGAGGCTAGTTCATATTTATTGAACCATCATGAAGGGCAAACAAATCCCCATTTGAACGTATATGAAAGTTAATTGGTGATAAATTGATAATTCTAAAGATCTTCGCTGGAAATATATATACTCATTGTTTTTACAAAAAGACTAGACCAGTTGGATCGGAAATATGTTATAAAATAGGCCCAATTATGCTTATTTTGGTTGTATTAAATTGAACCGTTTGGTTACCCGTGAATTGGTCCGGGAAGTCACACCTGATTTCATTTTATTATTTTTCTCTTTAAATCTCTTAATATTAATTTAGTATTCTAAAATTTAAAATACCTTATATATGAAAAAATAAACGTGATCTGTAGTTGTTTTAGTTGTGTTTGTGATTTGACCACATAAGTTTATTGAGTTGACATTTTGCCCCCTCTCCCATGTGAGTTTAAAGGGGAAAATTAGGGTTTAGTTCTAAGAGAAACATTCTCAGAACAGCCACTGTTAGTCCGCCACCACTGTCGCGTGGCGACCATGTGACTGTCAACGGCGCCACCATCGCACGATGATCCCGTGACTATTGTACTGTCGCACCGCCGCCGTCACCCATCACTGCAGCGACCCCGCCACAATAACACCGTCATCGGTGCACTGCAACCATCGCACGGCCATCGTTGCACCGTAACTGTCGCACCGTCGCCGTCAACCATCACCGCTGTTACAACCCGTCATCGGCGCTCGCCACCGCTATCAGCGAAACCCTAAAAGGTCAACCATGGCAGCGGTGGTTTTGCACTCCCGTCACCTCCTTTTTTCCTGATTACAACATGCAACAACTATTTCTTGGTCATCGTTGGTCTTGATGGTGATGGTCTTGATGGTGGGGGTTTTGATGGTGGTGGTATTGATGGTAGTGGTCTTGATGGTGGGGCTTTTGATATCATCCCCGTTCTTTTGTAAAGAGAGAGTTTTAGTGAGGGAAGAAGGGCTGTCATTGCACCGCTATCGCTGTTGAAAGGCTACCTTCATCGCACGGTGACTTCGCTACTGTCGCATCACTATCGCTGCATTGCAACAGTTGCACCTGTCACCCATCACTGCTGCTCGCCGCCGCTACCGGCGAAACCCGAAAAGGTTAACCATGGCAGCGGTGGTTTTGGACTTCGGACACCTCCTTCTTTCCCGATCTACAACTCCTGACGGTGGTGGTGGTGTTGACGGTGGGGGGCTTGACGTTAGGGGGCTTGACGGTGGGGGTCTTGACGGTGGGGGTCATGACGGTGGTGGTCTTGACGGTGGTGGTCTTGATGGTGGGGCTTTTGAAGGTGGTGGTCTTGATTGTGATAGTCTGACCACCTCTCCTGCTCCTTCTTCATCTCTTTATGATACCCTTTTATGGTTTTTGAAGTAGTTTTGAGTTATTATCCTATATATGAATAAAGGAAGGTGATCAGCAGTTGGTTTGGTTGTTTTTTCAATGTTTCAAATTTGGAACAAAAATTTTATTTGGTGATGATAAGGATTTCTTCACCTCAGAACCTGCTAGATCTGTTTTGTTGGGCTTTTGTTGGTTTGTTCGATGATGATGAGGAAGGCCTCACATGAGAACCAAATGGATCTGGTTAACTCGTTTCTCAAAGCTTTGTGGTTTGGTGATGATGAGAATGCCTCATCTGTCTGTGTCGCCATTTCTATTATTTTGGGTTTCTTTTGAATGTTTTAAACATTGTTTCTGTTTAATGACGATAAAGCTCTCATTTGAGAAACCGTTGGCTTTTTTTTGTGATATTTGTATGTTCAATGATGATGACAGTATCGTCATCTGAGAAGCTACCTTATTTTACAACATTTTTTGTTTAAATTATAGGTATTAACTTTGTATTAACGTTTCTTTTTGAGTCTTGAACGTTGGTAGGTTGTACAATCTGAACAGGAATCAATTTCGCGAAACTCGCGAACTGGATGTCAACTAGTTTTATGTATTTAGTCTTTATATAATATTAAAAATAAAAATCTACATTCAAATATGTGTAATTTTTATATTTTGTTATAAATCATATATATATATATATATATATATTAATTTTTTTAGTTTTCTATTATTTATGTTGTTTTTCGGTTCTTAAATCCGATTTGACCGATTCAACTGGTCAAATCAAATGTTCGATTAATTGTCTGGTGCTGTTCTAAAAACATTACTTACTAGAATAAGGAAATTAACTCAAAAAGATATCCGTGATCAAATTTGAGCCTAAAATTACTCCATCCCACGTGTATAAGCAATATGGCCAGGAAATTGATTTGGTAATAGAATATTACCTATCTATATCATTGTAAGTTTTAACTATATGAATTTTTTGGTTTTTTGTGTTTTAGCTATAGAAGTTTTGTGGTTGTTACGTTGATGTTATTTTCTTTCTTTCTGTTTGCTTGATGTCTTTGAATTCGAAGTCGAAGTGAGAGCCATTAGTATATTTTTGTGTATTCAGATTTTTATAATTAAGTTTGTGGTACAATTACCCGCACAACGCGCGTGGGAACATTTCTAATTATAACATTAACACATGATATTTCTGAATTTATCTCGTAGTTATCGATAAAAATAATGTTGTTATGAATTACTTAGGTTAGGAGTAATTGTGTTTAAGCTTGATATGTATACTATTGCATTCAAAAATTGTCATATTCTATTGCGTTCTTATCACATGTGCTAGTGAAGTATAGTTCAAATTCAACACAGGCACGAAAACAAAAAAAAAAAAAAAAAAAAAAAACAAATCCATTACATTAGCGGGACATGAGATTAGGTCTTTTTAGCAAACAAATGACTAATCTCAACTAGTTATGTATGCTTATGAGGTGTATGTGTCAATATTAGATAAAGCATGATCTTAGTCAAGTTATATGTTCCCATATAGTCACGCAATGATTTTTTAGAGGTCGAAAAAGCAAAGAACAACAACAACACTATCAAACTATTACGAACTTACAATGCTATATGATATTAGTCAATAACACATGACACATTCGAAACACTACAACTCATTATTCTCGCATGCAGGCCTGGTTATCAATCAATTTTTTTACCATTCTTTCACAAACATATTTTTACTTACGACACTATCATATCTATTTTTCTCACATGCGACCTACTAATATTTGAACATTTGGTTTGCGATGAAAAAAACCCAAGGATGTGCCCTTGGCTACGTGTGAATCCTTATGTGCCACTCCTTCCCAACACTGTTTGTGGGAAGGGCAGCTCTAGGTCGTTACAGGATGCGATGTTGTAGTTTGAGGGAAAGATCAATAATCTAACACATACACGAAACATATAAAATAAATCAAGAAGGACCAAATGATTATCTACAAAGACTATGTAACTTGTATAGTTTAGATTAAAGAAAACTACATCAAAAATCAAACACAAATATTAACAACAAAAGACCTGACTATACACACAGAAATATGTGTATAAATTTAAAAGGTTCATTATACATGTTGTCCTTTTTTTTCGAATAAGTTTTCTACCACCTGTTGTCTTAATAAAGTTTTTAATGAGATGAAAAAATTGTATGATAGAATTAGTTTATGTTATAAGTATTAAAGTACAAATTTAGCATCATCTTCAAACATAATACGTCTAAAAAATAGAATTGTAAACCATACTTATTACTATTAGAGTTAATTACATAAATGGTCCTTGTAGTAAGGCTATTTTTCAAGTTTACTATTCAAGTATGATTTATTACAAGTTAAACCACTAAGTATGCCAAGTTGTAAGAAAATTATCTCCAGCTCGAATGGACGTTAACTTTTTTTCATTAAATATGTGTGAAATAACCTTTATACTCTTTCGCATAACCTTTTCCACCACCATCAACACCCATTATCACCACCACTACCTCCATCACTGTCAGCACCACCACCAACACCCATCACCTCCACCAATGTTAGCCCCCACCCCCCCTCTCGAACCTTTTTTCTCCCTGTATCAATCTCTCCCTCCAAACACCTTCTTAAACTCTATCATCCTGGCATCGTCTACAACACCATCATGGCTAGCACCAATGGCGAAGCTTAATAGGGGCCGGGGGGCCCGCCGCCCCCCTGTTTTTTTCGCCAGTAGTGTTAAATTTTAGTCCGATAGTGTAAATTTTTGGCCAGGTAGTGTAAATTTTTATATAAATATCAAGTTCGCCCCACCTAAAAAAATTAGTTTCGACCCCGCCCCCCCTACGAAGAAGTTCAAGCTCCGCCACTAGCTATCACCATCTCCAACACCACCACAACTAGCATCATCTCCAACCTATTTTTACCAGCTCTACTAGTGGAAGATGAAAAGGAAAAGATAGTTCAGAACTTGAATCTAGTGAAAAGCTCAACAAACCTACATCCAATTGACCGAACCTCGAGTGAAAGATGGTTGCCATGGTTGGCGATGGTGGTGGTTGATGGTGTTGAAGATGGTGCGCTGCTCTTCTTGGTGTTGAAGATGTGTGGTGATGGCGAATATTGGAAGTGTCTGGTGTATGTGTGGTAGTTGTGACTCTGAGAAAGGGGCATCATGACAGTGGGGTGGTCGAACTGTTGATGACGAAGAAGATATGGTGCTGATTGTGTTACTTAATGGTGGTAGTGGTGGTGGTTTTGCAATCTAGGTTAAGAGAAAGAAGAAAGAAAAGGGTAAAAAGGTCATTTCACACATACCTAACAAAAAAATTAACGTCCATTCAAGCTAGTGACAATTTTGTTACAACTTAACATACTTAGTGGTTATCTTGTAGTAAACCATACTTGAGGACTAAACTAACAAAAGGACATTACCACAGTGACCATTTATGTAATTAACTCCTACTGTTATCTATACTTATTAATAAAAGAATAACTTTAATGCCACGTGTCATTCTCTTAAGCCTATACTTTTTTCAATTCCCGCCTAAATATGTATCTTTTCTTAGTGTTAGTCTAGGTTCATTTGACTAAAAGTCAACTTCTGATACAAGAGATATTTAGGGAAATTTTGAAAATTTAACCCTAAATTAGAGCACATCTTTTTTTGGAAATTAAATCATACCCGATATTTTTTCTTTCTTTAAATAATTAATCAACAAAAATTATAGAAATATTTCTACTTAATAAATAATTAACTTAATTAACTTAATTACTAGTTATATTATTTGACTTTTTTAGAATAAAAATAGTTTTTTAATAAATTTAGAAATAGATCTTATTTATGTTATTTATAAAAAATAATTTTTATAAAATAAGAAATTTTATAAATCATCAAACTTTTTTTAAATTAGTGCTTTTAAAAAGTAAATTTTTTATAAACAAAAAATAATTAAAATTAAAACTTATAATAATTTTTTCTAAAATTATATTTTTTAATACGGTTTGATTTGAAACAAAAAATTTAATTTTTTTGAAAAAAAAAGTTTTATAACAAAAGTTTAAAAATTTGATATAAATATTTTTATTACATATTGTTTTTACTCATACGTAATTTCAATCAAATTTTATCGTAGAATATCATTTTATACTTAATAAATTTTTATTATATTTAATATTTTATATGTTCAACCCGTGTAATACACGGGTTTACTATATAATATATAACGATCTATAAAGTTATTAAGGTGTAATTAATAATGCAAATTTATTGTTTTCAAATATCCTAATCTTTCTACTCTAATAAAAGAGTATCTTCGGGTGACACGTGGCGGCACCACATTCATTCTCACCATTATTTTCCTGCTTCTCTCTCTTATTAAATAATTACCTTAATTATCAATAATATTATTTAACTTTTTTTAGAACCAAAATAGTTTTTTTTAATAAATTTAAAAAAGATCTTCTTATTAATGTTATTTCTAAAAATAATTTTTATAGAATAAGATATTTTTATAAAACATCAAACTTTTTTAAAATTAGTGTTTTTTCAAAAGTTAATTTTTTATAAACAAAAAATAATTAAAATTAAAATTTATAATAAGAAAATTTTTAAAAATGATAGTTTTAATACGGTTTGTTTTGAAACAAAATATTTATTATTTTTTTTGGAAAAAAAGTTTTAAACCAAAAGTTTAAATAGTTGATATAATTGTTTTATTACATATTGTTCTTACTATACGTAATTTTAATTATATTTTATCGTAAAATATAATTTTATACTTGATAAATTTTTATTATATTTAATATTTTATTTGTTCAACCCGTGTAATACACGGGTTTACTAAAGCTAGTTAATCTTATATAAGATTATGTTTTAATACAATTAAAATGATTTAAACATTTATTAAAGGATTGTATTCCTATACTATGTAAATGAGAATTTAAATGATGATCGAGCAAAATCGTTATTCTCTTCATTTTATGTTGAAATTAAAAATAAATAGGCCAATGAGCTCTAGATCAATTGGTTTGGGAGTAGGCACCACATGGCTTTCCAAAGTGAAGGTCATGGGTTCGAGTCTCACTTGGTGTAATATGCTCCAAGTAGGCCAGGAGTTTTACCACAGTGTACCTTCAAGTGGTGGGTTTCTCCTGGATTGATGGGTGCGCCGGGTCACCAACACTGTCTGTGTTTGCGAGTGTGGGTGCCCTTTATTTATTGGGTTTAACCAAGTGACCGGGCTTAAAAGTATTCGTTGGTCATTCAAAAAATAATAATAATAAATAGATATTATTAATCATAAAGTTAATATATCAACCATAAAATTAATGTAATTAATAATAATAAAATATAAATTATGAACCATAAGTTAATGAAATATGTCAAGAAACAGAGTTCTAAACTCATGCTTTTTACCGTTATTAATTCCATATAATTTTATAGTTTTAATAGAATTAAAACTCATACTTGTAGATGATTGCATTCTTATACGATGTCAATCAAAATTATAAATGATGGTCAAGTAGAATGATTATTCTCTTCATTATATATCAGAAATTAGCAATAAACTAGCATTAAGTCCCCCGCGTTGCAGGGGATATAAAACCGTACAAAGGTAACACCAATGGCACACCACCGTCAATGACCACTAACACCGAAAAAATGTTGAACCATGCACGTACGCTGTGGGCATTTAATATGTGAGATCTAAACCGAAACAAAAAACACAACGCAGTTGTTAAACGGAAAAAAATAAAGGTAAAAACGCTAAATCGCATATACATGTTACGACATATTAACTAGAAAATTTTAGATTGAAAATTAAAACGAAAAATTTATAAAAGATGAAAATTATATGAAAGCAAAGTTGAAAGTAAAAAAAATATTAGGATTAAATGTAAAAAATCAAAACTATCAAAGTCAAAAGTAACAAAGAAAAGAAGAAAATACAACCTACAAAACATCATGTACAAACCATAATACATAATCAAATTAAAAATTAGTAATATATATATATATATATATATATATATATATATATATAGTATACATGAAATTATATATAATATAATACTAATTATCAATTTATTTATGCATTATGGGTTGTATTTAAGTTTTAGTTTTCACTTAGTTTTTTGTTTTACTTTTTTTTTACTATTAAACCCAATACTTTTATTTTTTTTTACAATTTAACCTTTATAATTTTTTATTTTTTACTTTGGTTTCCAATACTTTTCATCTTTTACAAATTTTTCGTTTTACGTTTTGGTTTAAATTTTACGAGTTAACGCGTCGCAACATGCGCTTGTGGTTCAATATTTTTACGTCTAAGTTTTTCCCGTTTAACGGCCTCGACACATGCGCATTAGATCGACTTAGTTATTGTTCTTAATGTTTTAAATTTTGCACGTGCAGGGTTCAACGCTTTTACTTCTACTTTCTGTTCGGTTTTATTTTTTTCGTTTTTATTTATTTTTTAATATGAATTTTTCCAGTGTTGATAGTCGCTGATGGTGGTATAAAATTGATGCTACTTGTCATGGTTTTACGTATCCCGGCGCAACGCGAGTACCTTAATACTAGTTAATAATAATATACACACATTATCAACCATAAGTTAATGAAATTAATCCCCTACTCTAATAAAAATGTATCTAGGAGGGCCAAATGTCAACACCATATTTCTCCTTAATAATTTTACGCTTCTCTTTCCTATTTAATAATCACATTAATTACTAATAATATTATTTATTTTTTAGATTAAACTAGTTTTTAATAAATTAAACAAAAGATATTTTTACTAATGTTATTTCTAAGGAAATAATTATTCATAAAATTAGAAAACTTTTAGAACATCAAACTTTTAAAAATTACAAGATATTTTATATTTGATGTTTTAAAAAGTAAAATTTTTATAAATAAAAAATAATTATTGAGAGTTATAAGAAAAACATTTTAAGTAGGACATTTTTTAAAACGTTTGTTTTGAAATAAAAATTTTATTTTATTTATTATAAGAAATATTTCAATCATATCTTATTTTAAAATATAGATTTATAATTAATAAATTTTTATTTTATTTAATATTTTTTTATTCAACCCGTGTAATACACAAATTTACTAAAAACATTAGAAAATATACATTATTATATTAATGAGGTAAAAAATCAATTTGTTTTTAGCAAAACCCAAAAATAAATAGAGATTGTAATTCATCTCATTCAAATTCATCAACAACAATTGCTAGCTTACTGCACAAGGAAACCCTAACCTACCAAATCGTTCTCCCGTCAACCCCCAAAATTCACACAACAAATCACCATAACCATCATCATTATCATTATCGTAGATCGGTATAACTAGAACAAAGATCCCAATCGACCAAAGGCCCTCTCAACGTTGAAGGTCGTTGGTTCACTTTGAAGTTTGAAGGAAGATGAACGGCGGCCCCTCCGGATTCAGTATGTAAATTTTTACTAATTTCGTTCAAATCGCTATTTGTATCAGTAATAGTGATTAGATTGTTTTTAATTCGTTTGCTGATTGATCAGATAATGCTCCGATCACTAGAACTTTTGTTGTTGCGTGTTGTCTGTTTACGATCCTGTTTGGGATCCAAGGTCGTTCAAACAAGCTCGGATTCTCTTATCAGGTTAGGCTTTCGTTTTGTTCGGAATTTGATTTTGTGTATGGAAACCTAATTAGGCGTTGATTTTAACTCATGCTTCCCATAACTGCAACTAGAATCCCTTTGCATTAGTAGTGGAAGGAACAAATTGAAATCATGATAGGCAGCAAGCACAATTTGATCCTTTTAATGCTATTAAAAATTTAGTACTTTAGCTGTAGGATATGTGTTTGTGTTAAGGGATTTAGAGATTGTTCTTGGGTAAACAACTGATACCACAGAATGTATATAGTTTTGTAGGCAAATAATACTTGTAATAGTATCTGTGGTGTACATGAGTTGAGTTGAAGTAAATTCCAAGCTTTAGTGAGGCCCTCAATGTTAATGAAGTTAAAACTTTATGAGCTACTTGTTGGTATATAATCATTTTTGTGACAGGATATCTGGAAGAAGCTTCAACTATGGAAACTAATTGTTTCAGTTTTTGCATTTTCATCTACACCGGAGCTGATGTTTGGTGCATATCTTCTTTACTACTTTCGTGTGTTTGAAAGACAAATAGGTTCTAACAAATATGCTGTGAGTATTTTTTTTTCAATCCATAAACCTATTTTTAGTTTTTGCTGCTTTTTCCTAACTGCACACTCCACACTAGGTAGTCCTGTGCCTTCTGTGTCACTGAATGTGACAATAATGTCGATTGCATCATGCATAATATATCAAAGACAATTAAGATATGGTTCCTCTTTAATTAATTTTCGATCTGTTGAGAATTTAACCATATACAATATTTTTTAAAGAGCATTCATTAATTATTTTGTTCATCTGTTGATAAACTTGAAATTCCTTCTTTTATGCATTATAATATTTTGATTGAACATTTCACTGTCTGTAGGTATTTGTCTCGTTCTCTATAATTGTTTCATCACTGCTACAGTTTTTCGCTCAAGCATTTCTCAATGGTATATTACTTAGCATTCTTAATTTGTTTTTGCAGTTTATTACAAGATCACTATGTTCTGTCTAATGTTGTTAAAATATGCTTTGATCCCTTAACTCCTTGAAAATTGATACCCAAATTTGAATTTTTTTACTTAATTTATGCAGACCCAACATTGAGTAGGCTCACATCTGGGCCCTATGGTCTCATATTCTCTTCCTTCGTACCGTTCTTTTTTGACATTCCAGTTTCAACACGGTTCCGTGTATCTAGCCTGTCTTTCTCTGACAAATCTTTTATTTATTTAGCTGGTCTTCAGGTAAATGGAAGTTTAGTCTTATAATTTCTGGGCTTTAATATTTAAATTGTTACCTATTTGAAGTTCTAAATCTGAACTTTTATCTACCTTCATTTCATTTTTCCATGGTCACCAATCACCATTGATTTGTATATGATATACAGCTTTTATTGTCATCCTGGAAAAGATCCTTAATACCAGGTCTGTGCGGCATCCTTGCTGGTTCTCTATATCGTTCAAACGTGCTACGCGTTCGTAGGCTTAAGGTATATATTTATTACTTTACTTTTTTTTTTGCCCTTAGATTATTCATGATGTTTATTATTCGAAAACTTTTTGGCTATTGCTATGGAAAATATGGAACCTCTTATACTCTAAAATGTGGCTAAATAGGGAGGTCTGGGGGATTAGGTATTGGGCCAAAATGATTAAGTTTGCATATGGGTTGAAACAATCTGGATTGAGCCGAAATAGTTTTTCACTATTATTTTAAAATTTTCTTTAAAAAGTGTTGCTGATACTAGTTAATATACTATTTCAATAATAACTCAGGTCTTTGAACAAAATGTCGAGAGACTCGCTGGACGACTTTCAACTTGATTGGTCTTTTTTATGTTTTGAATATTTTTTTCACTTTACTTGTTTGGCCCATTAAATATGAAATGCATAAACAAGATGGAATTTACTACTTTTATCAAACAAGCATGTTGTTGGTCTTTGATCTGGCACCCTTCAGTTTCTCGTATTCTTTTTTCTAAGCTAATGTCTTCTCTGAATTTCTAAAATATCGGGCTTCCATAGTATATCTAAAAATTTCTTATATGATGATAAAGTGCAACTAATCATCATGTTTCACGTAGTAAATCTGAATTTTTTTATAAGGTGGTGGATGTTTCCCATTCAGTAGTAAAATAATTTTGAAATAAATCATAGTCTTGAATGCTTATTATTTGTTTTCTCAGTTAAACTACCTTAACCTAGCAAATTTACAGGCGTGTTTCGGTATTTTATATTCTATATGTTTTTGCTAGAGCTAATATACGGAATTAGGTACTTGCTTCTTCTAGCTCAGTAAAAACTTATAAAATCAATCTCACAATAAGGGGAAAAAAAGGAATCAAATAAACAATTTTGACCATCAGTTTTCTGCTTACTAAAAATCCTAATGATGTTTCAAGAAGTATAATCATTGTTATTGTTCTTATATAATTTCAGTTCCCAGAGTTCATAGCCTCTTTCTTCTCAAGGCTTTCTTTGCCATCTGTGGGTGGTGCATCACCTGCTCCACCACCAAGAAATGCACCTTCCTTTGCCGCTCGTCAAGTGGAGGTAATAAACATTAATATGTTCTCAACTTCTCATCTTCACCATGCTAAATGTTTTTAAACAAACGAGATTTATAACATATATGCCGGTAGAGAACAAAACAACTTTCTTTTTTAGAAATGTTCAAACTGATTTGATTTCTCATGTGAGAATTAGAACAATCTGACCAACAGCTTTTAAGTTCAACTAATTTTAACTTATGTTGGTTCAATTCAAGGGTAATTTTGGTGGTCCAATGTCATCTGCGCCAGAACCGCCGGAAGATTCCATTGCGACCTTGGTGTCAATGGGGTTTGACAGAAACTCAGCCAGACAAGCCCTTGTTCATTCTAGAAACGACATCAATGCTGCCACAAATATTCTTCTTGAATCACAGGCTCATTAACTTATGCTCCAGTTTTGAGTTTAATGATATTTTGACAAACTTTTCATGGTATTTTCTCCCAAGTTTAGCTGTAGTTTCTTTGTCCTTTATGTTGTGTTTTCTTGTTTCATAGAGATGGATATATGTGTATACTCGTGAAACTAGAATCTTTTGAGGTTGATTATTGGAGACTAGACCATGTTGTTTGAACTCATTAAGATGTATAGTTGCATTGCATGCTAAATATCTCGAAGCAAAATTTCGTTCGTTTTTCAAATGATTCTAATACATATGAATCTGTGTCGTTGGTTATATCATATATGTAGTTGCGAGAGCTTGGTTCTAAAATGATGTCTTCAGGGCAATACGTTCAGAGCATGGGAGCTTTTTCGATGACCAAACCCATGGGCGTGGACCAATCAAATTTTGCCACCTCATTATCTTATTTTTTATTCTTAAGATTTATTATTTATTTTTTTATTTGTCAAATTACTTGGTACCTATTATATTATATTATATATATATTAAACATGAACAGTGTACAAATCCCGTAAGCTTCACTTTCTTCCTTCTCTCGAGACATCTTTTTGCTCCTATTCTTCCTTATCGTTGATCACTGAACAACCGCCGACCACCCGCATCATCGTCGGCAACCATGGAGCAACCGCCAGCCACCACTAAGCAAATGCTACACGGTCCGCCCAGATCTCCATCGAAAACCATGCCTCAAAAACAGGAGACGGAGGAGGTGTAGATGTAGTTGGGACGATTTGAGACACGAAATGGAACATGCAACTACGATCCACCGAGAACTCCACCCCAAACCGTTCATTGATGACCAAGAATATTTGCTTAAACCCTAGAACCACCAGAATCAGATCTGAAACGACTCTGTCTCTGTTGTCCAGTGACGGAGGGAGCATATTCGGTGATGGGCAAGAATGATCGGAGGAAGTGGCCGCCTGTGATAGTGAAGGGGGTGGGCACAAACGATCAGAAAAAGAAGATGCGGGAGATAGTAAATTTGACGGTGGTGGGTGGAGAAGGTAAGAAAGAATAGGGTGTGGAGGTTATGGAATTCACATGTTTCAAATATTTAGATAGATGGAAGGATATTGTAAATTTCAATGGACATCAACGACCAAGATTTGATTATTTCTTTTTAATTGGACGGTGTATATTTTTATTATATATACACTTTATTAGGCTATGTTCATCGAGGATGGCTTACGGTTCTTCATGATGTAATCTTGAGTTTCACTTGATATAATGCAAGTTTGGTTATAATAACTCGAACAATTTACTATTTATCAACATTGATAAATCGTATTTTAATATCTGGTCAAATACAAATTTTCTTGCTTTTTTTTTACTTTCTGAATATATTTTTACAACATTATTTAATCTACATCTGGATATTTAGCATCGAATATTTGCGGCTTAGTGTATTTCTCCTTTTGAACCTACCACGTCAATGTTACCGTCACAACACGCATTTGTGCCGCGGCGAAGCGCGGGTAAAAATACTAGTTACTTGTATTCATTAAGAGATTAATTAAAAACTAGCTCACACTTAATACTCAAATACACATTTTATTACGTGCGAGGGCGAAATAAGCTTTTCTTACGTAATGCTACTTTATGTTCACCTTCATTAAACCATTACACTTAGTTTAAGGTCACTAAATCGTTGCACTTAGCCTGAGATGGTTGTGTGGTTACATAACCGTCAAAGGTCTTCATAAGATGGTTAAAGCAACGAGCAGCCATGAAATGCATAAAATAAAATAGTCTAGGACAACTAGGTGTGTAAACAAGACAACTTACAAGCTACTCAGGATCGGCTCGAAAATAACTTAAATCGAGCCAAGCTTAAGTAAGCTCGAGCTCTTTTAGTAAACGAGACATAATGTAAATGCAAGACAGCTCGCAAGCCAAAACGAGCTTTTCGTTTATACAATTTTTAATTTACATATTGAATATATATATATATATATATATATATATATATATATATATATATATATATATATATATATATGTATATGTATGTATGTATATATATATTTACATGAATCATCTTATCATATAAATTTTTACGATAAAAATAGAATAAACGAGCCGAGTCGAGCTCGAGCTTTATAAATGACACTACAAACGAGCCAAGCTCGAGCTTTCTAAAACAAAACCGAGCCAAGCTCGAGTTCGTTTAAGCTCAAGCTCGGCTCGTCTCGTTTACGGAGAACAATAACATGTAAAAAAATGGGTAATTCGATTAAGATTGTGTTTTTAATTGCATGCAATGTTTTAAATTTTTTTAATCAAAATACTATGTCAATATTACAAATAATATTGCTTGGATTTAACATACTAATTACAAATAAGACTGAAAAAACATGGGGCTAATAATTATATATTAAACACAAAGCGAGTCCATATTTAGTTACTTCATCACTTATACTGTTTCACACGATGCTTAACACCTATCCACGCACTCGCAAAGTCTTATTCGTGATCTATGACATGAGCTCACCAGAAGTCCACCTATCCTCATACCTCCCATACGCGAAACTCGTGGATGGAAGCCCCGTAAAGTGAAGGGGGTCAGGTTCAATCCCGTAATCAGTAAGTGGCCTTTTTTCAAGAACATTATCATGTTCAACTACAAAGTCAGGAATCTCAATTGATCCTTTCTTTATATCATCCCATAGATATTGCAGCCTACTAACATACTTCACCTTCCAATATAACCTGTCAAAAGGAATACAACCCGTTTTATTACGACTGCTTATCTGATTCTGATTATCAAATATCGTATATTATGGAACTTACCCGCCACTTAATAGGAACCGACCAAGAGTAGCAAGAAGAAGCCTGGAACGAAGACCAGGATGAATAAAATAGAGAACCTGAAGCCTGTCTTTGAAGTCTGCAGGAAGTTGTTCATAAATCCACCTCAAAATGGTAATTCCCGGGTTGTTATATTCTTTCTGCACGGTGGAGTGCATGTAGACAATACAAAACGGGCCTTCTGGCAACTCCGTTGATAGTTTGTACACTATATATCTCTTCAGCCATTCTCCCCCGATTACTGGGGCTGAAATTCAACCATTCATCAGTTATATACACATTGATTAATTTATGCGTACATAATCAACAATTAATCATCATGACATAGAGATCAGTAAAACCAAGAAAAGACTTTCTCCTAGTTACTTTAATGCATTTTTCATGTCCAACTAGACCAATTGAGTAAGATGAATCTTTGGTTGAACCACAGGTTAAGATTAACCATGAGAGGATTGTATATTGATTGTATGAATAGTAGGATTACATAGGTGCTGTACATATAGAGTTTGATAGTAGACATAGATATCATCTAGATTAAGATAATTATAAATAAGCACATAACTAGTCCCATTGTACAGTCTTACGATGTGAATGACGCGTAGCTTCAACCGTAAAAAGAGAAATCTAGAAGTTGTCAACAGCTTTGTAAAGCCATGATTCTGAGAAGGATTTATATGCGACACTAACTTTAGTCAAAGTTTTTCGGCAGCAGGCGATATATCTGATAAGAAGCGGTCAATGGTGGCAGCTAGAGTTTCTATAAGCTATTGTGAGCGGCTAGGGAGGCAAACCTTATAAAAAGCAACTTGCGGCTGGTGATAGAGTTTAGAAGAGCAGGTTGTTTCTCCTAGGGTTTAGGAGGCTAAGGTGATTGTATATTGATTGTATTTATAGCATGGATATGTAAGGTCTCTGTATATATAGTTTGATATCATGCTTAGATATACCATGAAATGCCAGAGGTAACAATTTTTATTACTTAATTTCTCTGCCAAATTAATTAAAATTAACCGCTAATCAAGATGGTCTTTAAAGATTTATCACCAATTTGTATCCAATTTCATCAATTAAAGTTGGTTCTTAGTAAGAGTATTCCCTTATATTAGTATTTCAACCAATCCTTTCATCTAAAATGAAGTATTGCTAACTGCAACCTGATCAAATTAACCAAAGCTTTTTCATAAAGTTAGGGTTTAAAACTATTGGCATGAGCAAGAACATGAACATCACAATCAACAGTCCCCAAACACCAATTCAAACCACATATCTATAAACCCTAAATCACAAAACATTCCAAATAACCCCAATCACTCAATCATCCATCCATACAATCAACACAAACTAAATCAAGCAACATAGACTTTAAAACACCGAAAGCTACCTGGGAAATATTTACCAACAATCCGAACTATACGATTGCCGGATTTATCAGAACCCGATTCGATTCGGAAGAACTGTAAGGCATCAAGAGCTGGAAACTCGTCATCGTTATATGCATGATCAGAAGGGCAATCGTGCCAGTGGTCTTCGGTGGTTGATGATGTAAGGGGTCGTGGGTCGACACCGTGACGGTCCGACGGTACCACCACCACATTGAATTCTTCACGAGTCGCCATTGTTGTCTGTGAAATTGAGTTTTGGATCTCGTGATTATGGTTTCAATGGTGAGGATAAGGGTTGGGGAAGGTGGAAACTTGAGTCAAATAAGGTGGTTGTGGTTCACTCATACAGAGTGAGCGACACATGAGTCCATGTTTGTTGGCACTGTGGTTCGAACCTTAGTGTAAAGCGGGTGCTAATCAAGAACCGGGTACATCTTTTGTCTTGATGTGTTGACGGACGTCAGACTATTGGGTATGAAGAGCTCCACATGCTTAAGAATACACGACAACCTTATAATCAGATTAACGTGATAAAGTGATACAGAAGATTTTTTAATGTGATATGATCATATTTGTAACGTATTAAATGCAAGCTCCTACCATGAAAAATATGTTATGGTCTGGTGGTAACAAGTTAGGTTAAAAATATGTCTCTCATCAAATGATCAATGGTTTAAAATTCTAAGGATAAAAGATTAGAATTAGAAGTAAAATTAGATGTTTGGTTAACCGTTTAATAAAACCGTTCAACTAATTTTCACAATAAAGTTAGCAATCTAGCAATTGTTATTTTGTGATCAGTCATTCTTCAACCGCTCTCACCTTCTTTATGATTATTTGTAGCATCTATAAATTTCTAACTTAAGATCTGTGATCTTATGTCATTCTTCCTTGTTGATTTTCATACAAGTTTCTAACTTGAAAGCATGAGTTACTCTCTTCTTCATTTTCTATGTATATATGATACTAGTTATTTACATAAACATGATTTATAACTTGTTCTATGCATTACAATGCTTGATAAAATGTCTATGAAAACAAAATTATAATACATCTTTTATTGAATGAGTAACTATAAAAAACTAAAAGAACTATTAAAGAAATTAAAACTAACTAAAACAATCTCTAATAAGCACAAGGGCACAATACCCCAAAAGGACATCCTAGTGGTTACGTGACGTCAAAAATTCAAATATTCAAATTATACAAAATGCAAGTATATGTGATTAATAGAAGTAGATTAAAAGTTATTCTAAATAAAACACAAATGCACGACGTTACTCTTTAACATGACTACATGTTCGCATACGACAATCATAATACCTTCATTGTTCATGTCTAAAACTTTACAACATCATAAGTTACAGCTGAAATCAACTCTAATTCTTTTATAAAATATTTTAGATAATTAAATATATATTTTTTTCAACCTGCTTGATGTTAAATGTATTGTTAGGAGCAAAATCTAGAATGAAATATGTATATATGCTTGATTACAACAGATTGACAAGTGGGTCTTCTGGCTTTATGGGATTTTCGAGCGCGGTAATATGTTGCTTAAAACGCGTCGCGGCTTCTTCTCTGTGTTCCATCTGCCCAGACTTATCAAGCACAATGGCCATCAAGTAATATGCTTCTGCTGCCATCTCATGATACTAATTCAACAGAAAACATCAAATCAGCAGTATTCAATTCATTAGCTTGATATTTGTAACTTTGAATTCTGTTTTACAAGTTTCTTTATGTGTCCTTGTTAAGGGGCATTTCGGACATTTCTCATTAGTCAGATGTTAGTTATTTTTTATCAGACTATCAAGAACAGAGATCAACTAACCTCCAAAGCTTCAAGTCCTTCACAAGCTTGCCTTAATGAATCAAGAACAATATCAGGATCTTCAGAAACTGAAATGTTGGAGTCTGATAGGTAGCATTTAGCTTCTGCAATGTGGGCCCGAGATTGAAGCTCGAGACCACCTTGACCAAGGATTATAGGGAACGCGCTATGGATGAGGTTTAAAGCTCTTTTAGCATGCCTTGGTCCAAGCAACAGCCACAATTCGGCTAGTGTCAGAGTGGCTGCAGCTCTCAATAGATCCAGATTAAATGATTCACAAAATGATAGGCTTGCTAAAGCATACGGAATTCCTAAAACAGCATTTCCAGATCTCTGCATATCAGGATTTTTATAAATAAAGATAAAGTTTACATAAATTTAACTAAAAAACGGTTGTATTTGATAATGTACCTTGTGGATTTCTGCGAGAAAAAGGAGAACGGTTGCATTCTCCACATGCATATTAAATTTGTAACACTTGCAGAAGAGAGAATGTGCCACTGAAGCCGCCTGCATAGTTCAAAAGACTCGAGTGTTATTGCTTAACAACCATTATATCTTAGAATGTTTCCCAAATTAGCTACAATTTTCTAAGACATTTTACTTAAGGTGATTTTTTCCTTGACAACTAGCGTCTCGTCCAACATTTTCAAGGTACCGAGTCTACCGATACATCATCTGCCACATCAGCATTATTTCAATCACAAATAATTACCTCTCTGGCTCTTCATGCAGTTAATCCTTTTATAATCAGATTAGTACTGTAACACCAAGATACTATAGTTTCGCATAGTGATATGATCAACATCAATATATATAGTCTCGTTGGGAAAAAGCATCTGTACGTGGAGATAAAACATTCATCAACGTGAAACAAATGAAGGGCTTTAATGACCTGACTAAACTGGTTAGCAGCAAGCAATGTGCGAGCACGACGTAAACTAGCTTCAGTCTTGAGCTCCATATCCACACCAGCTACAGAAGAAGCTAAAGCTCCAAGTTCATCACATGTTTGTTGAGCTAGTTTCAAATGCCCCCTACAAGACCAACACATATATAAATAAATATATAATAAAATGATAAAATAACAACGTTTGATGGACAAGAAACATTCATGGAGAGCAGAGGTGGCAATTTCACCCATTTACTTGAGATTTTCAAAACAAAAAATAATAATAATAGTTGAAGTATTATAACTTTTGTAATGCACGACACACTGATAACTGATCATTTATGAAAGATTTAAGAGATGAGTTTTAGGTTGACTGATCCCACCCCAACCCGTATAAAAAAAAATTTTTGGACCCATTACCCAACCCACCAACACTTCCTCTTTGCCACCTCTAATGAAGAGATTACCGCACCTGTGTAAAGCCCGTTCATGGAGCAGCTGTAGCTTAACTGTCAAGATTCCTGATTTTGAAACCGACAAAAACTTGGCTTCTGCTATTTTAAGGGCTACAAAGGCTTCTGTTGATAGAATATAATACTAGTATATTAGAAATCAAAAAAGCCAAACGGAACAAAAAGAATTCAAGAGAAAGAAACACAACACATCTAAATGGTGCACTTGGATTATAATTATGATCTTTTTGACCCTTTTCTAATTCAACTTAAGTTTATTTTTTTAAAACTTACATAAATTACTTAGCTTGAGTGGTTATCATAGTTTATAATATCATCCAAACTCTTCAAAATAAACGGAGTAAAATAAGTTGACACCTTGTCAGTATGGGGTATTTACAACACAAGTTAACAGGTGAACCTAGCTTTGACTTCCGATAAAAAAAAACTACAAAATAATGAAATTATATAGACATAATTTGCATCTGCTGCTGTCTGTAGATTTCAGAAACAAATGCAATTTTGTTGAAACTTGAAGCAAAACTATCTTTAGAGTATTGCAGCAAAAGCAAAATAGACAAAGATCAGCATAGGATTGTTTTTACAAGGAGTAGAAACCTACTACAAATGCAACAGACATAATGCACTGAAATTTAGGGTTGAGCAAATGTCGGTTCGGTTCGGTTCGGTTTCTATACACCACCGAAACCGATAACCGAAGTTCGGTTTCTAAGAAATTCACCACCGAAACTGATAACCGAATATCGGTTCGGTTATTTCGGTTATCATGTCGGTTTTCGGTTCGGTTCGGTTATGTTCGGTTAATAACCAACTCAAAACTTGGGTTGATAATTTAAAGTAAAAATAGAGAGTAAGTGCATTTTTGTTTTAATTTTTTTACCAAATAGGCCAAAGAAACCAATATTGGGAGCTTTTTATACACCAAATTGCAATGAGTGTTCATTTTATAAATAAGTTACACCTCATAGTATTTACACAATATCAATGTGGGATGAAGAAGATGTTGGATTAGACAACGTTTCTAATACATTATATGATCATTTATGTTGATGCTTTTGCTTATTAAAATAAATTGTAGATTGCAAGATATCTATCATATATCTTTACTAGTTTTCGTAGGAGACTAGTATCTTAAATATAAGCCAACTAGTGACCCATGTAAGCTGAAATTTGATATGCAATCCCATTGATAGATTCACGTCAACAGAAAACGAAAATGGATGTTCTAAACTAAAATGTTTCTAAAATGTGCAGAGAAGTTGTACAAAAAAATGTAAAGGGATAAGGAAACATGATATAGATGGTACATAATTACAAAATTTTAACAATTACATAAGTTCGGTTCGGTTTCGGTTAATTCGGTTATGGAAAACATAGAAACCGAAACCGTAACCGAACCGATCGGTTTTTCGGTTATCGGTTTTTTCGGTTATCGGTTTTTTGGTTATCGGTTTTTTTGGTCATTTTTTTTCGGTTATCAGTTCGGTGTTCGGTTGCGGTTCGGTTTTTGCTCACCCCTACACTGAAATAGCACTCTTGCACTTTGATCAAAATAAGTTTAATGAAATATGCGAGAACATATGCTGACCTTTGTACCCTTTATACACAGCTAAATGTTGGATAAGTTTCCCATATGCCAATGCAAGATCAGCCGAACTATACCAATCATAGAAGAAAACACTTTTAGAATAAAATTCAACATAAGGGTATAATAGTAATCCAATCCAATGAAAGAATAAAAACAGTTACAATGACATGCTATTACCTTGAAGAGTCAGCAAAACAGGTAGCAAAGAGCAGAGCATTTGATCGAGCAAGCGAAGCACTAAGGATCAAAAATAAAAAATGTTAGGTGCATTAAATATTGATCTCATAAAGAACAAAAGTTAGAATTAGGTAACAAATCAAATGAGTTCAAATTGTGACACTGTCCAAAACAGGTCAGGTCAGATTAACCCGAATTTCTTTGTGCCCAAAGAAAATATCCTTTCATAGATAAATGCATGTCAGTCTAGTTACGACTACATTATTTTTTTAAATAGCAATCTAATATTTTCGAATAAACACTTTAAAAGATGTTTTTATTCAAAAATATTATATTGCTATTGAAATAATGTATTTGTGGGCGGGCCTTGGAGCAATTGGTAAGGTTGCTGCTTTGTGGCCTTAAAAATAGCCTCCTGCACAAAGTCTAGACTCTAGAGCAAGGCTGTGTACATCAAATTGCGAAGCGATCCGGGCCATCCCCTGACCCTGCGCAAAGCAGGAGCCAAGTCAAGCACCGAGTACTCCTTTTTACTTTAAAAGACAGTTTTACGACCCATTTCCTTTTAGGCTAATCTTTATTTTCTCATATATGCATATGATCTGTTGAAGATAAACATACCCTGCTTCGACCTATTAATAAACAAAAGGGTCAAAATTTCCACGTTTGGAAGACAGTAATAAGAGTACCTTCCATATAGCTCCCAAGATGTTACACGAACTAAATACGAAGAACCCACAAGCTGCAGCACAGATCCAGGAACAGAACTTGATTGTAACCATGAATAAAAGATATCACAATTGCTCTCAGTTCCACTTTCTTGAGGAAAAACCAATGTAGTTGTTGGTTTCCTTTGATTCTTAAGCCATGAAGTACTCAAAGCACCATCAACTGTCACTATTGAGCTTTCATTATCAAATTGGTGTATCAACTGAGAACTTAATCTGAGTTTCTGAAACATCAAGAAAAATAAGTATCAACAACAGTTTAATCTAGAATCCTGCAAGGTTAAGTTCAACCATATAAGATCATAGTACCTTGCAAACGTTAGTTGGACAAGTTCTAAGCTGAACTGAAGCTTTGGGACCAAAAGATAATAATGGTCTTTGAACATGCTGCATAAGCAATAAATACAACTATCAACATGCCAAACAGGAAAAACAGAAGTATAGTAGAGCTCTAGAGGTGGCAGATTCAAGTATTCAACCCTCTTAGTTAAGAATGGGTCAAAATGTGTAATTTAAAAAATATATATATTAACTTATAAAGAAATGGATAGAAATACGTCCAAAGTATATTTTTATAGCATAAAACCTTAAAGAATTATTTTATGAGATTATTTCTTGAAAAATAGAATTCCAATTTGACACTTTAATTACTAATAAAAATCATTAGACATAAGTGTTTAAGATCAACCCGACCAAATTTGTTTCAACACACACCAAAAGACTACCCAGTTTGACCTAAACACCCATAACCCATTACCCAAGCCACCCACCTTTCCTCTTTATCTGTTGCATACCTTTAAATCGAATTTAGCCAGTGCCAATTGATTGGAAGCCACAAGGCGCTTTAACTTTAATGAATCTGCTCTTTTTAGAGATCTTCTAAGAAGCACGAATAACTGTTGTTGAACAGACAATGATGTGGAAACATGTGAATCCGATGCTCCCATAATTCCAGTTATGTTTGAGATACCAACTTCAGATAACAGGTTGCAAATGGCTGTTAACGTGTAGGCGAGACAAGTATCATCACTGTGCTACAAATTGTAGACAAACAAAAATGAAGTGAATATGACAGAAACCTAGTCGACTTGATTGAACTTAAACAAGAACACTGCAGTCCTCTTCGAGATGGACCAGTCTCCAAATTACAAAGCAAAGAAAAACCAAATTACTTAACACCTAATTACTGAACAAAAACAACTATTAATACTATTACTTTCAGTTATGTAATCACTTCCACTTCCACTTCTCCACTTAACCACTAATAAAATACTGCATTAATACTACTATCAGTTATGTAACCGCTTCCACTTCCCCACTTAATGGGTCAAACTAACCCACTGAAGTGCCCATGTCAATGTAAACAAGAAGGTTCTTATCAATACTTCCGGCCCGGAAAATCGACTTGTCCTCAAGTCGAGAGGAAGGAAATTGGCCGGCTAAGTCCCTGTCATTCAAATCAGCTTTTACATCCTTATTCCTCACATGATGAAACTCCTTCCCAACATGATGAAACTCCTTCCCATTATCCATTCTTTTATGTTTTCCAATATTCATAGCTTTTGATGACGATGATACATCCATATGTCCCTTCTCATGTTGTAGCAAACTATCTTTGTCATTTACATCCACATACATCATCTTTCTATGGGGCTCTTTTGATTTCTTCTCCTGTTGATACATCCCCTTATTTTCAAAGCACTCCAATATATCATCTTTATGATGCTTGTAGATGTAACGACACAATTCCCAACCAAGTTTTTTGATTTTTGGTGGAAAAATAGAGAATAAGCTTTCTTCTGCAAGGGTGGAGGGCCTGGAGGCTAGGATGTCTTTTTGTGTGTCAAGATGGTTATTGATGTAGTCAAAATGGGTAGTTTCGGTGGTGGTGGTTGTTGTGTCGGTAGTTTCAGTGATGGAAGATGGTTGCTTTGGCAGTGGCAGTCCCGGTAGTTTTGGCGGCAGCGATGGTGGAGTCGGTAATTTTGGCGGCAATGGTGGGGTGGTTGGTAGTCCCGGTGGTGGATTCAGTGATTTGGGCGACGTTGGTGGCGTAGTCAGTAGCTCCGATGGTGGCTGTTTTGCTGTAGATCGACCTTCTATGTGCACTTGAACTTTGATTTCTTCAATATCTTCCCTCAAAGATGCAAGAATAGCATCTAATTTTGCTGCAATGGTTGCTAATTGATTTGCCAAATTTCGGGTTGCAGGTGCCATTCGATTTCCCAGCAATGGAACCAAATGATAGAAACCTAGTCGACTTGATTGAACTTAAACAAGAACACTGCAGTCCTCTTCGAGATGGACCAGTCTCCAAATTACAAAGCAAAGAAAAACCAAATTACTTAACACCTAATTACTGAACAAAAACAACTATTAATACTATTACTTTCAGTTATGTAATCACTTCCACTTCCACTTCTCCACTTAACCACTAATAAAATACTGCATTAATACTACTATCAGTTATGTAACCGCTTCCACTTCCCCACTTAATGGGTCAAACTAACCCACTGAAGTGCCCATGTCAATGTAAACAAGAAGGTTCTTATCAGAATAGAAAATGAATATTCATGAAAGGAACATAAAAGAACATTAGAGACACATTCAGTTACTAATAAAATTAATCAAGCATAGTAAGTGTACCAGCTGACAGACACGGACTGCTTCAGTCAAAACCTGAAAGAAGAAGCAAAAGGACATCAGATTACACCAAATTTACAAGCAAATTGATCGTCTTATTATGCGATTTGAAGCCATCATGATCAGTTTTTTTTGTGTTTAAATAAAGTGATTCTGACAATGAGTAACTGAATATTTAAAGGTTGAATGATTAGTTTTGTAGCTGTTGAAAAAAAGAACTTAATAAGAAATATAAAGATTACTTATTTACCCCCTTTCTTACCTGCATATCCATTGTTAACAATAATACAAAATAATAAATTACTGGAATTACATACACCTGTTAACAAAAAATTTATGAAAAAGAAAATAATTTCATAGCATATAAAAAATAAGTTTCTACAGCTATTGGCTGTTACAGTTTCAACGGTAGAAACAAATCAAACCACAATTTCCTGCAGCATGTCTTATTACAGTTATCATCTCATTGTGATTATTTATTGTCACATAATCAGTTTCAAAACATGTATCCAAACACCCATTAAGATAATAAAAGAATGTGAAGGAAAGCCAACTGTAGAAAGCATCATCATCATCATATACCTTTAGAGCTAGTTCAGGGTGACCAAAATGAAAATGTGCCATTCCCAGAGACAATAAAGCAATTTCATATCTGCCATTGTTCATGCAGCTTAGTGGAGGAACAAAATCAGATCCTTCCATCCCTGCACTGCAATGTCAATAACCATGTATTTACTTAGTCCCTGTGACAAACAAAATGAGAACTACAAAAATTCACTTTTAAACTTATATTCCATTTTTTATCAAGAAATGTTAAAAAGTAGAAATGCTGGTTTCACTTTCTTGTGACTGGGTCAATTTGGATATATAGCCTATGCTATTGGGTGAAATCCAAACAATTCGCTAAAAGGCAAACGAACCAGAGAGTTTAAGCTTTTTCAAAAGTTTATATCTAATTTTCACCACAAAAACATGTTTTTGTAATCTTTAAAAAACATTAGCTATTTACAAAAAAAGAACGATAATATGCTTTTTGTAATCATATTCAACCCAATCAGGTCCATTTCGCCACCTTTAACTGAAAGGTATCACGCTGTTAGAAATTGCACGGAAATGAAGAATTCAAATATGAGGAATAACACCTATAATCAAAATAACGATGAAGATTCTCCAAGGCAGCTGGATAATCATCATGATAGAGGCTATTCAAGTAACGCAAAAAGTGAACCTATAAACATTAAAAATAAATTTATGATTAGAAACTGTTTCAGAAAGCATATCTAAACTTCAATGAAGAATATACACATTACAAAATAACATACACGATGCAACTCTGGTGCCACTTTCTGAAGAAGCTTTAAAACAGATTCAAATGCACTCATAGGAAAAGAGCTTCCAAGCCTATCAAAAAAATTCATATATCAATACAATAAAATTTATATGCAAGGATAACAGTAAAATAAAATAAATGAAATAACTTGCTTTTCAATCATCTCTGCTTGCTCAGACAAGTATCCTTGTATTTGCCAATTTGTACGTTGAAGGATCACATCAGAGGATTCAACACTTGGTGTGTGTGTTTGTGTTTGTGTTTGACTTCTATGATTGTGTTTGACTTTCTGACCAGGGGAAACCGTGATATCTGCATTCATTCTTCTTGTATTAAGGTCATTAGTCCATCTTATGCATATTATAAAAAATTCTCACCTTCAATTAAACTAAAGAGTGCTTTTGATGAATGATTATGGAAAGGAACCCGTTCAGTTGACCTTTTCCTGGATTCAAGTTCTTCCGTAAAATTTTGGAGTACAAAATTCTCCAAATCCATGTTTTCATATTCTAAAGGTGCCTCTGGATCATTGCTAGAATCATCCAAATGTGACATTTTATATGGAGAAACCGCTTCTTGACAATATGCCTTTATATTTGTCAAAAGATGGCACATGCCCTACATTTAAATACGATCACAAACGTATGTAAGTAATGTTTATTAAAATATTTACTTCATAACACTTGAAAGAAAGAAGATACCTCAAATGACAACATATTGAAAGGTTTATTAAAATATTTATTCATAACACTTGAAAGAAAGAAGATACCTCAAATGACAACATATTGAAGGCAAGCAAGCAACGACGAAGATACATTCCAAGGTTACTATTTGGATCTAAATTTATTTGATCATCATCAATAATGGTCGTTTCCGGTCCCGCAAGAATGCCTATAGATCACAGTATCACACCGTTACATGTGCACAATTATTTCATTATTAAGAGGATAAATAGTTTTTAGTTAGTTTTTGAATACATGGGGATTTACTTAGGCATTGCCATAACAACCTAATTAAATGAACAAATACAAGTACATAATACCAGAACTGGAAAAGCCATATACAAGAATAAAAACGACTGAATTAATATTAATATAAGGTATAAACTACGTACTAGATAAAATAGTTCACATATGCAGTAAAATGGAAGAAGAGACATATGAAGACAAAAAATAATATTGAGATATAAATTATAGAGAAAAGAGCTGGCTCACCTCGTAACTCACTGAAAAAGGTAAAGAGGTCATCTGGTGATGATAATGAAGATAACCTACCGGTTACATGATCACTTAACCAATTATCTAATAATTCACCAAATTCCTTTAAAAGCTTCAAGAACTCATCCAATGTTGGCTCCAAAATATCATCACATGACTTCAAGGCCGATAGAGAAAAACCAGTTAATCACAAGATGCTAAAAGTAGCACATGTAAAAAAACAGAAAGAAGTACAATGATATGAACCATAAAGTCATTAAATTGATGAGTTAATTTACATGCCAGAAATCAGGATATCATAAGCAAGTTAAATTGTGAACAAATTAAGTCCTAATGAATTTCGCTACAGTCTACCAAAAAATTTTCATCTGAAGCAGATTAACTTGTGAACCTAACATGGTCTCATTGGAAAGATTCAAGGTCATTTTTGCTATGGGAATTTGGGATTTTCATCATAAAAGTGATTGTTGCAACTAGAAGATTACATCTAAAATCAGTTTTACTATGGCAGATTTCTACATAGTCTTCAAACCCTTTCATCCCAACCCTAAATAACCATGAAATCATAACAATCACTTGCCACACAAACAATCAAAACAGATTGAATCCATCAACATTTGGTTACCAAATAAATTATTGGTTTTACCTTTGTAAGGGCGATCAAGAACAACCCAAGACGATTATGCTGAGAAATCGAGGCAAAAGGGAAGGGCACAGACAGTTGCCCAGAAGGAGCATAAACCTGAAGAAGAATACAGATCGATACTTTGTGGGGTGTGATCACAAACCCACTTTGTGGCTTCACTATCCCTGCCATTGCTGCAACTACGAAAGCCCTTTTCCCCAAAGATGAACAAATTGATTAGAAACTTGATTCAAGTGATAAAGAACTATGAATTGAAGTTACAATAATCATGAAAAATGAAGAATTGACGAAACCCATTGAGAGAAAAGAGCATACGAGTGGGTATGATTGCTGCCGGTGATGTTCGCCGGTGAGTCGGCGTTCGGTGAGGTTAGTGGTAGACTGGTAGTGTGCAGCTATGTGCGAGGGAAACCTGTATTCGAGGAGAAAACGGTGTCGTTTTACATATGATGTGTACCGATTTGAGATTTTAACATTTCCAAAATTCAAAATTTTAAAATCGGGATGACTACAAAGAATTTATTTAGGTTAGAATCGTGTTAGGATCTCTTTGTTAGGATTTTAATTATGAATTTTGTTATTATTTTATTAAGAGACTAGCTTTAGTAAACCCGTGTATTATATGGTTTAATAAAAAAAATATTAAATAAAATAAAATTTATTAATTATAAAATAATATTTTAAGATAATATACAATTAAAATTAATATGAGTAAGCACTTTTGTTTTTAACTTTTTTTTTTAAAAAGTAAATTAAATATTTTTATTTCAAAACAAACTGTTTTAAGAAAATATCATTTTTAAAAATTTACTTATTATAACTCCCAATTTAAAATTTTTTTGTATATAAAAATTTTACTTTTTAAAACGTCAATTTAAAATATTTCGTATTTAAAAAGTTTGATGTTTTAGAAAAATTCTTTTTATAAAAATTATTATTTTTTAAATAACATTAATAAAAAGATTTCATACTTAATTTATTACAAAACTATTTTAAATTTTAGAAACAATTAAATAAAATTATTACTAATTAATGTAATCATTAATAGGAGAGATAAACGGAAAAATTTTGTTGAGAAGGAATATGGTTATGACACTTGTCACCCTTAGTTACTATTTTATTAAAGTAAAAAGATTGTATTTAAACTGGTTAGAAATAGTGTGTTTGACTAATTTAAAATAATTTTTTTATTATTAATGATGCATCTTGATTAGTAAGTTTTAGAAACATAATAACTGAATTAAAAATTATCTTTTATTCGATCAGGGTTCTTAATGGCTCAGCACAAGGTTGTTAAACAAACCCTTAGTGGGTTGACAACTTTAATTGTTCTATTGAGCATGACCCACGTATAAAATCATATTAAAAACGTTAACGCTAACCCCGTACAAACTTAAAAATTACCTAACTGGAATAGGGTTCATTTAACACATTTTTCTAGACGTGCCAAATGCGTTGGTGGGTTGGCGGGTAATAATCATGTTATAAACATGTTAATCATGTTGCAAAAATAGGTTAGACAGAATATAAACAGCTTGATTGATCATATAAAGAGGCCAACACAAAAATAAATTGTATTTTAAAGGTACCAACTCAAAACCTTAATTTCCATCGTGTTCGAATCGTGTCGTATATTGTCACCCCTAATTACATATTACATACGTTCGATTTGAATACGCATAACACAAGGTCTTAAACAAAACTTCTTTATGGTATTTACTCTAAATTTAAATTCGTATATAGTTATATTATTATGAAATTTGTCATAATTTAATAACAGTAAATGAGTTTGATTGAATTTTATAAAGAGTTAATTACACGATTGGTCCATGTGATATGACATATTGCATGATTGATCCTAACTTTTGACAAATTACATCATTGGTCCCAACTGTTTGTCAAACCATAACACCATTGGTTTCTTACATTAACTTTTGTTAAGTTTTTTAGTTAAGTAAAGGGAAAAGATCAAATACTTTTGAACCAAAAAATAAAATACATAAAGTACATATAATATAGGGGGACCCATTTTCTTTTTAATTAAATAATTATTTATATTAATATATATGTATTATACAAACACAAATATACATAAGTTAATTACATGATACTCCACCACCTCGCTGCCACCACGAGTATCATCGTTCTTCACCGCCACCATCACTATTCTGCACCATCACCACCGTCATACCGCCATCATCACCGTTCTACAACATCTCTTCCTCCGCTGCCAACCAGGAACGATCTTCCTCCAACGACGATGGAATAAGGGGAAGAAGGAGGGTTGGTGTAGGCCCCACCATCACAAAATCAACACCTTATCAGACGTAGATTAAACCAAAATCACTAGATTTGGGAAACCCTATTGAATCAAAATGGATAGGGGTGATGATGGTGCAATGATAACGATGCAAGAGCTTGCCGCTGGTGGTGGAGTACGACGGAGGTGGGGGGCCGGTGATGGGTGACAGTTATGGGTGATCAACGATAGGGGTGGAGATTTGGAATGATGGTTGTGCTCAGAAATATAATCGGATCTTGCCGTAAATCTTAGTAGTGGTTGGTGGCTCTGGACGATGGCGATGGTGCTTAAAACCTTAATCGCAAATGGCTATGGTAGTGTCTATGATGGCTACAATGATGGTGGATCACCGACGATTAGGGTGATGGAACTATTCTTCCGGTGGTCAGTCGGTGGTAATCGTGACGGGCGAACTTGGCTATGTTGTGGCGATGGTGGGGATACGACAAGAGGGAGTTCAGGGAAGGGAGGGGTGGGGTGGGACCCACTTTATTATATTTATAAATTTGAAAGTTATTAATTTTTAAATATAAAGGGTATTTGAGTCATTTTACGCACACTTAACTGAAAAAACTAATAGCCATCCACTCTAGGGACCAATCGTGTTATGTTTTGGTAATCAGTTGGGACTAATGATATAATTTCTCAAAAGTTAGGACAAATACTACAACATGAGTATACCATAGGGACCAATCCTATAATTAATTCTTTTATAAAACTTTACTACTATTTAATATGTTGTTTGATTTATACATGTTGAGTTATCTTCTTATCATGATGTTATAACACTCGATTACACGTTGATATATGCATCAAGTGATTGCCTATCATGCTACTTTGTAGACCCATAACTAAACCACACACATTTCACACCATTATCTCTATTTGTCATCAAGACATTCAAAATATTGTTAATGAGCCTTATATGATATGATATCAAGGTTTGATGATACTTCTTACATATCTTGTGTAATCTTGTAAGACCTTATTTTCAAGAAACCTTACAATTAGTGGTTGTGTGCTGATGGTATATTATACTTTAATTAAAGGTTTTCACACAGATTCAGTTTTAAAATGTTTTCACTAATACAGAACTACACACAGAAAAAACAAGTGTACATGTCGAGTGGTAATACAGTGTTGGTGAAAACTGATTATCAATCCGTGGACACACTTAGCCTACTTAACAACCTTAATAATTGATTATCATATTAGATTTTGATTTGAAAAATGATTAGTTTTATTTGAGGTAACTAATTTTTTAAATTTTAAAACATTAATTTGAATAAATAAACAGTAAATAAAGGTTGAGACGTTTGGAGATAATTTAGTAAAATGAAGCTATCATCCTAATTTAGGTTCCTCTTAAGTAAATGTGATAAATTGTGCGGCGTGGTTAAAGATATAAATTAAAGAAGTTATATTAATGTTTTTTAACATGAGCTAGAGCGGACTCATCGTAAACCAGCTCCTTAATAACAAGGAAAGTTGCAACGAGTAACTTATGAAACAACCACTGAGCCTCTAGTGATGTAGGTAATGTTGTGCATTCTTTTAACATAAAATTTTTGAAAACATAACTTAATGTTAGAAAAAGATTTGATCATGTTTCTTTTTAACATATCATTAATTTTATAAAACCATAATAATTACTATAGATTTCTCAAATTAGTAAAAAGGTTCCCACAAAAATCAGAAAGTTAAGGTAATATGATTTCTAAGAGTAAATTACACGGATGGCCCCAGTGATTTGGTTAAAATTTTGGATTTTCTCCTTAAAATTTTAAAATTACGAATATATGAAAAATGAAGAAATGTTAGGGACTATATTCAAAGATTTTAAACTTTAAGGATCAAATCTAAAATTTCAACATAACCACAGGGACCATCCATGTAATTTACTCGATTTCTAATAAACATTTCTAGTTCATTAGCCATGAGTTTATTATGAAGACCGATTTCACGAATAAACTTAGTTCATACGTTTTTCAAACCTTGTATGATATTCACAACTACAAATTATAAGTTTATAACTTACTATTCAAATATAGATGCAACCTATCAAATGTTTACCCTAAAGTACCATAACTTTAACATAACATAAATTACACCATTAGTTCATCACAAAGTACATAAGTTTCACCCAACTAGGATGATAATAATAGTTTAGCTCATTGTGAGTTTGAACATAACAACAAAGATAGAAGATAGTCATGAAATCATCGGTAAGTTGGAACAATCAAACTGATGATCTACTATGGATGGTTTTTAAACGATCTCGAGCTTCTTCTAAGTGTTAAATGGACTTTTCAAGCTTTACAAGGATCACTAAGACTGGATTCTCGAGAAAAAATAGGAGTTTAACCTCTCCAAAATCTCTCTTCATAGTTGCAAATGATATGTTATTTATAAGCTTTCTAGAGTGCTGGGGACAGCCCCGTGTCCCCCAAGGCACGACCCCGTGCTAGTACGATGTACGTGAAAATTGGCCCAACTTGTATGCAGAAGTTATCGGGCAGGACCCCTTGCTTGATAAGGCATGGCCCCGTGTTGATGGTGGGCACGAGCCCATTTTGGTAGTGGGGCACATCCCCGTATCTCTTGTCGGGGAATAAAACTTTTGTCATGTTAGACTGACGAACATGGGGGTGCGCTAAATTTAGCATGAGGTGTGTTTCAGGCTGGGCATGGGGGCATGCCTCATGAGGCACGACCCCATGCTTGATTTCTAATGTGTGGATATTTTTCAATGTATTAACATGTTTAATTATGTATTTTTGCATGTTTATTAATGTGATACACAATTACTTTGAGATTTTATTGATTTTCAGGTTCCGGAGCTAAACAGACACAATTCGGGTGTTTTTAGTGAGTTAAAAAGGAAGTCGAACGTTCACGAAAGAAACAAGACTTGAAAAATGGAAGAAATGAAAACAAAGTGAATGGTGGACGTAAATTACGATCCTAAGGATGTAAATGGGAGTTAGAAATGTTCTATACACATAACAAGATTACTTCAGTTTGATATTTAGTTAGTGTGTTAGTAAATACTTAGTTATTATAGTATAAATACATACGTATGTGCAATGTATCAAATTAAGCATAAATCAACTATTTTAATTGTTCACCTCATCCTAGAATGTTATAGTATGTAATCATAATTTATTAACATAACTTTTCACTTTACACAGTTTTGTAATTCCTTAGATTATCTTAATTTGTATAGGTTCAACTTTACATAGTTTTGTAATTCCTTAGTTTGATTTATACAAAATTTAAGAGGAAACACTATCTACCTAGAGAAAATAAGCTTTTACTCTTCATGACCCAACCAAAAGCTATTTAATGTTTACCATAGTAATTTTAGATTATGGTTTTAATGACCTCACACAAAAGTGTTGGAGTTGTCGAAAAGCGTTGAACAACGTACTGATAGTGTCTCTAGTGGGTTGATGAGCTCGATATAGAATGGAGATATGTGTGTTCCATTCGATCATAGGTTGTGCTCAATGGGTCATTTGGAAACAATATTTTGTCGTAATTCATCGTGGTAGTGCGGTCTAGAATTGGTAAGTGATACCATGTGTTGCGAGTATGTCAAGCTCATTGCAAGGCCAAGTTATAAATTTATAAGGCAAGTACACTATCATATCTATAGTATAATATTGACAAGAACCATGTATCGTCCTCGTGACACACATTGCGGTTTCTTCCCACAAAAACTATTACTAATATGTGGTTTGTTTGCATAATTTGGAGTTTTGGAAATTAAAAGAACAACTAGTTTAATATTAATAAAAAAATCATACATAAGATTCCATGTTATATAGATTTTAAATCCCCTTAACCTAATGAATGATTACCATAACTAATTTGGTAATAGTTAGGCCGTCATTAGAGAATGGTGTAAACACGTAGAACCATAAATCTTTCGGATCAACTGCCTATGCATCTTATGACCTGTTAATTAATCAAAACTGATCATTCATTTGAAGTACTAGAGAAAGATACAATCAAGTGAAAATGCATTAGATCTTGTGACTCAAAATATCCTACACAAACTAAGAAAAAGTCAATCGCCAGAGAAATATTTCAATTCACTAGTGGTGCATAAGAAAACCTTAATATATGTATTGAAACATGATTATTTACTTTGTATACTAAGTATGTTTTAAGACATATCAATAAGTGTTTGTGAGGCATAATCTCTATGAATGATATTGTTGTCGAAGAGAGATGCAACGTGTCGTCATTTAGGTTAGGTTAAAACTAATAAGGATGGACATGAGTTGTTGATAAACATGATGCAATCTTTTAATTGTTATTTTTTTTCACTGTACTTCTTAGTTTTTTTATTTTATCTATCATTTTTATTTTTCCTACAAAGTTCAAATAAATATAAATTGTTGTTATTATTATCATTATTGTTATGAGAAATTCTATATATCCATTTTAAACTTACAAAACATTATATTTTCTCGAACAAAATTTTAATTATATAGTATAACATGCTGTTAAAACATAATAAAAGTATTAGAGATTACAAGTTTTTGTGAGTACATATGATAATGACTTTTGTTATTATTATATTAGAATTCAAGAATATTCCACTCACAAATACATGCATAACCCTTGGGTGGAAATGGACTAATGGAGGATACCAAGACAGCTTCAAGCGTCAAAATCATTAAGGTTTTGAGCAATAATTGTTTGTGAATTATTGATGGCCTTTAATCTTGGGAGCTTGGAATCACCATTGGAGCAAGTTGAGGTAAGAAAATCATTCTAGCCAATAACAAAGAGGAATGAGACGATTAGGTTTTGACTATCAACTCTAATTGATTTTTTCTTAACAATAATGTTTTGATTTTAATTCCATCTAAACTTACATTTATAAATAAAAATTTAAACTCATATCATATTTATTAAATATAGTCATCAATATCACTAGTCTGTAAACTTCAACTCTAAACTAATCAGCCACCAAATTTCATCATTTAATAAATTCTTTCATAGACTTTAAACTTCATCATTAAATTATTGACTCACCAATCTATATTTCTATAGTATATAATAATTAAGCATTTAAGGTGCTACATGTCGCTATTCTATGATCCTAATTTTATAAATTTCTTGTTCTTTTCATCTCCTCCATCGTCTATTCCAATTAACAAATCTTCATATTTAGATTTGTAAAATCTCCCCTCATTTAAAAATAGATTTTTTTAAATAAATTAAAAACCAGAACTTTTTATTTAAAAATATTTTAGAAACAACAAGATTTTAAGAAATATTTTTTTTTTCTAAAACAACAAACTTTTATAAAAATACAAGATATTTAAAAGACAGATTTTAATAAATTGAAGTTTTATAAAAAAATAAAATATTTTCATTCTCCATTTTATCCAAAAAATATTAAAATATCCCTTTGATCTTGGGCGAGGGGGCGCCCACGTTAGGCCTCTCGGCGTGGCACCCCAACACCGCCACTGGTCTCCCGATATGTTCTCACTATTTGTTCTCGCGATGTGTTCTAGTTGTGGGTTACTTCCAAAAACTGACCGTTGCCCCCCCCCCCTCGAATGAATACCTTTGCATGATGTGGTGCATATGAGTGCTCTATTTAAATATGAGTATGTGATGTAATGTGACATAATTTGACATAACACAATACTATTGGTGGGTACATGGTGTGGCGGAAGTTTAGCATGAGTAATCCCTCTACCCTTAACTTTATCTCATTTTATCCATAACATTTCTACGGCACAAAATGCCCACCAAACATGGGTGAAAGATCTCATAATATTGATTCAAATGCTCACTCTTAGTTTATCCCGCGACCAAACTCAAAACACACGCACAAGCACTAAAAACAAGGACACACATGCAACCTTGACATGAACCACAATCTATATATATATATATATATATAGATTGTGGTTCATGTCAAGGTTGCATGTGTGTCCTTGTTTTTAGTGCTTATATATATATATATATATATATATATATATATATATATATATATATATATATATATATAATAAAAAAAAACCCTAAAGCACCAATGTTAGAAAACGCTAGTAACCGACCTCAAATTAACAACAAATAACCTCAAACACAATCAATTTTTACATGAACCACATAAAAATACGCGGAAGCACCAACGTTAGAAAATATAAAGTAAAAAAAATTTACAAAAAAGTAAATGAACATATAAGTATCGCTAAAAAAACAATAAAAAGAAAATATAGTGCAAAAGTTGTATAAAAGCATTCACATCAGGTTTTTTTATACTTTTTCCTACTCTAATAAAATGGTAAATAGAGAAGACACATGACATCATCACATTCGTCCTCACCAAGTTTTTCCTGTCTCTATCTCCTATTAATAATCATATTAATTACTAATATTATTTAATTCTTTTTATATTAAAATAATTTATAATAAATTAAGAAAAAGATCTTTTATTAATGTAATTTCTAAAAATGCAAATTTTTATAAATTAAGAATATTTAAAAAAAATCAAACTTTTTTAAAAATATGAAATATTTAAAACTGGTGTTTTTAATTAGTAAAATTTTTATTAAATAATTACAATTCAAAGTTATAATAAGAAAGTTTTTATAAATGATATTTTTTAAAATGTTTTTTAAAACAAAATATTTTATTCTATTTATAAGAAGGAAGATTTCAGTAATATTTTATATCATTTTATTATTAAAAAATTTTATTTCTATTTAATATTTTATTTATTCAACCCATGTAATACACGGGTTTACTAAAACTAGTATCTTTATAATTGCATTAAAAATTATTATTTTTTCTTTTTACTTTTCAACTAAATAATACACATTTATACCTTTATCACTATTTTCTTTTCTCCTATACTCACAATAACTTTAAAAAATATTTAAAAAATTATAAGAACTGAATAATGATTACTCAAATATACATAGCAATAGTAATATTTTCGCTCTCGTCAACGCACAACCGTTTCCTGAAATATAGAGAAATACACTCATAAAAATATAGGTTCCAATATAAGAAACCTATTAATCAGGTTTCCTATCACTATCTTTATAATAAAAAAATCATAATTTTTTTTTCTTTTTTATTAAATAATACTTTTCAAAAATATAGAAAAATTTATAAGAGTTTAACAATAATTTCATATAGATAAAAAGTAGTATATTCATCCACTTACAATCAATGTCTAAAATATTTACATAAATATTAAAAACCTACTACGAATGCCTGCTCTAAGAGCACTCACATCCCATTATTTATGTTAATCATTATAATTACATTAAAAATTATTTTTTTTTTCTCTTCTTTCAATTAAATCATATATTTTTATACATTTCTCATTATATTTTTTTCTCCTTTACTCACAACCACTTTTAAAAATATTAAAAAATTTATAAGGTTTGAACAGTGAATTATTAAATTTACGTTTGAAAAGTAACATTTTCTCTTTACTCCACTCACAACCACCCAAAACTATTCCATATAATATAAGAACTCTCACTCACATATTTTTAATGCATGGGCTGTGAATGCTCTAAGAGGATTCAAATCACACCCCATTCTTTATTTTTATCTTTATAATTACACTAAAAATTATTATTTTTTCTATTTTCTTTCAATTAAATAATATATATTCTGTACCTTTATCATTATCTTTTCTTTTTTCTCCACTCACAATCAATTTCAATAATATTAAAAAATTTATAAAAATTAAACGATAAATATTCAAATTTACTATACCCGGCAATTTTAACCCAATGATGTAAATTTGGGTTGATTTGGACACTTTATATAGAATGATGGGTTGAATTGGGTTAAGGTATTTTTGTAAAGGAGTCAAGATGGGCAACATTAAAAAATAGAAAAGATTTCAATAGGTCAAGATGGGTATTAGCAAATTTCAAATGGGTCAAGTTGGGCTCCTACATAGAGGTGGGCATAAAAACCGGGTTCGAACCCGACCCGGTGGACCCAACCCGGACCGGGGTACGGGTAGTACCCGATGGGAGGTGTACCCGGGTTGGACCCGTTTAAACCCGTAGGGTTGGAACCGGTTTTAGATTTCGAGTTTTTTTAGCAAACCCGACCCGAACCCGGGTTCGGACCCGGCCCGGTTGAACCTGATTTGAACCCGGTATTGGGGACACACACAAGAAAAGAAAAGAAGAATAAAAAAAAACTAAACCCGGTATTGGAACCGGTTTTTGACCCGACCCGACCCTACCCGGGTATAGCGGGTAGGGTTTTCAAGCAAGTGAACCCGACTCGGGTTCGTACCCGGATACACTAATACCCAGGTACACCAATTTTGTAACTTGTACGGAAAGAAAGAGGTTTATTTTATAACTTCTATCGTCAAATTTAATATGAACTCATTCTGACTCGCACCCATCCTGACCCATACCAATCCTAACCTGTTTTTTAAATTGACCCATCCTGACCCGAGTCCATCCTAACCCGAACCCGTTCTGACCCAACACCCTGCCCAACCCAACCCAACCCGCCCATTTTGCCGGGTGTAAAATTTACATATAAACAGTAATATTTTTATTTTTTTCACTAACAACCATTCAACCTCTAAGCAATTCCGTCCTAACGATCCGGTCAAATTATGTGAACTATGATTCTAGTTTGATTATTAATATTTAAAATAAATATTCCTTCAAATAAAAAAAACAACAAAAGATTAGATTCTTATTCTGACAATCTATTAGCAAGTCTTTTTGCCAGATTAGACAAAGAAAGCACAGCGTAAACAACAAACATCCCCAAAGCACCACACAGATTCTGCATAATCCTTTATAATAATAATAATAATATTATAATCGTATCAACCCTAAACAATCTACCACCACCACCACCACCATCATAATTCATACACCCCAAAATTTTTCAAACAAAAAGTTTCAGAAGATGATGTATAACAAGCCAACAACAATTTCATATCTGCGGCTCCATCATACGCGTGAAGTCCTCGAAGCACACGAACCCATCCCTGTTCTTATCAACATTACTGATCATACTCCTGCATTCCTCTAACGTGCACCGCCCATCCCCTAACGACTTTAACACCGCGAACAACTCCTCCGCCGTGATCCGGCCGTCGTGATCGGCGTCGAAGACGTCGAACACCTCTCGGAGCTCCGTATCACACGCCGGAGGTCCGAAGGCGGAGCTTATGGCGCCAAACTCCTCAAGCGTAATGATTCCGTCACCGTTTTTATCGATCTCGTTGATCATCAAGCTCAACTCCTCACGGATCGGAGGATCGGAGCCTCCGACCTGGTTTAACACGGCTTCGAGATCCTCTCGTGTTATTCTTCCGTCACCGTCGGTGTCGATGAACCGGAAGGCTTGCACGAGCTCGAAGTGGACGTCGGTGGAGACCTCCGACCACTCGTCGGAGGAGATTTCGTGCGGCGGAGGTAAGACGCTCGTCGGAGTGGCGACGCCGGTGGATTTGGACTTGCGGTGGCGGTGGCTGGGCTCCGGCGAGTCGGAGGACGTCGTGGCGGAGGAATGGGAGGAGGAGGGATCGGATCTGGAGACTGAACGGCGGTTTTTTGATCGGAAAAGGTGTTTGGGGTGGAGTTTTCCGGCGAGTTTCATGGTGACTGTGAGAGAGTGTGTGTGTGTGTGTGTGTGTGTGTGTGTGTGTGTGTGTGTGTTGTGAAGAAGAGAGGAAGGAGGGGGGGTGTTTTATGGTGGAGTGAGAGGGCGCTTCGTGGAAGCTTCGTAGGAGACAAGTAGAAGGACTTTTGTATAGGGGTGAGTTTTGATGTGAGTGTTATGGTTGGTTGTTTGTTGTTTTGATGCTGACTTTCTTTTGGGCTAATCACTGGCTTACACGTGTCATGCTTTTTTCCATTAATCAAACTAGGTTTTTTCTCGTGTTACGTGATGTATGAGAGTTTTATCGTTTTTTTATTTGTCATTATCTTCTTGGTTTGCAGAAAACTATTAAAATAGATACCAAAATTGGTTAAGATGACACCGATGATACAATGTTATCAATGATGTTTTTCGTTCATAATAGTTTTAGTTTATCACGATAATAATGCATACAATTAAGCTAAAAATAGTTAAATTACATCTTATTTTGTGAGAACTCTAGAAACCAATCTCAGCCACACAAATTAAGTCACATGCAACTCACATGTCATTTTCATCTTTTTTTTAAAACGTTCATAACTTTTTTTCACGACATTATTTTTTCAAAAAAATTACACCATAAAATTCAGTATTTTTTTATCTTTTCAACGCCTACCATATTGATATATTTTTTAAAAAAAAATCACCTACCTGTTATTTACACATGTGTAAATCCTGTTATACACATGTGTAAATCTGTTTTGTCACATGTGTAAATCTGGTTTTACACATGTGTAAAACGAATTTCGAAAAAAAAAACGAGTTTTTTTTTTATTTTTTAAATTTTTTTTTATTTTTGTTATGAAAGAGTTTTTGTGTATTTATTTTTTTTATTTTCACCTTATTTTTTGTTTTATAATTTTTTATATTATGTTTATATTATTTACCATTTTGTCATTAAAAACTAGTGGCTCACATTGGTTCCTAGAGTTCTCGCAAAAAATAGGAGTTCTTATTTGATCCTTCCCCTATATAACTATACAAAGAAAATTGAATTTAAATTCAAACTATTAATTACTGATTAATATTAATCGTAATTAACAATTTGACTAGTGGTAGCCTCAACTTTTAGTTTTGTGACAGATAAAAATCCACACTAACAGAGTGTTAACTCTATTTATTTTTTATGACGTGTCGTTTGACATGACAACGAGTTGGACTTTTTTAATTTATTTTAAAAATTGACTCCTATTAAAGGTTTAAACCATCATACATATCTCTCCTAGGAATCCAACCGATGACAACCTTCTAGGCAAGCATCTTCATTCCGATCGATTTGTTGGGTATGTATTCAATCGATTTAGTTTTTGAAAAATGTTGTTTTTTTTCTTGTTCGATCAATGGAGAAACCACAAGGCTTTCATATGATTTTGCTTTTGTTTCTTTTTTCCCTATTCGATTCGAACTACTGACTTTTCATACATTTTTTTTAATTTAGTGTTGTTCATTTGTGATCAATGGAGAAACCACAAGGTGATCTTGTCTTGATGAATGATTCAATGTCTGATTCTAAAAAAGAAATCGCCGAAGGTTAAGTGAAAGGATTTGATGATTGTGTGCATGATGAAAGAATTGGTTTTAAATCAGATACAAATGATAAAGAATGGTTAAAATCTATTGTTGAAATAAAAGGGTTAATATAGAAGACGAAAATTCACAAAGAAAGTTGATTGAACGTTATTTGAAAAGAACAGATGATCATGTTGTTGATGATCTAGGTTATAGCAGTTACTAGGGGTCTGAAGGTGATGTTAATACACTAGGGGAGAATGAAGAAGATGAAATTAAAGAAAACAAGATGAAAATAGATATTCCAGTTATATATGATACAGATTGGAATAAGTGGATTTGGGTGATTGGTACAAGATTTCCTTCGAGGGATGCATTCAAAGAGGTAGTGAGAAAATATGCCATAGCAAAAGGAAGGAACCTTTTCATCTCTGTTAGTGATAAGAATAGGCAAGGGAGAGTAAATGTGAAATGTGAGAATGGGTGTGCATTTAAAACTTTACCTTTCTTTAGATAAGATCAAGGGTTGTTATATGATTAAAACTACAAATGACAAGCACACATGTTAGAGTAACATGGCAAAACATAGGCAATTAACTACTCAGGTTTTAGCAAGTGAGTTTTTGCCCTTATTCAAAGCGAAGCCACATTTTCATGCAAAAGATATCCATTAATTAGTTGTTAAGGATATGTTTAAGGTTTTGATAGCGATATGGATGGCATATAAAGCTAAGAGATGTGCATATATGAAGCTTCATGATTCCATGAAGGAACATTACAGCAAGATGGGTTCTTATTTAGAAGCTCTAAGGATTATAAATCCAAACCCCACATTTAAACTTGTAATTAATATTCCACCCAACATAGAGATAGGTTGTAATGTAGATGTTTTTCATAGAAATTTTGTTTGTTTTGATAGAGATAAGAAGGGAGTTGTGGCTGGTTGTAGGAAGTTATTGTGTCTTGATGGTTGCTTTCTTAACATGTTTCTTGGAGGTATGTTATTAGCTGCTATAGAAGAGATGGCAATGAATTTTTAAAAATCGAATATTTGAACAAGTTATTGATTTTGGCTTTTGTAATACTAGTTTCGATCTTCACTATTTTGGTTATTATGTTTATTGTTCGAACTTATTAAATGCTTTACATTAATTAGATGTTTAAACTATTTATTGACTTTGATTTTAGGATATATGATTTGATCATTATATTTTTACCAAGTACTTTATAAACTAGCGTTAATGACATAATAACTTAAAATGAAAGTTAAATTGGGATTGTTATTGGTTACAAAAATAAAAGTTAGACTATTAATAGTCAGGTTATTAGTTTGAATTAATATAAGCCAATAGGTCATAGTTTGGGCTAGTTAAAACCAAATCATTACCACGTCACTCGCTACATCACTTGCCACGTCACATGAAACGTCATCAAAAATAAACGGAGTTAACACTCTGTTAGGCAGGGACTATTATTGGTCACAAAATTGAAAGTTGAAAATCCCATCTGTCAAATTGTTAATTGGAATAAATATTGTCCAATAAATAATAATTTAGATTATTAAATTTAAATTTTCTTATATAACCATGTGTTCTTCTATATTTTATGAAAATAAAATGGTACTATAATCGGCATTTCACCATAAATCAAATGTTATAAGAAAAACTTGTGTGACAAAAACGTACTAAAACTAGCACTTTAAGTAACTTTTTAACACTTTAAGTAACTTTTTAATATATACATATATAATAATTTTATTTTGGGTTAATGGCTTTAAATACTCTCAACTATTAGGAATTGGTCGCTGCCACCCCCAAGTATCATTTTGGTGAATATAACTCCCAAGTAAACACTTCGATGTCTGTATCACCCGCCGTTTGTCAAAACCCTAACAAATGAGCTGATTTATTTTGGTCATTGTGTAAAATAAATCAGCTCATTGTGTCATATACTTTCATTGTGTCATATATTTTATATCATTTGTTAGGATTTTGACAAACGCCGGGTGATACAGACAAAAAAGTGTTTACTTGAGAGTTATATTCGTCAAAATAATACTTGAGGGTGGCAGCGAACAATTTCCAATAACTGTGAGTATTTAAATTCATTAACTCTTTTATTTTTAGTATGACTAAAATTTATGTTAGTGTCACGTAGGCAAAATGTGTGATTTAAATATTAGTTAATTATTATCAGTTATTTATTTGTAATTTTGGAAAATCATACATCATTGTCCTCTAAGTCAAATTACGTAAAATGAAACAAGCATACCTTATGATTCAAAATTTTTTTCTATTCTAAACACGTGCTTGCTTGCCCACCATATATCATTTCATAAAAGAAAAATACTGCCGTGGTATCCTTTTTCGTTTGTTCTTGAGTTTTTTTATGATGAAAATATTTAAGCCAGAAGTATATGTATAGTTTGGTCAAATTTATATTTTAGAGATAAGTGAAAATTTCATATTAGGGTTGATAAATGTCTTAGCGTAGAATCGGGAGGTATCCGTTGAAAAACAAACTGCATGAGGCATAGAACCAGTATATAGGGAGAGTGTACTCCATAGTTGAGGTTAATTATTAAATGTATAGTTTGCCTACGAAAATTATGATTTGAGATTTTAAATAACATGCATGTTTGAATATTTAATTTTAGAGTCAATTACATTTATTTATTAGCTTTTGCTAATAAATGTTTTTAAAACCTATTATAGGTAAAAACATATAATATATGTTAGCTAGGGTTAAGGCTCAAAGGATGTTGACTCTTTAAGTCCAGATAACCCATATTGTACATATAAGCCAAGTGAATTGGTAAAATAATCACGATTATCTAGGCACATAAATCCGTAGTGCTTGTATATTTGTAAACTGATATTTGTACACTTAAATTTTGATTGAATATAAAGGGTTTTAAATCCCTTTTGAAATATATGAAAGTTTTGACATAACATTGATGTAATACAGTTTACGAAAAATATGATTTTGATATAAATTATTCCGCCGTGTAAATAATTTGAAGCCACAAAACGAACGATCGAAACCAACAGATCACACGACCCTGGAGTGCTCAAAACCAGCCATGAATCGCCTTGGTGAAAATCTTATCGGCCTCGAATGAATCCGGACATGAGTTGATAAATAAATGTTCTCTTAATAAAAAAATATGACTGTGGTAACACATAAGCCCAATGCAACAACCACGGCCTTAGAGCATTCACAGTAGTTTCCTTATTTTCGATGTGATTATGTGCCCTATATTATGGGGATTGGTTGTTAGTGATTGTGAGTGAAGGAGAGAGAAAATATATGAGGAATGTATCATGATTCCTCATATTTGAGAAAACACGGTACAACTCCCATAAATTTTTTTAATATTTTTAAAAATAGTTGTGAGTAGAGAAGAGAGAAAATGTAATAATAAAGATATTAAAAATATTATTTAATTGAAAATTGAGTAAAAATATTATGTTTTTAGTGTAAATACGAGGATGAGAATAGGGATGGGGTTGCTAGTGTGAATGCTCTTAGGGGAATGGGTTCTATGCCTGTGACGGCTGAGGTGGCGTGCCTACACCCTGGGTCACGGAAGCATAACACATGGCCTAACTATAGTTTCAAGAATTACTTTAACTTCATAGCCATAACTAGCTTTTTAATATTGTTGTTACATTTACTTGATCTTCATTATATTTATCAATCTTGTGAAATTTGTTTATAGATTTTTATTATGAAAAATGCGTGCGTGCGCGCTCGCACACACACTCTACTCGGGTAATTTACACTTAAAATCACTATACTTGCACGTACTTCGTAAATTATAATTCACCATTTTTGTTGAAGAGTATGCTAGTGCCATTAGAATGTCCTTTTTTGAATATAAATAATATAACTTTTAGAATTCAAATATATAAATGAATGAATCCTAATAACTATTTAGTGAATAATTAACTTGAAGTAAAAAGGAGGCTGTGAGAAAAAAGTTTACTAAATTAAATTAAGTTGTAGACCTAGGAATATATTTAGATGGCGTGTGAGTTACACGTTTAATACATACACACACAAAGTTAGAAATGTGTGTATTATACGACTTAAATAGAAAAAATATTAAACTAAATAAAAATACTAGTAATAAGGATTTAAAAGTTATGAAACCAAAGCACAGAACAAACTTATTTAATAGAAAAAGGAGGAAAATAAACGATAGCTCACAAAATTTTAACAAGTAAACACCCTCATTTACTTATTTATTAGATATAAAAAATCAAGCGTAAAAAGTAGATCGTTTTTTATATTAACATATTTAAATAATAGCATTTACAAGTGATCTTATAAGTAATGCAATTTTATTGGTTCACTTATTTTTTTATTGATGTATTTACAATATATAAAAAGTTCGAAACAAGAATAATTTCTTGGTTTAGTAGTAGAGCTTTTCTTCTATCTTATTGCCATCCCGTTTTCAATTCTCGGCGATTACATTTTGACTAATAGCACTGTATTTTTTTATTCCTTTTTTTAAAAAAATTTTGATAATGTTTTTTCTTTCTTTTGTATGTAAATGAAAATGAATTATTATATATTTTGGTTTCCTTTTTTTATTATTTTAATATTTAACTAAAGGTTTCTAAATCAGTTAAATAATTTACTAATTTTACCCTCGCAATGTTATTTTTCCTTAAGATTTTTAATGTATATCATTACGACATTCTTATTAACATGTCCTAGAAGCACAAACATACAAATATCATGACCCTGACACAGTTTCGAACTTGCTTGAGAAATGCTAACGCCCGAGAAGCTTAAACATACACGTATAATAACCATGACGTGTCGCCTTACCCGCGGCAAAGCACGGGATAGCCTCCTAGTTTATACTAATTAAATAAATACAGTTTTAAAATTTTTATAACTATTTTAAATCATATATCAATTACTATTCTTTCAACATATTTAGTTTGCTAAAATATTAAAATCATATGCTAAACATGCAAACACCATGAGCACACAAGAAGAAGAATACACATGACACACGAGAACAAACACCAAGCTACAAACCACCATCACTAAGAACACACTAACTAATCAAGATATAAACTAATTTGTATCTAGACACTCTTTAAACCAAAATCCAACATATAGTTTAAAACAAATACATGCTAAACATGTATTTAATTACTGTAACACCTGTAAAAACAAGTGTGAACTGGTAATCTATTCTCCCGCAGCTTTCAAGGAATCTATTAAATGTTTAAACCAGTCACAATAATCTGATATAAACAAATAGTATTCTTTTAGGAGTCTAAATCGACTAAAAAATTTGAGTTTGTTTTACAAAACTTGAGGAAAATATGATTTTTGAGTAGTTTACTTTAATACACTATATATAAGTTTGTTTCACGGTTCATCAAATTTGATACCAATTGCAAGATGAGCAATAGACGGTGTAAGAGTAGTATTGACTATAAAAGTAACAATCCAAAAAACATGTAATTTTAAAATTAACAAAGTTAATCTTACGACGTTTATTCACAAGAGAAATACAACCACATAAAGAATTTTTGACATTTATTGACAGTGGAAGAATAAATATTACACAGTTAAACATATATATACTTTAGGTGATGATAATTCAAAGATGGACCAACTCTAGTATAGTGTACACATCGATAACAAAAGCACTAACTATATTCTAGTAGAGAAAATAAATAATATTAGCTCATATAAAGGGTTTGATGTTATAAGTTATCATTTATAAAATATAGCACAAATAAACTATTTTTATGTAACTAGTCTACTAAAACTTCTTAGCACATTTAACTAGAAATTATGACACATGATGATTCGGGAAAAATTTAACTACAAAGTTTTGAAAAACTAAAAAGTTTAAGAAAGATTAAAATGTTGACACGTGTTTTTTTTATCAAAATTAAGTTGATGGTAAAATTGGTAATATTCCCCCTTCTCAAGTTTCATATTTTCTAAAAGGGTTATTTAATTGGTTTTAATAATCCCAAGTTTTATTTATTGGTTGAGATTAATCCTAACTTACGAAATGTTTGCAGACACTCTCAACTTTAAACTTATTTTCCTCCAACTATCTCTTACTAACTAAGAGTTAACATCCGTTGGTTTTTTTGATGAAATGGGGCCAACATTGAGTCATTTTTCAACTCCGCCGCCGCTCGGCCTCCATGAAGTCCATTTTCGGTGTCTAGCCTCTAACGTTATCTGAAATCTACCTCCAATGTGTTAAGTGGTTTAGATCACAAGGTGGAGATTGACGGGTCTTAGGGTGCAGAAGTTTCATATTGACGGACCAGATGGTTGATTTCAAATTTCTGCTTATTGTTTTGGCCATATAAACAGTCCATGTAATCGAAAAACTAACGATATTAACTCTCAGTTAGTAAGAGATCGTTGAAGGAAAATAAGCTCAAAGTTGAGAGTGTCTGTAAACATTTTCTGAGTTGGGATTAATCTCGACTAATAAATAAAAGTTAGAATTATTAAAATCCAATAACCCTTTCTAAAACGCTCGTAACTTTTACATACGACATTATTTCTTAAAGAAAATAACACCATAAATACGAGTATTTTTTATCTTTAAAACGCGTATAGTGTTGATTTAAAAAACAAAGTTTTTTTATTGTTTTTTTAACTTATTGTGTAATTTCTGTTGGTTATTATGTAATGTTCTGAATTGACAAGGATTACACAATTATCCGATAAGAATTACATAATGAACTGGAAACCTGAAAAGTTTATAATTTTCAGCATTGTTTTATTTGAAGATCATTATTTTAAAAAACACAATGCGTAACACAATGGTCAACATTAGACACAACGCATAACATAATGACCAGTACTAGATTCGATGATTAACAATAGACAAAATGAGCTGATTGACAACGATTACATCTGATTAAAATTACAAAATGAACTTGAAAAAATAAAAATATTATATTTTTAGCATTATATTATATAAAAATTATTACTTAAGAAAAACACAATGATCTACATTAAAAACAACGAGGTGACAAATATTGCATAATGTTCTTATATTACATAATGATCTGATGAATATTACATAATGAGTTGAAATAACGTGAAAATAACTTTATTTTCTTTGTATCGACATTTATAGGCGCCTTAAAGATAAAAAAACGCTTGTTTTTATGGTGTAATTAAAAAAATTAATGTTGTATGTAAAAGTTACGAGTGTTTAAAACTGATGAAACTTGAAAATATGACTAAGACTAAAATACCACTGGTATATATTATTTAATATTTTAATTATTTATCATTATGTTATCAAATTTTCTTATCCTTTGAATCTAAGATCATGAGTTATAATCCTTTCCGGCCTTTTTAAATTTTCCTTTCTTTTTATAATTACTCCACCTTAATGATTAAATGTAAGCAAACCAAGCTTTTTAACTCCCACCACATGGATCATAGTTGGTTTTCACATCTAAAGAATAATTTAAGATGTTGTAGGCTTCTAGCATTACTGTCTATATTTTCAATAACATTACAAAAAAATGTTAGTATTAAATTACTAGACTACTATCCCGTGTATTACACGGGTTGAATAAATAAATATAAAAGTTAGTAATGAAAATTTATTAATTAAAAAACAATATCTTAAGATATGATATTATTGTAATTACGTACGAGTAAAGATTTTAAAAAATAAAACAAAGATATCATTTTTAAGCTTTTATTTTTCATTATTTTATTTTTTAAAGTTTTTTAACATTTTGTTTCAAAACAAACGTTTTAAAAAAATATCATTTTTAGTAATTTTTTATTTTTATAAAAGTTTGATGTTTTAGAAAAATTTTATATTTTATAAAAAGGTTTGTTTATTTAAAAATTGTATTTATAGAAAGATCTCTTTTCATAAATTATAAAAAAATACTTTTAATCTTGAAATAAATTAAATAAAATTATAATAGTTAATGCTATTATTTATAAGAAGAGAGAAGCGGGAAAATAAAATTTAGATGATTTATAAACGTGCTATGTGTCACTAAAACATTCTTTTATTAGTATAGATAGATATTTATTAATGGTGTGGGGCTAACCCACTTGATAGAGGCTTTGCTTCTTAGAAGGGAGGTCCTGGGTTCAAACTCAAGCATAGTTGAATATGAAGTAATTTAGAAGTAGTAGTAGGATATATTTACCGTTAAAAAAAAGATATTTATTATTCCCTCGCTTTTAAACTTTAAAAAATCAAAATTCATAGATAAGATGGAAAATATAAAACATCAAAGGCCACAACTTTGGTTGAATAATTAAATAGCAAATATAGTATACGCACACCACTACACATGCTTTTAAAGACGTGTAAGTAAATACCTAACCTTTAATTTAGACTCACACATTCCAAGATAATCTTAAAAAACATAAGTCATATAAAAACAAAAACATTCAGTATATTCTTTTATTAGTTAACTAAAGCAAGAAAAAAACGATTTTTGCTAATAATATTATAACTGACTTACAAATTAAACCTCTTATATTGTAAAGCATTAACAAAAAATATTACTAATATCCTCAAAATATGTTCATCTAGCATTTAAGAGTTGATTAACAGAGTATGTACTTACTTATAATAATACTAGCTTTAGTAAACCCGTGTATTACACGGGTTAAATAAATAAAATACTAAATATAATAAAAATTTAATAGTTATAAAACGATATTTTAAGATAAAATTTGATTAAAATTATGTATAAGTAAGGACTATAAATAATAAAATAGTAATATAAACTTTTTAATTTTTTATTTTTAGACTTTTTTTTTTATTTTTCTCAAAAAAAATTAAAAACTTTGTTGTTTTAAAAGTTTCTTAATTTATAAATTCAATGTTAGAATATTTAAAATTTTTAAAAAGGTTTGATGTTTTAAAAGTTTTTTAATTTATAAATATTTATTGCTTTAGAAACAATATTAATAAAAATATATATTTCTTAATTTATTGTTTGTAATTAATGTGATATTAATAGAAGAGAAAAGCGGAAAAATTTTGGTAAGATGAAATGTTGTGATGCCATGTGTCCATCAAAGTTACTATTTTATGAGAGTAGAAAGATATGCATGTACTTACTTATAATAGTACGTATATACGGAAAGTTTATTTAATCGAAAAGTTATGTTGTATTAAAGATTCTTTTAATAACTTTAAAGAACCCTAGTATCATGTTATTATATTTCGTTTTTTACAACCTTATTTTTATAAAAAAGATTAAAACACAAGGTTAAAAGTTAATAAATATTCTTATAGTTTTATTTTTGTATTTTGTAAATTACTTCAACACACACCTATATATTAAAAATTAGTTATATTATTTACATATATTTCAAATTGAACTTGATATACGAGTAATTAAATATAGGACTATCATATTCTAGATAACTTTATAAGAAATACTAAAGTAAACGAATAGAATTAATAAACATATATCTAAACAGTTGACAAATACACCATCAATTAATCAAACATTTACTATTGTGATGTCACAAACATGCAAAAAGTCGCCTTTATTAAAAGTGGAAAGAGTATATTATTTCATTTGATTTCTTTTTAGTAGAAATTTAAAAAAATAAGTGGTACAAATTTTATCTAGTGCCATATTGTTTTGTTTATTAATAAAGGAGACCATTTCGAATAAAATCTATGGACCTTGCTAAAAGGAAAAAAGTATCTATGGATGAGTTCCCCGTTATAATTTTATTTTTCGGGGATGTTCACGAATAGCCCCCACACTTTTAGTAGTCTGTCTTGTTAGACTCCTTTAAAATATCAAGCTAGTTAAAAATTCTGTCATCTATTAATTATATTTTTAAAATATTCTACTTGGGCTAATCAGTAATACTTAGAAAAATCATGCATAAGCACGATTTAAATTTAAATCATGACGTAGTGTATATCTCTCTGATAGTTCAACAACATCAACAGCATATAGAAGTTGAGCTATGAATCCTTGGATAAAGTTTGAAGAATAACAAACATGATCTTTTCATTGATCACTACAAGAAAAACAATCTATTGCGACGACGACATGTCGCTGGCATAGGTTGACCTACCGCGAAGGATAGGTCTAGATACCCTATAACAACAACTTGGGAAAACCCTTCAAATATTTGTTGTGATAGGATCCCTTTGTTGTAGTGGATGTTCTAGCGGGTAGAGAGCACAAGTGTCTACGTACCCTTCAATACCAAACTGTCTGACATGCGCGGTCTAACTCTCAGCAGCCTGCCTTGCATATTGGAAGACATTTTGTAAACACATCAACTAAGTTCCTACAAGAATATAACATAGTAGATAGTTATTATGCATTTTGATATTAATTATTTGGTATACACATGTCCAAGGCTAACGTGTCTAGAATTTTGACCATACACCATACTACAAGCCCCAAAAAGTGTTGTTTCAATATTATAGTGTAATGACACCTTAAATCGATTGTTGCCATAACCCACCCAATTTGATCCATATTAAGCCATAAACCAAGTCTAGTTTAACTAATACGTTAGGGTCTCCTAGTTGAATTCCCTAGTTCAATTCCTCTAGAGATTGACACCGGTTAAACTTATCATGCCAATTTCAACGAAAATGTGTTAAGTCTAGCTAGAGCTCGTTGATTATTTTCTAAAAATAAAACTAGATTTCACACATCAAGTGGAGAAGACAAACCCTTTAAATGGTTTCATATAGACGTCTTCATCCAAGTATCATTTTTAGCTTATTTGAAATAAAAGTTAGTTATAAATAAAACCTAAGACGCTAAGTTAAACTAAGTACCACAATTCCTCTAAATGTGCGTATTCATTCATACATATTTGCACCAGATGAATTCCTAAGTATTGGTTGTAACTAGGATTTAGGATATACATCTTTATTATTTATTGCCTCTTTCCAAACTACTGAATTTCAAAATGTTAAGCCTCTTAATGAGTCTCTTGAGTATCTTCTACAATAAATATAATTGTTTGATAGTCGATAAAATCCATGTCTAAAGAAAGGTAACCTCAAACTTTAAAATACTTAAATTTTCATATTTCATAATGATGTTTTTAGTTTCTTTGAAATGACTTTATTGTTAACATGTCACATGGTGAGAACAAAAATCATTATTAAAATTGCATTGACCAACATGACATTAATCATGTCTTGTAAAACCCCACTTCCTTTAAGTCACAACATTATTGAGGTTTACATAGTGTTATCGATCAATCTTTGTGACTCATAGCAGGAAAGTAATTATGTAAAACACTACTTTCTGCCTCTATCACTTTTTAATAATTTTAAGTTTCTTAACGATAATTTCTAGATTTTTTATAATAAATCCATCACAATCATTTTATGTTGTGACATACAGTATTAAATCACCAGAACATCCCATTAGTAAAAAAAAAATCTTCCTATCTCTTTGATTTTACCAATATACATCTTGAATAATAATCAAATTTTTTTTTAATAAGACTCTAAAGTTTTAAAATTATTTAAATTAAATCATTCAGCTTTCATTTTTATAAAAATTAAAGGTTTTAACATGATTTTTAGATTATTTTTCTTATGTTTCAATTAAGTAATACATTTTCCTTTTTTTAATGCTGATGTGAAGTTGTGACATGAATTTTATTTTATTTTTACGTTTTACGATAATTAACATGTTTTTTAATTCTTTTAATATAATTACATATATTGAAAACCTCGACCTCCGCATCTTATCCTTCATTTATTTCTTGACATAAAAAAAATCCACTGATGGCTTGATTTGATGGTTTAATGATCTAATTTGAACAAAATATACATTAGTAAACTAATTGTAAGACTTTTAAAATTTAATTATTATTTTATGACATTTACCCATCAACAAATCATCAATAAAAGTTACGATACACCTATTCACACCTTCTGTTAGTCACCAGGTTGTCAATTTAGTTTGAATATATCCAAATGAACTAATTAAGGCAACTAGGCAAGGATTTAAGTTTGTCTTTGATCAACCTATTATTTTCTTCACTATAGGATCCTTAAATTAAATTGTTTTTTATGGTCATATAGTTTATATTTTCTATACGATAATGTAAGGCCCTGTTTGATTCACAAAATTCTCAGGAATTAAAATTAAAATTAAAATTGAAAAATTTTTCATTTAAAATCCTGTTTTGTTGGTCAATGAATAAAATTGAAATTGAAAATTTTTCCCTCATTCCTTGGAATTCACATTCCTTCCACTTACCCATGAAATGTTTAACAATCCAATGAAATGTCCAAAATTAGCATTTTAATTCCACTCAAAATTAACCAACCAAACACGGGTTATGTAACATCCAGCCCCTCATATCACCAATATTGTCCGCTTTGCCCACGAGGAGCTCACGGATTTGCTTTTGGTTGCTTGGGTGAAAACTTCCCAGGGAGGTCACCCATCTCTGAATTGCTCCCATCTGAGCACGCTTAACTGTGAAGTTCTCCTCAAATCCACAGCCAATACGCCCAAAACGCGTTGGTGATATTAGAGACAGAACATTCCTTATGAACCAGTAATCTCTCATGTCCACGACCGATGTGGGATCTGCCTAGGGTGTTACAATCACCCCCCCTTTGGATTCATCGTCCTCGATGAGGTTTGCCCCATCATCCCCATCAGGGATTTGGGATTTGTCTAAGGTGTCCATCTGAACACCCCCGGGGACTCACCATCTTTGATTAGGTTAGCCCCACCATCTCGAACGACACAAGAGTGGCTCTGATACTATTTGTAACACCCGACCCCTCATACCACCAATATTATCCGCTTTGCCCACGAGGAGCTCACGGATTTGCTTTTGGTTGCCCGAGTGAAAACTTCTAGGGAGGTCACCCATATCTGAATTGCTCCCACCTGAACATGCTTTATTGTGGAGTTCTCCTCTCATCCACCGTCAATACGCCCAAAACGCGTTGGTGATATTAGAGGCAGGACATTCCTTATGTAACAGGATTCTCTTCTGTCCATGGCCGATGCGAGATTTGCCTAGGGTGTTACAGGTTATCAATTTTAACAAGATTCCAATTTCAATTCCTATTATGATTCCTTTGCAAAACATTTTGCGAACCAAACGACCCTTAAGTTATCGTAGCGAATTCATGAGGGTTTCGAGCTACACATAGCATGTCACTATTGGGGTTAGGTTTCCTCTGTCATTGTTATCATTGCACTCATATAAATAGTTGTTCAATAATAAATAATATCTTATCAAGTTTTCATAATTCATTACTTTACAAGTACTTTTTCAGTAACTTCGTAGATGACTAAAGTATTCAATTATCGTAAGTAGTAGACACTTAATGTGGTAAGCAAGAGCTTCATCTTTCCCCTTGAACAAGCGAGTTTCATACCATCTATATGTTCAGACTTATTATAATCATATCCAAAACTACTTGTAGTATTCCTAAAAATTTCAATAGTAGACACTTAATCTTGGATTTTTTTGAAACACAATAAAGAATGATACAATAGGCTTCTGTATAATATCTAATGACAATTTATTTGACAAGAGAAAGGTATATGGATGTTGAATAACCATTTTGGTAAGCGATTTGGCCATTAACAAAAACAAGTATAAGCTAGTGGATGCCCCTTTTGTTGTATGGTAAAAAGAAGTCTGGAATCTTGGTCGGTTATTCTGAGTGTGACCACTTATTTGGTTAAAAGCACTAAGACCAGCACTAGCATCAGGAAGGTCGTATTCGTGGTTCAAAACTAAAGGGGTGTGAATATAAGAACAATAGTTTATAGTTGACCATCTCAATTGCAACTATATATGTAGATCACATATACATAGATGTACAAAAACAAAAACAATTTAGTTCTTAGTAGAAAACAACAAAAACATCCTAAATACTTATAAATAGTAAATAGAGTGTATGAAAGATAATATTTCTACTTTAATAAAATGGTAAATAAAAGAAACATACGACATCACTATATTTATTCTCATCAAGTTTTTTCATCCCTCTCTTCTATTAAATAACATCATTAATTACTAATATTATTCAATTTTTTTTTATATAAAAATAACTAGAATATAAACCCCGTGTAGAACACGGGTTGTATAAATTCAATGCTATATTTTTAATAACAGAGATTTTCATATTACATATTTATGGAATACTAGCTTTAGTAAAACCTTGTATTACACGGCTTGAACAAATAAAATATTAAATATAACAAAAATTTATCAAGTATAAAACGATATTTTACGATAAAATATAATTAAAATTACGTATAGTAAGAACAATATGTAATAAAACAATTATATCAACTTTTTAAACTTTTGGTTTAAAAACTTTTTTTCCAAAAAAAATAATAAATATTTTGTTTCAAAGCAAACCGTATTAGAAAATATCATTTTTAAAAAATTTCTCATTATAAATTTCAATTTTAATTATTTTTTATTTATAAAAAATTAACTTTTAAAAAACACTAATTTTAAAAAATTTTGATGTTTTGTAAAAATTTCTTATTCTATAAAAATTATTTAGAAATAACATTAATAAGAAGATCTTTTTAAAATTTATTAAAAACTATTTTTGTTCTAAAAAAAGTTAAATAATATTATTGATAATTAAGTTAATTATTTAATAGTATAGAGAAGCAGGAAATTTTGATGAGAATGAATGTGGCGCCGCCACGTGTCATCCTAAGATACTTTTTTATTAGAATAGAAAGATTATATAGTTTTTAAATATATATTTATTTTAAAATAATAAAATACTTTATAAAAATAATTATAAAATTTTTTTAATAAGAGAGAGACAAAAAAAATTATAAAAGCAATTAAAAATAATTTGTATAATTAATAGGAGAGAGATGCGTGAAAAAAACATTAAGCATGCATGAGAGAGTGACACGCGTAGCTTAAAATTTTTATTTATTAGTATAGATTTTATAATAAATTAAAAATTTTTTTATTACTGTTATGTCTAAAGAAATAAATTTATATAAAATAAGAAAATTTTTTAAAACGTCAAACTTCTTTAAAAATATGAAATATTTAAAACTGGTGTTTTTTAAAAAGTAATTTTTTTATAAAATAATCAAAATTAACAGTTATAATAAGAAAGTTTTTATAAATGATATTTTTAAAATGCTCTTTTTAAAATAAAGTATTTATTTAATTTATAATAAAAAAGATTTCCATCATATCTTATATTAAAATATTATTTTATTAATAAGAATTTTTAATTTTATTTAATATATTATATATTCAACCCATGTAATACACGAGTTTACTAAAACTATTTATACACACACACGCACACACACACACACACACACACACATATATATATATATATATATATATTTTAATTAAGAAAAAGAAAATAAGAATTAAAACAACGTGTTAAAATTGGTGTTAAGAAAATAAGAAAAAGAAAAAGAAAGACGAGTGCTTAAAACAACGTGTTAAACATCACAATTAAGAATTAAAAGAAAATATATAAGTATTTAAAATTGGTTCTATATTTAAATGTTACACGTATATAAATTACCAAATTTAACTTTTTTAAGAATATTCTTGTATGCTAGTTGTCGTATTGAGGAAATATATTTTTGTAGCGAAATATAACTCTGACGACCCTGCGCGCCAAAGTGGTTTGAAAAAAAAATCAAAATTCGTTTATAATTGACCATCAAACATTAAAAATTGGTCTTTGTCCATTCGAAATCTTCTTCGGAATATTAGAAATGTTGGATTATTATCAACAAAGTATTGTGTCACTCATCTTTTATGAGCCTCTTCATGATCATTCCATAGCATGTACCTTAAATAGCATACATAATATTTTTAAACATTAAACATAGATAATAATAATAATATGAAAAGAAACAATTAATGATAAAGAAACCACCATAGTCAAAAACTCAAATACGCTTACGTGCATTTGAATCTACATCTTCCGAGCTTGACGAATCATGAATTTTAAAATCTATGGATTGATAGTTTAAATGAATTCAAAAGGTAGTAGATTATTTTTAGAGTATAAAAAGATAGAGGTCATAAGTTTATATAAGGCACTAGATTTAGTAAATCCGTGTATTATACGGGTTGATAAATAAAATATTAAATTGAATAAAAATTTCTAAAATGATATATTGAGATAAGATATGATTGAAATTACGTATAATTAAGGACAATCAGTATTAAAACAATAATATCAATATTTAAAACTAAAATATTTTGTATTTATAAAAAAGTCTTATGATTTATAAAATTTCTCATTTTATAAAAGTTTGTTTTTTAGAATTAACATTAATAAAAATATCTCTTTCTTAATTCATAAAATATAATTTTAATCTAAAAAATTAAATAATATTATTAGAGTTTGTTTGGTATGAGATAATGAAATGAACGAATAAATGGAATGAATGATGTAATGCAGTGGATGATTGAATAAAATAAATTATTATATTTCATTGTTCTGTTTGGTTTCTTTTTAAGAATGTATTGAATCATTACTTTGTGTTGTTTGTCAAATAAGAAAAAAAGACTGGAATTAAATATAAAAGTGGTTATGGTGTGATGGCTGGTGGCTAGTGGTGGTTCCCGGTGGCAGCGGTGGTTTTTGGTGGCAGTTGTGGTGGCGGCCGATGGTGGTGGCTATTGGCGGCCGATGGAGGTGGTGCATGGTGGTAGCTGGTGGTGACTGCGGTAGTAGAGAGCGGCGATGGTGGCTGTGGTGGGGACCGTTAGTGGTGGTCGTTAGTATTGATCGGCTATGGTGGCTTTGGTGGTGACTGGCGGTGGTGGATGTGGTGGTCAGTGCTGGTGGCTGTGTTGGTAGATGGTGGTGACCGGCGGTGGTGGCTGTGGTGGTCGGTGGTGGTGACCGGCGGCGGCGACGGCTGGTGGTTGGTGATGGTGATCGGCGGTGGTGGCTATGCTGGTGACTGGTGGTGGTGGTTGTAGTGGTTTGTGTTGATGGTGGTGGTAGACAGTGGCGGTGATGGTGGCTTTTGACCTTTGGTGGTGATGGTTGTGGTGGGCGTGGTGGTTGGTAGTGGTAGTGTGGTGGCGATGGGCAGTAGTGGTGGTGGTGGCGGAGATAGTGGGGGCGGTGGCGGTGGCGGTGGCGGTGGTGGCGGCGGTGGCGGTGGTGGCGGCAGTGGCGATCGCCGGTGGTGATGGCGACACGGGCTGGTCAATGGTGAGTGGTGGTGGTCGGTGGTGGTTGGTAATGGTAGTGACTAAGGATAAAATAGGATGGAATGAAAAAACCAAAAAAGAAAAGGGGGTAGATGGAATAGATTTGGTGTGATTAAGGGGAATGTGATTACTTGTATAATGATTTCTTCTATTATATTTGGCAACCAAATATGTTATTTTTCATTCACCATTAATCATTCATTACATTTCGTTTTCCTTTCTTTGATACCAAACGCTACCTTAGTAATAATGTGATTATTTAATAAGAGAAAGAAGCGGGAAAATTTGTTGATAATATATTTGGTGATGACATATGTCACATTTAGTTATCATTTTATTAAAGTAAAAAGATTTGTAGTGTATTTATAACGTAGTTTTTCTTTTTGAAAATAATGGTATTATTACAGTTGCCCAATGATCGATTTTTTGAAAATGAGAATCGATGGATCCTGCTAAAAATTCACCAAATATGAATGCTAAAAAGGATTCTGGACCTAGGGGCGTGGTTTTTCCACCCGATATTGTTTTTTCTCGGGCATTCCCTAGTCTCCACACCATGTGGCGTTAGTTGTGGGGAGTTCGTTAATGTTAGAAGGGGAGTTCATTAATGTCATTGGGCCAAGTTGTCTTTCTCATATTATGTTTCATTTTTAAATTATATGAAGTAGTTGGAATGTTCCACGAGTAATTACGCCGTAGTTGTTAAATGTTTACGTCTGGTATTTCTTTCAATAACTCTTTTTTACATTTCATGAATTTATGCAAAAGCTTAAATTTGATATTGTTTTTAACAGTAAAAAAAACATAACATGTGAAGGATTTTTTTTACATAAGGAGATGTATTAATAGTAAAAGATTGTTACAAAACTGATGCAAAAAAGTGTTATATATAAGATGTTTATAAAATTTAAATAAGATGTCATATTATATCAAATGTTTGTGTTTGTTGACTATATAAAAAAATTAAAGTTTACTTTAAACAAAGTACTTGAGGGACCTTTTTGTAGAAAACCATACTTTAGTGGCCAATTTAAAAACTTACCCAAATTCCATGTAGCATTTGCTTCATCTTTTTTATATATACTGTTAATAGTATCATCCGCATGCTGTGACGGAGATGTAAAACTTGGTTCTAACGACTAGTACATTAGTACCTAAAAAAATCATGTTGACACACTCATATGAAATTTAGAAAAATTATAAGATAGATATAAAAACAAAAACAACTATAAAGTAAACCCATGATGCAACTTAGATGTATTGTAGGTTTAAACTTCGATGAATTATAGCAGTTGTCACATCTATTTTGAAAGCGAAAAACGCAAACAACATAATAAGTACCCATAAAACAACTCATGTAAGAAAGTAGATAGAAGAACAAAAAAGTATCTATGTATGATTTTTTTTTCAATTATAAAACTCACTATAATGATATAGGTGTCTTCTTAAAGAACCAAGTGAGCCATTGCTTTGTAATGTTTGTAAACTAGAACTGGAGCCCGCGTGTTGTCGCAGGATCTTATCACAACGTTGTTACGGGCAATCATTACATACAATGATCAATCTGGTTGAATCAATCACATTACATATACAAGATTATAAATTTAAACAAATCTATGAACCCTTAAACTCAAAGGATTCATGATTGAAACATAACCAAATAACACAAATTGAAAAAAAATAAAGAAAAAATTGAAGGACACATCAAGGGAGAAGTACAAATGCAATACAAAAGTTATAATAATGTGTGGGTCACCAGAAGTTCAATTGATTTGCACGTCCTTCCTTGCTTGCATTACTTTTGAATTCTAATCCCATCATTTCATTATTTTTTCAATTGAGAAAGCTTTACATTCATATATACTATAGAACATAACCCAAACAACAAAACAAAAGAACGGAAGATGAAGCCAACATACATCAAGAGTTTCTGCCATTCATTTCATCAAACAGTTTCAATGCATTCACAAAGTCAAAAATCAAAGGCAATTTTAAAAGATTTGTTTTGGGCTAATTTTAAAACCGAAACTTTTTAGGAATATTGAGTATTTAAGATGAGTAAACCAAATCATGCATGCTTGCAATAAACACCGGAATAAATACAAAGAAAGCAGGCGGATGAAGCTTAGAAGCACCGGAATCCTTACTTGAGGCTTTGTTCTTCTTTATTGTACACTTATCTACCTTAGTCTTCTTCATTGTGATTAAACAATATAAAAAATCAAAGATGCTTCATACAAGTATTCAATCAAAGTATCAATTAGAAAAATAAGAAAGAAAAGAAAATAAAATTTGATGAAGTCTACACATAATTACCTAACCCGAACCCTAATATCACCACCGTCGGCCATCGTTTACACCATAGCCATGCTCAGAAGGACGAATATGTCCTTAAGCGCCATTGCCGCCGCTCGTAATTACCTTATCGGAAACCTAATACCAACCGTTGTTGGTCGTCGTCTTCACCACAACCACACTCAGAAACTTGAAGTCTTCCCTATACGCCATCATCACCGCCAAATATGCCTCCTTCTTTCTCTCTCTCTCTCTCTCTCTCTCTCTATTTAGGGGTTGAAGAAGAGGAAAACAGTGAGCAAATGACATGGGAACCAGGAAGGAGAAGAATAGCAAGAATCATCACCAGAGTAGAACACATGTATTATTATAATTGAAACGATAGCTGAACATTTGTGCACGCCATTAAATGGTCAACTAGATTTAGTAACTCGTGTATTACATGGACTAAATGAATGAAATTATATTAATTATAAAATAAATTTTAAATAAGATATGATTAAAATTACGGATAAGTAAAAACTATAAGTAAGAAAACAATGATATCAATTTTTTAAACTTTTTTTTTAAAGAAAAAATTAAACATTTTGTTACAAAATAAACTATTTCAATGAAAAATATTATTTTTAAAAATTTCTTTATTATAACTCTAAATTTTAATTATTCTGGTTTATTAAAAATTTACTTTTTAAAAGCAATAATATTTTAAATTTTAAAATATCTCGTATCTTAAAAAAATTTGATGTTTTAGAAAAAAATTTCTTTTATAAAATTTATTTCTTTGAAAATAACATTAGTAAAAAGATCTATTTGTTAGTTAATTAAAACTATTTTTAATTTAAAAAAAAGTTATATAATATTTTTAATTAATGTAATTATTTAATAGAATAGAGAAACGGAAAAATTTTATTGCGAATGATTGTGATGTTGCTATGTATCATTTTAGTTACTTTTTTTTATTAAAGTATGAAGATTAGAATAACTAGCATGGGAATACCAAAGTTACCCCTGACATTTGTGGTTAATGCCAATAATCAAACAAAGTATCAATTAGAAAAATATTACACTAAGTGAAATTCAAACACATGACCCCTTACATCAATTGGTTTAGGAGGAGGAATTTTATGACTTTAATTTCAAGGTAGATGTCATGTGTTCGAATCTCATTTAGAAAAATATTTTTTAAGTGGGCTAGAGATTTTATTATAATGAGCCTGGGTGACCTTTAGCTATTGGGTTTATCCGGATGACTGAACTTATAAAAAAAACATTTGGGGTTAAAGTGAAAACTCTACAAACTTTAGAGACCAAGTTAAAAGCCTCAAAACTTTCTTGTAGTGTTTAGTTATTCTTTAATATATATATATATATATATATATATATATATATATATATATATATATATATATATTAGTATAATATAATGATTGAGGTTTAATTTCAAATTGCCATTTTTTTAATTAATGACACGTAAAGTAACATGTATATAAATTATCATCAACACAAACATGATATTTAAAAGAACAATTTTTTTTTCTTTTACGATTTGATATATTTAACATTTTAACTTCTAGAAACATGAAAATCGTTAAATTCATCAACATCAAATATATATGGTTTCATTAAATATGATTTTATGCCTGATAACGTTTAAGTTGGAGTTAAATAAGTGATTGTATTTTTCTATTATACTCACTTTTTATTACTTGCTATATTTCATACTCATTTTTATTTATTTTTTATTCTTATTTATTAGATTTTTTGTAAATCAGATGTTAGATAAGCAATGATATAAAATTACAATTGCATACCTTATATAATAATTAGGTATATTTTCTTATTTAAAAAGAAAAACTGCACATTTTTCATATAATAATAGAAGACCCATATTAGAAACAATAACCGAGCGCATATTTGCATATTTTGAAAGGGTAACTAAATAGAGGAAATATGACATGTGATACTCAATTAGCATGTTCTTAATTTACATATCTACTACTTTTTTCTCTGGTTTAGATATTTATAACTAATTGTATAATAGATGATGGAACATCAAGAACAATAAGAACACTTTTAGTGTAATAGTAGTGTGTTGACGTAACATGAGAACTGAATAATCTATATGGAAAATGCCTGAAGTCACACCATGGTCGACGACAACAGTCTTTCCCAAACTAAGGCACAACACCATATTATGAACCAAATTGATATTAGATGCCATATGCGCCATCACTTGTTTGACATATACCGGTCAAGCCAAAATGAGAAAAAGTTTGTTGTTGTGAGGGCCAAGGGTTAAAGTGGCTCCGCACAAACAGATAGGGCCAATTGGATTTTAATTTATTATTATGGCTTTGATCAAACGTGTTAGAATGCCATGAAGCCCATGAGAATTGCCACATGGGTCACTAAGGCCCAATCTAGCCTTTTTCTGTTGTTCCCCGATCACTAGGGCCCGATGTTTAATATGTTCAAGACTCCAAGGTAGAATTGTTTCTTGGATCAATTGTCGTGTCTATTCACAATGAAAATTATTTTTTGTGATTTGTTTAACAAAAAGATTTGGGGCATTCTACGCTACACGACCAGCAAGTTTTATGGGTGTTTGTGAGATTCGATGGTAACTTGAAGAACTAATGTTTCTTCTGATATAGGATCGCCTGTCAGTTGGTTTGCTAGCCTTTTAGCACAGTCGCAATAGTTATACTTCCTTGTTTTAGTGATTGAAAATGGACTTTAAGTTGAGATATTTTTGATGTGATCGAATTTCTCAAGTTATACCAAAGGAAATTGTTTAGTAATTACCGAGAAATCCATAAAGATTCATTTTAATGTACGTGATTGAATTTCACAAGCCAATACAAAAGGAAATTGTCGGGGTCAGATAATGGTTTAGCCATTAGGCCTTCTAGTGTGTTGACATTTATAGATGACAAGCGGTTGAGATGTACTAGAGTCGCACGTGTGCTTTGATCAATGGATGATTAGCGAGACCAACCATTGTGAAGGCTAGTACAAGGTAATGTGGTCGGGTTTCTTTCCAGGATAGTGATGATAAGAAGTTCGACTAGTGATCGTGTGGAATTGCTAGGCGTGTTTGCCTACCGTGGCAAAGATCACAAGTGAAGCTGTTGGATGGATTGACTAACCATTTCTTGTCGTTAGCAAGATAACTACGTGCACCGAACTAAAAAGAACCCTAATAGCCGCTATGGTGTTTGATGGAAGGGTTTCTGATCGGTAGGTTGTGCCGCCACCCTAAATTAGGTTGTAACTTTGTTTTATTTCTTAGTTTTGGGATTAGGATTATGTATATATGATTTCGCTTTGCTTATGGTTGTATTTCTCGATCAGTTTTGGGCTTCAAGTTTGATTACCGTGTTTTAGTTTGTTTTTGGTTTGGAATTTGGCTATTAAGCTTGTTTTTCAAATCATTTTCGGTGTTGTGTAGTTGTAGTTGCCAGGCAATTTAACCAGGTAGTTTTCTTGTGATTATCGTGGGTAGGGATGAGCTCGGTACCATTTTGTACCGAACCAAAAGTACAGATCCCAAAAATCGCCAAAATTAGGTATCGGTACCAAAAATGTTTGATACGATACCAGTACCGGTATGGTACTGAAGGTAAAAATCAGTAAAATACCGCTATTGTACTGAACCGATAACGGTAACTTAAGTACCAATCCTGAAGTTACCAAAAAGTAGGTACCGAATTGATATAAAAAATGATACGGTACGAGAAATTCGGTACTTGTACAGGTACGTAATGGTTCGGTTTCTATACTTGATGCCCATTTGCTCATCCGTAGTCGTGGGGTTATTTTGTTTACACAAGTATTGTTGATATAGTTACTTTGATCTAAATTAAACAATATTTAGGTGTATTGTTAAACTCATTTGTTTACTAGATTTTAATACTGTGCAAAAGGGTTGTGTGTAATAGAACAACCATCAAGCTCAGTCAGACACTCATTATAGTGTTTGAAAACGACTTTCATGTTTTACTTGATTAGTATACAAATTATAGTATGAGATAATTACCAAAATAAGGAAACTTTAAATTGAGAAAATTGATTGAAAAAGCTTTGGTTGGTGAAAGTATGAATGAAGGGTTTTCTTGTTTAAAAGGACTTGGATGTTTTTTTGGATGATGAAACGAAGAACTTAACTTTTATTAAATGGAAACTTTGGATGAAAAATGCTAGGGCAGTTATTGGAATGATGCTGGCAAAAGATGTTACATGCAACATTTATTTAAGGTATCATTGATATGCTATCTAATAAATACAAGAAGTCTTCGTAAGCAAATAAACTTTTTTTGATTCAAGTGCTGGTTGATACAAACATGAAAGAAGGAACTTCTATTACAGTACATATCAACAACTTCAATTTGATTTTGCACTAAAAATATCCCTAGAGAATTATACCTACTTAATACGTTGAGTGTTGTTTGTTCTTAGAGTGTTTTAGAATTGGTAGTTTATTTCGATGGGAGAAGCTAGGGATAGGGGATGTGTTAAGGGTAGTTTTAGCCTTGACTGATGAGTTAGAGCTCAAAAGGACTTTAAGGGGCCTTTAGCTTAATTGAGAAGAAGGTTGTTGCAACCACTTACGAAGATGAGGAATATTACAAGATGTATAAGTATTCACAGCGGAAGATGGTTTGAAGTTTATCAAACCTCAAGTGGGAGATTATTGGGTTTATGAAGGCTTATTTGGGCTGGTTTTCAAAGACAGTTTATGGACAAATTAATTAAATTGAAGACTTGATATGTTTTAATAACTATAGCGTATTATTGTTTATCTTGGAGATTAAGTTATCCACATTTTTCCCTATTATGTTATTTTCTTGTACTTGTAATTCTTTAAAAGTGTGGCAGATAATGTAAGATACCAAGATTATAGCCCGTGGATGTATTTTACACTGATCAAACCATGTAAATCACTCGTGATCATCTTTGTACTTATTTTTTTGCACCTTGTTTGTGTGTGTGTGTTTGCAAGTTGATCCTAACACATACTTCTCTATTGTAACGCATCTTACTGCCCCGTCAGTGTTCCTATGGTACGTCGATTCCACAAATTCTTGAAATTTGCAACCAAGTCTTGTATCTCGATCTCTTATGGAAAGACATGTAAATTTATTTTGGCATAAATCAACTCCAGTTATAACAAGTTAATTAACACCGGAAGATACAATAGTAACAAGGTATTCATAACGTAAGACATGTATAAATTAAATTAATTACATCAGAAACTATATCAAACATTTGTGTTTATTAGTTAAAAGATTATAAAATCCATAAAATTAACTCATTACACAGCTCGCTTTCATGCCACAAATCAAACACAATTCTTTAACTTTTTCGACTTGGTCCAATGAATATCTGATAAGTTTAATTCTACAATAATCAATTTGGTACATCATACATGATGTCAACACAAATGTAAAAACAAATAAAAAAACAAAAGTAAAGAAACCGATAAACATTTAAATATCAAGATTTGGTAAGATGTGATCAATATGCTGTGGGCAGCGGTTAGCCGATTGCTTTCAGCAAACCCCCAACATCCTTTTCGACTCTGCGTGTGCGTTTCTCGGGCTAAAGTCACCATCACCCATGCCACGTGGCATCAGTAACACATCACCAGCCAATCCCATCACGCCACGTCACCATACTCAACCCTATAAACAAACCCTAATCCACCCCACCTTTCACAAATCCACAATAATATTCTCTCTCTCTAACTCTCTCTCTCTCTCTAAAATGGAAGGCTTGATTCCCTTTGTTTACAGGGCGATTATGCAACAGAGGAACGCCGCCGGCGGGCCGGGCTTACTCCGGTCGGCGCTCAACGACTCGCCGTCGGCGTCCTACGTAAGGCTCCCGACTGGCGATTCGGGGCGGTTTCAGGCGTCAAACTTTCATATTTTCAGGGCGGATCATGGCTTTTCGACGTCATCTTCGCCTTCTTCCGCCCATCAACGGAGGAGTGCCGCTGCGTCGTCGTCGGAGTTCAGCCGCCGTGCGGTTATGTGATGATATATGATGATCAAGGTTCAAGAATTGTATAGTGTGCATGCCTTTGGAAAGCTGAAGATATATGCACATATATGGTGGTTTTAGTTAGTTTCATGCAATAAAAGAATTAAGTACAAAGATATATGTATAGAAAGGGTGTTGGATTTGGTGTTTGTGGGTGTTTCAGTTTGTGTGTATTTGGTTAAATTGTGGTCAACCAAAGGAAGATCACAGGATAAGATCAAGTGTTGGATTGTAGATATGCTTGCAATCAATTTGTAAAGCATATATGAAATATATGGATTGTGTTCATGCTTAATGTTGAATATTTTTTTATTTTATTATTATTATTATTTATTTTGTAAGATTAAAGGGAAAGTTGGCTCAAATCATCATATAAGTCACTAATATTACGAATTAGAAGATTATAATTCAAGTTAACTTATATAATTAATAAGTAATAACGGTTGATGTAGTTTATATATTATTGTTATTTTAAATTGGTTATCATCTTAGTACATGAAAACTAAATTTAAGGTTACACACTAGAGTCATGTAGATGTTTATCCGTTTATAAATATTATAGAAATTTATCTGTGTATATATAATTTAAAACGAATTATAAAACTACCTTATGTTTTTGCCATGCATATACAATTTTAATAACTTAAATAAATAAAATATGAAGTCTGAAGTATTAATTTAATCGATGAATAAAAGTATAAAATAATAATAAATTTAAAATTCAATTCCATCGGTCCTTCGGTCTAGTTCTCTGATCCAACCAATAAAATGAAAACTGTTCAAAGGGTCATAACAAAAAAATTAGGCGCTTAGTACCCAGCCTGATGTGTCGATGTGCTAGTCCAGTGAGGTGGTCAAAACATCTGTTATAACCTTTCACCTTAAATTTATCAATCTAGCTTAAATTTATAACCTTTCACCTTAAATTAATCAATCAAGCTTATATATTTGATCTCCACTGAATAAATCAAATTAGATGAATATTGTATGATTTACAATTAATTAACCAGCTACCTGATCAATCTTTTATTAAGAAAATTATTAGTTAGTATAATATAATATCATAATCAAATTAATCTAATACATTGGTTATTTAAAACATTAAGAAAAAAATTATAATAATTGTCCGATCAAACAATATTTAAATTTAGACGATTATTATTATCTAAATTTCTCTATCATCCAACCTACGAACATTCACAATTACAATATTGTCTTCACCTGATCTTTTGTGCATCTGAACTCAAAATTGTCAAATTCGATATTTAAATCAAGCTGTTTCGAAACTTCTTTGTTGGTTTTGGCCACTTGTGCACTTGGTCAATATTACTAAATTTAAAATATAGTGGGGCACACTAATGGGCATTTAAAATTATAATATAATCCTAAATATGTTCATGAGTCGTTGTCTTATACCTTATTTAACAAACATGGAAAATAGCATTCGGCAGGCAAAGTTTTTGTTATTTACTCGTTTATACACAAGAAAACAGCTATATCATTCATGTCATCCACTCCTCCTTATCACCATTTAATTAATAGGAATTCGAAATTAAGAATACTTAACTCTAAACAATAATCTTTATATTTTAAAGCTAAAGATTTATAAGCAGTTTCTTTACACTTCAAACTATGAATACTTAAAACTTTATCAATTCATATATGTTAAGCAATTCAAAGTGTAAAAGGGTATTTTATACATACTTGTACACATGTTAAGTGTGTGAATATGTAAAGGGTTAGGAGAAAATAAATTGGTGTTGTATAAAGGTAATGCTTAAAAATATTGTTTAGAATATCGATTTACATAATGTGATAGACACATTTAACCATCAAGTATTGGATGGCTCAAGTATGAGATAAATAAAACATATATTGCTCGATACATATTAAGATTTAATGCCCATAAATTTATATAATATCACTACTAGAAAAAGTCTTTTTTTACGCACCTTTTAGTCGGAAATTCATAAGAAATATATCTAAAATATTGTGTTTCCTTCAAGGAATTGAAGGTTGGTTAAGTTTATTACTAGAAAAAATTTCGTGAATGTATTGCAAATGTGTTGGAATTTGCGATATAAAATTTTGCATCTCACACATTTTCATAGGAAATGAGGTGCTTTTTATTAGTGTATTCAATACTATAATATAATAAAAAAACTTTTACGTTACAAATATATAACAAACAATGTTGTTTTAAATCCATGTATTACATGGGTATAAAATTTTTAACATATTAAAATTATTAGGCTTTACAAAAAATGTTGTTTTAAATTCATGTATTACATGGGTATAAAATTTTCAACATATTAAAATTATTAGGCTTTATTAATATTTTGTATGTTACATGTCATTAATCATTTATAAAATAATAAATAATAAAATTTTAAAAAATTATTAATAACAAATAAGAAAAATCAAGAATTATAAAATTATATTTTAAGATATGATATAATTAAAATCTTATAATTTAGTATGTTTTAATAATTTATTAAGTAAGAAGATTTTTTTAAATATTTAATTATTTATTTTACTTATTTATAATTATTTTTATTTAATAGAAAGAGAGGATGGAAACAAAAATTTAAACATTACCAGAAGTTGTCACGTGTTTTAAAATACCTTATTTCATTATATAGTATAAAAGTATAGATTATGATTAAACTATTATTCAAATATCTTTATTTTAACTTTATTATACATAAAAGTTAATAATAAATTTTGTATTCACTTTCTAATTTAATCAATATTCGAGAGGTTAAAATGAATTTAAAAAAAAACCTAAACCATTAAATTTTATGGTAAAATTATAAAAAACAAAACATTGTGGATAAACTTTAAAGAAATTAAAATTTGTTATTCTTCAAAGTTTCTTTTTAACACACACACATACATATATATATCTATATCAATAAAGAAGGTTTTTTTGATGACACAGTCGCAATTATATACAATTTAAATCTTTTTTTTTTGATTCTCTATCTCTTAATAAATAATTGCATTAACTATTAATATTTTATTTAATTCTTTTTAAGATTAAAAATATTTTTTATAAAAAAAGAAGAGATATTTTAATATATGCAATTTCTAAATAAACAACTTTTGTAAAATAATCTTTTTTCTAAAACATCAAACTTTTTTAAAAAATAGGAGATATTATAAAACTTGTATTTTCGAAAAAAGAATTATGAACAAAAATAATTAAAATTGAAAGTTAATAAGAAAATTTATATATATGATATTTTTAAAAACAGTTTGTTTTAAAATAAAATATTTAAAAACAACTTTAAAAAACAAAAAAATGAAAAATAAAAGTTTTAAATACAACATCGTTGTTTTATTACTTAAAGTCATTCCTCGTACGTAATTTGAATAATACCATATCTCAATATACTGTTTTATAATTTATTAGCTTTTGTTACTAACTATTTAATAATTATTTACTCAACCCGTGATACACGAGTTATTAACCTAGTATATATATAGTATAAAGATTAAATGTTTACCATCTATTATTGGGATAATCATGATAACTTTTGAAGATCAATTAAAATAATTATTATTATTTTTGTTGGAATAATATTATTACACATATATAAAAATATGTTATTTTATGTATATATGTAAATTCATAAGAAAAATAATTCACAGATGAAAATTTTACCAAAGCCACTACCAACTCTCCTCCATCCACGGTTAAACTCAAATACTATTTGAAAACAACCTCAAAATTCTTAATTTAAAATTTTTACTTTTAAACTTTTTTTTTTAATTTTACCTTTTTATTTGATTATTTGTTAGATTAAATATCATTAATTCATTATTAACATATTTGATAAATTACTGGATTAGTTACTAAAATCCTTGATTATTTGACGAAAATTATGCTACCGACCCGACTCATAATGAAACTATTTAAATATTTAGCAACAGATAACCAACCCTCAATTATTTCTAACCCATATGAAACAAAAAAAATTCTAGGTTTGCCGTTGATATTAATTCGAAATTTTTGGACCAAATCAATAAATTATATATGGATATTTAATTTTAATCATAATTAAACGTGTCAAAAGAATTATACATTTAGAATTTTGATTTATTAATGGATACATAATTGTTTTATTGGTCGTTATTACTAATTAACGGGGAAAAATTTTTCATCATAAGGTTACTAAAAACTTGCTTAAGGTTTATACTGTCATCAAAGGATTATGTAAAATAAGGGTGTTGCTATACGTACCCCCGTTTATCTTAATTTTACTTGTCATACCCCCTCCCTTCAAGCTTTTAAAAAATACAATTTGATCCTTTTGTTTTTATTTTATCCGTTTTGACATTTATTGTGATAATAACCAATAAACTTTTATACCACTTTTAATTTGGTTTTATTTTAATAACCTGTAATTTTTTTTTTCAAAAATTCAAGACATTAACGCCTATATAGAAAAGATGTTCACGTTTTCTACTAATCAGGTAAAAGTTGAAGTTAGGATTGTAAGCTTTTGTTATTTATGTCAAACTATTTATGTACAAATTATGTTCATCACGATCAAACTGTTTTTTGTACCTGAATAAAGTTGTTTTTTTACTCTTATTTGACATGCTTTTCGATTGAACTTTTTTATTTTAAAGAAAAACTATTATTTTTTATGAATTATTATCAATATGATTATTTACAATTCATTAATTTTCTTATTTAAGACTTATCTCTTCGTATTAATAAATTTAATACGATGTACTATTAATTTAATATAGTTATACAGCATTTAAAATTATTTTAAAAAATAAAAAATAAGATTGATTGATTTAAAATTGAAAGATAAATGTGATTTGATTTGAATATAAAGATAAAATAGGTAATACAAAAGTCTTTTTAAAAATATTGATTTTACAAGGGAGAAATATGAAAAGTTTTAAAACTAATTTTCTTAGGAGGGGGGTATGAAAAGTAAGAAATGGGGGTATGTATAGGCGTATAGCCCAACCCGAATTAAATGAAATCAAAGTATTAATACACTAAAACATTCTTATATAAAAAGCAAACAAATGAGCACAAATTACGTATTTCTTGTTAAACTCTTGCATGATTCACATTTTTCAAGTTGGCGTGCGTAACTAATTTATGGATAAAGGTGCTGATGGCAAGGTGGTAATTGCAATTAACAAGTGAAAGTTGACATCCAACCAAATATCAATGATGTGTTTAGAAGTCGACAAGCGACCTAAGTTTAGAAAATATTAATAAGGATATGTTAGTAATGCGTCTATATTTTATCAAATCATATTAATTTGCATGGTTGTAACAGATTCACAGGATTGATATGAGTAAACAAACAATCAAACAATGTAGCTAGTTTGATATTATTTAAAGAAAATTGTATAAATGGTCCGTGTGGTTTAATCAGATTGCATGATTGGTATCTAGACTTTGAAAATTATAAAGTTAGTTTAAATTTTTGTACAGTCATTAAAAATTTGGTCTCCAAATTTTACAAAAGTGAAAAGTTAGTCTAAACATTTATGTGGGTGTTACACTTTTAGTCTATAAAATTAAATTTAAAAGTTAGTTTAAAGTTTATAAATGTATAAAAAAATAAATGAATTTAATATCAGGGACCAAACATACAATGATTTCACAAAAATTTAAACTATCTTTGTAATTTTTAAAGTTTAGGGACCAAACATGCAATTTGATTAAACCATATGAACCATTTATGCAATTTTCTCTATTATTTTTAACAAAACTACGTGTAAGATTTAAAAAAGATATGATGAAACCAAATATTGCCTCTAACCCAAGATAAATAAAGACTGTTTCTGCTAAAACTACTAACTTCAATTCAAAACCTGTTTTGTAGTATAGCTATAGTATACTAATGACATACAGTATAGCTACAAGAATCACGACAAGCAACCATAGAATTGTTGATGAGTAAACTCATCTAATTAACTGTTTATAAAGATGATGGCATGCTTGTCCAACAACAGCTTAATCAGCACGAGTCCAAACAATACTAAAACGAAAAGATAATTTTCAAATTAATAAAACGAAGAGCATAATGTCATAATATACAACTAGGGGACGAACGTGAGTGCTACGCCTATGCTGTTAAAATTTGTAAGGGTTGATTCAATAAAATTTGCATTGCAACTCGGTTTTTTACAAAATTCATGTGAAAACATTGATAAAAAAATAAGCGCGTCGCAATGGTAAACTCAGATTTTATAAAACGTATTATGCTTTAAGATAAATAATCATATTTTAAAAGGTTCAAGAGTAAAAAAACCTTAAAATATTGAAACTATGAAATAGTTCGGACAGTTTGTTTGTGTTTCGACGACTTGTACATTATTGCTTACAACTCTGTTTTAAATAAAATTACACCGAAAGATAAATAAAAATATGTCACAACTATATATTTGGAATTTTAATACATCATATTTTAAAATAAGTACGTTTTTGTATATAGTAATCAATAGCTAACCATACTCATAACCCCTTTCATATGACGCGACTCGATCTATGTCAACACTCTGGAGTCTCAACAATGGCGGTGGATGTGGTAGGCGACATTCTTGGACCTGTCGGTAAAAGTTTCAATATATAGTAACGGGGAGATCACAAAATGTGGCAAACAATTTCTACTATAGTCACTACAATTTGTTTCCTTTGTCTATGTGTCAACCCTCCTAGTTTTATACCTCCTTTGTTTATTTGGTGGTAAATAAAATGATGGAATCAATATCCTCGGAATTAAAATGCGATAAACTGTTTGAGAATTTACGCCTTTGTATGGGTCGTCATTAATGTATGTAGAACACTGATATTAAATATTTGTGGTGGTCTGTTAGTTACTAAATTGATGTCGGTGTTGAGGAGATTTCAATCACCTAGTGTTACAAATCATTCAACTAAATTCTTGTGCTCTTTCTATACAAAATCAACGTTTTGAAGATAAACAATTGCTTGAGATATGTAACTTAATAGGTATAGAAACATTGGTACTTTGGTATTATATATAACTGGATATGTAATGTATGTGTTATAAAATAATATTGCTTTGTGCAACTTAAACTAATACAATATTGCTCGTGATACGTAACTTAGTATAAAAATATTGGTACTTCATGTATTATATTAGGACATGTAATATATGTGTTATAAAAAATATTTTTTTTGTGCAACCTAAACTAACACAGGCGTTACACGGCCCATTAAGGCCATTTTATTGTACAAGTAATCATAAGCATTTTCTCCAACACAAAAATAAGCTTGTGATATATTATTCTTTAGTATAACCTACATAAGATACTAACACATTACCCTTATTAGTGTATTGTTCATTAAACACGTTTTTTTAACACCAAAATGATTTGTTATAATCTAATTCGATTTTACATAATCTAAACCAATTTACTAACACATAACACAACTTATTAAGTCCCAACGATATACAAGTAATCATGCATGTGTATTATAAGGCCTGGAATGACTTATCATAACCTAATATTGATTATCAATGATCATCAAGTCCGATTACTATCCTAGTCATGATATGCATGTCTTTGACAAGAAAATAACTTGTTATGCCTAATATGACTATGTGTACCCAAAATTAACCCTCTAACACATTCAAGGCTCATTGACACTATCCAAGTATCCATTGTGGATAACACCACACAAGATACATATGTATAGCAGTAGGCTTCTCAATATAGGTCTCGTGTGTCAGATTTTTCATTGCATTATTGTTCTTTTGATTGTTCTTTTGGGATCGATAAAATGTGTATAGCAATTACGTTAGTTGGTTTGGGAGTGGATCCGGTTAAAACGATCAAATAGCAATTTCAACTAAAAGATTTATGTCGAAATTTTAATTAATCGGACTCCATTTATAAGTCATTAATAGAATTGAGTTCATATTTTAATGAAATTGTCTTATGTGTATCATGAAACAAATTTTGAAATAAATTTAGTGGAAAACTATATCTTTTATATATGCATTTGAATATTATACTTGAAAAAAATTGATTTGTTTATATAAAAGTAGTTGGTTTGATTAATTGGTTACATCAACCTGCTCTAATTAATTAATTTTTTATTGTTTTCTTTAATCATTTCGCATATAAAATTATTAAAAAAATTCTGTCATCTTCTGTGGAATAACAAAAGCTTGTTGAGTAAGGGTGTATTTACACATATTATATTTCAGTTAAGAATTATTTGTCGATCCACACTTTTTGTGTGCCATATATATTATTGATTTTGATCAGAACTGTATAGTTCTTTTTGTATGGTATACATACACTATCCGGTTTCTTCAATGTTTTCTAAACTCATTGTGTTAAATGTCATTCCACGATTCCTCATCCATGTCTCGTGCACGCTAGTGTAGAAATTCGGGAGAGAAAAAGTTCAGGACCGATGTACTAAGTGACGAATCTAGAATTTCTTTTCTTTTCTTGAACGGTAAATGATTCATTATATAAACACAACTGAGAAACCATAAATTTTCTAATGTCACCATGTTTCCATCTTTGAATGTTTGCGCAACTTCTTTTATTGATCGGATTGGGTCTTATTAGGATCAAGAAAGTATAGGTTTTACATATGGTGTTAATTCAACTCTTGTTCAAATGCAAAACAAATATAAAATACTACAAAGTTTGTGAATTTTCTTATTTAGAATAGTTAATTTTAATTTTGCTCTTTAAAGTTTAACAAAAGTATCAATTTTCCTTCAACAAATTAAAAACATCAATTTAACTCCAAAAATTTCATAAGTTGCTTCAATTTCAGTTTAAAAATTTTATTATATTGGATCAAATTAAAACAACTAATAAAACTTTTGTATTGAAATTAAAACAATTTAATACTTTTGAAGTTAAATTGATGTTTTTAATCTTTTGAAGAAAAATGATTATTTTTGTAAAATCTCGGGGAGCAAACCGAACTTAACTCAATTTAGAATATTAAAAATGGTTAACTTTATAAATATTATATATGTATGTAAATTAAAAAAAAAAAACCTATAGGTCATCAACAAACCCATTAATAAACCCAATTACAATTGATTATTTTAAACTATTAAAACTTAAGGCCCCTTAACATTTTAATTATTTTAATCCATTACCATTTACACAATCTAAACTCATTCCAAAAATACCACGAGATCATGAAGATTCAATTAAATTAGTAATTTAAAGTATTTTGTTACAATAATTTTGTTTATAGGTAAATAATTATTGTCGTATTATATATATTTTACATATACATTATTGACTTTATATTATAAGGGTTCATTTTTTGCTACTCGTCTATGGCCCAAAATTTTTCGAGCATTTTAAGAGACGATCCTGTTAGAATGTTGCGACAAGACTATATTCTTTGTTTAATTGTTAATTATATTTGGGCAACAACACTTTTATTTTTTAACAGAATTTTTTTTACCATCTAATATTTTACTTGTAAAAATTTAAACTCACATTAATGTTTCAAATTCAAACATCACACTACTAGATCAATAGGTCATGGGCCGGCCGCAACAAATTTTGTTGATTTTCATTTTATTGAATGGTTAAGACTACTAGTAGTATCATATGTAAAATTGTAAATTACATGGATGCTGCTTGTAGTAAGTTATAACCTCATATTTTGCCTTGAAAGCCCAGTTTCATCTTTCCCCCGCCGCGGGAAAGGAAGTAAGGAAGTATAGGTAGGGATAACAAAGGAAGTAGATCCCTCTCCGGCTCATTGAGCACCTCTGGGCCTTGCTTTTTCGCTCCATTCTCTTACTCATTATCCGAAAGAAAGTGAACCAAACAGGAAATTTACTGCACTGCCTTTCTTCTCTTATTCTATTTCTAGTTTGATCGAGAGCGGTACACTTCTCCCCAATATGAGATAGGTTGCAGCTATAGTAAAAACTCTAACAGGGACAATTTAGTTTAAACCATGACCATCTATCTTTTTATCGTTATATATATAGGGCTTTCACCGCCTCTGACAGGACGTCGTCGGTTGGTTGGTTGGTTTGTCGGCATTTAGCCGCTTTTTTCTTGTTTTCTTACTTACGCAAATTGCCCGCAGCTTCCCTACGTCCCCCTTTCTACTTCATCGTCGTAGGTCCTTCTGCACTGCTTGATCCGTTCATTCGTCACCGTACCTTTTCAATGAAGGAAGACAAGGTATATGCGCTGAGTCCCCGAGCGGATTCTGTGAAATAGGTGCTTTTTCTACGTTGTTTACCTTAGTTACTGGGGGGTTTCGGGGAAGACCTATGTGGGGCACCTTTTGGGTGTGGGATGCTCGTTTAACCTCTGTATTAATCTCGTTCCTTATTTACATGGGTGCACTGCGTTTTCAAAAGCTTCCTATTGAACCGGCTCCTATTTCAATCCGTGCTGGACCGATCGATATACCCATAATCAAGTTTTCAGTCAACTGGTGGAATACGTCCCGTATCTAAGCAGTTGGCTTTAACTTTGTAATATCTTTTTCCATAATACTCTTCATAAAGTATCAATATATACCATCTTTTCTGTTATTTTCTTAAAAACTTAAACAGTCAAAAAAGAAAGAAAAAAAATACACAAAATGGTATAAAAAAATTAAGAACAATACAAAAAATTGATAAATTAATATGTATTATTTTTCTATCTTTGGTTTGCAATATTTAATTATTTATCAATGTGTTTCTTCAAAGTCAAATTCGATTGCTGAGCAAAAAAATCGTAATATCTGTAATGACCGTTTGTAGACCCGATCAACATCATCTCACACAAAACGAAATGCACCCAAACATCTTGGTTCCTCGAATTAGGTAAAATCCTCGCAACAATAACCTCGATTGAGGAACTAGCACCAACAAAAGAATGAGATTGAGCAAATTTGTAACCCATACGTTCATAACAAGATTAATTTTTTTTTTTGTTTGCATTTTTTGTGTTTGTTTTTGCATTTTCGAGTGTTTTTATATGAACTAATACACCCGACGAATATTTAACGCATCCACTATAGAGTGGTTCTTGGTTGTTTTTTAGAGGAGAGAGAATGATGTGAATGAGAGAGGATCTTATAAGATGGAGGAGAGACAATGAGTAGTAGTACTTAGCTAAGAAAGCATGGGTTGGGTGAAGGCGAATGACAAAGAGGAGAGAGAAGATGAGTTTTTAATTGGTTTTTAAAAACTAAAAGGGTCAACGGATATATTTTCTAATCGGTTCTCATGGCTACCCGGTTGGAACTATTTCGATTCCTGATCAGGTCATCGATTTCGAGTCAGGAACCGTATTATTTCCACCTCTAATTTATTTGCTTAATTAAAATATAAAGAAATCAATGTCTCATTTGTCTTGGGTTAAGCCCAAAACGATTCAAGTTTAGTTTCCAACCAAACGTGAAGTTCACAATTGGAAGCCTAAATTGGTTGTCCGACTCCAAAAAAAAGCATAATTATGTACTGGGCCAAGCCCAAAATGAGCCTAAAGAAAACTTGAACTTAAATTAATTTGTTTCTCAACCAACCTAAACCGTTTTAATTAGTTTTTTCTTAAACATCAGTCACGTAATTAACTTTGTAAATTAAGAAAATAATTGTTTATTACCATACTTTAAAGAATAAAGTATAAAGTATATAATATATAATATGGCTAGAAAACTGATAGATTGTTTTTAAAACACGTGTCACATTTATATGTATTCTCTTAAGATTGTTTTCACGCATCTCACTCCTATTATTATCTATACTTAACAGAATATTTTTTTTTTCTCATTTTATTATGTAATCAAATTATAATTTTTTTATTTTCTTCGACAATTAAATTATCTTTATTATTTCAAGAAAACTCTTTTCTTCAAAATTCAATTCTTTAACTTTTAATAGTCTGTGATTGCTTATATGCAAATTCCTCTATGTCATTTTCCAATTTGTAAAACGTATTTAAGAAGTCTATGATTACTTATTTAAGATAAATATTTTATAAACAACATGCATTCAACTCGTACGTATAAGATTGCAATTTTGTAAAATGTAAATATATATTTCACCACTATGTGATCAAAAGGCTTCAAGGGCTCCTTATGTAATTTACTTCTTCCAAACAAACAACCAAAAGCCATTTCAATTCTCCATTCTTTCACGTCGAATCATGCACCACCCTTAAACTCTCACCCATCATGACCACAACCCAACCCAACCCTAGCTAACACCATGATCATCCACCCCAAATCACCCCCAAAACGCATGTAACCACCCCCCCAAACATGGTCCCTTTAGCTCCCATTGGCTGTCTCTCCGGCAACAATGGCAGCTTCAAAGGCCAACCACCCGACAACCGCCTCGACATCCTCGCCTTCGAGGCCGCCCGCACCGTCTCCCGCCTCCTCAACCTCTACCGCTCCCTCTCCGACCCCGAGATCATCAGGCTCCGCAAAGAAATCTTCAGATCCAAAGGCGTTTTGTACCTCAATTCCGACGATGAAGGCTTTCTGTTAAAGCTTGCGTGCGTTGAGAAGATCGAAGATCTCGACAACGCTGCGAAGGCCGTCGATAGGCTTGGTCGGAAATGCTCCGGTTTTACGGTGGATGGGTTCGACGTGATTTACGCAGAGGTTAAAGCTGGCTCCATTGATTTGAGAAAATTTGAATATGCCTCGAGTAAAACGAAGAAGAAGGTACGTAAGCTTAAGAAGTTTTTGATGGCAACTTTGGGTTTGTATGGCTCCATGCAAAGCTCATCTGGATCGGAGTTATCGGAGAAGAAACCTAATTCTCCGGTGCCGTTTTTGAACATGAACAACTTTCCAGCGATCGAATGGAAGATGACTCCAAATTATCGCCTACAGGCGTGCGATCATAGCCGAAAGCCGAAGCTATGGTCGCAGCCGTTTGAGAAGGTGGTTCGAGCAATGGCGAACGTTGTGTGTGTGATTTATGCTCGGATATGCATGGTGTTTGGGCCATACGTGCCGTATTTGCCTGCGGCGTACAGGAGCAAGCAGAAGCAGGTTACGAACCCGTCGGAGTATTGGAGGGTTGAGCCTGTGAATGATGATAAGTGTTCTAGACCGCGGCTCGTGAGGTCGAAATCTAGGAAGAATTTTGTGAGGTTTCCGAGCCGGAGGGGTTTGGTTCCGGCGTGTGGGGCTAGGGTGTTTCATATCGCGGGGCCTGAGACGGTTGGTGGTTCGCGGTTGCAGATACTTTACGCGAACTTGATCATGATGGCGGAGGAGAACATGAGTAGGAAGAAGATGAGGGATGATGTGAGGGATGAGATGTATAAGATGTTGCCGGTGAATTTAAGAGCTGTGGTGAAGATGAAGATCAGGAGTCAGTTGTAAGTATTTTATTAATATATTTACACCTACAATTTGACGTTTTATTATCGAGTCTTCTGCTGTTAAACCATCAGCAGGAGACCAAAAGACTGACTTAGAACCAATCTAAGTGTCACACGAGAGTTGAAGAAATCACTAAATAACTGTGCTATATATGTCTAGGATTTAATTAATATCTGATATGATTGCAGGGGGAGGTACTGTGACAAGGGGAAAATGAAGGAAGCATTGAAGAGGATATTCATGTGGCTTTCGCCAATGGCGACGAACACTTTGTTGTGGCAACGGGAGAGGAGGGTGGAGATGAATAACTTTCAGGTGAGGCCTCCGGTATTGCTACTGCAGACATTGCATTTTGCAGATAAGGAGAAGACGGAGGCCGCGATTATTGAGGTGTTGGTGGGTTTGAGCTTTTTATACATGCAAGATAATCGCTTGGTGCCGGCTGGTTGACCGCAGTGGGGTGGTGGTTTGAAGGTGGTGGACATGTTTATGTATAGTAGTTGGTACTAAATTTGTGTAAACTTTTGAACATGAAAAAAGTTGTATATTATACATGCTTGTATTTAGTTTGGTACTAATATCATACCTTAATGGATATGCAGTTTATTCCATGAATCTAGAGCTATTTGTTTTGTTGTTCAATGCTTTTGTTATGTGGCCATGAAGGAAGTACTTATTTAATATTATTGTCCTTGGTGATACAATTATATCCACTTCATGCTTTATTTAAATAGCAGCATTATATATATATATATATATATAGCAGTTGTTGTGACATTTGTTTATGTTTTCTATCATAACATGATGCTTATATTAATGGTCAAATGAGCATGTACTACATCCATATGTGATTGCTATGGAGTCTACTGGCTCATGTTAATTTGTGTTTTCTTAGGGTTTTATATTCTTATTTTTTACTTTTGGTTAAGTCTTCTTTAATGTTGGCCTAAAGGACTTGTGCTTGAGAATGACATCGACTAGAAGTGAAGCATTAGCACAAGTCTGCGCTTTAGAAGTCGAACATGTAACACTGTCAGACAATGTGAGACAGCAAGTGAAAGGACTAGCCGTAGAGTAGCCTGTTCCTAAGAACCAAGCTAAATGTTGCGATATAGTCAAGTCTAAGTCATTGAGTGAACCCTTTAGCAACCAAACGAGCTTTTAGTCGGTCCACTGATCCATACTTGTTATGAAAAAACACTTAAAACCAACAAGATTAGGAGCGAAAGTGGGAAGAACAAGCGTCCACCTTTCTTTGTTATGCGTAAGGGCATAAAACTCATATTGTGTAAAGGCACGCCATGTAGGGTGTTTGAGGGTTTGAGTGATAGTGTGTGGATCGGATGGAGCAGAGCTGGTGGTTGTGTAATGAAGGTAATCAAAGTTGTTGTAGCGGGTGTTTAGTTCGGGTCGGGGTCTATTAATCGGCTTTTGAGAAGGCAGAATTATTGGTGGTACATTGGAGGTGGAGGATAATGAGGGAGAATGCCATAATGTGAAGTCCGTCTCAAGCTCTTCCACACACAATATTAGACTATATTATTATTATGGTTATTAGTATTAGCCCATGGGCATAGTTAAGTTTTAGGGTTTACATTATGTTCTTTATATATTATAACTAAATCTATCAATAATATTCAATCAACTCTTTCACCATCTCACATGGTATCAGAGTCACCCTAAGCTCTCTACCACCTCTACCGCACCACCACAAAAACAGAAACCCTAACTGTCAATGCCTCTAGAAAAACCCTAGACCAGGCGGCATGCCGTCACCGTTGTCGCCGCCCTTTCCAACAACCATTCGTTCCTTTAAACGATTCTCTGTTCAGTTTTCCTAATCTTCTTTTATGTTTTGATAATTAGCTTTCTACGACCTTTTATTCTGTTGTTTGCCGCCGATTCTATTTTGTTGACTTTGATCCTTACAACCTTACGATCTTATATCCTTGCAACCTTGCAATCTCATTACTTGTAACCATTTTGTCGTAGCCTCATGACCATAGTCAGCGACCTTCACCTTGTCTGCCCGGGTTAATGTCTCTTGTTTTAGATCTGGTAGCCCATCATATATATTTCTTTCTTTCTTTCTTTTTAGCCAGACCACGGTCCCTGGCCACTGAAGATTGCCAACCTGACCATGGTCACCCGCCTGCAGTATGACACCCCGTCGTACGACCACAGTCGCCGGGATCTATTTTTTCTTTTGTTCTAGCCGGCCACGATCCCTTGCTACCAAAGCGTGCCATATTCAATCAACTTTTTCACAATCTCACAGACACTTTCCCTTCTTTGGCACCTTCAAACTCTCGTCCTACATCACCGATCAACATGTCGGACTCCTCTTCTCTTTTGATAAACCCTTTTACGAAAGATCTCACCATTGTAACTCTACGAGCCACTCTCAAGTTGACATCTTCCAACTATCTTGCCTGAAAAACTCAGATAGACGCACTGCTTTATGGCCCTGATTTGTAGATGGATCTTATATAGCACCACAACCTACTAGTAAGGGATAATTTGTAAGGCACCTACAATGGCTTGATAGTCACTTGGTGAAGCATGGGGGTGCCACCATGCAATGTTAATGGCTTTGAATAAATATAATCAATGAGCTGGATGTTTATCCCTAACAGTTTGGTGTGACCGATCAATTTGTTATCTTTCTTCTCAAATAATTCTAGTTTTATAAAATAATAGCATTTAATCAAACTCAAAGATGAATATGAAGGTGGGTGCGTCTTATTATAGTCTTCCTCATTAATCTGATTTGTATAATAGTTGGTTACTTATGTGATGATTAGCAGCATGTTAATGAGATTACTAGGTGAATTTAAAATATATTTTATATAGTGAGATTGGTTGTAAGATGTTTTCATACATCAATGCTTGTATGTTGGTCTATGTTTGCATGCAATCAATTAGAGGTGTCATTCAAACTGGTTTGGGATCCAGGCCGGTATTTGATCTGATCCGAAACCAACAGTAATCTGGTCCCAATCTGATCCAATCCGTAAGTTTGAATCGATTTGAAAAATATAGTTAAAACCAGTATTAAATAGAACCAGTTGTTTCCTAGGTTTTTACTCGATCCAAAAAGGTTATAAAACAATCTATGCCCAAAATCCGATTTTGTGCAGCTCAGCAACTAATATAGACATAAAATCAATAGCTCTCGTGTATTAAAGGCATATGAATGAAAAAAGATACAACTTTTTATAGTTTCGACAGACGCAATATTCAAACAAAAACAAGTGACATGCAAATTGGATAATTAATTAATTAACTACAAATAAAAAAAATTGAAAAATCATTAGATTATAAGAAATTGGCAGCATTTTCCTTTCACAAGAACATAATACTGAATAGTGAATGGTACCACTTTTTTATTTTTATTTCTATTTTTATATTCTTTCTCCTTATGCTTAGAAGCACTTCCTGTGCACAATGGAAGGACCCGACTCATCATATTCAGCCTTTGCAATCCACATCTGTCACACCAAAATAATCAACCATTATTATACCCTCATTCACATTCAAAGATTATCAAGTTTAATACAAACTTAATTTTAAGCAGAGAATCGTAAGCATCGCATAAGCACTTGTCACCAAACTAACCGGATATAATGGGAGGGAGAAAGAGAGGTGGTCATGCAATCGCATAACCACCAATAAATACAGACATTTCTAGTATTCTCATCGTTCTTTATTTAAAATTAATTATATATTTAACGAAACTATAAATGTCTGTGTGTAGGTAAATACATTCATTTCAGCAGCAGTAATATGTTTAGAATAGTGAGAACCACATACATCAATTCTACCTATTGTTTTAAATGTACTACACTAGACGGTTATGTAACCAGCTCTGTTTCCTTTCCCGTAATTCTGGTTATCTTTTATGTATTACTTAAAAGTAATATGGACATATGGTTATGTAACCACCTATGTTTCCTTTCTCATCAGTTCCAGCAATATTTTATGTATTACTTACAAGTGTATTACGCGGTTCACATGGCTTTCAATTATATTGGTTCTAAAAACACATGCCAATCTTTATCTTTATATTATAATAAAAAAGTAACTAATGGGGACACGTGACAGCACCACATTCATCCTCACCATAATTTTCCCGCTTCTCTCTCCTACTTAATAGTTACTATAATTACTAATAATATTATTTAATTTATTTATAGACTATAAATATATTTTAATAAATTAAGAAATGAATCTTTTAATCAATATTATTTATAAAGAAATAAATTTTTATAAAATAATCTTTTTTTCAAAAACATCAAACTTTTTTAAAAATATAAAATATTTTAAAAATCAATATTTTTAAAAAGTAAAATTTTTATAAATAAAAAATAATTATAAATAAATTTTATAAAACTTTTTGTTTTGAAACAAAATATTTAATTTTTTTAAACAAAAAAGTTTAAAAACTTGATATCATTATTTTGTTACCTATAGTCCTTATACATAATTTCAACCGTATTTTATCTTAAAATATCGTTTTATAATTAACAAAATTTTATTTTATTTAATATTTTATACATTCAACCCGTGTAATACACGGGTTATTAAGCTAGTATATATATAAAGGGGAAAATCTGAGTGAAAGAATGAACCTGCTGGAAGGTGCTAAGAGATGCCAAGATTGACCCACCAATCCAGACACTATACTTCCTTTCTGGTGGAGCAACAACTTTAATCTTCATGCTACTTGGGGCCAGTGCAGTAATTTCCTTGCTCATTCTGTCAGCAATACCAGGGAACATGGTGGTTCCACCACTCAGTACAATGTTCCCATACAAATCCTTCCTAATATCCACATCACATTTCATTATAGAGTTGTATGTTGTCTCATGGATCCCAGCAGCTTCCATTCCAATCATGGATGGCTGGAAGAGGACTTCCGGGCACCTGAATCGCTCAGCACCAATGGTTATCACCTGCCCGTCGGGCAGCTCAAAGCTCTTTTCCACTGAAGAGCTGGTTTTGGATGTTTCTAGCTCCTGCTCAAAGTCCAGTGCAATATATGCTAGTTTTTCTTTCATGTCTCTCACGATTTCTCGTTCAGCAGATGTGGTGAAGGAGTAACCGCGCTCAGTCAGAATCTTCATCAGTGCGTCGGTTAGATCACGCCCAGCAAGGTCCAGACGCAATATGGCATGAGGGAGTGCATAACCTTCGTAAATGGGAACTGTGTGGCTTACACCATCTCCAGAGTCAAGAACGATACCTGCACGAGAAACCATCAAGAAGTTAACTCGTATGCATCTTTAGTTTATATCTGATGGTCAGGTCGGGTAATGGGTCAAAATGTTTTTGGTTTAAATTCATAGTTTTTACTACAATTTTGATTATCACTAGATTAAGCCCATTAAGGTTGAGGTTGGTCGTTTTACTCTTTTAGTACAAATAAAAGCGCGACAGGTCAGGATTGGTTGTTCATAACATTTCAGGTTGTAAACAAGCTTTATAAATAATTAATACAGAACTATTATTACACAAAAGTATTGTTACAATAACTAGATCTATGAATAATACTGTTTAGGAGGTTTTGCGCATTCCTAATGGACCTTTGGTAACTTTTAATCCACTCTACCATGACTTTTTCCTTATTGTTTTATATTTTTATTTGAATCATTAGAGGTTTTAGAAAAATAAATGACCGAAGTCAGCTCATTCGCTAGTACATGGATTGAAACTTACACAGTTAATTTTTGACATTTTCTGTTGACTATAATACATCTTTCACAAATATATTTACTCTTCAACAAGCTCAGATAACCCAGTGAGATATAATACAAAGCAAAGGACAAAATGGGTCGGGCAGGTCAGATAATAGGTCAAGATGGGTGCAGGTTAAGATATGCTATTTAATGGTATGGATGGTTCAGGTCAGGTTTAACCAAAACAGTTTATTTTCTTTTTCAAAAAATAAATATGATTAAAGAAAAAATATTGTTACAATAATCATAAGATCTTTCAGTAGAGCAGTTTCGAAGTTGTATTCATTAAAAACCTAGGCATATGTTGAGTGGTTCAACCCTATGTTGTCAAAGGCGCAAGGGCACTCAAGGCGCGAAGGCCTCGCCTATCTCCTAGGCAAGGCGCAAAAAAGACACGTGCTCGAGATATAAAAAGCGCACTATTAAAAAGCAATAAAAATATATATATATATAACAAGCATAGAAATTATAAAATATATGAAGTAAAACAGAAAAAACTTGATTATCTAGTAGTAAACGAATTTTAAATTTGAAAATTTAATAAGCATTTGACTTTACTTGTAATTTACACAAAATGATTTTTTCTCTGCACAAAAGGACTCTTTCCCTTCACTCAAAGTACTGTATATTTTACTTTTTTCTCTTCCTGTCAACTATTCTCAATATACACAATCGAATCACACACCAAACATGTACTCCCTACCTCTCTCTTCTTCCTAGCGGTCTCTACAAAGACCATAGAAAGAAAAAACTCGCCAGAATTCAATATTCTGGCCTGAATCTGACCGGAAATCGACCGGTTAGTAGCTGGAGTCTCGACGGAGCGCCTGGACTCACAGCAACGCGGTTTCCTTGCGTCTCGCCTTAAAACAGCGCCTAGGCGCGCGATTTTGTCGCTTTTGACAACACAGGTTCAACCTATTTTATCCTTTTAGCTATTTCTTAAATTACCCGTCGACTGGTTAGATAGATCAACATTAAGAAACTTACCAGTAGTACGACCACTAGCATATAGTGAGAGAACAGCTTGTATTGCAACATACATAGCGGGAGCATTAAATGTCTCAAACATTATTTGAGTCATTTTTTCGCGATTGGCTTTGGGATTAAGGGGTGCCTCAGTAAGGAGCACTGGATGTTCCTCGGGGGCCACACGAAGTTCATTGTAGAAAGTGTGATGCCAAATCTTTTCCATATCATCCCAATTATTCACAATCCCATGCTCAATTGGGTATTTCAGAGTCAAAATACCACGCTTTGATTGGGCCTCATCCCCAACATATGCATCTTTTTGACCCATGCCAACCATTACTCCAGTGTGACGTGGGCGGCCCACAATGCTTGGGAAAACTGCTCTTGGAGCATCATCTCCAGCAAAGCCAGCCTTAACAAAAGCAACATTACATTGATGTAAGATATGAATTTATGGTAAGAGAGCAGTATATGAAGCTGCTAACGCTAAAGATGAAATAAATTAGTTTTGACTACAAAACTACAATAGTATGTTTTGAATTAGTACTTTAACCATCCCTGTTCCATTATCGCAAACAAGTGGCTGAATGTCTTCTGAATCTGCCATCTTAACTCAATGCCTGAAAGAAACAAGCAAGATCGAATTTGAAATTTAAATACATGATTTATCAACCGAAACATGGAAATTATTGAATAAAGAATTCAACTAAAGGGAACATAATGATGTGCCATTTTATTTTGGTGTTCATGCGACCCCGTTATCCATAACTCACACGACCCCACCAATACCCAATACCCACAATTCGTAACATATATTTTATCTACACGTATGCATGTATATATGATTCCCAACAACTGTTTCGTAGAGGAACGAAACATTATTACCGAACAAAATTGTCGCATTATCTAAAACCACCACTCAAAAACCAATTTGTAATCGTAAATGCAGCAGATGTTTTAGATCTCCAATCCATAAAGTTAACCGATTCCACAATGTCACGAAACGAATCATAATCAAATGCTTTGGGATCATAACGTCAAATCAAACACACAACAAACATGCAATTAAATGAATAGAAGCTGCTAGAATTGAAATGAGGAAAAGAAAATCATCCTCAAACACAAAATTGTAAAATAACAATGCTGCATAGGATCAAAGGAAAAAGGCAATGCTGACAGAAATTGAAATGGAAATATAAGCAATTGGAGAGTATATATAACGAATGAAGAAGATGTACGTATTAAGAAGAATGCACCTGCGTTAGAGAGAGAGAGAGAGAGATGGATCACATTTGAGTTAGGCTAGAGTGTGTTAATGGGGAATCAAATGAAAGGGGAGGTGGAGTACTTGAAATTCGGGTGATCGCTTCACCATCCGTTCCATTTTTGTTTAACTTCTATTATTAGTTTCTATCAAACAAGTTATATTCAATTTTACTCTTATAATTAATTAAATTTTGAAGTGTAAACCCAACTTTAAAATCAATTTGGAGAATCACATTATCTTTTCTAATGGTATATTCTTATTCCTTAGTAGCTTTTTATTTCATCTAAAAAATGACAACCTTGTTAATAAACATTTAATCATTTTGTTATATTTTTACATTTTCTCTAAAAGCATAAAAGTTGGTGGATTATCACTTATAGTTCTAGCTTAAAACATACATAAAAGTAGTTTTTTCGATTTTGGTGACCTTTAAAATTTGGGAGGCTAAATCGATTGTTTTGGTTGCTTCTATTGTAGAGACGCCCATAGTTCTTTATATGCATTATAATATAGTATAAATGATATTTGATATAGACACTTTGGTTGGTTTTGAGTCAGGTTTTTTTTTGTTATGGTTTGGTTCGGTTACGCATGTGGTGCAATTTGGTCATAATATGGTTCGCTTTGTTTTCTTTTTTTTTTTTTTTTACTTTAGTCTAAACTAAAACCAAAACCGAAAATTCAGCTTTTTTAGAAAAACTTATCTCCAAACCATCGGTACTTGTTTAGTTTAAGTTGTTTTCGATTTGGTTGCATCGTTTAATTTGGTTATGGTTCCTTTTTTTCGCTTTCATGCAAACCTATAACTTTGGGGATAACAATTCTCATAATAGATGTTATTTTATTTTTATTAAATTACTCTATCATTTATTTTTTTAAATTAATGAAAGTTTTTTTTAATACTGTATTTTATTTAAATTAATAATAGAATATAAATATAAATACAATTTCCATAAATAAAAGAATTTGATAAAGTTAGAGAACGGGAAAAAACTAGGATAACACCCCATAAGACGGGATAATCTTAGAAAAACTGAGAAAAATATAAAAAACTAAAGTGATGCTTTTGTGCCACCCTAAAATACTAGGAAAACAAGGTGACCCTCTCTACTCTAAATGTATAATGTGTGTGACACAAAAGATCTAGTGTTTATACTGAATTATAAAACAGATGCATATCTAAGTGGTGTTTGCATATCCTTTCTATTGGATTCATTAGATTATTTGTTACATTCAAATTGTCATACTCTTACATCGTAATGAGGAGGCAAGTAGAAGGTGACATTATGACAACTACTTTGTTGTATAGCAGCTAGTGTAGAAGTCATAGAAGCGAGTGAAAAATATACAATGTCTCTAGACTTTTAATACCAACATTACGTATAATATTTTGTATGCTCAACACCTAAATAGGTATTAAAAGAACGAACAAATCAAAAAGATACACACGGGCTAAATGTGAAAAATGTTTTGCCTTATTTCAATAATAGCTTATGCTTTCGAGCATCACTTCACAATTTCTAATACAAAAAGTGATACTCTTTAAAGTATTATAGAACATATGAATACAATTTACATATAGAGTGCCAAACTCAAGCTATAACGTATAAATGCCAACCTCCATATCTCTCATGTTGTCTCCTATTGTCTCACATTGTTTAATCCGTCTCTTTCATAGTGTATTTGCCCATAGTGTTTACTTGAAAATACGCTTAAATAATATATGTACTAGAAGCGCATGCATTCTTGATGATTTCACTCTCTTGGTAAATTCAAGTTATCACGAAACTAGTGAGAACACCGCCCTTTGACCTTCGTGAGGTGGTTATTAACCTAAGCGGGGATCGGGGATTATTCGTTAATTTTGAGAAATTTCGCGAAGAATGGGAGACCATGGGAAAGAAAATCGGGATGGAGGGGCTTGGAAGGACAGGAACACCACTCTCTATGTTTTGATACCGGATGCGGGATTGACTCCTCCAAGGGCTACAATAAGGGTAAAAGCATCGTATCACACTCCTAAGACGAGGCACAGAGATATGATTTGATCCTTGAGTCGATCTCAATAGTTTAAATACTACCTACATCAAATACCGAGAACCCCAAGCATGTCTTGAGCAGGCCCATTTTTTGTTTCTTGGTTATGTATGACTCTCGATCTTTAAACCAGTCAAAAAGTTTAAACTGCGGCTCAGCTGACCTTGGCTCATTTTAGCTTGGTTTAATGTAAAATTTTGGCTCAACTTGATTTGGGCACGTTTTAGCTATATCCATCTAATCCAAATATTCATCATGAGATTTAAACTCTCAACCTTATGAAGAGATGCAAGACTATGCACACCCTGATACAATTGGGCAACAAGCCTTTGGTGTTTTGGCTTCGTTAAATTGTTAAAACTTAGAAGAAAGAAGAAGTTTTATTAAGAAATAGAATAAATAATGATGTTAGGTTAAGCTTAAGATAGAATGTCCTTTCCTTAAGTTGTAATATGTTAGAAGTTAAGATTAACTTAAGCGAGAAACCCACCAACCCAACCCTCGTTTGCAGGTCGACTCTTTTGCAAACTAAGCCAAGTCAAGCGAGTTTTGCCAAACACATTTCAAGCAAGTTTCATGCTACAAGTTACTTGAACCACCTAGCAACATTTTCTCTACCCTATCACTATTCAATATTAGTGAGATCCACCTTATTTTGAATGGAGTTTTGTGGCTTTAATAATCAACTAAAAACTAGTAACATCCTCGTGCATGTTGCACAAGTTGGAACCGCAAGAAAAAGACTAAGAGCATCAAAAGATTATAAAGTTTGAAACAACACTAGCGTGGTGATGTTGGTAAAGAGAAGTTTAACATATTTGAAACCGAAAAACTCCATCAGCAAATCAAGAGCACACACGTTGCTAAGAGAGGATTAATAATATTTTTAAAAGATTAAACAAAGAAACGAAACCATTAAAAAATAACGTCATACAAAGGAATGAAAAGAGTAAGAAAAATAACTTCAAATCAAAACGACACATGTTGGTGAGAAGCCATTGATAATTTTCAAAAGGCTATATAAAGTACTGAAACCCAAAAAAAGTAACGTCTAGAAGTCAAAAAAAGGAAGGGAATATGAGGGCAAAAATGATTAGGTAGCGTTTGGTATGATTTAATGAGAGGTGGAATGAAATGAATCATTGATGGTGAATATTAGTCCCAGCAGAACTGGGATCTGTCGAAGCGGACTTATGACCAGCTGGGGTCAAGCCCGGACCAACCATCCAAAGCCATGCACAAAGACCACAGGAAACAGAAAGCGTACGTGCAACAAACAAACATAGAAATCCATTAAAGAAATGAAACAGACTAATAAAAAACTCAATTTGACATATGTTCCTCAAGGCCTAGATGGCTAACCCATATGATCTCCTAGAACAGTCTCCTTGCTAAATCATCATGTACAACATCTTTGTAGGCTTGATCTGCTACACAAGGCCTCAGTAGTTTGTAACAATACTCGATAATGAAGAGTAGGTTCCCACAAGAGCGCTTATAATGCCAACCACAATAATGGAAACACTCAAACGAATCTGTGTCACAAATAAAAATACCATAGTTAATATCTTTCTACTCTAATAAAATAGTATCTATAGGGGACACGTGACAGCACCACATTCATGCGCATCAAAATTTTCCCGCTTCTCTCTCCTATTAAATAATTACTTTTATTACTAACTAGGTTAGTACCCAGTGTATTACACGGGTTGAATAAATAAAATAAAAAACGATTAGTAAAAAGATTTATAAATTATAAAACCATATTTGAAAATAAAATATGATTATAATTGCATATCAATAGCTACTTTAAGTAAATAAACAATAATGTATTTTTCTTAAACTTTTATTTTATAAAAAATATAGGTTTTAAATATTTTGTTTTAAGAAAAATGAATTTATTTTAAAAAAAGTTTGTTTTATTTTATAAAACTTTTATTTTTTAAAAAGTGTGTTTTTAATAAAAAATAGGTTTTAATTTATTAAATTATATAATTTTTAATATGAAAATAACATGATTAATATTATTAGTAGTCAATATTAATAATAATAATAATAATAAGAAATGAAAAAGTTAGTATGATAAAACTTACAATTGTGTCAAGTATTATTTTAAATCTTTTTTTGTTATAGATAGATAGATATATAGATAAATAGATATGTTAGAAACCCATATATTAAACGGATTATAAGTTAGTAATAAACATGAACAGTTATAGTACAATAATTTAATATAAGATACGATTAAAATTATATATACGTAATAGTTCAAGAAATAAAACAATTATACTGTTTTTTTAACTCTTTTATCTAAATAGTTTCATTTTTAAATATAGTTTTAAAATTTGTTTATTAAAAATTTATTGTTTATAAAAATCTTGTTTATTAAAAACTTGGGTTTCTCATTATTCTGGTTGTTTTAATAAAACTGCTTTTAGAAAATTTCATATTTTTTATAATTTTTTTTAAAAAAGGACTAATTTAAAATATATTGTTTCAAAAAGATTTAGTTTTTTATAAAATTTTATATTATATATAAATTTTTTTTATTATTTTTATTTTAATAAAACGATGTGATTTTTAATTTCCTTAATGAAATTTATTTTTTAAAAACATAGCTTGATTTAAAAAAAATATAGATGAGAGAGAAATATTACAATTAATAAAATTGATTTTTATTAAGAGAGAAATATTACAATTAATAAAATTGACTTTTATTATGAGAGAGAAATTAATGTGAGTGTTAAATTACCATAATATTATTTTGGAGGGAAAATAAAATGAGAATGTTTAAAATAATGACAAGTGTCAAAAATATGGTTTAAAAAATTAAAAGTGACAAAAAAAACCTTCTTTTATTAGAGTTTATAGATACTATTATTTAACTTTTCTATAGATTAAAAATAGTTTTTTTTCATAAATTAATAAATAGATCTTTTAATTGATGTTATTTCTAAAGAAAAAAGTTTTTATAAAGTAAGACGTTTTTCTAATACATCAAACTTTTTTAAAAATAGGAAATATTTTAAATTGATGTTAGATTTTTTATAAACAAAAAATAATTAAAAATGCGAGTTATAATAAGCAAACGTTTAGAAATGACATTTTTTTAAAAAAGTTAATATCATAGTTTTATTACTTATAATCTTTACTTATACGTAATTTCAATCATATCTTATCTTAAAATATTTTTTTATAATTAATAAATATTTATTACATTTAACATTTAATTTATTCAACACGGGTTTAATCAAACTAGTCTATATATATCAGTATATCACCCCCCAAAATAGGTAAATTCTGTATGTTGGGTTGGGACTTAGGTTGACTCAAAACGCTTTTTTTCCGAATGATTCAACTCCTTAATAAGTTATTAGCACGTCCAACATGATTACAAAAATTACTTATTTATCATCTAGCTTTTCCAAAAAAATATTTTCTAAGATTTTTGCTTTGAAAATTCATTTTGGGGAACTTTTGATCCGTTCAACCAAATGGCATGTTTTCTTTTCAGCTAGCTTTCTATATTTTACATGTTTGACCCATTTGAGAAAAAAACAAAAACAAATCAACCACTCATAAGTAAACGGATCAAATCACGACCTGTAGAATTACTATAAGAAACTAGGACTAATTTGATGTGCAACTTACCTGTGTAGCTGTTGCCTTACTCCCTTGAATTCTGAGAAAGCATAGAGCTGGCATCACTATTGCCTGTGTTTAAGCAGTGAAATGAAGAGTTACCAAAGATGGTAAATAAGAAAACAGACAAAAATATATTCATAATCTCCTGTTATTTTTATTGTATTCCTGTGTCTTTGATATTATACATGTAACAACAGTGATCAGGAGTCAAGAATCTAACATGGTACGAATAAAAATCCATGTAAGAATATTTAGCCATGACGACATATCACAACCATGTTACTTTCGATTTTACTCATAAGACAATTCCATATGGCGAAAAGATACACAAAATCGAATATCCCTGATTCAAGGCTCAAGATGTGACATCCTGCATATATCCCACATCGATCGTGGACAGAAGAGATTCCTAGTTCATAAGTATTGTCTGGTCTCTAATATTACCAACGCGTTTTGGGCGTATTGGCTGTGGATGAGAGGAGAACTCCACGGTTAAGCGTGCTCAGGTGGGAGCAATCCAGGGATGGGTGACCTCCCCGAGAAGTTTTCACCCGGGCAACCAAAAGCAAATCCGTGAGCTACATCGTGGGCAAAGCGGACAATATTAGTGGTACGAGAGGCCGGGTGTTACACAAGAAGACATGATGAACTTAAGATGACTAGTAAAATGTTTCATTTTAAATGAAGTTATAGAACCAAGGAGCAGTCCAGCCCAGTCTTAACAGGCTGAGCCTTATGGCAAACACTTCAATTTGATTGGTCCAACATCCTCCAATAGGGATCCATTTCAACAATTTTGAAATTCTCAAGAATTGCACTTTTATTAATTTTACCTCTATGGGGGCGAACGCTGAAGCAACATTAAGGTTGCTGTCATGTGATATGGAGGTCACGAGTTTGAGTCGTGGAAACAGCCTCTTACAAAATTACAGGATATGAATGCGTACACCAAGCACAAATGGCCCGACACTCCCTGGACCCGCGCATGCAGGAGCCTCTGCACCAGTGCGCCCTATTTGTTTTCTTTTTTTAAGGTATATAGTCTAAAGTCGATGACTTCTATGAATCACTCACTATGTTAGGTTAGTTTAGGGTAATTTTAGAAATCTTGGTCAAACCTGCCAAAAATAGTGTGCACTTTTGTTACAGACCAAACGGAAGAACTCAACCCAAAAGACTAGTCTGATGGGTGAGGGAACCCATTTGGCCTATAAACCCCACATCAATTGCCCATACAACCGATGTGGGACAAGTCACATACCTTACAATGATTTCAGTCCATAACATTCGACCCTCCTTAAGGACCGAACGTCCTCGTTGGTCACGGCCACGTTGGTCACGGCTGGCTCTCTCCAGGCCACCACTCCGTGGGCCACCACTCCGAGGTTAGCTCTGATACCATTGTTATGGACCAAACGGAAGAACTCAACCCAAAAGACTAGTCTGATGGGTGAGGGAACCCATTTGGCCTATAAACCCCACATCAATTGCCCATACAACCGATCTGGGACAAGTCCCATACCTTACAATGATTTCAGTCCATAACAACTTTATAACCCTTGTAACTTTGGGAATCATTGTAGTATATTCATAATCCTAACCTTAAAAGAACGTTACAAGATCATAAAGATAATGTTATAGTCAACTCAAGATACCTTGTCCTAGTCAATGAATTCTGTGATTATGAATATCCAAGCCAAGGGGCCATATTACTAATAACTAGTGATGAAAAGTTCCTATATACTTAATTACTTATGAATCAAGTGATTTTCAAAAGAACTAAGAAGCAATCCATGAACTTATTATGACAAGTAAAATGATTAAAGTGGATACTTACCACCATTACACATAGGAGTGATCCCATCAAAGACATCACAGCACCTGCAGTTACAAGATTCAATTTATAAAAATAAGTAGTGCTAGAAAATAATTATTTAATCATCATGTTTTGGAACTAATTGCCTGAATATCACAATAATCAGTTTTTAGTGTTTGGATAAATAGATTGCTTCTGATAACCCTATCGTTTAGGATATTATAGAACTACTTATTAACCCCTCCTTTTAATCTTATTTGAGGTCGTTTAATCTATTAAATTCCTTAATTATTCGAATTTGCCGACATATGGTCATTACTACTTCAGACAACAAAAGCACAAACAAAACATTATTACACCTTATTATTCAATTGTCATCATTCAATACTAAATACACATCCAAACCCTCGAGGAGTAATAAGGCAAGAAAAATGAAACAAAATAATAATATCAAGGAGGCTTACCAAAGAATGGAATAAGAATTGCAACACAAACGGTAGAAATGACTAATGTTGTTCTGAGAAGAAAATAACACCAAGTACTATTTGAGATTCTTGCAGGTAACAATTCTTCTATGGCACTAGTCAATGGGTTCATAAGCAGGGCATATGTAAGAGATGTTAAGGAAACAAATGAAATACAAAAGTATAGAAATTGAGAACATGTTATGGGAACACTTGTATAAATCTGAGAGCAGATTTACTAAGCATAAGAAGGATATTTGGTGAATGGGTTAATGACCTGCAGTTTATAAAACAAACATTAAATCCAATAGAAGGTTTAATGAGCATAAAACCAACTAATGTGTTCCTAATTTTATCATTTTTTGTAACTTAAGGATTTTAAATTGACACTTACCACTACCCACAAAGCAATTTTTGAAGCAATTGCACTATCTGGCAAGTTCAGTGTTATCTGGGACAATGTGCTTTCACCAAACATGCGATATCCCGCAATGGCAACAGCCCCATACATCAATGCACACAAGCTAAAACTGAAAAACATGAAAATGAAATCTGTTAGCTCAACAAAACAGAATCATCTATGACATATTTTTCTACATTTTCTATATATAACTAATTCACAAAGTGTGATTACAGAAGGTACATTATCACAACAATAATCAAAATCTTCTAATATTATATGCACTGAAAATATGCTTTGGGTGACTTTTGACCCATTTGGCACATTCCCTTTATGGCCAAAACGTTGACCTGTTTTGAGACTTTGAGGCAAAACATAACCCGAGTTGGGTCATCCAGAGGTAAACAGGTCGAAATCATCACCTCCTAAAAGTAAAGATTAGAAGACGCAAAGATGGCAAGTCCATACCCTATTATCATCGCCTTGCGAAACTTGGACTTGTCAGCCATTGACTGGTATATATTAGGAAACACAGAATGCCCGGAATAGCAAAAAACATATATTCCCAAAGCAAATGGGACACCACTCCATTTAACTGCCGGACCACTTTCATGAAATCCAACACTTACTGTCCCAAGGTAAAACACACAAAAAATAATAACAACTGTAGCCAATACACCAGTAGCTGCAAAAATATGCAAATTTTCAAATAAATACAACGTTTAATACCAGATCATGCAATATTACCACTTTGAGGCAGCAAAATTGGTGGGTTTGGCAGGTTTGTAACAGGTAACTTTTGTACAGGGTCAGGCAGGGTCGGATCGTGTTTTTCTTGGAACAATTCGTTGAATAATTTTTAGTTTTGTACAAAAATATACCATTCCATGAATAATCTGTATTTTTTAATCAAATGCTTTATGATATTATTTTTATGCAATAAGATGTCCTTTTGACACACTTTTTGGCCCGTTTCACAAGTTCAACCAGTTTGTCCCATTTCCTTTTACCTATTTATTTTCCTATTTGCCTGTTTAAGCTGTAATCATTCAACATAAACCAAATCAACCCATATTTAAGTAAATTGGTCAAAATTGTCACCTCTGCATGGAAAAATAACATGTTTACATTAAATACCTGAAAGATATGAGATTATTCGCAAATTTTTTAACAATACAATGGGTACAAGAATGAGAGCAGTGAGAACCGCAAACAAGTGAGTTGAGTCCAGAATGAAACCACCCAAATTCAAGGAGGCCCCAGGGAATAAACTAGTAAGATTGTCTCCTTCCAAGATAATGAATTCCACACAATATGACTGTGAGACCACAAAACACATTGTAAATTATTTCAACTTTCGTTTTTGTCATTTTCTACTTTTAATCTAATGAATTAGGCAAGCCATGGGGACTTACATAGAGCTCTGTATACAAGATGATCTGCACCAGAACCCATGAGTTATCAGAAATTGTATAGAGGAAAATTGCATGAAAGAAGAGCATTTAAAGTCAATTTCTATTATAAAATCAATATTGAAGTAATAAACTCAATGGACACAGGATCTTACAGATACAATAAGGCGACCATATTTCCCAAATGCAGCTTCTCCAATATCAGGATAACTACGAATGCCTTCTTTGCTCTCAAAGCAATGTTTCATGAGTGAAGCAGTGTAACAACATATGACGCCCAACAAGAGAAGAAAACCCAACCCAATCCAGCCTGCTTGTGCAATTGAAAAAGGTGTAGAGAGAAGCCCAACTCCCACCATTACATTCACCGCTGTTCAACCATAGCATTAAATAATAAGAGTTTAATGAAAAAAGTTGACCACAGATTAATTATTATGAATAAAATATGATTTATTTGATAAAGTCACCATTGAATACAGTTTGAGTAACACTACATCCATGGCTGATGGGAAGTTCTCCAAGTTGTTCGTGTAGTGAACCCTTCCCTGACCATGTTGATAATTTCCTTGAAATTCTTTGCAAATCCTCTTTGCTATATAGTTTTTCACATTCAGATAGCAATCGAGCCTTTGCGTCAGCATCAAAGTTACTTTCAATATCAATATCATGTAATGATGAATATATAGTAGAAGAACGATCTCTGAGGAGTCCAAAATTTGGTGTAGCTGTGATTGAATATGAATCAATTGTCTGCCTGCAATCAACATCATAGTGTTTTGGTGGTTAAAGGTCCATTTTCAGCAGTTTAATCGCCTCTGTTTATCTTGTAAATAGAATGTCGGACTGTAATATTGATTGAAATTACATGTTAATTGATAGCTATAGATGTACTCCTTCGAATTAAACATAATAAAAGAAGTCAAAAAAATTCAGTTTACTTGCATCAACTTTGTTAAATTTCATTTTAATTTCATCAACTTCGTAAATGATCATAAGATTATAATCAAAATCAGCTTTGCCACACACATCAAACAGATTAATCTTTGTAATATGGAAAATAATTTTCAGAGTCAAACTTATTCCTTGCACCACAATTATTTTAACTTGTATACATTCTCCAATCATTCACAATTGATTGTATCAGTTAACAACTTAACATTACAAATCATATTTATATACAGTTTCGCCATAGACATCAAACTGATTAATCTCTGTATGTGCAAAATAACTTTCAGAATTAAACTTATTCCTTGCAAACATTCAAAAGCGATTGCAGCAACCAGATCAAATGATCATTTCGAAATGCAATCGTATCAGTTAACACAACAAATTTATTCACATATCAAAATTAACTAATGCGACTTGTATGCTAAACCGATCAACTACTTCATCAACATTTTTATCAAACGTAATAAATCGCACTTATATGCTAGTAAAAATGAATCAACACCAAAACAGAGAAACAGGTAAGCATCCACACAAACAAATCCACAATTCACCACACCGCTATGTTAGCTTGTACCACATGCATTTACGGATGTAACTCGCTATCCTCCACACACAACGCTAGCGTAAAACAAGTGCGAAATAAGCGAAAACTAACTTGTAACTCTGCGGCCATTGACTAGAGGAGAAATGCGAAGACGAACGCGAAGAATTTCCACTTCCGTCATTGTCACCATCACCATCATTATCATCATGATCTTCTGTATCATCATACTGAGCTTCTTCATCCTCATACTCCAGAAAGTAATCATCATCTCTTTTGTCCTCCATTATTCTAGCGATTTAGTTCGAGATTTTGCCTTTTAGGGCTAGGAGCCTATGAGGATGATTGAGCGTATGCAGACAACAAAACCGATGAAATAGGGGAAGATGATAATGGTGAAGGGGATAATTGACGAATATGGAAGCGAGTGTGAGCGTTGGTGTTGATCCCGAAGTAGAAGATACTGGAATAATTGAGAATCAACAGGTGGAAGGTGGTGATTCGTTGTGTTGTACCAATGGAGGATGATATTCTACGGTGGCTGTGCCTTTGGTTCACGAGTTGTAATCACATGGTGATTGTTTTGGAATTGTGGTGTATGATTCATGTTTCAAGAAATATGATTATTGCCTTATCGGGTTGTAATATGAAGGGGTAATTACTAAAAGCGGAAAATATTTAAACATATTAGGTGGGTTTGGGATTGGTTATTTTGTATCAACTTTTAACTTATTAACTTTTGAAAAATTAATAAGTGAAAAAAAAATACTTGACAAACTCAAAATTACTTTTCAAACTAATTTTTTATATAGGGTAAAAAAAAGATTTTAAAAAGTAAACAGTGAGTTACTTTATTAACTGTTAAAAAACTTGTTTTAGTCTAATTTTTTATTATATCCCTTTATAACCTTCTATTACTCCTCTCATTATAAAAGCATGTATCTTTTGATCTTTTTATGACATTTTAGTTTATAACATAATCCAAACATTTTTTTAAAAATTATTTTTAAAAAGTCATAAGTTAATAAGTCAATTTTGTCAAAATCATTTTTCAACCAAAATAAACAATCCCAAACAGGCCCTAGATTATTGATGTTAATTTTTTTTAATGATGACGGGAACAAGTTTAGTGGTATGCTTTTTTATCATATGAATCATATGATGTTAATTAGGTGTTTAATTGTTGGTAATATGAGGCGTCATATGAATACGTCGATGTTAATTAGGTGTTTAATTGTTGGTAACATTACACGGGTAAATAAAAAATATTAAATAGAATGAAAGTTTATAAATTATAAAACGATATTGTAATATAATATATGATTGAAATATACCTTATTATAAATAGAATGAAAATTTTATTACAAAGCAAATGTATTAAAAAAATATCATTTTTAAAAATTTTTTATTATAACTCTTAATTTTAATTATTTTTTGTTTATAAAAACTTTATAAATTTTAAAACATTTTATAATTTTAAAAAAGTTTGATTTTAGAAAAATCCTTATTTTATTAAAATTTATTTCTTTAGAAATAACATTAATGAAAAAATCTATTTTTTTAATTTATTAAAAAGTTATTTTAATCTAAAAAATATTATTAATAATTAATGTGATTATTTAATAAAAAAAAAAAACGAAAAAAATTGAATGATGAAAATTGTGATTTTGTCATATGTCCTTAATTTGAAGATTATATATTTTAAAACAGAAAAAAAAAAACATATTAATAAACAAAGTTAAACAACCGTTTTGAACAGGATTAAGCAGTTTAAACCGCTTAACCTCATAAACCTAACGGTTGAATCTCAAACCAATCAAACCAACCAAGTTGTTTAAATTTTAATGGCTTTTTAACACCCCAAGTCCCTAACGGTGCTACACATCAGCCTTAGATCCATGCCCAAACCCTGCTCCGGTTTCTAGTATAACATGATCACCACTAAAAAGCCAATCCCCAAGAACATCAAATATGCTAAAAATGCTTCAGAATTCTGAAGCTCCTAAACTTCAAACTATAAGAAATACGTAGCTTAGAGTCTCAAAACCAAAATGGTCACATACATATACCTAACTCAAATTCAAATTAGTTTCACTTTAAAACCGTAAGGATTTTGCATTCAGATTTCAGACACCCGTCTCCAGATATTCTGACCCGCTTTTCAGATTTTCCCTTGAACCTTGTTAATCAAGCAGATCAGACACCGCGGTCCTCTTAAATGCATCCACCTGATCCAACCTTGCTGCCAGTGTTTTACTCGGGAATACATTATCAGCCTTTAGCCTTTCTCTAAACCCGTAAACTGGCACTTTAGCATTTATATAAGCCTGCAGAAGCGAATCATACTGCCTGTATCTTGAAACATACCCACCATGCCTCATTTTATGAAATATTTTCTCAGCATTATGTACATCGCCCTTCTTAGCATAATGGTCTAAAAGCATCATATATGTAGCAAACAACGGTTTCACCTGAAGTTGTTGTGAAGCCTTGTTCAGAATTGAATCTGCTTTTTCAATCTCCCCAGATTCTATATAGAGTTTGACTAAAGCATCCCAAGTCAAAGGCCCAAGTCTGCAACCACTTTCACTCATTTGTTTCACAATTTCTTTTCCCTTGAGCAACATCTTATTGTTTGCATAAACTTTCAACATAGCTGTGTAATGTTTAGCCGAAAGTTTTTTCCATTTCTTTGACATTTGGTCAAACACCGCCTCTGCTTCCTCAACTTTCTTCAGTTTTCCAAAGGCCTCAATAGCGTTCATGCATTCTTCTACCCGCGGGTTATTTTCACACACCTCCCAGACTCTTTTAACATCTTCTACACTTCCAAGTAATGAATAAATAAGGAGTAAAGATGAACATGCCCCTCGGTTTTCATTTAAATTACCTCCTTCCATTTCCTTTAAAACCTCTTTTGCTTTTTCCGTCATGCCTGCATAAACATATTGTCGAGCTAATACAGCTTGCAATCTTGAATCAGGTTCCAAGCCTTCCGCTTTCATAGTTTCAAGAACTTGCTCCATCCCAATAATATCATGTGACATGCCTTTAGTCTCAATTAATAATCTATATGTAAAGAGTGTCGGTTTTACATCTTCTTTTTCCATTAATAATAACACGTCAGCTATTTTTTTCTTGTCGGTTCTCTTGTACAAAAGGAGCAGCTGATTACAAGCAAAAGATGTGATGGGTAAATTCAGGTCTTTCATTTTGTTAAATACATTTTCTGCTTTCTTTATGTCGTTGTTGAGAACACAATTAGCTAAAAGTGTTCTGTATACTATTTCACCTTTAGAGGATGCCGGTATATTCTCGATGTAGGCTTCTGCCTTCTGTGTGCCACGTAATTTGGCAATTAGATCAACACGAGACGCGTAATCTCTCTCAGAAAATTCTATTTTCTCTTGCGACTCTAACCATTCGGAAAGCTGCAAAACCGAAGTACAAATGTTGATAAACAAAAAGAAATATCATTATAAGGCATAATTAGCAAATCACTTTTTTTGTTATCAGCAGCAAGTGCACAACTATATAATTCCAAAAACCAAGCTGAAACTTAAAAAGTAAGATGACTTCACCTACACATGGCAACCATTTGCTTATGAATGGATCGATTCGGGTTATCTTATGTCTCTAACGAGTTAAGTAATTAAAAAAGTCACTAAAGAGGAATCGGGTTACCAAAGGCCTTCTAGTCCAATTGTAGGGGGGTGATGTTTACAGCTTGGGGTCTTTTAGGTCCCAGGTTTAAAACCTAACTCAAGGGGGTTTTCAATTAGCTCAAAGTGTTATGTATACCATTTCACCTATTTATCCCTTGCTCTAACTGATTATCTAATTTTGATTATTCAACTCACAATATATCTTTTAAGACCAACCATTAAACTCCCCTTCTTTAAAACTGATCATGTGATACACAAATAATCAGACCAGATAATCACCATTAAAAAAACATGGTGCCAAATATGTGTGTAGATATGTTTCAGTCGTTTAAGTTGAAATAATCACTTGTTAGAGTGTCTGACGACTAATGACTATTTTAACTTTTAGTAGATTAGAAGACCAAAAAAGATATTTATTTATATTGTTGAGGTATTAAACTCTAAATATTACATGACAGCTTACTTAGTATCAACAATAAAATATTTTTGTAAAAGATAGTTATTAAAAGTATTTTAAAATATAGCATATAAAGTTTAAACAGTTATTTTCTTCATCCTAGTATTATTAATAACGGAAACGTGGGTAAAAGTTTTTTTTAGCATTACTTGTTCCTTAGACAAACAGTTTTCTTGCAGCTGGCATGAAACGGACTATTTCACCGTGTATAATCAAAACCAGAAGCATTTTATCCAAACATTCAAACTGATTGTTACGGCTGGTTGACTTCACAAACCAGGTTTATAAAGCACATCTAAACACCACCTAAAACCCGCATGCAAACATAGTATGATCATATCCGGTACCTGCAAAGCCTTCCCATACATCTTTCGCCGTCGGAGTTCAAACATTGCATGCGATATCTCAGACTTAGACAACTCGTGTCCTTTTTCAAGCCACTTATCTAGAGCCTCCTTAGCAGACATTGATGAAGAATCAACAATCACCTTAAACAATCCCGAAGAACCTCTTCTTTCTCCATCATTATTTCCCATTGTTTCTTCTTCAGTTTCTAATAAATCCAGCTCATCTTCAGATTCAGACATGTCAGCTTCCTTAATCAGTTCTTTTTCAGATTCAGGTCCAGCCTGTGAGGAAAAGCTGTGATACCCAATAAAACCTTTTTGAGGACCACAGGCCAGGAGAGAAAATCTCCTTACAAGTAGGGATCCATCAGATATAGGCAGTGGGGCCCCACCAAACCCAATGTTGCCCATGTAATTGAAACTTGTGTCAGATTTAGCATTGCAAGCATGGAAAGTCATTGGCGTTAAGGGTTGGGACCTAAACAAGATGACAGAAAAGGGAAAATTTTGAGCATGTAGAATCAAACAACCAGGTTTATAGATATTGATAAACAATCTAATACATAAGTAACGCATCTTCACGAATGTAGTCTCTTCAAAAGTACAACGTAGAGATATGATTTATGACTTTAAACATACATGTGGCAAAATGAGTGAGTCGGACGAATAGCTTTCAAAATCTGGTTCTGGTGAAGTGGTGAATAAAAGGTAATGTTTTGTATTGCCCAAAATGGATAGGTTTGTGTTTACCTGGAACATTTTTGGCCCAAAAATTTTAAATTCTTCATAAGCAACTAATGTTTCAAGTATGATTATTGATTAAAGAATACATTTTCTCAATATTAGACTAATATTTAAAATAAAATGATTAAGGAAATTCAATGGCACTAAAATGCACTTTCAGTAATTATTAGCCTCTAATTTCTTTAAAATAAAACGTTATTTAAAATAACCCATTTATAAGTAAATGGGTTGAAAGAGCTACATCTAGTTTCATCACCTCTCTAGCCCCTTAATAAGTCCACACACAAGCATACCTAGTGACATCCCACTCAACTAATAGAGGCGTAGAGCCCTTCGGGTGGGGGCATGGGGGAGATGAGGGCAAACCTTACCTCTATCCCATGAGATAGAGAGGTGCAAAACATTTTCTTGTTGCATAGACGAGACTACCGTAGTTAAAAATGAGTTGGGTCAAACAAATTGAAATAGCATTCATTTTAGCTAAAACCCTTAGAACTAGATTCAGCAACCTCAATCGATAAACACTGATAAGTGACATGCTACAACAGCGGTGATGTGGAGTTCCAACATGTCTAAAGTCGGCTGAAGAGTCATGAAAGAGGTAGCCATTCAAGCCAAACCTTTATTTGGTGTTGTAGTCTCACAAAAAGTCAATCCATGGATGGGTCAAACAAATGTAAATAGTATTGATATATGGTTATAAAATGAGGCACTTAGTTTTCCCAAATCTACAAATGTCCAATTTAATCAGCAATCGTTACTTAACTATATAAGTTAAAATTAATCAACCAATTTAAGTTTTATAACAAGTACAGAAATAATAAACCTATAACAGTTAAACTTATTCCTTGTATAAAATTCAAGATAGGTTAAAAGCTGTTAATTAAATATGTTATGGCATTCGACCAATGGAAAGTGGAACTTTTCATGGATTTAGCATAGATACCGGCTGTCATTGAAATTTTATCAAACTCCAAGACAAAAAATTCCTGATGTAGAAGATAATTTTGACATTTCAATGGCAATGCTGCCAGCAACATTGAAACATGGAAACTTTTGGTACAAAGCTAACACATAATTTATTACTCATCAATAATTAATTAATTAAACTCTCCATAAGATTATGCATTAGTAAAATGAATAGTCCAACATATCAGATAAAACATCAATTAGAAAAATGTGTTACCTAATGTCAGGCACAACTACTTGCAGCATCAAAAAGAGAAGCCACACAAAAAAAGAATTTAACAAAGCATAAAATTGTGATTCTGAGCACCTTACAGTGGGATTTCTTCTAGAACTAAGCATGAAATATACAGAAGTAGACGAGTAAACTCATTAAGTAAATCAAGTTCAGTGTTCAGAAGTGCTTATTTTTCAGTGTTTGGGTAATAATAATAATGACTCTGGTTTTCTTACCATTTATGTTAAAGTAAACCAATTTGGGATGCAGGTATGAAATGCTGTAATAAAACTGAAAGCAAATATCCAACCTATCCCTAGCTTTAATCAAGTGATTACAATTTTTATAACTCACACTAATCACTTTCAAAGCCACATCAAAACACACCATATTTGACATCCGTTCACTACATCCCCCAAATTTGAATATTACAAAAGTTACAACTGATATGTGAACCTGAAACTCCTTCAATCATTTTGAACAAGAAAGAATGCAAATTGCATCACACAGCATAAAATCACAAGAAAACAAGCCCCAAACGTCTAATTTTCAACAAATTACTCATCAATCTAGTAAACGACTGGCAGCCATGGCAAATTCGGTGATACGAATAACAAAAACAACACTGAAAGTATGAAATTACGAAAGTGATCTCCAGTTTCCTGCTACAGCTACACGAGTTCTATCAGCAAAACCCAACGCAATCTACAGCTATCATTCCAACAAATACAGAGATGAAAAGAGAAATAAGAACATTACTTGATACGTGCAGAGGCTCTTCGAATCGCCCACATGATGATTGATGGAATGTGAAAATGAGATTCAGAAATGCAGAGGATGAACGAGGAGAAAGCAGAGAACCTGAGAACACAATAAACCCTTCTTGCCCTTAAACCCTAGAGGAGCTTCATCGCTTGCTTTGGGGAACCAGAAAAGTTACAGAATTCGTCCCTGTTGTTTTTATCATGTTATAGTTGTCCCTAGTGTTTCTTGTTAATTCGGATTGGTCTCTGTATTTTTACTAGATTAGTTGGAGACTTGAGCTAGAGTATTCCTCGTATCTTATTTAGGATACTAGTGTTTATCAGCGACACGCGTTGCGCGTCACATAACCCGTCTTTTGTCGGGTGCTACTGAATACAAAAAATAACCAGAAATGACAAGTTGGCTCGGAACCGATAGTAGGTTGCGGCTGCAAACCAGAAATTGTTGCCTATGCGGGACAACCAACACCAGTTTCGGTGTATCATCACAGCCACAAAGTAGCCAAGATCAAAAGTGTTTCCAAATCCCAATTAAAAAACCACGGCTTGGATTCATTGAGTTGTTGTGATTGCAAATCCAACACAGATCATAGATTTTGGCTAGTAATCAGAAGAACATAAAGTTCTCTATTCATTTCCACTCTCTTGCAAATATATAGGATAATAACATTTTGGCTCAGACCTGGTCACCGTCAGTGGCTGCAATCCACCAAAACATGGTTGCCACGCCAAGACAACAACATTATTTTATTCCGATCATCACAGCCAGTAAACTTAGTAACACACAAACCAGAGACAGCGCAACCATATATTATCGACAGCTTTAGGGCCATTAGTCAACACTAATTTCACGAAACCATCACAATCACGACTCAGATGACCCTAGAGTCATCATCATCGACAAACCAAAAACAACATTCAATATTAATTGAAATAGATTGCACATCCAAATTTTAGGCAAACACAAATATTCATCAGCGAAATCAAAGCCAGAACATGAAGTCCAAAAGAAAACATCATCCACCAGTTAACCATCACATACCCAACATTACAATATCAGATCGAGCTTCATGCCGTGAGCAACTGATCATGGCCGGCAACGCCGTCGCCTCCACCGTCGCCACGTAGGGCACGAAAAACAGAGGCGGGACGGGAAACACGTGCACGCACCTGGTGGCGAAGACGGTGGGAGGGTGGCAGAGGCTGCAATCTCATCACACCGACGCAATAGTTGCCAAAAACGGATGGTCAACCGGCGAGGGTGACGAAAATCGTTCAAACACAAAACCCCAAAGCCTCCAGAAGACGATAGTCAGCCACCACTCGTCGGAATACCCACATGCACCGCACGCCGGCGTCAGATTTCGTGCAAGCCGAAAAGGTTACCACCTACATCGGCCGGAAACCCTAAAACCATCTTCATGAAATGCGTCAGAACCCTGAACCCAAAACTCAGAACCGACAACAAACAACGACGAGAAGACATAAGACCACCGTGGTGGTGCAAACTCCCGATCTCAAACCCATCTCTCTCTCTAAAAAAGAAAGTCAAAAGGGTAAAGAAAAGGTGATGCCTCTGAAGAAGAAAGTGAAAAGGGGTTTAAAAAGAAGGTGATGCATCATTAGGTTGTACACTACGCATAAAAACCATTCGTTTACTGTTCATTCACATTGCTTTTTAAATAGATAATAAATTCATGTCACTGTTCATTTCATTCGTAAATTAATATATAGGTTAATTTAGTTTAATAGTACGATTATATTTCAAGGAAAATAAATAAGTATTATATTTATAATCTTTTTATTATAATAAAAGAGTAACTACAAGGGACACCAAACAACATCATATTTTTTTTCACCAAAAGTTTTTTGTTTCTCTCTCCTATTAAATAATTATTTTAATTAATAATAATATTATTTAACTCTTTTTTAGATTAAAAATAGTTTTTTAATAAATTAAGAAATTTATCTTTTTATTAATGTTTTTTATAAAAAAAATAAATTTTTATAAAATAAGAAATTTTTATAAAATATCAAACTTTTTTAAAAATACGAAATATTTTTAAAATTGGTGTTTTTAAAAAGTAAACTTTTTATACACCAAAAATAACTAAAACTGTGAGTTATAATAAGAAATTTTTTAAAAAAAAAAAATATTTTTAATACAGATTGTTTTGAGACAAAATGTTTATTTTTCATATGAAAAAAAGTTTAAAAAAAACTTTAAAAAGTTGATACCGGTGTTTTCGTACTTATAGTCTTATATGTAAATATCACATTTTAGAATATCATTTTATACTTAATTAATTTTATTATATTTAATATTTTATTTATTAAATCCGTATAATACATGTACTTACTGAAATTAGTATCTTATAATGCATGTGTTTAAAGAAAAATAATATTTCATTTAATCTTAAGACATTTATTAGGGACGTGAAAGTATTTATTAATTTAAATATTTACAACAAATTTCTTTGTTTAGTGACATATTCTTTAATATATTTTAAAGTTTAAATACAAACGTTAATAAAGTATCAAATAAATGCATGCTTTTATTATTTTAAAATTCTTAGAAATTAAAAATCGATCCAAATAAAACCAGACGAAATAAATAAGCCACATGTTATTTTAAAGTCGGTTTAACTTTTTTTCCTTATATACTCACTCAAATTTTATCAAGTGTTATTGATATGTTAGTAATTATATATGTAAACAATACATATCTTTTTATATCTTAAGTCATTTTTATTATAAAATCATTTGTTTGAACACTTATTTATGTTTTATTTGAATCTAGTTTTCAGATGAGTCTCGATGATTTTTATAAAGAAAACTCAAGATTTCTAATAGTTTATGAGGAAAAATATTTTTAATATGGCCATATTAAAGCTAGATATCCTTATATCAGTTGTCAAACTTCAAATTGCTTATTTGAAGCTTAATATGATCATATTGTTTCTGGATATGACTTTATTCAAACCAAAAATGAGTTTATAACCTCAATACCCCTAGGGGTGCAATACACCTGGCTAAAACAACTAAATCGATGTTGATTATTTCACTTGAAGTTATTAAAGTGAGTTGGAACAACTTCGTCAGAGAATACCTTAAATGATTAGGAATCAAAGCAACATGATTGAAATCTTTCAACGCTTCCGGTAATAATTTCACAAGATACCTCTTGGAGTATCTTGAAAACACATCACTTGAAAACGATTGATTTTTGGGATGGTTTCTTTGTGGAACAATTCCAAAGAGTTACACAAACATGCAAATTTTGAAGTTTTCTAGACTATCCGAGAACAATCTCGTCAAAACAATCCCATCAAAAATCGGATAGCCTTCTTCTCTAGAGGTTATGATCATTAATTATAATGAATTTAAAGGTTTTAAAAGAACTGGGTAAGCTTAATTGGGTTGTGAAAACACTCACCGGAGCAACTCTAAAGGAAACGGGTAAGCTTAAGAAACTCACCACAATTTACATTTATTAGAACAGTTTCAAAGGCAAGATTCCGGAATACATCAAGAATCTCTCCTCACTGGTTTATCTCGATATATTCGGTAAGCATTTTTTCTGGTGAGATCCCACGATGAATCGGTTATCCGAATAGCTTAAAGTTATTGAATATGATGTGCAATTAGCTCACAAGTTTCACTCCAAGTAGCAGTATCGAGTTGCCTGAGTTAGAAATTCCTGAATTACGAAAGAATTCATTAAGAAGTCCATTACTTGCTAGCTTGACCCGTGACACTTTCTATAAAGGACTGGAAATTCTCTCAGATTTGATTAAAATTCAAGTCACAAATATGATATCAATGTGAATCGATGCTCATCATGATCAAACTTTGACTAGTCAATCAATACGAATCATAACAACACACACAAATGAGTAAGCTTTCTCTCAATAATATTAAAATATGTATGTATTTACAATGAATATGAAATGACAAATGAATAACCAACACCGAAGACACAAACAAAATCACCTATATATACAATCAGTAAAAGGAAAAGTTACCGCAAAACCTTAAGTTCTTGCATTCCAAGTTTTCGCATACTAAAAGTTTTCGCATAATTCCACCTTGACCCTAAAGTTCTTGCAAGCTTCCATAATTTACGTGTATGGAAAAGTTTTCGTAAAGCATAACTCTTTGATTTCTCGAGCCTCTAATTGTATACTTTACATATTTAGCTTTTAGTTTTGTTACCACTCACAATTCTAGTAGGATAGTTATCATATATTAACATTCAATTTGCATTAATTTTACGTTTGATTTCGTTTGTATATTTTTTCCATATTAGTTATAATTATTATTGTGAAAGAACACGATGTAATTTAATTGTAAATATATAATGATAATGCTACTAGTATTACCATTGTGAATAAAGCTAAAAAAAAATTCTATCAGCTACCAAATACTAATTTAAATTATTAAAGTACAATCAACTAAATTAGCTTTAGATTTTTTCGAACAACGATTTGGATCACAGACGGGCCCCTGACCCACCTGATCATCTCCATTGCTCAAGTACAAAATCTTGATGATCTTGATTGGCACGCCCTTAAATGAAAGCTCATACATCCGTCCATCTACATTAGTCTTGAACCTGAGACGAAAATCAATAGAAAACCCATCTTAGGTGATGGAACCTCTTTTTGGTCACGTGTGGACTTTAAACCCAAGACCAATGGCGAAGGATAGTAAGGGTTGCCCTCTTTTTTTCGTCAGCAGTGTTAAATTTTAATCCGATAATGTAAATTTTTGGCCTGATAGTGTAAATTTTTGCCCGGTAGTATAAATATCGAGTTCGCCCTCCTAAAAAATTAATTTCATCTCCGCCCCATACGGGAGTGCTCAAGATCTGCCACTGCCCAAGACATTCTCATTTCAATGAAATATTGAGTACCTTAAGTTAACCATTAAGACATAAATACCAATGATCATTAACCCAAGTGGTTGAGGTGAGTTACCTCGAGGGAGATTTTAGATTCAAGTCCCACCTGTGATAAAAAAATAAGATTAGGTTAGGCCAGAAGGTTTTATCTTCTAATACGAGCTTTATCTGAAGGGTGATCTTAGATTCGAAACTGATAGGGACATACGAATATAACCATTTGAGGACGTGTCAGGTTAACACCCTAAACTTCCGTACTCAAATAATAATGATGATGAATCAATGATATATTAATGATTCAATTAGTCGTTAAAAATACCTGGCACCTAAATTTTTTTAAGATGCTTTCTTATACATAAAACTTATATAATTTTAAACCTTAAAATAGTGGTTGACTATTTGCGTAATAGTGAAACCATTCCATCTCACCTGAATACAACCTCCATCGTCGAATTCACCCAAATACAATACAAAACCCTAACAATTCACCACCACCGTTCACCCCTCGCTTCCTCCCGCCGAGGTCGCCTCCATCACCGTCGCTTACCTCCGCCTTCTCGCCGTCGTCTCCGTCACGCTTCCGTTCAACATCCTTCTCCACCTTCGGTAACTTCATTTCATATTCAATTTGTTCTTAGGGTCCGTATATGCGTTTGAAAATCCACCGACTGTAGATACACCAAAATATAACGCACTATTGACTGTCAGTTTTCTCTTGCTCTATTGTTTGTTTGAATCTTTCAATTTGTGCTGAACTGTTTATTATGGCTCCTCGTGTAATCAAGCTTACAGGCTCGATCTATGAAGCGTTCCTACGGCCATTGAGCTTGCTTTTGAATTATGTTAGAATATTAAGAACTTACTTGAAACTATGCTAAACTGATTGAATCTGAAATGACCTCGAGTTTCGTTAGGCAAGATTCTGTTTGATTCAGCTGATGTGTAGTGTGGCCCTAGGATTTATGTACACTCGATTAGGAATGATAGTAATTTTCAAGCTACATGTTGAGTTTGTTGATTCATGTGTGACTACATGTCTACATTTATTGTGTTAAGGATTTTAGTTGGAATGCTTAAACTTTTGTGAATTGTTTGTTATTACGCGTTGCCATGTTTATGAAAAGAAACATAACAAAAAACAGAAGTTGAATTACATATGTAAGGATTTTAGTTGGAATGCTTAAACTTTTGTGAATTGTTTGTTATTACGCGTTGCCATGTTTTCAGTTTTTGGTTGTACGGACTTTTGAGAATCGAGACATGCTGTGCTGAGAATTAGTTTGTTTATTCTTTTTCTAATGATATGTTAGAGAATTACTGTGTTTGTATGTTTTAAGTTTTCTAACGTAGTTTGGTGCTATGTGGCATTAGAAATTATGGATTCGGACTTCTGTCCTCCTTTGGATGCTGCTGGAGCTAAAGCAGCATTTCATAAGCCTTCCAATGATCCTTCTAACAGAAAATATAGGCGTAGGTCTCCAGTGAGCGGCTCTTCTTCATCTGATGGTTAGTTTTTCAACCACTAGTCTTACCATATTTTTGAGTTTTGTATTTGAATCTGTCCTTCTTGTTTGCTTGTAAATCTGTTTTATTGTTCACTGTTATCATTTTTTTATATATATTGGAGGTAATAGCAACTATGAGAATGGAACTCTGGGAACAACTTATGAAGTTTCATATGTACATAAGATTCCAATTTAGGCAGCAGTTTTCTTGGGGGCGAGGGATGACATTTGTCCAAAGTTTCAAACCAAACTTTTAATCCAAAGAAGATGACTTATCTGGATGGTGTTAATGTGGCTTTTTGGAATGCATGGAAGGTGCCATGGGGTTGGATCTACATTATAAAGGGGGCTGATGCCACCAGTGAAAAAATACACTAGCTTAAAAGTTTATAACAAATTACCAACAAAGTTTTGCGCATTAAACAGCGTGCAATGAAACATTAAGAGGGTACCCAACTCTTTTTGTTTTATACAGTAATCAGGTATAGGTTTCTATGGTACCACAGGGTCTTCATATATTGATTTTTTAGTTAATACTCAACCGATTCAGGATTCATTTTTTTTCATGTTGGCATAATTTATTTAGCAAGAGCGAGTTTTATATCTTATTATACTAATAATATACTTCGTATATCGTATTATACTAATAATATACTTCGTATGTCTTATTATACTAATTATACACTTCGTATATCTTATTATACTAATAATACACATATTAGTATATATAATTATACTAATAATACACATATTAGTATATATAATTATACTAATAATATACTTCGTTCTTACCCTTAGTCAATCTATCACCTTTCTTTAGCATGCATTATGCCAATAAGGATTTATTATAGGTGCTTAATTGTTCTCATCACACTACTAGATACTTGATACGGCTAGGGGCTGACGATGGCTTTTGTACTTGTTTTAAATGTTGTAAGAAACTTTTTATCTGTCAGTGTTTGAAGTAGTCTTAACCTCTGTTGTTAAAAGTCCACAAGGTGCATGCCTAGGCTCCGAGGCGCAGCTCCACACAGCCTTGTTGCGTTGCTTCAAACGGCACATTTTCAGGCGCTTAGGCACATTTTCAGGCCAAGTTCCGGGCCAAATTCTGTCAAGAAATCGTCTGAACATGCTATAAACACTTACCCAACTCTACACATAGCCTGGAATAAACATAAAAGGTCTAAGCTAGTCTAAGGGCTAAGACAATCATAAACCATGTCTAAAGCTCCTAAAAATGATTTTTTATACTCTGCGCCTCGCTTTGTCTTGGCCTTGCATCTAGGCCCAAGACTCACCTTTTGTGCCTTGAGTGCGTCTTGTGCCTTCGACATCTATGCTCTTAACATAACCGACTTATAATTCTTGTCACGAGTACATTCCTAGTATCATGATTTTCTATGTTTTAATGGATGTCACCTTTATTCCTAGTGCCACTTGACTTGTGAAGCTTGTCATGAGTACTTCTCTAGTATCTTTATAATCAAGAAGTGCATCTTTTGAGTTTTTTAGAAGGGGCATAATTTAGATAGAAGCTATTAACACATTTAATTTTTCAGGGGATCCTGTTCGTGAGCGTAGCTTGACGCCCACCCATAGGAAGGATGATGTAAGGGATATTGACAGGGATCACCACAGAACTCGTTACAGCAGAGACAGTGGTTCAAACAGAAATGCTGATTGGAGATCTTATAATGATCGGAGGCACGATGATTATAGAAAACGTGAAAAGTATGCAGAGGATGACCAGAAAAACTCTCATAAGTCATCCTTCCATACAAGGGGTAGTGGCAGTCAAGGAAATCGTAGTGATCATTCTAGGAGAGATTATGAACAAAACAGATCAAGAGATTATGTCGATAAGCATAGAGACAGGTCGTATGGTTCAGGACATAGAAGTAGCAGGGATGAGTATAAAAGGGATAATGTCAGGGATGAAAAGCAATCTGGGCATCATCATAAAGAGACTTCTTGGAGGGATTCTAACGAGCTGGATAACCCCAAACACACAAGGTTTGATAAAGGGAAGTTCTATGATCAAGAGAGTAGGGGACTCAAGGACCAACATTATAAAGAATCTAAACAGCTGCTTGATGATAAAAAAGATTTACCCGCAAAGAAGTCCAAGTTTAGCATGCATAAAGATACTGACTACACCAATGATGGTAGGTGTTGACTTCCTGTTAATAAATATATACCTCCTTTTCTTGCTTTCTCCTTTTTTGGGGAACCAAATTTTGTTTATTTTCAATATAGTGATAACCTACACATAGGCCACCAAATGTTGCAAAGTTTTCGTAAAGACCACCTAAGTTTCAGTTTGGTTATGTTTATGCCAGTTCTGATAAGAAAAACTTGCCAGAAAATTGTATAATGGCAAACTGTGCTTAACTTTAAAACTTTAATCACTATTCGAGTTGTAAAATGCTAATAACTTATGCTCAAAAATCTACACAAATGTGTTTTGGCGATTCATGCAGAGACTTTTGGGCAGATTCATGGGTGTTTTTTTTTGGTCATTTTTACAATGCTAGACGTGACAAAATCTTTTGAGTTTTAGAGCATTTGGCGGAATATGAATACAAAAATTCAAATTGATACTTGGATGACCTCTAAACTTATTTTAGTAGTTGAGTGGCATTGGTATGAACTTTAAATGCATGGGTGGCCTATGTATGCATACCCTTTTATATATATGAATTTTTAATTTGTATTCAAAGCTTGTGAGATATGATTGTAGTGAATGAAGTTCAGTCTTCAAGTTCAAAACAAGGTCAAGAATTAGTTGGTAAAGCAAACACAGAACAAGATTATGTGAAAGATTCTGACATAGATGCTGCGAAAATTGCTGCAATGAAAGCTGCAGAGTCAGGTGTGCATTTTAACCTGAAATATTACATATTTTCAAGGTTCTAAAATGAAGCTCATACCTTAATTCTTTAAATTTTGGAAAAGAACAAGTTGGGAGTTCTAAGATCAACCTTGAATCTTCTTTAGCTATGTGACTTTGATTTATGAATTATTTGTTGAACAGTGAATAGAAATTTAATTGGAACGGGCTTCATGTCAACTGACCAGAAGAAGAAGCTGTTATGGGGGAGTAAGAAGAGCACCCCTTCTGAAGAGGTATCTCTTAAGTGTGCTATTCAATAAAATATTTGCTTTATTTCTTTCTCTAAAGCTTTTGACATCCTCTAACAGAAGTGGTGTTCTCACCAGGAAAAGTACAAAATAATTATGATAATGACTTAGTAAACAATCACTCTCATGTTCTTTTTGCCTTTATTCAGTAAAACAAAAGAAATAGAGATCACTGAGGTTTGTGCTTTTTTTCTTGCTTAATTTGAGGCAATTTTGACCTATATACTTATATTTGGCCTAATTTGTTTTATCTCAAACGGGCCAACTAAGAATTTAGCTTTAAGGGAAATAGATCAAATGGATGAAAGTGGCCCAAAGTTTATTTTCAGTGCATACCCTCTCTAAGACCGAGGCAATATCGACCCATTTGCTTATAGTTGGGCCGATTTCAGTTATGTTTTTATCTAAAATGGGTCAAATAACAATTTAACTTAAAGGGAATAGATCAAATGGGATTTAAGCGACTGGGAGTTTATTTTCAGTGCATACCCTCTGAAATTGTTGTATTCAAACTTTTGGATTATAATTGTAACACTGTTTTTAAATCTTATTAATGAAAATCTTTATTAAAAGTTGATCAATATAATTATTACAAAGTATTTATGGTCAACTCCACTTATGGGTACCTAAAATGACCCGTTTCAACCCAAACTAGTTTGACATGTTACCCTTTTTTAGACGGCTTACACACACACACACACACACACTCTCTCTCTCTCTCTCTAATTTCACTCCTAAATCTATATCTTTGTCCACCATGGGACTAGAACCCTAGCCTCTTGAGAAGGAGCACCTTTACTACGCACCTTGACATGTCACCTAACTTTTTTTTTTGTGGGTGTCATTTTCCCATTTTGGTTCTTGCAGGCTGCTCATCGGTGGGATCCATCCATGTTCTCTGATATTGAACGTCAAGAGAAGTTTAAAAAACTCATGGTAACGTCTCTCAACTGATTTTTGTTATTGCCCACTTAGTAAAATTAGAGGTGGCAATTTCAACCCATTTACTTATCAATGGGCCAGGCAGATTATGATAATATTTCTTTTTATCACTTTAACTGTCGCTAAAAAGAAATGGTCAAATGGGTCAAAGGTCGCCCAAAATGTATTCCTGCTAAATAATCCTATTGAAGAAACTTGGATATTATAGTAATAAGCATCTTCTGTAAGCAAATCTAACCTGCAATTTATTTATAAAAAATTCTTACAAAATTAGACGTAACATGCATGTGTTAACCCAACTACCTCGATTCGTTGTGACACGTACAAAAACTAACCTGTTCTGCCACCTCTATTGGGAGGCTGCTCAGTGAGGGGAGTTGTTTGATGATGCAAAACTAACACATTTTTTAGAGTCTGAGGTTGGTATGGCCAATTGTAGGGTGTGAAAGGCGAGACAAAACCCGAGATCCAAGACAGCAGTCTTGCCGAGAAGCAAAAAGAGCTCCAGATGGACTTGGAGAAACAGTACACTGCTGGCCTTCGTCGAAGGGATGGTCGTACTGTCGGGTTAGGCCTCTAATCACCATTACCATTAGGTATTACTATCTATTGTACTTATGTTCTAGATACATTGTTCTTCTTTCTCATGTTCTTGAACTATGTTCAACTTTTATACTTAAAAAGCTGTTCATTTTATGTATCGTTACCTGTAGCCATCTAGGCTGGTTATTTGTTATAAAGTTGTATTAAGAAGCTTGTTATTATAAGGCCAGTAGGCATTCATTTTCTTTCTTTCTTTCTTTCTTTTTTTTTTTTTTTAATAAAAGCTTGTCATGTTACTTTTCTCTAATTGTTAAAAATTACATATTGCAAGGCATATAGAGGAAAAGAGTGATTTTTACATGAAAGTTATTGCTTATTAATTAGGAAAATTGAGTGTTACTGGTATTAACCGGCCTGCGATAGGCCATCCTAGCCCAAGGCCCGGAGACAACGCGGGCTGTGCAACATTCAAGGTGGCTAGACGCGTGGTTCGAATTGCTAGATATGCCTTGCATATACGTTATGTTACTTACATAGGTCTTTAATGTTGTGGTCATCACCCGTGGGCTTGCCACCACAAGATGTACCTAGTGAGGATTGTTAAACTATTATTTATGCCCAACTTAGTTGATATGCTACAGATCAAATGGTTTATAATTTAATCTTGAATACTAGCTCATGTTAATGTTGAATAATAAAAATCAGATGGAATTGTTACCGTAGATTGATTTGGCTGGATGAGAAATCATATTATCAAAAGGAATTGGTTTATTCAAAAACAAAACTGAAAAGTACAAGCAAGGTATGTAGTATATAGGGTGTTTGTTCTTACTAGATTAATACTTGCAATCACAGAGGGAAATAAACAGAAATTTCTTACTTTTTAAGATTACATGGGTATTTAGAGTCATATGTTTACCTTAACGCCTAGGGTGTTAAGGGTGATGCGGCTTGTGTATAGGCGTGAAAGACCACTACTCTAGAGCGTTAAGAGGCATTAAAGGAGGGTTCGTGAAGTGGTCTCTAGAGCGTTAAGAGGCATTAAAGGAGGGTTCGTGAAGTGGTTGAGGGACGTGAAACACCCCACTGCATAATCAACCCTTTTATTGTTATTATTATATTAAATTGAGTGTTGAACCATTTTTTGGGTGAGATGGAGTGAAAAGGGTTAAGTGAGTGATGTGGTACAACGTTAAGAGTTATAGATTACACCCCATGGCCCTTATAGGTGGTGAAAGGTCCGGTAAGGCTGTTAACCCGAAGTGAAAAGGCGGGTTAAATACTACCACCAACTAACTTACCTACGTTAATAATAATTATACAATTATTTCATAGTTAACTCTAGTTTAAGTTTATTATTTTCAACACTTTCCGTAAACTTAAACTGGTTCTTATAATTCAAGTCTTCATGCTTCATCTTCCACTTGATCTTTGTGTATATCCTTAACAGAGATTTCTTCAACTTATGATTTTTTCTTCTTTCTAGTTTTGTAATTCTTGAATGAGGGGCTCTTATATCACTTTTATTTCCTGTGAGAGTATGTATTCCTATGATCACATAGTTTTCATTCCTTCCATGTGACTTCATATGTCTCCTATAGCTTTTACTCATTCTTTGCAGGCTTTATGACAAATCTTGGTTGTAGCCTTTAATGGATCTTGTTTTCCTGCAACAGAAACATGCGATTTTGGGTTTTTGATGAAATAAGCTTTTGTTTCTTAGGTTTGGCTTGATCATATTCTTTGTTTTCTTCTTCTTGAATGATTTTATATGGGCAATGAGTTTTATATGTGAACAGAGTTATATGAACTGGTATTTGGAAAATGTACTATTTCTTTTTCTTCATCCTTCCATTTCATGCTTTCGTGCTTTAACACCTCTTCTTGCTGCACTTGCTTTATATTCTTGCTAATCAAAATGTTTTTCGAATTTCTTGCGCTTGCTGTTAATTGGGTTTGCAATAGTGCGTATGAAGTGTGCTAGTTTTAACTTGCTTAATTGCTATCGAACAACACAAGTTTTAACTTGCTTGTTTGCTCTACGAATCATTGAGATTCATTTTGGCCTGCAATGTATTGGTTTACCGGGTGAACCACATAGGTTCCGATTGACTTGCTATGTGAATCGTTTGGTTCGATTTTAATTTGCTATTTTTTGAAATTTTCAATATTTTTGACTTGTTACTTATTTTAAAACATTTATAAATCTGATTTGAGACAAAATATTATAAACTAATTAAATTAGTTTTAAACAAATTGTGTTTACAAGTTTTAAATGAAACTATTCATAAAAGTTTCAGTCTTATTTTTTCTTTTGTCCTCTTTAAAGGAAAAAAACAAACTTTAAAAGTTAAAAAAAAATTGAAATAAAATAAAAATCTGACCCTTTTATTTTAAATTTTAACTTTATATTTTGACTCTCTTGATCGAGATTTTGTATTCTATTTTTGACTTAATCGATGACCACGTTTTGATGGTTTTGATTCCAATTTGATTGTATCAAGTGTATAGATTGATTCTAACTCGATTTCAGTTACGAATTTTAGACTTTGAACGTGATGAAAAATTGTGAAACTTTCTTGTATTTGTATTCGATACCCTTTTTTTGATGTTCGATGGTCTTGCTTCTGCTTTAGAAGGATTCGATCAAACTTTCTGGTTTTACCAAAAATTTAAGCCAATCTTTGGGGATTGAATTACTTTTGCTTTCATGATAAAAACAAGGATGGTGATGTTGATGTTTGATTCAATGATTTTTCACAGCAGGAGCGGAACACTCTCATAGCGATGAGCATTTTGCACCGCGTATTGATACTGTACTCTATTGTAGTGGTACAATACCGAACCGATACCGACTAAAAAAAGAGTACGGATACCGGTATTAGATTTTGCCTAATTCCGGAATTGGTAAAACCAAAATATATCGATTCAGTGCCGAGTAACAAAAAAATAGTTTTTTTTACTTTTACCATTTTAATACAAATTTTGGGATATTTTGAAAGTTTTATGTTACAAGTTCTGAGGTTACAAATGTTTTTTATCCTCAATTTTGAATCTTTTTGGCATTATAGTTTGTAAATTAGTATTCAAGAATCATGTAACAATTTATTTTCTAGCAAAATAAAAGAATCATCAGAGTGGCACCAGATCCGTAAAGCATCAAAAAACTGGTACCGAATCGATTGATTTAGTATGGTATCTGGTACCCATTTTTTGTAAAGTATTGAAAAACGGGTACCGAATCGATTGATTTAGTGTGGTATCTAGTACCCACTTTTTGTCGAATTTGATATCGGTAACTTCGATACCGGTATGGGTACAATACTATTATGACACTGATCTCATCCTTACACTTTGATACCAAATATAGGATTTGAGGTTTCTTTTCATGCTAGATCATCATAATTTTATAATCAATAACACTTGTAATCATGTAGGGAATTAGAGAGAAATTTTATACTAAACTTGCTTGTTTCATTACATTTACATAATATTGGAAACACTTAAAAGGAACATTTGTGATTGGTCTCATACGTATGTCACACAATAGACAAAGAAATTGCATCAAACCCTATGGCTCCAAAGCCCACAAAACTGAAAGAGGTTGGCTTGAACATTTAGCAATTGCATCAAGATTAGGATGCATTAAGAGCTCCATGTCCTTAATAGCCTTGACAAAATCATCCGAAGTAGAAGGCTTGTAAAACACACACTATCAAATCGGCTTCCCAGCTTTACCGTTCCTATACCCAAGACTAGCCCACTATGACGACCATGGGCAAGGGCTTTAGCATAAGTATCCGCAAGGGGCTTATTGCTCAGCCTCCGTAACCTTAACCAACTTATCCAACTCTTCTTTCTCCAAAGATTGTTGGGCCACTATGACGACCATGAGAACTACCTTCAACCAATCAATTTCTTCATCGCGAGTTTTTCTAGTTATAATATATATTAAAAAACAACTTCACTGCTACAGTGAAGTTTGCTTTTTAATATATTTGCCACATAGTTTTACAAATATATTTAGAAGTTTGATTTTTAATATATTGGCCACATATTTTTACAAAATGTATTTAAAACCCAAATCGTAATTAGGATTAACAACAAAGTTTTATATATGTGCTTTTTGACCACAAAAGTTAATTTTTTTTGTGTTTTTGGGTTCAAACATTAATATCGGTATTTGATATTATCAGAACCAGTATCGGTATACGCTTTTGTGATTTTCAATAAGCCAACCCAACAACGAAGAAGAAAGTCACGGTAGCATAAGACAGAGGAAAACAACCAGACTTCTGCACGCGTAACGCGGGTGAAGTTTGGTTTTTAATATATTGGTCACATCCTTTTACAAATTGATATTAAAACCCAAGTCCTAACTAAGATTATTCTTTTGGTTTTTTATGATGAAGGCAAGTGAGGTGCTACAACAAAATTTTATATATTTTCTTTTTGACCACAAAAGTTTATTTTTTGTGTTTTTTGCGTCAAACATTAGTATCGGCATTCGGTATTTAATCGAACTGGTATCGGTATACGCTTTTATAGATTCCGATGAGCCAACCCGACAACGAAGAAAGTCATGGTCGCGTAAGACAGAGAAAAGCAACCAAACTCCCGCGCGCGTAGCGCGGGAGAAAACACTAGTATCCAATAATACATAAGTTAAAAGATTGAACACCAAATAAGCCATGAAACAATCGTATCCAAAATCTTGAAGAACAACGATTGAAAGTTCAATTTCAACAAAGACTATCTTGAGACAAAAAAAAAGATTAGAGGATCAAAAGTAGAAAGTATGGTCGGTTCACATTTGGCCCTAGTTAATAAAACATGCAAGAAAGAAAAGGCCTACCAAGAAGAAATTTCTACATTTCGCCAAAATATTTAGCAATAGAAAGATGGACGACATCATCATACAAATTTTAGTAAAACATGTGATTTTTTCAAGTGGCACAAAGATTTAAAATAAAGGTTCATAATTAGTTTCATTATTTACAAAATCTCAAATCTTGTAAAAACAAAATCTTTAAAGAGGAATGAATTTGAATTCAAAGCCAAAAATAAGATGATGGTCTCCACATTTAGGGCGTTGCTCGTCCAAAGATAGTAGGAGAAAAGTCCAATCCAATATGCTAGTCGCTTACTCTCTTATCCTACGCAAAGACATACCCCAATGGTCCTGATCACTTAAAGCTCAAGCCTTGCAACAATCGTTAAAATCATGTTCTTGACCAATTACAACGTATAAAATCACACACACACACACTATATATATATATATATATACACACACACACACACAAAGGAGATATCAAACAAAAATTACTATTTTAGTAGAAAGTCATACTCATTGACAATAATAATCCGTACTATTAATTTAGACGGTGACACTCTCAACTTTACATATTATTAACAACAACAGTCCCAATAACATAGTATTATGAATGAAATGAAAAAAAAAAACATACAAGCTAGATCACATGTAAAATTATACAAACTAAGTGTAAGGGTCTGTTTAGTATGATGTAATGAAATAAATAAGGGAATGAAATGGATTAGATTATGGAATGAATGAAAAAATAAAATAAACCATTACATTCCATTATCATGTTTGGTTATCATATGAGAATGAAATAAATCATTACTTTATGTTGTTTGTTAGGTAAGAAAATATGAAGAAATGAAATACAAAAATGGTTATGATAGTGACGACCAATGGTGGTGGTTGCTAGTGATGGTGGTTGGCGGTGGTGGTGGCTGCTAGTGATGGTGGTTGGCGGTGGTGGTGGCTGGTGGTTGGCGGACTTGGCGGCGGCGGTGGTGGCTGGTGGTTGGCGGTGATGGTGGTGGGTCACGGCGGTTGTGGGCGGCGGAGGTGGTGGTTGTGGTGCCGAGGTAGCTGGTGGTAATTGGTGGTGGTGGTGGTGGTGACCGTGGTGTGCGGTAGCCGCAGTGGCGGTGGGCAGCAGAGGTGGTGACGATGGTGGTGGTGGTGGTTGTGGTGCTGGGGTAGCTGGTGATGGTGGCAAGTATTGATGGTGGCAAGTATTGATGGTGGTTGCCAATGGTGGTAATGGTGGTGGTGACTTTGGTGGTGGTGGTGGTTGTTAGTGATGGCAGCAGTGGTGGGTAGTGGTGGTGGTGTTCACATGTAAGTCAACTTGTTTATAAATGACCCAAGATGGCTCGACTCGGTTTGTAAATACACTAAGTGCAAGCTAGAGCCAAGGTCATCTTGGCTCGTGACTCGCTTTCAACTAGTTTATTGGCTCGCTCGATAGCATTTTTAATTAAAACCTCAGTTATAATTTTTGTAAACTGTAAATCCAAATTATGAAATATTATTTATTTAGATCATATACATATGGTTATTTTGAAATTTTCTAATAGAAAACTAAGTATAAAAAATGATTAAAGTTCTTGAAATACTAATCTTATTTAAATGTTTAACGAGTTAAGATAAAAAGAATATAAATGTATTATTTTTTGTATAAAATTAAAAAAAAAATATTTATTTACAAAAATAAATAAGTTGGCTCCCAAGTCGACTCGTAGCCGGAGCTCACAATTTAAGCTCGTTAAAATAAGCAAGTGAGCCGGCTTGGATCATTTTTAAATGAGGCGAGTCCGAGCCCACCCTAGGTCGGTTCAACCTGTCTTGTTTGCAACCCTAGCAAAGCGTGGTGATCCAACGAAGTGGACGGAAGTGGTTGATTATGTATAGGTGTTGTTTTATATCAACTTCCTATATCTTGTATAGTCAATGATAGGATACCTTTTCTAGCTATGGTTCAGAGGGTGAGCGATGGGTTGAATTGCACGTAAAATATAATAGAAATATTACAAGCATTGCATATTAACTTGTTTTTTAATCAAATTTGTAAATGCTTATGTTTGCTTGAAAAGTAAAGATATTTGGAAAGAATTCCGGTGAGACAACACTTAGTTGCGCTAGCTAATACGATTTATTAAATTACTAGGTTAGAAACCTATGTATTACTTGGGTAGAAGAAATTCTACATATTAAAATAATTAGGCTTTATTAATATTTTGTATGCTATATGTTAGTAGCCATTAATGAAATAATAAATAAAGATAATTATAAATTATAAATAAAAAATAATAAAATTATATTTTAAGATAAAATATAATTGAAATCTTATAATTTAATTTGTTTTAATAATTTATTAGAAAAAAAAGATTTATATTTTGGTTATTTAGTTATTTAGTTTACTTATTTAAAATCATTTCATTTAATAGGATAGAGACAGTAAACAAAAGTTTAGGTTTCACTAGAAGCTGACACGTGTCCCTAATTTTTTTTTATTATATAAAATATAGATATAGATATTTGATGCATACCTTAACAGCAATTAGTGATCAATATCTTAGAGCCGATATTCATCCAAATCTTTTATAAGTTAAATTTTAAAATCAGCCCAAGCTAAGTTAATATCAAATAGAAATACGAGATGCAATGTTTCACATCAAATACAAAGTAACTAAATACAATAACACTTAAATTATGGTAAAGAGATTCGATCAAAGGGATGAAGATGCATCAATCATTGATGTCACGATTCGATGGCAACTCTCACACACAGCTATAATGAAGTGAAAACTTGCACGAGAAGCACTTGAAGATCATATCGTGTTGCGTGTTTTCATGACAGACCATGCAACGGTCGTTAACATCAATCCCTTGTACAAACGTGAGAGGGTGTGGGTGATCTTCTGTCTCAAGGATTCCCCCAAACTTGACATTGAGATACCAGAAGATAAGAGTAATATTGGAAAACGCAGATTGTTCACATTGGAGTTTTACTGGGGCACAAGCAGTGTGAATTGATGAAGCACACATGCTACAATGATAGAACCACCTTTCCGGGTTAAATTGATCCTCACAAATGTCACAAAAATATTCTCCACTAGGGTTCTCAACTGGATTGTATCGTAGAATCAGTGGATGTTTATCGTACTTGTGTCTAATCGTTCTAGGTAATAAAAAAGCACACTCTGTATGCACATAAAAATCACAAGTGGGACAATGGAACCCCAATCGTGTACTTTCTATTACCCATCTACACGCCTTACAATACATGTGTGGTCGACCGGCTGAACCTTTAATTCTATGGAGGAGATGGTTAGGGTGAGCTTCATGTGTGATGACATCAGGTAAGAAGGCACAATTGATATCCACATAATATTTACATTGCATACATGTATAGGCGAAACCATTGCAAGGTAACCTACAAATCTCACAATTAAACACGCCGAAGAACTCTGTAGGCACCTTTGGAAGAAGAACAAGCGTATGCTCTCGATGGTCGTGGTGGTTTTTTATCTGAGAGGGTAGCCTAGTGCACCACTCGTGAAGAATAAAATTACATTGAGGTTGGGAGCACTTATAAAAGGGTACGTCCATGATTGGTCTCACACATCCATCACACAATAGATCCATATTTTTCATGGGATCTTTGTTAACTAGTGATGGTAGCGTGTTATAAAGAATCAACAAGTGCTGATGACTAGAATGTTTGAACATTTTACCATCATAAATCTTTGCTTCGGTAATAAATCTGTAAAAATGATGCTTGAGAAGGTTGAAACTCTCGTCAGGAAATGGACAATGAATAAGATTAGGATAATCATCGTCTTTGAAATTTTTATAAGTTTTACCAAGCCCTGGTGAATGACATACTTAAAGTTAAACTAAAATTGACAAGCATAATATATAGTAAAAGGAAATAATAATATTTTGCTTACGTGAAGGCCCGATGATAGACATAAACGCCTCTTTCCTTGAAGTCGCACATTCAATATGGACGTAATATCGACATTTATTGCATCTGTAATGCCACAAGCAAGAAATGAAACTGCGGTTGCAAACTCTGCATCCAGGAAAGAACATAGCCTTTAACTCAATATAAGGAAAGGAGTAGGCAAGAGTAAGCAAATGAGGATGACTGAAACTCCAATCTGTGGACTGTTGGATAAGTAATTTGACCGGAAGCAAAACACAATCCAAGTGGACCCTAAACCAAGAACAAGTGGTACAATGATAAAATGTCCCACTGTGTTCATTACCACAAGCACAACAAAAAGATATCATCCGACCAAAATTACGTTGCAGTTGGTGAGGGTGACTTGGGTGGTCCATTTTCTGTTCAGACACAGTAGCACATATTATATCCATGGTGAAACTACAAATGACACAATTATAATTGTAGAAACTTTTTCTACGAATATTGCAAATACCACACATCCATCGGCTATCACTGGTTTCGATGTGAACTAAATCAGAATCACGAAATTGAAATCCCTTAGACAATGTAAGATTGTGGCCTGGATGTAATGGGTGGTTTTGTTGAGTTGTGGGCAATTGTGCACAAAATTTGTGTAGAATGTAGTCACAATCCTTGCAACAGTAGTAACATAGATGAAATGAATAGATCTCTTCCTCGCACATCTTGCAATTGCCGACATGAAAGTCTTTCTCCACAAAATCTTCTTCATTTTCATCTTCCATGTCTGAGTTCTCGTTATTGCGGTTAGGGTGCAATTCGACAAGGTTGAGTAAATGCTCATGACTAAAGTGTTGAAGTTGCTCCATTTCAACTATATTAAAAGATAAATACATGTTTTGAAAAGCATACGATCATAAACATCGTCATATGATTATGAGATATTAGAAAGACGTCAAACTTGTAGTTTCATGTTAAGACCTCAAGTTTAAACAAAGATATCAATGGTGTCATAACTACTAATTACACTAAATTAAAAAAAATGTATAATTCATGGATTTGGGTTGTCGTTAATTTCAATGTGTTTATGTTTCACCATGGTGTTACACAATTCTAACTGAATCAACAAGCTAAATGTCAACAGTAGCACAAACTCATATAACTCTCACTGTTCCTTATAGGACACTAAGTTATGTTAGATGAAGCGGAAGACACAAAGTCAGCCACTAGTGTGAATCTAGCATAATGTATGTTAAAACTACATCATACTAAAGTAGGGGACTTATATAGGCACACTAGATAGTATTAGGGTCTTGTTTACCTTCCTAGCTTTCTCAAACATGTGACTTTCTCATTCGTTATACATCCGTATCATGTACATATTACCATGTTAGATATTTTGGAACTAAAGATGTATTGCATTGGGTATAGCTTGTTATAGTAATCATGATGGTATTCTTATGTAGTGATCTTGAGGGTTTGAAGAGCTTAAATTGGGTAGAGCTTATTTGCGATTATGAAATTATTACCGAAAAATGTACATTATTTGTAATTTGTATCCTCTTAATCTAAAGATGTCTAAGGACTACCTTTATCCAGTTTGTAGTCAAATGATCAATTTTCTAAAATAATGGATGTTTAATCATGATTGAACTAATTTGCTTATTTGAAAAAAATAATCTTAAACCATTTGAAAAACACTACAAATGAACATGTTTTCAGTCTAAACTGAAAAATTCAGCCTAGCACCCTTAAACTAAATGCAATTTAAGATTATCTTCCATTTATAAACTTACTAGGTTAGTACCCCGTATATTACACAGGTTGAATAAATAAAATATAAAATAATTAGTAATAAAAATTTATAAATTATAAAACCATATTTAAAGATAAAATATAATTACAATTGCATATCAATAGCTACTTTAAGAAAATAAATAATAATGTATTTTTCTTAAACTTTTATTTTATTAAAAAAATATGGGTTTTAAATATTTTATTTTAAGAAAAATAAATTTATTTTAAAATTTTTTTGTAGTATTCTGTATTTTATAAAACTTTGTTTTTAAAAAGTGTATTTTAATTAAAAAAATAGGTTTTAATTTATTATATTATATAATTTTTAATTTGAAAATGATATGAGTAATATTATTAGTATTCAATATTATTAATAGTAATAAAAAAATAAAAAAGTTAGTATGATCAAACGTACAATTATGTCAAGTCTTATTTAAAATTTTTTTTTGTTATAGATAGATAGATATACAGATAAATAGATTGGCTAGAAACCTATTTATTAAATGGATTAAAATTAGTAATAAACACGAAAAGTTATAGTACGATATTATAATATAAGATATAATTAAAATTATATATACGTAATAGTTCAAGAAATAAACAACTAAACTATTTTTTTAACTCTCTTATCTAAATAGTTTCATTTTTAAACATTAATGTTAAGATTTTTTTTATAAAAAAATTATTGTTTGAAAAAATCTTGTTTATTAAAAACTCGAGTTTCAAACTATTCTGGTTGTTTTAATAAAACCATTTTTAAAAAATTTTATATTTTTTATAATTTTTTTCAAAAAAGGACCAATTTAAATATTTTGTTTCAAAAAGGTTTAGTATTTTAGAAAATTTCATATTACATAAAAAATTTGTTTTTTTATAATTTCTATGTTAATAAAAAGATGTGATTTTTTATTTTCTTAATATAATTTAATTTTAAAAACATAGCTTGATTTTAAAAAATCTAGATGAGAGAGAGAAATGTATCATTTAATAAAATTCATTTTTATTAAGAGAGAAATTAGTTTGAGTGTTTAAATTAGTATAATACCCTTTTGAAGGAAAAATAAAGTGAGGATGTATAAAATAATGACAAGTGTCAAAAAGGTGGTTTAAGAGTGTGACAAGTGGCAATAGAAATCTTCTTTTATTAGATACTATAGATTTTCATAGTAATCTTCGTTTTAGTTAGGTTAATTTTAATAAAATTGATATGATATGCAATAATTTAAACAGTCCTTCTGAATAAGAAAAAAAATAAGGTAAGATCATTTTTAAGTTAAGTCTCTTTGGGATCAGACTCTCTATCCTTTAAAACCGAGATAACGTTATATTTATCTATTTTCAAAACATATAATGATACGCACCTTTCTATGTGTATAACAATACATACTCTTCATTTGAGAATTTAATCAAACACTTAGTGTATTCATGTCCAAATAACACAATGATAAAGCTAAAAGAACTAGAGACAAACCTGTATGTCTTATTCTGGATGAAGCTTCTTCCTCAGCCTCTAATTAGCTAAATGGATACACAAAAGGACTGTTAATGTATAGGCAATGAATATGAGAAAGAAACAGATGAATAAATAGGGATGATTAAGAATATTTCCATCATCAAGAAACCCAAATTCCTTCAAAATTAAAGGGATGTTTTTGATTTCTTAATCCAAAGCATAATTTTTACATTCGATTCTTGGAGTAATTGAATGGAAATCAAAGCATTTTGCAATAGATCCTTAAAGAAGAAAAGAAGTAGATAATTATGAAGTTTTAATTTTATTTCTGAATAATCAAATAAAAGTTACAGTTAAGTTACTTTTATTAGTTGAATGATGCAACTTAATCTAGTTATTCTACTTAAAAATTAAAGATATTACAGATAAACTATCGTAAATGATTCAAATGAGTTTTCTGTATCTACTCTATTCTTCAATCAATTCGAGTTATAATTTTTTCGGTTTATCTTTTATGTTTCATTCTCATATGATAAAGTACGCAATTGCTTAAATTCACTCTCTATATATGCTATTAGAATTTATTAAATTATTCTTTTTATAAGCATTTGCAAATTACTTTGGCCCCGACATGTTTTCTACCGGACCATTGAGGTTAAGGGTCTAATGGAAAACCATTGATGTTAAGGGTTCAAACTTCGCATATAACTAGTTGGTGTAAAATTATAAGTAGACTATATATGTGTGTGAATCATAGATGTCATAGATGAAAACTATATAGGCATCATAAAGAACTTCTTGGATGAATGGATGAGTGAGTGCAGTGGCGGATCTAGAAGAAATGTTCAGGGGTAACGTAAAAATTTTTTTTTACCGTACATTTATATAAATAAAAGAAAAAAATACGATAATAAAGGGTAACGTAAAATTTTTTTTTACCGTACGTTTTTAACTTATTTAAATTTTGGGCTTATTATAATTTTGGTCATGTTATTTGGTATTTTAGGTTTGTTAGTTATTAACTTATTAATGTTTTTATAAAATATTATTTGGTATTTTGGGTTTGTTAGTTGTTTAGTTATTTAAATTTTGGGCTTATTATAATTTTGGTCATGTTATTTGTTTAGTTATTAACTTATTAAGTTATTTATGTTATTTGGTATTTTGGGTTTGTTAGTTGTTTAGTTAGTTATCAAGTCAACAAGAATACCTTCAAATCTTGCAAAATAACACTGAAATCTTACAAAAAAAAACTTAGAAAGTAAAAAGAATACCTTCAAGCAGCAAGCCAGTAGCAGCGACTGCCGACTAGCGAGCACCGACCAGCGACCAGCAGAACGCAGCGTTTTTCTTAATAAATATTCTTCTTTCTTTATACTTGTTTTTTCATCTTCCAAATCCCTAATTCAATTTCAAATAACACAATAATATCACAAAATTGCAATTACAAATAACACAATTTAAATTCATAAAATCCCTAATTTCAAATTCCTAATCTTTAATTCATATTACACAATTCAAATCCCTAATTTCAATACAAATCCCTAATTGTCAATAACACCTAAACATTAAATCAAATAACAATTAATCAATCTTCTACTCTAGAAATCTTGCAAATAACACTTAAACCTAGAAAGTAGAAAGAATACCTTCAAGGCTTCAAGGATTGAACTCTTCAAAGTTCAAACAATCAAGCTAAAGGTTCGATTTTTAGGGGGGGGGGGGGGGCAGTGGTTCGAGCAACACTGCAGCAGCAAACAAGCAACAAAGAACAGCAGGGCAGGCAACCAAGCAGCAAGCAGCAGCAAATCGCAAACAAACAAGCACCAAACAAGCAACACCAAACAAGCAACAAGAAGCAGCAAATCACAGCGAAGGACCAAAACAAGCAGCAAGAACCAGCGAAGCTGCGCCTGCGAAGGAGTAGCCAGCAGCTGCAAAGAAGGAGCAGCCGAGCAGGCAGCAACACTGCAGCAACGAAGGCAGGCGAGCAGCAGCAATTCGATTTGGGGGTGGGGAGGGGCCGAGGGGGAGGGGGGGTCCGATTGTGTTGTTGCGATTGTTAAATGGGTTTTGGATTTCAATTAGTTGGGTTTAGGTAATTGGGTTTTTAAAGTTAGTTGGGTTTTATAATGAATTGGGCTTTTAATGTTAATTAGGTTTGGGTAATTGGGTATTTGGGTTTTATAATGTTTTTGTAAAAGTTATATAAAACATTAGACTAATTTTTATAAAATTTAAAATTTTCTATAAAGTTTTGAGTTTAAAATTTTTTAGGGGTAATATAAATTTTCTTTGGGGTAACGTAATATTTTCTCAGGGATAACGTAAAACCGTAAAAAAAAATTTTTTTCACATAAAAACGTAAATTTTTTTTGTTTTAACACTACGCGTAAAAAGTTAAGTGGTAGCGGAGACTACCCCTCCCAACCATGTAGGTCCGCCCCTGAGTGAGTGACTCTACTCATTTAATTCTATCTCTTTTTCACGTAGGGTCATACCATACTCATTGGACTCTTATTCAAAGATCCATTAAAGACATTATGACTATTAAAGTCTCCTATGTTGAATAAAGACACGTATCATCTACTATTAAGGTCTCCTAAGTCTCATTATGATGTGTATAACCTACTACAACCTTATATAACCCATTAAAACCTAGTATGAGCTAATAAAACTCATAATGGTCCATTAAAGAATATTATAATTGTTAAGGCTTGGCATAGTTCGTTAAGACATATATGGTCTATTATTGTTCATATGGTGTAATGACTTTAAGCGACGTATTTGTGACAAAAATTCTGTCAATAGAAAGATATGTACGTTGTTTATTTAAATCCATCGTCAATTTCATTGGTAAAATAAAACCACTTTTTTTTTTTTTTTTTTAAATCCCGTCGGTGATTATGTAGCTATGAAATCCGTCGGCAAACCACATCAAATCAATTCACATATCATATTTCCTATGGAATTATGGATTATAATGTCGGTAATACTTTTTTGTGTTGGAGATTATGTAAAAATATCACAAGGTTAACTAAATTTAGTTATATAATTTAGAATGTGACATCATTAAAAAAAAGTTCTGATACAACTTTTTTTTTGAAACAGTTCAAAATCTAGTATTTGTTGGTATCGTAGACTATAGTAAGTGTAATTAATATTGCGGTATCATAACGAATCAAACCGATTGTGAGCGAACATCATTGTTGTCAGTACTTGCATTATTAAAACTAATATCAGTACTTGCTTTTATAGTTTCCAATGAGCTAAACCAATAATGACCAAAAACACGCCATGTAACATAAGAGAAACAGACCAAACTCCAGCAGCATAACACGATGAAAATACCAGTCATATAAAAAATTAATTATATTGTATAATATATATTATTAATTTCCCAACTTATTTCTTGCTAAAGAACTAGTGGCTCACAACATAACAACTCAACCATTTCCATACATAATAACAAATATTCATGATCATGTAGTCCTTTTCCCAACCTCAAATCATTTAGCCACACGAACCGAAGATGTAGCATTTGACTCAAGAATCACATGCCCACCAGCTCTCCTACGACTCGATGAATACTGATCGCAATAGTCTCTGATCGCCGTAAGTTCCCACGGCGAAGTATCGGTGGCTAACCACTGCTCCACCTCAAACTCCTGTTGTGCACAAGGCATATGAACCCCAGTGGTGGTCACCTCCACATAGTTACAATACCACCCGTGTTTTGACCCGCTCCCGTCCGAGGTCAAGTTCATCTCGCACGGGGGCCCGGTCAAACACGGCCCTCGGCCACTAAATATGTCCAAGTTCTTTCTCTCAAAGTAGTCATAATCAGGCCCCATCAAACCGCCCCACGCCACTATGTCGTTGATCCGTATGCCGTAGCCGGCTGCATCGTACAACGTGAGGGATATTATGGAGTTCGTTCCGCCTTTCCAGATCGAACCGGTCCGTATGTAGGCGGTGTACACGCAGTCAACATCATCCTGCAATGATGATAATAATAATAATAATAATAATAATAATATTGAAACGCTAGACGCGTATATATTATAAAGTGACGTGCCGATCGCGAGTCAGTACACTTACTGATCGACAGATGGAGGCAGCAGAGATGAGGAGGAAGATGGTGATGAATAAGTGATGGATGATCCTAGATCCTCCTCCCATTTTTGGTGTTGATAAGATTTATGTGATGGGTTATTTGGGTTTGTTTGTATTTGTGTATTTTATAACATAGACTGTGGTTTGGTTAACGGGTTTGGTAGGGGAGTATATATATGTTGTAGAGAAGTGACATTAATTGTGTGGGATCCGCATGACACTTGTTGCCTTTTGATTGGTCCTCCTGGTCCACATATTTAATATGAAATGATGGTGGTCGATTATGAATATATACTTGATCCTAAATTAACGATTGGATGATTAGTAGAAAATTACTTGCTCTTTATTTGAGTTTAAGGAACAAAATGGATCAAATTCTAGGTTTTTTTAAAGATGTGTACATGTTACTTTCCAATGTGTGTACATAGTACACATATACTCTATTTTGAAAACCGCAAGTAAGGACATATAAGAAGTGTATATGTCGATTCAATTATAAAGATAAAATTATAAAACAATAACTTATTTATCTTTCTTCACGCTATCTTTAACTTTGTATCCTCTCTCTTGAGTTTTTCTTAAGAAAATGTAAAAACATGTACATATTAAAATCTAATATATTTTAAAAACTATATAATTAATAGTACAAAGGTTAATACAATTCTTATAGTTCTTGATATAGTATTAGTTTTGAAATGAATGTATAAACTATACGTATTATTTGATATTAAGTTAGTGTAGAAATAGTCCAATCAATAAATCTAGTAGTATAGAAAATATATATTAAATTTAATGTTGTGGTGGTTAGGTCTGGTGGGATATTCACAAGTTTATTCTCTAAATTATAGCAAATGCCTATCGGCAACCATGAGACCCTCGCCCATGTTATTTTCATCATTTAAATTAGAGAAAATTATTAAAATTAGAGAAAACTACATAAATAATCCTTGTGGTTTGACCTACTTGTATGTTTGGGTTTTATATTTTAAAATTTGAAAAATTTTGTTTAAACTTTTGTGTAGTCATTGCAAGTTTGGTCTTTACATTTTAAAAAATTACAAAGTTAGTTGAAACTTTTATGTGAGTATTGTATTTTTTATCCTTAAAGTTCAATTTGAAAGTTAGTTCAAACTTTATAAAATGCATAAAAAATAAATGAACTTAATGTCAGATTGTCAGGGAACAAACATGCAATGAGTACATAAAAGATTAAACTAACTTTGTAATTTTTAAAATTTGAAGATCAACATGCAATATGGTTAAACCATAACGACCATTTATGTAATTTTCTTTTAAAGTTATATTAACGTACCAGTTTGAAAAACTTGTGTATTTATTACTTGAAAAAAAAATTAAATTGTTAATTATTAAAATTTAAGAATAATAATTAAAAAAACAAATTTATTTATTATGTTGAGAAACACAAGCGAGAAACATAAATCATAGCTCACAGAATATGACATATTACTCCATCTTATGCCTATCTATAGTAAAAAAGTAGTAACTAGTGATATCACATGACCCTCTGTTATAACTCATTGAAAAAATTTTCCCACCTAAATTTATATATTATTTTAGTCAACTTTTTTATTTTAAGAAACTAACTTAATAATTCATTTTAGTTTTTATATATTGAGTTTTGAATTTTAAATTTTTATTATCATCAACTAAATTGTTTAATTCTATGATTTTGAATTATACATACCTTGATAGCAAAACAAGATTCGATTAAAAAAATAAAAAGAAAAAAACTCTTATTGATATATTTATATTAGTGTAATTTTAAGACAATTGGTTTTCAAGTTTACACATATCAATTATGTGTTATATTTACGCAGATCAACTGTGTGTTATATTATCCAAATATGTATTTGAAAGTTTATAAATTATAAGTGTAACTTTTAATTTTTCTTAATACATAACTTAATCATAATTAGTATTTATACATTTATAAGTTATATTGTTTTCATATTTTCAACCTGTGCAATACACAGGTTTGTAGACTAGTTTATTATATTTATAACATATAAGATACTACTTGAATATACAACCACCTATGTTCAGATAATACCTATATAATAAGAAAACAAAGCACGGTTTTAACCTCTTTCATGACTAATGAAACTTGTTTCTTTTTTCTTTTTTTGAATGGCAAAAGAATACTTTTAAGTCCGGTCACCTGGGTAAACCCATTGGCGAAAGGCCACCCACGCTCACGAACACAAACATCGCTGGTAACTAGGCCCGCCCACCAATTCAGGGGAAACCCACCACCCAAAGACCTACTGTGGTAAAATCACCGGCCTACTTGAAACATATTGCACAAAGTAAGACTCAAACCCATAACCTGCACTTTGAAAAGCCATGAGATGCCTACTCACAAATCAATTGATCTAGGGTTCATTGGCATAAACCCTGTATTAAATAGTGAAAGATGTAAAACTCTATTTCAAATCTTTTTTTAGTTAACCTAATAGAAATTTGATTTTTTTTTAAGCAACATAATACTTTTTGTTAGCAAAGAAACATATAAAGAACAACCGCGTGACGTAGAAATTCTATGGTTTTTAAGTGTTTCAAAATAACTTATGTTCAGAAGTTCAGTCTTTTCGTTTGCTGTAATATTATAGAAGTATGTATGGATCTCATCATATATATCACAATGAAACATGTAAGAAAACATGGGGCGAGGTATTATTTTTAAGTCTTGCACTCGTTATCCAAAACTAAAATTTAAGAAATGCATAAAGAATGAAAAACTAAACAACTATTTTTCGAAACAGGGTCGCACATTTGTCGTTAAAAAAAATACAACTACTACAATAATACAACTACTTACACTCTTTAAGGTGACTTAAAAACTCACTATTTATTTCTTCGTGAAATTTATGAGATAGATGGAAATTAAGTTAAGTATTTAAGCTTTTGAAAATTTAATACATTAGATTTCAAACTATGAGTTATTGAACAATAATAACTCATATTTATATCTTGATCAGTTACATTCTCAACTTTTCGGTTTTATTACAAATACAACCCAAATAGCATAACTTAACTATCATATATATACACTTGATTTCCACTCGATTTCGCTTGTATGTTTTCTCATTTTGTTTCCAATTAGCATTATGAGTGAAATCAAGTGGATATCAAGTATAAATATACTATCATCAGACAATGAATAATAGTTAAAATTATTAAAATTCAAATTCTAAAAACTGAATTCTATGACACTTAGAAAATAATAATTATAAAAGAGCATGATTTTTTTAAAAACTGAATTCTATCTTGTTAGCTTGGTTCTTATGCAATATAGCCTGTTTTATTTTTATAAAAACTGAATTCTATGACACTTAGAAAATAATAATTATAAAAGAGCATGATTTTTTTAAATGTAACGTATTTTTTCCCCAAAAGTTAAGTTCTATTAAGTTTACATAAAATGCGCCCGTAAACAGGAATTAATGATTGAATGTTAGGAGTATATGGGCTTATAAAAGAAGTAATAGGCCCAAGGCTGAACCAACAAACTCAAGTTGGATTTCCCTTGCCACGGTTTTCGACGTTCGTCGCCTTTTGGATCCGTTGCAATTATCCAAACGGACCTTAGTGAGAAACATCTTGGGCTTATCTATGATATAGCCCATTTATAAAAGAACCAAACGTGTTGCAGTGTTGCTTACTTACTCTAAGCCTTTTAGGCCCAAACAGAAATAAGATATTTGTATAAATCGAATATTTAAATGTTATGTTAAATTTGTTTCGGATGTTAAGTATGATAATGGTGAAAATGAGTCGAGCCAAGTAGAGATCAAGCTCGTTGAAGCTCGTTTAGTTTATAAGAGCTTGAGCCCACTCGTCTTAAGCTCTATGTCTATAGCTGGAACTCGTTAATATTTTTCAAACTAAAACACAACTTGTTTTGTTATTTAATTTATTTTTTATATTATTATATAATTGATTTTTTTTTTATTTTTTATGGAATTTTATATGCACTACGAAGGATAAAAAAGTTATTATTATATACGTACATGATGGGCTCACTTTGATTTTGGATAAAGCCTGTACTCGAGCTTGTTTACTAGATAAGCTCATGTCTACACTCAAGCTCATTTAAGCTCGACTTGTTTCACATTTTAACGTATCAATTTGAAGTAGCTAATGATCCTTCTCATTTACACCTCTCATTTCAAAATATCCATTTAGCTTTGTATATGAAAAAAGCATTGTTATAATAGTAATCTAGATCTCTCAGTTGGCCTTTCAGCAGAGAAAAACATTAGAGAAAGTAAAATAATATTGATAAAAAAAATTTATTAGGTAACTTATAACTTCAAAACTAGTTTCCAATAAAAAAAAAAAAAAAAAAAAAGCTTGCATGTATAAAACTAGTCGTTAGACCTACCGAGTATCAATTACTCTGCACAAGTGTAGTCTAAATAAAGACTAGCACCAAATAACATTATAATGATTTAAATAACATAAATAAGATTTTAATAATTCAAACTATTATGAACTAATTAATAATAGTTTATACTATTAATTTGGTCAGTTAAAATTTCAACTTTTATTTTTATTATCAATAACAGTATTAGTAACATAATTATTAAATATTTACGTTTAGCTTACACTCAATTTTACTCCTAATAATGATTATGAACGAAATGAAATAATATACAAGTAAAACTGATTAGAAAATAAATGCAAACAAAGCATGAGTCTATGATAGTTATACTATTGAGATTGTAATTGGTAATAAAATGTTAAGTTGAACACTAAAAGCTCCAACCTCACTTAAAGCTGAAGACTCAAGCTCCTTTATCGAAGCTTGAATTGCTTAAGTCCTTTATCGAAGCTTGAATTGCTTAAGTTGAAGATGGACTCATGTTGGTATGCTCAGTGTTCGATGATCAACTCTGAATACTTATATTGATGAGCATTCACCATAATTTAGTTGGTTGTCGGCAAATATTAAATTATATTTGCATCAAAACTCTTAGTAGAAACTCCATCAGTAGTAACTCAGTTTACTATTGATGACTATGTTATTGATGATGAGCAGTTACAACTATCCCAACTTGCTATAGATAACCAATTGTATTTGTCAAACCACATTTTTATTGATGACTAAGTTTTCACTAATAACCAAGTTGTCATAGAGTTGTCTTAGTTATCAATAAGATCAGTATTAGTTACTACAACCATATTTCATGCAAATTTTCCGTCTTATATACAAATCCGAAGCAACTTCCACCGGATTTTCAATAAAATAGTATAAATTTAGTTCACGCTGACCGAACAACGTGACCCTCTCTAGGGGCTCAACCCCTTAGACCCCATGAGAGGCACTGCCCCGAACCCTGCCACCCTGAGATTTTGAGGTGTTAAAAAGCATAAGTCATAAATGAGCATATACTCCATACCTCTTAATTGTTAATAAATGGAAAACTTAATTGTTAATAAATGGACTTTTTATAATTAGTATTTCAAATCTACTAGAAAGCTTAATTGTTAATAAATGGACTACTTTTAATCCTAACTTAGTATTTGAAGTTTCAAGTTGGTTTTAAAGTAAGTTTGAGATCAGGTTTCGGGTAAGAGGAATTCCGTTGGTAACTTCACCAAACAAGTTCATAGAAAAACTATCTCACACCATAAAAAAAAAAAAAACCCACAAATCCAATGAAAAATGAATGACAAAATACTCGATGGGTATGAAAAGCAATTTCACTACAGTATCCCCAATCTGATTATCGGGCGTACCAGTGACGGGTGGCCTTTCAGTGATCTAAAAAGTCATTCAAAAAATTAGTTATCAAACCCGGTCTCCAACCGGTCCATTACCATCCCTTAACTTCCTCTATCAACACCAACAAAATCAAAATCGAATCAAAAGGCATGGTACCCAACCATTTGTACTTTGTTCAATGGGGTCATAATAAAAATGGTCCACTCATATTTTAGTGGAGTTGATAGCAGGTGTTGCTTAAATTTCAAACTGAATGATTCATGAGATAGGCAGTTTCTTTATCACGTTGTTTTCACGCCTTTGATACCACAAGAACACTATTTTAGCTGTCCCTACAATTCGAATTTATGGTTCATAAGAACCATACATTTACCAATTCACAAAACGGTCATAATATCAGCAAATTATTATTTTCTAATTTATTGATATTTTGATATTTATTTTATATATAAGTTAATTTGATATTGTTATGATGTATATGTTTCATGTAAAAAAAAAAAAAAAAAAAAAAAAAAAAAAAAAAAAAAAAAAAACTGAAGCACATATTCAATACAATACGATGATACCTTTTATTTTTATCAAGCTTCAAAATTGTAATTTCTTTAAGTAATTAAATATATATCATGGCTAATTTATGCTATGTTGTATTTTTAAATATATTATATGGTGTTTTTAAGATTAGATATTAATATTTTTACTTTATTTTTCTATAGGAAATGATTAAATTTTTTAGAATTAATTGTGATTTAAACTCTAATATCTATAAAAGTATGTACCAAGACAATACGCATAGGGCTTATCCGTAGCTGATTTTGCTTTCTTCGTTTCCTAGTCAATGTTTTAATTGGCTAATGAACTCCATATATGTGGTATGAAAAAGGTCAAAATATTTGAATTTAAGCGGATTATGACTACGTATATACATGCATATATCTACTAAGCTTGAAAACACGTAAGCATCGGATAAGGATCTAAGTGGGTTCATGGTTTGGTTCGAATCAGAACAGATTTTGATTAAAATAGTTTTAGATGTTTGATAAAAGATTATCAAAACGAGTTTGCCTCCTACATTTGTCTTTAACTTTTTTTTGGCGATTAGAGCCGATGGCAATGAGGGGGTTGGCGGTGGAGGTAGAAATGACGACGGTGTTTGTGGTGTTGGATCCATACAAAAAAAAAAACAAGTTTTATAAATATGACTTATTTTAACATTTAAGTAAGTTTAAATAATAATGTATCGTAAATAAACATTATCTAAATCAATCCACTTTTTCTTTAGAATAAAAGTTTTGATATAAATGTGATAGAAATAATACATATTAAAATCAAAGAGATGTTTTTATTAAAAGAAGGAAGTTCAAGACTTAAAAGAGCATCACAAGTTAAATCAAATATTATTTATTTAAGATTTAAGATTTAAGATTTTTTTGTGAATCAAAGATCAAATTCCCATCATACAAGTGCAAAATCGAGTGTAAGTTTTCAATCGATTTTAATAGCCACTTGAGTAGGGCTACCTAGGGATGGCAATCAAACCCGAACCCGACGGGTATACCCGAGACCCACGGCATGTGGGACGGGTATGAGATCGGATAAGTGGGTATGGGATAAATTTTTATTTTTTTCGCGGGTATGGGACGGGTATGGGATTGCATTGCATACCCGTTTACCCGACCTGATTACCCGATTAATCATACCCGTTTACCCGATTATATACCCGAAATTATTTTATTTTATAATTTATAATACCTAATATTTATATTATATATAATTATATCTTTTTATTTTTTCACTTAATATCTTTTATTTAATGATTATATGTTAATATAACCTATTAAGCTTCCTATCATTTATACCATATGGTATCTTACAAAGTTATAATAAAATTCTTAAAATTAGATTGTAGAGTGTGGGACGTAAACAAATAATAATAATAAGATTTAATTAAAAATATTGTTTGATACGTATATACAAATGTAACTTCATATATTGTCTTAATTTTAATAGATACCAGACGGGTAATTTTTATAACCTTAACGGGTATACCCGATTACCCGCGGGTTTACCCGATACCCGATGGGTAATTACCCGCTACATACCCGATGGGTTTTGAGCCGGGTATGGGACACATTTTTCTAATCGGGTATGGGGTTGGGATTACTCATACCCGTCCCAAACCCGCCCCGTTGCCATCCCTACGCTACCCTTGGTTTAACTTTGTGAGAATCTTTCTACTCTAATAAAAGAGTATCTTGAGATGACACGTGACGGCATCAGATTCATTTTTACCAAAATTTTCCCGCTTCTCTCTCCTACTAAATAATTACCTTAATTATCAATAATATTATTTAACTTTCTTAGAACAAAAATAGTTTTTTTAATAAATTTAAAAAAGATCTTCTTATTAATGTTATTTCTAAAAATAATTTTTATAGAATAAGAAAATTTTACAAAACATCAAACCTTTTTAAAATTAGTGTTTTTAAAAAGTTAAGTTTTTATAAACAAAAAATAATTAAAATTGAAATTTATAATAAGAAAATTTTTAAAAATGATATTTTTAATACGGTTTATTTTGAAACAAAATATTTATTATTTTTTTGGAAACAAAAGTTTTAAACCAAAAGTTTAAAAAGTTGATATAATTGTTTTTATTACATATTGTTCTTACTATACGTAATTTCAATTATATTTTATCGTAAAATATCGTTTTATACTTGATAAATTTTTATTATATTTAATAATTTTATTTGTTCAACCTGTGTAATACATGGGTTTACTAAAGATAGTTTATCATATAACATGCTAAAAACTTCATCGTACTATTTTTAAAACAGGAACTATTATTTTTAGAACTATACCTTTTTTTACTCTTAAATACCTATAACATTATATTTACGAAGATTTAAATTCATAACACCATACAAGGCTATGGGCTGAAAAAAATACACATATGTATATTTATTTAGTAAAATTTTTATTTATTGATAAACATAGAAAGTTTTCCTAAAAAGAGAGAGTACAAGAATTTGATATGATAATACATTCACTTCATAAAAGTTATAAAAATAAAATATATTCTTTTTAAACTATATTAACTTTAGAGATAATTACACGTATGGTCTTGTGCTTTTTTTTTAGGGAAAACTTCATAGAATAGTAAACAAGTTTTAGTAGTATTCTAGTTAGGTCACTCATATTTTTATTTGTTCCAATCAGGTTACTAAAGTTGTAAAAGTGTTTCAATTAGGTCACTAATATTTATATTTGTTTCAATCAGGTCACTATAGTTTTAGAAATGTTCCAATTAAGTCACTCATATTGTTATAATTTTTTTAAATAATTCACAAAATTTTTAAAATAATTTGGTTTTTTCATAAATAATGTTAATATTTTTAAACATTTTAAATTTTTTAAAACTTTTTGCAACTTATGAATGACTTAATTAGAATAATTTTGAAACTTTAGTGATCTAATTGAGACAAAAAGTTTTATGAGTGACCTGATTGAGACAAAAAACCTTATGAGTGACTTAATTAAAACAATGTTAAAACTTGATTACTATTTTACAAAGTTACCCCTTGTTTTTTATTGTAATTTTGATTTCTCAAGTTTAAGAAATTACACAGATGGTCTTAAGTGTTCATTAAATGGTAACATCGGTGGTCCATGATTTGGATGTGCGTTAGACCATCACCAATGGTGAAACCAAAAAACGCTCAAAAACATGCCTAGTCAACAGCCACATCAGAAAACCACTTATTCTTCAAAAACCCGAAAAATCTCCCAATAGTAAAACTTAAAAAACACTTAAAAACATTGCCACATCATTATCACCTTTTATATTTATTTTTAATTATCAATCTTATATATTAATATAAAATATAAATAAAATATTTATATGTCTTTTGTTAGATGGAACTTTTAAAACTTTAAAATTTTAAAATATAAAAGTTAAATATTTTTAGAGGGAAATTTTAAAATTTGAAATTTAAACTTTAAATTTAATAAATAATAATTTATTGTAAAAAATTAAAAATTAAATTTAAAAAATTAAATTTACTCTTAAGTCACATGAGCACTGTTCAGGCGCACTGTTCAGGCCCATGAGCAATGTTCAGGCGCATGAGGACTGTTCAGGCGCATGAGCACTGTTCCGGCGCACTGATCAGGCACTTGGGCACTGTTCAGGCGCATGAAGTTGACATGAAACGCCAACACTTAAATTAATATTGAAAAATTAAATATTTTATTAATATAAATATATTATTTTCTTTTTTTTTTAATATTAAAACCCAACCCTGGCCCACCTATGAAAATGTTAGATGTTTTTTGGTGTTCATCTCCATGAACTTCTACCTTAAAAAACAAACACCCCAATGGTTCTTGGTCTAAAAAATGGATGATGTGGCGTTTTTAAGGGCTAAAAACGTCCTATTGGAGATGCTCTTAAGACTCCCAATTAAATGGGAAACAAATGATCAAAATGTCTTTTATATCAAAAAACACAAAAAATAGTTACGTTATGGTTATAGTAAAAATGGTATTCAATCTAAAAAGCTAAATAATGATTGTGAGCTTGACACATGTCATATTATTTTAAAACAGTGTTGCAAAACTCGGTCAACTCAGCCGAGTACTAGGGTGTACTTGAGACTCGACCATTTACTGAAATGAATTTCTTCAACTCGGTCTCATTACTCGGAATCGGTCAACCTCAGTCAAAATCGTAGCTAGGCGGTCCAACTCGGAGCTAGGCGGTCCAACTCGGAGATAGACGGCCCAACTCGGAAAACTTGGATTTTTTGCTTTTTTCATCAATTTTCGCTATTTTTTTATTGATTTTTGTTGGATTTTCGTTGTTAATCATGAACATACTTTGGAAGATGACCATTAAATGTTTACTAATCTATAATATTATATAATTAATATCAAATTTTAAATTATTTTTATATTCGAACATGTATCTTTTTAATTTATATTGATATTCACATATTTTGTTATACATATTAGTGAACTTACAATATTTAATATATGTATAATTTTATAAAAAATAATTTCTTTATGCCCGAGTACTCCCCGTCTAGAACGAGTACTTGTAACTCTCCAGTCAGCCGACCTGACAGCGCCTAGCGTCTTTTACAACATTGTTTTAAAGAAAAGTGCAATTTGGTCATTGTGTCAAATAAATTAACTAATTATGTCAAATATTAGTTTATTGTATCATATATTTTACATCAGTTGTTATATGTATTTATCATTCTGTTTTACGTTTTAGATCATTTTATATTTTTTTTGCCATTGTTTTTATAAATTATGAAAATTGTTATCTATCATTGTGTATTACAATTAGAAGTATGCAATGATATATACTTTTACCAATATAATTTTCAAAACTCATAGTGTTGAATATAACACATTGTGTTTTTTTATCATTGTTTTTTTATATATTATATAAACTTGTTGTTATCTATCTTTGTGTTTTATAAATAAAAATACATAATGATGTTATTTAACCAATGTATTTTTCAAAACTTGTACTGTTCAAGATAACATAACGACGATTAAAAAGACAATGACACATTATGTTATTTTGTCGCTTTTTAAATGTATTAGATTAATTAGTCGTTAGATTATTATTGTATTTTTATATATTAGAGATACACAACAATGTTATTCTATGATTCTATTTTTTTAATTCATCATTTTAGAAATAAACAATAGTATTTAAAAAGAACACAATAACTAACACAAAACATAATAAATTATAGTAAAGACACAATGATGAGATGTGAGCTTAAAAACATAAAAAAATTATTATCTTTTTATATAACAATAATATACTCATTCTAAAGATAAAAGAACGCTTATTTTATGGTGCAATTTTTGTAAACCCTAAAAAAAAAAATAATATCATACATAAAAGTTATGAATATTTAAACAAAATGAGAAAACTTGCAAAAAAATCAACAAAATTGATTATTTCTAAAATACATTTTTAACAAACTTTTTCCTATAATTTAATCTCAATCAGTAATTAAAAAGATTGATTATTAATATTACTTCTTAACTTATTCGTTTTAAGTGCTTTTTTGTTTAAAGCTTATCCAAATAGTTATTAGTGTTTGGGGTCACTTCTATAATAACAATAATGATAACAATAGCTAGGCTTCACACTCACAAGTTGTGCGGGGAGTTCTACCACGATTCCAAATATCAAAATATGAATATCAAAATATGTCATTGTTATTTTAACGTAAAACCGTAAAAGTGTACTCCATAAATGTTATACTCCGTTGTAAAAGTTTTCTTATGGGTCCCACTATTTAATTTAATATAGTCTACAATATATTTTTTAAATATTATATGGGTCCGATCTCTCTTAATTAATTTATTTTATATTATGTTTTATTAAGACGTAAACCAACGCATTACGACAAACACCGTTGATAATATGTAGAATTTTATATAAAAGATAAAACCGTGAAAAAAATCATTTCAAAATGTTAATAAAAATAAGCATGTTGAAACAACATATTCAAAATTCATATTTCAAAGGTTGTAAAGCTTTAAAAAATATTAAATCTCAAAACAGTCATTTTGACTTGTACGTATGTGCTTTGATGACTTACATTGTTATACATTATTACACACAACTCCATTTTGAATGAAAGTTACACCACAACATAGATAAAAATAAGAATATCATAATAATATATTTAAATTTTATAAAAAAATTATATTTTAAATTTTATAAGAGTAAAACCAGAAGATATTATGCTGAAGCATGTGTCAATAGGTGGTTGGCAGAGAAAAAAGAAACAAAGCAAAAAGTCTAAAGTTTTTTGATAACTTGTATTTATGTGTTTCATATAACTATATTTTTTTTGGTTTTTTCTTCATATTCATAATTTAATATTCATAAAGGTTGAAACTATAGTATATAGTAATATTATTTGGGGATGACTTTGTAAAATATTAATCAAGTTTAAGGATTGTTTTAATTAGGTTACTCATATATTTTTTTGTCACAATGGTCATTAATTTTCACGTCACTAAAGTTCAGTATTGTTTTAATTAGACAATTCATAAATTGTAAAATATTTTAAAAAAACTAAAGTAGTTAAGAAAAATTAATAATATTTATAAAAAAAAAAGAATTATTAAAAAATTATGAATTATTTAAAAGAACAAAAAATATGAGTGTCCTAACTAGATCACTTCTAAAATTTTAGTCACCTTATTAAAAAAAATAAAAATTTTAGTAAACTGATTAAAACAAATAAAAAATATGAGCGATCTAATTGTAATACTGCTAAAACTTACTTATTTTGTGAAGTTTTTCCTATTACTTGAGACAAAATGGTTATTTGAAAAGTTGAAAACCACTTTAACGACCATTAGTGTTACGGTTGAGTGAATAAAAAGGATCGTTCATGTTGTTTCTCAAATTTGATGGCCAAATCTGCAATATAGGCATGTCATAGGGACTATCCATATAATTAATTCAATACTTTAATAAAATATCAGAGTTAAACTAGGGAAGTTAAATCTTGACATGAGACGCAAATGACATGCAATAGATTTTAGATTGGTTGATAAAATTTGTTTATTAAACAAATTAACACAACACACATAAATGAACCAAGTCCAACACGACCCGTTTAATAACGGGATGACCCATTAACTGTGGGTTTTCTAGAAAAATTCTTATTTAGATTTTAAAGGAAATTATTTAATTAGTGTTAGCATCTCAAGTTTGATATTTTTTTATTTCTTTTTATTATTATTTTAAGGAGTTCAATTATTTTTTCCTCAAATAACTTTTCATCACCTATTTATTTTAGAAAATTTTTTTATTTACTCTCAACTACATATTACCCTATTCATTTTTCAATAGTTTCGTTATAATCTTGAGCTAAATATATAAAATTAAATGTGTTAACTATGAACGAGAAAATAAAAGGAACAAAATAATTAAAAAAATATCAATTACAAAAATGGTTTACTTAAAGCTCGAGAAGTTCCCAAGAAACAAATCGACCCTGACCATGACATGATTTTAAGTGCATCTAGATTTATACTAATAAATAAGTTGGTTGTGTTTTGGTTCATCAATTTAACATGAAATCCTTCAACTTTTTTTTTAATGACAAATATACAATCTTATTTCGAATGATAGGTATTATTTCAATCGGGTCCACCTATCTGTTTTTCAGCCAGTATCACACTCCCAACCTTCTTAGGAAGAAATCCACAATTAAAAAACCCATTGGCTCAACATTAAACATTTTTGCTTAAAATGAGACTTGAACCCAATATCTTCGCATATTTATATATCTTAGTTATCTCAAATTAACCAAATACTATTTTGGATTTTAGAGTGCAAGAGGAAAAAAAAAGAGTTATATTATAAATTATCTTTGATGAAATTAATATATGAAAGTCTAAATATATAGAATAGAAATACTAATTATATAATATAATAATTATAAATTTTAATTTTAGAGTGCATATATAAGAGCACTCACATCTCATTTCTTATTTTTATCCTTATAATTACACTAAAAATCATTACTTTTTCTCTCTCATTTCAATTATATAATATATTTTTATATCTTTTTTATTATATTTTTTCTCTCCTACACTCACAACCACTTTTAAAAATATTAAAAAAATTATAAGGGTTGAACAGTAAATTCTTAAATTTACAGATGAACATAAAAATTTTCTCTCTACTCCACTTACAACCACTTAAACCATTCCATATAATTTAAAAACTACCACTAATATGATTTTAGAGTATGAGTTGTGAATGCTTTAACCAACCTTGTTTGTCTAATAAATTAATTGATTAAAGCGTCATTTTCATAGGATGCCACGTTATTGGTCGTGTCTCTTTCAGTTGTGACAATTTTGCAGACTAGTTGATAATGACAAGTTCCATTCTCCATACGAAGCCGTCTATCTTTTTGTCCCTTCAAATATTAAATCTCTCATCTTAAATATTACATTCACTAAATATACCAATGATTTTTTGGCCTAGTGGTTAAAGGGAAGGTGAGAGGCTTTGTCTCTTTTGGAGGTCCAAGGTTCAAACCTTGGCATTGACAAATATTACTAACTTGGTATACTAACAACTAACCACTAACCAGCCGTTCAAAAAAAAACATTCACTAAATATAAAAAAGTATTATACCTCATCTGTTACAACCTAATAATTTAAAAAAGGTAATTAAAACTAAAAATATACAAGAAAAGCAATTAAAAAAAAACCATTAAAACTATATTGTTGCAGTCAAGTTTCGAACTCGCGCCACACAATACTAATACAACGCGCAAGGCCAACTCCTATAGACCACCCCTTAAGTTTAGAGCTGAATGTAACAAATGTATAAGCTGATAAATTCTGTAAGAAAACAAAAAAACAACCGGCGAATGAGAAATGACACGTGACATGCCAGTGTGAAACCCTACCGACACTTGTAAATAAGTATATATATAATGCTTAAATTTTATATTTATATCTCCTGTTAAATATACTTGGATTTTTAATTATTTATCATAATCATATCATACTAGATCTCAGATTAAAAAACGTCTATTCTTTTACGATATAAAAGTTCAAAATTTCTAAATATGAGATATATCATTTCTCATCCAATTAGGTTTTTAATATGCTAGGCCCGTCGATTTTATCCCTACCCGATTAACCCGCCCGAACCGACCTCACCCGTACCCGAAGAAACCCGACCCGAACAACCCGTTACCCGAAGAACCCGAAAACCGATTAAACCGATTCTTATTCGAGTCGGGTTTCGGATAGACTTTCATACCTCAAAAACCCGAATAACCCGAACCGATTAACCCGAAATCCAAATAACCCGATCAACCCATATTATAATTAAGTAAATTGTATGTATACATTTGTGTAGATTGTCCAAATTGATCAAATTGTTAGTATATAAATACATATTTAAACACATTTTATAACTTATAGAAGTAAACTAATTTAAGTCCACTAATTTTATAAAATTTCAAATGAAAACTCACTAAAATAAACTAAATTAAGTCTATTGTTTAATACCTGAAACCCGACCCGAACAACCCGTTACCTGAACAACCCGAAACCGATTAAACCGATTGTTATTCGGGTCGGGTTTCGGGTAGACTTTCAACATTAAAAAACTCGAACAACCCGAACCGATTAACCTGAAAACCGATTAACTAACCCGATCAACACCTTTATAATATGCTACTACTAAGAACTGTAAAAACTCATCACAAGTGAATTTTTATTTTTTATCATTATTTACAAGAATATACATTTCTTTTAACAACAACTTATACACCCATCTAATTTAACTATAAGAAAATACTTAGGGTTAACTAAAGGGTTAATGGATTTAAATATTCTCAACTATTGAGAATTGACCGTTGTCACCCCCAAGTATCATTTTGGTGAATATAACTCCCAAGTAAACACTTCGGTGTTTGTATCACCCGTTGTTTGTCAGAACCCTAACGACGTTAACTTTTTGATGATGTGGCACGCATACGTATGCGTGCCACACAAGCGAGGCCTGTACACGTATGCGTGCCACATCATCAGAAAGTTAACGTCGTTAGGGTTCTGACAAACAGCGGGTGATACAGACACCGAAGTGTTTACTTTGGAGTTATATACGCCAAAATGAAACTTGGGGGTGGCAGCGACCAATTTCCGAATAGTTAAAAGTATTTAAATCCATTAACCATTAATTAAAAAATAGACTCAAATACAATCTCATATTTACAAATAGTCAAATAGATAATATTAAATAATCTAAATAACCAATTTATCTAGTCTCTAATATTCCTTCAAGCGAACTAGTGTCAAACAAACACAAGTAAATTGGTGGCAAACAAACACAAAGCTTAGCATGGAAGTCTTCCAAGAGAGCACAAAGAGGTTTAGTAGGATGTTAGTCACTTTGAAGCTTAAGAAGAACGAGCTCTTTGTGTAACCGCTCAAAAAAATGTGCTTATGAACGAAATGGTAATAGATATCAATACATTTTGTTAAGCCCTATTGAGAGAAACATGATTCTAACCAAGTAAATTGACACTGAGATTGTCATAAAATAGTGTAGGTCGATCTTGAGGCAAAGCATGTAGTCATATAGAAGATGAATGATCCGACAATCTCAATACTAGTGTTAGTGAGATCCCAGTGCTTTGATTCATAGCTAGATCTGAACACTGTTAGTTTTTGCTTCTGGAGGCTACCTTTCTCTTAAAAAAAGAAAGTAGCGATAGGTGGATCGTCTAGTTTTAATGCATTGAGCCCAATCCCGCATCTAGAAAAACAATTATTGGAAATTGTGCAGGCATCGAAAATTTAGCCCATAAGTGTCCTTCACCTACCAAAGAATGTGCTTAACCAATTGAAAATGAGCCAAAGTTGAAGCATGAAAAAATTGATTAAATTGATCTACCTACAAGTGAAGGATAAAATGTAGGATCGTTGGAAGTTGGTAAGTGTAGTTAAATGTACTTTCTAGTAAGATGGGTGGCCACAGGCTTTGACTCTAGTAAATTACTTAGTAAGAACATCATTAGCATAATTTGTTTGGGTATGAAAGAGCCTGTTGTCTACATATATTATCGCAAGACTAAGGAAATAACAAAGCTTGTCAAGATCTCTAATAGCAACTCCATGTAAAGGAGACTGATGAACATACAAATAGCAACCTTATTATTTATTATGAGAATAATATCATCCACATAGACCAATAAGTATAAGATGCATGACGCTTATTGAAAAATAAATAAAGAGGTGTCGGCTTTGTTGCACATGAAACCTTGATGTAGAAGAAAATTGTCGAGTTGATGAAAACAAGCATAAGGAGCTTGTTTAAAACATCTTAAAACTTGTTTAGGTGATGCATGATTTGGTTGTTACGGATCAATAAAGCACGGAGATTGCTCCATAAAAATGGTCTTTGTATGGTGGTTATTTAAAAACATGTTTTTGATGTCGAATTGAGAAAAGCCAATTTTACGTAGCAAGCGATCAAACTATGCGTACATCGGAGACTCTGAGAACCCGGATAAATGTGTTAGACTATTTTATCGAGTAACCAATTCTCATACTTATGGTATCCATTGAAAACCCCAAACAAGATATCTAATTATTATATACTATAATATGTGTAACACCCACCTCTCAGGATACACATTGAGGAGCGTTACACATCTATTAGTAATTAAACAGAACACATAGTGATTATAGAATTCGTAGCAGAAGACTAAAAACACTTTAATAAAATATCATAACGTATTGTGCATCTGTCATATTATACAATAATATTATATCATACTAGAGATCTAAGTCTTCAATAGCACTTTAGATCTGTATCTTCTTATAAGCTAGCCCGTAATTTGCAATTCATGCTATCACTTGACACTTATGATGTGGGTGCACATAAAAATATATAAAACTCAGCATAAAGTTGGTGAAATGATAAACATAGCACTCTTCAAAACACATGATTATCGATTATAGCATCAAACAAATATATCCATAGCAAACAAAATAAAATAAAGTAAGCATAGTATGTTCAAATAACCATGTTACGTATACAAAATCTACTATAATAAAGTGTTAAATTCATCATTAAGTTGATCTCTTTTATACAGCAAGTATAATATAAGAGTAAATAAGATGGTTCCTATCAAATTATTATACTATTTTTATATTTTTCTAATATATTCAGAACGGACAAACTCTTACACGTCTTCCTGCACAATGCACATACTAGTAGAATGCATATGGGACAAATTGGTACTAACAAAATAGCCAATATCATACGAGTTTTTGGTATTATAAAATATTTTTTCTTTTGAAATGTTAGCGGCATAGTATGCATACAATGTAATTGTCTTATTGTTGTTAACTTTAAGACAATTGTGTCACAATTATACCAGATTGCCCAATTAGACATGTCAGACTATATAATAAGTATGTAACCAGTCTGGTTAAGCTTGTTTGAACCGTCACTATTTGAAATGAATGGTTATTAGTTTGTCAACAAAAATTTAAGTAATTAGACCAGATTTTAATTTTTTTAATTTCTTCTTTAAAACTATAATTATGGGGCCGGTTACTATACAAAGTATAATTTTTGTGCGAAGCGTATGAAGTCACCTGGGCATGACACGTGTTTTTTTGGCGGAGGGGTATTTTCGTCTGCGTAACAATTACGCATATAAGGTACAAATTTCGCAAGTATATGTTCATAATTACGCAAGTTATATATATTATTATGCAAGTTATATTTATTATTACACAAAATAAAATTACTCACGTTATAAAAAATAATTACGCAAATTATATTTATAATTACGCAAGTTATGTTAATAATTGCGCAGCTAATAATCATACAAGTTATACGCACAACACATATACGTTTTTAAAAATTTTTATTTTTTTAAACTATAACAATACAATACTCATATCAAAGTAGATAAAATGCTCGATTTTATAGTATATCTTTTTTAAAAAATTAATATCGTATAAAAAAGTTATTTGCGTTTAAAAAAAGTGGGAACTTGAAAAAAATCAACAATTGTAAGTTATTTTCAAATCTAGCCCTCGATCCAACCACATTCATTGCATGATTATTCTATCTTAAATGTGAATCGTTATCTCTTATTAGTGGTTGTTATCACTTCGTACAGTTCGCATAAATTCATCACTTTGTATCGTAAACTTTCCCTTTTAATTACTAACTAGTTTACTACTTTAAGATATGTTATTAACATTTTAAATTTACACCAAAGATAAGTTATATTCTTTAACATTTTAAATTAATATGACGTGATATTTTTTAAACAGGTTTGAAGGGTGTGGCTACTGGCTAAGGCTAATTTTTGCAAACATTGTTCTGACTTTTGACATATTTTATATAACATAGTTTTTTGCCATCTAAATTACGTGCATATTTTAAATCACTTCAACATGTCGGCGAAATTCATAGCTTCTTAATTTCATACATTAACTGACACGTAAAATGTATTAACAATGTTTCGGTCATCTACATAGTTTCTTAATTTTATCTTTCCACTAATGCGTTTACAATATGTTTTATCTATTTAGATAAACATCTTACGTGGGTTTAAATCGAGTTAAAGTTAATAACGTTGAAACAAATAAATATGTGGTCGGTTTATATTTGTCGTCAACCTAATAAACAGTAATGAATAATTATAGGAACCAATTTATGGACACGATAAAAATTGAAATAAATTTCATTTATATAACTCTAATTTTGTTGAATAGAAATCACATTCTCTAAATATAAATTATAATTAAGCGTGCTTAGATACGAGAAGTTGTTTGTTTTTACACGTTAACTAAAACATGATCAATATTGTATTCCTTGACTCGAATTATTATAATTACTAACTTAAATTACAAGTCAAAAGGTTAACTTGGGTTTAAATCGAGTTAAAGTTAATCTAAATAAATATGTATGCTTGGATACAAGTAGATGTTTTCTAAGACATGTTAACTCGAAAAAGTTGCAAGGCTATATTAACTTTGTTTTTTTCAAAACGATAGATAAAAACTCATCTTATCATATTTTAAATCTAGATAATTATTTATAATTAGACTCAAACTCTTAATCTAATAAATAAAAACATAACTATATACATATTATATATCATTACACTAAACAAATTTTTTTTAAAGGTTATTAGTTAAGTATGTTTAGATATGAGTAGATATTTTTAAAGACATGATAAACTCAAATACGACCCATATCATCATCCCCATCTAAAATCACTAGTAGAGGGGTTAAATTATAAAAAAAAAAATAATAATAAAATAAAAAAAATAAACCAAAAGGGTCAACAATCATTAGACAAACGTTTATCGCTCATTTCTCGTCCTCTATATAGCACAACCCCATTCACCTGAATCAAACGAACACAAAATTCCTCCTGGAGAAACAAGTTTCATCTTCAGAATCATCATCAAAATCATTCAATCAATCAATCTCTACAGTCTGATTCGTAAAAAAACAAATGAACCTCTGTGAATTGTAGATAATGGCGACTCGAATAACAAAACTCACTCGCATCCTCTGCTCTAATGGCGACAAATCGACAATTCGCATAGCCCCATTCATGAATCGACCTTCGGGTTATGGGTATTCTTCCGCAGTAGCTTCTCTTGAATCCGAACCGTATTCGGGTTTTCAAGATTATGAAAACTACAGAAAATCGATCAATGGTGGAATCACTCATAAAGCTCTGTTGGTTGATGCTGTTGGTACCCTCGTTATCCCTTCTCAACCCATGGCTCAGGTGGGTTTATTTCTCTGATTCTGTGTTGGGAATTTCGAATTTGATCTGAAATTGCTTGATGATTGTTGATTTTGGGAAGTGGGGTGGCTGAATTTGGTTTTGTTTGTAGATTTATAGGCAAATTGGGGAGAAATATGGGGTGAAATTTAGTGAAGATGAGATTCTGAGGAGATACAGGAGAGCTTATGAGCAACCATGGGGTAGATCTCGAATCAGGTAATTTGATTGGTTTCTTGTGGTGGTTAAATTTGCATTTAGAGTTTATTATGTGTGGATGTGTTCTTATCAATGATTAATCAGTGGTTCATGTTTGAGTTTACTGAATGTGAATTTATATGGTACAGTTTCATTTAAGATTTTTAGAAGTATGAGATTAGATTTTCTTGATTTTTGTTATAAGATCAAGAACTCGTGCTGATGGTTGTTAAATTGGCATTGTTAACTTGCGTTTAAAGATAAAAAAATATGTCATAATATCTTTAGATGCATACAATGAGTCCTTTGCACTGGATGCTGCTAGTTTTCACTGGTTCTGTGAAAATTCAAGATTATACAAATAAGAAAATCTTTACCTAAGATGATAGGTGATTGATGGAAATCCTTTATTTCAAGCAATTTACATTAAAAATGAAATAAAATAAAAGCACAAACTTTTGGGCATTTGGGTAAAATTTAAAATGAGTGACCCAAATAATGAAGAATTTGAGGTGGATGACTGGGTCAAGATGGTGCTCAGGCATGTGGATTATCAAGCTGGTTACAAAACTATGTCACTCTATTCATTTGAAAGATTACAATCTGGTAAAGTTAACACATTTTTTACATGATTCCTGTATCCCTACTTTTGCATATTAAAATTAGCAATTATGTTCTTTTTACCTCATGAAAAGTTCAAGAAATTTTGTGTTTTTGATGTGCAAACATACTCGATTCGACTACATCAACTGTTTTTGCCCAGAAAGTGATTCCAATCCCCCAAAATGGCAATGAATTCCTGCATTTTGTATATTTCAAAACCTTTTTGTTCACAGTGGTTGTGTAAAATGACAGAAGGCTGATTACAATCTTTCTTGCTTTTTGTTCACAAAATACACAGATACGTAGATGACGGAAGGCCTTTCTGGCAACATATAGTTAGTTCATCGACGGGCTGTTCTGATTCTCAATACTTTGAGGAGCTTTATAATTATTATACCACAGAAAAGGTTTTTTTTTTTTTTTTTCGTTCCTTTTAGTCATACTATTGTGTCCATCATAACTGTACTTCTAATTTTGATTTCGTTTGCATCAAAAGGCATGGCATCTCTGTGATCCAAATGCTGAGAAAGTTTTCAAGGCTTTGAAAAAAGCTGGCGTAAAACTGGCAATCGTCTCAAATTTTGACACGCGATTGAGACCTCTCCTTCGTGCACTAAACTGTGATCACTGGTTCGATGCTTTGGCTGTTTCAGCTGAAGTATGTGATCTATTTACTTCATTTCTCATAGTTTTTTCCTATTTACTTCTTTATATGGAAGCGGGTCAGTATGGGTTGTAACCCAATTGATAACAGGTCAAATGGGTTAAACATATCATTAGCCAACATGAAACGGGTCAAACAAGACAAAAGTCTATAAACATGACCTAAGTTGTTTATTAAACAAAATTGTGTTATTATGTTGATAATTTAGTTTTGTAATCATATTCAATAATATCATAACGACCCGTTTGACAGTCGGCCCAACCCAACCCAAACCATTTTGACCGGCACCTGCACGTGCACGTAAGAGTCTAAGTTATGACCCGATCCCGTTTGACCTTTCACACAACCTGCCAACCACACATGTATTGCCACCTATAAAACTATAAAATCATATATTCACAACCACCCATGTTCCTTAGGTTGCAGCGGAGAAACCGAACCCTACGATATTTCTAAAAGCATGCGAGTTATTAGGCGTAGAAGCCGAGGATGCGGTCCATGTAGGCGATGACCGCAGAAATGACATATGGGGCGCCCGAGATGCTGGCTGTGATGCTTGGTTATGGGGAAGTGATGTTCATTCCTTTAAGGAGGTATGGCCTATATGCTTATCTCATTGTTAATGCTGACTTTTTTGTTGATTATATTGGTTTATGAAATCTTGGCCCATGGTCAAACAGATTCAAATTTATGAATTACGCAGAGTCGAACACTTTGACTTTTATGTGACTGTTTGTATCGTGTTGCAGATTGCTGAAAGGATTGGAGTTGAGGTATGAAGGAAGCCGAAGCCCTTTGATTCGACGAAATAACCTTCTGTTGTAAATTAGGTTTTTGGGTATTGAAATACAGTGTAGTATTGTATCTTTTTTATATGGTTATGGTATAATATACCAGTGGTTTTTTGATGGAATTCTGGTTGTGTGTTATACCATAATTATAGATAGAAACGATATGATGCAACTACTGTATTCAATATCTTTATGTTGTTATGTTTGGTCATTATGTGTATATTTTTGCATACTTCCTGTATGCAACTAGTTACGATGATTATAATAATATGTCGCGTGTGAGTTCAAATTATAACCGATAAATGATTAGAAACTGAAGAATCCATTTTCTAGAATTTGATTATGTGAAGGACAAAAGTAGAAAACAAATAAGAGATGTAAGAAACAGACATCTGAATGATTAAAATTCTAGAATCGTTTGTTATTATGTAAAAGATTCAAACCTGACTATGGTAAAAGATTAGTGATAATTTGGATGTTTTTAAATTCATGAATTTAATAAAAGATTAGTCATGGATAATGTGTTAGTTATTGTCATGTATATTACTTTCGTTTAACTTTATTTGAGTGAAGAAATTGGACTTAAATTGCTTTATGAAGAAGGGACAAAAAGTCTTCAATCAATGGTCTTAACACTTAAAAGATATCAACTCATCTGCAATAGTGTAGAAGGCCCAAAAAGAAACTAGTGCCCATGCTCCTTCACATAGAGTGATAGAGGTGAGCTTCCCAATACAACTCCATACTCGGATAAGCACCTTGAAATGTTTGAATGATAAAGATAGACGAATTATGTTGTATCCTTAAAAGAGGTCTATATGAGGTCTATATGAACTGGACATAACAACAACGGGATACGCTATAGTTCTTTGTAAAAAGCTACAACTTAACGGAAAATAGGAGGTTGCCTACGAAAGACAATGTCTTTGCTCAACAATGAAAGACCTAGGGGGCGTTTGGTATGCAGGAATTCAATGGAATTCAATGGAATTGGAATTTGAATTCCATGGGGTATTGTGTTTGGTTGGTACTAGTTCGTTGGAATTGGAATTTGAATTTCATTCGTAACGTGTTTGGTTGCGAAAGGAATTGGAATTGAAATTTGAATTAATTCCCTCAAATTCCTTCAAATGAAGGATTTCAAAATCCTTCCAAATATTGAAGGATTTCAAATTCCACCGACCCGGACTCCGCCACCGACCGCCGCCTACCACCCCGCCGACCGCCAACCGACACGACCGACGACACTTGCCGACGCCGCCACCCTCGACCGCCGCCGCCGCCGACCCGACCCCCGCCGCCGCCCCCGACCCCCGCCGCCCCCGACACCCGCCACCCCCGACCCCCGCCGCCCACGATCACCCCCGATCGCCGCCACCCACGACCGCCCTCGACCACCGCTTGCGGACGATTGCGACCCGCGACGCCCCCCGACCGCCGCACGAGGCCGATTACGACCTCCGCCGACCGCCGCCGCTCTCGATCGCTGTCTCCCCCGACCGCCGACTACCGCCTATTGACAACCCCAACCGCCGCTGCCGAACTGCGTCGGTTTAGACACGCTCGACGGAGACCGCAGGTTCTCGACGATGGGCGTGATTGGTTGATGGCGGCGGCAACGGGCGCGGTTAACGGTCGGGGTCGATTGTTGGCGCTGGCGGCGGCGGCGTTCGGTGGTATGTAGCGACGGTGATCAATGGTAATGGAAGTGGTGGCGGTTTACAATGGGTGATAAATTCCAATTTATTTATGAGTGTTTTGTCACTAAAAATACATTTGGAATTCAAATTCCTTTTATAGATTCCAATTCCATTGAATTTCAAATCCTTTGGAAATTATTGAATTTCAAATGCAATTCCTTATCATTCCAATTCAAATTCCAATTCCAATTACAATTCCAACAAATTCAACGAACCAAACGCCCCCTAGTTTTTAGACCGGTTTAACGTTTCTGGAGGCCTAAAGCGAAGTAAAATTTTGAGACTCTCATCCACGGTCAGACAATCATAGTTTGTAGACCTTTGCCTCCGATAGGCGACATAAACAAATTGTTTGTAGTTTGACAGAAAATAATTTGTAGCAGAGTAAATGATAAACAAGCAACAATAGATTAAGGTAAAGAGAAAAATTACTTGTAAATGTATATTAAAATTAAAAGAGATAACAATAGATTAAATTGACAAAAAAACGATAGTAGATTAAAGCAATTGAATTAAAAATCAAGATCTAACAAAAATAGTTTGTAGATAAGGTGGTTATCTGCAAAAAAAAAATTTAAAATTGATAAACCTATAAGTACCATGAACAGTCTATAAACTTTCAATGAACTAAGTTTCGTAAGTCAACATTGATAAACCAGGTTTTATAAGTCGACTTCAATAAACCTTCAATCATTTTGTTAGCTTTCTCATTTATCTCTAAAAACACAAATATAGATTGGATTATCTATATCTATATAATATAATATAATAAAAGAAGATTTTTTTACCACTTTTCATTCTCTTAAACCATGTTTTTGACACTTGTTATTATTTTAAACATTTTTATTTCATTTCCTTCCAAAAGGGTATTATAGTAATTTAAACACTTAATTTAATTTTTCTCTCTTAATAAAAAGCAAGTTTATTAAATGATACATTCTCTCTTTCATCTATATATATATTTTTAAATCAAGCTATATTTTAAAAATAAACTTTATTAAGTAAATTAAAAATCGTATCTTTTTATTAAAATAGAAATAAAAAAATTATATAACATAAAATTTTTTAAAACACTACATCTTTTTGAAACAAAATATTTAAATCGATCTATTTTTAAAAAAATTATAAAAATATGAAACTTTTTAAAAGTACTTTTATTAAAATAACTAGAATAATTAGAAACATGAGTTTTTAAGAAACAAGATCTTTATAAACAATAAATTTTTTATAAAAAATTTTAAAATAAATGTTTAAAAATAAAACTATTTAGATAATAGAGTTAATAAATAGTACCATTGTTTTATTTCTTGAACTATTACTTATATATAATTTTAATCATATACTTTATTAAAATATTGTACTGTAACTCTTCGTGTTTATTAGTAACTATAATCCATTTAATAGATGAGTTTCTAGCCTATCTATTTATCTATATATCTATCTATCTATCTATAACAAAAAAATTCTAAAATAAGATTTGACACAATTATAAGTTTTATCATACTAACTTTCTAATTTCTCTTTATTATTATTAATAATATTAAATACTAATAATATTAATCATACCATTTTCATACCAAAAATTATATAATTGAATAAATTAAAACCCATTTTTTGATTAAAAATACACTTTTTTTAAAACAAAAGTTTTGTAAAATACATAATACAACAAACTTTATCTAAAATAAATTCATTTTTCTTAAAACAAAATATTTAAAACCCATATTTTTTATAAAATAAAAATTTAAGAAAAATATATTATTATTTATTTACATAAAGTAGCTATCAATATGCAATTATAATCATATTTTATCTTCAAATATAGTTTAATAATTCGTAAATTTTTATTACTAATTATTTAGTAATTTATTTATTCAACTCATGTAATACACGTTGTACTAACCTAGTCCTATATATTTTCAGCTTAATAAATAAACATAATGTTTTTCTTTTCAAATTTGGGGGCCCTTCAAATTTAAAGACCTAAAACGATTAATTTAGTTGTTTTTACTGTAAAGACATCCTTGTTTAGTTTAGTTTGTTTACTCATTGATTATAGATTATACGTCTAGTTTGATGTTATTTTTCCAATTTGTTTGAGCAACTAGGAAATTTGAGGTCCTAGATAGCTTTGTGGCTTTGGATTGTTTTGACTCGTCGTTAGGAAATGAACTAATATGGAGGTCATTGATGGTACTACATTTATTATTATTCTTCAATTTTCAAATAATAAACATTTTTGTTAACCAAAAAACTTGTTTCAATACAATTCAATATTGAGAAACAAGTAAACTGACACGACAACAAAGCAAAATTTTTACACTAAATGTAAACTTCACGTTTGGATGTAATGCAGCAGGCAAAACTCTATTTGGCATTATTTGGTGAATTTGGCTTAAATTTTGATGTCCATACAAACAAAAGACAAAGGGTGGCGGACGAACCAAACCTAACACAAAAACTTGAAATATTTTATACGCATATTTGGGTATGGGGTTGGTTATGAGAGTAGTTTAAAAATTTTAAGGGTTTGCTATTAGAGTGTTAGATGATATCCGGTAAGATTACCCAAAATGTACATACTCATTTACTCGACTTAACTTGTAAACATTTTATTTGTCTTGGTCGTTCATTAATAAAGTATAATATTAATTCATTGACTTTTTAGTTTTTATATTTATAATTTTCTTTGTAATAGAACTAAATAAAAAATATAATACGAAGAAATGTAGTTAGTAATAAAAGGTAGATAAGAGGGTGAATATTTTTTTTTCCTTCTATTTTTGCTGGTTTTGAAGAACTTTCTTTTAAAGATAGTAATAATAAGCAAACCAAGTAAAAGATAGAGAATAGAAAAACATCACCACACAAACACCATGATATATAAAGGTCCCTATAAAGGTCATCTACTTCATCTTACACTCTTTGATTCATTGTCAGGTTGTCATGAACAAATGTCTCTATAAGTTTGCTAGAAACACTTTTACAAACTTCACATTAAGACGGGTTGAGATAACCTATACATCCCTCTTATGTTCCAGATTGAAGGGATCACCAATGCATTGAAGATATTCTAGATTTAAGATTTGCTTTGGAGTTTTTTCATCTTCCCTTGCTTGCTCAATGATCATGAGGTTTGAAATGAATCAATGATTTTTTTTTATTTTTTTTTTATTTTTTGGTGTGTTTTCTTATTAAAAGAGGTTGAGGTAAAGTATTTGAAAATTGTTTGCTTAAATAGTCAAAAGGAACGGGACAATAGGTCAGAGGGCCGATATCACAGGCATACAAAATAATTTATATGATGCTTAATCAGTTTCATTTAATTAGCTTGTCAAGTTGGTGAGAGCATCATCTTCACTCGCTCTTTTATGCGTGTGATACAATCAAGTTGTCCAAATTAAATATTAACAATTTTATCTTCTAAAAATTTTGTCGCAATAAAACCATTTGTGATATTAAACTTTATTTAATTCATGTTAGCTTTTATAAAGACTTGATTTTATTTTACCCACCTTAGCTTTTGGAATGGTGTTACATCCTTCTTTTAGATGGATTGTGCTTTAGTTAAGCCACGTCAACTTTTAGAACAATGTGTTAGTCTTTTAAGATGAGGTTCCTCACTTACTCGTTTAAATGCGCACACTAAATAACCCTAAATCTTGGAGTTGATCACGAGTAACTTAACCAAACATGTGCATGATGAGATCTTCATATCTTGGTGTTGTGTGTGTGTGGGCCTTATACAAGACCAAGAGCAACTCCATTCAGCCCATCAAACACAAACGTGAGTTAACATGCCTTGGTTTTATCACTATTTACTTTTGGGCTTTTTAACTTCATAGAAGTAGGCTTCACATAATATTGATGATCCCATTAATATGTTAGGCTTCAAAGTCCACGTTTACATGCTCCACAGTACACAGTAGAGGACTAGAGGTGCACACTGAAAGCAGGTTTGGAACCCGACCCGATTTCAACCAGGTAGTTCCCCAACCCGGTTCGAACTTGATACAACCTGCAAGGTTCAAACCAGGTTTCCCCTTCCAGTTGCCAATCCGGTTTCAACCTGGGTTCTTCTCAACCTGGCCCGGTTTAAACCCAATTTTTTTTTACCTTTTGTCCCTTTTGAAATCTGGAGAACCCGACCCGAAACCCGGTTAAACCCAGTTTGGATGTCTTTGACCACAACCCGACCCGGTTTCAAAATTGAACCAGCTTTGTGCACCTCTAGTACACGGTATGAATTCCTCAACAGTCTCATTTAAACTCTTTTGTTTGATTCTTGTGGCCTCCATGTGATCTGCAAACAACACTCTTTAGTTTGATTCTTGTGGCCTCCATGTGATCCGCAAACAATGCCCACGAAACTTATCCATACTTTTATAATTTAATTCAAAACATTCTCTATTCAAATTGAGATTTTATTATGTTGATTTATATTTAGTTCAGTTTTATGGTTTATATGTTTCAAGTTTATATTGAGATGAATCATTTTAGATATACGCATGTCATGTCAAATAGCATCAATGTCAAACCACCGTCAGTTACCACCAACAGTAAAGTTGTGATGTATTAATACGAAAAAATTAGACCGAAACGTAAAACATAAAAAAGTATAACTAAGTCGATCTAGGACTAGCGCGTTGCGACAAAACTATCAAATGAAAAAAAAAAATAGATGTATAAACGTTAAACCAAACACGCATGTTGCGTCGTGTTAGCTCACAAAATTTAGAACAAAACCTAAAGCAAAACGTAAAAATATGAATCACACATGCATGTTGCATTGTGTTAACTTGCAAAACTAAGAACGAAATATAAAACGAAAATTTACAAAAGATGAAAAGTATAGGGGACAAAAGTTCAAAGTAATAAAATTGTATGGTTAAAATATAAAAGATGAAAAGTTTTAGTTTAAAAGTAAAAAGATTTTGTGATGTTACATTGTAAAAAATAAAAAAAAACTTTAGGTTAAAAATGAAAAATCAGTTTAAGAGGAAAAAAAAACATCTTAATCATAAAATGAAACACCTTAATCATAAAATGCAACACCATCAAAAAAATACATATATATAATATATAAATTTTTAAAAAATTTTGGGCCTCTGAAGAAGATTGTGCCCTCGACGGTCGCCCACCGGGCCCACCCTCAGAGCCAACCTGAACACCATAATGCATAAACAATGTGATAATTAGTATAATTTAAATTGTATAGGAGAATAGTGTTTTATATATATATATATTTTTTTGAACGGCAAACCAATCCTACTTATACACCTAAATTAGTACGTATTACAACATGTCTGGGATGAACCCAGGACCTCTATTCTAAAAGGCAAAGCATCTACCAAATAGGCTAGCCCACGTTAACAATAATAATAATCTATATTAATAAATAAAAATATTAAATGCCACGTGTCACTCTCTCGTGCCACCCCAATATTTTTTTCCCGCCTCTCTCTCTTATTAATTATATAAATTTTCTTTAATTATTTTTATTTTTTTTCTCTCTCCTATTAAATGATTTCTATAATTATTTTTGTTAATTATTTTATATTTTAAAATAAATATAGTTACGAATTGTATAATATTTCATAAATATGTAATAAGAAAATCTCTATTTCGAAAAATATAGCTTTAAATTTTAGCGACCCCGTGTATTACACGGGTTCTAACCTAGTGTTTCATATGACTCTTACGTGTATACATTCACATATTTGTCTTCTCAAGTCTTGTCTTCGTGTGTAGCACGCGACCAAATAAAATTTTAGACCATATATAAACAATAAAAACACACCACCTCATTCGTCAACTACACTAAAATTTAAATTTTTATTATATAACATGTTACTCATCGATTCGTCAATTCTAAATCCTACGACAACTGTCCGTCGATTCATCTTCTCTCTCCTCCGATCTTCTCGCTACTCGCATCATGTCTTCGTACGATCATGACAGACAACTCTCATGGTCGACTAGATGCAACATCACGCCACGTTCACCTTCCTAAATAATATCTATCCTTAAATTGGATCCAAATTAAGCGATTCACAAAACAATTTCTCTCATTTCTGATCTTGCTTCTGTGTGCCAATTAACTATGGCGGATAAAGGGAAGGAAACTGATTATTTCTTGATTGAAGATGATGACGATGACGATGAGGAAGATGATATTGAAGCGAATGATAGTGATGATGATCATGAGGATGATGATGATGGTGTTTCGAGTCGTAGATCGTCCACTTCTCAGGTTTCTTCAGGTCATCAATGGCCACAGAGTTACAAGTTAGTTTTGATTCTATATCTTGATGTTTGATCTTGGCATCTTACAGTTTTATTTAAATTTAGTTGATCTTTTTTGATATATATATATATATATATATATGGTTGTAATGTAGATGATATTACTATTTTGATGTCATAGCATCTTAGTTAGTTAAGTTTTGATTATATAAACTAAAGTTTTGGTTGTGTATTATGCATATATTGGTTATATATACTGTTTGGTTTATTGCAATCTAAAAGAAATTGAAAAAAGATAGTTACATTTTAGTTATTTCTACCATTTGATTACAGGCATACGCTTGATTCATACTCGATTTCAGCAACACCAAGTTTGGGATTCCTCAGACGACCATCTGGTTCTATATACTCGATGTATGAGCCTGGGATCGATAGCAACTTTGGTGATAACTTCAAGTCCAAGCTATTGACAGAATGTTCAAAGATTTATAGCAAACAAGATTTAGATAAAATTTCAAGAATGATATCAACATGGTCGGGGAGAGGTTCCTTACCCGATCAACTCATTGGAGAACTTCCTATTACCTTCGGGTGCAGCGTCACTCAAACTGTTTTCAACTGTAAGATCATACTCATTGTTTGTTGTTTCAAGATTGATCAAATGATAGATATTTGTATACACATATAGGGTCAGGATCATTACATAACCACTTTTTATTTTCAGAACCAAAAGAATCATTGGTTTACATAAATGTAAATTACGAACCACTGATTTACATATATGCAAGTTAAAGCTAGTGATATTTAGTTGTTTTATAGAATTTATTGTTCATGTCGGATATACACATATGTAAAACAACTCAAGTAACATAAGACTTAATTTACGTTTATGTAAATTAATGGTTTTGTGGTTCTGAAACTAAAAAACGGTTCTGTAATGATCCTAATCCCATATATATATATATATATATATATATATATATATATATATATATATATATATAAATTTGTGTTTTTATGTTGGATTAGCGGTGAATGTGATGGTGGGAGTTGGAGTGCTTTCTATGCCGAATACAATTGCACAAGCAGGGTGGGCGGGCATGGGCGTGCTACTCTTGTTTGCAGTGATGTGTTGTTATACGGCTTATCTCATGAAAAGTTGCTTCGAGAGCAAGGAAACCATCGAAAGTTATCCTGATATTGGAGAGGCTGCATTTGGGAAATATGGACGCCTAATCATTGCAGTAAGTCAAATAAATTTTACGCGTGATTTAGGTGTATTTGGTACGAGTTCTGAAAATGATTTAAGTTTGATCAGGTAATTAGTATCATCATCCTTCTTGCCAAAATGCGAAATAAAACACTTTAATATATGTCTCAAGATGATCTCATTGCAACCAATATAATCATATCCCTTTAGTTAATGGTATCTTTGATGCTGCGTACGATAGTAATCTACTCTCGGTTTTCTGCAGATCATTTTGTACACATCGCTCTATGTAAGTATACTGTTTCTTAAACTTAACTTCAGTATGAAGTAACCACCTTGATCGCTGTTTTTATGTTCATTAACCATGATTTAACATCAGGCATATTGTGTTGAGTTCATTATATTAGAAGGAGACAATATTGCTAGTTTGTTTCCTGGTGTATCCTTGCATTTGGGTGGCCTTAATATGGACTCGGTTCACTTTTACGCCATTCTTTCTGCTGTCATTATGGGACTTACTCTTTTGGTGAAAAACGCACGAGTGATATCTTTTCTTTCAGGTACATCTATGATCAATGCTAATTTGACAATTTTCTTACAATTCATTGACATCAAGATATACTAATGGTTCATGTTTTGCAGCTACTGGTGTTGTGGCTAGTGTTATGGTCATCTTGTGTGTGTTCTGGCTTGGTACGGTGAATGTTGGCTTTCACGAGAACGGTCCACCTGTTAAGTTAGGTGGCATTGCTTTCGCGCTTGGTGTATACGGGTTTTGCTTCTCAGGACATGTTGTTTTCCCTAATATATACCAGTCAATGGCTGATAAAACCAAGTTTACCAAGGCAATGATAATATGGTGAGCCACTTTGACCTTTTAATGTAGAAGTATTGTGTTTGACCGAAAAGTAAACTGATAAGTGCAATACTTGAATCAATGATCATTGAGCACACATCTTGATCAACTTTGCAATTGATTCTTTTGCAGTTTTGTGTTGTGTGTTTTGATGTATGGGGTTGTTGCGATTATGGGTTTTCTCATGTTCGGAGAGCAATCGTTGTCCCAGATAACATTGAACATGCCTGAAGATGCAGTTGCTTCAAAAGTCGCTTTGTTGACGGTTGTAAGTATTCATCCCTTGGTAGATTATCATGGTTTTATCTTCAACGTCTATCGAGTTTAACATAATTTCATGTATCTGCAGATCATCAATCCATTCACCAAATATCCTTTTCATGATCATTTATTAAAGAAAAGTTACATTTTAAATGGATTATTTATATTCAAGCAACTATTGTTATATATGCACTTGAAAATGAGCACATTTGGTACACACTGTGTACAATGGCAGCTTATATGTTGACATCTCAGTACATACAAAAAGATATATATTTTTTTGGTTTTTCCTAATGAAATCTATTTGTTTCTTTAACATTTTTTATACATATGCTTTGCTAATGAACCCATTGGCTAGTGCCATTGAAGAGCTCTTGCCTGCTAAAGTTGCAAACAGTTATTGGTGTTTTATTATTCTACGGGTCACACTAGTCACGTCCTCCGTTTGCGTTGCATTTGCTCTTCCGTTCTTCGGTAAGCATACTTTTAGTAACATTTAGCGCTAACCGCACAAAGAAGTACTGAACTTTTTGTGATTTTCATTTGAGGTACACAACTTTTTTTGTCATTTTAAGGTGTCAAACTTTTCTTATGCACTAAAAAAGAACTATTGTAGCTTTCCATGTCACTAAATCATAGTCACAAGATCATGCGTATGTGGCATGTCACGTCATCAGAGGTGACGTGGCATGCCACGTCATCAAAGGTGACGTGGCATGTCAGACCATCAGAGTGACGTGAAATGTCACACATGTCATACTTTTTTCTTGTCACTTCATTCGAGTTTCTCATTTTCTTATGTTTCTTGAATACAGGCCTTGTAATGGCTTTAATGGGTTCGGTTCTTTGTATTTTGACGGTAAGCACGCGATTTTCAGTTCAAACTGGTAACACATTGTTAAATCCATAATCTTTAATAGGTTTGGTCCTCTGTATTTTGGTGCAGTCTCTCATATTACCAGCTTTTTGCTTTTTGAGAATTAAAGGGAGTAAGGCCACAACTACACAGGTAAGTTCCAAGACAATTTCGCATGATTCTCGCAAGATGTATACTTTGACTTTTGTGGTCAAACAATCTACAATCATAATCTGTATTGTTTCGTCATCATAGTATCCTTTTCTTCTTAGTGTCTGTTTGACAGTGGTGTTGGTTAAAACTTATGCAGATTGGTTTGAGTGTTTCCATTATGGCGTTGGCGACCATATGCATGATCGTGGGCACATACTCATCGTTGGCAGATATCGCGAATCAACTTTGAAGAATGAACCATCTCTGTTGCTTACGCGGTTCTACTTATATACTTCAGATAAATAAACGTCATGGATTCTAGCATAGAGGCTATGAGTTCAAATTTTGGTCAAGTTTGATTCGAGCTCTATTTTCATATTGCTAGGCATGTGGTGCATTTTGACCCGATATTATATTACACTTGACTGTCTTTTTCAGTGCCAGAAACTGTTAGCATGTTCTGTTGTTAAAGAAAAAGGTTGGGTGAAGAACGTACTGTGATTTTCTTCCTGTTGTGATCATCTTTTAATGAAATATAATATGTTGTTTCTTTGACTAACATTTGGTGGTTAATTGGTATTAAGCAATATTTTTAAAATTGAACCTGACCAGCGGATCGGCCTGGTTGAACCGGAAACTGGTCATAGAATCAGTCTGGTCATGTTTATTTGGGTCGTTTTAAGTTGCACCTGCTAGTGTTACATGTCAGGCTAGTGAAATCATATATTTGAAATTATATATTTTTTTTTACTTTTTTCTCTTAAAGTCTTTTTATATTAATTTAGTATTTTAGAAGCCATATATTATACATTTGAGTCTTTTTATTTTATTAAATATGCAAATCTACATCAAAACATATATTACAATTATATTTTATTATATATAAAATATATATATAGTTATAGTTTTCTAGTATTTATGATCTCATGAGGTTTTACATGTTTGACCGGTTAGACTAGTGAACCAGTAACTATGGTGCTCGGTTCGTTGTGTGGTCCAGCTCCTTAAAATATTCAATCTCAAGACGTATAACGGCAAAACTATTAACTTTCATTCCATTAAATAGATTAAAAAATTTCTTTGGTGATAATATGTAAGAGAGATACTTCTTTCCTAAATAGATTAAGTACGTAAACCATCATCATTAGTCTAGACCTCATTTGGTTGAACTTCAAAAGATTCTTTTATGTAATTATACAACATAATTTGTGGGACCTTAGTTGAACATCGCAACGATGAACATCATCCAACCGCTCGTCCCCTATGAGATGGATTCTACAACAGTTGGAGTTAGTCAGACCCCTCGTCGACATGTTCATATATATATCGAACATCTCAACAATAGTAACTTGTGATGAAACATGTCATCTCAAGTAAAGAAAGTAAATCACGTCTTTAATTACTAGGGGAGTAACTTGAGTATATAAATAGTCACACATAAGACAACTTTGAAAAACAAAAGACGTCTCTAAGACTTTTCAACAAGTTTAAAAGATGACTACGACTGTATTTGAATATGTGCATGAACATAACACATTAGTGTAATTATCAATGTCTTAATAACCCAAATAGTAAATAAAATATTAAAATTTAGAAGTACGGTTAGGCTCGTGTTGGAGGATGCGTATGAGCTCTACCATTCTGAATATAGGGTTTTATAAAAAGTTTAGAATACAAAGTGATGTTTTTGTAAGAAGTATATAAAATGAGAATGAAATTATCACACAAAAGAAATTTCACACTTGCGTGATAATTATCACACAATGATGGAATTATTATGCAATGGGGTGATAATTATCACACTTTCAGATTTGGATTTGGATATCCGTTCGGATATTCAAATTCAAAAAAAAATTGTATTATTTAATAAATTTTATAAAAATTTAATAGTATTTATTGAAAAAGTTTTCGGATATCGGAAGTTTTATAAAAATGTCCGATATATCTAAAAATATCCAAAATTTCTAACTAATATTTATTATTTTATAATTTTAATAAAATATTTCGGATATTCGGATATCCGAATATCCGAAAATTCTCAAAATCACTATCCGAATCCGATATTTCAGATATCCGAATTTTGGATTTTCGGATTTGTTTCGAATTCGGATATTTTTGAACACCTCTAGATTTATCCAGACATATTTCAGGTCAATAGAAATATAATAATATATCTAAATAAATGTAACAATGGTTAAAGTTATTTCACGTTTGATATTTAATATATTCTTTCTCTTATAATTATTTTTGCATATGAAGATTCGGGTGAAATTTATCGAATAGTAGTTAATATTTAATTTTGAGGTCTACTTTTGTGTGTATATAGAATTCCTGTTGCATCGCACAAGGAATTTCACTAGTTAGGATAAAGGGGGCAGGGCATTTAGTACGTTTTGGACCTCAAAAATGGTTGAGTCGACCCTGAATATTAGAGGCGCCCAAAGATTGAATGTAGTACATACATTGTTGTATATGCCCTCTCTTTTTACAGCTCTTGTTCATCTTAGTGTATCAACGGTCGTAACTTTAGACTAAAGCATAAAAATGCAACGAGAACCTGACTTGACTATAATTCTATGAATAAATAACCACCACAAACTCATCATGGATCAAACCAACATTAAGATATCTATGTGCTGTCATATCTAATGCACATGTGTATTATATGATTGCTAGAGTTGAATCCTAAAAAAGATTTTGACTTTGGATTTAACTGAAGAAGTTTAATCCATAAAAAGATTTGTAGATGACAACCAACATGATTGGTTCAATCGTCATGTCTAAAAACAAAAACTCAGATATTAAACTCACGAAGTCTTGATTAGCGGTGCAAAACGATACCACTTGGGCTCGTAAGCAATGAGTGTATTAATTTCATTTCATTCGTTCCAAATATGTGAAAAAATATCTAACTTCAAAATAAAGTTTTTTTCTTACTTCAAAATATTTAGTTTTTATCAAATATTTTCAAAAACAATCTTAGCTCAAGTGGTTAAATTAAAATACCCAAAAATCTCATAAAAAAAATAAAGATGCTGAGTTCAAATACCACATATGACAAATAAATAGGAGGTTTTGGACTTTCAGGTGGGCCAAGTGGTTTCCTCACATAATGTGAGTTTTTTTTTCTAAATGTGATATCAGGTTTCGTACTTTAGTAATGAAAATGATTGGATGTATCAGTAACTCGTCAGTGATCCAAATCAGTCAGTTCGAAAAAAGAAATTTATAATTTAATTAGAATAAAGGAAAAAGAAAAAAGAAAATAAAAACAAAAGAGGGGGCTGAGCGTTGAATGCGGATGCGACGAATTTGATAAACCGATCAAGTCCGGAACCAACACCACTAATAATAATATCATCCAATTCCTCATCGCATCAAAACAACACACCACAATACCCTTTTACCATTTTCATTTTGTTGTAAAATTCTACATAAACCGATCGACCAATGGCGGATCAGCTCTCCGATGACCAGATCTCCGAGTTCAAGGAAGCCTTCAGCCTCTTCGATAAGGATGGCGACGGTACGTCTTTTAACTTCTGATGATGATGATGATGATGATGATGATGATGTTGTTGTTTATTGTAGTCTCGTGATTCCAGTTTGAATTTGTTGATGGATTAGTGTTTGTTCGTACGTAATTTCGTGATTTAGGTATCATTTCGCTTTTGGTTTTGGTTTGTGAGTGGATCTGTGGCTTGTTTGATTTGGATTGTTATCTGATTCTGCAATTTTGTTATGAATTTGAAGGTTTTTGGTTTAGATTCGAGGTTATTAGGTGATGTTGATGATCGGATCAATTGGTTTTAATTTAGGTCTGTCTGTGAGGTAAGTTTTTGTGTGATGTGTGTATAACTGAGCAATGAATCTCTGGATGTAACTGAGGGGTATCTTGTTTGGTATCCTTGATTGTTTCAGTTAATAATCGGTCAGATGATCGGATAGCTTTTGAAATCAACAGTTTATGTGGTGTGATCCAGTTATTTCACCTTTTCTCTTTCAGCAGCTTCATTGAAAATAATCGACAGTAACAGGCAACAAATGTCTTTAAATATGATTTTGCAAGTTGTTTAATGTAAAAGTGGGGAAATTTCACAAGAAAAACCATGTTGATGTTCTCTTGTTCTCATGAAGATTTGTTGGATATTTGTGTTGATTTTGGTCTACAAGATAGGCATAGAACTCATGTCCTTGTTTAATGAATCTAAAGCTTAGTACTGAATTTTAATAATGATCTGAATTTGTCAGGATTGTGAAAGGGTCCTAATATTAAGACACCCGTCATTATAAAGTGACACCCGCTTATACGACCCGTATGGCACTATACGGGGCGTACAGGGTTGAAAACATTGAAAACGAGAAAAATTCAAGGGGGGCTTTTAGAGTGCTATACGTCTCATATAGCTCTATACGACCCCCTATACGACACATATAGACCTATACGAAGCGTATAACGAATTTCGATACTGACTACGAGAAAAAATTCAGGGGTGTCAGAGGGGTTATACGCCCCATATAGGGCTATACGACTATCCTATACGATGCGTATAGTGCTATACGACCCGTATAGAAATCTAGGGTGTTGATTTATAATTGTGGGTGTCCCAATAACCGGACCCTTATATTATTATTATGATATTGTTATCAAATTCAGCTTTGGACTGTTCTAGAGAACACCTAACAAAATTGAAGTTAAAATCTAACCCGCTTAAGCTAACAATTGAACACCTCGAAATTGTATCTCTCATTTCTTCCTAAAAGAGGGATTGTTATCATTATGTGCCTTATAATCTTGGAGTTGGATTCAACCTTTGATCTCATCTAGTAAAGTTCTTGTTGAACACCACTTAATATTTTGATGATATCTATTCACTATTCTTGTTGCTCAGTTGCTCCACACACTTAGCTTTGTGGAATCTGACCTGATAACTATTCAACATGCATAACTAATTCAAGTGCTTTTGCCTCATACATTTTTTGTGTATGCTTTGACTTGATACATTTTTGGTCAGCTTGTTTATTCATTACAATACATAGCTGTAAACCAGGGGTTTGCCTTATAGCCTTCTTTTCTAACATGTTATTGCATTTTTAGGCTATTCCAACTTTCCTAGTTCATTATTTTATTTTATTGTGATCAGTTTTCATGTTTCCTCATAAAATGCATTGATGCATCTAGTTGTAACACTGGAACTGTTTGATGCATAACTGAAAAATAAGTACTTTTCCTAGCTTTTTTGACAGAGTGTTTATGGCTGTGTTACAAGGGTATTTCCATGGACTGTTTTACATTAGTTCTAGCCTATACTGTGAACCCAGACTTTTTTAAATTTTCACTTATTTACTTATGCATTGGTTAATATGTGTTGTTGTGTTATCTCAAATGGGTCAAAGATATTTAGCTAAAAGGGGAGAAGGTTAAATAGGCTGAAGTTCATGTAAAGTGCATTGTTAGCGTATACAACCTTCTTAAATTTTTTATTCAAAGATTCATGTTATCATCGCAATAATACAGCTTCCATACTCATAATTAACACCTTATTTACTTTTTATATATATATAAGACTCGGACAAATAGTTTTTGTTGGCACTACAAAATAACCTGTTCAGCCTACCCATTTATCAGATTAATCTTATCATACAATCAAGTTGAATAAGAAAATGGTTTATGTGATTTTTTCTATAATATTTCATTTTTAAAACAATATATAGGTTGCATCACAACAAAGGAGCTTGGAACTGTGATGAGATCCCTAGGGCAGAATCCGACTGAAGCTGAACTCCAGGACATGATAAATGAAGTTGATGCTGATGGCAACGGGACCATTGATTTCCCAGAGTTCCTAAATCTAATGGCCAGAAAGATGAAGGATACAGACTCAGAGGAAGAATTGAAGGAAGCATTCAGAGTTTTCGACAAGGATCAAAACGGTTTCATTTCGGCTGCAGAGCTTCGTCATGTTATGACAAATCTTGGTGAAAAACTTACTGATGAAGAAGTTGATGAAATGATCAAGGAGGCTGATGTTGATGGTGATGGCCAAATCAACTACGAGGAGTTTGTTAAGGTTATGATGGCCAAGTAATAACATCTTTTTATCTGGATTTTTTTCCGTTTAATATTATTTCAAATGACAAAAAAGGTTGATATTAGGCCATGGATGATATGTTTAATTATGCATCTTTTGAGTGTTTTATTGACACCTATTTTTCACTTGTATCCTCCTGTTTTGATTATAATTCTCATATGGCAAGACATTATTGATCATTTAGAAAAGCACAAACAAGGTTTTAGGGAGAAAGCAAAAGCAAGAGGAAAAAGGAGCTTGAACTATGTCGTTTTTGAATGTCAATTATTAAATCTGGTTTCTTAAGTTGCATGTATGTGGATATATGTTTTGGCGTTTTAAGATGGTATTGCTTTCTTTGTCATGTTTTAAATCATCATACAAATTACAAGCACCAATACTAGTATGTAAACTACTCATGTTTTAAATCATCATACAAACACCGACACTAGTATGGAATAGGGGTGTGAAACTGTCAGGTCGGTTTTTGAGCTCCACTGAAACTGAAACAGATGATCGGTTATTGGAATTCAAGCAACCGAAACCGAGTATCGGTTTGGTTTATGGTTGGTTTTGGTTATTTTCGGTTTGTTAATTTTGATGTTATAAGTTTGGTTATTAGCTCGGTTTCATTGTTTAGAAGTGTTTTGAACATATTCCAAGCATAGAAATACATGGAAATACATAAAAATACATGAAATATGTATGAAGATATGTTTAAATATATGAAAACAAATGGAAAACATATAAAAAATACATGAATATATGATTATCGGTTCGGTTATTTCGGTTATGGTATAAAGGAAAACCGAACCGTAACCGAATGGTTTGGTTTTGGCCATATCTTAACCGTAACTGATCGGTTATTTTCGGTTCGGTTTTGTTTTTTTTTTTCTTTCTGTTATCAGTTTTGCACGCTCACCCCTAGTATGGAACCAAACAGAGAGAAAAGTCGGGTTGGAGCCGGTTTTCACTTGGGGATGAGGAACCGGTTAGGAATTGTTGGTTTTTTTGGGTGCAAATTAACCGGGTATGTTAGATTTTGGGTAGGAACCGGTTTCTGGCCAGGTCGGGTTTTGGATATGAGTTTGGTTTTTTTTGCTCACCTCTACTTTTGATGACAAAATATAAGTAAAGAATTTATATGGCTTCAAAACTGATTTACTTCTCATTGATGATGTATATTTGTAATTGCAATATAAATATTTACCTTCAATTAAACGCTAATTAAAATTTTATGAGAATAAGTATGAGGAAAAGATAAAAGTAAGACTATCCACATCAAGTACAAATGTCATGAAAAGATTTATTTTTGTACTCGGTTTCGTTATCACAATGAAAACATTTTATATTTAGTTAAGACTTTGTTTGTATGAGTTTAAACATGCATTTATTGTATTGTTTGTTAGAGCATCACCAATAAAAAAGATGAAAAACATATATTTAACCTATCATCTCTCCTTCACATCACCTCTTTTCACAATTTACAAAAAATTACCATCTCTCTCCTCTCTCCTCTCTCCTCTCTCCTATATTCCCCTCACATACTCAAAAAATGAAGTTCTTGGCCTAGAACATCAACCCAACTTCTTTCCTCCACATCATCTCCTCTTTCATCCACATCATCTATTTTTTTCTTAAAAACATCAAAAATCTCCCTATTGGAGATGGTCTTATCATGAATGCGTAGTACTTTTCATCATGTTGTGTGCCTGCTAATTTTTTGTCATAGAAGCTTATTTGAAGACTTAATGTTTAACTTGATAAAAAAACATGGGTCAACATGTTTATTTTGATGAATTTCATTTTAATAAACCCACATTAAATAAAATAGTTTTTGACAGAAAAAAAATATCAAGAAAAACTTAAGTGACAATTCAACATCAGTTTTAGTTAATTTACCGGCTATTAAAAAACTCAAGCTTTAGATTAAGTAAAAATGGGTTTTGTTAGGGTGCACAGTGTTGTGGGTGAAGCTCCACGGGGAGGCCGGCGTAGCTAGAATCCCTCGCCTGGAACACGGGCCCAGCCTCGTGGTTTGGGGTCAGGGAAGAGGAGATGTGACTTTGCATCGCCCTTCCTTCAACGGCTAGTTCTTTGAAAAAAAAAAAATCCCTTCAACTTTAAAAATTTTGCTCCTTTCCAACAAATGTCAAACTTTAAACCCTCACAATTACAAAAATGTTAATTATATTTCTAAGAATAATATCTGTTTCCAAATACTTTTCAACAACAACAACATTTAAACCTTCAATTTCATGCCTGTTGCGACCAAACAGTTGAAGAAAGTGATGAAGAGGTTGATACTGTTGTCAACTCCCCGTTAGAAGAGCAACCGGAACATATGAAATAGCATGATCTTTTCATTCTCGAGTTGGGTGATAGTAGGAAGAGTCAAGAGCATTGACCAATGACGAAGAAGTCGTATTGACAAAGGCTTGGATCCATATAGTGACCAAAAACCAACAAGGTTGGATTGTTTTCAAAACTAGTGCTTGAATATTTTGTGCTAACTAGGTGTTGCAAATGATCGTACCGTCCATCAAGTGAACTCATAGCCAAAGGATACGTTAGCGAATCAAAATGAGCCATTAGTTGTAATTCCTGTCTTCTTTCTTTTTCTTGAATCTTGACCTATTGCGCCATGACGATGACCTGGGAGACACTTGAATAGCCATGAAAAGACATCAAACTAGGGATTTTTCATTGTGACTACTATTTTTAACATATAAATCTATCTTTTTCTTTTTTCTCTTATTTTCAAGGTTTTATTTCAGCTAACAAAAAATATGATGAAGACCTGTGAGACACTTGAATCGTCAAGAAAAAACATCGAATGTATGATATGCATATGATGGTATACCAAGAAACACAGAGCATGTGCTTCTAGTTTCTTTATGATTATCTATCCAATAGAAACACAATAACACTTTATAGCCCAAAAAACCAAGCCTCATATCTAGATATATCATATGTTCATATTATCACAAAAAAAAAAAAATAAATAAAAAAATAAAATATATATATATATATATATACAGATGCGAAATCTATCACATTTAGTTCTAATAAAGTATTTAAAGTTAACAATACTACTAACAAGCGTATAACGATACAACAAAGTAATATATTAGTATTATCATAAAAAAGACTATTTTTTTAATAATCTAAACTATTATTTATTGGCTAGTAATAATTAATACTATTAATCTGGCTAGTAACAGTTCTACTTTTCACTTTATTGCTAACAACAGTCTCAGTAATATAATTATCAATTATTTACATTTGATTTGCAGTCTGTTTCATTCACAATAATGATTATAAATTAAATGAAAAAAAACGTGTAAGCTAAATCGAGCCTAAAATAATTACAAATCCAATCTTAATATATAATATTTATGCTAATGAGATTGTCATTACTAATAAAAGAAAAGCTAAGAATGTTATCGGCCAATTATTAGTAATTTGGATTATCATGATTCAGTTTTCCTTAAAAAAAAAAGAGGTTCCGAATTAGCACATTTAGGAGTAATATGAAGTAATTTAAAAGTAATATGAAGGGGAGGTCATGGGCTCAAACCCATACATGCATGATGTAATATAGATTAACTAGCTTTAGTAAACCCGTATAATGCACAGGTTGAACAAAAAAATATATTAAATATAATAAACATTTATTAAGTATAAAACGATATTTTACAATAAATTATAATTGAAATTACATATGAGTAAAAACAATATGTAATAAAACAATTATATCAATTTTTTAAACTTTTGTTTTAAAACTTTTTTTTTTTCAAAAAAAATAAATATTTTGTTTCAAAACAAACCGTATTTAAAAATATTATTTTTAAAAATTTTCTTATTATAATTATTTTTTGTTTATAAAAAAATTACTTTCTAAAAACACCAATTTTAGAAAAGTTTAATTTTTTTAATTTCTTATATTATAAAATTATTTTTTAGAAATAACATTAATAATAAGATCTTTTTAAGGTAATTATTTAATAGTAAAGAGAAGCGTGAAAATTTTGGTGAGGATAAATGTGGTGCTATCACATGTCACTCTAAGTTATTATTTTATTATAGTAGAAAGATTTACAAGTAGTATAGGTTTGTTGTTAAAAAAAAAAGTTCTAATCAAGCATTTAATGTTAACAATCTCACAAACAAGAGTAAATCGATACAACAAATCTGGAGAACTACATGCACCTTAATACAAATTCGCACATTTACAGAAATTAAACATACAACAAGTCGTTTAAATCGGATTACAAGAGCTTTTACTCAACTGTGGAGGTTCGAACAACTAGTGGACAACGGTTGCGTGATGATAGCAATTGACGCTTCTTAAGAAAGTTTCCTCTCTCTTGTCCTTACGGATCTCAACCATAACTGCAGCAAACAATAATATTACCTACCGAAAAACCAACATCAATTTTTGCACGTGTCTTTGTAGGTTTAGCAAAATAACATAGGAATATATTTTAAAAGACTTCAAGATTAAGACGTCAAGGTAGAAGAACCAAGTTAATAACAACTAAAAAATGGACTTGTGCCGTTTGGAGTGATATTAAAAGGTTTCCAATACTTGTTGAAGTTATTTTGAAGGTTTGGATTGATGAAGAAAAATTCGAATGCTAAGTTTGAAAGTGAGAGAGAGATATATATATATATAGATATATATATATATATATATATATATATATATATATATATATATATATATATATATATATATAGAGGGAGAGAGAGAGAGTTAAGAGTTTGTGAGAAAATGAATTTTATTATCCTTCTAATATATATTATATAGTAGCAGGGTTATTATCATTCGAGAAATTATAAATACTTAAAAAATTATAGTAGTTCTTATCAACATACAATTGTCTTTATGTTTTATATAAAAGATGACCGAAATATAATGTTTAGTCGTCTTTCTTAAAGTTCAAATAAAAAAAACAATAAATGAATTTATAATCTACGCATGTGTAAGTCATATATAGTTTATTATATCTACACATGTGTAGTTAAATAATTAAAAAAGTTAAAAGAATATGCAAAAATTTGTTTAATGAGTTTTCATGTTATTTTGGCGTGTTAATGTATCCGGTGACACGTATCATGATATTAGGCTTCCTCATTTTAATTTTTCCGACTTTGTCTTCTAATAAATGATAATGGTATATAGCAATTTTATTATTTAAATGATTAATGGATTTTAACGATCCCAATTTTCATTTATTAGCTGGGATTAATTCCAACTTAGTAAATGTTTATGGACACTCCTAACTTTAAGCTTATTTTCCTCTAACGATCTCTTACTAACTGAGAGTTAACCTCGTTAGTTTTTTTTATGACACATACTACTTATGTGGCCAAAAAACACTAAACTATAAGTTGAAATCTACCATTAGGTCCTTTAATCTAAAACTACTACACTTTGAAACACATCAATCTCCATATCTTGATTTAAACCACTTGACTCGTTGGATGTAAATTTCAGGTGACGATGAAGCCTAGACACCGCAAAACAGATCTGATAAAGGCTATGTGGTGACAGAGTTAAAAAATAGCTAAAAGTTGGAACCATTTCATCAATAACATTAACGTGGATTAACTATCAGTTAATAATGGATCGTTAGATAAAAATAAGGTCAAGGGAGTGTTTGTAAATATTTTTTCTTAAGTTGAAATTAATCGTAGTCAATAGATGAAAGTTAGAAATTACTAAAATCCAATAGGTTTAAAACATTTCCATATTAAAAAAATTAGATAGTGTAAAAATTAAAAAACCATATTTTTTATAATAAAACACACTTTTAAAAAAATAAAAAGATACAAAAGTTTTCTTAAAAAAAGCTCTTCACAAATACGAACTATTTCAAAACTATTTTTTAAGTTTTATAAAGATGATATTTGCAAAAAATGAAATGATTTAAAAAACAGTTTAAAAAATAAATTTACAAAAAGAAAGTTTCAATGATATTATTATTGTTTTACTTGAAATACTTACTTATACGTAACTTAATTATATCTTATCTGAAAATATTATTTTTTAATTTTTAAAGTTTTATTATGAACTATTTTATATTTTACTAATTAAACTGTATATACACGAGATTTTAGGCTAATATATAGTAGACAAAATTACAGAAAACGTCCTTTGGGTTTATAGAAAATTGCACGTATCATCCTTTATCTTCAAAAAGTATTCTAATCATCCTTTATTTATATCTTTTATAACAGATTTCGTCCTTTACACTAACTGCTGTTAAGTTATTCTGTTAAATCAAGGGTAATTTGATCTTTTTATCTCCAAAGAACTATTTATGTAATTAAACATAAAGGACGTTTTATGCAACTCTTTTACCTTTAAATTAATTTATGTATTTTTACAATTATACATATACATATGATTTTTATATATTATATAACATATATTATTTAATTATTTTCATCAATATTTTACATATAAATATAAATTATGTAAATAGTATTATTATTTTTTATACTTACGCCCTTAGCCCTATATACTTTACCTTTAATATTTTTTACAAGATATTTTTATATAATTATAGATTATTACGTTAAACTTGTTTTTTTAATCTAAGATATAATAGTGATTAACAGAGAGGGACACCTATGATTAGTTTTTTTTAATTAAGTTTTAACTAAATTTCATGAATCGTTCCTCATGTGTTTTTTTAACTAAAAATATATTCTAGATTTAAGTAAAAACAAAAAAATAAAACTAAACGAAAAATAAACGTAAAAACATTGAACTACGCACGTGAATCATAAAAATTAAAAACAATAACTAAGTCGATCTAGGACCTGCGCGTTTTGGCGTGGCTGATAAACTGAAAAAATAGGCATAAAGACGTGGAATCACACACGTACGTTGCGGTTTGTTAACTCCGAAGTGTGAAACGAAAAGTTTATGAAAGATGAAAAGTATAAGCGACCAAAGTAAAAAGTGAAAAATTATAAGGGTACAATTGTAAACAATAAGTAAAAAAAATTATAGATAAAAAAAATGGTTACAACCACTAAAGGTAAAGTACAAATTATGATGCATAAATGCACAATATATTTGATAATTAGTAATATGTATAATGTTTTTTAAATTAATAAAAAGTTGTTCTGTGTCTAAATTTTATAACATAATAATATTAATACAAATTTAATAATATAAATTCAAATTAGTTAATAAATAATTATCAACTAATTATCATTTATATTATTAAAAGTTATGATAAAATTTATTAATTTGTATAATATATGTTGCTTGTATATCTTTATTTAAAATAAAATAATTTAAAAAATTATATGTATAACAAATTTTGAAATGAAAGCTAATTACTAAAAATATCATTTAAATTAGGTTTAAAGTTTCAAAAATAGTCCTTTAAGGGGTAGAAAGACTAAAATGCCCTTGACTTAATGGAGAAAATTAACGCTCGTTATCTAAAGGACGTAGTCTGTTATGAAAAGTTTACATAAATAATGATTAGAGTACTTTTTAAAGATAAATGATGATAATTACAATAATCTATAAACCTAAAGGATGTTTTCTGTAATTTTATCCATATAGTATATAATAAAATCAAGCTTTTTAGTACACGTGACATCATTATACCACATCAAAGAAATTATTTTCCCATCTTTCTCTTTTAATAAATATAAAAATCACAAATCAATTTTGACTTTTTTTACTAAAATATTCTAAAACAAACATATTTTAGATATATATTTTTCTTTAGTTTTAATTATGAACTGTTTCAATTTTTTTAAAAGTTAATAATTTTACATAGTTACGTTTTAAAATAATTTTAAAAGTTATTTAATATTTAATTATTAGTAAAGAGTATAACTACCAACCATTTTATTTGAATTAATTAATTTTTGTTTATATTTTTTGTGTTTTAACACCTAATTTATTTATTTATTAAAAGAGTAACAAGTAGGTTGCCCAAAAACCCTTACTACATGTTTGAATTAAAAACAATTGAATAAACTAAATTATATGTATATAAAAAATGCTCAAAAATAAGCATAAAACTTTCATAGTGATGCGCAGATGCCTCTCCTTAATCTAATAAAACTTGATAAATAGTTTTTTTTGGCAAGTTATACACTTAAGTTAACTCAAAAGCTACACACACATACACACTCACACACCCTGGTCGTTAAACGTTAATATTTATAATTTTTTAGTAGGACATCTATATTTTTTGCAACTAAAAATATACACTTACATTTAAAAAAATCATTGGTGAAATCATCATTTAAAAATATGTTTTCAAATTATTAAAATGAGCAATTAGACATGCAACATATAGCTTAATAGAATAATAATTTATTCATGTATCAAGAAAATACGACAATAAATATATTTTTCTATTTAGTATTAGAAAAAAAAGTTTATAATATACATGCGTATTTAAGTTTAATTTTTTTTAAGAGTAACTATTAAACAAATCATAACTATTATATTATCAAACTTTTAGTTCTGAACCCAGATTATTCTATTTTATTTCAATCATATATTATTTTAAAGAATCGTTTTACAATCATAATTCTTAATTTTTAACATTTAATTTAATATTTTATTTTCGATCCCTGTTTCTAATTTAATATAAATATAAATATATACAATTATTTGTAGAAAATATACATCATTATTAACATTAAAATCGCAAACATTATTAACATTTATATTTATGATATATTAATATAAAATGCATACATGTAGGTTAGAGCATTTATTTCAGGTTTCTTATTCTTATATTTATAATTAAATTAAAAATTATTACTTTTAACTATTTTTTTAATTAAATTTTTTTTTATACATATATCATTATCTTTTTTATTATCTACTCACAATTTACTTTAAAAAAATTTAAAAAATTATAAGAATTAAACACTAATTTTTTAAATATATAAATAAACAGTAATATTTTCTTTTATCTACTCATAATTATTTATAATAATTTCTTAAAAGGTTATTGGATTTTAATAATCTCAACTTTTATGGCCGAGATTAATCACAACTTAAGAAATATTTATACATACTCCCAACATTGAGCTTATTTTCTTTCAACGATCCCTTGCTAACTAATAGTTAACGGCGTTAGTTTTTTGATGACGTAGACTGTTTATATGGCCAAAACACTACGTAAAAAGTTGAAATCAACCATCTGGTCCGTCAATCTGAAACTTTCACACTCTAAAACTCGTTAATCTCCATCTTCTGATTTGAACCATTTAACTTATTCGAAGTACATTTCAGGTGATGTTGAAGGCTAGACACCGAAACACGAACTTGATGGTGGCTTGACGGCGACGTAGTTGAAAAATGACTAAATGTTGGCTCCATTTAATCAAAAAAACTAACGACGATTAAATCACAGTTAATAAGAGATCGTTAGTGGAAAATAATTTTAAAATTAAAAGTGTCTCCAAAAATTATTTTAGTTGAGATTAATACCGACCAATAAACAAAATTTAGGATTATTAAAATATAATAATCTTATTTAGAATATAAGTACAATCACGTCAATTTAGGAAACCTATATGAATGATTTTACGCGAGAAACCCTAAAAATTGTGGTAACTGCTGCTTCTTTAGTAACAACCGTATCACTTCCAATCATTCCACAATAATCGGCATCAAATTCTATCAATCGACAATCATCACCACGCGATGTTCATGGATGTATCAAAAATCGCTACTCGGATCATCCGGCCATCCTTTATCAACAATGTAAGAGCAAATATCCGATTTCCCCCAACTTATTATTTGCATTGCGAGATTTCTATTGCTGTTTCTTGCACTTGTTATGATTTCTTGCATTTCTTAATTAGATGAGAGTTTGATTACTAGATGTGAAACTTTATACCTTCTTCCTGTAGTAGGAGCTGCGTGTTGATCTGATTTTGGATCTATTTGTCATGCAAAAAGCAAAAATGACACCAATATTGCTGCAATCTAAAGATTTCTGTAGAATTAAGAAGTTCATATGAATTTGGGAATTAAGAAATCATCATTTTGATATTTAAATGTGAAGTTACGCTTCCGTGTATGTTCTATTTGGATATTGTATATGTTATGAGTGAGATTTAACTGGGTATGTTTGTTTTGTTATTTCGTATCTTTTTTACATGTTATTTATGGAGAGATTAACATATAGTACAAATGGGGAATCTGTGTGTTGATACTCTTCAAGAAGGTTAAACACAAGAACCAAATAATAAATTGGGGGAGAGGATAATGTGTTTATGATTCTGATTTCATTAAGTAGGATTCTTGGACCTATGGAACATCATAAAGAGAGATTAATAGCTTACCTAATTTCTAGAACTTTTAAGTTAAGCTGCGTGTTTAAAATATTAGTTTAGTCCGATCCCAAAATATGTTCTACCGATATTATGTAAGCTAGTTGCTACATTCTGTGAAGCAAAATTTCTTGGGGAACGGATACGAGCAACTACATGTAATTAGACTTCTAAGAGCAAATCATTTGACTTAGAAAGTATTTATTTATTTTAATAGGAATGCATAAATTGGTTCTTGGAAATTGAAACTTTCATGATATTCTTGGAATCTCGTTGGAAAATTCTCGATTCTGATTAGAGGACTGTGAAAGATTCGCAAACTGATTGTCTTTTTCCAGCCAGTTGACTATCGGTTAACTTTCTGATAAAAAAACTTTAGCATCAAATGCCTTTATACCTTTACATAGTCTTAAAATAGATTGATTCATAGATAAACATGAGTGGTTAAATGTATGCTTGATTCCATAAGTTCTCTTAATCTCAATGCATGTAGTTGTGCCTATTGTAACAGCTCCAAAGTCCTATTTCTTTGCATTGGCACAACTGCTATGTGCTCATAAAGCACTAAAAATATCAGACAATGTCATGAGCCTTTTGAAGGAAATAAGCTTTTGAGTCTTCTTTTGATCTTTTCATTTTGGAGTTTGAAACCAGTTTAATATTTATTCTTCAACATGCCAATAAGTTGTTAACTTATCATTTCATAGCGTTGGATGAATATTTTGTAATAACCCTGCCAAGAAACTCCCTTGAACCTTCTAAATCTGTCATACATAACCATTGTCTTTAATCATCGGTAGTAAGTAATGGAATAACAAGTGATTGCTTTCATCACCAAGGCCTAGAAGAGTAGTGGCTTGACCCATATGAAAATTTATGTTTTGGTTCAGTGCCTCACATGATTATAATTTCATAACGTGCATGCAAGTGAGTTTATGTTTGTTCTTAGATGCATATGTGCTGATCTTTAGACTTTACACACACTTATGTAATGTTAAGGTCAGTTTTTATTTCACCATTCATCTCATGTTATTATTATTATTTTTAATTCAGGGGGGCTGGTGCAACAATAAAGATCTTAGCATCATGCCATGTTCTTGTGTAAGTGGTTTTCGAGAAAAAATTAATAATTCTGTGCAGTCTCAGAAGCAATACAGATCAGTTGCAATGTGCAGACCCATAAGAGAAATGAATTTTCAACTTTTTTCTGGTTGCCAAATCAACATGCAAAAGGGAATTCCTAGTAAGTGTTTTTTGCTTTATCATGATTGGGAACATTTTACCATGATCATTAAAATGCCGATCTTTGGTTTTACTTTTGCAGTTTGCCCTTTATATATAATTATACATGTATAGAGCATTATCTAGATGTTCATGGTAAAATTTAAATTATTACAAGATCTTGATAATTCATTTGTATATGCCTTCACCTCTAAAATGTATTGCAGTGAATCATGTTGATTCTTTGTTGCTTTGTGTATATATAGGATTCATTCTCCAGTTAGTAGACATGAATAATATATACGCGTACAAGCCAGAATTGAGTTCAGATTATATATGTCTATAAGTCGTTGGGGCTGGAATTTAATACACTTCTATATGACGCTATAAATGTTGTATACATTAACCGTTAAGTTAAATAATATACATGTCAAAATGTATATACAGTCAAAATGTGCTTTGTGATCACAATATCAGATGAACAACAATTTGTTAGGATTAACGTGATAGATGACGGAGAGATTGATGATGATGCTGTTAGTCTTAGGTAAGTTCTGGGTTGTTGAAAGCTTCTTTGGCACTAAACAAAAAAAAACAAACGTACTTGGTAAAATCCCACTCATAGTCATAACAAAGCTATAGGTAGGGTTAGGGAAGGGAGGATGAAGGCAAACCTTTCCCCTATCTGCTCCTATTGGATGGTTGATGGGCCAAATTTTTGATTCAGTCGGTTTTATTCTAGGACAACATTAAGATTTTCAGATAATTCTAGGATTTCTAGTTGTGATAGAATGATATATGCTGCATTAAGTGTGCTCTGTGCATTGTAATCGTAATTGTTATTGTATCAAAATCATTTTATAAATAGCAAGAGAAAAGCTTATCATATCAGAATGGTTATACTGTTTGCATTGTAAATCGTAAATTGTATTGATTATATTCTATAAAAGCAAATGTTTCTAATCGTAATTTTAATTATATCATAATCATTATATAAATATAAGCAGTATTTTTTAACAAACTTATTAAAGCATTTTTGACAAAAAATGTATATAGCCCTGTAAGTTTATTATTAAAATGGTTCACAACTTGGGTCATACTAGTCAAATGCTCAAGCTACATCAAGGCACAAAAGGTGACCCTTGGGCTTAGGCGTAAGGTGCTAAAAAATGAAGGCTGTTTAAGCAGACGCACATAGTAAACATGCCATATTTAGAGATTTTTAATGTTTTAGGGTAAGTTTAGGATGGTTCCAGGCCATATTTGGAATTTTTGGACCAATTTAGCTGTTTCCAATGTGCCCTGATCAGAATCTGGTAGGATCCTGTCCTGAGCGCCTGGATGGACACAAGGCGGTTTGGTTGCGTCACAGTTACTCTCATTTTCGTTTACATGTTTTGGGCAAATTAAACTACATGATGCTAACACACACAAAAACACATAGATACATACACTGTGTGAAAAGAAGGTAAACTATTAACATAAGTCGCAACGATCATGTTAGTAAGGATTCATCTAATTTCATACCTGCTCAGTGCAGTACCTTTGAGAAATGCATCTTCATGTTTTCAGAAGCCATGTCAAGTCAAAAGAGAAGATTCAGAAGGAACCTTAAGCAGTGAAAGCATAATATTAGACGAACAAACCCTCGAGCAGGAACTGCAAATTGCTATCCAAGAAGAAAACTACAGCCAAGCAGCCAAAATCAGAGATGACCTTAAACACCTTCACGAGGACAGCAAAGCTGCAGTTTTAGCAGCAAATACCCGATTCTACAACTCATTTAGAAACGGTGATTTAGCTGCCATGCAAGCATTATGGTCAAAAAGTGAAAACGCATGTGTTGTGCACCCAGGTGTTAGTGGCATATCAGGATATGAACTTGTAATGGGAAGCTGGGAATACGTGTGGGCGGATTATGAGTTTCCGTTGTCGATTGAAGTGAAAGACGTTCAAGTTTATGCTAGAGGTGATATGGGTCTTGTTCGGTGTGTTGAAATGGTGAGAACAACTGGTAAAAGCTGGGGAAAACAGTATGCAACTAATATTTTTGAGAGGATCAACGGTCGATGGTTTATCTGTGTTCATCATGCTTCTTATGTTGATTGTGAAGTTTAGACACCATTTCAATCAGATTCGACGATAGTTGCAGTTTTCGGTCTAGTAACTTGCTTGGCCTGGTCTTGTGTTGAAAAGGGAACATATATAGTCCATGTTTGGATGCATGTTTTGAAACTGATGCTGTTGGCTATATAAAACTTGTAAGAGATTATGTTTATATGCCTTATTTTACTTGCATGTCAGACTTTTATCATAGATAATTTGCACATAGATGTTCATAGAGAAAATTACATAAATGATCCTTATGGTTTGATCAGATTGCATGATTGGTCCCTAGATTTTGAAAATTACGAAGTTAGTCCAAACTTTTGGGTAGTCAATGCAAGTTTGGTCCTCAAAATTTTACAAAAGTGCAAAGTTAGTTCAAACTTTTATGCGGGCGTTGCATTATTGGTCCCTAAAATTAAATTTAAAAGTTAGTTTAAATTTTATAAAATGCATAAAAAATAAATGAATTTAATGTCATGGACCAAACATACAATGACTACACAAATGTTTGGACTATCTTTGCAATTTTTAAAGTTTGAGGACCAAACATGCAATTTGGTTAAACCATAAGGACCATTTATGCAATTTTCTCGGTGTTCATATGTATTATTTGTTAATAATATAATTATCTTCTTTTTAATCAACTAAAACAAGCGTTGGTATCCAAAAGGTAAATTAAAGCATCCAATTTAACCATGTAAGGACATTAACTTTCCCTAATGTTCATGTTAAAAATTTAAGAGGAGCACATACGTTTTAATTTTGTCAAAATTTCTTCAAATATTATATGCAAATTGCATTTTAACAATTGAAACTATAACCAACCAGTTGATAATAATGAATATAGTTAATTCAACTAATAACACTTCTAGCTTTTACTCTTATTACTAAAGGCATTCCCACTGGTATAATTATCACAAATTTACATATGATCATATAAAATTTGGATTATTATTCAGTTTGAATTTTAACTTATTATTTTCTTAAGAGGAGAAAAAGTATAACAAATCTGTAATCCATTGATGTGTTTTATTAAAGAACTAAACAACTACCTACATTGGTGGTAACTAGTAGTTTGACCAAACGAGATCAAAGAAAGTATAATACTATACACTCGAGGCAGGCGGATGTACAACAGTACGACTTTTGACTTTCCGGTGTCTTGTTATTATGGGCTTAATGAAGTCATTAGCATCTTGAAGATGATTAACTTGAAACATATGAGTTAGATTTTGGCTACTTACAACTGCAACACTAATGGAGAATGCTTGCAAGGAAGACATTGATGATGCATTGTATTCAAGTGAGTAAAACCCATTCTCTAGTGAAGCCAGACTAAAAGCTTGTTTGTTGTTGTGTCTTCTCTGCAAGATAGTAATTTTACACGCTTAAAATCATATATATGACCTGTTTAGGTCATTTGACCCGTTCCCTGATTTGTTAAACTTATAATCAGTGGCGGAGCTTGAACTCTTTCGTAACGGGGGCGAAATTAATTTTTTTTTTGGGGGGGGGGGGGGGGGGGGGGAACTCGATATTTATATAAAAATTTACAGTACCTGGCTAAAAATTTACATTATCGGACTAAAATTTAACACTACTGACGAAAAAACAGGGGGCTGGCGGCCCCCCGGCCCCTATAAAGCTTCGCCCCTGCTTATAATATCATATAAACGACCCATTTAGCTAGTTTGACCCGTTCCCTTATTTGTTAAACTTATTTTTTTATATAAATGACCCATTTAGCTCATTTGACCCGCTCCCTGATTTGTTAAACTTATAGAATCATATAAATGACCAGTTTAGCTCATTTGACCAATTCCCTGATTTGTTAAAGTTATAAAACCATTTGTTAAACTTATAAAACCATATAAATGACCTGTTTAGCTCATTTGACCCATTCCCTGATTAGTTAAACTTATTTGGTTTGACCCCTTATAGGTTCCCCAAACCCAAATCGACCCATTGATAAGTAAATAGGTTGAAATTATACCTGATAACAAAGATCAAGACGATCTGAGGTAGATGGACTTGAAGTTTCAATCATTTCGTTCTGATTGGTAAGAACTTGTAATTCACAACCGACATCCCAACCTCCACAATCACATATTCCACCAGATCGCCAGCGGTCAATTAATGGAGAAGGTTGACCACTGTTTGGTAAACTATGACTACCACCAGGAAGAATAACCACTGTGCTTTTTGAGCTCCCTAAACCTCCATTGTTTTCCTTACTCGTGTTCTTGACAATAACAGCTGCAAGTTCCACATTTTTCATACCATCTGATCGCGTAGAATCAGGACCGTACAAAACTGATTCTCTCACCACAAACAAATCCTTTTTCAGCCCACTAAATTCAGCATGATATGAACTTGAAATCTTCATATTTCCCACAATGTTGCAACCGAATCCAGAATCTTTTTCTGTTGAATCTTGTTTCTTCCAAACTCCGTTCTTTTTACTCGTATTATGAACACAATAGAATGTGTAAGTTAAGCTTGAATCATCCTTTCCAGATGGTAAACTTTTAACAGCAGCAGTTAACATGTCGCTGCTGTTATCTATCGCAATTTTAAAACAAGGGATTCCATCCTTCATCATAAGCTTTAAAAGAGCCTTTGCATTAGGCGATCTCTGACTCTTCTCATGAATTAGTGATCTATCATATGACGGGTCAATCATAGAAGATATAAGATTTCCATTTTCTTTCTTCAAGTTAAAAATGTGCAAATCTGGAGGGGATTTATGAGTTATTAGCCCAGACTTCAAATGTTTATATGTTAAGCTTGTCTTGAAGATGAAACTTCTGGAAATTTTCTCAAGGCTAAAGCTTAACTTCCTGCTGAGAGATGAATTGATTAGGCTACCATTTGATGCTTGTTGATCTGACTGAGGGAGGTTCTTTACGGGCGTAGATAATCTAGCCAACCTGCTTTCTAGTGCTAGATTATTTGTTTTTGTAGTGAATTTTGTGTTCGACTTCCACTTTTCTATACGATCCCAATCAAGAACTCCAAAATTAAAAGTTTTTTTTAAGATATTTCCGCTCTTCCCATCACACTGAAGATAATCAGGCAAATTTGTACCATGTTTCACTAGGTCTTGTTCTTGATGTACCATTCTAACCAATGCTTCTTGTAATCTTACAGTGAACACCTTTGAATTACAGGCTCCTCACATGTACTTTGTCTTAACGCAATATCTTGGCGTTTAGAACATTTTGTAGACACCCAATCCTCAATTGTCTTCAAAGATATAGCCTTCTTTACCTATCCCGAGGTTTTTAGTTCCCTTGAACTTTATACCGCGCTCTGTAGTGTATCGAGTATGCGCTCATTCATTCATAATGCCTGGGAGAACACGAAACAGCATCTCAGTTGCTGTTTCATGACATAAATGTGTTTGTTTTCCTTCTAATGTTTAATGGTTAACATATCATGGCATGAAATGCTAAAAGAACAAAATAATAAATTGCATAATGAAAACAAACAATGAACAATGAACTGATTCACGAATTAGAATCTTATGTGTTTTCTTCTCCCATAAAACATATAAGCACTTCAATAAACATGATCATACATTCATACAGTCACACATCATAAGTTTAGACTTTCAAATTACAGAAATTAACAAAATAATTACTGTTCGTTTAGATATCTTGTCTTTGGTTGAATTATACGGAAAAAGTACATTTGCATCAGCAAATTTTCAATTTCAAGATTCAAAATTAATGGCCAATTAATTAACAAACTTAGCCCTAGAAAAATGAAAAAAAAAAACAATCAATTACAAACACAATTAGCGAATGGTATGATAAGAATTATCATTTATCAGCACAGCTTCAATATTAAACTAAACGCAGATTGATTCATATGAAGAACATAAGTCTATATAAAATCGAATAGAGAAGATAACACTTACATGAATAATTGAATACTGATGATGAAACGAAATTGAATAAAACAGAGACGTGAAGAACAAAAAAGGGGATCAAGCTATTAAACAATCAAAGGAAACCTATGAAGCTACTTTGATACGATGCGTCAAGCGAGAGAGTTTCTTCGTGAGCATAATTACATGAATTGAAGTATACGAAAGGAATCGCCATGAATGAATTAAACAATGGGAAAACATTAAACATCGATCTTACTCTGATGTTGGGTGATTGCTTGTTTCATTGACGATATGAATTGATGATCTTGCTGTTTTCAATGGCGTAATAATAATATCATCAGATGAAAATTTGTTCAGTCGCCGACCGCCGGTGAATCAAGAAAACCCCGCGAAATGTTATCCACGTGGACTATGTTGAGCATGTGCTGGAGGGTTTGGGGCCGTTGGTCGTCACTCGAACGGTTAGATGGTCTATAAAGCGGTTGATTATTATCTTTTTTTTATTTATTTTTTGAATGATAAATTTAAACTCCATAAAAAGAAAATTCATTTACTGCACAATCATGATATCATTAAAGCTTAAATCCTTTGATATTTATATGGTTTTGGTAATCTTAGAGGCTGTTTGATAATATCAGAATAATTAAGTGCTGAACCAATAAAAAGTCTAAATCATAAAGTGCTGAACCATTAAAAGGTCTGAACCATTAAGAACTAGTATATCGCATAACTATTTAAAGACAAATGTCTGACCAATTCAGATAAGAGTTCTTAACCATTCAGCATTAGACCTCTTAACCATTCAGCATTAGTATAATGATTAACCATTCAGAGGCAAATGTCTGAACCATTCAGACATTTGCTCGCGAAACAAGCAGTCTGAACCATTAAGTGCTGAATCATTTAGACATCTGAACCATTAAGAGGCTGATTAAGAGGCTGCCAAACAACCCGTTAGTTATTATAAAATCACATTTTATGTGTCGTCGGTATTCGTTAATTAGTATGTTTATGGGATGTGTTTGTCGCTTAAAATTGTTTAAGAACTTTAAATTTCTAATGACATAATTTTAACCATTACTGGTTCGGGGGTAGGTGACTTGAGTATCTTCATGCCAACTCGTGTTTGATCCTACCTAGTGGTGGCCATTTTATGACGATGATCAAGTAATTTTAGGTCAAAGTCCAAATTGAGATAGTAGTGTCAAAAACCTTAGGAACTAAATTTTGTAAACATAAGAGATAAATTTATTATGATCAAAACTTCAACCCAAAAACATGTATGACTCAAACACATGAATGAACACTAACAACCAAATCATTAGACTCTAAAACATCTTTTACTATTAACAAAGATTGAACTTTGAAACATTACAGGTTGTGAAAGAAGGTCGGAGATAAAACGGTAGATTTAATTTTAGTGTGTGAGAAAATTAGGGCTTGTGGGCTTGTGAGAGTGATTTTTGTTAATCCTCTGAACTCTTTTTGTAGAGAAAATGCCTCATTAATATTTCACCTCCAGCCCTCCAATCATAAAGCAACATAAAAAAAAAACCTTCAAGATATAAGCTTTGACACATAGAGAGTATTATACGAATCAATGGGAAAATCCATGTTGAACGTTTTGGTGGCACTTTTAGTGTGGTGACGAAATGTTACTGGCATAGGAGGACAGACCCTATAGCCGGGGGCGGCTTAATAATTTCGAAGACCCTAAACGAGATAAAATCCGTGGATCTTTTTTTTAATTGGTCGATTCAACACATGTCGGCCAAAGAAAACAATATATTATGATAAAGTATCAATAAACAAAAATAACATTGAATAAGAAATAAAGGATGGGAAAAATAGTCGTGGTAAAGTTGCAATAATTCTATTAGCTGTTGGGAAAAAAAAATAAAGGTTTTGTTAAAATTTAATGTTGGCTCCAACTGATTTATAATACTAAGCTTATGATCTGACCATTAAATTGAAAATTTTTTAAGCTTGCAAACTTGTTAAGTTTAATCATCGTATTATATCATATAAAAAATTTAAGAAAATAAAAGACATGCAAACAATAAAAAGTATATACAACACATTGAAGAGTTAAAATATTATAAAAAAACATGTATACAAGAAAAGATGAAGTTATGAGGATCGAACTTGAGGCTCTTATGCCAACAAGTACATGTTATCACTAAACAAAAGATAAGCTTTGTAAAAAACAATCATATAACAACTTATAAAACTATTACTTATATATCATTGTTTTTAAATTATGACCTAATAAAGCGAGAGCTTATTTTTTAATATTATAGAGATGCTCATGCCTATAACGATGTCTTGTCGTCAGGAAAATCCTAGTTTTTTCCGATGCAATAGGCCCTCTTCCTTTTTGTGTTTTATACTGCTATTCTGTTTGTCTAAACGGAAGGTTGCTAGCCATCAACTTCCACCTGTTACACTTTTTAATGATTCAGTTGGCATCTATGTTGGTTTTTGATGAATATATTCACTTGTAAATAAATAAAAGGTTCATATAAAATTTGACAAATTCATTCAGTAAAAATATACATTTTGGTGCTTTTCTACGTAAATTTTCCCTTAATTAATCCACCTCTTTCCTGGAACCTCACCTCCCTTAGAATTGTATGCATGTTAGGAATTTATATTTCCTTTAAACTACTATCATACACCCGTTAGTTGCTGAATAAACTTAAACTTCTATCTTTTAATAAAATACTAACCATCCTTTAATTAAACAATTATCTAAAGTGGATTAATAATCATCACTAATCTTGACTCTAACCCACACAACACTTTCACTTTCTTTCTCCTTCATCCACATCACTCTCTTTTCTCCCATCCCTCCATTACTCCCCTTTTACACCTCACATTCTCGTTTAACAAATCATTATGTTTCCATCTTTTTTCACACTCAATCCACACAAATCATCATCAACCAACCAACTAATTAACCTTCTAATTCAACCACAATAATGACCCCTCTTTCTCTCATAATAATCTTCATCCAACTACACGCGACTCTGCTCGCCGGAAACCATCTGTCCGGCGAGCAGAGGGACGTGATCACACCCATAACAACAGTCCCCACCATAACACCGGCGAACACACACCCTAGTACTTTTGAACCTAAGACAACAACGTCACCTGTGTCGTCGTCGTCGGGTGGTGGTAGATGGTGTGTTGCGAGCCCATACGCCTCGCCAAGTGCATTGCAAGTTGCTTTGGATTACGCCTGCGGTCGCGGTGGGGCCGACTGCTCGGAGATTCAGCAGGGTGGTGTGTGTTATAATCCGGATACTCTTCGTCACCATGCTTCTTATGCGTTTAATAATTATTATCAGAAGAATCCGATTGCTACTAGCTGTAACTTTGGTGGCACTGCGGTTACAACGAGCACAGATCCAAGTTAGTAACCTTTTAACCTATAGTTTCATATATTTTGTGTCTTAATAAAAGAATAATATAGGGTGAAATGCGTCAATCTCTGGTGTATCGTTATCTGGTTCTGTCTCTCTTTTACTAACATAAATAGTAACGATATTAAACAACAATAATATTAAAGGTAATGATTCTGTTTTTAAACTAATTATAATTTTGTAATTGTTGTATAAATCATATTTAACTCATATAATACATAATTTTAATTTTGTAAATGTTTCATTTTGGCATTTGGATGTCGAATAATGATTAAAGAACTCTTTTCTCAAATCTTTCGTAACCATAAACACATAATTATAGACAGAATAACAGGCTTGTTTAAAATAAAACCAAATTTTTAAATAAAAAACTTTAAGAAATTTAATTCAACCCCATAAGCACTTGTACCTATAACTATTAATTCAAAATTAATACATAAAACGTTATCTATCCTATAACTACTTATGTTCTTGTGGTTATGTATTTAAAATTGGCTATTTTTTGAAGGGTAATTAATATAATATAGTATGGGTGTTAAAGTAGAATGACCAATATCTTAGGCTATATCTTTAAGATTTTAAACTAAAAAATTAAAGATGCATAAAAAAAAAACCTTAAGTTTCAAACTTTGAATGTTAATTTGAATTAAAACATATTTACTTGCGGCTAATATATATAAAGTGATGCATGTCTCCGACCAAAATAGCCGCAACAAGCGGCTTTGCCGAGCTAAGAGTGGCTAAATAGGTTCAACTTTACTCCAAAAGCAATGGCTCCATTTTGGAATCATTTTAGATCTTAGTATCTTTAACGTTAGATCGAATCCTTAGATATCGATCATGTCAACTCAAACCTTAAAAGAAGTTGATTTCTGCATGTTAAGAAAGTGGGATATTAAAGTTACATGATAATAATTTGGTTAAAGTATATATAATTTTTTACTTTCCTTTTTTTTTTCTTTTTATTTTGTGCGTTTAGGACTATATCTGTTTAGACGTCTCTTATAAGGAAACGATCTCAACCAATGCTCGTAACTATCGGTTTTTATGCATACTCTTCTAAAAATATGTTATTCTAATAAAAATATGTTATTCTAATTGATAAGAGGATATTAATTTTCCAAAAAATCCAATGAAAGATCGTCATGGCAGTATCATGTGAAGATGAAGATTAATTTTTTAACATTTTCTTTTAAATATCTTTTATTTTCTTAAAAATTAAAAATTCAAGTCAAACTAACATTCTGTGTTCTAACAAATAAAAAAAGTAATATGGTAACGTTTTAACTGTCAAACAGGTTATCAAATTCAAGTTACAAGTAACAATCAAACTGAAAAACTAAAAGAATAAACTAAAAATATAACAATTAAAGGATAAATAATAACATACGCTAGAACAAATAATCAAATTTAAAGAATTGAAGACGTCAACTAACAACTAATTAAGTTAAAATAAAGTAAGTTTTGGTCCAAATATGTGAGTACGGGTAAATGGGTTGGTATGGGGCTTAATATTAGTGGATATTAATGTATTTGATTAGTTAAGTGAGTTTAGTGGGTTTTATTTTGGGCTTATTTAACTTCTAAATAGGCTTAAATAGTTCATTTGGGTGGATTTGGTGGGCTATTTTTTTAATGAGCTAAACATCTTTAAATTGAAAAAAAATTAAATTAATTTACCTTTCGATGTCACTAGTCGATCACAAATTCTTTCATGTGTGTCACTATAATAAACACAAAGTGTCCCTTAGGTTTAGCTTATATATATCTTTCTACTCTAATAAAATAGTATCTTGGGGTGACAGGTGACGTCATCACATTCATTCTCACCAAAATTTTTCCGCTTCTCTCTCATATTAAGAAATTACCTTAATTATCAATAATATTATTTAACTTTTTTTAGAAAAAAATATTTTTTTAATAAATTTAAAAAAAAATCTTCTAATTAATGTTATTTCTAAAATTAATTTTTATATAATAAGAAATTTTTACAAAACATCAAACTTTTTTAAAATTAGTGTTTTTAGAAAGTCAATTTTTTATATACAAAAAATAATTAAAATTGAAATTTATAATAAGAAAGTTTGTAAAAATGATATTTTTAATACGGTTTGTTTTGAAACAAAATATTTTTCCAAAATATTTTTTTTGGAAAAAAAAGTTTTAAACAAAAGTTTAAAAAGTTGATATAATTGTTTTATTACATATTGTTCTTACTATACGTAATTTCAATTATATTTTATCGTAAAATATCGTTTTATACATGATAAATTTTTATTATATCTAATATTTTATTTATTCAACCCGTGTAATACACAAGTTTACCAAAGCTAGTCTTACATAAACAATTCTCTAGTTGTCGTGTGACGTTTTTGGGTTATGCTAGGTTCGCCACTATTCACTCTCAAATCATCACCTATATAATAAGGAATAAACTAAATCACACGACCCCAGTCACAACAATTTGTAACCCTTCAAACACCCAAAACGAACGCTTTTCTGTAAAATCAAGTCTGGTTTTGATTGTTTTCGGTTTGATTGCAATAGGTTGTTTACTACTGTAATAGGTGGCGGAAAAATGGTTCTTTATTTTGGAAGAATTTCAAATACCCGATTGCTAAATCTCCATAAGTTCGTAGGTATAAATCCAATTATACTTAAAAATAATAAAAATACATGCTTTATAATAAGTTAGACAATGTTATCCTTGCCATCTCTATCTCTATCACATAAACCCAATATATATCAACTTGTTCTGATTATTTAAAGAGTATTATATATATTATTTAATTAAAGAGTATTAGCGGAAAGCGACTCGGATAGCGACTCAGCATATGTTAAGGTATTACGATACATTTTTCAAAAATAAAGACTGTTCGTGCAATTTTAAAAAAAGTCTTTGATTTTAATGAGTTAATGTAGAATTCATAGTAAATTAATACTCAATTAATATTTTTTATAAAACAAACCCAAAGAACTTTAGTATCAATTAATAAACCAAATATTGAGTACATTAACATATAATGTTCTTTTTATTAATTTATATGTTTTGTTTTTAACCTTCACGCAGGTTCTAGTGCATGTCAATTCCCGGCAACCAGGTGTGAACTATCAATCTTTTTTCGTAGGTTTAAAAATTATATAAAAAATAATGTAACTTTTTAATTTTCAATTTGACTTATTAAAAAACAGCAACTAGCTACTCAAGAAAGTTTCTCTCGGGGTGGCCATGCCAAAAAAAAACACGGCTATATGAGGGTTTCGATAGTCAAAATGGTTCATTTTCAGTGTTAAAAAATGTTTCAGGTTGATAAACACTTACTTATTTTGTATTATATGGATTTTAATAATATTAAAGGAATTCAAGTTTACAACGCATTCAAGTATTTCTGAAAACAAATTAATTACAAACTATATAACAAAAGTTTTAAAATTTGTATCAAATTATAACTTAGTGTCCTTTATAGTGTATAAAAGAAATGATTAATTATGAATTTAGGATAAAATAATTTAACTTTAATTTAAAAACCAATACAAATTGTGTTTTAACGTTTTGGAGGTTTTACGGATTAAACTGCCCGACTAGAAACCAATAATATAATATTACATACCAACAACAAATGATAATACTGTTATCTTTCATTTAAGAGTGATAGTTAGACTAATTCAAACTAGATTTGAACCTAAATATATAGTCTTTAAAAAGATATTAACTCTTATCATTGGCCTAACAACCTAAGTAACAATGGTAGATTAAATTAGAATAATATACATAACTTATCTTGCAGTTATTATTTATTTTTAACTTTGATTGCAGCACAAGCTCTTCAGTTCTGAATACTACAAATTCAAATGGAGCTACAATTTTCGGGTCAGGACCATCGATCCCCTCTAGCATTGCATCCCCAATCCTCCTTCCAAAAACCCTTTGTCTTCATTTAATCATCTATATTTTTAGTGTTTATATTCTGTTTTAAAATATGTATTCTATACGTTTTATTATATAAATATAATCGTAAGTAGATTGTTTTATTAGCTTAATTTATTTACACTTTGAAGTACATAAGTATTACGTTGTTGCTATATGTTAATTGTACGTATCTGCTTAATTTGACATATTCCTAAATAATCATCTTTAGAATATGTACAAAAGTTGGGAAATAAAGATAAATATGACATAAATCGAAAATCATGTTTAAATTGGAATTATTGTGTATATTTAGTTAAAAAGCACGTTTAAATCATATCAAAAGGTTAATATTCATAAAAATCATTTTTAAGCAAAATATTTATGGTACGATATGTGTTTAAATTAATTCGAAAATTTTAATAAATACATAAGTCTTGTATTTAAATGCATTGAAGTTTATGTTTCTACCATAGTCTTACCAAAATCCTAATTCATAAGTTCGGCATAGTACTACACTCTACTTCGAAGATTATATCGAAAAGCTTAAAGGAAAAATGTTTTAAGAAATATTGTTCATTTTCCAAATTATTTATCATATAATTCCTCTATTTATTTGTAGGATATTCAATCGTAAGACAAAGACTGTAGTACACAACATAATTAAGTACAATATACATATTTAATAAAGAGTAAAACCTCAAAAAAGTATGAGTAACACTATATCTTTGGTTCCTAAATTAAATCGGACGAACCAAAAATGTTAGAGTTTTGTTGATGTCACATGTTTTATAAGGATTCCTTAAAAACAATTTCATCTGCTAAGAAACTAATTTCCTAGGGTACAAAAGCACAAACAATTTGTTATACAGTTGGAGATATCCAACTAGCCTGATTACGCACTTACACGGATGAGTATGTTGTAGTGATGTGGGTTTTTAATGTGTGGTTTCTCATGGATATAACAATTAAAGAGTATTTAAAAATTATCATGAAACTTACATGAAATGTAACAAATTAGAATTTTGTTCCATTAAGGATGTTGTAATATTAAATTAAAATTTTTATATAATAGTAATCAAGTTTAGTATTGTTCTAATTATGTTAACTAATCTTTCTTATCCTAATTAATTCAATCAAGTTTGAAAGAATGTTCTAATCTTAGGGGTTTTTTATACTTATTTTACAAGTTATCATACTTGTTTGACATTTCTTTTTTCTTTTCTATTTTCTTATATGCTTATGAAGGAGAAGCAAGGGCAATCAAGGGTCGTTCCAGCAGGATTAGGAAGAGCTGACTAGTGGAAATTACAATTAAACCATGATTAAAAATTAAAAATTAAATAGTGATAGTTGCATGTGGGTGCGGCAACACTTGGGGACTTCTACTAGTTTATAACTTTATATGATTAGTATTTCAAAATAAGCGGTATAGATTAATTTATTTACGTAATACATTCATTAATATAAAAAATAACTAATAATTAATTTATTCTAATTTTTAATTAATAACTTTTACATAGTTTCATCCGTTCTTAAACCCTATCCTATTAGTAAACTTTCGAGTTTCGAGTAGTCCGGCCCGTACCATTGATCACAATGCTCATTTTCGATTTAGTGTTGCTTGGTATTTTTTAGTTCTAGCCCCTAAGTACGAATCCCACTAGTTAAATACTAAATTATCTTCTGTACATCACTTTTTAGCAAATGAATTACTTAAGATACGAAAGTCTAATCTATTATCTATGGAAGGCTAGCTTTTCGCAAAATTATAGGGTATATTATTATATATTTTATTAAACTCTCATATACTTGGTACGTAGTTAGTTAATTAAAATAAAGTAGGATGGGTTATAGATGATATTATTTTATATTTAGATAACGTGTGAAACTATGTTTCAAATATTAAAAGAGCAAGTCGGTGATGTAAGCGAACAATCCTACAAATTCTTGTTCTCAAATGCGATTGTTGATTATTAATTATAAATAATAGAGTGTGAAGCTAGTACATTATTGTTCTCAAATGCGATTGTTCTCAAATCCGTATGGCATCTATAGCTAAGAAAGTTCAATGGAATCCTCCTACTTCGGGTTGGCTTAAACTCAACACCGACGGTAGTTCACTAGGGAATCCAGGAGAGTCAAGTTATGGAGGGATTATAAGAAACCACTGTGGCGATTGGGTGTGTGGTTATACGGGAAACATCGGACTTCATACGAGTCTTGCATCAGAGATCTATGGAATTATGATGGGTTTGCGTCTCATCAGGGTCATGGAGTTGAAAAATATTATTATTGAAACAGATTGTCAGGCTGCTCTTCTACTGATCACGGTGAATAGCGTGGATGAGTCCGATCCACTAAGTTGGATGATCAACTTGTGCAAGAAAGATTTGGCGGATCTGAGATGTTATATGGTTCATGTCAAAAGAGATGTAAATCGGTGTGCCGATCTAATGGCACGGCTTGGACGTATGCAGGATGAAGAGTTTGTTGTCTTTGATGAGCCACCAGCACTGTTGATTCCATTACTAAAGGAGGATGCAAATGCAAGGGCGTAACCAAGATATAGCTTCTTTTTGTTTATGGAGATGGTTTCCAGGTATAAGCATATGCTATTTGTGTTCTTAGGGTGCAGTTCAACTTGCAAACCCATTAAACCTATTGTGATGTGTTGATGTGATGTTTATAATCAATTTGAGATTATGATATTATGCAACTACCAGTTTTTAATTAATCTACAATACATATTATGTTAAGGTTTCAAATGTTGTCTAGAGGAGATAAAGTTGTGGTTCTCTTTTGGTTCATTAATAAAATGATTTCTGATATGGGATTTTGTTTGTTAAAATAAGTCATGGCTTTGGGTGTGTGATGTAGGTTTTCACTTAATACAATTGCTAACATCTATTGAACATAATTATGTGTTTTACGTTTAGGTTTTGAATGGGCACATGCTTATGTTTGCAGTTCCTTGACCATCTAGCTTATCTCCTAAACTAATAATTTTTCTATATCGAATACAATTTCTAATGTTATGACTTGACAAGTTTTTCAATGTTGTTTTTGTTATCAGTTTTTCTTATAATTTTTATTGAACAAGAAACCCAAAAACTTGTGAAATATAGATCAGTTGGTAAACAAATTCAACTTAGATCAGCTGGTAGAAATATTTAACTTGATTTGTATACAACTACAAATATTAAAATAACCGAATCAATGTAATGAAGCTTGTGTTTGTATATGCTTGAAATATCATTATTAACGTTGTAAATTTACGAAAATTTTAGTTCAATTGTTTTATTACGTGATTTTGAAATAGTAGAATTACGAATATCGATTTTCAAAGGTTGATTTTCAAGATTATAATTAAACATGTTAGACACTAAAAGTTTGTTATAAGAGACATATTTTACGTCTCTAAAAACATATTTGAGACCGAAATGATTTGTCATGAGGACTAGTTCTTAGCCATATATGGGACAAAATAGACATGATTTTATACAGTTATTTTTAGTCCTTAAAAACATAATATTTAGACTAATTTCTAGTCACGAATGAAACTTATTCAAGACTGAAATGATGTGGTACAAGAAGTTATATTAAGGACGAAATTTGTATGTATGGGAGACTAAATATTGGTTTCTGTTGGTGCCATACAATCGAGACTGAATGTTAGTTCTCAATGAGAGTATTTAGAACTAAGTAATTAGGATTGACTCTCAAAACTTGTAAAATTAGTCCTGATACCCATTAGAGACTAATGTTAAAGTATTAGAGACTAATTTTTCGGTCTTAGATGTCCTACTTTTTTGTAGTGATGCAAGTGTTATGTGATGGAGTAGTGAATTGGATGTAACCTGTCTTTCTTTTTGGTTCTATGAGTATTTTTTCACCTGAAGCCTCTTACTCCATAGCCTTGATCCTTTCTCAAAATTGGATGTCTGTCTTTCTCACGAAAAACATCTTCCTTGGTTCCCTTCTAAGATTCTTTTTTTGGTGAAAGCTTTGGCCTAACTTCCCTTTTGATTTTGTGGTAGAGAGTTCAAGCTATGTTCCTAGCCGTTGACTTTTTTGTTTTTATTTGAAGAAGGAAATGTGAACGCTTCGATATTCATCTGAATCTTTGTTCCAACTGAAGCCCGCGCTTGCCCTAAAGCGATTAGAGCATCACCAATAACAAATCTAAAAATATCAAAAACCTATTTAGTTGAATGTTAAATCATAAAAAACACTTATCTTTAAAACCCTATAAAATCTCTCTAATAGTAAACTCAAAAACATCTAAATACATTGTCACATTATCACCTTTTACGTTTAAATTTTAAATTTATAAAATATTTATATAAAGAGAGAGTATTATTTTTATCATTTTTTAATATTACCCAACCTCTGGCTCCACCCGCTTGCCACATAAGCTTATTTTTTCAAGTTTATCTCCATAAACTTTTAACTTAAAAACAATGTTATGAAAACCAGACCGGACCGGCCGGTCCGACCGGTTGGACCGGGAACCAGACTCCAAACCGGTCCGGTTCGGTGCTTAAAACCGTTTTGACGTTGAACCGGCGGTCGGACCGGTTGAACCGGTCGAACCGGCGGTCAAACCGGAAACCGGACCGGTCGAACCGGTTTTTTATATAATTTTTTATTTTTGAGTAATTTTTTACATATATTTATAAAAAATAATTATAATTTTATCCGGTTCTTATATCCGGTCCGACCGGTTGAACCGGTCCGACCATCGGACCGGTAAAGCATCTGGTTCGCTGTCCGGTCCGGTTCTGAAAACATTGCTTAAAAACTAAACTCTCCAATACAAAGAATCATAAAAACATCCATGTGTACATGAAAAAACACCTAAAAACATAGCATTGGAGATGGTCTTTTAAATACACATCCTCCGATAGCTTATCTTCCTCATCGTTTCTTTTTTAGCTTAGAGTATCTGTTTCACCACACTTAAAAATTCAGTTTTACTCATTCTTGTCTTCATTTACTTTTCTATGGCTAATCGCTTTGATATGTTTGTGCAGCAATACAAGTTTTCGAAAGAAGATTTCAACTTTTGGATATAGGATGTCCGACTATTGTTAATTAAAGTCAAAGTTAACTTTAACTAACTCGGTACGATCCAAAGAGTTACATGTTGGTAAATAAAATAAAGATTAAGAAGCTAATTGTTAAATGTTTAAGTTCACATTTAGGTGGAAATAGTTATTTAATAATTAATTTTTGATGATTATTTAATAGGTGAACTAGGTTTTTACCCTCCGCGCGTTGCGGCGGCGTTTGCAGCGTGATAAAGTATAGATTATGATTGGCCGACTCGTTCACCAACTAACTTTACGTCAAAACATAGAGTAACTCGAATTTTTACCATTCAATGAAAACGTGTTATATTTGACCTAACTATTTTCCAAACAAATTTATGTCGAAACGTAAAACAACTCAAAACGTACAAAAAAACCATGTGTATTGACGTCGTATGCGATGTGATAGAGTATATATCACAAAAATGCTTGATTCGTTTCTGAATTAAATTTACATCGAAACGTATTTTATATCGTCGAATGAAACATATTGTATTTTCCCAACTAAATTTATGTCGAAACTTTTTTTATACCGTCAATTGAAAAGTATTATATTCGACCCGATGCGTTTTTTCAAACAATAAACAAATACAATAAAAGACAATAATAATTTTTCATTTAGTTTCCAAATTAACCTATATATATATATATATATATATATATATATATAGAGAGAGAGAGAGAGAGAGAATGGATCCTAAAAAAACCACAAAGTTATAAGAAAACTAGAGAAAACAAATGAAAACGATCACATAATTTATAAATTTTTTATCACTACCCTCTATATATATGTGTGAGTATATAAATAAAGATATGGATCAAATGAAAACCGTAGCATGGTTTTACATATACGTCACACATAGGTTACGTATACGTAACCATTTTTCATTAGACATAATGTTACATATACGTAAGTTTCTGCATTCTCGTATGTATGCTCAACATATATGTATCAAACACTTAAATAGCATTTTAATAATTAAAATAACAAAAAAATTTTGAATTATATCATTGTTTTTCGTGTTTTTCTTTGGTTTTCACATAACTATTAGTTTTCTCAGTAACCCTCCCCGATATATATATATATATATATATATATATATATATATATATATTATCGTGTTATATTATTATATTATTAATTAAACTACACACAAAGAAAAAAAAAGAGCTACATTAGTTCCGCACCGTGGACGTGTATTTCCGAATTAAAGGATCCTACCAACTCGTCTTAAGTCTTCATTTGATTCATATTGTCGAGTCTTTTTATTTAAAACGGAAAAAATAAAAAAAAATAATATAAACAATGTAGACACTGACATACATATATACTTGATTTTATCCTTGCGCGTTGTGGCGGGATTCTGCAACGATTTGAAATATTAAAACACATATAGAAAAACACGTCGAATGACTATCCCTCCCATATAAACCCTAAAGTGTTTCCCGTTGTAAAAGCAATTGTCGCTTGAAATTGTTTACTCATAATTGGTTCTGTTTGTCACATTAACAGAACAGTAGCGACAAGCGCTATAGCATAAGATGTCAAAAAAAATTATTCAAATTTGAATACAACTCCGTTAAAAAAATTATTTTGGAACGTTGACCAAAAAACCTAAAGACAACCACACCTTCCTTTTTAGAAAAAAATAAAAAATTAAAGTTTTCATATAAAAACTAAATCATTAGAAAATTAAACGGGTTAAATATTAAAAATGAAATTAAAAAAATGGAAATCACCCGTAATTTAATTATATAATTCTTCATGAAACATCCTATACTACTACTCTAATAAAAGAGTATCTTAAGTGGACACGTGTCATAATTCTAGACTATTAAAGTTTTTATTTTCCCGCCTAAATTATTTTCATCCATTTTATGTTAATTACTAATTAAGGTAATAAATCATTCAAATTTTATGACCATCTTTTTAATTTTTGTTTATTCAATTAAATAATTAAATGTTTCTTAATTTAATTTTTATTTGTAAATGAAAAATACCATATTTATTATAACTTCTCAAAATATTATATATATACTAAGGCATTTAAATAATTATAAATATATACAGATTTATAATTTATATTTTTTAGTTATCCAACCCGTGTAATACACGGGTTTTTTAATGCTAGTATTATATACTAGAGTAATTTCTTACTTTTTCTACTATAGTTAATCTCTCATGTCCCCACTCACATTCACACATGTTTAAGGACTTCTTTATAAATTTTAAGATTTTGTTGGTTAATTTGTGAAACTCATAAAATAAACTATCTAAACCGACATAGTTCTTTAAATATATACTAGTATTTAAAACCCGCGCGTTGCGCGCGGTTCTTTTGTAATATAATGATTATCTTCCTCTTCCAAGATTTTGATATTCAGTGGCGGATCTTGAACTTTCTCATAGGGGGGGGGGGGGGGGGGGGGGGGGCGAAATCAATTTTTTTTAGGGGGGGCGAACTTGATATTTATATAAAAATTTACACTACCTGACCAAAAATTTACACTACCGGACTAAAATTTAACACTACGGGCGAAAAAACAGGGGGGGCGGCGCCCCCCCCCCCCCCCCCCCCCCCCCCCGGCCCCTATAAAGATCCGCCGTTGTTGCTCCTCCTCTCCCATCATGATCGGTGAACCCCCTAACCATTCAAGTGTAATCAATGTTGGCTAACTCATTCGACTGACTGACTATCTTTGTTCGTTTTTCATCCTCCTAATCTCTAATATCGTTTAACCGACGATTTTGAAAAAGATGATACCAACATCATTCACCATGCATCATACGGGATCTAATTGTAGTTTATAAAAAATTACTTGCACATGTTTTGAACATAACTACAAGCTCCATGTTAGTGCGTTTGAGTAACTTAATAATTCAGTAAAAAAAAATAAAGAAGCAAACAAAAAATAAGTGGAAAACCTTGGGCGTTTCCTAGATTAGAACATGGGCCATTTGGTTAAGAAAAAAGCCCCAACCACTAAATCAAATGATATACTACCAAATGATATACTTAATAAAAAATTCTCACAATTATTTATTAAACTGTAATAAAAACGAAAAAAATTTAGTTACTTAGACTCCGATATTGTTCTTTAACATTATATACTATTAATAAAGCAATAGAATAAATATTAAACTTTTTTTAGTTTTAAGTTTGGCCACATACTATTAATAATTGAATGGAATGAATAGTAAATAGATCAAATGAATGAATAGGAAAGTTTGATCTTTTTAAATTTGGTCACAACACTTTTTAATACTTTTGTTTTTAGCCCTACTTTATGGTTTCTTCAACATTGGCCACTAAGTCTTTAAAATTGCTATTTTATTTAAAAACTAAATAAATAGTTTTTTTAATTAATCCTTTACTATATTTGTTTTGGTTGGAGAAATTTGTTTATTGTATGGGACAACGGGTCAATTCAAATATAATATGTTCATTTGACGATATAAATATGTCTTGACGTAAATTTATGCGCCGGGTAAAATATAATACATTTTATTTGACGGTATATACGTTTCGACGTAAATTTAGTTCAGAAACGAGTTGGGTCAAATATAATACGTTTCATTCGACGGTATAAATACGTTTTGACGTAAATTTAGTTCAGAAATGAGTCGGGTGCGATTGTAATATATACTTTATCATGTTGCATACGTTGTTGTTGCATGTGTTTTTTTCATGTATGTTTTGGGTTGATCTATATTTCAACATAAATTTTGTTTGTAAAAGAGTCAGGTCAAATATAATACATTCTAACATAATTTCGTTCTGAACGAATCGGGTCGATTGTAATCTATACTTTATCACGCCGTGTATGATGCCGCCGCAACGCGCGGTTATTGAAAATCTAGTTATACAATGATAAAGTTATAATACAAAACAGTTAGAGCGATATGGTACTAATATCTCAAATATCTTCTTATCATTTCTTCTTAGATAAGTTTTTTTAATGAAAAAGCAAAAGAAATTAAAAATTAAAAAGAGAGCAAAAAGTAAAAAAAGCATCAGATGATAGGCAGAAATCTATGCATGTACACCCACGTGTACGTCAAAGATGTGTGCTCAACTATCAAAAAGTAAACTTATGTGGTTGTTGTATGAAAACATAAAAAACCACAGTCAAAACCGACATACATGTTTAATAGATATATAATATAATTATTATTCATGACATAATAATAAAAGGGAATTTATTATTTAAATTGTTAAATAATAATATTAATAATAATAGTTATTATTAATAAAGTTTTAGTTAAAAGTTAATTATTAAACTTGAGGGTTAATAATAAAAGCATATATTATTGAAAAAGTAGAATATGAGACGAATAAGATAAGAATCAGAGTGTAATAGTTATTATAGTTAATTTCAGTTTTACTTCGTAAGTTTTAACTAAAATAATTATTGTTTTTTAAAATATTAAAAATATTAATTTATCTTCAAAAGTTTCATATATTATTTTAATTTCACTCTAAAAACTTTTATTATTTTGGATAAAATTAAAACAACTAATAAAACTTTTGGATTAAAATTGAAATAATTTATGAAATTTTTGAAGGTAAATTGATGTTTTTAATATTTTGAAGAAAATTAGTTACTTTTAATAAAACTTAACGAGTAAAATTGAATTTAACTCTAGTTATTATTATTAATATAAGATTAAGAGCATTCAAAGTAGGTTTTGTATATTTATGTGAGTGTGTTTCTTATAATTTAAGGAATGATTGTAAATGGTTGTAAGTGGAGGAGAGAGAAAAGTTACTGTTTATTTTGTATATTTGGGGAATCACTGTTCAACTCTTATAAATTTTTTAATATTTTTGAAAGTGGTTGTGAGTAGAAGAGAGAGAAAAAGTAATGATAAAAGTATAAAAAAATATTATTTAATTGAGAAGGAGAGAGAAATAATAGTGTTTTTAGTGTAATAATAAGGATAAAGATATAAAACTTGATGTAAGGTTAAACACTAGACACAATAATTATTCTCAGGGGAAAGAGACTAGCTAGCCTCTCTCCCTCCCCTTTTTATGCTGTGATTCGAGAGCCGCCTCCACCTCCCCGGGAGCCGCCGTTGACCACCGATCGACAACCGACGCCGTCCACAGTCCGTCGATTGCCACAATCGATCACCACGGCCGTCGTGAAACTAAACCGTTTGACGTTTTGGTTTTGGACACTGTGAACAAGCCTAATAGCGAGGAATTCGTTGTAATTCGCGTGCTACAATTCCGGTGAAAAGTTCATTGAGGTATAATCCTAAAACACTGGGAATGAAATCGAATTAGTTGTCTTTGGGATATTTTTTTTTATGTTCTTCAATTAGTTGTCTCAGGCAAACTCTGTGAATGAAATCGAATATCTGCATTTGCTCTATGACTCCTCCAATACTCATACCTTTGAACTTACATCTTTCCGTGAAGGCTCGGAGGTCCTCGCCATCTCTTTGCTTAATGTTATATAACTTAACATGATTCTTATCGTATCTCTTGGGTACATAAGATCGTCACATCAACCTGTTTAGGGACGAAAGCAATAGAGGAATTGGCTAGGCTGTATGCGGGTGACCGGATAGGCATCGAGACCTGATAAGGATATGGCACAACGAGGTTGAAACGGGTAAAAAGGCATAGGAGCTTGACTAAATAGGGAGGGGCTCCATGTAACTACGTATGATGAAAAGGATAATATGGTAGAAAAGGAACACTTCTCTAAGGTGGGTGGTTTGGTGAGTGGCGAGTCACTAGTTCTTCCTCTCAAGTGAGATCTTTTTAACCAACTTGAACAAGATGTAAAGAGCACCGAGCATTTTTTCCGATAACTTAATGGAAACGGCCCCACGGTGCGCCTCAGTTAACGCTATAAAAATATAATGAGGAGAGACTTAAACTTGCTAATCAACTAAAACTGTTAGTCTCACCGCCGGGGAGGTTCCCTTACGATCAACCTCCAAGCGTGGGATTAGTGAAGAAATCTTAAAGGTGAGATGGTCAAGTTGGTCTAAGTCTACTGCACAAATAATAATATCAAGTGTTATGTGATGGAGTAGTGAATTCAATGTAGCCTGTCTTTCTTCTTGGTTTAGTAGGTATTTCTCGACCAGAAGCCTCTTACTCCACAATTGTGATCCTCTTTTAAAATGGGACGCCTGTCCTTTTTATGAAAGGCATCATTTTCACGTCATCATTCTCAGACATGGTGTAATTTGATGTAATTTACTAGTAAGAGTAAGATAAATTTACTGTTAAAAAAAAACCTTTCAACTAAAGCAATTTCACGTTTACACTGATTGATGTTCATTTTGTATGATGGAATCAACTTCCATGGACTTGTAATATTCTTTAATATATATTTTACTTTGTTTTAAGTAAATTTAGTTTACGGCTTCATGTATTTTTGATAATATGTATTTTTTCTAACCTTGAATACCTTGGTGAAGTACGAGTCTAATTTACTAGTATACATAAAAGAAGAAACATGTAACTTACCTTTCTATTAAATATTTAATTGATCAAATCAGTAGAAAAATATTATCTATTTTTTTAAGAAATTAAATAATGGAAGAACAATAGCCTTTTTTATTTTAAAAACTATAAAATATGATATTTGTCATACGACGATATAGTTATATGAGCTATATGATGTGAGACATGATGTCTCATGAGATATTCATAAAGCTATATGGGTCATATGATAGTAAGTTATGTTACGTCATATTATACAAGACCTATGAAGGTTATAAGATTGTGCATACATAATTCTTTTAACCCAAAACATCTATATTGATAATTGTTTACATTTTTTGACACATGTCATTCCCACAATCAATCTTTCATTTATTTTTTCGTCTAAATTATTTATTTTATTTTTTAAAAGCCAAATAACTAATTTCTAAATATTTCTCTTTCTCTCTCTTCAATATAAATTCAAGTCCTTGAATTAATAATTTTTAAAAGATTTTTTTCATTAAAAAAACTAAGTATATTGATTAAAAAATATATTTTTTCAAAAATAAAATTTTCTAAAACTATGATTTTCTAAAACAATGAAGCTTTTTTAAATTGTGAAATATTTGAATTCAATTTTTTTATAAAATAAAAATTTTATAAAAAAACATTCATTTAAAACAAACCCGGAGTTTTTAAACATCAAAATACTGATAAAATAATAAAAAAAAATTCAAAGTAATTTTTTAAAATGAAAGTTTTAAAAATAATAAAAAAACCAAAATACTTAACCATAAGTAAATTTAATCATATGTTATATTAAAATAACGTTTTATAATTCCTACTCATTATCAATAAATATTTAATAATTTTATTATTCAACCCGTGTAATACACGAGGATATAACCTAGTAAGTGATATAGTCACACGACCAATATGACTCATATGTTTCTTATGATTGTGTCTCAGTTATTTATAAAGCTAATGATTTCAATATAATCTTACCTTACTTCAACTTAAATTTACTACAAGTTTAATAATTCTAATAAAATCTTACCTTACTTCAACTTAAATTTACTACAAGTTTCATAATTCTAATATAATCTAACCTTACTTCAACTTAAATTTATTACACGCCTCAAATAAGATTTGTATCCACCCTTCAAATGAGCTTTAAACCTAACATTATTTTTATTTTTAAGAATAGTTAGCACACTCTCTCTAAATTACATCACCTAAATTACGTCTGTGGCCAGGATCAAACCCGAGTCTTCCCCTCAAAGGCAACCTAACATATTTGAACGAGTGAGATATACGCTATCAAAGTTGGTTGTTCGAAATTGAAAATATGAGTTTTCAGTAATTTTGACGTAAAATTATTGCACACCAGTGTTATTATTTAAACTTAAATTTAAATCATGTTGGTAGTTAACGTGATAGCTTCATAACGAACCAAAAGATTTCCAGATGGGACTTACGACAAGAGACATCTACACGTGTTATTAAAATAATTCAAAAAGACTATTTTATCCGTATTTTTTTTAAATCATAAGAATTATATATTTATAAATTTAACCTTATAAATTTATACATAATCATCAACAATATTTTTCTCAAAATACGAGATTTGTCGTTTAACCTTCTTATTTTTTTAATTTATTAATATTCACTTAATTTTTAGTTGGGTAACTTTTTTATAAGTGTCTTGAGTAATTTCATATATTTTAGTATAAACTAGTAACGTACTCGCACGCTTTGCAGCACACTAAAACGTGGAGAAAATTAACACCCTTGAAAGTTTATAAATATTTGAAATAACACGTACTTAAGTAGGACTCAGTTTAAAAAAAATACACATCCAAATACAAATAAAAATAAGCCTGACTTAACGATACATTCGGAGATTTATAAACATTACTATTAACAACACACATTAAACCAACAAAAAGTTTCAAATTATATCTATATCTATATCTATATCTATACTACTATATAATACATATTAGAATGATATAATGGTAATTTTATTCAAAGTGTAAAACACCTATACAATATTCTAAGCATAAAGTACAAGTGTTTTATGTAATAGTTCTATTTTTGTCCCTATTTAATTAACTTTTTCTAATTATTGTATTATTTAATATGCATTATTAATATATTATTTAATAATGTGATATTATTTAATTCATTTTATTAAATTTTTTTATTTATAATAATATAAATTGACATTTAAATTTATAGTTACTAATCATGTTTTTATAACTAAATACTATTTAAATTCAGTATTATTTTATTTAAATACTTATATCTATACTATTATATAATACATCTCTTTGGATAAAGATGTAATTTTACTAAACATACAAGTTTTGAAGCAACATGTACAAAGGAGTGCAAGACATTTAAAAGTGATATAATAAGGAATTAATTAAGATTTTAAATATACTTTAGGGGTAATATGATAAATTTATCCATTAAAATTTATATACCTTGACTTTTACCCTTGTATCTTTCATGTATTTAATAAACATTATTAATACATTATTTAATAATATGATATTATTTAATTCACTTTATTAAATTTTATTTTATTTATGATACTATAAATTGACATTTAAATTTTTATTTACTAATTATATTTTTATAACTAAATAATATTTAAATTAAGTATTATTTTATTTAAATATTTAAGTATATGACTTATATATATCTTCATATTTTTAATAACTATAATACTAATATACACGTGAACAAACAAAACCACCATTTACTTTAAATAAAGTTCATTCATTGCGATTGAAAACTAATCCCTTTTCTCATTTCCCTTGCAAGTTGTTAACAACTCAATAACAATCAAAAAGGTAATTTATTTTGATAATTTCTCTATTAACTTACTCTGGTCTATGCAAATCATCACCGAAAGCTGCATCTGATGATCATAAAACTCTAATATATATTTATAAAACGAAATCCCCCCTAAAATATAGGTAATAAGTCATTTACGACCACAAATACCAACAATGCTTTCACTAATTTTGTTGGGATAATATAGTTGTCTTAAAGACTTTTGTAATATACGTAATTGTTTTCTTTCATTCAATTTTATCAGTAATTATAATTTGATTTTTTAATTTACGTCATACCGCACCGAGTCGATATTGGATAAAATAGAATTTTAAAAAATCGTGCAACAACCGTATTGCTGCATCGCGCGGGCATTTTCACTAGTAATTAATAATATAAAAGTCGATTCATATATAAAGTAGCTAAAGTTTTAGTAGTATAATATAATATAAAAGTCTAATCTAGTATAATATAATATAAAAGTCTAATAGAGTATAATTAAATCAATAAGTTTTAAATCAATTGGTTTGAAATGAGACAACTTATAACTTTTCAAAGTGAAGATCATGAATTCGAGTTTCAATTGTTACAATATGTTCTAAGCGGGTCAGGGGCTTTACCAGAGTGCGCCTTCGGGTGGTGGGTATCCCCTGGATTGATGGGCGGGCTAAGTCACTAGCGTTGTCTGTGTTCGCGAGTGTGAATGACTTTTCGTCATCGAGTTTGTCCGGGTAACCGGGTTTAAAAGTATTTGTTAACCATTAAAAAAAATATATAATTAAAAACATATACATCTTCCCACGTTCATAAAAATTGAAAAATTAAATTGTTTGAAGGGACGACAAAATGACAAATTTTCACATTTATCAACTCCCTTTTGTCACCTTCACACCGAACAGCATCTTTCGTTAATGAATTTCTACACAACACACATATGATATATTATACCACCATCCTTAAAGCTAACGCCACAAAATCTCATGCTTCAACAATAACCTTCAATGGCTGACTCCATCAACCACCATATGGTGGCGATCCCATACCCCGGCAGAGGCCACATCAACCCCATGATCAACCTCTGCAACCTCATAGCCCTTCACCACCCATCCAACTTCCTCATCACCATTGTCCTCACCCACGAGTGGCTCCGCCTCATCGAACCCAAACCTAAACCGCATAGCATCCGGTTCGCCACCATCCCCAACGTCATCCCGTTGGAGGCGAACCGAGGGAACGATATCCCAGGGTTTATGGAAGCCACACAAACCAAAATGCAAGATCCCGTTGAGCAATTGCTCAAGGGGATTGAGGTTCCAGTTGATTTACTCATGTATGATATGTTGCTTCCTTGGGTGTTGAACATTGGTGATCGGATGAATATCCCCGTGGCTAGTTTGTGCACATTTTCGGCAACGGTGTTCTCCATGGTTTATCATTATCGTCTTCTCGTGGACCATGGTCACGTTGGTGATAGCTTCTCAGGTGGGTCCTTTCGATTCCATAATGATATTTATTAATAATAATATCAATGACAGACTCGATCGGTATGAAGTTTGATTTGGTTTCCTACCGGAAGCTCTGACGAAATAGTGGATTACTTACCGGGAGTTCCTTCGATTCGTGTGGCTGATCTTCCCACAGACTTCAACAAAAGCAGGACGGAAACGAGAACAACATCGTGGGTTTTGAAATCCGTTTTGATGGCTGCTACAAAAGCTCAATTTCTTGTTTTCGCTACGGTTTACGAGCTTGAAGGCCGTGTTATCGACGCCTTCAGATCGGATCTTTCCATACCCGTATACGCTATCGGGCCTGCAATTCCGTACTTCAATTTGTGGGAGGTGGAAAATGACCAAAATACCCTTGACTACTTCAAGTGGTTGGACCGTCAACCCGAGGGTTCGGTGTTGTATATTTCACAAGGGAGTTTTCTCGCGGTATCAGAAGCCCAGCTGGACGAGATCGTGGCGGGTGTGCAGGATAGTGGAGTGCGATACATGTGGATTGCGTGCGGGGAAACATTGCGGTTTAAGCACGAAAATGATGAGAATGGGCTGGTTGTCCCTTGGTGTGACCAATTAAGAGTGTTGTGCCATGGCTAGATAGGGGGGTTTTGGTCACATTACGGATGGAATTCGACTAAAGAAGGTGCTTTTTCGGGGAAGCCGATGATCGCGTTCCCTATATCAGTGGATCAAGTTCCGAATAGTAAGATGATCGTGGAAGATTGGAAAACATGAATGAGGATGAGGATTGATGAGGGTGTTTTGGTCACTCGAGAAGATGTTTCAAAACTCGTACGTTGTTTAATGGATCCTGAAAGCGAAAAGGGGAGAGAGATGAGGAAACGAGCGAAAGAAGTTCAAGAGATTTGCGTACGAGCGACGGGAGAAGAAGGATCTGCTCACATTGACATTGATTCTTTCATTCGTGACGTTTCAAATAGTGTTTAGAGTAGAGTCGTGTAGATGATGAAACGAGTAATGTGGGTGAGTTGGATGATGATTTTAGTCAAGTTATTTCTAGTTAATAATGATGAACTGATCAAATGGTAGATGTTAAATTAAATAGGTCATGTTGTATTTTAATTATATTATATATTATTTATCTATTCTCTAACGTTAAAAGCCATTTTTGTTGAAGAATTAAAATATGATGCTTTTAAATTGGAGCTTCACCGTAGAAATGTGATGTGAAGACCTAAAATACGATTTTGCTTATTAGTGAGGACGTTTGTCTTCGTAAAAGATACACTCTATCGTTGCTAATAAGTCGTCGTTAAAACTTCGATAATTGGCGTCACCGCACTAATGCATTCATTTTTTCGATCCACACATTACTCAAAACAAATGTTCGAATCAACTGATTAATCTCATTAACGCAATTGGTAGAGCACTTTGTGTGCAAGAGAAGAACATTAGCATGAAATTGGAATGATCAATGTGCCCAAACGCAAAGACTCATAGTGCATGCTCAATTTACATGATACAGCTTGATTTTACGTTCAATGAACAGTTAAAAAAGAGAAAATTACCTTGATATTTTCAATTTGAGCAACTAGTGAGAACTATAACTAATTTATGTTCATGTTAAATTTTTCATCAAGGAAGTTGATAACCAGTTTTTGTCACTCAATGCGATGAATGTTTTGGTGAACATTAACGAGAATCGTGATACCAATTCGTGAAGAGATTGGCAGCGAAGGTATCACAAGAGGGTTGACAGAAGGTGGAGGTGATGCAATGGGAGGAGAAGTGGTGGTTTATGGTGGCTGTGAGACGAGGTATAGCTTCGGCAATGGTAATCGATTAAGGCAGTACGTGGTGATGAAAGAAGAAGCGGAGGCCCATTGTTGATGATGATGGGAGAAGATGAAGGTGGTTGTGGTTGAGTTGGTGCAATGGAGGAGGTGCCAACATCATTGCCCATTTAAACCAATAGTGGAATTGGTGGTTCAATTTTGACACAACAATTTTTATCATAAACACCTAAATTCAATTGTTTGGTACGCCTCAAAAGGTAGCTCATACATCACATATACCATCATGTTTCATCTATTTTGGAAAGAAACCCATATATATGCTAAAACCCTCAAAAGTCAGGATCCAACCCATGACCTAAAAGGGTCTAAGATTTATTATCCTATAACCTAAAAGGCTATAAGATTTATTTTTCATCCTAATGCCATTGAGGAGACTAAGTCATCGGTCATGCTGGGATTTATTTTCTACTTCCAGCTGAACGAGGGCCGCACAACCGTCAACCCTACTAGAAGTGCTTTCTGGATCCAATCTCTTGGTCTTTCGTTTGCTATTCGAATGTCTAGACCAATAGAAATACATGAAAGGTGGTCTTGCCCTTTCCTTTACACTGAATCCGAAAGGTCGACCACGACAAAAACATAGTGATTACATTTGAATTTAAGAGATAGGACAATCGTCCTACGAAATCTATGGTTATGCTTTTCCCATGGCAAGGAAGGTATTGGGCTGATAAAGCCCCAATTTACTGTTGGACGGCTTAGACGTGTTGCATAGAGCACACACAACCCATCACCGTTGGACATCTGTTTCTATCCTGGGCAAAATGAAAAAAATTAAATGAAAAAGGACTTATTTCTTTCACTATTGGCCATTTAAATCAATTTAATGAAATAATTAGGATAAGGAGTGTACATATTAAGAACTTTCACTACGCCATCAACCCCATCAATCACAAGTTGTCATGTTAAACCATGACACATTACATCACATCACAACATTTGGAGTGGGCAACCAAGTATGCAACCAAGATTTTGCAACAAACAAGGATGTCCATTTGAAACCTTGCTTAAGCCAATCGACACACAGTCTAGGGTTATCAGCCAATTCTGGTGACTTACTCGACGATGGCATTGAATATAGACATTTAGGAGGGGCCTATAATATCTAACTTTCACTAAACTCGACAATATCTAACTTGATTAAGAGTAGAAGCCGAATACCGTGGAGTTGATGTTGTCTCGGAAATTTATTGGATCAGAAATCTCTTGTTAGAATTCCATTGACCAGATCTACACATGCTTATTTATCTTGCTAGAAACCCAGTTCAACTTCAAAGAATTAAGCATATTGAGATGGTTATCTTTGTACGGGAAAAGGTAGGTCGGGGTCAAGTTTAGATTTTACATATCCAGTTATGTTTACAAACTGCATAGATCTTGACTAAGGGACTTCCTTGTGTTCTTTTAAATAATTTATAGGACAGTTTCAACATTCACAAGACTTCCATTTCGACTGTAGGGGTATTTAGGCTAAAGTTATAATTGATAAAATATGCTATATTAGAGCTTATATTTGTATAAGATTCTGATTATTGTCATGACCCATAATTAGTATAGGACTCTTTGTAATTATAAATACCGGGTTATCCCAATGGATGAAGGCAAAGAACTCTGTAATCTCCATTAGATCAAAAGGGATTGTAGCTATTGACGGGAGACCTTGAACCAGGTAAATATTTTCCAACTATAAGATGTGAAAGGGTGGAGGTCAGGTGTCTCGGAGAGGTCGAGGTGAAATTATATTTCAATCAGAATACTGTAGTGATTGTATGATGTGAACAAATATCGATTAGAGGGGTTAATGCTGGTTTAATAAGTTTGTTCACGGGTCACCTCACATATTGTCACATGTTTATTTTATGTTTAGTAGTATTAAGTTGTGGACTATATTATGGCCCCCATGAGTCATGCTTTGCTTATTTTTAGGAAAAGTTTGCTCCTCGTTTCAGTTGTTTAAATATGTACACTAGGTTTTGTTTAACACCAAGAATTCTAGTTTTTGTGTACTACAATCTTGATTTTCAAATTAATTAAAGAGTCCAACACTTTTGTTCAAGTGTGTGTTCGGTGTTTTCTTTTTTTCATTTTTTATTATTATTTGATGTTATATTTTTTCAAGACCCGGATCAGTATTTTAAGAACACGATATTTGGATAACTCCCAAACACTATATTATAACAAAAAAAAAAAAAAAACTTACTCAAAAACTTGATTATATTAGATATCCAGACATGGGTTTATATAGTCTAACCAATCCTTATCTATCTAGGATACATATTATAGATAAACTCTATCTTATCAAATAGAATATTTAAACATAATTATCTTTTTCTAATGGATAGACTTTAGCTAGATTTAATATTCAAACCATGTTGACCATCTTGTCAACTTAGGTCCCCGAACTTCACCAACTTATGAAACGAGTTAGAAATTATCGCCAACAATCACCTCCCTAATTTCTGAACCGTATTAGGTAGGCCTTTTTCTCCAAGCAACACGTTACCACCGAGATCTTTTATCCCAAGAAACACTCGCAACTCTTCAACTTTGATTCTTGAATCATTGTTGAATTGCATCCTACTCGGGAGAGCTACAATATTGGATCTCAACCTACTTGTTGATGACCCTCTATGCTAGCCATCGACTTATGGCTTGCAACTTTTCATAACCTTCTTGGTATTGTATCTTGTTGTTGTATCAAAACAAAACAAAACCTTCTGTGCGTGCTTAACTTAATTGTAACCTCTTCCACCAATTTCTGATCATTGAATTTTTTTTACTCGGTTTCTTCATGGTAGCAATTGCTTGTTCTTTTGCGACAATAACATGCTTCTGGTCGCAAGGCTTTGACTTTGGTTCCTTGGTACCTGAAACTGATAAACAAGATCGACAGTGGCTTCTTGAAGCAATTGGTCGGCAGTCCCTAGATCTTCCTTTGCGTCTTTGATCGATTTGCCCTAGATCTCACTTGGTCAACTTCAATCAACCCTAGATCTCTCTTTGGCAAAAGCAATGGCCCTAGATCTCTTCATGACTACGACAGGCTTCCATGCGACAACTAGATCTTGGTATCATTCCCGGGTACCTTGAACTTGGTTCTTGGTTCGACCAAGCTTGATACCAATTCAAGTCCCGGATCAGTATTTTAACAACGCGATATTTGGATAACTCTCAAACACTTTATTATAACCAAGAAAAAAAATTACTCAAAAACTTGATTATATTAGATATCCCGACATGGGTTTATATTGTCTAACCAATCCTTATCTATCTAGGATACATATTATAGATAAACTCTATCTTGTCAAATAGAATATTTAAACATAATTATCTTTTCCTAATGGATAGACTTTAGCTAGATTTAATATTCAAACCATGTTGACCATCTTGTCAACTTAGGTCCCCGAACTTCACCAACTTGTGAACCGGGTTAGAAATTATCGCCAACAAGCAGAATAAGGCTCTGTACCAACATTGTCTAGATCAGATGAACAATCTTGTTTAAGAAACAATCCATCATAGGATAATGTGAAATAATTCGAATGTTATGTGTCGTTTTTAGTAAATAAGTTTCACTAATGACATTGTAAGATGTATAAATTATCACTACTAGAAAATATGAAGTTGCAGTCACGTTTATGGTCATCGGCTTGTAGCAAACGGTCTTTTGCGAGGAAATGCGGTGGCAAAAATATATATGGATGATTATATTTTTCGGCTGTTAGGCGACCGATGATTATTTTACCATTTAATTTAGCGACCAACTCTGCAGCAGAAAATATATTTTAGGTAAAACTTCATAAAATAGTAAGCAACTTTTAGAAATGTTTCAATTAGTTCACTTATAGTTTTATTTGTTACAAACGCATCGCTAAAGTTTTAAAAGTGTTCCAATTAGGCCATTAATATTTTTATTTGTTTCAATTAGGTCAGTAAAATTTTAGAAATATTTCAATTACGTTACTCATATTTTTTAAAATTTATTTGAATAATTCACAAATTTTTTAAAGTAATTTAGTTTTTTTATAAATATTGTTAGTTTTTTTAAATATTTCAATTTTTTAAAAACTTTTTGGAATTTATAAATGAACTAATTAGATCAACACTGAAACTTTAGTGATCTGATTGAGACAAAATAATTTACGAGTGATTGTTAGATATTTTAATGTAATTGGATTGACGAACGACCAATTTGATCATAATATCCATCAAACAAGTTAGAAGATGCGAGGAGTGCACACTTATTTGAGTTTATTTTAATATTTAAAATAAAAAACCTTAATAGGGGCGAAGCCCCTAAGCAATGGGGGTTCCAAGGGAGCAACGCCCCCTTGGCGGGGGTCCGGGGGCAGCACCCCTGGGTGCGGGGTCCAAGGGGCGGCAGCCCCTAGCGGGGTCCAAAGGGCAGAGCCCCTGGCTGGGTAAAAAGTGTAATATTTTATATGAAATTTCATATATGAAACTTGAGGGTAAAAAGTGTAATATTTGATATGAAAAACTGCCGCTTACAGTTTTCTACCATTCCCTTCATATACTGAATTCGATTGAAATTGGTCTCTTCTTCTGGTTCACGAATATCACACAAAAATCATACTAATTCATGATCTCGTCTGAGTTATATCCGATTGATTTATTCGGGTGAACCACCGAATAATTTCGATCTGAAAGTGACCTTCACGACTCTCAAATTATCTAAGTTTCATTTCAAATATTCTACAGTAATCTGATTAAAACAAAAATATTTATGAGTAACCTAATTAGATCAATTCTAAAACTTGATTACTATTTTACAAAGTTACCCATATATTTTAATATCATTTTTAAACATTTTTGACAACCGAATATGTTTCGGTCGTTAATTGCGACACTTTAGATTTGGTCGCCTAGGCGTAGCTATATTTGTTATTGTTTTTTACTCGGTGGTAAATGTTAGTTCTCTAGTAGTGCATCAAACATTTCGTATAAAAAAATAGATAAAATTGTAAATACAACTGGTGTTTCTAGAAAAGGAAATTACATCGTTCATAACTTCTGTTTATTTGAACCAAAAAAAAAATAGAAAACAAGTGATCCAATAAAACTTTTTTTTTTAAGAACCGCAATAGAATATATCTGTGTCATTCCTTGTAATTGTTTTTCCATAATAAATCAAAATTGATTTTCTCTCCATTTAAACAATATACCTACAAAGTATATTAACAAGTACCATAAAGTTAACGGTCGTTTCCACTTATCGTTACGAGTAGAATGTGTAGTATCATACGCAAGCTTATGCCCATGCCCATGCCTAATGACACCATGGATGGCATGGCCATTGCCCATGTGGCCTTCTTCTGTGGCAAAAATGTTGTCATGTTGTTCAATGAGTGGCCTAATGGCAAGTTAGGCATGTACATTCTGGCCTTATATATAGGTCTTGTGTTTATTGTCCCTGTTGCAGTCAAGGTTCTAACTGACCACGTATCAAGATTTGAAAAAGTCCATTTAAAAGCGCATTAGATCAGACTGTGGTTTATGGACTCAGCATGGTTCTTGCATACATTTCAATGTTGTTTGTGATGTCATACAACATTTATATTTTTATTTATGCGGTGATGGGACATGCATTCGGGCATTTTCTAGTGAAGTATCGGACTGCTTTGAAAGCCTAATGCATTTAGGTACTTTCTAGTGTAGTGCTGTTATGATTTGTTATGATAGCTTACCAAAATTTCGATGCAGATTGTGTTTGTAAAAGCAAATTTGATTTTTAATAATCACAATTGTTTGTTCAAAATAATAGGCATTTTATTATTCTAAATGGTGCTTGAATGTATAGGTTTTTCTTAAATGTTGATCTAGTGGGATTGCATGATTGCTATTTACTTGAGGTAGGACAACACACTCTTAACTTCTAATTCCCTTAAATGTATTAATAACGATTATCTTTGTTATATATAGCCGGACAGTGATGTTGTGTGTTTATTGAAAAACAATATTGATTATCTAGGAAAGCATCAACGGTTTATAAACGTGCATTTGAAGCTTTCGATTAAACACTGAAAGATATATTGAGTTGTGACAGAATTCTCATTGGAGTCAAAGTAATTGCATGTTTTTGAGGAGATCTCATATAAATTGTCCATGTTATTCCTAATGGAAAAAGACTAAGACATCATCAATACATCTTTAAATTCCTGTTACCTTTGAAGAAAAATTATAAACTATTAATATGAGGTAAAGCTATTAAAATTATCAACAAAATATCAAATTAATGTCATGTCGTATATAAATAAGTCTTTCTAAATTTTACGAGTTAGAACTATAATTGTTTATTTTTAATATTATTATTTTATTATTTTAATTACTTGTTTTTAGGTAATTTTAATCATATCTTATTACAAAATATTATCATTTAATTTTTAAATATTTGTTACAATCTATTTAATTTGTAATACACAAGTTTTTGACATAATGCACGATAACCAATTACAAGGTCACAAGTGTTTTTGACCCCGTAAAAACTAAACTAATAAACATAATTTAAGACATGGATAAAGATCAGTAACCAATAAAAAATAAAATAACAAAAAAAATTGTAAATACAACTGGTGCTTGCATCGTAATTCATGCCGTCTGTTTGTATAAAAAAATAGTAAAACATGTAATACAACAGAATATTTATTTTCCTAAGAACGGCAATAGAATATTTCTAGGTGTCATTCTTGTCATAGTTCTTTCCACAATAAATCCACATTGGTTTTCTCTGCACATAAACAACATACTCATAAATCAAGATCAACAAGTATCATAAAGTTAACAATCACTCCCACATTTCCCTAAAAGCAAAATGTCTCATAACATGAACATGGATGGCATGAGCATGATGCACATGACTTTCTTCTGGGGCAAAGATGTAGTCATGTTGTTTGATGACTGGCCTAATGGTAAGTTAGGCATGTACATTCTTGCTTTATCTCTTGTGTTCATTGTCGCCGTTGTAATCGAGTTTCTCACTGGCGTATCTGCCATCAAGACAAGACGAAGTCCATTCCTTAGCACGTTGGGTCAGGCTACAGTTTATGGACTCCGTATGGCTCTTGCATACCTTGTTATGTTGTCTGTAATGTCATACAATATTGGTGTTTTTATTGCTGCGGTGGTGGGACATGCATTCGGGTATTTTCTAGTAAAGTATCAGGCTGCTTTGAAAGCCTAAAGTATCGGAGTATTTTCTAGTGAATTGTCGGGCTGATTTGAAAGCCAATTCCTATGATTTGTTACGATAACTTACCGAAAATTCAACTTCAGAGTTTGTAGAAACAAATTCGAATTTTTAATAATCACTTGCTTGTGTAAAATCATATGCACCAGTATGATTTTAAATGGTGCTTGGGTTTGCAGGTTTTTTTAAATGTTGCTTCAACTAAGATTAAGATTGCATCGTTGTTATTGACGTGAGGTAGGACAACACATTATCAACTTTTAATTCTTTTAAATATATTAATAAGGATGCTTTTGTTATATATAGCTAGACAGTCATGGTGTTTGTTTATTAAAAAACAATATTGATTATCTAGGACGAAACACCTATGGTTTATAAGCATGCATGTGTAACATTTGATTAAACTTTCAAAGATATATTGAGTTGTGAGAGTTGTAACAACTTAGAATTCCCATTGGATGCAAAGTAATTGTTTTTTTAGGAGATCTGATATAAGTTGCCCGTGTTTTTCTAATGAAAGAAGAATATACATGATTGTCAATATGTTTTTAAGTTCCTCCTACATTTGATGAAAAAGCAAATTCCGTAGATTAATGAAGAATATAATGTTAAGTGTAAGTGTTATAAGTGAACTATTTGATATGCAACATGAAACAAAGACGATTACATGTTTTTGGGATTTAAGAGAAGGAAATGTTGATGATTTGAATGATGGTGAGACCATTAACAATACACTTAGAGGGTCTTCTTTTTACTTATTTATTTGATCGTATAGCTTGCTTAAATGATTTGTGTATTTTTCTATTCTTAAAATTCTAAAAAATCTAAATTTTCTTCAAGAAGAAACAATACTTGCACAAAAAAAAAAAATTGTTCAAGAAATAAATAAATGTTTTTTCTAAGAGTATATTTTTTCTTTTTAAATTTGAAGGCCCTAAAAATTTGGGGGCCTAAAACAATTGTTTTAGTTGCTTATACTATATAGTCGCATCTGACTATAAGTTAAACTAACATTTGTTGTTCCGATGATGCTACTAAAAAATATTAATTTAAAAATAGTTTATCTAATGAAACTATGCTATATGTGATATCATTGGGTAATTGTATATTTGTATTATACAGTAAAGATTATATCTTAAAGTAACAATAGAAATCAAATTGTTCATTTTAAGAATGGGTTGCACCTTCAATCATAAAATTATTTGAAATCATTTCAGATTTCAAAGAAAAAAACTTAATTTCAGTCTACGTATTTTTTTTTTAATTACAATAAATAAGAATCAATGACATTAAATGATAATCAATGACGGTCACTATATATTCAATGTTGGTTTTATTTTTTATTTTCAAATTACCGATTTTATTACAAGGTTAGCTTAGTATCTAGAGTTAATAATAGAGAGACAACAACAAATTTTTTTATTCTAATAAAAAAGTAACTAAAAGTGACAACTGACATCACATTCATTTTAACCAAAATTTTCCTGCTCTTTCTCTTATTATATAATTAACTACCCGTGTAACACACGGATTGAAAAAATTAAAGTAAAAATAAATATAAATTACTAATTACTATTAATAAATCTGTAATATATGCACATGTGAAGATAGATTAAATAAACGTGTATACATATAATTACATGAAACAATTAAATACATAGAAAATAATATTAATGTTTAAAATTTTTCAAAAAACTTTTTTGTATACAAATTTTTAATCAGATTCAGTCACAATTTGTCAAACTTAAGAAATTATCTTTTTTTAGAAAGTTCTCCTGTATCATAGTGCCTTGTAATTAAAAATATAAAAATTAAAGATACATATATATATATACTAGCTTTAGTAAACCCGTATATTACACGGGTTGAATAAATAAAATATTTAATATAATAAAAATTTATTAATTATAAAATTATATTCTAAGATAAGATATGATTGAAATTATATACGAGTAAAACTATAAGTAATAAAATAAAAATATCAAGGTTTTAAACTTTTTCCCAAAAAAAAAAAGTAAAATATTTTGTTTTAAAACAAACTGTATTAAAAAATATCATTTTTAAAATGTTCTTTTTATAACCTTCAATTTTAATTTTTTTGGTACATAAAAATTTGTTTTCTAATAACACTAATTTTAAAATATTTTATATTTTTAAAAAAGTTTGATGTTTTGGAAAGATTTCTTATTTTATAAAAATTTGTTTCTTTTGAAATAATAGTAACAAAAAGATCTATTTTTTAATTTATTAAAAAACTATTTTTAATCTAAAGAAAGTTAAATAATATTATTAGTAATTAAGGTAATTATAGAGAGAGAGAGTCGGGAAATTTTGATGAGATAGAATGTGTTGTTACCAGGTGTTCTCCATAATAACTATTTTATTAGATTAGAAATATAACTAAAGGAGACACATGGCAGCATTATATTCTTTCTTACTAAAAATACTTTTTAATAAATTAAGAAGGACTTTTTTATTAATTTTATTTATAAATAATCAATTTTTAATAAAATAAGATTTTTTTTTAAAATTCAAAATATTTTAAAATTGATGTTTTTTAAAAAGTAAAATATTTATAAATAAAAAATAATTAAAATTGGGAATTATAATAACGAAATTTTTTAAAATGGTTTGTTTTGAAACAAAATGTTTAGTTTTTTTAAACAAAAAAGATTAAAAAGTTAATATCATAGTTTATTACTTATAGTCCTTACTCGTTAATATCTAGCGTAAATATAGTAATGATTAGCTTTAGTAAACCCGTGTGTTACATGGATTGAATAAATAAAATCAAATATAATAAAATTTTATTAATTATAAAAAGATATTTTAAGATAAGACATGATTAAAATCTTCCTTATTATAAATAGAATGAAAATTTTTTTTCATAACAAACGTTTGAAAAAATATCATTTCTAAAAACTTTTTTATTATAACTTTCCATTTTAATTTCACTTTTTTAAAACCACTAATTTTAAATTATTTCGTATTTTTAAAAAAGATTAATGTTTTAGAAAAAAATTTAATTGTATAAAAATATTTCTTTAGAAATAAAATTCATAAAAAGATATATTTTCTTATTTAGTTACAAAATTATTTTAATCTAAAAAAATTTAAATAATATTATTAGTAATTAATAAAATTATTTAATAGGAGAGAAAAGCGGGAAAATTTTGGTGAGAAAAAATGTGGTGATAACATGTGTCCCTCATATATAATGTTTTATTAGAGAAGCAAGATAAGATATGTTTTACAAGATAAATATTAAAAAAAAAAAAAAGGATAGCAATTTAATTAGTTGAACAACACATCCTCCTCAACCATAATAAGCTTAATAAAGTAAGTTTCTATTATACATAGATTGTCTTCATAAACGAATCACACGAATCTTGATTGTATAATCACGACATGATATGTCAAGTTACTTTAAAAAGTTATTTATGATACTGATGATGTCCCGTTGAACAATATAAATTGATAGTTTATCAATAATATATAAACTAGTATACATAAATAAAAAATAAATGAAGTGAAGGTTATGGTCGTAGAACAAAAGATATTAGTATTAAAGTTTAACATCAAAAACTTGTTTTTTAAATCTAAGTGTATGTAATATTGTAATTGAATGTATAAGGAAATTAGTCGAATATAATTATTGTGTGTATAATAGAGAAGTAAGAGAAGTTATTCATGCATAATACATATATTTTTTATGCATAGAAAAAAATCTTTTTATAGAATTATCAATGATTTTGATAGTGGAAAAATAATATTCAGAAAAAAAAAAAAGTTGTTGTATATGTAATAAAATAATTGTATAATAATATCTAATGTAGACAAATATTTTACGATATTGTTGAAACAAAAAACATTTTAAAAATCCAAAATTATAATTCAAAAATCTTGGATTGATTGTTATTATTGGAAATTAAAATTTATGAATTACATATGCTTTGTTTTAATATTCAAATTATTAGTTTTAAATTTCAAATTTCACCTAATATAGTTAATTATTTTTAGATAAAATCTTGGATTAAACTGCAGATTAAATTTAAAATTTTAAGTTTTTAATTTACATTTTAATCATTAAATTATAAATTCTAATTTTAGAATACTATTAAATTAGACATTTAATACTCTTTAAATAGGTTCACGAGTTTTCTTTTAAAATCACATTGCTAATAAAACGTCACATGGCAAGCGTATGATATAAAGGTGCCATGTGGCAACACAATGGTTAAAATTATGTCACGTGTCTGAACCCCTTTCATTTATTATATACTAGGTTAGTACGCCGTGTATTACGCGGATGAATAAATAAAATATTAAATAAATATTAGTAAAAAATTATTAATTATAAAATGATATTTTTAAATATGATATGATTGAATTTACGTATTATTAAATACTATAAGTAAAAACAATGATATTATTTTCTTTGAACTTTTGTTTTATATTTTTTAAATCTAAAAAAATTAAAAAAATTCGTTCAAAATCAAAATGTTTTAAAAAATGTCAATTTCTAGAAATTTCTTATTGTAACTTTGAATTTTAATTTTTTTATGGTTCATAAAAAATTTAATTTCTAAAAACATTGATTTTAAATATTTTGTATTTTTAAAAAAATTTCGATATTTTAAAAAATTACTTATGTTATACAAAAGATTGTTTATTTAAAAGTTACATTTATAAAAAGAAGTCTTTTTTAATTTATTAAAAACTTATTTAATCTTAAATTAATTAAATAATATAATTAGACAATTAGTAGTTAATGTAAATATTTAATATGAGAGAGAATCGGGAAAATTAGGCTTAGGGGGTCTAATATAATGACAAGTGGCAAATCAAAACCTTCTTTTATTATAGATACTAGGTTAGAGCCCATGTAATACATGGGTGGAAAAATTAAAACATGTTAAAAGCATTAGTTTTATAAATATTTTATTTTTTAGATGTTATTATCTATTGGTAAAATAAAAATATAATATATATTTAAAAATTAAAACAAATAATAAAATTAAAAATTATTACGCTATATTTAAAGATAAAATATGTCTGAAATCATATAATTTAATATGTATTAATAAGTTATTGTAATAATAATATATATATTTTAAATGTTTGATAGTTTAATTTACTTATTTAAAATAATTATCATTTAATATGAGAGAGATAAGAAGCATAAATATAGATATGTTTGTTTTAACATATTTTAGTAAAAAAGGAAAGTCAAATTAATTCTTATTATAATTTTTGTATTTATTATGAGAGAAAGACGGGAAATAAATTTTTTGATATGCTAGAATGATGACACGTGTCTTAAAAAACCTTTTTTTATTATAGGTTATTGAGTAGATTAGTAACTCGTGTATTACACGGATTGAATATATAAAATATAAAATAATTAGTAATAAAAATTTATAAATTATAAAACCATATTTGAAGATAAAATATGATTATAATTGCATATCAATAGCTACTTTAAGTAAATAAATAATAATTTATTTTTTTTAAACTTTTATTTTATAAAAAAATATGGGTTTTAAATATTTTGTTTTAAGAAAAATAAACACGAAAAGTTATAGTACGATGTTTTAATAAAACAATTATACTATTTTTTTTAAAACTCATGTTTTTAATTATTCTGGTTATTTTAATAAAATTACTTTTCAAAATTTTCATATTTTTTATAATTTTTTTAATCAAGGACCGATTTAATATATTTTGTTTCAAAAAGGTTTAGTGTGTTAAAAAATTTCATATCATATAAAAATTTTGTTTTTTTATGATCTTTATGTTAATAAAAAGATGTGATCTTTGATTTCCTTAATAAAGTTTAATTTTAAAAACATAGCTTGATTTTAAAAAATATAGATGAGAGAGAGAAATGTATCAACTAATAAAATTGATTTTTATTAAAAGAGAGAAATTAGTTTGAGCGTTTAAATTATTATAATACCTTTTTGGAGGGAAAATGAAATGAGATTGTTTAAAATAATAACAAGTGTCAAAATGATGGTTTGAGAGAGTGACAAGTGGCAAAAAAACATTATTTTATTAAATACTATAGATATAGATTGCCTTAATTACTAATAATATTTATTAACTTTTTTAAAATTAAAAATATTTTTATTAAATTAAGAAATAAATCTATTTATTAATGTTATTTATAGATAGATAAATTTTTATAAAATAAATTTTTTTTTCTAACACATAAGTTTTTTTCTAACACATAAATTTTTTTAAAAATATGAAATATTTTGAAATTAATGTTTTTAAAAAGTAAATATTTTATAACTAAAAATAACTAAAACTAAGAGTTATATTAAGAAATTTCTATAAATGACATTATAAATACGGTTGTTTTGAAACTTAAAAATAAAAGTTTAAAAATTGATATCATTATTTTATTACTTATAATTTTTACTTATACGTAGTTTTAATCATATCTTATCTTAAAATATCATTTTATATTTAATAAAAATTTATTGTATTTAATATTTTATTTATTCAACCCGTGTAATACATGAGTTTACTACACCTAATAAGTCCTATACAAAGATACAAATAAGTCTTTGTAGATTTATGAATTTGTGTTATTTAAATTACTTATTTTTACGTAAATTAATTCATATATCATCCCAAAATATTGTCAAATGATTCTTAAATATTTATTACTATATATTAAAATTTTATATATTTAACTCGGACAGAGTTTTCATTTAACAATTACTTAACAACCAATTGCCTAATGACAACTATTTTTGACCAAATAAGTGCTATTGGATTTTTATTTAACAATTACTTAACAACCAATTGCATAATGACAACTAGTTTTCATTTAACAATTACTTAATAAACATAATTGCAGCCCAAACATGGATAAAAAATATAGTAATCAATAAAAACTAAAGAGTTATTGGATTTTTATAATTTTAATTATCATTTATTAATCGAGATTAATTCCAACTCTTTATATGTTTACAGTCACTCACAACTTTAAATTGATTTTCTTTCAATAATCTCTTACTAACTGATAGTTAACCTCAGTTTGATTTTTTTATGAAATGAAGCCAACTTTGAGCCATTTTTCAACTTCGTCGGTGCTCAGCCTCTGTTAGACATGTTTTTCGGTGTCTAGCCACCATCTTAACCTTAAATTTACCTCCAACAAATCAAGTGGTTTAGATTAGAAGGTGGATCTTGATGGTTTACAAGTCGCAAAAGTTTCAGATTGATATACCTGATGGTTGATTTGAACTTTATGATTAATGTTTTGGCCATAAAGGAGTGCAAATCATCACAAAAACTAACGGTATTAATTTTTAGTTAGTAAGAATTGTTGTAGGAAAATGAACTCAAAGTTGGTAGTTTTTGTAAATATTTTTGAGTTGTGATTAATCCCGAACTATAGATAAAAGTTTAGATTATTAAAATCCAATAACACAAAACTAAAAACAAACATGTAAATACAACAGGTGTTTCTAGAAAATGAATTGCATCTTTCATGCCGTCTCCTTGTATATATAAATATATAAATAAAAAACAAAAACATGTAATACAATAGAATATTTCATTCTCTAAGAAGTGACAATAGAATTTCTCTCTGTGTAATTCTTGCCATTGTTTTTTCTGTAATAAATCCACATTGTTTTCTCTGTATTTAAACAACAAAACCACAAAGCAAGATCAACAAGGACCATAAAGTTAACATATTCCCACATCTCCCTTTGAGCAGAATGTCACATGACACGCCCATGCCTATGCCTAATAACACCATGGATGACATGAGCATGATGCACATGACCTTCTTCTGGGGCAAAGATGTAGTCATGTTGTTTGATGACTGGCCTAATGGCAGGTTAGGTATGTACATCTTGGCTTTAGCTCTTGTGTTCATTGTCGCTATTGTAATTGAGGTTCTCACTGGTTTCTCTACCATCAAGACAAGAGCAAGTCCATTCCTTAGCACGTTGGCTCAGGCTGTGGTTTATGGACTCCGCATCGCTCTTGCATACCTGGTTATGTTGTCTGTGATGTCATACAATATTGGTATTTTTATTTCTGCGGTGGTGGGACATGCATTCGGGTATTTTCTAGTGAAGTATCGGGCTGCTTTGATAGCCAATTCACTATGATTTGGTATAATAGCTTACCAGAAATTTGGCTGAGAGTTTATAAAAACAAATTGGTTTTTCTTTTCATAATCACTTGTTTGTTCGAAATAATATGCACTTTAAGATTTGAAATGGCCGGTGTATGAGTTTGTAGGGTTATTTTTTAATGTTTGAAGAAATTATGATGGTAAGTTGGTAACTGTATGTTAATGGTAAATAGGTCTAAATGACTTTTTGGGATATGTTTAATAAACTGTTTCTGATAATTTACTAGAGAATATGTAGTTAATTAAGTTATAGATTTTTGTTTGGAAAATAATGCATCACTGCTAATAAGCTATTTGATAGAGTTTTTAACCGTTTAATCTAATGCAAGATTTTCAATTAATTTTTACATGTTTGCTCAATAATAATAGTAGAAAGATGTTAATAGAGTTCAGCACACTACTACAGAAAAAGCTTTTTGCCAAAGACAAAGCCATTTGCAAAGATTGTGGCGCGGAAACACTAGAAAATGTCGGAAGTTTAAACTTGATTAGTGAATTTGTTAAAATTATAGGATTGAAGACGGGAGTCAAGGAAAAGAAAGAGGAAATGATGTAAGAAAATCATAAAGAATTTGGCTAAATATTTTATGTGATTGAATTTTTATATTGTTTATTAAATTAGAATTTATTGTTAGAGTTTTAGGAAAGTATTTATTTGTTTATTTGATATACGTCTATTGAGTTTTTATGTATTAGCCTAGGGATAAAGTTATAATTATAGTATAAATAGAGGTGTAGAGTTATTATAATTTTTGTGGTCTTGTTCAAATAGAGAAGTGATCAAAAGAGAATTTATTTTTTTGGTGAGAACTTTAAGAAACAAAGTGATCCGCTAGTTTTTATGACAAAATGCTAATTAACAAAAATATAATAAAAAAATTATAAAACAAAAAATAAAATAAAAATAAAAAAATAAAAAACACAAAAATATTTCTCTAGCTTCCCTCTTTCATAAAAAAATATAAAAAATAAAAAAAAATTCTCATTTTTTTACGAAATTCATTTTACACATGTGTGATACCGGATTTACACATGTGTAAATTCGATATTACACATGTGTATAAGCAGATTTACACATATGTAAATAACGAATGAATATTTTTAAAAAAAAACTATATCAATATGTTAAGCGTTGAATAGATAAAGATATACTAAAATTAATGGTGAATTGTTTTGAAAAAAATGATATCGTGAAAAAAAATTATGAACATTTTAAAAAAAGGAAAAATAGTATGTGATTTGCATTTGATAAGAAATATGTGACTAATATTAATTGTAGAGTTCTCACAAAAAAAATGATTATCAAAATAACACTACCCTGTTAATACAATATTTATAGTTGAGACAACTTGTCTTTTAATTCAGTGTGTGTTCGTATGTTGTTTTTATATTCTCGTATTGTTTACAACTTTACGCGGCTCCGAAGATGGGACATATACCAGCAGAAAATCAATAATTATCACATAATATAATCTATAGACAATATCACAATAATAAACCACTCAAATATCCAAGAGAAGAAATTTTTAAAGAAGTCTCGGTCCTCGGTAATTAGTTAGTGATACTCTTCGTCAATATCCCCTCAGTTAGGGATCTAAATGAGCCAATCTGAGCCGAGCCGAGCATAAGCTCACCTACGCTCCGGCTCGGCTAGTTTTGATTAAAGAGAACTTGTGCTCGAGTAAGTCTTGTTTATAGCTTTATTTATGAAGCTCGAGCTACGTTTGGGCTCGGATAGTTTATTATTTAATTTTTTTTTATGTTTTTATAATTACTTATGTATATATATATATATATATATCACTACTAAAAATGACTATTTGCGACCGCAAAGTGGTCGCAAAACAGTCAGAAAACATTTTTGTGACTATTTTTTGCGACCAAACATTGTCGCGACTAATTTTGCGACTAAATATTTTAGTCGCATACTTAATTACTTATTGACTAGTTTTGAGACTAACTATTTAATACCTTAAACATATAATTTATTAATAGAATGCTTGTTTAGACTCACAAGCCAACTGATCAATCTCGATATGTGAAGCTCGGTCTCGAGCTCATTTTTCAAATAAGCCAAAATATGAGCTTGAACTCGAACTCGTGTAAGTTCGGCTTGTTTCAAGCTTTAGGGAGACGATCACAAGTAGCCTCGAGCCGAGTTAATTAGTTTACACCCTCACCCTCATCCTCAATAACATCCATCACTAAAGGCCATGTTTTCCAAAGAAGCATCATCTATGGATTACCAACAACTACCATTTTAACCAAAGGATTTTCGTTAACGGGTTGAGTTCAAATGAAAAATAATATTAACATTTGATACAATAAAAACAATGATTCGTATTTTTTTACTTTTTATACACACGCTCCAACAAAAGTACAACCTTTTATTTTTTTATTCAAAAGTATATGAGCAATTGATTTTAATGTATCAAAAATGAAGATTTAATTTATTGGTTTTTTATAATTTCTTTTAATTAGATTTTATAGTGAAATCAACCCACGTGATTTCTTATTAGATTTTAAAAGCTGCAATTAAGTAATACTTATGTAAATGATTAATTCAAATAAGCTACTTCATTCTCATTTGACGGTTCATTCCTTGGAGCATCTCTGATGCAAGTATGTAACAACATACGGAAAGTGACGAACGTGGGTCACCGAGACCAACCAACGGATGTCGTTCTCTACACATTTTATATCTTTTTAATATAATAAAAAGGTGATTTGATTTGACACATATCAACATCATATTTTTCATAAAAATTTTTTCCGTTTATATCTCATATTAAATAATTATATTAATTATTAATAATATTATTTAATTATTTTTTAGATTCAAAATAGCTTTAGATAAATTTAAAAAAAAAGATCCTTTTATTAATGTTATTTCTAAAGAAATAATTTTTTTATAAAATAAGAAAATTTTATAAAATATAAAACTTTTTTAAAAATACGAAATACTTTTAAATTAGTGCTTCTAAAAAGTGAAATTTTGATCGATTTTCTATTACTTATAATTCTTACTCGTACGTAATTTAAATCATATTTTATCTTAAAATATCGTTTTATAATAAACAAATTTCTTTTTATTTTATATTTAATTTATTCAACCCGTGTGATACACGGGTTATCAAAACTAATATGTACATGTTTATGTTGATATGTAGTGTATTAAACTAAACAAATAAAAAAATAAATCAAAAACATTAGTTAATATTGCAGCATTGATTATTTTAATAAAGGGGGCGGAATTGTCCTGGATGTGAATAATGGGGAGAAACAAGGAGTTGAGGTTGGCGGTGATGATTGGTGGTGGAGGTGATGAAGTGTGGTTGTGGATTTGGCAAAACCCAGTGAATATAAAGTAGGTCAAGAGAATAACAAAGAATAGAAGAAAGGGTGAGCCTGGGAATTAGACCAGGGGAAAACAAGAAACATCACCCTTCGATTTAAGAATAACTAGGAGGTCATGGAGAAGTTGGTGAAATCAGGACCACTTTGTGTCCCCTAACTATTTATGAAGCACTTCTAGACTTGGAGAACGGGAGAACAAGTGGAACATTGATCACTGATCTTGCAAGGTTATATTTCATCCCCTGAAAAAAATTATAGCAAAACACCAAATATGCACACTTGAATAACTGTTAGAAACATATAAATTACATAAACACAACCGTTACATAAAACTTTTTTGGTTTTGGCCAACAGATCTTTCTAATTTAATAAAAGTATAAATAAAGCGGACAGTTAGCAGCATCACATTTCTTATCACCAAATTTTTCATGATTTTCTCTCCTATTTAATAGTTACTATAATTTATTATAATATTATTTAATTTTTTATAAAGTAAAAATACTTTTTAATAAATTTAAAAAAATATTTTTATTAATGTTATTTATAAAAAAATAATTTTTTTAAAACATCAAATATTTTATAATTGGTGTTTTTAAAAAGTAAAAATTTCATAAAAAATAAAAATAATTAAAACTAGGAGTTATAATAATTATTTTTTTTTAAAAAACGTTTGTTTTAAAATAAAATGTTTAGTTTTTTTAAATAAAAAATTTTTAAAAGTTAATAACATCATTTTATTACTTATAACCTTACTAATACGTAATTTCAATTATATTTATCTTAGAATATTGTTTTATAATTAATAAAGTTTTATTTTATTTAATATTTTATTTATTTAATTCGTGTAATACACTGGTTACTAGAGCTAGTATATATATATATATATATCCTATTTAAATAAAATATTAATACTTAATAATTTTGATTTATTATTTATAAAAATAACAACTTAAGCTTTATTCTATTGAGAATAACGAGACAACTAACAAGTAAGCAATGAGCTGAGTTGAATTTCGCTCGGGCTCTGTTTGTTTACAAATGAGCCGATTCAAAACAATCAAAACAAACTATTTCACTGCTATTTTCAAGCAACATGAGTGGCAAACTTTTCGAACTGTACTACTACACATCTCTCTCTCTCTCTCTCTCTCTCTCTCTCTCTCTCATCTAGTCTTTTCCTCACACAACCTAACCAAGATTGTCTGTCCCCGTGACAAAAAGCTCCCTCGTCTACCTATCCATAAGCTCTCTCTCATTGTCACATGTAAGGCACAATCAGCTGCACTAGAGATGCTCTTCAAGCTACAATACAATAAGAACTCTCAAAACTTTGGCCGGCAAGCATTCTGATTTAATTAATTGTGAAAATTTAATAAATAAATTGACATAAAATTTTAAAAAATTCTAGATTTTTTCATTAATGCCATAAGCATTCACCTTGGACATATTTAGCATGAATCAGCTTTATATAAGCTTCCCACGAACAAATAAGATAATAAGATATATTATTACCCTGGAAAAGAAGATGATCATTTCACTTCATAGGTGCAAGTTACTATATTTCACAAAAAAAAATATGACAAGAATGATAAAAACATAAAGACCAAATTGACAAAAAAAAATCAAAACTAGGAATATACAATACTAAAGAATTCACATATGTATGTAGAAGGGAGAAGCTAGGATACTCTTTTTCTAGATTTCGTATAGTCTTGGATATCTTTGTGAATCAACGCATAGATCTCTTTTTGCGTATATAAAAAATCTTTAGAGTCAAATTAAGAACATTTTTAAAAGTGAAATTTGTATAAAAAGGTCAAAATGTAAATCTTAAAACAAACTAAATAAGTCCTTTATATGGGGTCGAACTATTGCAACAAACAATTGGAGCTCTTCGTGAAAAAGATGACAACTAACTATTATAATTGTCAAAACTATCTATAGCCGACATTTATAATAGTTGAAACATCATTATTTGTAACTAAGTTACTACCAAGCATCAGTAGCAACAAAGTCACTACTAGTCTCTGAACCATCACTTGTAACTTTTGTTAGCAACTATAGTTCCTACCGAAACTCACAATTACTACGAATCTAGTTCCTATTGAAGATCAAAGTTACTATTGATAACCAATGTTTCTACCAAAACTCTTTAGCAACTTACTATTGTTTTATCATTTCTCTTTAAACATCAAAATCATGTAACTCTTTAACCATCTATATAGTCCGGACAACGTGATCCATGCCATGGGCTTTGTCCTTTGGAGCCCACCACTGCTAATGCCCCTTGGAGCACACCTTAATTTGTATTCATTTAATTAAAGACAGATTTACATTTTTTTAACTTATTTAATCATAACCGTTGATCAAATTAATCATTGGTTATTATTAGTTCTGTTGGTTCTGAAAGTAAAGTAAGTTCTATAAAAAAACTAACCACACACACATATATAGTGGTCGGTTAATATACAAAGTGTAATTTTGTGTGAAGCGTAGGGGTAATTTCGTACACGCCACAATTACGCATATAAGGTGAATAATTACGCAAGTGATATTAATAATTACTCAAATAACTCTAGAATTCTTGTCCTTTGAGCCTAACGTATGGTACTGCTAGAATTCTATCATTGTTTATAGTAATCTGTTTGGTTCTTGCTTTGTAAGCATTTAAGTGTATGTGGTTTTAAGTAGGTGTTTGGCAGCCCGACCAAAAATTGTTGCAAGAATGCTGTCCATTTTGTCAAACTGTAGCAACGATTAATATCTGTAACAATAGTTGGTGAGAGTTGAATTTGGCTCTTATAGATCAATCTAAAAGTATGTACTTACATGTGGGTTGGAGAGTCATAGTTAGCATTAAAGGTGTAGAAGAACTCTTTGTCGGCAGTTGTGTAGTGCCACCTTTATCGGCAGTCATATAAGTCATTGTTGCGTGGATAGTAAATGTGTGCCCTTGTGTTTACATTTGTTTTAGTCTCTTTCTTGTAATATCCAGTCCCTCATACCACCAATATTGTTCGCTTTGCTCGCGAGAAGCTCACGGATTTGCTTTTGGTTGCCCGGGTGAAAACTTCCCTAGGAGGTCACCCATCACTTGATTGCTCCCACCTGAGCACGCTTAGCTGTGGAGTTCTGCTCTCATCCACAGCCAATACGCTCAAAACGCGTTGGTGATATTAGAGGCAGGACATTCCTTATGCATTTGTCCGCACCACGATGGTCGGAGTATCTCGACTTGTGTGCCTCGTTCATGACCAGGTTTCGCACATTTTTCCACTTAGGTACCCATATACGATCTACGAAGTAATGCACACCATCCTCCTTGCAACCCATTTGCTTATCCAACCCACGAAACTTTCCACTTGCAACATTCTTCTCCTTTAGTGCCTCACCCTACGCATTAACATCTGAGCCTTTAGACTTAATTGTATGGTCATTCCTAAAGCTCATGTATGTAAGGTTTTATCTCATTCCTTTCGACTCAATGAATCAGCCATCACATTTGCCTTTCCCGGATGATACCGAATATCAAAATCATTGTCGCTGAGCAGCTCAACCCATCGCCTCTAACATGTGTTCAATTCCTTTTGTTTAAAAATATGTTGAAGACTCTTATGATAGGTATAGATGAGACCTTTCAATCTGTACAGGTAGTGCCTTAAAATCTTGAGTGCAAACATTACAGTACGTAATTCCAAATCATGTGTTGTATAACTTAACTCGTAATTTTTAAGCTGCTGAAAGGCATAAGCAATCACTTAAAATTTTTTTTTTTCATTATAACGAAACCAAGTCCTTGATGTGACTTGCCATGAAGTATCACCGAAAAGAATAGTCAATATTGACATGTTACACAACTTATCCTTTAATTGTTTGAAATAGCCTCTTCTCGCTTGAATCCCCAATTAAATTTCCTACTTTTTTTTTTTTTTTTTTTTTTTTTTTTTTTTTTTTTTTTTGTGTTAGCATTGTTAACGGTTGGGCAATCTTTGAGAAATTTTCCATGAACCGTCGTAGTATCCGGCCAACACCAAGAATTGCCAATTTTCGAAAGGCATATTAGGCGTATCCCATTTCTTAACCGCTTGGATATTTTAAGAATCACCGTGAATCCACTTCTCATTAATTACGTGACCTAAAAACTTCGCTTTTCGCAACCTGAACTCACACTTGGAGGATTTGGCGTAGAGTTTTTTTTTTCTTCTTCCAACAACTTCAGTATCACCCTCAAATGTTGCTCGTGCTTTTCTTTTGACCGTGAACAAACGAGGATATCATCTATAAACATGATTACAAACTTATTTAAATACGACTTGTATACTCGGTTCACCAAACCCATGAATACCGCTTGAGCGCTTGTCAGACCAATTGGCATTACTAAGAACTCGTGATGCCTACCGTTAGTCCTAAAGGCTAACTTGGATCTGGTCTTCTTGAATCATCGACTGATGATAACCTGACAGAACATCGATCGTTGAGAATTACGTTGCTCTTTACAATTGCTTGAATAGGTCAATGAATCCTTTATCGTAAACGTTCTGGTAATTGCCTCGATAATTCTTGCATCTTCGACGGTGCTAACCGATAGGGTGTATTTGCAACAAAAGTAGCTCTAGGGGTCAGATCACACTGAAATTATACTTGACGGGGAGGGGGTAATCTTGTTAAGTCATAAGGAAACTCCTCGAAAAGAAAACCCGTACAATAGGGATATCCTCTAACTTCCTTTCTTTTGTCTCTTTTTTTTTACCACCACATACGCTAGAAATGTGTGACCTTGCTTCTTTATGGATCGACAAGCCTTCATGCAAGAAATGAGTCTCAAATTATTTCTTGGTCTCTACTTTTCCCATAAAACTATCTCAGCGCCATGCTTCGATAACCAATCCATACTCACTACTACATCAAAACTTCCCAATTCAAATGACATTAAGTCTAGGTTAAAAGAATGGTCTTCTAATACTAGGGTGTAACCTCTAGTTACTTCTCTAGCCTCCACTAATCTACCATTTGTCATTATTACTAAACATTTGAGGCTCATGCCAATTAAAGGAACAAACTCGAAAGAAACGAGGCTATTATTCGCTCAAGTATCGATCAACATAGAAACATAATGATTATTGAAGGTATGGATACCCATAACGACATTTCACGTGATGTATTACCTTGATTTACAAAATCTTTATTTCCATAATTTCACTGTTCTTAATTCCCGGCTATAGCCATTTCGTAATTCTGATTGATTCCAACTTGTCCTAGTATCTGACTTAGCCTAGGGCACATGTTATGGTAATGGTCGGGAATCCCACCTTCATAGCATCCACGTTTAACGCATGCTGGTTTAATCGCATCAACCGACTTAGGTATGTTCACAACATTGACCATCTTATCTACCTTACCACTAGGTTGCTTGTTCGACTCTCCAACTTCTTTCTACTACTCACTAGATTTTCCCAATGTCCCTATACATATCATCTCATAAGTCAAGCTATCTGCCTTCAGCATTACAACAATTACTATCTTTAAAATCTAATAACTAATCCCTAGATGTACCTCTCAATCCTATTTGGTCTTAGTGTCACAAGGTATGACACCAACCTTGCCAACTCATTGTGTTTATCAGTATGAGGAGCATTACCTGACACCAGCATTACACGATTCAAGAATCTCAATTCTAACTTTTGCATCTCGTTTATTAGGCAGTAACCCTCAGTCACCAAAGCTTTAATCTCATCACAAGTCATGGCTATCGCAGCCTCCCTACGTCAAGCTTGAGCTTGGATATTCTACCATGTTAGTGTTTTACCCACTAGTGAGAAATCAACATACTTCATCTTCGAGTTTTCAGCATAGTTGTTTATACCCATTATAGTTTTCATTGTTCTCAATTCGACGGGTCAAGCCTACAATTCCCCTTTTTCTGTCATACTCTTTTGACTATCATGTCAAGAATCCCTTGAATGTACAACCAATCCTTTTAACTTATCATTTCCACCATTTCATATTCCAATTAATCAAGATCATCACATAGCCCAGTTCAAGCACATCCTTAGTATACCGGTGATGTTTATATATAGGGTTTCCCGCAGCGTTCCCACCACATCCACGTTATACCGAGGACAATGCTTGAACTGGTTACGTGACAGCTGATTACTCCATCAAAGCATAATGATAGAACGTTTAAACTACTAATGCTCTAAGTTTTAAGATCAATCTATTGGACAAGGTAATAGATGTGTAGTGAGTAGCATCACTCTTCTGTAACTCTTCAAAGGCCATGTACATTCCAACCAAATAGTCAATTGTATAATTTTTGAAATGCTAAAGGAGCAACGTCTCATTGGGACTAGGACTAATGTCATAACATGAATCCCATGAACGTTCCAGGTAGATTAGAACTTATATGAGGGTAAAGATGATAGATGTTTTTGTACCATGAAAGAAGTATTATCAGGACTGAGACTCTAGTGTCCCAAGGTATAGAAAGAAAGATTTGTACTAACTATGACCGTTATCTCAAGGCAGGGTTTGCTAGACTTTGCATGCACTGCAAAATGCAATTACGTGTGCACCCGTGATTGAAATTTGCTTTGCATGGTCAACCCTAGCTTATCCCACCCAAGTTAAATCGTCTTGTCAAGTACATAGTGTTATCCATGATTGAAGTTTCAAGGATATATAAATTAACCTTGAGTTAATTAGCCGGAGATGTATTATGGAAACAATTGAGAAAGAATTGGCTTAGGAAAAAAACAGTCAGAGGAATCCATTTAGCATAGCTAAGAATCCGATAGAGTAGTCATCTGCCTTGAGTACATCGTATCTCTTGTCTTCTGGTTTCTTGTTAGTCAACGTGTTCGTCTTCCGAGATTCAACCCAACAAGTTGTAAACAAGGGCGTCTATAAAAATGTGACACCAACGAATGTACAAAATAAAGGTTGGCTTAACAACCTAAGTCCTTTAAAGAATTCTTATAACAACACCTCAATCCAAACCAAAAATAAGTCAATTACCCGACAAGAGGATGCGCTTATCGAATGCTTTCTTAAGGTGTAAATAGATAATCCAATGACCACAATTTCCCAAATAAGTATAACAATAATAGCATGTAGATAGGGTACTAAGCATAGCCAATAATGCACTTATAACATTCACATGTATATCATTGCACACATTATCCTATTATGCATACTACATGTAGGTACTTAGGTTATAGTCTAGGTTGAGTGTTCCACCTAATTCTCTATAACCAATGGCTCTGATACCAATCTGTCACACCCCCGCTTATAGCGGAAACACGGGGACGTAACGGACGGGATCGTCATAACACATTGATATTTAATAGAGATGCATTAAATGATGAAAAACCAACGTGTCATGACGTCACCCGGCACAAATGGAGACTTGTGTCGCAGCTAGTCAATTCCACGACAAACATAGTCAAATAAGCATAATGAATTTGAATCCCACAACCCGGGAACAAGTAAAGGTAAACATGCCCAACAAAGATAATATAAAACTAGCACAATTGCTTGAAACGCTAGAGCAAGTCTAAAATGTATTTCTTAAGGTCACCACTAAGGCAGCATCTCTAGCTATCCTCGACGATTATTACCTGAAAAGATATGCTCAAAAAGGTCAACACATGGTAGGTGAGTTCGCAGGTTTAAATAATAAATACAAATTGATGCTGTGTAATAGATTGTAGGACATGAGTGTATACAGTTATAAGCAAGTAATATAACATGTAAACATGAGCATCACAACTAAACCTACGACGTATACACAGATCTTGTCGGAACATATTCACCCTAGGGCCCGTTCCTGGCCACTGTCAGTCCCATTCCTGGCCACTGTCAGTCCCAACTAGTATGTTAACAAACAAGGGTGGGGGTGTCAGCCCAATAGTACTATCAATACCTGTCCGTCGGTTCCACACCGGAATTAAATAGTTGTGAATAAAGAACCACACAGCAACTCATGCATGTACCAGATATATACTTACAAAACAATAAACACAACAGTCCCAAGAATAATTAAATTCACAGCATAAAAAGGGTGAGCATACTTTTCCCCCAAGTTTGTAAACAGTTAAAATGAAAACGGGGCAGCGAAACTCACCTCAAAAGATACGGATGATAATGCAACAAAAGGCTTCTAACAACGCGCGCAAACCCAAGCAATCACACTCCTATAACAATATATAGTTGAACTTGTAATGCTTTTAATAAACGCTATATGCGTTTTGGTATATTTTGGGTCGGTTTGGATTCGACGCGTGAATTCACTCCCAAAGATATATATTTATTTATACCTGTATATATAGTTATTTTGATTTCTTGGTATTTCAACGCAAGGGAGACATATACATATAATTAATTTGAGTACTCCGTTATTTTATATATATATATATATATATATATATATATGGCAAAATAATCGTAATCATTTATTTCTTATATTCATATGCTTTACCCATACTAATTTCCACCTTTATATATATATATATACATGTATATCTTTATCATAATTCCCCGAACACACACACATTTATATATATATATCCCTTTTTTTTTACTATACACACTCACTTACATACTTATATCCATACAAATACTAGACACACATAATTACCAATAGTTAACACACATACCTACATATATATATATATATATATATATATATATATATATATATATATAACACAAACATATGCATATATATATCTTTAACATACATAAATATCACATACACAGCAGCCCATGGCTGCTGTGTTTTCTCGAACACACACACACACACTAATTTACACACATGCACCACATATATACAATACACACACACACTTACGCTTACACACACACACACAACAGCACACATACAAACACACACTAACACATACTACACGCACACACACACAATCGGACATACGCACACACCTGACACCGCCACAACATAACCACGCTCGATCGACCCGCACACGACTCCCGAACCGGATCCAAACGAAACGAAACTAATCGAAACGAATCGAAACGAAACAATCGACGAGTGCTTACCTGCAAAAAAAACGCAACGGGGAGACGATGACGTCCAACGGCAGTGCACGGCACACGGCGACCGGGGCTACTCAGTCGGTGCCCGACGGCTTGGAGACGGTGCACGGCGACGGGGCACGGTGGTGGGGATGTTTTCGATTTAGGTTTTCTTTTTTTTTTTTTTTTTTTTACATATTTATATAATAATAGAATTTACACTTTAAACCCTGAATTATTTAGGAATTAATTCCTTTTAGTTTGAATGATATTTATTTTAACCCTAAACTATATAATTCTATTTTTATTTAACCCAAACTTTTAAAACGTAACGCTTAATGAACCAACTTAAAGTTATATATATATGGGTTATGACGAGACTCATTATAACAATAGTGCGTTCAAGATTTGCGGCGTCGAAAACACAATTTTGATAAGTTATCGTGAATGATAATAATAATAATAATAGTAATATTAATAATAATAATAATAATAATAATAATAATAATAATAATAATAATAATAATAATAATAATAATAATAATAATAATAATAATAATATAATAATAATAATAATAATAATAATAATAATAATATAATAGTAAAAATAATAACAATAATAATTTATATAATATTAATTTAAATTCAATTATCTTATCAATTAGAATTTCACGCGAATAAATAACCATATCAATTTTTATAATTTCAAACATATAAATTTCACAAAAACAATAAATGCATAAGCAAAAGATGATGAGCTTTGAGTTAATTAACGGGATTGAGAGTGACGGATGTCACAATTTGTAACATCCGGCCCCTCATACCACCAATATTGTCCGCTTTGCGCATGAGGAGATTACGGATTTGATTTTGGTTGCCCAGGTGAAAACTTCCTAGGGAGGTCACCCATCCTTAGATTGCTCCCACCTAAGCACAGTTAACTTTGAAGTTTTCCTCTCATGCACAGCCAATACGCCCAAAACGCGTTAGTGATATTAGAGGTAGAACATTCCTTATGAAACAGGAATCTCTCATGTTCACGGCGAATGTGGGATTTGACTAGGGTGTTACATTTCTACACTTGTTTGTTTTATGTAGCAAGGATGGTTTAATATTTACCATTAGTTCATGATTGCCTTTTTAAAGTAGGCAGGACATAGTAGTGATGTTATGCAGACCTTTTGTTTCATTTGCTGGTTTCTTCGGTTATAGAATTTATTAGCATTTTCTCTGAGTTGTTGAACCAAAAACAATTAAATTAGTAATAGCACGGCAACAAAGTTGGTTGAGTTCATAGCAAAAAAAACTCTCCTTGTTGCATATAACAAACTAAAATCCTTTTATATATGTGACATGTCCAGCAAACTAAAATATTTTTATATATGTTATACATGTGTTACGTATAAAAATACGCAGCAAATTATAATCTATAGTTGTCCATACGGTTTCTTAATATTCAATGAGGAATTGGGTTTCTACACTTCTAAGATTGAGGTAGATATTAGTCATGTTTGTTAACTAAAGCTATAGCTTACCTGTTATCAAAGTCTTTGCTGTGAGTGTGTCTTTTTTTTAGTGTATAAAAGCTTCATTTGATTTCTTTACCCATGAACTCTTTTAATCTCATCGTTTTTAAGGCGACAATTATTGTTTTTGTGGATGCCTCGAACGTGGCTCTATGAATTTGTCCAGAAATGCCACAATTTCCTCCCATAGCACGACATTGATATCTTTGTTGCTATAATATCACCAAACTTGAGTCTGTTAGTACATGGAAAATAACTATTCGTTCAAAAACAATTAGTAATTAAGTTTATGGGTAGTTGTCTGTCTTTAATATGTAGCGGGAACCATAATCGAACCTTCAAACACCAAATTACATATTCAAGACAACATCAACCAAAATAAGAAATCCACCTAATAAATATTAATTCATACCTATGACTGTTTGATTCTTTCTCTTTGTTAGAACATAGGTTGAGTCGTTGAGAATGGAATATCGTTGTCGGAGAATCGTTGGGGTGCTACCTTGGCTTGTTTGTTAGAACTCGTGTAGCGCCAGTCTTGTCTATTTTTCGAAGACGCAAGGCCTAATCAGCCTTGTGGTTGTTGGAATCATCTGCCTAGAAACAACTTCAAAAAAGATTACAAGTTAAATCAAAATCTCTAGGGTTTGATTTTGCGGAAGGAGATGACCGACGACTCACCGATGAGAGAAAAAGAGTGAACCTCGGGCAGTGGTGACGAATCACCTATCGTGTTCCTCATCGGCTTCGTGGACCCGTTACAGTCATCATGGTCATATATACATCTGAATTTGCAATCTCATCCCTAGATTTACTTCTTGTATTGATTCCTGATCTAATTATCTCGTCACATTTTATCTTTTTCGTGGCATGAATTCCTGATATTCATCTTATCTCATCTTTCATCTATGAATATCATCTCCTCTTTCTCTCTCATATGGCAAGCAGTGATGGACACGTGCATTGATAAAACTAAACCAAGATTCACAACCATAGATGTACATATAAACGGTTGTGATTTAGAAAAAAACTATTAATCACCTTTCAAATAAACATATAGGTTAATTTAATTTAGTTTTGTTAGTAAGTGTCGAAGGATTTAGATATATGCAAATGTAAGATATCTATTTTTAGTATCTACAAGTTTATAAACATTAGTTATATGTTTTAACACAAGTGTATCACTTTTTTTATATATCTAAATGTTTATAAACATCTATTACTTGTTTTTACATATGGGTAGAAAATTATTTTTTTGTATCTACACATCTATAGACATTTATTGTTTTACTTTTACACATACGTAAAAATTTATTAGTCGATGTACATATATATAAAAAATTTACATATTTACATATATGTAAATAGTTGGTCCATTTGAGGATATGCGTATATGCAAATAGCGTATAACTATGGGTTTGAAAAATAAAAAAAAAATATTATAAAATTTACACATATGTAAATAACTATTAGTTTAAAATATGTATAACGAATATGAACATTTGCATATGTAAATAATATGAAATTTACATGATTGTAAATAATATGAAAAAACATAAATGATTTTTATGAAATTTACAAACATATAAATAGTATGAAACAAAAAAGCAAAATTTTATCATATGTAAATAGTATGTAGGAAATAATAAATTTTCACATATGTAAATAGTACGAAATTTACGCAACTATAAAATCATAAAAGTTAGAGAGATGAGAGAGGAAAGAGAACACATAAATTAATTTAATTTTAATTGAAGAGAGAAAATTTATTATTTTACTATTATGTCATTTTCATTAATTTTTACTTATTTAATTTGATTCAAATTTACATTTTATAACCTATTAAATCATAAACATTAATCAACTTAATCAATGGCTATTATTGGTTTTGTGAAAAAGGTTCAAATAAAACCTTTTTCTTATTGTGAGAACCATTTAACATATTTTGATCCATTAATTATTTCCCACTAATTTACTAAACTTCCACTTGCCATAAATTACTTCAAAGTCAATTTAAAATAATACCTCACTTAAATCAACCTTGAATTTTGTAGAACCTACACTTAATCACTAATCATCCAACTTACGTTACTTTCGTTTAGCAGAGGACTGAACTTGATCACTTCCAGAACCATTTTAGCATATAATGAATCAAACTAATAAACAAATAACAACTATTTCTCATCAAATTTATATACAATCTAGTAATGAAAAAACTTACCTTCATGGATGGAGAAGAGATCCATAGAGCTAAATCCTTCCACAATTAGGTAAAATCAATTAAGATCACCTAGAAAGTTCAAAAATCAGTTTTTATAAAACAATACAAAGTTCAACAATAGGAGAGAGAAATATAAATAACATACATCAAACAACAGAGATTGAAATGTGGTAGCAGATGGAATTTTGCTACAAATATAAATGAAAAGGGTGATTGTGTTGGTGGTGGTGTTGTGGTGGTGGTGGTGGTGTTGTCGAAGGGGTGAGGCGGTTGTGGTAGTGGTGTTGCCGACATGGTGAGGCGTGTGTAGTGGTAGTGTTATCTAGGTGGTGGAGTGACTGTGGATGTGTTTTCGGTAGAGGTTACGGGGAGGTGGTGGGGTGGGTATGGATGAAGAGAGTTATAAATTAAAGAAAATCTTAATGTTCTTGAAGATGGCAATGAGGGGGATCGAAGAGGGTGGTTAGATGTAATAGGGAGAAGGGGTTTATGTGTCACACCCCAACCGATGGTGGAAACATCGGGGCGTGAGAAGTGATAGATTGTTCAAAGACATCATAGAACTTAAGTGATAATAAATTAAGATTAAATTTCATTTCCATTAATCAACATAACATTACAAAGTTTCAAATAAACATACAATAATTTTGAGAAATACAAATCTAAAACAAACATAACAAAATGATAGATTTGGTGTGTTTCTAAGTCCACCTAATTGAATTTCTTGATAAAGCTTCAAGCATTTCCTGTAACATGTATAAAATATTGATCAACATATGAATATGTTGGTGAGCATACAAGTTTGAATATATAGCATAATAGTGAATAAATCTCAATTCAACATGAGTAGTATACTAAAGTTTGGACATTGCTAGCATGCAAAACCAAAAATCAAACCATAGTGTCCACAAGCGTAATCTTATCATAAAAATGACCAAGACCGTAAAGATTGAATAACTTAACATATACCCATCGTAATAGGGTGGATGTGCTAGTCCTATGGCGCTATGCATGTTAAGGGAGGTTTAGATTACTTGCAAGATAATGTATTCTAGCATGTATTCACAAATAGTGAGATTGCTTGAATGTATGATTGAGTGTATTTGATAATTGGTACATGTTGCAGCCCAAATAGTGTTAAAACAAAAGGGGTGAAGTATGACTCACGGTTTGGCGATTAGAATCCACAAGAATAGATGAATGAGTTTAAAGGTTTGAGTCACCAAAGTCACCCTAAAAGGTAAACAAAAGGGTGTAAGTTTAGGATTCAAAGTTTGAGATTTTAGAAATTGGAAAGTATACGAAAATTACAAATATGAGAGTAAATAAAAGTATATACTGCTTAGACACTTATTTGGACACCATGTATTGTATGTGTTCTTTATGAGTATTAGTCACTCATTGAAAGTCCAAAATAAGGAGTCATAAGATTAGTATAATGTCTACCTTAACACATAACATTCAACCATGGTTTGTTTGATGTTACGGTTTGGTTTTGATTAAGTATTATGTAGATATAAATATAAGTCATGCATTAGAGGTAGGTTGATCCACAAACCTCAAGTGTTGTATTCATATAAGTCATGTATTAGAGGTGGGGATATCCACAAACCTCAAGATTGTCACCATTGCACAAAATCTCCACATAAGAGTGATTCGAATGGTCATGAGTATATAAATGAAAATACTAAAGTAAACTAACTAGTTTGACCAAGTGTTCAAGTGGGGTATGGTGGATAGATTAGTTGTAGAACCAAGGTTCAACATCACCATTTTAGACCATAACACAAGCTTTTCAATATTGGTTGGAGGCTCGGTTTAGTTTCACCCACTTCTTGATTTGTAGATCACTTAGTGCTTTATAAAGATGAAAAAATGGGGTGTAAAAGTCTTAAAATTTCTGGAATATAACTTCAACACAAGCCTTTCAATATTGAAGTTGTTGGTGACTTGGTTTAGCATGTAAAAAGCTTAAAAACAAGACAAGAAAACATGTATGAAAGAATCAAGTAAAATATTTCCAACTTGAACCTCAAAAATGGGAGTTTACCTTACTTGTTCACCTTGGTGACTAAGTGGTTATGTCCAAAAGGTTGTTCCAAGTGGTAAAGAAAATGGAAGAAAGTAAGAAAAGAAAGTAAAAAAAAGAATAAATAAATAGATAAAACTCACAAGTTGTTTTTAAAGATTTCTTGCAAAAGATGAAGTTAGTGGGTGGAAAGAGAGAGTTTAATAGAGAGTTTAGAGTGATAAAAGTGATTAGGGAGGGATTTGGGTTAGTATTTATAGATGAAAATTATGGTTGGACATTAAATAAAGTAGTTGGAAAGATGAGTGTAGGGTAAATTCAAAGTTTTAATTTCAACCCCTCAACTTATTTTACTTATTAATTTGCACCATAACTCTTGATTTATCATAAGTATTTTAACATATGAACCATAAAAATAAAACTTCTAAATAATTTTCCAAAAATATAAGTCTCGATAAGTTACTCGATTTTGCGTTTAAGCGTTGCATAAACATATAATCAACAATAATGATATAAAAAGATATTTCCACTATGATCAAGTTTTAAGATTACAAGGATTGAATAAGAAATAATATTACATAAAAAAATTAAATAAATAGAAAATACGGAACGTTACATTATGGTTATGGAGATCGAGAGATTTGTAGAGGAGAAGATAAGATAATATTTGAAAGGGAGTAAGATGAAACTAGTGGGTGTCTAACAATTATATAAAAAGTTGAAAACAAAAGACCTATTTACCTTTGATCTTATATCCATCATTGATTTGGTATCTTTAATATTTTATATTATATCAATGGATGTTATAGGGTAAATTGGATCTTACAAATACTAAAGGTTCTTCCTGAACTCATTCATATATATACACACACTCATACACACACACACACACACACACACACACACATATATATATATATATATATATAGAAAAGGGAACGAATGTTAACTATTTTTTATTGCGATAACCGTGTTAACTTTTGAAAATCAATCAAAATCATTATTTTTTTATGGAATAACATCATTATACATATACAAATATATGCTATTTTATGTATATGTGAAAATTCATAATCGTAAAAAAGTTACGAATAGTGTAAGTTACTTACACCTGTGTAAATATTTAACTAGTGTAAGTAACTTACACTAGTCGTAACTTTTTTATGCTTATGAGATTCTGATTGATATTGATGAAGTTAACACGGTTATCGCAATAAAGGAGGGTTAACATTCGTTCCGCACCATATATATATATATATATATATATATATATATATATATATAGGATAGGGATCAAATGTTAACCTATGTTTATTATGATAACCCACTAACCCCTACTAGTGGCCCACATCAGACCACATTATCACTATAAGTTAGAGTTATAGTTGTAAAACTAGTCGTCCATAACGAATGTTAAAATTTTTTTAAAAAAATATAGCAAGACTATATTCAAAATAAAGATATTAAAACAATCTATTTAATTATGTAAGTTTTATAAAAAAAATAACATGACACAAAAAACTTAAGAATATTTTTAAAAAAGGGTGAATTTTTTTTTAAAAAAGTGAGAGAAATTATGAAAGTGGGGGAAATATCGTCACATCGGAGATGTAACGCGTTGTAAAAACTAGTTACACTACATAATTATGGGGTACGTGTTCACTACATTTGGGTTAACTGGTTGTCGTAATAAACAACGATTAACAAAGGAACTTTACCCCTATATATATGTATGTATATATCTATGTATGTATATGGTGTGGTTAAACAAGAACACACCCTATTTGTAATAATCCATTAACCTCATCCTATGCATTCTTATATCCTAAAAAATATGATCCAAAGGTGGAGATATAATCACATTATAATATTCAAAACAAAAGCTTAGTTTATACCTAGAAGGGTAATTATATAATTTCAACTCTCATTAAATGTTTTTTGCCTTCATCTTGTAAGTATCATCTTTCCTGCATTAGTCAAAGCTTTTTTTTTTTTCTTTTTTTGATTTCTAAACCCCTAATTTTACAATCTAGCAACAAAAATGAAAATAGTATTGTCATAGTGTATTACCATGATGTATATACATAACAAATAATATTCTTAAATATACATCTAACAAATCAAAATATGATAAACAATTAGTTGCAAACATTTAATAAGAAAACATAAGAAAACACAACTTCTTATAAAAACAAACCAATTCATGTATTACATAACCATGACTAAAAATATTCTTAAAAACAAGCTTTTAAAAAAAGAAAATATACAAATAAGTTCACTGGAACATGATGTAGTACTAGTTTTTAATGTGTTAGTTTTTTGTTACCTATTTATGTTATTAATATACATGCTAAAAAACATTTTAAAACTTTTAATTTATATAAAATATAAAAACTGAGAGACCTAATTGGAGCACTTTTAAAAACTTGAGTTACCTAATTGGAACACTTTTGAAAGTTGGTTACTATTTTTCAAAGTTACCCCTTTAAATTACCTTACAATGGTATACATGTACTACATAGTAGAAATTTTTAAAAAGTAAAAATATAACTATATTATTCAATGTGATTTGATATAATAATGTAATTTAATTGTAATGTAATGTAATGAAGTGTAATGTAGTGTAGTGTAATGTAGTGTAATGCAATGTAATATAATGTAATGTAATGTAATACAATAAGATGTCATGTCATTGTAATGTGATGTAGAATACTGTGATGTAATGTAATAACTTAAGGTAACTAAGCCATGCTAGTAATAATTATTTGTTAATAAAACAAATACATTTGTTTAGTTCAATTACATTAGTTTAACATTCTCATGTTGTAATTAGTAGTCAATACTTATGTATTGTTGTAAAATAACAAATCTAATATAACTTAACAACGAGTTATAGTCGTTAAATGACTTAGGATATTTAGCATAGATGAAAAACAGTTAAACTGCATACATTATATTAGAATAACAGAACTAAAATAACTAATCTAACATAGATTACCTTGCACTTAATTAGTTGAAAAAAAAAAAAACAGTTACATTACATTAAAATAAAATCAAATTTTACCACACATAAAGTAATATAAAATTAATATAATATTAGTGACTAGCAATGTAATTTTCTAAATCCATCACACATGTAATGTCATTGTAATGTGATTTAAAATACTATAACACAATTTATGTTATGTAATGCCATTTTAATGTGTAGTAATTCACATATTGTCATTGTAATGTGAAGTAATTCACATAATGTCATTATAATGTGATATAGCTCATATAATATCTTTGTAATGTAAAGCTAAATAATATAATGATAGTGACTAGCAATATTATTTACTAAATCCATCACACATGTTATGTCCTTGTAATTTGATGGAAAATACTCTAATATAATCTAATATGAAAAGTAGTTTAGTTGTAATGTATGTAATAACTTAGTTGTAATGTATGTAATAGCAAGTAATTTAATTAATATGTATTTATTGGCGATTAGTTAACGCTAACTTATATTGGCGATTTGAAATGTTGGGGACCACTAGTTGGGTTCATGCGTTATCGCAATAAAAAAGAGTATATAATAATTGTGATGGTTCTTATAAGCTTTAGTTTAATAACGGTCTTGCAAAATTTTACATTAATGTTAGAAAAAGTTACCGCGGCGTAAGGCTCCATAACATTTATATATGTTACATATATATCGACGATTTTAAAGTTAATGTATCTATGATATTTTATTTTTATAAAAATAGCCTGAGATAAAGTTTTAGAACATAGTTACGTAGAAAAAAAATATATTCAACTTAAATTTTCTACACATTAAATTATCGTAACAAACAATCTCTATACTAATAAATAAAATAAATCCGGACACTTGTCATCATTCTAGGCCATCTAATAATTGGTTTTCCCGCTTCTCTATCATCTTAATTATAAATGCTATAATAGCTATTTATTAATTAATAACTATCCGTAATTAAAATTTCAAATATATTAAATTCAAATTTTCAAATGTGTAATAAATATGTTTATTCACTCCGTATAATTCACAATATTTAATACATAACTTTTTATATTATTATCATGTAACAATAAATTTATTTAGCACGTGTATTACACGAGTTGTAACCTAGTTATGAAATAAATGCAAACTTACATTAAACTATGCTTTTGAACATATTAAATTAATGAAGCGTACTAAATATAAGTTATAATTAAGAAAATCAGTTTTGGACATATTATGCTGGTTTAAGTGAGAACATGTTAAACTCATTGCATTTTATTTAAAAAAAAATTATGCTTTTTATAAGATTGTGGTATAAATTTGTACTTTTGACATGTTATAAAAAAGAAAATTCATGCACTCCTCGTGAATAAAGCGAACTATATTGGTTGTATGAAAGGTGAGTTGTTACACCTAAACCCAGATGTGATCTTTTTTTAGTTTTCTTTTTTAAGCAATTATTTAATTAATTGATCTCGTCCCTATCCATTAACAGTCAAAAGATAATAGTTTAGTTTTAGTTAAAATAACTTAATTAAATAATCAAATAACCTTGTAACACTAATCACATGCTTCTTTGGATACGATACCCGACTTACCCAAAATATTTAGATTTAAAATATTTTTTTATAGTTTTTTGATTTGATTAGTTTAACAGATAGGTCGGATGATGATTTAGAGTGTTGGGCATATAATTATTGTTGAATTTTATATATAACTATAAAATATACCTATAAAATACTTATATTGAATTATATCTATAACTATGTATATATATGTACACATGGTCCAACCAGTCGATGAATAAGATAACCGATTCTGTCCGATCCGGTCTTAAAAACATTAATTGAATTAACATGAGAGCTTTTGGATAAGGTGTGTGTATTAGCTAGTGTGTTAAAACCCCTTCTTCTAAAATATTACTCTTCATATTTTTTAATATTTTTAGATCTTGTAGTCGTTTGATGATATATAACAAAAAAGAACTTATATGAAAGATTACTATTCTTTCATATTTGATTATTTATGATATCTCTTCCCGCACATTAATATTAAAGTTGTTGTGATATAAGCCTTTAATTAATGCAATACGAGAACATAAAAGAGAATATAGATCAAGATTTTAAAAAAACTCTTTCTATGATTCGATCTCTTATGAACAAGAAGATTACAACGATTACGGGAATAATGAAGTAGAAAACAACTAATACTCTCGTTAACAAACTATTAAACTGAGAATGAGATTCAGAAATTGAAACATAAACCCACAAACTATCAGTTAATACCGAATTGACCCCTTGACCTTTAGCAAACCTTAGTAAAGCATCATTTCTTTTAATGGCCAATGTATGACCCTACGTCGAATAATAAGTGTTATCTTAATCGTGCCCGCCTATCCATTTCCGAGCCAAGACCGTACCCAATTTTGGTATTAGCATTATTGCTAACGAAAACTATAGTAATTATTTTTTAAACATGATATAAACCACCTTTCTTACTAGTAAAATATATTTACATGGGCTACGATTTAATGTTAAGAATTTAATCGCAAAAAATCATATACGTGACCGTTTCAAATCGTATTCGATATTGGATTCCATATCTTATCATCTATTTAATACATATTACAATTACAATGCAGTTATTGTCGTCAGAGTTGTATATATGAGGGTATAACCATAGTTGATCATCTACTCATGACTCCTACAATACTTGGCCCCTGTTTAGTATTCCTCTTTTCAACTATGGCACTTCAATTAACGAACCCCGTCCCCGTTTATTGGTATCCACCTACATTGGGTTGGCTCAAACTCAACACAGACGGGAGTTCCCTAGGAAATCCAGGTCAATCAAGTTATGGAGGGATTATAAGGAACAATAATGGTGGTTGGGTGTGTGGTTATGTGGGAAAGATTGGATATAATATGAGTCTTGCATCAGAAATTTGGGGAATAATGATGGGCTTGCGCGTCATAAGAGATGGAAAATTGAATAACGTTGTCATAGAAACAGATTGTCAAGCTGCAATTATGTTAATTACTGTGTATGCGGTGGACGACTCTCATCCACTAAGTTCATTAATCAAAGCATGCAGGAAGTATATGACAGGTCTAAAGTGTTATATGGTGCATGTAAAAAGAGAAGGAAATCGCTGCGTCGATATGATGGCAAAGATTGGGGGATTTCAAAATAAAGAGTTTGTTTTCTATAGAAAACCCCCACGTGAGTTGATTTCATTGTTAATTGATGATGCATATAGGCCAAATTAGGGTTTTTTTATGATGGTCTAATTAAGAATTACATATTAAGAAGCAGCTTTTTTTTTACACTCCGCATGTTGTTGTGGCGTCATAAAATATAAGCTACAATCGACTGACTCGTTTTTTAACTCAATTTACGTCGAAACATTGAATAACTCGAATTTATACGTTGTAAGAAAACGTATTAATATTTGATCCGAAAATTTCTGAATGAAATTTTAAAAGTTTGAAACCATACAATTAAAAGTTAGAATAATGATCTCTTGGCCTAGTGGTCAAGATGGAGGTGGAAGGTTTTGCCTATCTTGGAGGTCTAGGGTTCAAACCCGGACATTGGTGAAAATTTACTAACTTGATGTTATCAACTACTAACTACTAACATGCCGTTCAAAAAAACAAAGCACACCCCAAACTTAAAAAGGTGGCCAACATGCAATGTAGAGAGTGTACAAAGTGTGTATATTATTAATGAGATTAATATTGTTTAGCACAACCAAATCTGATTATTTATAATGTTGTTTTATTTTTAACATAAACGACTAATAAATAGCTGAACAAGTGATTCATGATTCTGTAGCAACTTAACTTCTAGATAAATATGTTAATTAATTACCGTTTAATTATGCGTTTTCACATTTGAGATTGTAATTCTTCAACCTTTTCTATTGTGTACTTTTCACAAAAGTTTCATTAGTTAGAAACCAAAATCAAAGTTTCATTAATTAAAGCAACCCACAAATGCCATAACAACAAAATTCCTCTGTCCTAAACCAATTTTTCAGTATTAAACCCTTGTTTTCAGACATGATAACCATAAACGTACTTGCTTGAATCGGAAGCTTTGGTCACTTCAACCAAAGAAAAAAATTCAAATAAAAAGTACGTCGACAACATATATCTTTTTTCAAACAGTTTTTCCTATGTCAAAATAATAATTATCAAACTTGCACACTGTAGAATTTGAATACACAAATACTTGGTTTGAAAGTACAGCATTTAGCATCAGGGGTCCCAAAGGGACAGTTGGAGTGATATATTGTATTGTTACTATATTACATGTTAAGAGTGATACATTGTATTGTTACTATACTACATGTTAATGTTTTAAATCCTGTAATGACATGTAGTTGAGTAGACTATCAATCATTTTAAAAATAATTACCATCAATTATATTAAGGATAACTTTACTAACTTGATATGATCTTTTTGGCCCTCCTGCATTTGATATGTTTTTGAATGTTTAATATGATAGTTCCATTATGAATAAAAATTATGATTTGTTATGAAGGTTGTGTTAACTTTGATTTATGATTTTTTCTGTAATCTGTTAAAAGTTGTTTTTGAATTTATATTTTACATGTTTTACGAGTTTTGTAAATTTAAATATTGATGGGTTTGTAGATTTACATGCTTACGAGTCACATGGATTACACATTTACCCCGGTTAGTGAATTCATAAGTTCGTAAACTTACAAGTTTATGTGGATTATGAATTTTACAAGTTTTACGAATTTACAAGTATACAAGCTTATGAGATTACATGTTTACGAGATCCCAAGTTGACATTATTACGAGTATTGTGGGTTTTACAAAAAAATTTTGGACTTTCATGATTTTATGAGTGTTATGAGCTTTAAACATTCGAATTAGTTTTATACGCTATTAGTTATTACATATTTTAAAATGTTACAAGTTACAAGTATATATGTTTACAAGCACAATCTTACATGCTTATGTGTACAAGTATAATGCTTACAAATTACAAGTTACACAGTACTTGTAAGTTAAATACTTACAGCCTACATGTTACAAATTACATGCTTTCAAGTTATCTCATTACAAGTTACAAGTTACAAGTTACAAAATTTATTAGTTACATGGTTACACGCTTTGTTTTCGGACTCGGATCGGACCGGCTGGTCAAACCGGTCGGATTGGGAATCAGAGGTCGGACCGGTCCGGTCCACCCTACCCTAAATCGTTTTGTTTTCAAGGAACCGGCCGGTTCGGCAATTGGACCGGTAACCGAGAACCAGTTCAGAATTGGATTTTCAATTTTTTTTATTTTAATGGGTTTAACGAGTAGGTCGGATAATAAATTTTAGTGTTGGATATATAATTATTGTTGAGTTTCATATATGTCTATAAAATATACATATAAAATACTTATATTGAACTATATTTATAACTACATATAAGGGAAGGGTTTCTAAGAAAACCATATTTTAATAGAAAACTAAGAAAACCAATTTATAACCCTTGATGTATTTGATCAATGGTTGAGATTGATTAATGTTATTTTAGTAAAATAATTGAAATTTATGGGTTCATTTATGGTGTCTAAGGGTAAAATGGGTAAACTATATAATTTATCTTTCATAACTTCTAACATTAAGTAACAAAATTCCTAAATTATCTTTTGTCTCTCTCATCTTAATCATGGAATAAAAATCCCAATTCATTAGCACTTATAACTAGAACATTGGTCAAGGTCATATTTTTCATTAAATGATGATGAAACGCATATAAGCAGTGTAAAACTTATCATGCAGTAGTTGTTATTTACGTAGATGTAACTCTAACCCATATACTAGTACACACATTTTACTGAACTTGCAAATCTACACATATATGGACTTTATTTTACCAAGTTACGTATATCTACCATGTATAAATGATATGTTCTCATCAAACATCCTATAAGATACGTATATGTAACAATGTTTACATATATGCTTATGTATATGTAACCATGTGTAATGTTCACGTAAACGCATGTTTACAGGTATGTTTTAAACAAAAAAAAAAAAAAAAAAAAAAAAAAGAAGACGAATGTAGAAGATTATTGTTTCATATATGTAACCCAAGTTACTTATATGTAGCCAAGTTACGTATACGTAACCCAGGTTATATATTCCTATTGATATCATCGTCTTCATATTTGTTTCATTTGCAGATCAAATGTTCAAGCTTCAATCTAGACTCATAACAAGTAAAAAAAATGAACCCATCCATGGTGGCAAAAATTACCAATCGACCCATGTCATTCCGTTGTTGTCCTATTCTCTTTTCTTGCTCGATTAAACCTCGATGCTTCGTTCTTCTTTCTGACTCATAAATCTTGATACTCGAATATTTGTATTTTTGCATACATGATCAATCTTAATGTTGGTTCCTGATTAATCGCCGTTGTATCTATTTTTATGTTTCGTTCTTCTTTCATCAGCTCATTCTGATTCGTGATTTCTTCGTCAACCTAGGTCCAGATTCATGATTAATCGCAAACCCTAGAACTTGTAAAAATTTTTATGATTGATCATCTGGTGATTTTGAAAAATTAATTTCTAATATTTAAGAAGACTAAATCAAAGTCAATTAAAAAATAACAAAGGAGATAAAAGTGGGTCAACATCATATAAATACCATAATTAGTTTATATATAAAATTACCAATACACCCTTTAAAGTTATTAAATAAAAAACAATAAAAAAATTATTTGATTGGTTGAATATGGTTTTCTTGGCTTTCTACTAAAAGAGTGATTTTTATTTGAACCCTCCTCATATATATAATATCAATATATATATGTGACATCATCCGGTTCTTAAATCCGATCCGACAAGTCGACTAGTAAGGTGACCGGTTCGCTGTCCGATATGGTTTCGAGAACATTGGTTACATGTCCAGCGGCTACTATCTCGCCGTCCTCTCAATCGATCGAACCCACACACAAACACGAAAACGTATCCCACAATACCCGTAACAATAACCAAAACATAAATAGAACAATTTAGATGATTACGTGAGCAATTCAATGTTAATCTTCACTTGAACACCTCTGGTCTTTTCTAAAATTGCCACGTGAATAAACTAACTGATTGTGAGGATGTTAGTGTTTTAATCCCTAAACAATCTCTCTCCCAGTGAATTTAAAACTTGAATGATTTAGTGTTTATAAGTGTAAATCATATTGTGTGATCAAATTAAATACTAGAAATGAAAAGTAAATTAGAATGTGAAAAAATGGGATTTAAAAATTTTGTTTGTTTTGACCGGTTACCCAACCCACCTGATCCACTCATCTCATCGCTTTAATATAATCTAACTGTGCCAGCTCAGCCTTGCGAAACTTGAAGTAACCTTTGATTTTCAAATGTTTGGCAATAGCATTATCACTTGAGTGTAATAATCCTCCATATACATGTTACTATTTTTCTGATCATTATCAAGCGGGTTAGGGGTTGTTTGAAAAATTCAAGTCTCGATGAGAAGGTGGTGATCGAGTAAGGGGTTGTTCTAAAACTGACCGGGTAAGAGGAAAAATATGCATGGGTCAGTGGTGTCGGACTGGGTCAGACGCAAAATAGTGAGAATCAAACATGCTAACATGCCAAAATGTCTGACCGGGTCAGTGGGTCAAACATTTTGACCGGGTCAGAAACAAATCAAACAGCCCCTAATCCGCAACGAGTGCAAGGCATGATGGGTTTGAACTTATCCGCAAAGGTGCATTAGCTTTCTTCCGCCTTGTGTATGTTCTGGCAGAATATGGTCTCCGGCGACGTGAGGGACCTTGTTTTTGGTAGTGTTGTGGGGGGTATCTAGGAGGAAACTCCAGTTCTTTGATGATAATTGATTTGTTTTACATTTGCTTCTTCATGTGATTCTACATAAGGAACGATCGCCAAACTCATTGCATCTGCTTCTTCAAATGATTCTATGTAAGGAATGGTAGCCAAACTTATTGCATTTGCTTCTTCATGTGTTTGAGGGGTCAACTTCACTAGAAGTTTAATTCGGGTGTGTTTGTATGCAGGAATTCGAATTAATTTAATGGAATTTGGAATCTAAATTCCGTTGGTCAATGTGTTTCATTGACAGGAATTTGTTGAATTGGAATTTGAATTCCATTATTAACATATTTGGATGAGAAAGAAATTAAAATGTAATTGGTATGAATTTCCCTAAATTCTTTTAAATGAAGGATTTAAAATTCCTACCAAATTTTGAAGGATTTCAAATGCCACGGACCGCCACCTACCACCTCGCCCACCGCCATCGTCACTGCCAATGACCCTTGCTGCCGCCTTCGACCACCACTTCTGTCGCCGACCTCCAACCTCCACTTCCGCCATTCATCAATCCCCGTAAGCGCCCGCTGACCCTAACCTGTGACCGCCGCTTCTAGCCTAAAACCATTTGACGCCCCACCCACTTCCCACTTGTCGCCTTGCCCACGACATCGGAAACCTGTCAACAACCGACCGTGCCCGCTGGCATTGTCGACAATCGATACTCGCCGCTGACCGCACCTGATGCCGACAAACTAACGTGTCCACTGACTGCGCCCACGGCCGACATCGGACCTATGCAGACGACCACCGACCGTCGGTTGTCAGCGGCGGGCTCGATCGGTTGGTGGTGGTGGTGGTGGTGGTGGTGGTGGTGGTGGTGGTGGTGGTGGCGCTGGCCGCAGCGGGCTACAGACGGTTGTCAGAGGCGGGCGTGGTCGTTGGTCGCGGTCGATTTTGATGGCATAGTTGGTGGTATGTAGTGGCGGTGATCAGTAGTCGGAGATAGTGACGTTTTGCAATGAATGATAAATTTTAATTCTTTTATACATGTTTTGTCACTAAAATACATTTGGAATTTAAATTTATTTGATCGATTTAAATTCCTTTGAATTCGTGATCATTTGAAAAATATTGAATCTCTTTTAATTCCAATTCCAATTTCATCACATTTCGAGAAACGAACACCCCCTAGTATTTTAATCATATATTTTATACGAGTCATGGAGTAGGTAATTTAGTTTGAATGAATATAATTTATGGGTTAAAAAGTTGGTAGCAAAGGGTCTAATGGATCACATAGTATCCACATCATGCAAAACTTTTGTTATTTAAGTTGTTTTGTTGCAATGCATAAGGGCTGTTTGGGATTGTTTATTTTGGATAAAAATGAGTTTTGACAAAATTAATTATTAATTTATGACTTTTCAAAAATAATTTTTTACAAAATATTTGGATTACCTTATAAATTAAAATGTTATAAAATGACAAAAAGAACACATTTTTAAAAACGATAAGAGTTAATAGTAGGTGGTGAATTATACAATAGAAATTTGGATCAAAATTAGTTTTAAAAAGTTAATAAATAACTTACTCCTTACTTTTCAAAACCTTGTTTTTACACTATATGAAAAGTCAGTTTGAAAAGTTATTTTAGTTTTACCAAATACTTTTTTTTACTTATTAACTTTCAAAAGTTAATAAGTCAAAAGTAGAGAAAAAAAATAAGCAATCCCAAACACCCACTAAAGAAGTTCCTGGGCAAAATTCTATTACATTTCTTTTCTTTTTTCCTTCTGTTCCTAAGTGGCAAATGTTTTTGTCAATCATTTGAGTATTTGTGTATGTTTTCGGGCTGAGTCAACGGCCCGAAACAAGAAAATTTCAGCCTCCTTCTCTACCACTAGTTATGTAAGGTTTGATTATGGGCTAATGCATACAAAACCAACAAAGAACAAGCTTCAATGAGAACTAAAGGACAAAGTGCTTGGGGCAAAAGTTTTGGAAGTTTCGGTTGAATCTAATAGGATAGGCTGAAATTTTCTGATATTAATGTTTCGTTTGTGTTTTGGTGTAACGAGTTGCAATTGAGAGTAGGAGAGTGGTTACTTGTATTTGCAACTTGAAAGTGAGAAGCTAGTGGAGAATAATTTATATTGTTATTTTCTGGTTTTTAAATGGCTAAATGTTACCCCACCTATCGTACATCACCTAATCTACACCACAACTAATTTACACCAATCCGCTATAGGTAGAGCTTGAAGCAAGCTTAGCCACTCTAACTCCAAATGACTCATCTATTTTTTATTCTAAAAGATTCTTCGCACGTCAGACCACAACACCCAAAGATAAATCCCAGACAAAGAACATCTTGCGTCCTTGTGTAGTATTTGGCGCTTTCCGGTTAAGCTACACATGGTTAAATAACCATTTGAGCATATTCAGCTACCTTATCATTGTACTATTTGAGTTGATGTATTGAATTCAATTTTGTTTGACTCAGATCGAACCAATGGTCCGACTGGGATTCGGTTGGGCAACTGATCTGATCAACCCAACTCGTTTTGTTCTTGAAGAACCGGCTGGTTCGAACTGGTTCGGGGGTTAGACCGGGAACCGGGTCGGACTTGATTTTTAATATTTTATTTTTATGAATTTTTGGATCTTGATGGATTTAACATCTAGGTCAAATGATGATTTAACGGATCGGACTTGATTTTTATATTATTGATTATATATATAACTACGTATATAATATACATATATATATATATAATTATGACGTCATTCGTTTCTTAAATCAGATACCACCAGTCGACCCAGTAAGGTAACTGATACGTTGTTCTATCCGGTTCTAAGAATATTGATTGAATTAGCCGTTTAGCTTTTGGATAAGGGGTGTGTGTGTGTGTTAGCTAGTGTGTTAAAACCCCTTCTCAAATATTGTACTTCATATTTTCTTTATATTCTTGGATCTGGTAATCTTTTGATGATATATACCAAAATGAAGTTATATGAAAGATTACTATTCTTTCATATTTGATTATTTATGATATCTCTTTCCGCACATTAAAATTGTTTACATTATTATTATTGTAAAGATTGATTAATAGTTGTGTTGTAAGCCTTTAATTAATGCAAAACGCAAGAACATTAAAGAGATTATAGATCAAGATTTTAATACAACTCCTGATTCGATCTCTTATGAACAAGAAGATTACAGTGATTACGGATGAATAATGAAGTAGAAAACAAACTACTGCTCTAATTGTTAAAAAACAGCTCCTTATTAAACTAATATTCTTGTTAACAAACTGAGAATGAGAATAAGAAATTATAACATAAACCCTCAAACTATAAGTTAATACCGAATTGACCCCTTGACTTTAGCAAACCTTAGTAAAACATCTATAGAAGTAACTAGTTGACCCTTGCACTATATATCCAACACCTTCCATTTCAGTATTAGCATTATTCTTAACGAAAACTATAGTAATTATTTTTTAAAGATGACAAAAACCATCTTTCTATACTTAGTAAAATATATTTACATGGGCTACAATTTAATTTTAATAATTTAACCGCAAAAAATCATATGCGCGTCCGTTTCAAATCATATTCGATATTGGATTCTCATAATCATCAAATATATCAACATCTATTTCATATATATTACAATGCAGTTATTGCCGTCGGAGGTGTATATATGATTGTGTTACCATAGTTCATCTACTCGTGACTCCTACAATTCTTAGCCCCAAATTCTTTATATCCCTTCTTTCAACTATGACACATCAATCAACAAACCCTATCACTGTTTATTGGGATCCACCTAATTCGGGTTGGCTCAAACTCAACACAGACGGGAGTTCACTAGGAAATCCAGGGCAATCAAGTTATGGAGGGATTATAAGGAACAGCAACGGTGGATGGGTTTGTGGCTATGTAGGAAAGATTGGACATCATATGAGTCTTGCCTCGGAAATTTGGGGAATAATGATGGGCTTGTATCTCATAAGAGAGAGGAAATGGAACAACGTTGTCATAGAAACAGATTGTCAAGCTGCTATTATGTTAATCACTGTGTATGGGGTGGACGACTCTCATCCACTAAGTTCGTTAATCAAAGTGTGCAAAAAGTATATGATGGGTCTAAGATGTTATATGGTTCATGTAAAAAGAGAAGGAAATCGTTGTGCTGATATGATGGCAAAGATTGGGGGATTTCAGAATGAAAAGTTTGTAATTTGTGAAAAACCCCCTAGGAGGTTGATTCCTTTACTAATTGACGATGCATATAGGTCAAATTAGGGTTTTTATGATGGTGTAAGAATTACATGAAAAAAAGCAATATTTACAAATCTAAAATAATTCAATAAACTATAGTTTTTATAAGGCATGTTATTTATCTTTTAAGTATATAATATACATGCCATAGCATTTAACCATTTTATTTGTCACACCCCGGCCACCCATCAGAGTAAATAATGAGTGGTTGATATACACTTGCACAGCCGAAAGAGAAAACTTTAACTAGAAATCCAACGCTTTATAAGACATAGATTAAACTCTTTTAACAAACTACAAATAAAAGCAATTTAAAGAAAGTAGAACTGAGATCAAGGATCTATCAAAAAATCTTGCTCCTCAATTTATCTTGTGTTAATTACTTCTACCGCCAACTATTAAGCACCTAGAGTGTACTCAAAATTAACTATATCACAAAAAAAAAAAAAAACAAAGTTAGTATATAGTTGTGAGCTAATGAAACGACCATAATACACACAATGTTGTCTCGATTCAAACTAAGGGAAAGTTAGGTCATTGGTACATGTAACCAAACAATCATCAAATATGATCATGAATATATAAATACATAAGTAACTAACTATGGCATGGGGATCAAACCCACAACCACGCTTATCCACTGTGGACACTGGTTTCGTCGGGCATGGACTCTAACTCCCCTCATCCTAGCAAGAGTATAAACATGTTATTTATGTGTAATAAACTTAATGATTTTAAACATGACATGCCCTGCCTACTACAAACCAATAATCCCAATATAATACATACTTTAAAATAATGATTATATACACCAAATTTAGAAAAGACTACGAATTCAGTTTTGAAAACATTTCAGAGGAACTCGCCTTGATCTAATCTATCTAAACCAACTATAATAGTTGCTAGCTCACGACTCCCAATGAACCTAATAAATTATTTTAAGTTCGACACTATGGTTTTAATTTATGTCTTTACTAACCTAAGTTCAAATTTCATTTGTTTCTTAGATTTCAGAAGTTTAACTTTTTCCACCCAGACACTAACATAATCATGTCCTAGGTCGATACGGTCATGTCAACCATGTATCCCTGGTCAAACATTTGCCCCTGGTTCGTGTTTTAAATAACAAGTTTTATCCTGACTTTATAGATTGATATGGTCATGTCCTTGAAAGGCACGCTCGTGTTGACCAAGTTCCTTGAGCACATAAGCACCACATGAGCATGGTACCCGGTAACAAATCTCGTCTGCAAGTCCATCAACTAAAAAACATGGTCGTGTCTCATACTACACACTAACTCAAAGCTTGGTTTTTTATCATGTAACCTAATTTTAAACATATTCTTCTTACTAATAACTTATAAAACATTCTGTAAGGAATACTTGAAAGGTTGATGCAACCAAAGTAGCCAAAGAGCTTCATGTTTGCATGCATGTGCATTGTAGAAGTTACTTCGGAAGTCTTACACTCCTCTCATCAGAAATATTCTAAGTGTAAAATCTTCCGAAGCCAAGACCAAAATCTTTCGAAGCCAAAGATGAAGTCTTCCGAAGCTTAGAAGACAAAGTCTTCCGAAGCCATCAATACAAAAGACTGATTTCTTCCGAGGACAGAGAAGACATGCTTTCTCTGATCTACTTTTTCAGAAAGCTGACCAACTTTCCGCTGCCACTCTAAAGACTCACCAACTTGCATAAGTTATTGAAAATGTACATGCTTTAGTAAACTATAGATTATGGTGTTGTGTCTGTAACTTTCTACTTTGTACCTTTTATCCTTTTGTAATACATTAGGATGTGTGCTACGACATGTTATAGTCACATGTCAAAAAGGCAATCTGCCTTTTTGACTTTACATTGTTGTCTAGATCAGTGTATCCAACTAGCCTTCAAAGTATGGCCGGCTGTAGGATGTAGTATAAAGTATCTCAGGTCTTGTATTTCTAATTATCCTTTGTAACTTTGTAATAGAACTTGAGAGCAATATACAGCATTCTTGAAAACAATCTGCTTGTGTTCTTTTTACTTTTAAGTTCTTAGTAGTCGGTCCCCTATTTGATCTGTAAGTGTTAAGTTCACTCTCCAAACATCCTGTGAAACTGTTGCATTGACCTCCCCAACCGGTCTTGCATATTCATTATACCTTTAAAGTGTAGGGTTTTGTGAAGTTTTGATTTGAGCTTTGCTTAGAAGACAATTCGTGGTTGATTAATTAAATTAAATACCTAGCATGTTTTTATTTAAGTGTATCCCATTATGGTTTTCTTGGGGATTAACCTGTAAGCCCTAATTTTTCCTATTTATATTGTTTATTGAGCTTGTAATTCCTTTGGAGTGAGATAAAAAGCATTAAAAGAATACCGTGGTTTTAGCCTGTGGACGTAGATCACATCGATTGTGTGATTTTTTTACCCTTGTATTGCATCGCACACCAAAAAGAAATAATATGTTCTTTTGTGTTGCACAAGAAAGAAGGAAAGGCAACGGCTATTGTTGCCTTGTGTTACCATTAATACCTCCGTCGTTCAACCGCAACCCGTATATTGTTGTTGTCACTAACAACCGTGAATCACCGGCTATTATTTGGCGCACGTTTTTTATTCGAAAGAAACCAAGGAACAGGTTTGCGTTTCTAGTTTGTTTTGGTTTTTGATTATTGGTTATCGGGTTTGGCTTCGAGTTTAATTATTGGGTTTTCATATTGGTACTTATTATGGTGTGATTGCCAAGATTTGTGGCAATGTAGCCAAGATCAGTGGGGTTTATTACTGTTTATCCGAATATTCTTAATATAATACCAAGATCTAAAGTCAGAAAATTATCCTATGCATTGTTAAACTCATCTATTTATTATTTTTTTAAACTAAGAAAAAAAGGGTAGTGGTTAATAGGACAACACTCAAGTTCAGGTAGCCGGCCACAGTTGTGTTTGGCACTACTTTCAGTCTTAACTCGATTAGTAAACAGATTATAGTTTGAGGTAATGGTTGAGAGCGGAAAACTTTAGATTGAGAAATTTAATGGAAAATACTTAGGTTGGTGGAAATTGCAAATGAAGGATTTACTTGTTTAGAAGGACTTGAATGTTGTTTTAGGTGATAAACCAGAAAAGATGGAACAAACTGAGTGAAAAACTTTGGATAAAAGGGTCAAGTTCGTTATTAGGTTGTTTCCGACAAAGGATGTTGCGTTCAACATGCTGAAGGAAACTACAGCGAAAGGTATCATGGATGCATTATCAAATATGTACGAGAAGCTTTCGGCAGCAAATAAGTTTTCTTGATTCGAGAGTTGTTTAATACAAAGATAAAAGAGGAAAGTTCAGTTATAGTGCACATCAACAACTTGAACTCGATTTTATCAAGCCTTGGGTCAGTTTGCATCAAATTCGAGGATGAGGTTCAAGCTGTACACTATTATCATCATTGCCTGATAGTTAAGCTGGTACTGTTATAGCTATTACTAATTACACCGGCGCGCTCACTTTAAATGGAATTTGGGATATTATTCCGGGCGAAAACATTAGAAGAAGAAATTCAAGTGAATCTTCAAGTGAATTACTGAATGTTGACAAAGGAAGAAAAAATAATATAAGAGGTGGGGGCAAGAACAGAAAAAAGAGTTAGTCTAGGGTTTGAAATGATGTGATCTGTTGAAACTGTAAACACGTGGGACATGTCAGGAATGAGTGTCATAATGATCAAAAAGAAGTTAACACTACATCGGAAATTCAAAAGATGATGCTTTAATCTGTAGCTTGAATAGTAGTATTGATATCTAGGTCATGGATTCTGGAGCTTCGTTTCATCTCCCCACAACAGCAAAGAATTGCAGAATCTAAAACAAGATGATCTTGATAGGGTAAGATTGGCGAACAATGATGTTCTTAATGTTACAGACATGGATGACATGGATGTAGTTGCTTTAGTTGGTTTATGTACTTTAAAAGATGTTAGGTTGATTCCTTATTTGAAGAAACAGTTTCTTGAACATCCCTAAACCTTGGAATCCAAATTTGACCACTAAACATTAGTTTCCTATTTTAACCCTTGGTCAATGTTTTGAACTTAACAACCATCCATTCATTCTTAATATGTTATTCTTTAAGAACTTCAATTTGAGTCTCCTTAATTATAGTAAAGTAACGAAATATGGGTAAAGGTGAACTCTTGTATTCATATAAGAAAGATTAACACGCAGACGAATGATTGCTATTTTACCAAGTGTAAGAAAGGGTCATATGTAGAAATAAGAATGTGTATGCTAAGTCATGCTATTTAAGCAAGAAAGGGATTACTTACATAATATTATTTGAAGCTTTAAAACAACCTAAGTTTTTTTATGAAAAAAATCAAAAAAAGCCTATAACTATACCTATATGAATAATTTCACTAAGTTATCATAAGTCTTGTTGTCCAAGCAAAAAGGGATCTATTATGTATAGAAATAAATACATGTATGTCAATGTTTTTTCATAAGAAAAGGATAAGTATTATCTAATGACAAGAATGCGTTAAGTTATTTTGTATAGGAAATGATTAAGTCTTGCTAGTGAGACAAGAATAATGATGCAAGTCTTGCAAGAAATGCCAATGATGTAAGTCTTGCATACATGACAAGAAAGGAAAAGTCTTGCCTTATGCAAGAAAGGGCAATTGGAATCTCATATTGGTGTGATTATTAATGCAACTCTAATTATATTGATGATGTTATGTATACTTGAGTTATGAAAAGTAACTTGATTATGATATGTATGATATAATCATGCTATGTCATGATATGTTATGATTATGATTACGGATATGATATGATATGTTATTACTAAATGTTCAAATGATGTTATAAAACATTATAAACTTCAAGTTATGTTTTAAGATTAAAAACTAAAACTCACTCAGCAATGCTTACTTTTTAATATGCATATAAGGTTGAATAAGTATGACAAAATGATTTGAAAACTTGGCATGGGAATAAGAGCTACCCGGCATGTTAAAGACTACATCTAAGGCTCAATAGTTTGATAGTTAATGTTTTGCAATGTTATGTTTTAAGACAACTGATTCTATAAAGATATTTGATATTCTGCTACAATAACTTTATGGATATTTGAGGTTTAAGAATTATGTTTCTAATGCGTGAATCCAATTGTTAGGTCTTTTCGGAACGGGACTTTGTAATATTACTAGTAAAAGGTGTGGTCATTTTATTTTCACTCATCATTTTATGTTAAATAATAGAAAATGTAATTTAGAAACAAAAGTTTGGTGTAGTCAAATGGTGGCCTTGTACCAAGAGGCCAGGGTTCGATCTATCTTTTATTCTACGGATAACCTATCTTTATTGTTTTATATCCTTTTTAAAAGTATTTTCTATTATGAAAAAAAAATCACCAATCTTGTATACTGTAGGATTTAAGCGTACAAATACTTGGTTTGAGAGTACACCATTTAGCACCAAGCATTCGAAGGGACAGTTGGAGTAATAAATTGTATTGTCTTATACTACATGCTAATAGTTTATATATCGTAAGTGATACGTAGTTGAGTAGATTATAAATCATTCTAAGAAAATATTTACCACCAATTATATTACGGATAACTTTACCAACTTGATACGATCTATTTGGCCTCCTGCATTTGATATGTTTTTTAATGTTTAATATGATAGTTCCATTTTGAATATAAATAAATAATGATTCGTTACAAATTTTGTGTGAACTTTGATTTATGATATTTTAAATCATATTTTCTTGTAATTTGTTAAAAGTTGTTTTTCAAATTTATATTATATGTTTTCATGTTTTACAAGTTTCGAAAATTTAAACGTTTACGAGTTTGTGAATTTACAGGCTTACGAATAACAGGATTACATGTTTACCCCAGTTAGTGAATTTACAAGTTTATTAGCTTACCAATTTACGTGGTTTTATGGTTTTTACTAGTTTTACGAATCTACAAGTTTACAAGCTTATGAGATTATATGTATACGAGATCCCAAGTTGACAATATTACAAGTATTTCGGGTTTTACAATTATTTTTCAACTTCAATGATTTTAATAGTGTGTTACGAGTTTAAACATTTCTATTAGTTATATACGCTATAAGTTATTACATGTTGCAAAAAATTACAAGTTAATAGGGTATACATGTTTACAAGTACAAGCTTACATGCTTAAATGGCCAAGTATACAAGCTTACACACTTATAAGTTAAATGCTTAGAGATTACAAGTTACATGCTTACAAGTTATCTCATTTACAAGTTACATGCTTACAAGTTATTTCATTACGAGTTACAAATTTTGTAGTTACAAGTTTTATTAGTTACATGGTTGCACGTTCAACGGCTGCCATCTCGCCATCCTCTCAATCGATCGAACCCACACATGTACACGAACAAGGTATCTACTCCTACAATACCCGTAACAATCACCGTAACAATCACCGAAACGTAAATAGAACAAGTTAGATGATTACATGAACAATTCGATCTTGAACTTCTCTGGTCTTCTCTTAAATTGCCACACGAATAAACTAATGGTGGGAATGTTAGGTTTTCAATCTCTAAGCAATCTCTCCTTGTGAATTTAGAACTTAAATGATTTAATGTTTATAGGTGCACATCATATTGTGAGATCAAATTAAATACTTAGAAGTGAGTAACAGTGAATTAGAATATGAAAAATGGGATTTAAAGTGGTAAAAAGGCTTCGGCCAACATCGACCAAAGTTGGGCATTCACCATCACCCAATGAGAACTTACTAGCGTTGAGATTTATTCCAACGTTTTGATCAACATTAGTCCCACGTCCAATATGAAAAGTAGCTAACACCTACACCTATAACTGAAGACAACCAAAACCTACAACTGAAGACAACCTAAGTTAAAGTCACTGTTTTGATGAATATTTATAAAATGGATAAATATAATATAATGCAATATATTCAAATACTTGTACGTTCCGAGTCTCCTATTAAGCCAACACATAGAGCTTGTCGTATATCATTTAGCTACAAAAACTAGGTGTTTATATTGTATTTAGCAAGTCAGTTCTAGTTACTGATTTCTTTCATTTGTTTGGCAGTATTTATATAAGCCTTTTCAGGAATGATGTTAGAACCCTATAAGGCTTCAACCAGCAATCTCTATGGTTCATACTTTATCATTGGAATCAGTTGCGTCTCCCGTCTTTTCAGCTGCTTCCTTCTCCCTGCTTGCAAATTCAAAGCAAGTCTTTAATGGCGTATGCTAGAGCGAAAATTCTACCCTTTTTACTTATGAATGGGTCAGTTTCAATTTTGTTTTACCTCAAACGGGTCAAATCAAAAAAAAGAAGTTAACATGAAGGGTCGAAAGTCACCCAATGTCTATTTCAAATGTATGCCACCTCCTATATTGATTGTATAATTATAGTTTAACACATTAAATGTTTATGAAATAAAGGGTCAAACCGACCACGACATGGCTTGTTACAACCCGCACTAAAAAAAAGTTGCTTGTTTTGACCAGTTACCCAACCCACCTGATTTGCTCATCTTGCCAGAATATATTCTAAAAAAAGAATGCTGTCATAGAGTGGGGTAACAAATGCAGTGAAAAGGGGGGAGATGTCACATACCTTCAATAAACTTGATTCCCAGTACCTGTGCCAGCTCAGCCTTGCGAAACTTGCAGTAACCTTTGATTTTTAGTTGTTTGGCAATAGCCCGTAAATCACTTACAGTGTAATAATCCTCCATGTACACGTTACTATATGTCTGATCTTGATCAAGCGGGTTAGCCACAACGAGAGCAAGGCATGGTGGGTTTGAACTTGTCTGCAAAGGTGCATTAGCTTTCTTCCGCCTTGTGTATGTTCTGGCAGAATATGGTCTCCGAGGGCGTGAGGGTCCTTGCTTTTGGTGGTGGTGTGGGGGGTAGCCAGGAGGAAACTCCAGTTCTTTGATGATAATTTGCTTTGCATTTGCTTCTTCAAGTGATTCAACATAAGGAACGGTCGCCAAACTCATTGCATTTGCTTCTTCAGATGATTCTACATAAGGAACAGTTGCCAAACTCATGCCCTGATCGTATGTCTGGTGGGGAACAGGTGCAGTTGAATTACTTTTACAGGTTCATGAAAGTTGATATAATTTCATTTTGATAAAAGAATGCAATGTGAAATCGGTTGACTAACAATACTATACGCAAGTCATGAAACAGGAAAAATTATGGGTAACAGGTCTAATGAGTTTGGGTTAAAATGGGCGTCTTTTGTTATGGGTCAGTCTGTGTTTAGTTGACGCAAAGCACTTTTTAGTCCATTTCTCTAGAAGTTTAACTAATTAACTTCTGGATGGCAATTACAGAAGTAAAAAAAGCATTACAATAAAAAAAACTAAGATTTTGAAAGAAAAAAAATGATTTAGAAGGTAGTACGTATTAAACGTGTGATTTAGCCGACTTTCAACCGTGTAACCCATTTGGCCCGTTCCCCTTTTAGACAAACCTTTTTCAGGTTTACCCTTTTAAAATAACAACCAACCCAAATAGGCCCATTCATAGGGGGAAGGGAATCCTCGTTGGTTGAAATATTGCATCCTCCATCATGTTCATCAGTGGCTTCAACAACCCGCATATCCCCCCATTTTTCTCGGTACCGATAGGGTGAGGGTGGTGTTCCCACTGGTACTGGCCGGCACCACTCCCCTACCCAAGTCCATTCCCTCCTGAAGTAAATGGTTGAAATTGCCACCACAAAAGATGACAGACTTGATTGTATGGGAAACTTAAGAGGGCTTCTTAAGTCTAATTATTTGGGAAGAATGAGCTGATGATTTACTACTATAGGGTTAAGAACATAATTATGTAATTTAAGCATCATCATGTTCTATAGCCTAGTTTGAAGGTTCTAGAAAGGAGCCTCAAACTTAACCTATGACTTGAGAGGTGCCAATATCGACCCATTTATTTATCAATGGGTCAGTTTGAGTTGTATTGTATGATCTATATCTCAAACTGATCAAATGGGTCAAATAACAAAGCTTAGCTAAAAGAAATTGGTCTAATAGATAGTTGTCCAAAGTCTATTGGTATACAACCTCAGAAATCATTTCATTCAAAAAGTTAGATTTATATTGTAAGGATATTGCTTTAAAATCTACTTCTCAAAGAATTATTTTTTTACTTAAAAATCACAACACATTCTTGATTTAACAAAAATAAGTGGGCAAAAGTTGTTTTCCAGTCAGCCAGACCCGTACTAAAAAGTGATGCATTTTAAAATTTCATAACCAAATCTCTTCTTAAAGAGAACAGTTATAATAAAACTTTCATCTTTCATTGCATCTATGTATAGTCCTCTTTTTTAATAAAACGCTACCTGGGACTTGATTACATTTAGCTGATGCTTCAACTTCCCTTGAGTTTCCAAAGATGGTTTTGAGCAGACAGAGTTGGATCCAGGAGTCCTATTCTGTAGAATTTCCTTTTTCAATATCATAGGGCTGTTTATCTGAAATTTGCTCACCTCTCTGTCTGTCTTCTTTGTGGATCCCCAGCAAAGGCTTCGAGGAGCACATTTGGGTACAGGACACATGTGCTGTATAACAGAGTCATGATAACAGTTAAGCCGACCCATTTATATGTATATGGTACATGTGGTTATTTCATGTCAAACCAGCAAAAGTTCAGAAATCAGCTAAAAGAGAAACTAGTCAAATAGGTTGAAGGCCACCCAAAAGGTATTTAAAATGAATAAAAACTCCTAACCATTAGATTAACATTGTACTAATATGGCTTTTCTACCCATTTTGACCCGATGCCGACCTACCCACTTTTTCAACTCTAATTCCAGCACATGCTGACCAATTTAAAGCAAAAGCACGTGAAAACTGGGAAGAACAAAATCATCATTAAAGATCATTAATACTCACAGGATAGTATGTGTTTTCCACTTTAACCTTGACTAGGATCGGTGAAACTATCTGTTTCTCCATTCGGGCCGTATTGACTGTTTGTTTTTTCTCCAATTGGTTAGCATTTGAAGAACTGCCTATTTTTTTCTTCTGATTGTCTGCAGCTACCTGATAGTCACAGCTCGAAGCAGTGCCGGTACTATCTGCAAACTTTTGATTTTGAAGGGAAAACATAAAAAGGCATCCCTTCAAGAGAAATATACCCGTATAGTGATATCTACCAAGAACAGAAAATGTGCAATTAAGAGAAAAAATTAACAACTTGTTTCGTATAATTTGGAAACTTCTTTATGAGAAGGAACCACTGACATCTGATTAGTCATCAGAATCTATATATTTAAGGTGATTTGAGTGAACTACCAGATATGCATACCCAAGTGAGCATTTGTAAAACTGTAGATAACAACTCTAAAAAAACCAAGTGCTTCCCTAAAATACAGTCTCTTTAAAAAAACATTAACCTAAGGACAAAATTAAGGTAAGAATTCCAAAGATGCAATTCATGCAAGTAAAACTAACTACAGTGTAAAAATAAAAAATGAATGTTGATGTTAATAACAGAGACAGAAAGATATATGTTTCTATCAGTATCTAAATACTAGACCTGTAAATCTTTCTTTTGTAAATAACAACCGAAAAGAGACTTGAGTATGTCATTTATGCTTTCAGCAGGTTCCCTGCTTGTGGACAAAAAGTTTTCAGCATCATTCTTTAGCATCCTTATTGATGAATCAAGAAAATCAATCTTTGCTCTCAAGGACATTGCAAACATATCTGAAAATACTTCATCAGTGCAGGCGAGTTGACTCAGTAAGTCCATTAACACTTCTTCATGTTCAACAATGTCAGTGTCTGCTTTGCTTATCAAAATCTCAAGCACGTGTATGCAGCATTTCACATTTATATTCGTCTCTTCTATCACATCTACAGGTTCAGTAAGCTTGTTATGTGCAAAACTAATTACCTCATATAATCACTACCAAGAACTTCAAAATTTTAAAAAGGCATAAAGCAATGGGTCAGTGGATCACCATAAGGATGACAGAGTGAAACGGTGTCTTCATTTGCTGAAAAGCAATAATAAAATCAATTATAAAAGGCCTACAATAAAGAAAGAATAGAATGAAGATTGATAAAAGCAAATATGTGGAAACCTTGAGAATCAGGTGGGTCCCGTATGCCATCCATGGATTCTGGTCTTCTGGAGACAATCGCCTGAAGTATAGTCAACAAAATAGTCTTCTTTATTATGCCAAAGTTCACAAACAGAAAAGAAAAAGCGAATCCAGTGCTTTCAGGCTCAATCAAACACTATGAATCTGAAGAATATAACATCTTTCTAATCTATAACATCAAACAGAAATCATAATCCCGATTTTCAAATCAAACACAACTTTAGCAAAACTCTAACCTAAACACAGAGTTCAAATCATCCATTGATCACAGTAACCCGATTATGCAAATAACTATGGTATAAAACCATCAGCAGATTCAACAGAAAACAGTATCACGGACATTATTACTAAAACAAAGCTTATCAACACAACAAAATCCATGAACAAAGAAGTAGTTTACGAAATTCCTATCACTACGAACAGAATACCGATCATCTCAACCCAAATTCACATCCACATACGATTCACTGATCTCAGAAACTCAATAAATCCAGTAAAACAATGATGAATCTCACATTTACACTACACAAACCGAAAACACACATCAAAGTCATGAAAATGAATCTCCAATTACAAAAAGTGAAAAATCAACAACAACAATAACTGTAAACACGAAGAACACAATACGATCGTGATCGTCATACCTGTGATTTCAACTGCAAAACGTGCACCGGAAGCAAGAGTATTTTGGATTGTTCGGTGATGGTGGAATGTATCGCATTTAGGTTTTCATAGATGATAAAATTGTACGGATGAAATGTGTGTGTGTGTGTGGGGGGGGGGGGGGGGGGGGGGGTATATGGTGGTCCGGAGTTATACTGGTATAGGCAGAGCAGGGTGGCAGAGTGGTGATAATAATAATAATAAAGGGAAAGCACGATGTCTTTGTCATCACGTGGTCTGCTTGCGAATGTTGTGGGGCCAAATTATTTGTGGGATGGTTGGAGAGTTATTATGACGGGGGTTCACATGTGATTCTTGTTATTAATATTATTGAGGTTAGAGTTGTTATTATCTTCGTAATCAATGAAAGAGATGTTGTTAGAGGGTGTGACGATGGGTGTTTTGTTGTACTTCTTGTAAAAATGATAAGTGTTGAACATGGTATTTGTTATTTGGTTCAAACTTCAAAAGGTTGTTAGTGGTTTGAGTGTGTGTTGTAGTCATTTGGCTTGCATCACGCTGGTTGATTACTTGATTCCATGGATCGTAATGGGCTGGTTGGTTTACTTGTAAAACAGAGAAGTTTAATGAATTGTTGTCATAGTGTTATCTACAACAACTTTTGTTGGATTTGATGGCCACATCAATATAGTTTAATTTGGTGGACATAGACGGATAAAATGTATTACCGGTTAGGGTCCAAACACCCACTTAATATTCCTCTCAACATATAAGTTTTTAACAATTTCTCTAGCCTCTTTCCCTTTCTTATTAAGCCATCATGAGTCATGCCTCATCTTTTGAAGTCAATGTTTTAAAATTACAAAAGCAGCTAAAATTTAATGATTTGATAATAGTTTATGATCCTACTATACGTATAACTCTAAGGTTTTAACAATGTCAAGTACATGTGAACTTTTTTATCACACTGATGATCTTAAAAGTTATCATTAAGTCTTTTTCAATTTGTATTGTATCTTCTATTCGTGATTTAAGAGCTGGACGTTTGATAACCCCAAACTTACATGAATATTTTTAACCCAACCCGTTTTGGTCTAGTCTGTTCTCACTTGAGCTTGGACATTTGATACCTGCACAAAGCCAATGGTTGAAGTCACGAACACCCCTTCAACCCTTACGCTTAAGTATTGTAACCCAAAATCAACCAACAACCCACAAAAACCCATGCAATAATTTTTTTTATGTATTTTAGTTTAGAAATTTAAATTAGTAAGTATGCATATAAAATTAGTAGCAAAATTAGTGTGTGAGTATAAATTTTTATTTACAAATAAAGTTGTAAACAAACCGAATGTTTAATGAACGCTTTGTTGAAAGTTCGTTTAAAAATAAATAAACGAATATTAACAAGAAATTTCATCTGGTTAAACAAAGAGAAAATTACGAAAATAGTCCATGTGGTTTGATCATATTGCAAGTTTGGTCCCCAGATTTTAAAAATTACAAATTTAGTCTAAACATTTGGAAGTTTGTAGCAAATTTAGTCCCCACCGTTTAGGGCTGTTCAAATAGCTCGACGCTCGAAACTCGCTCGAACTCGTTCGGAAAATGCTCGGAATTTTGCTCATTCGATTTTCCGCTCGATTGTAAATGAACCGAGCGGCTCGGTTCGTTTTCAAAATGAACCGAGCACGAGCAAAGGTACGCTCGCTCGGTTTCGCTCGAATTACTTTTTAGTTTAGTTTTTATATATTATATATAATTATATATGTTAATTTATTATTTTATTTGGTTATTTATTAATTACAAATATTTTAATTTTTTAGTCAAAAAGTCAAACAAATTACAACCCTCAAAACCCTAATTATCTAATAGACCAAAATGTCCAAAACAAACCTCACAAGTCACACACTTTAGCAGCTTCTCAAGTCTGGACTCTCTAGCCCGCCTCCACCCCCAGCCCTCCATCGACCGGACCTCCCCCTGCGGCCGCCGACCAGCGGCACCGCCCCTGCGAACTGGAACAATGGCCCATCATCAAACCTCAGATTCTGCAGCAAGCTTCCAGCCCTCGAGTCTCGACCCTCCAGCCTCTCAAGTCTGCGAGCCTCCAAACCTCACAAGTCAGACACTCCAGCAGCCTCTCAAGTCTCGACCCTCCAGCCTCAAATTCTGCTGCGATCCGCGCGCGGACCTTACTGAGTTGCCATTTGCGAACAGGAACAGCCTTCGACCTACACCTGCGACCAGACCTGCCGATCTTGTTCTTAATGGAGGTATTTTGAGGTTAGATTTGAGGTTGAACTGTAACACGAAACTGAGCGAAACCAAGCGAAACCGAGCGAAACCCAGCGCTCGGTTAAAACCGAACCGAGTTCGAGCATGAAGTTTGCGCTCGAATATGTAAATTCGAACCGAACCGAGCCGCTCGGTTTGAAACCGAACGAGTTCGAGCGAAGCTGCGTTCTGTTCGGTTCGGTTTCGTGAACAGCCCTACCACCGTTAGTGTCCGTTAGTTTTTAACGATCTGGGGACTAAATATGCAATATGAACAAACCATATGGACTAATTGTATAATTTGCTCTAAAAATTAAAAAAAAACTGAAAATCAAATAAAATTTAAAAAATTTAAAATCAAACATAAGAATTTTTTAACCTTTATTCTATTTTTTAACGATTATTGGATTTCTTTATTAACGTTTATTTGAATCTTTTAATTTTTAATTTTTAATTTTTAATTTTTAATTTTTAATTTTTAATTTTTAATTTTTAATTTTTAATTTTTAATTTTTAATTTTTAATTTTTAATTTTTAATTTTTATTTGATTTTTTTAGTTTTTTTTTAATTTTTAGAGCAAATTGCATAATTGGTCCCTATGGTTTGATCATATTGCATATTTAGTCCCCAGATCGTTAAAAACTAACGGACAATAACGGTGGGGACTAAATTTGCAACAAACTTCCAAATGTTTGCACTAAATTTGTAATTTTTAAAATCTGGGGACCTAACTTGCAATATGATCAAACCACATGGACTATTTTTGCAATTTTCTCTTAAATAAATGAACAAATACGAAAAGATGTCATGTTGGTGAAGTTCGATAATATGCTCATATATGTGTGTTCTTTTACGTGCATTCATGTTCATTTGTTTATATACCTTCACTAAAGGTTTTTATATTTTTCTATTTTGTAATGTTTAGTTATTATCCTAACAATTAAACTAAAAACCTAATACATTGAACTTTATATCTCACTAAAAATTTGGTCATTTGGAACTTATAAGTTTTAGATTTTATTTTGGGATAACTATGTTATTGATTATTATATCTAACTTGATTCTTTGTTTAATTATATGTCAAATGTCTAACTTTATATTTATTTAAGATAATAGTGTCTAATGTCTGTGATTAAGAATATAGTTTTTTTTTTAACTAATACATGTTCGTTTGCGTTCAGTTAAATCAACGAAAGAACATAAACGGACACGAATAATTAATTACAATTCCTTAACTAATGATTAATTTTATAAAAATTAAAAGAATGATAAATAAGTTCTTTTAAATTTTTTATGACCTCATATTTTATTTAAGATGAATCTGTTTGTTGTAATTTAGTTCTTGCATCAAATAAAATTCATCCCGAGAGAATATGACATTATAAATGACTTCATGGAGATGGTCCTTCTTTTGTCATTTCTTTTCTTTTCAACATAGCTTATTGCATTAAAAACATGATTACCTTTTGGAAATAACACATAAAAGGAAAGTGCGTTTTTAAAAAAATAGTGGTCCTAACTCTAAAAAAATTGGAGGGATACCTTACACCATTTATATGTTCTTTACAGAATACAATTATATATATTGCGGTAGACATCTATTTTAACATAAAAAGGGTTGGATGAATTACAAAAGTGCTTAACAATTGTGTTTCTCGATCAACAGTATAAATGACTAAAGAAAACTAAATAAAATGTTGAATAAATCAGCTTATTTTAAGCACGGTAGTGTATATTCTAACATTTTAAGTCATTGAAGGTTTAGATACGTCAACCTCTCATAAAGTAAGAGAAACATATATCATATTGACTACAAGCGTCTCTTGCGAAAATTATGTAGCTAAGGCTGTAAACGAGCCGAGCTGCGCCGAGCCAGGATGGGTTCGAGCTCGAGCTCGAATTTATCGAGTCGAGTCGGCTCGGGCTCGAAAATTTTAACGAGCTGAAAACATCGGGTCGAGTTCGTCTTGTGAAAAGCTCGAACCAACTCGATTTTTATAAAAACAGTATTTTTTTCACGCTTTAATATATATGAAACACAAAAAATATATATTAGGGCATTTGCCTTTTGTGGGTACTCTATACTTGAGGGATAATCATTTTGGATATAAATAATTTACTATCAAATTTTATATTTTTTAACAAAATACCTAATGTTTTTAAAAAGAAACCATTTTTATTTTAAAAGAACCTTCTTAAATCCTAATAATAATTAGCTGCTGCAGCAGCAACAGCAGGAGCGGCAGGAGCAGGAGCGGCAGGAGCGGCAGGAGCAGGAGCGGCAGGAGAAGCAGCAGCAGCAGCAGGAGCGGCGGCGGCGGCAGGAGCAGCAGCAGGAGCAGTAGTAGTAGTATATTATTATTATTATTATTATTATTGTTATTGTTATTGTTATTATTATTGTTATTATTATTATTACTACGATTATTATTACTACGATTATTACTATTACTATTACTATTACTATTACTATTATTATTACTATTATTATTATTATTATTACTATTATTATTATTACTTTTATCATTATTATTATTTTATTATTATTATATTATTATTATTATTATTATTATTACTATTATTATTATTATTACTATTATTATTATTACTATTATTATTATTATTACTATTATTTTTATTATTATTTTTATTATTATTTTTATTATTTTTATTATTATTATTATTATTTTTATTATTATTATTATTTTATTATTATTATTATTATTATTATTATTATTATTATTATTATTATTATTATTATTATATGCACTGAGTCACGAGCCGAGCTCGAGCCAAGCTAACCCTGGCTCGGGTTCGGCTCATTTAGAAACCGAGCCGAACCGAGCCGGCTCGCTTAGATACGAGCTTTCTTGAGCCGAGCTTTTTACGAGTTTTTCTTGAGCGAAATACGAGCTACGAACTTTTTGAACAGCCTAAATGTGGTACTCCACTGACCATTAAGTGTCGAATCATGCCAAAGCAAAATACTCATTTATGCACTTTAGCTTTTGATCTTGTTTGAGCACTCCAGTCTTGAAGCGGTCAATCCACGGTTTGATCATGATTTCGACCTCGATGCCTCTATATTTATTTACTCCAATTGATTGTTGTTGAAACCGATGATATTCAACAAATTTGAGGATGTCAATTAAAGAAAACATAATATTTGATCCCTCATTTCTTGAAATCAATATAAATTTTGCTTGTTTTATTGCCAAAACATGTATCTCAATATAATTTTTTTTTTCTTTTTACATTCTACTAACTACTTGATTTTTGATGGTTAAAGTACTAATATTCTACTTGGTTACAAACGCCGCTTAGTGAGAAAATATGATCCGCTAGACTGTCGGAGGGTCATCGGATCCATTATAGTTTTGCCCCTAACAAAATGTTTAAGACAATCTTGTTCTTTCTTCAGTTTTAAAAGTTTAAGAGAAGCAATCATAAAATTTTATAAAGAATGATCGTGATTTTTAGGTATATATGCCACTATAAACTTTTTCTTAAGGTAGGTGGCTACCTCCACCTAATCATGTAGGTCCGCCCATATTTCATTAGCTATATAGTATTTCATTGCATGTAATTTAATTTTATTTGTAAAAAAATTATAAACTTTTTGGAATTTAATAATAAATGGTTTCATAGTTTCTATTACAATACTAACATTTAAAAGTTCAAGTGAACAATTGTTTATTTCTACTGGTCTACGTAACCTTATTTCGTTATTACACATGTACACGTACTCGTCTGCGTAACCTCATTTTGATTATTACACATGGTACACTAGACCAACTCATAAATTTCACCCTTAATAAACTCCCAACTCACCCAACCCAACTCCACTCATTAGTCATTATTATCTATATTTCCCTCACTCTAACATTATCATCGAGCTAAAGCGAAGGTAGTTGCATCTTTCAATACTTATTTGAACAACTTGAACAACATTTGACTTTTTAACATCATGTGTGAAATTTATAGTGCGTTGCCTTACATACTTACAGTTCAATATTGCTAATCTTGCCCACGTCAGAGAAACATTCGGTGCAACGGTTGCTTTTAAGCTCACACGTTTTCAAGAAAGCTACAATCACTTTTGTTTTTTTAAGTTGATTTTTGTAGAGTGTTTATGATTGTGGCGCAACATCTATAGAATCTAATAAAGCAATGTTTTTTTTGTCACTTGTCATTCTATTAAAACACATTTTTGACACTTGTCATTCTTCTAAAAATTTTCATTTTATTTTCCCTCCAAAAGTATGTTATAGTAATTTAATGCTCAAACTAATTTATCTCTTTTAATAAAAATCAATTTTATTAATTGATATATTTTCTCTTTCGTCTATATTTTATTAAGGAAATTAAAAAGTACATCTTTTTATTAAATAAAAATAATAAAAAACAAAATTTTCATATAATATAAAAATTTCTAAAACACTAAATCTTTTTGAAACAAAAATATTTTAAATCAGTCCTCTTTTAAAATAGTTATAAAAAATATGAAAATTTTTTAAAGAAGTTTTATTAGAACAACCAGAATAATTAGAAACTTGAGTTTTTAATAAGCAAGATTTTTATAAACAATACATTTTTTATAAAAAAAAATCTTAAAATGAATATTTAAAAATAAAACTATTTAGATAAGAGAATTAAAAAAATAGTATAATTGTTTCATTTCTTGAACTATTACGTATATATATATATATATATATATATATATAATTAATCATACTTTATATTAAAATATCATACTATAACCGTTCGTTTTTATTACTAACTATAATCCGTTCAATAAATGGGGTTCTATCTTATCTATTTATCTATCTATAGCAAACAAAATCTAAAATAAGACTTGACACAATTGTAAGTTTTATCATACTAACTTTCTTATTTCTTTTTATTATTATTAATACTATTGAATACTAATAATATTAATAATACTATTTTCATATGAAAAATTATATAATTTAATAAATTAAAACTTATTTTTTATTAAAAACCAGACTTTTAAAAATAAAAGTTTTATAAATTAGAGAATACAACAAACTTTTTTTTACAATAAATTAATTTTTCTTAAAATAAAATATTTAAAACCCATATTTTTTTATAAAATAAAAGTTTAAGAGAAATATATTATTGTTTATTTACTTAAAGTAGTTATTCACATACAATTATAATCATATTTTATCTTCAAACATAGTTTTATAATTTATAAATTTTTATTACTAATTATTTAGTATTTTATTTATTCAACCCGTGTAATACACGGGTCACTAAGCTAATATATAATATGAATTGCAACAAAAAATTTTATTGCAATGTATATAACGTGACCTCCAGCAAAAGTTAAATTTACTTAAGGAATGATAATGATTTTTTTTTGGGTGACTAATTTTCCTTTAACTCTATTACAAAGTAAAGAAAATGTTGAGTTTTGATATATTTGTTTAATAGATTACGAATAGAAACGTATAAATAGAATATTTTCTAAAATAAAATTAGATTTAATTGAAAGCTTAAGAAACAAGCTTTGCAATACGTATGATTTTCCGGACGTAAAAAATGCCAATATTAATTTGTTTATATAATTTTATGCTATGCATATAAAAGTAACCACATTCGCTATAGTATTTCATTGCATATATAGTATTTCATTAGCTATATAGTATTTCATTGCATATAATTTAATTTTATTTGTAAAAAAAATTATAAACATTTTGGAATTTAATAATTAAATGGTTTCATAGTTTCTGTTGCAATACTAATATTTAAAAGTTTAAGTGAACAGTTGTTTATTTCTACTGGTCCACATAACCTAATTTCATTATTACACATGTACACGTACTGGTTTACGCAACCTCATTTGGTTATTACACATGATACACTAAACCAACTCATAAACTTCACCCTTAATAAACTCCCAACTCACCCAACCTAACTCCACTCATTAGTCATTAGTATCTCTATTTCTCTCACTCTTAACCTTATCATCGAGTTAAGGCGAAGATAGTTGCATTTTTCAATACTTTGAACAACTTGAACAACATTTGGTTTTTTAACATCATATGTGAAATTTATAGTACATTGATTTACATACTTACAGTTCAATATTGCTAATCTTGCCCACGTCAAAGAAACATTCGGTGCAACGGTCGTTTTCAAGCTCACACGTTTTCAAGAAACCTACTATCACTTTTGTTTTTTTAAGATGGTTTTTGTAGAGCATTTATGATATTAGCGCAACATATATAATATGAATTGCAATAAAAAATTTTATTGCAATGTATATAACGTGACCTCCAGCAAAAGTTAAATTTACTTAAGGAATGATAATGACTATATTTGGGTGACTAATTTTCCTTTAACTCTATTACAAAGTAAAGAAAATGTTGGGTTTTGATATATTTGTTTAATAGATTACGCATAGAAACGTATAAATAGAACATTTTCTAAAATAAAATTAGATTTAATAGGAAACTTTAAAAAACAAAATTTGTAATACGTATGATTCTCCGGACGTAAAAAATGTCAATATTAAATAAGTTTATATAACTTTATGCTATACATATAAAAGTAACCACATTCACAACGAAAAACAATCTATATCAAAGTCCATTTAAAATTACATTTGATATTTATCTTTACGTGTTATATCCACGCCAAGCGTTTTAATACTTACCACACATTTTGTTATTTATCTTTATGTTTTACATCCACTGCAGTGCACGGTAATCATTTACTAGTTAGAGATGATTTATTAAGTTAGAAGATTATAGCTTTCTATATTTTAAAATAAACTAGTAAATAAAGACATCGCATTTTGGTGGGGAACAAAATCATGTAAAAAGTTAACATCAAAATGTTCTTGTTAACTCTTTCATTGAATATGATCGAGAAAAATAAAACTTACGAAACTTTATATAAAAAACGAAACCCTCACAAACCCGTATACTAGGGCGAGACCTTATAATATTTGAAACTTAATATTAAAAAAAATGCCGTTAAAAATATTATAGTCGGAGCACTAATAAAACTAGACACGTCACAATAGAAATAGATTGTTTATACGGATAGAGTTGTACACATACGTATGTGAACTACTGTACCAATGCCATTATTGTTTCTTTGTTAGAAAGTTGTATTTAATTTAACCCAAAGAATATCAAGTTAGTGTCCATGTTTACCATGTTGTATGTAAAATATATAAATGAAAAAAAAACATTTTACATGTTTATATATTATAGATGAGCATTGAACGATTAGAAAAATTAAACTGTTTAAACAATTGTTTAGAACCAATGGTCGGTATAAAAATATAGTTGCGGATATTCACGCCTAACCTTAGATAAAAATAAATAAGTTGGAACATAAAACTTAAAATTTATAAAACATCATATTTTAAAAGTTGGAGGAAAAAAAAAAAAAAAAAAAAAAAAAAAAAAAAAAAAGAAAAATCAAAACTTTGAAACAACTGTGACACTCGTACGCTTGTTTTGATAATTTATATATTATCACACACAACTTCGTTTGAAATCAAATTTGCATTAAAATATACAAGTAACATGTCAAAATGTTATATTCCTAATTTTCTAAAACTAACATATCTTAAAAGTTATAGTAAGAAAAAAAAAAAAAAAAAACTTCATTCTAAATATAACTAGTTTTATTTCCTCCCTGCGCTACGCGGCGGGACTTCGGCCACTTTTTCATACGTAATGTTGCATTACTTCGATCGTTATCGGGCCGGCTTGTCGAAAACCAAAAAAGTAAAAGTCTTGTGGCAAAAGTCTTTAATAATAAACTTTAGTAGTCAGACTCAAAAATACGTAACGGGAGACAGGTCGTTCTTCTCACACGCAACACATTGTTATATTCAAGTAAATAATGTAGAGCATATAACCAACCTCCATAAAACCTAGACCTATAACACATGAGTTTCATAGTCTATTAGCAACTTAGTTCTATACAACATTGAAGCTAAAACAAATTTAAAAATGCAGTTACATTGCTGCCAAAACAATTCTGAAAAATGCAGCATTTTCCTACTAACCACTCCAAAAGATGTTGTATTAACTCTATCAAAAAAGCCCTAAAATTGTAGTATGATTGCTGTCAAAGCAGTCAATATAATGCAGTGTAAATGCTGTAAAAACGAGGCCACAAAAGGTTTAAAAAATTTACATATATATGTTGTTAAAAAAGTGTAGAAAATACAATATAAATGCTATAAAAATATAATTAATTGTATGCAGAAATCAACAGGGATCGTTCTTGGTTGATAATAAAAAAAACTGACATGAAAAAGTAAAAGAAAAAAACATTTGACAATTATATAACGAAACATGTGTACAGTCTTGTTAAGAGGACAACATAATAAGGAAATGTCTCTTTCTTGTTCAAAAATAACCGCGACAGTTGCAATTAACGGATGCCTTAATAATGTGTCTTAACAGGTGCTTTAGCATAACATTGTCTCTTTCTCGTGCAACAATAACCACAATCTCCAAAAATAAACATGAAAGAGATGAAGTTATAGGCTACAGTATCTAAGCAGAGGTAAAAAGTCAATGAAAAAAATATAAAAATCAAACTCCAAGTAACTATTAATAAAATAGATACTCACCTTAACAAAAATGGCCCATTGTCTAGCACATAAACCAAGAAAAAATCCTTTTAACACTTGAAAACTCATCAATATTTCATGTCTGAAAAGCCTAATCCAATTAGGTGAACATCAAATTCATAGCCTAGCTTCACAATTTATACTGTACTTATATCATCAGCATCAATTAATCAATCAACATTATGATCGAGAGATCATAAATGCAAATCAAAATTATATTTAAGAAAACTAAAACTTAGTAAGTATAGTTTTAGTGCTTCGGAAAACCATATGGTTGTGAAACTATGATAAATGAACATACAGAGAAGAAAACATAGCCATACCTAGAGTGGTGAACGGATTTTTATACTTCCTGTCATAATTGCGTCTGGTCAGAAACCTAAGGCTGTACATCTTATGGCAACCTGCAGCACCAAATATATCTCTATATGATTCATAGACGATTATTTGGTTCACTTTTACTTAACCAACATTAAACTGACAAATTAGCTGAAGTTAACACAACAAACCTGCCATGTAGACAGGAAGCTGCTGCAAGAGGTTTAACACATTAGTTCATAATCATTGTTAAGAAAAACATTGTATATGGTTAAACACCATACTCAAACCTCAATTTCAAAAGCTGAGTATTACATAATTATGAGGTTTAGAGGCTCTAAAGAGATAAGATCACCATGGTTGCAATGGAGGTTGCAGGTGAACCCCTACCATTCTCTGAAACCGCCACGCTAAGGTGAGACCATTGCCCAAATCTAAATCACATCACACCCACATATTCAAAAAACTCATCAGGTGCTTTGTAACAGAAACCCTAACTAATGAAATAGGAAGCAAAATGTAGCCGATATATGGGCATCTGCTTCCTTAGAATCACTTTATCATCAAAATGAGTATACAAACCATCAACCCAAGGTTTTACAAAGAAACACTAACCAACGTAAATAGAGGGAAAACCAAGTCGATGTACGGGTATCCCTTACCACCAAGTTCTTTCATCATCATAGTCATCATCATCACCAGGAATGGACATACAACTCAGAGAGGGAAGTGAATCGAACCGACCAACATACAGAAACACCATCGGTTAAAACCCGACATTAGAAACTCACAGGGACACTGGCGAAGGCCGTCGCCGCGATTAGAAAACGCCGGTGCCGGAAACCTTGGGCATCTACGGTCATGTCTCCCAACGGCCGATGGTGGTGCATCTTTCTCCGCCGTCTCTCCCCATCCAAAAGGGAAGATTCTTGCTTAGGTTATTTACAATGTGGCTAATTATTTGAAAACAAAAAATGTTCTGTGATCAATACAAAAAACTCCAAAACCTCTCTGTTTCTCACATTAGTTTTTTCATATATAGATAATAAATAAAATAATCAACTACAAAGACAAAAGAAATAAAATAATCAATTAGAAAAAGACAGTAAAGAAAAAAAAGAGACATATGTGCATTGTATACTTGTATATTAAGCTTAAAGTTTTCCTATATGATTTTTAAAATATAGTTAATAAGAGAAAATCATAAAATAATATATTTTCAAGTATGTTATATCTCTGTGGTAACATTAGAATAATTTTATGTATAAGTGATGACTTACGTAAAACCAAGATCTTGTATCCCTTCTATTTTCGTATCATATAATACTAAAATGCTCAGGATTTAAATCTTATTCTGAGCAAAAATGTTAAATGTTGAATCAGTGGGTTTTTCAAGTTATGAGTTTACTTCTGAGGGGGTTAGTGGTATTGTCCCGACTAAGAAACGGATAAATGTGTCCGATTAAAATATCATCTATCCTCCAAAGCAGAGTCGTATATTTATTGTTAAAAGAAATATAACACTAAAGAAATGAAAGAGTATTTTTTATGGTTGTGTGAATGGGTTCATGTATTTCTAAATATGTAAAATTGGAAAATAACAAATTAATGAGGAGACTTAAAGAGGACCACAACATGAATGACAAGATAAATTACTTGGCAAAGTTTAATTTTTAGGAGTTAGGATCACTTATTTTCTTGGCCAACCTTACCACTAATTTTCTTGGACCACTAGGCTCTGTTTGGTTCACGGAATTCTCAGGAATTGGAATTGCAATTGAAAAATTTTCCGTCCAAAATCGTGTTTGGTTGGTCAATGGATGGAATTGAAATTGAAAAATTTTTCCTTATTCATTTGAATTCACATTCCATCCACTTACCCATGGAATGTTTAACCATCCAATGAAATGTTCAAAATTAACATTTTAATTTCACTCAAAATTGACCAACCAAACACGTTATTTTCTTGGCCAACCTTACCACTAATTTTATTGGACCACTAGGCCCTGTTTGGTTCACGAAATTCTCAGGAGTTGGAATTGCAATTGGAAAATTTTCCATCCAAAATCATGTTTGGTTGATCAATAGATGGAATTGGAATTGAAAATTTTTCCCTCATTCATTGGAATTCACATTCCATCCACTTACCCATGGAATGTTTAACAATCCAATGGCATGTTCAAAATTAACATTTCAATTTCACTCAAAATTGACCAACCAAACACGTTATCAATTTTAACAAAATTCCAATTTCAATTTCATTCCATTTACAATTTCAATTTCTTTGCAAAACATTATACGAACCAAACAGCCTCTAGGTTTCCTAACTCATAATTATTTCTGTGGAAATTAATCATAGAGATAATATATTTATAGGGTTTTTAGTTCGCAGATTTTTTTAAAAAGGAATTAGAAACAAAATTAAAATTGAAATTATACTATATATTATTTACATATGTCGGTTCCTATAGTTTAAATCAATGATTTCATAGGTTGGCCACTATAATTTTAGTGGTTTCACAGATTAGGCACTCACAAAAAATACCTCCGAAGCTTCATGGGAATCACCCCAAAATATTCAAAATAACCTTCCAAAGGGTTGCTTGGAGGAGGTGTTTAGTGTATTTGAGTTTGGGAAATTCTTTTTTTTTTTAATTTGAGTTGATATGGGTTTATAATTATTAATTGTCACCATGTTTTTAAATGAAAACTTGGAGGAGTTGGTTGGCAAACAGTTTGATAGCTAGTGTAACATCCGACTCCTCGTACCATCAATATTATCCGTTTCACTCATGAGTGGCTTACGGATCTGTTTTTGGTTGCTCAGATGAAAACTTCCTAATAGGTCACCCATCTTGAGATTGCTATCACATGCGTAGCTTAACTGTGGAGTTTTCCTCTAATACACAATCAATGTGCACAAAACGCGTTTGTAATATTAAAGGTAGAACATTTCTTATTAACTCAGCATCTCTCTTATCAATAGCCGATGTAAGATTTGTATAGAGTGTTATAGTTAGAACCCACCCAAAGTTCCACCCTTACTTCTCTTTTTTTAATGGTTTCACTGTTGCTCAGGTGGTTGTCAATTGGTGGTCCGGTGGTGGTGTTGTTTTGTTCAATAACAAAGAGAGACCTTAAGCTTAATCTATTTAACAATTACTTTTTTTTAATTTTTTAAATCTATTTGATTTTTCACATAAAATACACCAAAAAAAAGCTAATAGATGTAAGTTTTTTAAACTTTTTTAAACTTTATTTTATAACAGTTTTTTAAGGTTTGGAAAGATTGATATAAATAAGTCCTATTTAAATTTTTTTTATAAAACTACTTATAAATGAAAACATTTAAGGTATTGGATTGTTTTATTTCGTCTTTTAACATTAAAAAGCTTTTTAATTAAAAAATTACAAATTATTGAAGATTGTGAAGTTGCTTTATTAAAATTTTGTTTATTAGAATTTTGTTAAGTCAATAACCTTGATGTACTGGTATGACTAAAACTATTATTCTTATTTTCTTTTTTGTGTTAATCCTGTTTTAAGGTGTTCTGTAATGAGCCTGTCACAACGTTGATACAAATGCTTTTCTACAACCATCGGTTGGTATAAAACGTAGTTTATGCATATATCTAACAATCCTATTTTTTTGTGTAATTCAAATTATCATGGCAATGCGACACTTCAAATACGCTGATGATATCTTCTCTTTTGTGCTAATATAGTTTCGATGACGTTGTGAGAAGGCCCCGCGGCATCGCGCGGGGGTACAATACTAGTTTAACTAAAACCCTTTATAATATTATGATGTTTTAGTCTTTTCTTTTAAATTGTGGTATCTTCAATTGTTTTCGGATTGGGACTTCTAATTCAATAATCAATCTAGTTATTCTAGTTGTATTTAGGGTATTCAATATTCGAATGAGATTAGAAAATCTCAATGTTCGATTCGATTCGAGTTAAAAATCAAATATTCAAAATTCGATTCGAATTTTTAAATTTGAATTCGATTCTATTCGAAGTCACATTATCAAACTCAAATTTTAAATTCCAATTCCGTTATGTTCACAAACATTGGTTTATGTACATTTATGTTTGATAAGTGTTCGTAAACAATTCATTAACAGCGTGAGATGCATTGATTAAAAGAAAATTTTCCGGTTTTGATTTCTCATTTATCCAACCAAACATAATTTTAGATAAATTGATTTACTATTCTAGCAAATTCATGAACTAAAACGGCTTTTGAAAACTAATAATTTTCACAAACTTTTCTAAAATTAATATCCAAACAAATTAAGTTAAAATATTTTAAAGGATAAACACTTTTTTCTAAAAGAAATTTTTTTTCTTGACACCTAAATTAAAAGTCGCTTATGAGCCACTCGAGATAAGCTTGAGGAAAGCTCAAATCAAAATCAAATCAGACTTAAACAATCATGTATCGAAGCCTAAATAAAAACCTAAGTTTGGTAGGCAGACTCATGACTCTAAAGGGCCCCTATCATTTTATAAATATAATGATTATAGATTTTAAAGTATTATCTTTTTTTCTTCTTGTGGTTTGATTAAAATAACACTTTGCATCCAAAAGTTTAAAAATCTTGGTTTTACTCTCAGGAGTTTGCAATTCGTCTCAATTAACTCCAATCACTAACACCGTCAATTAATTCCATTAGTTACTAGGGTATTCTGGTCATTTTAGTAATAAAGGCTAGAAATATACTTAATTATGATGTGAAGAATGCTCCTCAATCGTCTCCCTACTAAGTGAATCTCAATGTTAAAAGCATAAATATTCCAAATAAAATGTGTCTTTTGTTCGGCTATGGTGGAGTCACTTGATCACGTATTTGGGAGTTGCCCCCATTGCAATACGTAATCAGTGAAGTATCTCGGCTATTGCCGGCTAACTTGATCTCATGATTGGATTCCATTGCTATGTCTAAATAAAATAAAGAAACGATAGAGACGATTATGTTGACAACTTAGTTGGTTCTATGAAGGTCTAGAAATGAAGCTATTTGCAAATGCAAATGATCAAAAGCGTGAGCTTATTTTTAGACGATTGTTCGGTTTTCATTTCTTATAGTTTGTTAACAAGAGTGGTAAGGTTGAAATTGGTCGGGTCAAATGGCTTAAAAACCCTCTTTTATTCATGAAATGTAATTTTTTTGATTTCAATGTTGGATAGTCATTTTCAACCAGCATCGGTAGACGTATATCATTTGCCGTTCAAAATAAAAATCTTAATACCTGAAATTCAATTTAAAATCACCATAACCCATTTGAAATATCCGGTATATATTACCCTATTGTTAAAAACGAAATTGATGAACAGTGGATTTGTATATCACAACCCTTCATTTTTGTATGGGGTGGCTATCTATGAGAAGAGAGAGACTGATTTTCCATTATTTTAAAGTTATATCAGAGATACTGAATGATTGAAGTTATATCCGGATTTTTGTTTCTTTGTTAGTGGTAAACTATTTATGAACATTGTTTTCTTGATTTCTATTGTTTGGTAAATTAGGTTCTGTATTTGTTAGTGTTTTTTTTTTTTTTTTTGATATAGAGCTTGGTATACATATGGAAGCTAATGCTATGCATACTCTTATGGTTTTGGTCAAACAATTAATGGTCATGCAGCTACATACGAGAGCAATACCATTAATTTTAATTTAAAGCCAGATCACATTCATTATAATGTTTTTATTAACTTAAAGGTCCAATTTCAAATTTGATTTTACAGAATCTATTGTGTTATCTACAGTATTGGTCCTTTATGTTATTAAGCTTGGTGCTCCCATAACTCTCGAAGTAAGTGATCTGTTATCTCCATGTGCAAATTTCAAGCCATTTACCTACAAATAATTTAGATTGGATTATATTTGATCTCTAATAGGTCAAATGGGTTAAGGTTTTTCGAAGCACGGTTATTAAATCAGGTGTAGGTGTTTATTAAATGTTCCCTGCTTATATTAATCTAATTCTTTATAGGTTCTTTCAAGTCTGATTTGATGAATGATTGCTGGTTGACATAGATTAGGGGTAAGTGACAACAACCATGAAAGTTCACTTAAGAAACAAAACCCAAATTAAGAACGAAAAACATTAGGAAGACGATCATGATGACAGCAAACAAAGGTAGGTGTTCTCAATTAAGGTTAATCAACCTTCAATTTTATTCATATTTATTTTGTTTGATTTTGAATTCTTCTTGTTTTTTTATGGAATGAAGAAATTTTATGAAAATCTTGGCAATCCATTAGTAGATAACAACAAATGTTCTGCGAAGGAGAAGCATATTGCTACTTGTATGATACGATCCCAGTTTTAATATATGACTGAAATCTGATTCGCGGTGGATTCTCACATGAAATCATGCTCAACAAATTTGAAGTTTCCTCTTTTTGTTATATAGTTTGACATCTTTTGTGACTATTAATTGCAGTGACCTCTTACAACAATTGACCCTTTAGAGTAAACCTAAGGTTTTCTTCATATGAATAAACATGAAAAGGTTAAAAATAAAAATTTCATAGGATGTAGTCAATGAATGATTTTACTTTCTGAACTATGACATATGGTTTCCACATCAAAATCTGTTTCACTTGATACAAAAGTTTGTTTGATTTGAGTCTCTTGAACTCAATTCATAAATTTAGACTATCAAATCTCATGCTTTTTGAAATTTGAAAGTAATTTAAACAGTCGATTGTGGCGATGTTTTGTGTTGTTTATAGTTTTGTTCACAGTCTTTTAAATCTACGTTATACTTCATCTCTTTTTGTTAACCCTGCATGCCCCACTTGGTCGATGATGAACCTATGTTCACCTTGGACGTTGTCCCTACCACTGTAATATATTTATGGGCCTGACATTTGAGGAAAGATGCTGTCTTTATGCTCAATTGGGATGTTTTGCTGCCACCGAGAAAACAAGTCTTTTGTTAGAACTCATGTTTCAAGTATTTGTGTTGTAGCTTTGTGTTATTGGCATTTGGGAGCTCAAGGCAGTGATGATGCTTCAAGAATGGTGTTGGTTGTTTCAACTTGGCAAGTGTTTTTGGTTTGCAGCCACAACACAACAACCCTGAGCCTCTGCCTCTATTCTAGTAACAAAATTCAATATTTGACAGGCTTTTCTTTTATTCCACATTAAGCATTACTAGGGTCACTCTAAGATGCTAAACATTGTTATTTTGTTGGAGTTTTGGCATTAAAGACGTGTCTAACCTAGCTCCCGTTTTACGTAAAGCATGCCCATCTCAAACCTATGAAATGTTTATGACTGTTCTCATACACAAATACTAGCGTCTCAAAACATTCAAGGTTAAATTTTTCCTCTGATTAATATCAGAATACTACTTCAAGGCCAGAAACATAGATATCCAATATAACACAAAAACAAAAATCTTAACGTTCATAATCAAAGCAACAATATCAAAACTTCAAATTTAACGAAGAAATAACCAAGCATGTTACCATAAGAAAAAGACCTAGTCAAAGAGGGAGAAACCCATGTCATCATCACTCTCCTCTTTCTCTTCCTTTTTCTCCTCAGCTGCAGGTGCCTCAGCTGCTGCTGCGCCTCCAGCTGGTGCAGATGCCGCCGCAGCTCCACCTCCAAAGGAAGCTCCACCACCGCCTCCACCAATAATCACCTGCACAAAGAAAGGACCCAAGTTTTTATATGTATAAAAGCTTTCTTGTTTTCCAAATATAGTACATATAATCCAACATCATAAAAGTTAGCTTGCTTATAGCTGTAGTGTTGTTTTTAAGTATATCAGCAAATGTGTTGTTGCAGCTCGAATGAAACTAATCATCCAACACCTCAATGCAACATGTATAAAATGATAATCCAAAACTAATTACTTACTGATAAATAAAGAAGACAACCAAAGGAATAATCTTTTTTAATCAAAGATAATAATCGATTATTGTTGCCACTTCAAAGCAAATACAATCAAATAATCTTCTTGAAAATAGTCTAGAACACCCCAAAAGTAAATTATGGAAACATGCAAAAAATTGAGTAATGTTTGTATTGTATTTTCTTGATACACAATGAGACACATCAACCATATATATAAAACTTCAGATTAACAAACCAACTGTAGATTAACAAACTAACAACAAATTCACTGCTTGTTGACTTTGACTAACACACTTGACTAGCATATGACAAAATACTATCTTAGCAATTAATTTAAACAAAACTAAATGCAACAAAAAAACAGAAACTTAAAGTGTATACAATTAGACACTGATGATGAAGAATAACCTAGTGTTTTTTATAACCTACCTTTGACAAAGAGTACTAGTAATAAACTCTCAGTGCAATCGGTTTACAAAAGGTATAGGAAACAAATTTCAAAGCGATGATCCCTAACCGCCACCCCAGTCACCAGTTCCAACACCAACACTAACAATCTAACACCACCAAAATCACCACCACAACCAATGTTTTAGATCACTACTTCATGCCCTAACACCATCAAAAAGTTTCAAAGAACAGAGCAAACAACAGTTTCACCATCATCACCATCACAGTAGATGCTTAATTTAAATCATCACTACATCCTATAACTACATCTATGTTACTATGGATTCACAAGCTCCTTTACATCATCAAAGAGTTTCAAAAGCTGAAATCAAATAACAATTTCACCAGAAAACACTTAATTCAACTAAAACACAGAGTATATCGTGCACGTTGATAATCCTCTTACAACTTTAACCAAATCTAACGAAATAAACTACTACAACAGTTTCAAACACCTCAAAATCACAATACCTAATCGCTAATCAACACCTTAATTTCACAAATACGAACAAAATCATCAACACATTCCACAAAAACAAACAGATTAAACACCTCAAAATCACAATAACTAACCGTAAATCAACACCTTACTTCCACAAACACGAGCAAAACCACTAAAACCAGCAAAACATTCAACAAACACACACAGATCTGAACACAAAACCGCAGCAACACACCTGAAAAACAGCGGAATCCGGGAGCACATAGCTGAAGGACGATTGAACACCACCAGAAGAATCGCAGGAAAGAGCGGCGTTAACGAGCTTCCTCTGCAAAGCGTATGTCGAATCGGCGGAGCCTTCAAGGTCTCCCTTAAGCTGCTTAGCGGTCCACTCGCCGCCGGAGTTCTTGCAGACGAAGGTGAAAACTCCCATTTCCGGTGATGATTTGATGAGATCACAGGCTAACGGCGGTGAGTGTGGTTTGTGAGGCCGATTATTGTGTTGGTTTTTGGGGTTTATAGGTGTGTGGTTATTGAGAAGCGAAACCCTAACTTGTGTGAAAAGACTGTTTTGTCCCTAGGGTCGTTTGGTCGAGGTTCTTGAGAAGTTTTGAGGTTTGGATTAGGGATTTAGGGTTAGTGTTATGGTTGTAATAAACTCTCTAGTTAAAAGTGTGTGAAATATCACTAAACAAGAGTTGTTGTTCAATACTTTTGTCAAGGAAAATATGTTTTATAGTAAATTATACAGAGGAAGATCTTAATCATACATGTTAAGCACAGCGTTAGTTCTTATATTGACTGTACGTTAAGTTGGTCAGTTAAATCTTTATTAAATAACTAAAATACCCTTAATTTTAAATGAAATGAAATTAACTTAAAGTAATATTAATAGCGAGACTCATAATTTTAAAATTAAAAAAAATTAACTCACTCAAAACTTTCTCTCTAAAACTAAATCACACGACGGTCAAAAGACTACAACCACCATCTCTTGTCACACCTCTCGCCACACCACCACAGCTACCGCGACCTCCAGTCAACATCGACCTGCAACCACCAACTCTAGTCAACACCCACCTAAAACAACCAACCGCAACCTCATCGTCTTCCTCCACCTGAAACCCATATCTGGGGTGGTTGATCTTCTCTGACGACAATATCACCACAACCGCCATTCGTTTTTAATCAACACCCATCGATGTTGTCTGAAACGTTAGGGGTCGATTTCACTGGAGTAACCAAGCCCCACCACAAACGTCGCTAGACTACATGTCGTTTCTAGATCTACCTTCCGGCGACATGCCGACATCCATCTTGACATAGGCAACCGTTCCACTACAGACCAAGATAATACTACCTTGATATCTTTGCAAAATCTATTTGATTTTTGGTGGGATATATTACTAGTTTCAAGATTTCAAATGATGATGATATTTGATGACGATGATGATGGTGGCGGTGGTGTTTTGGTGATGGTTGTGGTGGTGGTGGTGGTATCGTGGTGATGGTGTACGCAATGGAAACGAGGGGAGGGGTGGGTATTGTTTTTCAATTATATGTTAGAAGTGTATTTTGGTTATTTTCTAAAAATTAACATAAAAACTTAAGCTCTGTTAGTATCAGGGACTGTAAGTGTATGTAACATGCATAGTTTAGGTCTTTATATGTAAGTTCTCAAAAGTAGAGACTAAAGATGAAATTTAAGGATACCCAAGGAATTGTTCGTGTAATTTACTCTATGTTTTATTTGTTTTTAACTTATTTATAAATATCTTGTCTAATATATTACATATACAAGTTACAAAACTTAAACGGATTATACATAAAGGAAAACTTCTTAATACATAAGGTTTCATGTCAGATTAAGCATACGGTACAACTAAAGATCGCAATGGGGCAGTTTGGGATAGGTCTAGGTAATCTCAACCTCATACCCGATTATAAAAGTGTGTCTCATACCTGGCTCAAAACTTGTTGGGTATGTATTGAGTATTTACTTGTCAGGTATCGGGCATACTCATTGGTAATCGGGTATACCTGTTAACTTCATAAACAATACCGTTGGAAGGAGAATCTATTTGTTGCTATCTTTTTTTCACCAAATTTATTTGTTAATGATTTGTTGACTCTCTTTCAATAGTGAATAGAGTTCGAAGGAGAATCATATCTAATTGTTGAGTTACTTGACTAGGATATTAGAAAAATAATCGAATGAGATGAATATTGGAAATTAAAAACTTGAAGATAATATAATATGATTAAAATAACTAAAAATATAATATAATTAAAATAAGAAAAAAAAATAAAAGTTATTTCAGGTATGTAATCAAATAAACGGGGTGGGTAAACGAATATATCATGTAATCCGATGCACGTCTCAAAGCCTCAAAAATAATAAAAAAGTAATCCCATACCCAACCTCATAGCCATCCAAATGTTTTGAATTTTAGGTTGCATCGTGTTTGGGTTTAGTCCCTACGTATAACCATTTTACAAGGCGTTAATGTATGATTTGACTTTATAAAGTTACAATATGCCTCCTAATAAAGTTACAATACGTTTCTCACACATAGTTAAACTTTGTATTTAAACCCTATAGTTTTAGATATGTTTTATTATTCTTTATACGAATAATCGACTTTATGGATAAAAGAATGACAAATTACCACTACGATGTCTCTTTGAGAACATGTATTTGCTTAGTTGTCACATGGTATTTTTGCTTATACTTTAAAAAACTTAAGCATTCTTACATTTTCATAACATTACTAGTTTCTTACATTTCTTTTTTATAACAAGCTATACTTAAAATTTGTATTATTTAAAATTATATAAATATTTAAAACTATATTTTATTGTTAATGAAAAAATAAATTTGAAAATTTGAAAAATTGTAAAATTATAAACTAAATTGAAATTACAAAATAAATTTTACATAATAAAAAAAGATTATATAATTGATATAAATTAAACTTTTACATAATGTAAACATAACTACACTTTGTGAGAGTATATATGCTTCATTAAATCGGCTCTGTAACGCGTTATGAACTTTACTTTGACATAGCTTTTGATTCTTTCCATGTGTTGTTGGAATTAACATAATATAAACATGAACAAGAAGGTTTAAAGTATTAATAATTCCATTCAATCATTGGTTACAAGAATTCTCATATAATTGCTAAGGTTTCGGTTGCTTAAGAACTAATCACCTAACTATATGGAATAAACATCACTATATAATGGGATTAATAATACTAACTTCTTGGACAAACAAACTTTAAAAGAAGATGGAAGAAATCTTGAAAATGTAAAAGAAAAAAAGGAGAAATGGTAGAAAATGGAGTGGATACAGAATGCAACTGAATCAAAGGCGGTTTAAATGCATGAGAAATTGATGGGAGATAAGACAAAATACTGAAAAACGTCAGGTGGTGTCATAGGGTGTCAGTCCACGTTCATAACTTAATGGTTCTATCTAAATACCAGACTAATTGGTTATGTCAAGTCCTTCATTGGATAAGATTACTATGCAATATAATACATGCATACATTATATTGTTCATCACAACATGTTCAAAACATCCTTTCTTTAGAGACTCATAACAAACTTTAAATTCCATCATCTACATGCATATATGAAACTTTTTACTATTGTGACCGATAAAAGACATATCCCATTTGCTAGATAGTATCATTTCATTTATCATTTGTCATTCATCGTAAAAATACATGAAGACACCTCATTTTTTACAATTTTGTTAAATAATAGAGTTTATTGAACATATTTAATGTTCTTGTTAGAGCGTTCTACCCTAACATAGGCATGACAAATCCACAAGTCATATGATGTAACTATCGAGATGCATAATGATGGAATGTCCATGGTCATCTTGTGTATAATGACATTTTTATGCCATCCGACATTTTTTTAAGCTTCATGTATACAATCAATGCTTAATCAATGCATAATAACTTTTAAGAAAACCCATGTTTGGTTGAATGACTCTTAGATATTATTCTAAAAAAAACTTAAATAACATATCTACACAACCTTTGTAGAAGTTTCAGAGTACTTTTATTAATATGTATGTATTTATCTTGTTGATCAGCATTTTTACCATATGCCAACTTATGATGTATGGCCTATGTGTATTTTTGGCTATAGGAGAGACGCGGTTTACCCACTACATCACTTTTTTGTGTAAAGTATGTAAAGTGTTCGAAAAATAGACTTACAAGTTGTATTCTCATGCGGAACCATTTTTAAAGTGACTTTCAAGAGATACTAATCAAAATGGTCGTTCCAAAGACGATTTTCTCCATCTTCACGAGCTCTCTCTCTATATATACATATTTCTTCATGAACGTATAGAACTCTACTCCACTAAAATTTGATGCTCCAACAATTTCATAAACATGTTCTCATATAGTAACCGTTTCGGCCCCATATAACTCATTTCTCCTCATCCAGATAAACAAAGGAATACCCTCACAGATTTTTCCTCCAATGGCTAAGGTGATCACAAACCTAAGTACATATCACTGCACCACCCTAAAAATTTTCATACATAAACTATATATAAATTCAAAAATGTGTTAGCAGGGTGACTCGATACTACCCGACATGTTCGAACACGTGATGAAAATTACATGCTTTATGAGTTTGGTATGTTAAGTGCAATGTAGTAACAAAAGAAACATTATAACCCTCCATTCTACCACCTACAAAGACAATAACGGAGAAGTTGCATTTTAAATGCTTGACAAAAATGAAGCGGGAACGCGTTCTTTTAGGCATCTCGTCAAACATGTTCTGGACCAGCAGGAAGAGCCTCATAACCGTCGTGGTGTTGCTTGATAACCGACTTCTCAACAGGAATGCACTTCAAAACAACTGCTATTGGCATGCTTACAAACCCGATTCCAATGCTGAGTAGCCACATTTCCCAATCTAGGGGCACTGTGCTTGCAAAAGTACCAAGAAACTCCACAATGATGATTTGGAAAAAAACAGTCGAGAACATGACAGCGACGAATATCCAACTATTAAACATGCCTCGGAAAATGTTTATTTTATCCATATCGCGACTGTTTACTTCGTTGAATACCTGTAAAAGAAAGTTGTGTCAAAAGGGCATCTCAAGGTTATTTTATAAAAGTTAATGAAATCCAGTTATGGATTTTTAAAATTACTAATGCACAATACGGTTATAAAGTATCTTGTAACAAAAATAATTTGAAGAAGCAATTTGAAGTTTTTATGCATTTGAAAATACTTCTTATCAACTATTTTGATCAATTATTTACATAAACTTTCAATTTTAAACACTGATATAGCTTGAATGAAAAAATGACTTAAATTGTTTTAGAGGTGAAGTCACTTCAGGCTGGTGGATTGAATCATAAAAACCCAAACATAACTCGTATATTTATTCGTGTAAAAAACATCAACACTTCTCCTAGACACATTTAAAAGTCATGACACATTCATTTAATCCAGTTAGATAGATGAGTCGAATACTCAAATGGATTGTAATAAACTTGTAAGCATGTTAATCATGGGTTGGCATCTCAGCCATTTTCATTAAACGGGTTAAAGATGACAAATTCAAAACTTGATTATTCCTGTATCGTCCTGCAATTGTCACCCCTAATTCGTAGTTATTATAAGCTAACTTTTACAAATTTAACTGTTTGATTCTGTAGGAATAAAGAATAACCCGAACCCAGTTAGAATTTAAAATTATACCTGACAGAAGACAAAGGTATTGAATATGAAAGTATTGAGGATGGCAGTTGCATTGTCCCCTTGCAAATTCAATATGGATTTCCCAGCAAAGTTCAAGACAAATAAGACAGCCATTTGGTAAACACTTTGGCCAATGATATTCCTCCACATGGTTTTTGTTATGAAATTTTCGTTTCGCTTAACAGGCGGTCTGTTCATCAGCCCGTCATTTGGTGGTTCAGTGGCCAGTGCTAATGCACCCAAAGTGTCCATGATCAGGTTCACCCATAGCAGTTGCACAGCAGTAAGAGGAGCAGACCCTGAAGAACACAAGAAAAATATACTTGTTATTATTATTATTATTGACATATAGTTTTTGTTATCATATAAACAAATTTTAAAATTGGACAGAATGTTTCGGGTCAACTTAAAGAACCAGACTTGATTTGACCATTGACCGAGGCCTGAACCGTCTATTGATAAAGAACAACGCACCTGTGATGCATGCAGAAACAAAGTTGATCATCAGAGCAACTATGTTAACTGTCAGCTGAAACTGCACAAACTTTTGAATGTTTATGTAAACTGCACGTCCCCATTTGGCTACTTTAACAATTGTTGCAAAGTCATCATCCATCACAATGACATCAGCTTGTTCTTTAGCAACCTATGGACACATGGCACATGGCGCACCAGATTCAGAATTCAATATCAGATTAATTTGAAGCAGAAAAAGAGATACTAACCTCTGTTCCTGCTATTCCCATGGCAAATCCGATATCTGATTCATGCAAAGCGGGAGCATCATTTGTCCCGTCACCAGTGACTGCAACTACCTCTGATAAAGCCCTCAAATTCTTAACGAGCTCCAACTTGTCTGTTGGAGATGATCTAGCCATGACCTGTACGCATGGAAAAGCACTTTAAAGTTCAGTAAAGGTGGCTAGATGACCTGGTCGGGTTGGCCCACTAACAATTCTATGTCAAAATGAATTCAGATTGAAAACAAGTTACTTCTAGTACGGGTGCAAAATGGCTGGTCGGGTCGGGTTGACCTGCTGACAATAGGTTGTCATCTTTAAAAAAACTTACAGAAAGTTAATGTGTTGGTTATTATTAAAGAAACAATAAACATCAATATAATTACCAAAATCTTTAAACAAAATAATTTAGCAAGTTCAACCCATTTGAACCATTCCCCTTGTAGCTACTTTTTTGTATTTTACCTTTAAGCGATAAAACACAACCCATTCGTAAGTAAATGGGCGGAAATTGCTTCCTCTAGAATCCAGTTTATATCATAAATACTTTGATTGAATTTGTGATATAACAATGTTGTACCTGAATCATTGGTGCAATTTCACTCTTTTCTTGATCAGATTTGTTTCTGAAATCAGGTCCTTCAATGGCAACACCATTAGTGAGTATGCCACATTCTTTTGCAATGGCTCTAGCTGTGTTGATATTATCACCGGTAACCATACGCACAGTAATACCAGCTGCTAAACATGTTGCAACTGCCTCTTTTACCCCTGGTCTAAGTGGATCCTTAATACCCACAACGGCAATCAAAGTATACCGAAGGGCAGGTATGTCTTTTTTCGTGTCAAACTCGCCTTCCACATCAATATAAGCCAAACAAAGAGTTCTTAAAGCCTTATCTGCAAACTCATTAATCACATTCGTAATACCTTTTGCCTTCTCTTCAGACATTTGAACAGGCTCTCCACTGTCATCTATGATCTTGTCACACATTGCTAACACTATTTCTGATGCACCTTTGCAAAATGCACGTATTTGACCGTTCGGTAGACTGGTAATAACAGACATACTCTTCTTTTCAGAATTAAAAGGTTCCATTTTTAGTACTTTAATCTCACTACGTACGGTACTAAAATCACCACCCAAAAGCAAACCATATTCTAATATTGCTGTTTCTGTTGGAGTGCCCAAAATAGAAGTTTTACCATTTGCATCTTTGACAACCTCTGAACCTGTACATTCAAATATACACTGCAAGAGAACGCTTGACACACTTTCGGGCAATTCTGAAGGTTCTTTAGCATCTTTTGCTTTACCAAATACCCATATTTTGTCAACCACCATATGATTTGTTGTTAAAGTCCCGGTTTTATCTGTGCATATGCATGTTGAAGAACCCATTGTTTCACAAGCAGATAAATGTCTCACAAGTGCTTTATCATCCATTAATTTCTTCATTGCAAATGCAAGGCTTAATGTGACAGCTAAAGGTAGTCCTTCTGGTACTGCAACAACTATAATTGTAACAGCAGTGGCAAAATAGTCTAGCATACTCAATGCATCACTTGAAGTCCAACTTGAAAACTCATTTCGGATTGCTTTTTCCACAAGAAACCTCACAGTCAACACAAGAAACGTCAAGATAGCGAATACCAATCCGATTTTACCAATAATTGTAGCCACACCGTTTAATTTCACTTGCAATGGGGTCTCGTTTTCTCCTTCATCACTTAAAGTTTCCATTAGTTTTCCCCATTCGGTTCTCATACCAACAGCTGCAACAAGCATTTTAGCTGAGCCATCTTGCACTTTTGTCCCACCAAGAACAAATGGTTTCTTTTCATCTATATGCACAGCTTCACTTTCACCGGTTAAACTAGATTCATCAATTAACAGATTATATCCAGATATAAATATCCCATCAGCAGGAACTTGATCACCAATAGATAAATGAACAACATCTCCAACAACTAAATCAAATATGGAAACCTTTTTTCGACACCCATCTCTTGTTACTTGACATAAAATCTTTTTCTTTTCTTTGTCTAATTCCCTGAACTGTAAAGATTGTTTATAGTCGCTCACAGCAGTAACTGTAACAACTAATAATATACTTAATAAAATTCCTAGCCCATCATATATTCCATCTGGAAAACCTTCAGTGGCAAGCCCAACGCCTATTGATACCACAGCACAAACTATAAGGATGATCAGGGTTAAATCATGAAGAGCTTCCCACACAAACATGAAAAAGCTTTTAGAAGGTTTTTCGGTGTATTTGTTGACACCATAAGTTTCTTGTGTACTAGTCAAATCCGTTGACTTGACTCCTTCATCTATATTGACTTTTACTGCTTCTGCAACTCCATTAACTCCACCAATGGATCTTAAGGTTTTCACATCATAGTTTCGAACCATGGATGCAAGTTTATCTGGATTATTGTGGATGTTGGGAACTTTTGCATCTTCTGAGGGGTGATTTCCATAATGAGCACCAGCTGTGGACATAATTTTAAGGTATTAGTTATATATCATATGAATGCTGATAGAAAGGAGTACAGATTCTTACTGATATCAACAATAAACTAGAAACAAAACGTAAGATTGTAGCCTATAACTCAAGAAACATGATATCTCCAATGATTCAATGGCTCTAAATTTGCATAAAAGAAAACAACCTCATAGGAGTCCCAATCTTGTAGAACAAGTAAACTTGCCTTCCAAGTTATTTCCATAGTACTATTAATTGAATACTAATAAGTTACTATCTAAATACTTGTTTCTAGCCCTCCTAAACCAATTAAAATTACCCTTTACATTCTTGAAACGTTGCCTGTAACCTAGGCAAACCAATTTTTATAACATGGCCAAATGGAGAGACAAAAACAAAACTCATGTGGTTTGTTTAATAGTTCAGATAGAGAAGGTTGTTATCATTAATTTATTTATTATTTTTATTTTTTTTTTCAGTTACAACTTTAAATATATGCATATACATAGCATGGGGAAGGAACGGTTGTTAACCCTCTTTTATTGCAATAACCCGTTAAAACTAATGTAACGAACACTTACACCATGATTGTGCAGTGTAACTAACTTTTACACCGCTTTACACCACTGATTTAACAATTTTCCCTTATTTTCAAAATTTCCCTCCCTTTTTAAAAAAACTTCACCATTTTTTACAAAAACCTTCTTAACTTTTTCGTATAATGTTATTTTTATATACAAATTACACCATTAAATAGGTCGCTTTAATATCGTTAATTCGATTATAGTCTTGCTATAATTTTTAAAAAACTTTTTTAACGTTCATTATGGACCGCTGGTTTTACCACTGTAACTCTAACTTAAAGTGACGACGTGTCCTATTGTGGACTAGTAGTTGGTTAATGGATTATTGCAATAAACAATAGTTAACATGTGTTCTCTATACTAAATAGCATACCATCAATAAACCGCACGGCTACTCTCATAGCTAGGAAGCTGACCCGAAGATTTTCCTGACAAAGGAAAAGGCATGAGAGAAATGAGTGAAAAACAAATTATATAATACAACCAGTTAGTTTATTTGGGTAGTTAGGAAAGCAACTACATCATTTTAGGTATATCAAATGAAAGAATAAAATGCAGTAACCTTTCTTAAGCAACTGGTCAAGAGCTGAAGAAACTTTTTATCAGAATTAAGTTCATATTTATATAAAAACTGAAAAATACATTATGGCATGCCATCCTAATTTTGCTTAAAGAACATTTTGATCTTTTTAGTTCTGTGGATATGCACAAAACTATCAAGAAAATTCATTTTTTAGCCCAATAATACTGTAGAGTCATATATGATACAATAGAACTAAATATTTGGTAATCACAATGGAATTCATGTGGTCAGCACTCAGCACTGTTGGCACAATGATCCAAACACCCATAGGAACCGGACACCAGCAAATAAAGCCTCGTTAGAAAATAGATTTCTACTTTTACATTTTATAACCATACTTAAGACTAAGGGTGTACATTGTCCTTAATTCCACGTGCAGCTTCTGAAATTACTTTCTTAAAGGTTATGATCGAGCTTACGGCTTGGCTAACCATAAGGTGAGTGCATCATAACTCACAAACTTACGCCATTTGCATAAAATTTGAAGTAATGCAAATATGCTATGGAGGGTACATAACCAAATTTAAGTACAGAACCACTAGAACTGTGAGAACTAGATAATCTGTTGTTTAAAGTGATAGATAATTTAGATATCTCATGTTCATAAACACTTGCAGATCCCCTCTTTTATTTATATAGCGATGGCAACTTCAAGTCATTTACATAAAATTGATAGCTAGTCAACTTGAAACATCACTTCTTAAATTTAAATTGATTCGAGTCAACTTAATATATACATAGTTGGATGACCTTAGTGAAAAAAAGTTAAATGATTAAGTGATCTTAATGATACAATTTCTATAAACATTTATTAAATAATACTAACAAAGATTCTTCTAAGATTAAAGTTTTGACTTGCCCCTATCCACTTTCCAACTCATTATCTGAATTTTTTTATAAACCAGACAATTTATGGTTGATGGTGACAAAGCCATGTTAGTGGTGCTCAAGTCTCTGTAGAAGGTGGAATTAAATTTCTAGGAAACTTCTCTATACCAACTTTGCAGGTGCTTTTTTACAAATATAATACTGAATTATCTTGGTATCAAATACACAATACCTTTACACACTAACACTGATTTATATAGAAAATGTTAAAGACAATTTACATGCATTCGAACAACAATATTTACAGACTTTGTTCCCTATTTATACTAGGCTACCCAACAGTTATAAACAACCGTTGTAACTGTCATCGGTGGTTACATTTGGCGGGACCTTTATACTAACCCAATCCGACCCATATATACAGACTTATGATATAATAATTGCTACACATAATATTAACTATGCTAAACTTAATCATGTCCAACAAATTACAGATAAAGTAATAAAGATCCAATCCTATATATTTTAATTTATAAATTTAAATCATGAAACAATTGCACATGGACCAGGACAATATAGATGTCATCATGTCAGGGTATAAAATTATTCACCATTTGGAAGGAAAAACATATAGCTTTTGCTCCACTTTATGGTGGATCTCATTGCAACTTGCAAGAAATCAATACCAAGAACATTATATCTATAAAAGGTATTTTGGATTATAAAATGCTGAGCATTTGACTTTAGATTTTCTTTTCATTAGAAAGAAAGCATATCCCATCACACAAGAAAAAATAATAGTAATAATAATAATTAAAATGTGCACTAGATTTGACCAGGTATCTAAATGTGCTTTGAAGAAGTCCAAGAAAACAATGTGGACGCTCATAGATCATTTCTTTTTCTATGGACTCCAAAATAACCACGGCAATGAGCAATATTGTTAGCAAAATACAAAGTAGTTGTTGAGTTGGACTTGTTTGATGTTATCATAAGTTTAAAAAAAAAAGAATTTAAATGATTTACTCGATGATCAGAATCGATGTAATCAACATAGATCAGAACTGGCCTAGCTATGAATATATATAACAACAAAGAGCTATATTAGATGAACTCCCAAAATCTACAACGTATGAAATCTACTTTTCTTTTTGACAAGAACATGCAAAAAGAAATTTTACTGATTAGTAGATATATTGTTTGTCATTCTTAAAAAGCACATGATTCATTATTTCATTTTAATAACTAGGTTTTTTTTTTCACCCTATGCGGCAGAAGTTGATTGTTTATCTCTCGAGTTACGCGATGTAAGTTTGGTTATTAATTTTTCGGCTCATCGATAACCATAAAAACTAATACCGAAACAGGTTCAGACAATACCAATGTTGTCAACGATGTTTTTCGCTCATAATTGGTTCGGTTCGTCACAATAATAATTGTTAGATAATAATTTAACTAAAAGAGCTAAAAGTAATGGATTTCGTATAATTACATAAAACGAAGTGTTGTTATATGTTTTATAGGAAAATAGAAAGACCAAAAATATCATTTCACCAAAAATCAAATGCCAAGAAAAAAACAAACCTTTGTGGCCAAAAAGTAAAACCACAAAAGTCGATTGTAACACTTAAGTTACTTTTTAATATAGTATATAATTTTACAAAAAATATATGATTTCTTTTAATAGTTTTTAGAAAGTATGCAAAAGGAACCTTCATCCTAAATGCTTTGTGAAACATAAAGTTAAGGGACAAGGAATCTCAAGTATACATAAAGTTGGGGGGGTTACCTGCAACTTATTCAGCTTTTTATTTTCAAAAAGATTATTATTTATTTCATTATTTGGCTGTGGTGACGACTATCTGACACGCGAGTGATAAAATATTAAAATATAAAACAATATGTAACTGTATAACGGCAATAAATTAACGCGGTTGCAACGCGTATTCGCTAATATGAGCAGAGGGCCCACGATAAGGAAAGGAGGGACTTTAAATGCATTATGCATCCCCTTGCTGACACATTTTCAGTTAATCAGTAGCCAACCATATCTGTTACTTTTTTAAGATTATTTTTCAAAGATGCTTTATTCAATAGATATAAAACTTCGACGAAATTGCAAAGAAACTCTTTATAGTTTTGTCGGATTACACGTTTGGTTCACATGTTTTCAGGATTGTAAAGTTAGTTTAAAGTTTTGTTTGAGAGTTGCATATTTGGTACCTGACGACTGACTTAAATTCCTTCAGTGTTAACGCGTTTAATAAAAGTTTTAACTTCAGGGACCAAATGTGCTATATCCACACAAAATTTGAACTGACTATGTAATTTTTAACATATGGGGAACAAACGTGCAATGCTCACACAAAAGTTTAGACTAACTTTATAATTTTTAACGTCTAAGGACCAAATGTGTAATTTGATCAAGCCGCAAAAACCAATTATACAATTTTCTTTATAACTTTTTGAAAACGATTCTTGAAGAAAAGAACTAATAACATGATAAAAAAAAGCTACAATAATTAAATAACGCATTTACATTTACAAATAATGCAATGGTTCCGCTTACTTAAATTAAGAGGGGATGCTGCCTACTACCGAAATACCCATTTTAACAATATTTTCATAATGAGTTGGTTGTGTAACCATCGTATGTGTGGTATTCAAAGTAAGGGGCTGTTTGATTTCACTTACTCGGTCAGAAGGTGCTGACCGGTTAAGAGCTTGTTCCAAAACTGACCGGGTAAGTGAAAAAATATGCATTGGTCAGTAGTGTCAGACCGGGTCAGACGCGAAAGAGTGCTAATCAAACACACTGACCAGCCAAAATGTCTGATCGGGTCAGTGGGTCAGACATTTTAACCAGATCAAAAGCAAATCAAACAGCCCCTAATACATACAAAGAGATGCTACTGCTTTAAAATTCTCAATATATGTATTGTTCTAAAATGAAATCTTATCTATATTGGTATTTATGTATGTGTAAAAATATTATTTTTGTTTTGTATCTTTGTATGACATTATATGTTTTCTTAACTTGTATATATGTTTTCTTACTTTTGTATATTTGTTTAGCCTAGTCCTTTCAAATACAGTCTTGCTATTTATGCCCCTATGAAAAAAAAAAGAAATACATGGTTGATTGATTGATTGAAAACGAGTAAACATAAACAAAGAAAAGTACGAGCAAAATTGAGAAAAAAATAAGTTTAATTGATAATTTGACTAATTAAAAACTCTAGATAAATTAGACTAAACAAATGGTGGAGCATATATTGGACAACAAAGCGTATTATCTGTCTATGTCGTAGTACTTATTAGAAAATGGTGAATTATTGTGCTTCATCAATAATGTCTACCACTTAGATGCATGAAACATAAATTAATCATGAATCTCCATTGTTAATGGTGTTTTAATATATAGGAGAGCGTTAATGATACTAATTTCAATCATACATAGCAATAATTTTTTTTTTTTACGATCGGACTATGAATAAGTCAGGTTGGATACCAGCGCCTATTTAAACTATATTTATTTGAAGCGGTGAGTCGGATTAGAGATGTAAACGAGTCAAGTCGGTGCGCAAACAGCTCGAGATCGGCTTGAAAAAACTCGAATCGATACGAGCTTAGACGAGTCAAGCCAGCCCTCGGGCCTAAACAAGCTCGAGCTTTAGAAATAACACTACAAACGAGCCAAAGTCGAGCTTTCTAAAGCCAAAACGACCCCACGTCAAGCTCAGCTCAGCTCGTTTACACCACAAAATCGTATTTCAACCTTTTTTTAGTCAAAATCTCATTTACTAAATAATTTACTAGAAATTTCATATTTAATCTATGAGAGTGGCTAAACGTATCTTGACGTTAAATTTTAATGGCAAAACGGCCACCAAGTGTGTTAGTAATTTTAATGGCAAAACGGCCACCAAGTGTGTAAGATTACTAAACGTATCTTGACGTTAAATTTTAATGGCAAAACGGCCACCAGATGTGGTACTCTTATCATCTTTTATCTATATAGTTCTTTAAAATCGTAAGTCTGTAGCAAAATATACGGTGTACTTCCTTATTTATGACGTGTGGTCCTTAAATCGGTCCCCTATTGACTATTCAATGTCCCCTTTGGTTTTAATTTCTAAGAGCATTCATTATTTAAAATTATATGAGTGTGTTTTTTACTCTTCGTCCGTATATTTGAAAAAACACTGTTCAATCTTATAAATTTTTTAATATTTTTGAAAATGATTGTGAGTGAAATAGAGAGAAAAAAATAATGATAAAAGTATAAAAAATATTATTTAATTATAAAGTAGAGAGAAAAAATAGTAATTTTTAATATAATTATATGAATAAAAATAAAAATTTTATTGTGAATTATAAGATTTTATTATGAATTATAAGGATAAATACAGAAAACCTGATGTGAATCTAATTAGATATTTTCCCCTAATCACATCCATAAAAAACCTAATCACATCAATAATGGCGGACAAATGCACGTCAGAAAACTTCGCACCAACCAAATCAAAGTGAAAATCATCTTCAACCAGAAATCACTAAAACTCTAAATCTCGTTAATCATCTTCAAACATTTCCTCACCCCAAATCACAGATCTAACAACACACAGGTGTAGGTAGTGTGCATCATAAATAGTCAAGAGAGAAAGCAAGAGCACCTTGATTTTGCGAACTCTATCGTTATGAATAGACCTCCGGTGGAGATCGGCGACATGACGGAACCTCCGGCTACGGTTTTTGACGAGCGAGACGGCGTTTCGCCAGTTCCGGAGGGCTTCTTCCGACGGATGCTTGGGCGGAACGCGAAATTCATCGCTTAGATAGCTTTCCACCATTGCAACTTACAGGAGGGAGGTAGAGAGTTGAATTTGATCGGGGAGTAAGGGGAATGGGAACTGTGAGAGTTTGAAGGTTTGGGGAGGGGATGGAGGAACAACAAGGGGGTGGTTTATATCAATAAAATGCCGGGTCCCACGTTATAAGTGTTACATTTGAATAATCTATATTTTCTGTATATATATATATATATATGATAAAATTTCTGTATATATATAATAAAAAACTAATCTTTGATACATTGGACATAATATGTTAGCATCTTTATGTCACTTCGTACACGATATTATAGGCTAGTATAACAAACATTGATCTATATGTATCGATAAATTTTATTTGCAGCTCATAATTTAAAATTTATTATTCAACAATGTTAATATAATTTTATTGTTCCGACCCGTGGTACACGAGACTATTGGCTAGTATATTAATATTATTATAAGTTATAAAATGATATTTTAAAATAATGTATTATTAAAATCTATAATCTACAATCTACAATCTTTCTACTATAATAAAATAGTATATTGGGGTGACACGTGTCGGCACCACATTCATTCTCACCAAAATTTTTCCGCTTCACTCTGCTATTAAATAATTACCTTAATTATCAATAATGTTATTTAATTTTTTTTAGAATAAAAATAGTTTTTTTAATAAATTTAAAAAAGATCTTCTTATTAATGTTAAATCTAAAAGTAATTTTTATAGAATAAGAATTTTTTATAAAACATCAAACTTTTTTAAAATTAGTGTTTTTAAAAAGTTATTTTTTTATAAACAAAAAATAAAAATTGAAATTCAAATTTATAATAAGAAAATTTTTAAAAATAATATTTTTAATACGGTTTGTTTTGAAACAAAATATTTATTATTTTTTTTGGAAAAAAAACTTTTAAACTAAAAGTTTGAAAAGTTGATATAATTGTTTTATTACATATTGTTCTTACTATACGTAATTTCAATTATATTTTATCGTAAAATATCGTTTTATACTTGATAAATTTTTATTATATTTAATATTTTATTCGTTCAACCCGTGTAACACGCGGGTTATTAAAGCTAGTATATAATAAATGAGTAACTATGATAACACATGGCACTCTATTGTTACTTCTTAAAAAAAATTTCCCGCCTAAACTAATATATATCATTTAGTCAAGTTTTTTTTTTTAAGAAACTAAATTAGTAATTCATTTTGTTTTTAATTTATTTTTTTCATATTATCAACTAAATTATGTAATCATATGTTATTTTGAATTATACATATTTTTATAGTCAAATATGATTTAATTGAAAAAAAGTTAAAGAAAAACATTTATTGATATATATATATATATATATATATATATATATATATATCTTTTTGGTTAGTGTCAATTTAAGACAATTGAATTATATAACTTTTTATTTTTTATTGTTTTATTTAATACGTAACTTAATCATACGAAATATTTATACATTTATGAATTATATAGTTTTCATATTTTCAACCCGTACATTACATGGGTATCTAACCTAGTTACGTATTAGTAAGTAATATAAGTAATAAAACAATTATATCAGTCTTTTAATTTTTTTATGTTTTTTTAAAAAAAGTTAATCATTTTGTTATACAACAAACCATTTTAAACAAAAATTTTATTTTAAAAATTTTCCTTATTATAACTTTTAATTTTAACTAGATTTTTTACCCGCCGCGCATTGCCGCAGCATCGTACGTACGTACGCAATAAACTACAATCGATCCAAGTCGTTTCCAAACAAAATTTACTGCATTACGTAGAGCGACTCGAATTTATACCATTGAATGAGAACGTATTCTATTCGACCTGATTTTTTTTCAAACAAAAATTATGTCGAAACATAGACTTACAGTCATTTATACTCGTTTCAAACTAAATTTACGTCAAAACGTAAAAGAAATGAAAACGTAAGGGTCAAGATATGTTTTAAATTTGAAAGAATTGTATTTGACAAAAATTTAAAAAAAAAGTATGAAAAAAGAAAAGAAAAAAGGGAAGAAAAAAAAAGGTTTTGGCTCATGGTTCGAACCGAAAGTCACTTGTTTAAAAGTTGAAGAAACAAACCACCAAACCAAGGAGAAACTTATACCTCAAAGTTGGAAATATTCTATATAACAACAATTTAGATAGAATAAAAAATAAAAAAATCCACCGACCTTTTGTAAATGTGTATTAGTATAATTAGTTTTGATTTATAAAAAGATTACTTTTTATAAGCATCAATTTTAAAGTATTTCACATTTTTAAAAAAGTTTGAAGTTTTAGAAAAAAAATCTTATTTCATAAAAATTTGTTTATTATTTAAAAACTATTTTTAATATTAAAAAGAGTTATCAATGATTCTTAAACCAAATGATTAAGTTGAGATACCCTAAAATTTCATCAAAATAAGTACATGTCTTGGGTTCAATTATCATTTATGATAAAAGAGGGTTTCAGGTTGAGTTATGAGATTTTCCCACACCTATGGTGAGTTTTCTTTTGAAGATGGTATGGGTTTGCATACTCAAGTAATGAAGATAATCAAATGAGCTAGTGGTTCGTCAGTGATTAGCCGTTGAAAAAAAAAATCATGAAAATAGTTAAATAATATTATTGGTAATTATTGTAATTATTTAATCGGAGAGAGAAGCGGAAAATTTTTGATAATAACAAATGTAGAGTGTCCCCCATAATTACTATTTTATTATAGTAGGTAGATTTATATTAACTAGGCTATGGTTGAATAAAAAAATACAAAATATTTATTAATGAAAAGTTAGAAACTATAAAACGTTAAATATAATATACGATTGAAATTATGTATAAGTAAGTACTTTTATTAGTTGATAATTTTTATTATTTTTAAAATAAAAATTAATGCTTTGAAGAAATTTTATTTTTTTATTAATATCTTATTGTTTAAAAACTTCGGGTTTGTTTTGTGAAAAATGCTTTCATATAAAAATTTTATTTTTTAAAAAGATTAATTTTTGAAATATTACATAATTTAAAAAAGTTTCATTGTTTTAGAAAAATTCATAGTTTTAGATAATTTTGATTATTAAAAAATATATATTTTTAATCAAAATACTTTTTTTTTTCATACTTAGTTTTGCTAACTAGTGAAGACTATATGTGCATATTTAAACTTGCCTTGAGTTTGACGTAATTCTTGATATGTTAAATAACATAATAAGATTTTATATTTAGACTATGAAATTTACGATTTTAATTCTAAGGCTGCGTTTGGTTGGAAGGAATGGAATGGAAATGAGAAACTAGTATAATTTTTAAGGTAAAATTGTGTTTGAGTGAGCAATTAAAAGTAAACCCAAGAGAATGTTTCACCTCAAATTCCCTTGGTTGTGGGATTTCAAAATCCTTCCACCTAGAGAGGGAATTTGAAATCCCACAACCAAAAAAATTTGAGGTGAAGCATTCCCTTGGGTTTTACATTTCATTACCCACTCAAACATAATTTACTTAAAAATTATATTAGTTTCTCAATTCCATTCCATTCCTTCCAACCAAACGCAGCCTAAGTTTTATCTGGCATATATTGGTGGTACTTAAATTAAAACGTCACATATATCTACCATTAGTATTAGTAAAATAATTGTACTAATATTAATGAATTATAATACATAAAATGTTATCTAAAGCAATAAAGAATAAACATATATTATTATCTTTTACAAGATTTTACTTAAAAAATAGACTATCATATTACATGCCACCCATGTAACATGACTTGTGTTACAAATTTAATAACAAAACGGTTCCAGAAACCCCTTCTTTTTTATGTTTTACTGTCAAAAGGACTTAAAAAAACCTTTCATGTACATCCATCAAGTCTAGTAAATCATCATTATACTACGAGTAAAGGTCACTTTTAATTCACCATCACTTTTTGTCATTAGCCCAAGGTTGTGTCTCTTCTTTCCTTTCATAAAGTATTCGTGTATATATTTTACAGAAACTTAAAGTAAAAATGTAGACGATAAAATAGCTAGAAGACATGAAAATAAGGGTTGTTTCCCAAAAAACAAACAAACATACTCACCTTCATATAGTTTTGAGCTTTGATTAAGAAAGTTTAGTGTTCGCCACCAAGTTCACGTCGTCTTTGCATTGGTAAGTTTGTCTTGTGATTTCTTTTACAATTTTATACAACATTATGTATATACATGATGGTTCAAACATTCATTTATGTGTCTATAATCATTCTAAACAAAACATATGGTTTCATAAAGAACCTTCATGATTTATGTGAAAAATTTTCATCTCATGTAAAACTTTCATAAAATTTATGTAAACCATTATGATTTTATATAAATTCATCATGAAAAATCATCATATAATTTTATCTAAATTATTTAAATTATGATTTCATAAAACTTATAAATTCTGTAAACATTTTTGTTATTGTCAAAACTCCACTCATGATCATTGTAAAAAAAGGATTAATTGCTTGTTTAGTAAAAGATGTAACATATGACGATTAAACCATACATTTTAGTAAAATAAAGATGATATATTAGTGTTTAATCAATATGTAAAAGAATATAAATCACATCATTTTATAAAACCAAAGTTTGGAACATAATTAACTTCATGCAACAAAATCCATTCAGCAATTTGGTAGATTGCTATACCCAACTTTGAGCGGCCATAACTCACCCATTTCTCAACCAAATTGGACGATTCTCAGTTTGGATTTAATTCCATGTGTTATCTTTCGAACCCCACTGGTTCACTTGATTTCGTTAAGGTTTTGACCTTTAAAAAGTCAGTCACAAATCGAGTGCACTAGAAGTTTTTATGTTGTACAAACTCAACCTGTGCATTATCTTTAAGACCCATAAACCACTTAAGAAATCGTAACCTTTTTCAGTAGTGTGTTGTTAAAATATGGATTTAAGTTTGGTACAATGCCTTTGGTTAAATAAACTTAAGAGAATTATTAAAACTTATCACAAAGTAACATTAAAATCTGAGACATTTACATTAGAGAAACAATGTTAAGAGAATTATGATCTAAACACATCCTCATTAGAAATAATAAAAGTAGATTATTATTAGACATATGGAAGGACTAATATCTGTACTACTATATAATACATATTAGAAGGATAAAATAATAAATTTCATTAAAAGTATAAGACACCTATACAATATTTTAAATATAAAGTACAAATGCTTTATACAATAATTTCACTTTTGCCCCATTTAATTAACTTCTTTTAATTATTATATTATTTAATACACATTATTAATATATTATTTAATAATATGATATTATTTAATTCACTTCATTAAATTTTATTATATTTATAATAATATAAATTGACATTTAAATTTATAATTACTAATCATATTTTTATAACTAAAGTTTTATTTTATTTATAATAATATAAATTGATATTTAAATTTATAATTACTAATCATATTTTTTTAACTAAATACTATTTAAATTAAGTATTATTTTATTTAAATACTCATATCTATATTACCTTATAATAAATATCTCTTGATAGAGATTTGATTTTACCAAGCATACAAGTTTTGAATCAACATGTATAAAGAAGTGCAAGGCATTCAAAAGGGATATAATAGAGAATTGATTAAGATTTTAAGACATTTTAGGGGCAATCTGATAAATTTATCAATTAAATTTTAGAGTTAATTTCAGTTTTACTCACTAAGGTTTAACTAAATTAATTATTTTCTTGCAAAAGATTAAAAATATCAATTTACCTCCAAAAGTTTCATAAATTGTTTCAACTTTAATCCAAAAGTTTTATTAATAAACATTATTAATACATGATTTAATAATATGATATTATTTAATTCACTTCATTAAATTTTATTTTATTTATAATAATATAAATTGACATTTAAATTTATATTTACTAATTACATTTTTATAACTAAATATTATTTAAATTAAGTATTATTTTATTTAAATATTTAAGTATGTTACTTGTATATATGTATATATATATATATATATATATCTTTATATTTGTAATAACTATAATACTAATATTTTTCTACTAGCATATAGTGAGTTTAATAATTTTAATATTTATCTATATCTTTTATAATAAAAATGAAAGGAGGATTGAATGATAATTTTACATATGAATTAAGATACCCATATGAAAAATCATGCTTAAATTTCATAAAATTAACCATCTTATTTCATTTATACACTTATAATAAAGTATAATATATGATGCTTATAATACAAATGTTAAAGCATATACACGTGTCCAAACAAAACCGCCATTAACTTTCAATTTCGTTCATTCACTGCGATTGAGCACTAATCGCTCTTCCCATTTCCCTTGTCGGTTGTTAAAAGCTCAATATCAATCAAGATGATAATTTGTTGTGACAATTTCTCCATTAACTTTCTCTGGTCTATGCAAATCACCACCGAAGCTGTCTCCGATGATTATAAAACTCTAACCTACATTCCTAAAACGAAAACCCCCTAAAATCTAGGTAATAATTGATTTCCGACCACAAATACCACCCATGTTTTCACTAATCTTATTGGGATAATATATTTATCGTAAAGACTTTTGTAATATACATATTTGTTTTCTTTCATTCAATTTTTTCAATAATTATATTTTGATTTTTTTAATTTACATCATAACGCACCGAGCCGATATTGACTAAAATCAAATTCCTAAAAAATCGCGCAACAGCCGTACCGCCGCAACGCGCGGGCATTTCCACTAGTATATTCATAAAAATTAAAGTGATCACCTATGTTTTGATGCCTAGACTATTATATATGGTCATTGTACATGTTATGGACTATTTGAGACTTTTCATACTTGCTCATCATTCACAAGTGAATTTCATGGATTTTTTATTTTACTTTATGAGGAAAAAGCATGTTCAACTGTTTTAGAAAAAGTATGTTGTGTATTTGAGACTTGAGATCACTATGTTCTTGTTTATGCACTAGCATAATCTAATGAAGATTGCATGAGTTTGTCTTATCTTTATCACTGTTCTTAAGTCCCATTGCTCTACGTAGCCAATTAACACCAGGTTGGGCCGGTGGATAAATATTAAATAGCACTCTTTGGGTTGACACCTTTATTCGGGGATGGTCGCGTTAACTATCATCATGGGGTCGACATCTAGATGAATATGCTCCAACTTCTAACTAATCTCACGTGAAAGACATAAGTGGGGCAAATTAAGGTCATCATTAGATATGGTTGTGGGCTTATGTTGAGATTTACATCACCCTACGAGTCTATTTACATAGACATAATTAATTAAGGGTTTAGTTATACAAACACTCATTTATGTTATTGAGACACCCTATTGTCTCTATCTCTCTCCATTTATCTATATGTATGTATAGAAAGATATAAAGAGGATAAAATAAATTGGGTGTATCAATAACATACCTATTAATTAACTTTAACTTTTGATTTGACTTATCACAACATGACTTATTAATTTGTGACTTAAATCTATTATTAGTTGATACTTTTCAAGCATGTCTTTCAGGACTAGACATTAAATATGCTATAATAAAATATAGACTAGAACTTAAGGACTTCATGACTAGACACATAGACTTGAAAGCCTTTATGTTATTTCTTTGTTTACTAGCTTAGACTTTGGGACAATTGTATTTTATATTAGACTCGTTCTAGACATTGTAATGACTCTTTATACTTTCTGTTTAAACAATGTGATCTTGATAGACAACTCATTACATTCTCGTGTTCCCACCTTGACGGGGGTGTGACATATTAGTATTAAAATCATTGATTATAGAGAATTGGGTTTCACTCAAGTTAACCCTAGACTATAAGCTCATGTGTCCTAATGATATACCTTTAGGAATTATATAGACCATGCCTTTTAGAAAGTATTTTATTTAGGCAATTGCTCATTTCATACAATTTCTATTCTACTTTGACCTATGGTACCACTACGATGCTACTTTTAATGACTTATGCTAATGGGCCATTTTTTTTTATCTCTCATCTATTTTGGTTTCACTCTTACTATATACGCTTCCATCTACCACCTACTAGATTAGACTTTGAAAGATGAACACATCGATTGACATGACACCAAAAGATAAGAAGCATAGCGTGCTCAAGTAAGAGGATTTATTGCAGCTAGATTATCCCACACATTCTTCTAGTCTTAATGGTTCTATTTGTTTCCAAGTAATGCATATCCTTATGGTCTCCCCTAATATTCCTAAAGGAAAATAGATCAAATGGGCTCCTCCTCTTTTTGGTAAACTACTCCCACTAGTACAAAAGAGACCTTTTGGGGCGGTGAAATTGATTTGATAAGGCGTTTTAGAACCGCTTCGAAAAATAGCGCTCTAAAAATCAAATTTCTTTTTTAAGGCGAATATAGAACCCGCTCTAAAAAGATGCAAACCGCCCTAAAAGATTGCAGCTAATTCAAAAAAGAAGTCGCTGGCTCTCGCCGGAAAACGTTTCGATCTGCTCATTTCTAGCTTCTACGACCCAACAATACCTCCATTATCGGAGGACAAGCCTGGAAATGTAGCGTCGCCGTTGGATCTAGCCGGAAAACGACCAAACAACACCTTTCTGAAATGCACTTGTCCGGCTTCCACAACCCAACAACAACACAACGCCGTCACCGTTGAAAAGTTTGTCTCTATAACTCTTTCAGATTTGACAACCTAACCTTTCCTGGTAAATTACAACTCAAGTGAATGCTAACTGCTCCCTCTAGTGTGTTCTCTAGTCATTAACCTATGATTAATGACTAAATCCTTATTGTTTTTAGTCGTAGATAATACTCTGCAAACGACAACACATATTAGCTTGGAGTGGGAGGAACTAGGGTGACCATACAAGGCAAATTGTAAAAATATAATTGTATTCATAGTATGTCATTGGTGTAATGCATCATTAAAAACCTTACACGAAAAACTCAATGGTAATGAAAAAGAATGCAACATATATTTACTCTCCCTAGCACATCTTAATCTAGTAAACCAACTTTTTAAATTTTGATATAAGAACTTAAGAAATTTTAAAGTTAATCAACTTGTTGAACAATGTCTCTAAAAGATATTAATTTGGTGCATTAGGGTTGATCTTCAATCAACTAGCTAGTAAGTTTGTGAAGGAAAATTAGTAGAGCATAAATAATATTGTTCCCATTTCAATGTATATCATGTATAATGCTCTACAAGACAGCCTTTAATGCCATTTTTACAAATGTAGCTCGAGTCTTTAAATCCAGCAACTCTAACACTAATGGATGTGTTGAGCTTCATCAATAGTTTAGCTATTCTTCAAAAGAATACTAGACTAAGTGAAAACATCACTTTGCTTAACAGTTGGTATCATTTTAGTTACCACTTTGGTAAAGTAAAATCTTCAACTTGAAGAATCTCACATAGACCTTTTTAGCTCCATTTATATTTGTTTAGTATCACCAAGTTCCTTACACATAGCTATTGGGAAAATATTTCTAGTCCATGAAAGTGTTTTTGAGCCTTGAGAGCATGGCTCGAGTCACTTGATATGGTGCTCTCCTCTTTGTTGCATTCTATTCCTAAAACATTCTTATATAGCAATTAACTTTTAATTTTACAATACTTAGTAAGGATTTGTAGCTAATGTACAAGAGCATGACCCTATCTAACGATATCGGTTACAAAACCATACACAATGAGTTTCTTAGGGAGCTCTTCGAGGAGTTAGGTTGAGAAAACAGATGTAGAGCTCAGTAGAGATTTATATGATCACTTCTTTTACATAAGTAATCTTCCAAATAGACTTGTCCATATAAGTGTCAAAGGATAAAATGAGAAATGTGATAAATTTGTTACATATCAAAGAAAACATGTTTGGGAGGATTTGTTCTTTACAAGAAAAACAATAAGCTAACTTCAACTTCCAGATATGGATTATAACCATTCAAGTAGGAAGCTGAGTCGAATCCACAACTAGAAAAACTTTATGGTTCAACGTAAAAGATTTTTGCTACAAGCAAGGGTCAAACTCAAAATCTCACCATTTTTAAATGTTTTGGGTACCTCAAATATCATACATGTGTCTAGCGCTTTAGGTTATATGTTTTGATGAAAAGTTTCTTTTACTTTTTAAAAGTTAGAACAATCAACATTTATTTTTTTATACAGTTGTACATGAAACCAGTATATTTTCCGAGATGACCAAAAAGAAAAGGAAATCATGCAATGTTGAAATTTTTTAAAAACATGTATGCATGAAAAAGGGTGAATACACGATGGTATCATGAAACTATTATACAAATCGGGATGCCATGGCGACCTCTCCACCATTTTTTATTCCGTTTTTATTTTTTTTTCTTATTTTTGTTTTCATTTAACATTTAATTCATTTTCATATAATAACAATTATTATTTAATATTTATAAAAAACGAATTATATTCAAAATAACATCGTTTTTTTAATCGCGAGACCAAAAATACTATATTTTTCAATACAATTTGATTTTAAATAATTTAATATAAATCTGAGACAAAAGTAAATATAACAAGTTTTTGTATTTAGATTTTTTCTAAAATACTATGAAATTTAAAAAGAGAAAAAAAAATGTGAAGAGGTCACGTACAGCAAGTGCCACAACCTTATTTGTAAAATACCTTCAAATTGACACATGATAATAAAAAAATAATCTCACCCTCTCATGGACTATTTTCATACCTACTCATTTCTAAAAAAAAAACATTACTTTGAAAGAAGACAAGTTATTGGTAGTTAGTCCGAATGTATATTAATCAACACACACTCCATAGTACTAAAGTACTTAAAAATCTTGCAATGGCTTCCGAAGTGATGGTGGTGATGGTGCCCTTCGTCGCACAAGGCCATCTCAACCAGCTCCTCCACCTCTCCCGCCTCATCTCCGCCCACAACGTCCCGATCCACTTCCTTGCCACCGCCACGCACAACCGCCAGGCCCGCCACCGCCTCCACGGCTGGGACCCGAACAATATTATTCAATTCCATGACCTCCCAGATTACCACATCCCCATCCCGCATCCCACCCCGAACTCCCCTGCCCACTTCCCCACTCATCTCCAGCCTTCTTTTAATGCATCCCTTGTCCTCCGAACCCCTATAGCTGACCTCATCCGTTCGCTCTCACAAACCTCTAGGAAAGTCGTTGTCGTTCATGACTAGGGGTGTAAACGAGCCGAGCCGAGCCCGAGCTCGCTTAGGCTCGAGCTCGGCTCGTTTTGGTTTTATGAAACTCGAGCTCGAGCTCGGCTCGTTTATAGTTTTATTTATAAAGCTCGAGCTCGGCTCGTCAGAAAATTTTCAAGCTCGAGCTCGGCTCGGGCTCGGGCTCGGGCTCGGCTCGTTTATTGTTAAATTATTAAATTGTCGTTCATGACTAGGGGTGTAAACGAGCCGAGCCGAGCCCGAGCTCGCTTAGGCTCGAGCTCGGCTCGTTTTGGTTTTATGAAACTCGAGCTCGAGCTCGGCTCGTTTATAGTTTTATTTATAAAGCTCGAGCTCGGCTCGTCAGAAAATTTTCAAGCTCGAGCTCGGCTCGGGCTCGGGCTCGGGCTCGGCTCGTTTATTGTTAAATTATTAAATTTTTATTTTTTTATAATTATTTATAATCATACTTTTTATATATAACATAATATATATTATTTAACTATTTTTTATCATAATAATATATTTAATAATATAATTTACGTAAATATGTATTTATATATATTTAATATGCAAATAAAAAACTATATAAACAAAAAGCTCGTTTAGGCTCGCGAGCCAGCTCGAGCTCGATTTCTGAAGATCGGGCTCGAGCTCGTTTAGTAAACGAGCAATAATCTGAGCTCGAGCTCGGGCTCGAGCTCGTTTAAGCTCGGCTCGATTCGAGCTTTTTTCGAGCCGATCCCGAGTAGCTTGCGAGCCGGCTTGGCTTGTTTACACCCCTATTCATGACGCACTCATGTCGTACGTTGTCCAAGACGTGAAGTCGATACCCAATGCGGAGACGTACATCTTCCGAGCTCTGTCTGTTTTCTACTATTTTTGTTTCACATGTGAAAAGCTTGGGAGACAGCTACCGTTAGGCCCAGAGCAGATACGCAGGCAGCTACCGACCTCAAGAGAAAGTATAAGCTTTGAATTCATAGAGTTCATAAACCTTCAATACGCCCATCAAACTTGTCATGTCGGTAATCTATACGATTCGTCGAGAATCATTGAAGGGGAGTTTCTTGAATCGCTTGAAAGAGATGAGGTGAATGGGAAAAACCATTGGGCGTTGGGACCCTTTAATCCAGTAGAGATCCGTTCTGAGAAATCAAAAAGGATCTCTTATCACACTTGTCTGCAATGGCTAGACAAACAACCTGCGAGTTCGGTGATTTATGTTTCCTTTGGCACCACGACCAATTTCACTGACGATCAAATCACCGAGCTTGAGGTTGGATTGGAGAAAAGTGAGCAAAGATTTTTGTGGGTGTTGCGGAAAGCCGATGGAAAAGAGGATGGTGAGAGAGTGTCGCGGGGAGAGGGTTGGTTGTGAGAGAGTGGGTCCCGCAGGTAGAAATATTGGGTCACGTGTCAACGGGTGGCTTTGTGAGTCATTGCGGTTGGAACTCATGCATGGAAGCTATGACGGCTGGAGTGGCGGTTGCCGCGTGGCCGATACACACGGATCAACCATACAATGCTTTTTTGTTGGCAAATGTTTTAGGGGTTGCGGTTGTGATGAGGGAATGGGTGCGTAGAGATGAGTTATTAAGTTCAGTGATGGTGGAGAAAGTTGTAAGGAAGCTGATGGATACATCGCAAGGGGCGGCAGTGAGGAAGAGAGCGGCAAAATTAGGCGGTGAGTTGCCAAGATCGATAGCGGATGGTGGTGTTGCTCATGAAGAATTGAACTTGTTCATTTCGTATATTTATAGGTAAAAGAAGTCTGTTTTGTTGAGTGACCCTGATTCAATAAAAATTCTTATTGAATATTTTAGAACTCTATTTAGTTAGTCAACTAAGCACGCATATCCTTCTTATAAATTAACATCATAACTTACTTTAGACTTAATTACATAAGTAACACTATGATGTGCTTTAATTTTACTTTTAATCATGAACTTTTGAAAGTTATAAAGTTAGATGTAAAACTTTATTCAAACGTAATATCAATGATCGTTAAATCGAAAAGGATTTTTGCAGTAATTATATTTTAAACACAATCACACAACTAGTTTTGCTTTTAAAATATAATTGCTTGTTTTCCTATCGATGAATATTCACATCAAAAGAATCCATTGACATAAAGTAGTTCACAAAAAAGGGTACACTGTATGCTCCATCAATTTCAAACAATAATGGATAATTTTTTAACCACAAACTTACACTTTTTTTTTAAAAAGAATTCTATACCTATGCTTTTTCTTTCACCGTAACATAAAATTTAAAGCCTCAACTTAAAAAAAAAAAATCATTATAACACATCATATACCACTAGACCAATAGACCAACAATAAGAGCTATATGTTTTTGTGATTGTGATTTCTTGTTGTTACCTACGAATATGAGAAATGAGTGAATCCAGTTCTTTACGACCAACACCACCATCCACCAGAGACCTCCGCAACTCGCCACCCAATTCCGCTGCTCTCTTTCGTATCGACGCCCCTTCCTTTGTATCCATCAACTCTCTAACAACCTTTTCCACCATCACCGCGGTCACCAACTCATCTCTACATGCCCATTCCCTCACAAACAACGCGACCCCTAAAACTTCCACCAACAAATAAGCATTGTGTGGTTGGTCCGAATGCATTGGCCAAGCTGCGACCGCAACTCCACTCGTCATAGCTTCCATGCACGAGTTCCAACCACAATGACTCACAAACCCACCCAAAGACGAATGACCCAAAATTTCCAACTGTGGTGCCCACTCTCTCACCACCAACCCTCGCCCCTCGACCCGACCCTCAAACCCTTCGGGCAACTCCATCCTCCGACCGCCATCGCGACTAAACACATCCCCTTTATCCGCATCCCGCAACACCCACAGAAATCTCTGCTCGCTTTTCTCTAACCCTATCGCGAGCTCCCCAATTTGAGCCTCGGTGAACGTCGTCGTGGTGCCAAACGAAACATAAACCACAGACTTTTCAGGTTGTTCGTCGAGCCATTTCAAGCAGGCGTCGCGGTGGCCCGAGCTTGAAACATCCGGTTCAATCTCCACCGGGTTAAACGGTCCGACCGCCCAATGGTTTCTCCCACTTATCTCATCTTTCTCAATGGTTTCAAGAAACTTACCCTCGACGAGTCTTGATGAATCGTATATGTTTCCGACGTGAAACGTTTGATGCGAGTATTGAAGCTTCGCGAACTCGATGAACTCTTGGCTAATGGTTTCCGTGGGCAACGGTAGCCGGAGCGTCGCCCCCGGTCCAAATGATAGCTCTTTTCCTTGCCTTTGTAAACTATAGCAGAAGATGTAAAAAACTGATAGAGGACGAAAGATGTATGTTTCAACATTGGGTATAAGTTTAACATCTTGAACTACATACGACATGGCGGAGTCGTGGACAACAGCGACTCGCCTAGCGGCCCCCGCGAGTGAGCGGACAACGTCCGCTACAGGGCCGCGGAGTTGGAGAGAGGAGTTGAAGGAAGGCTGGAGGTGAGTAGGGAATTTGGTAGTGTTATTGGGATTGGGGTGTGGGGAACTAAAGTTAGTGTCTTGTAGCTCATGGAATCGAATGATATTATTATTTTGCGCGTTGAAGCCGGGGTGGCGGAGGCGCGCCTGGCGGCAATGGGTGGCGGTGGCGACGAAGTGGATAGGGATGCCGTAGGCGGAGACGAGGCGGGAGAGGTGGAGGAGTTGGTTGAGATGGCCTTGCGCGACAAAGGGCACCATAACGACCACCACATCATCGGATGTCATGTTCAAGTTATGTGTGGTGTTTGTGACTATGGTTTATTGGTTTGGTTTTGTGTGGTGTTATTATAGAGTTGTAATGTTGTATTGTTCTACACCTAATGTGCTGTTGTCTTCTTCCAAATCACGTGATGCTCTTTGCTTCTTTGTATGTGATGTTTAGTTGTTGTTTACATTTTTATGTTTTAATATGGTCCATTAAAAAGTTACTTAAAAATTTATTTTATAAGTTAGTATTTATGTAATAACATTTGGAAGTTTTGTGTTAATAGTGAACCTTTTTCCTTTTCAAAACCTACCACAGGTGTTTTATGCTTATAAAATTTAGCACACACCACCGTCTCTATTAGTTTAATATATTTGTATGGTGCTTGAATTTTTAAAACCATTTTAGTGTTTGCTTATTTATTTTATACTTATATTTATTGTAATTTTAGATTATTAAACAAAGATAAAATGGATACATTTATTCTATTTAATTTAATATATTTTTCCTTTTATATTAATATTTCTATTTTTTGATTAACTTTGGATTTGTTTTTATTCTATTTCTATACAATAGACTTATTTAACTTTACTATTTTTATTATTTATTTATTAAAATTTTTTTACATAGAATAACATCTTTATAAAATTTGTATGGTTACACTATTTTTCAGTAATTAAATCATGTTTATTGAGGTACGTTGTATAAATATATTAATTTTTTGGATTCAATTTAGTTCTCTTTTAATGTTTTATTTAATTTTAAATTTTGATGTAAAATTTAATTTTATTCAAAATAAAATATTATTTCCACAGCAACGCGGTACTTCTAAGAGCATTCACAGTGGAATCTCTAAGGGGGCGTTTGGTTGGAAGTAATGGAAAGAAATGGAATGGAATTGAGAAAATAGTATAATTTTCAAATAAAATTATGTTTAAGTTGGTAATGAAATGTATAACCCAAGAGAATGTTTCATCTCAAATTCCCTTGGTTGTGGGATTTCAAATTCCCTCTCTAGGTGGAAGGATTTTGAAATCCCACAACCAAGGGAATTTGAGTTGAAACATTCTCTTGGGTTTACTTTTAATTGCTCACTCAAACACAAGTTTACTTGAAAATTATACTAGTTTCTCAATTCCATTCCATTTCATTCCATTCCTTCCAACCAAACGCCCCCTAAAATTATGTGAGTGTGTTTGGTATATTATATGAAATGGTTTTGAGTGGTTGTGAGTGAAAAAGAGAAAAAATATTATTGTGGATTGGTATATTTGAAGAATCATTGTTCAATCCTTATAATTTTTGTAATATTTTTGAAAGTGGCTGTGAGTGGATGAGAGAGAAAAAAGTAACGATAAGGGTATAGAAAATATTATTTAAATGAAAAGAAAAGAGAAAATATAGTGATTTTTAGTATAATTATATGAATAAAAATAAAAAATCCACTGTAAATGCTCTAACAGTTTAAACTAAAGGGAGAATATATTATAACACAAGCCACACAATTACATTGACTTCCAAGTCATGTTACGTTCTAGGGATATTCAACGACGTACCCAAAAATTCTTTTCGTCGAGTTTTGTAATTTTTAAATGTCAGTTGTCTATCATTTAATATTATTTTTTGATATGATCCGGAACAGGTCGGGTCGGATCATATAATAAGAAGATAAAAAAACCAAATAAAAACAAATTATTTGAAAATCGATCTGCAAACATGTTTCAGTTTTCAAACTAACATTAACAATTAACACTAAGGTTGTAAATGAGTAAAGTTAGCTTGTGAGTTACTTAGTACCGGCTCGTAAAAAGCTAGGATCGAGCCGATCTTAAACAACTCGAGCTCATGTTAGGGCTCATTTATAAACGAGCTAGAGCTAGAGCTTCAAGTATCAAGTTCGTTCACGTGTCTAAATGAGGTTTTTATTTATCTTATTTAATTTAATCTATTAAATATATATATATATATATATAGTTATTATTATTATTTTTTTGATAAAAAGAATTAATAAATAAACAAGAGAGTCTAAGCCGAGCTTGAACTTGAAAAAAATTCAAATTGAAAAAGCTCTTCTATTTTAGCCGAGCTCAAATATTAGAATTAAAGTTCTACATGAGCCGAGCTAAAACACAAGTTTGAGTTCTCTTTAAGGCAAAATGAACTCAATAAAAATCTAAACAAGCTCAGTCTTGATTTGGCTTCTCTCTCAATCTTATGTAACACTCATTACAAAATTTTGTATAAATTATTAATTGGTAAATTGGGTTTTGTTAAATAGGTTTGCTAAGTTAAAAGTTAAATGAGTATGGATTTAATAGTTAATTGTTTAATTTAAATTTGAATTACTTAAAATAGTTTCTAATGGACTTATCATCTAAACTAATTGATTTATATTTGTTAATTATTTTATGTAAGTCAGTTTCAAACTTATTGTATCGGTTAAAGTTCCTTTGAATCGGTACCAACATTTCTTTGAGATCGACTCAAAGTTTTATAGGGGTCAGTGTCAAAATTTTATAAGGATTAATCAAGATTTGATCGTATATATATCATTAAATTTATTTTAATGAGGTGCAAGCGACCCTATCCTAACATCGGGTCGGCCGGATATGCAAACGATTTGGTTTTGGTTTAAAAGTTCAAACTATTGTTAATGTATTTCAGTCCTGGTTTTTATCGGTAAAACGAAAACATCCTATTTATTTTGGGGACTTGTTCTTGTGTGAAACCAAATTTTCATAAGCAACATACAATTTGAAACATCAACTTAATTTTTTATATTAATACCACAGGATTAACCAAATTAATGTACTAAAAGGGGTGGTTAAACATATTCCTTTACACTTAATAAGCAAAAAGTTAATACATGTGTAGAATTAGCACAACCGTGATTCATCATTGAAGGTATCCATTTTTACTTTAAATTGTAACTTGTTGGATACCTAGTGAGTTACGCCGTAGGTGTTTAACTGGTATATTTGCTACTGTTTTGCAAGTAAAGTCCTTCAGTTTATACTAAATTTTACATTCACATCATGTTGCCATGGCAGAAAATTTTGAAAAAACCAAATCTATAACGAGTAATGCATTAGGATCATCATCACAACCTTTAACACCCAAAAATCTTATGGTTTACACCACCTCTTAAATGAGACTAAGTTTGCCATCATCAATTTAGGCTTTCAGCTTCGAAATGATATTGCGGTTTGCGGATATGGTGGCTCATATTAATAAGTCATAAAGGATCAACATCACAACCTTTAACGTCCCAAAACTATCATCATCTAGTAGACTACTAACTTTGAAATGAGATTGTGGCTATGGAGGCTTAGGTGAGGCCAACCTCATCATCAAAGCCTATATCGCCCAAAAATGTTATGGTTTAACATAAACTTTAAAAAATCATCAAGGCCACATAACACATTCTAACACAATAGATCTTAATAAACGAGTTACAACCACAAATACATGATCATGTAGACATCATTGTCTTCTAATGTATGAGATAAACGAGTCAGTCTCCTTACGACACTCACCACTCTCCGCCACCGATCTCCGCACGGCGTCCGCCAGCTCCGCCGCCCTTTTCCGCAACTCCGCCCCTTCATCGGAGTCAATCAGCCGCCTAATAACACCCTCCACCGCCTCCGACGACACCAACTCATCTCTACGCTCCCAATCACACACCACCAGCCCAATCCTAAGAACATCCGTGACCAAAAACGCGTTACGCGGTTGATCAGAATGCATCGGCCACGTGGCTAAAGGCACCCCCATTGATATACTCTCAGTGGTAGAATTCCACCCACAATGACTCATAAACCCACCCGTCGCTAAATGCCCCAAAATCTCCACCTGTGGAGCCCACCCCCTCACCACCAACCCCCGCCCCTCCACCCGTTTTTCGAAATCCGTCGGTAAATCCCCCATTTTCGCCCCGTCACCAACAACATCCCCCATGTCCGCCGCTCGCGCCACCCAAATAAACCGCTGTTGGCTCCTCTCTAACCCGACAGCCAGCTCTTTAACCTGTTCGTCGCTAAAGGTCGTCGTCGTCCCAAACGACACGTAGATAACGGAATTCGGAGGCTGTAAGTCCAACCATTTCAAGCATTCGTGACGGTTTTGGTTTTTCGAAACCGTCACAAATGATTTGTCAGCATGGTTTAAGTTAAACGGCCCAATCGCCCATATCTTCTTGTTGTCGTTGATTTCTTTTCGCTCTAAATAATTTACATATTCACGTTCGATGACTCTTGATGAATCGAATAACTCTCCGACGTGAAATCCGACGTGAGGCTCCTGAAAGTTTAACAATTCGACGAACTCCGGCGGAAAAGTGCCGTCCTCCGACGGCAGACGGCGGAGCTCGTCGGCGTTCACGGCGAACGGGCGGCCGGTTTTCTCCCACGTCCGCCAGAACGTATCACAGGCGGAAAGGGGGTGGAAGATGTAAGTCTCAGCGTTCACCATCGTCTTCACGTCTTGAACGACGTATGACATCAGGAAGTCATGAACGACGGCGACTCGGCGGGCGGTGGCGGAGAGGGAGGCTATGAGGGCGGCGACTGGGCGGCGGAGGTGGAGGGTGGATTCGAACGCGGGTTGTAGGTGCGACGGGAAGCGGTTGTTGGGGTTGGGTGGTGGGGAGGTGAACGGTGGCGTTGGGAAGTCGTGGAAGATGACGGTGGGGAGGTCGCCGGAGTGTTGGTGGCGGTGGCGGAGTTGGCGGAGGTGGGTGGTGGTGGTGACGAAGTGGACGGGGATGTTGTAGGCGGAGATGAGGTGGGAGAGGTGGAGGAGCTGGTTGAGGTGGCCGTGGGCGACGAAGGGTACCACCACCACCACCACTTCAGCCGGCGGAGAGGCGGTGGTGTTGTCATCTCCGGCGAGGGTGGACATTGTGGTGGTTTTGTGAGTGATTGGAGGTTTTGGGTTTAGTACTGTAGTATTGCTTGATCTTTATTTTTAATTATGGTGTTGATGATAATAATATAAGTTTGGATTTGGGTGTTGGTTTAATCAGCATTTCGCTGGGATGACATGATTTTGACTACTTCTAGAAGTGTTAGAGGTATAATATTATGTCGTTTATTATTTGATTTGATTGATAAAGTGAGTCAGGGTTGTTTGATAAAAGTTGTCTTTTAGTTTAGTTAGCAGGAATGATCTGATTTTTTATTAAATTTGTTATTTTAATCTTATTTTTTTTTGTTATTTTAATCAGTGTAGTTTATCAAATATTATTATTTTCATTTACTTCACTAATATTGTTAAAATCTTCGTTAAATATGAAGATATTTTAGTCTCTTTTAACACTCTAATTATCCAAATAAAACAAATTAATAAATTAATATTTAATTAAAACTAAAAAACACATGAAACGACTAGGGATACCGGACGCTTCGATTTAAAAGCTTCGATTAACCCTAATACTACATCAGACCTCAATCGAACAACATGGATTAACCCTAATCATTATGAATTTACACATACAAATAAAAGAACATAACATTATGATAATGATGTTATTACAAAAAGAAATGATTTTGATTGATATTTAAAAGTTAATACGGTTATTGTAATAATAGAGAGTTAACATTTAGTCATTACCCATATATTATATATACATAAAAATAATATGTAGATTACAAGTAAAATAATTCGACCTACACCAAGCCGAGCTAACATACAAGCTAAAGCGAGCCGGCTCTCCTCATCACAAACTGAGCAGAGTTCAGCTCATTTTCATACTGAGCCGGCTTGTTTCGATTCAGTTTAAAACCAAGCCATTTTGAGCGAGTTTTTTTTTCGAGATTTTTCCGAGCGAGCTCCGATCCGCGAACTATTTGGATGGCCCTAAGTGTAGTGGGCTATATATATATATATATTCATAAATATAACAATTAAGAAAATAATTCAATCTAAACGAGCTTGCATACGTTCACTTGTGCTTGTGATTGGTTCAATTTACAAATTAAACCGAGCCGTTCTTGTTTGTTTACAACGAGCCCAAACCAAAAGAACATTTTTTGATCATTATTTGATCTAGCATCAAGTTAGTTTCGAACATTGAGCAGGGGCGACTCATCATATTTTAAGACCTAAAGCAAACTATGAAATCGATGCTTTTTTTGTGAAAAAAAAAACGTTCATTTTTTAAGCATATAAACAAATCATTAAAAATTGATCTTAAACACAAATCAATGTGTAACCACATTATTTTTTTCACTAACACATTTTTCTTTCTCAACAACACTCTTTAATTTCAAAAGAATTTACAAAAATACCATAAGTTAACCGACAATCAGTTGGTTTCTTCTCATTTCTCTACAAAAACACATAATTGATGGATTTATTACATATATGAAGCTAAAATATAGATAAAAAAGCTATTTTTTGTCAGTTTTTAAGGTTATAAAATTTAAAAACTTAAAACGGTTGTTTTAATTGTTTACACTGCAAAGACGCTATTAATGTTAAGATAGACATAAGCATAAGGACATGACTTATTCACTATCTTAGCGTACCATGACCTAAAATAGTGGACATTGTTTTAATTTAGTGGATGAAGTTTTTTTTGTAAACTTAAAAGTCATAGGCTACTTTATTAATTTTGTTGGTTTATATTGCTCTTTAGATGATTTTAACGGTCATGAATCATATGATTGGCATATCTTGTCATCCTGCGTTGGATTCCACAAAATATGTAGCATCTTCACATTTCTTTTTGTTTTTAAATGTAGTTTAAATTATTATTTTTTTATCAAAATGATGTAGTTTGAAAGATAATTACTAAAATAATGTTGTTTTTAACTTTTTTGTTTATCACTTATTTTCATTGAATACTTTCCAAATATCTTTAGATTCTTCAACATATTATTTTGTTTACATTTATAAAAATGATATATAAATATAACACTTTTATTTACTTTTCTAGAAATACAATTTAATTTGTTTTCACATGTTTCATAAATTTTTTTTTTCCAAATCTGTAATTGGTGTTAAAAAAAAGAAAACATTTTTTATTTCTATAAATTTATTTCTTAAAAAGCTTCTGAAAAATCTCGTTAGTCACAATCTGACAATATGTATTTTTTTAGACCTTTTTTCCTTAAACTTATAGAATTGTTTTTTAAGTATAACTTTCTTTAAATTTCGAGAAATATTTTTTAGTTTCTTTCAAGATGTTTTATAGAAAAAGGTTTTTAAAATGTTTAATCGTGGTCTTAAAATAAACGTGTTTGACTTTTTTAGCTTTTTAAATAAAGTTCTTTTTTTATTTCTTGAAAAAATTTAAATAAAAATGTTCTTTATTTATTTAACTTGTTTTAAAATGTTTACTTGTGATATTTAGAAAATATCTAAAAAAATACATTCTCCATTAAAAAAGTTCTTAATACAGTTATTTCAAATCATTTAGTGAGTTTTTGAAAACTATCAGATAGCCCGTAATTTGTATTTATATTTTTAAAAAAGCTTTTTATTTATATTTATTCAAAAAATTAAATAATTTGGACAAATATATTTTTATATATAAGAAAAAGATGCATTTTTTAAAGAAAACATTTCTGAGAGTTAAAGAAAAAAGGTTTAAAAAACTAAAAAATATTATGGATTGTGACTAACTAAGGTTTTTTACTGTATTAAATTCTTTAGGGCAGGTTTTTTTATTGTATTAAATATAATGGGTAGGTATTTTTACTATATTAAAAAATATTGTTGTATTGAACTTTTGTCAAAAGCATTTTTCATATAATTTAAAATTTGGTTGGTTTAGCTAGATAAGTTTGGTTGGTTAAGCCGGTTTAAAACTTGACACTAAACGTATAAATTGGACCAGCCGTACCTTTGTAACATTTTATTTACAAGATTTTAAGAAATAAATTTTCAAAAGTTAAAAATGTTTCTTTTTTAACATCATGATTACAGATTTGGAAAAATTATTTTTACGAAACATGTTAAAAGAAATTAAATAGCATTTCTAGAAAAATAAAAGAAGTTATATTCATATAACATTTTTAGAAATTTAAAAAAATCATATGTTAAATAATTTAAAAATTTTTTGAAAAATATTTAATGAGAGTAGGAATGAGAAAACAAAAAAGTTAAAATAGCGCTATTTTGTTATATATTTTTTAAAATACACCATTTTATCAAGGATTTATATTGGGACAAATGATTATTATTTCTAAGTGATTAAGTTGAGTTAGCTTAAGATTTTATTTAAATAGAAATAAATTTTGAGCTTAAGTCTTATATGTGATAAAAAAAAATGGTTTCAGGTTGGGCCAGTCTCATCACAGGTTAAAATTGATTGGGGCGAAATGATGTAGGGTTTTACATTCAAGGACGTGATAGTCTAGTGCTTCAAGGTTCCGTACTCGAGTAATAAAGATAATCAAGTGGGACAGTGACCGGTCAGTGATGCAATTAACCGTTCAAAAAAAGTATTTATATTTGGTAAAACTAGTAAAACACCATTATATATTTTACTAGGTTAGTACCCCATGTATTACACGGGTTGAATATATAAATTATTAAATACTTAGTAAAAAAGTTTTATGAATTATAAAACTATGCTTAAAAATAAAATATGATTATAATTACTTATAAATAGCTACTTTAAGTAAAATAAATAATAATATATTTTTCTTAAACTTTTGTTTTATAAAAAAATTATGGTTTGTAAATATTTTGTTTTAAGTAAAATGATTTTTTTTAAAGTTTGTTGTTTTTTTTAAAAAGTGTGTTTTTATTTTAAAATAAATAGATTTTCAATCTATTAAATTATACATTTTTTAAATTGAAATTGGTATGAGTAATATTATTAGTATTTAATATTAATTTTAATAATATAGAGAAATGAGAAAGTTAGTACGATGATGCTTACGATTACTTCACGTAATATCTTATTTTTTCCTTATTATAGATAGATTGATAGACAAGTAAACAGATAGATATATAGATAGATAGGCTACAAACCCATATATTAAACGAATTATAGTTAGTAATAAACACAAAGATTTACAGTACGATATTTTAATATAAGATATGAATTTTATATACGTAATGGTTCAAGAAAATAAAACAATTATATTATTTTATTAACTCTCTTATCTAAATAGTTTCATTTTTAAACGTTCGTATTAAGATTCTTTTATAAAATAATTTATTTTTATAAAAATCTTGTTTATTAAAAACTCTGGTTTGTAATTATTCTGGTTGTTTTAATAAGATTGTTTTTAGAAAATTTCACATTTTTTATATTTTTTTAAAAAAAGGACGGATTTAAAATAATTTTTTTTAAAAAGGTTTAGTGTTTTTGAAAATTTTATATTATATAAAATTTTTTATTATTAGTTCTATTTTAATTAAAAAATGTGATTTTTTATTTTCTTAATAAAATCTAACTTTAAAAAGATATATTGATTTTAAAAAATCTAGTTGAGAGAAAGAAATATTGCAATAAATAAAATTGATCTTTAATAAGAGAGAGAAATTAGTTTTAATATTTAAATTATTATAATATTCTTTTGAAGGGAAAATAAAGTGATAATGTTTAGAAAAATAACAAGTGGTAAAAAAATATGTCAAGAGAATGACATGTGGCTTAAAAAATCTTGATTTATTAAAATTTATAGATTAGTTATTGCAAATGAATGGTGAATAAAAGTAAACACGTTTAAATGGAGGTAAACAAAAATGACAACTTCTGTTTGAGTTTGTTTTTCCTAGCCAGCATGAAGAGTAAACATAAATGGAGGTTGCCGCCGTGGTTGCTGGGATCTCATCTTGCCTTTTTAATTTTTTTTTGAGTTAATTTCAATTTTACTATTTAAGATTTGACAAAAATAACAATTTTCATCCAAAAGATTAAAAACATCAATTTACCTCCAAAAGTTTCACAAATTATTTTCAGTTTTAGTCCAAAAGTCTTATTATTTTGGATTCAAGTTGAAACAATGATAAAACTTTTGGATTAAAATTGAAACAAATTATGAAACATTTGGAGCTAAATTGATGTTTTTAATCTTTTGGAGGAAAATGGTTATTTTTGTCAAAACTTAGGGAGTAAAAATGAACTTAACTCTTTTTTTTTTTAAGTACTATTTATTTAATTATTTATTTCTTTTATCATCTAGTTATTTTTTAAGTATGTATTTTAAAGGCTTTAATGTTTTAACAATTCTTTTCACTATTAAGCAAGCAAGTTTCTAAATGCTTTAAATTTTCAATCATTCTAACATTTAACAAAATAATTTTTTAATGCTAAATAGGAGTAGGTAGCCATTTTAGACTGTTTATCTTTCATTTAAATGATTTTTTATAGTTTATGAAAAACTTACTTTGGCTAGGCCGGTTCAGTGTTGTAAAAATCGAACTAGTCGGCCGATTAATCGATGGCTTGCCGGTGAGTGAAACATCACCAACTGGATTTTCCTTAATCGGAGCAAAAAATCGCTAATCGGTCAGACAGGTCAAAATCAAAAAAATATCGGCTCTAGTCGGCTGCTAATCGGCCCCTAATCAGCATTTATCCGGAATCCAACAAAATTTAAAAATTCTGGCGAAAAATTCAAATTTCAGGGCAAGATTTGTTTATATATGTATATATATATATATATATATATTAAACTAAACATATTTATAAAAATTGCATATAAAAATAGGACCATCGCTATGTAAAGGGGGTTATTAAAGTTAATAAATCTAATTGTGGTGATTTATATGTTAGTAACCACACAAAAAAAAATTACTTGCGAACCGCTGATAAAAAATATAATAGAAAAAAATACTATAAAAAAATAAATACCTCTAAAGAGAGAATAAAAATAGCGAATGTCTAAATGATGATTTTATTATAACAAACGAGCTCTATTGTAATCGAGTATTTTTCCGAGTTGCGTTAAACACTAATATATTTGGGTATTATTATTATTATAATAATTATGTAAATATTTATTGATTATATACTTAAGTGTTTAAATAAAATAATACTTAAATCAAATACTACTAAGTTATAAAAATATAAATAATAAATGTATATATTTTAATATTAGTTTAAAGTATTATAAATAAGATAATACTTAAAATAAATATTTATTAAATAGTTTATTAATTAGAAAAAAATTATTAAATAGAGGCCAATTAAAAACTATTGTATATAACACTTTTATCTTATGTTTAAAAAAAATCTATATTAGGTGTCTTAAATTTGAAATAATATTACAAGTGTGTCCTACTCAAATACTTTATATAGTAATATAAATAATATAGATATAGATGATTATTATTATTATTATTATTATTATTATTATTATTATTATTATTATAAAAATATTTAGTAATTATACAGTTAAGTATTCAAATAAGATACTATTTATTTATAAATTTTATCATTAATAATAATAATAATAATAATAATAATAATAATAATAAGTATTCAAATAAGATACTATTTATTTATAAATTTTATCATTAATAATAATAATAATAATAATAATAATAATAATAATAATAATAATAATAATAATAGTAATAATAATAATAATAATAAAGTATTTAGTACTTATATTGTTAAGTATCTAAATAAGATAATATTTATTAATAAATTTAAATGTTAATTTAAAGTATTATAAATAATAAAATATATAATTTAGTGAATTAAATAATCTTATATTATTAAATAATATTTTAATAATATGAGTTAATTAATGTATTAATTAGAAGAAAGTTTATTAAATGAGGGGCATAATAGAAATAATTGTATAAAACACGTGTAGCTAATGCTTGAGAAGCTGTATTAAGTATTTTAATTTATTTATTTTTTGTAAGATTACATTTGCGTACCAACATTTTGCTTTATTTAGTAGTATGGATTAAACTAAACGTCGTATCGAGAGTCGGTACCCCACCGCTCGACTAGCGTCTAGCGGTTTTTACAATACTGGCTAGGTTACGGTTTCGTAAATAAATTTTGTATTTTTTAATATATATTGTTATAAATAGTTCTTTTTTCATGATACGTTTTCTTACACGGGGTAATTAAGCTTATTAGGTAATTAGTGAAGAACAAAATCGACAGTAAAAATCAAAAGAACTTTAAACATTATCAAGCCCAAATAATAGATCAAATACTATGACACACTAAACTATTACAAAAGTCGTTTAGGACGTAACTAATTTAATGTGAATAATTGTGTAAAATTGTAAAAATCATATAACTATTAGTATGTGTTGTTTTAACTATCACTATATATGTAAGCTATAATTTACTCTGTGTACAGTTACTCGTGGTATGCGTACGTATTTAAGTGAATTTTACGTTATTCTATAAAACACACCCGCACCATGAATAATATATCTAAATACTAGTCTATAATCCCGTGTATTACACGGCTTTAATAAAAAAAATACTAAATATTTATTAATGAAGAGTTATGAATTGTAAACGTTATTTTGATATAAAATATGATTGAAATTACGTATGAGTAACTAATTTAATTAGGTGATAAAACATTTTTATTATTACTAAAACTTTCGTTTTAAAAAAATTATTTGCTTTGAAAAAATTTCATTTTTATCAATATTTCGTTGTTTAGAATCTCCGGGTTTGTTTTGTAAAAAAATGTTTTACATAAAACTCATATTTTTAAAAAAGAATGATTTTAAAACAATTTCATAATTTAAAAAAGTTTCATTGTTTTAGAAAGAAATCATAGTTTTAGAAAAAAATATTTGTGCAAAAGTGTATTTTTATATCAAAATACTTAGTTTTTAGAGTATATTATTATTTTAGTCTATGGGTTTGACGAAAATATTTTCAGTCCAAAAATTTATTTAATACACTGACAATACAATAGTTTTAATGTTGGTTTCAATTTCAGTCGACACCAATAACACCGGTGGTGGAGGTGGCGGGCGGAGAGGGTGGTGGAGGTGGAGGTTTATTGGGGTTGAGGTTAGGGTTGTTTATGATGAGAGTGAAAGAATAGAAAGAGAAAAAATTATGGGGTGGGGTTATATTGGTTTTTTCTTTTTGTATTTTTAAACATATGGGCGAACGTGTCATTTCCTCTTTAACTTAACAAAAACTTTAATGGTATTAATGGTGTGTACTGAAGTTGAAACAAACTATAAAACTATTGGACTGTTAGTGTAATAAATAAACTATTGGATTAAAACCGTAATTTTCTTAAAAACACAAGGACTAAAATAGTAATTAACTCTAGTTTTTATTTACTAAAAATGTATTTTAAAAATTATTTTTTTTTGAACGGCCAACGAATAATTTTTAAGCCCGGTCATCCGGGTAAACCCATTGGCGAAAGACCACCCACGCCCGAGAACACAGACAGCGCTGGTGACCCGGCTCGCTCACCATTCCAAGGGAAACCCACCACCCAAAGGCCCACTGTGGTAAAACCCTTGGTCCACTTGGAGCATATTGCACCTAGTGAGACTCCAACCCATGACCTCCACTTTGAAAAGTCATAGGATGTCCACTGCTAAACTAGTTGATCTAGGACTCATTAGCTATTTTAAAAATTATTAATTAAAAAACTTGAATTTATAATATATATATAGAGAGAGAGAGAAAGAAAATTTTAAAAATTAGTTATTCGATTTTTTATAGAAAAATATTTAGACGGAAAAATAAATATGAAATTACAGAATATCATGTGTTTTAATATATAAAAGATCATAAGGATAGATCGGATGAGTAGCCACATTTGACTAAATTCGAAACATCTCGGGCCACCATTCTCAAGAAAAGTCATATTTGTCTTCATAGCATTCAAAATCATAATAAACAGTATACAATAATAGAAGTTATAAATTTTATAATCATTCAATTTTATAAATTTTAAACTGATTGAATAAGTTCTTTTGTCTTTATCAAAGACTTCATACCTCAAATCAGAGTGTAGATGGTCTGATTGCTCCATTGTTCTGACTTTTTACACCGACAATTCTTATAAAATCTGTAAATTAGACTATCGTTTTTTATCAGTTTATTTAATTACTATTACTAATTTGACTAGCTTTTTCTTATCAATGTAAATTGATTATTTTAGTCTCATCTTATTATTTTATTTAATTGGATTCGCTTAAAATTAATGAGAAACTTCAACAAACAATGATACAAATTAAAGAGATGCTGCATATATGATTGTTTGGGACTATTTTGATTTCTAGCTTTAAGAAACTTCAAAGGACACGCACGATAGGGTCCAATGACAACGCCCCTAGGGCTAATTCTCTAGTGGTTCCTTTAATTAGTAGCAAGTGATCATTAAATAAAATCACTAGCAGGAACTTGTTATAAAGAAAAGTTAATTCCAGGGAGAAACTAATTGGTTATCAGTATATACATGATTAGTAGTAACCGCGTTATCAACAATAGTTGTGTAATCAATAGTAACTAAGATCAACAACAATAATGGTCAGCTTCAACATTGGCTATTGGTAACAAATACATCAATTGCAAGTTGAGCTATTAACAGAAATTTGGGCTATAAACGGTAACTAAGTAACGATTAACAAAAAGCAATCGTCAACAGTAACTAAGTTACAGTTTAAAATCGAAATTTTTTTAACATAGCATTGTGTTGTTGCAACTAAACATTATGATGGCTCCCCAACTAAAACATAAGTTTTGGTCTATTTCTAGTACATGTTTACAAAAGAAACACACATACTCATTCTTATTCCTTTCAGAATTATCCGATAAATATTTCTAAATTGCCATTAAAAAATTTTAATCAGATACTGATTCAAACATGATTCAAAATTTATCCGGAAGCACTCGATATATCTTAGTTTATGCGTAGATAATATAAACTGTCCCGCAATGATTAAATTGGTTTCCAATTAGTTTTGATTGGATATAATACTTAATTGCTTTATACTTTACTTTTATGAAGATTTGAATGAAGATTGAAGGTTAGTTGTGGAATGGACACTAGCAAATGAATTGGTTAAGTGTGTTGGCAGCTGCGATGATCGGTGTCGAAAAAACAATCAAATATAGAGGAATGCGAGCCTAATTACTTTAATTAGATAAAATAAACAGGGTGTCCAACCACAAATAGTTAGCGAGCAATGCTTAAATCAAATTAAACTGCAAACGTGATTAAAACTAACATATTCAAACATTATGATTGATTGATTGATTAATTGATTATTGAACTTAAATTGCATAGACAATTTAAAAATTAGAAAGAGTTACCCGTGTACGAAAATATAGTCATTTCAGTTTCAAAGCTCCATCATCAAATAGCAAAGCATGTTAACTTACTTGTTACTGGTAAATTACATAGACATAACCTAACTCACCTTTTAAATCAATTGGATGATAAAATACGATTGCATGTACACACTTAGAGTTTCTCTAAAGTGAATTTATACGAATGTGTAACCTCAGACATTTCATCACAATTATGACAAATCTCAAGGAATTAGAACATATATAACAAACTAGAGTCTCTTTATGTTGCAATGACACTAATAAAGATTTATACACATGAATTATACTCTAATTAACATAGAAGATGAAATTGAAAACATAACCATGAACATTTACAATCAAATATCTCTATTTGTATCAACACTCATGCAGCAAAGAGAACTCAAGTCTTACAAGTTATGGTAAAACCCTTACACCGGTTGTAACTATGAATAGCTTAGCTAAAGATGATCTTTGTTGAATATGAGTGATTTGATTTGTAAGTAATGTTGATAATCTTCCACTTTAAACTTTAAAACTCAATCATTCCTCCATCTTTAGGTTTTGAAGGTTGAATTCTGGTCAGATTGAGTCAAATTCCCCTTTTAAAGTGGTCTAAAATTGCTTCAAACCATCATCATGGTGTACTATATATCAAGGGGTGCATGATATGCTAAAACAAAGTCTGTATGCTAGCCATATGATATTTGCAATCTACCATACGCAAAACTAAAATATGTGGGACTTTGACCTACTTGCTTCATTTTCTTCACTCTTGGCATTGTTTCCTTGCGTTTATCATTTGGGTTTGATGTAGATATCTTTCTAAATGTCCATGACCTTTCACATGCCTTGAAAAGGTATGAATCTTGAAGTATAATGTTTTCCTATATACCTAATGCTAAGAATATAGTTCAAATCTAGTTCCACATATACTTTGATATCGTACATCAAAACCTCCGCAACTTAGCATTTTTCATCTTGAAAAAGAATGTGTTTAGCATCAAATTGGTATGTTAACTACTTTCACCTCATCCCGAACATTAGGGACTAACTATGATTGTCAATAGGTTTGTCCACTTAAACTAAACCTAAACTTGTTTACTTCCAACTAATATTTTGTGCATCATATCTTTATTCTCTTACAATAATGGTTCACTTGTCCTCACACCTAAGCACTTAGTTAAACCTATTCAACCTAAGGTTTCTTGAGGATTCATTAGATCACAAATTGATTTGGCCATGCACCTACCTTTCGACATACTAGATGATTTAACCATTTATATTAGAGTACATTAGACATAAGGATCATGTTAATGATTTTCGAGATTCATACACCCTAGTTTAGATATGATCCTTAATAACTAAGCATGTTTTACCAATTAGTTTTAACTGACATTAGATACGAGGATCGTGTTTTATGATTTTTGGGACTTAAAAGTCCTCTTTTGGATATGATCCTTAATAACCAAGCACAATCATTTGGTATTAGTTATGGATGCAAAATAGAAAAGAGAAATGTTGTCGATAGAAGAATGCACTCTCAACGTATTGAAGGGACTCTCTTTACACCAAACACATTGAGATAGGAAACTACACATTACCATTTATTATCACATTATCATATTCACATTGGGTTTTTAGTAAGAATAAGCCTATCAATATATCATAACGAATCAAGTGCTTATTTTCTTCTAGAATTTCAATCAATGTATTGATGCTAGCATACCAGATTTTTTATCATTTCCCAAGACTCAATAACTTATATTTACTAGACAAAAACCATGGGACTACGACACAAATTACCAACATAATAGGGTATCTGTGACTGCTTATTCATATCATTCCCTTCTAGCACACAATTTATCACTAGCATGACAATTCAATATCATATTTCATGTTTTCAACATAATTAAGGGACACACAAAATTTTCCGCCATATTCTTTAACCGGTTTTTATTCAAATAACTAAATGCAGCAAAATATACACAATACCTAAATGATAAAATTTAATTGGTTTTAATCAAATTCAAAAAGGAAACACTTTCACCCTATCTAAGTCATTGTGGGAAAATCCTTTTGTGTGGTGATGATATTCAAAGTCATCTCAATAACATGTGATCAAATTTGTAAGTAGAATAATCACCGTTAGTAAAACCGCATGTTACTAATAGGCCTCCTGGACTGTTTCTACACTGATCAGCCTCCTGAACAATCACCAAGTTCACTAGATACTTATTCTCCCCACACCTAGAAAGCACTTTTTTACCAACGATGCATGTTCTTGGTTCATCCAGACACCGATTCGAAGGCTTCAATTGTTTGCGCGTATACAATTACACAATTTCTGCCGCACCACTCGTGAAAATTTCCCAAGTTTAATATCAAAACAGAACTAATGTGATCAAAGCTTATAATAGAAGTTCAAGTCATAATGATCGTCAAAGTAATTAAAAGAAAATTTCAGTAAGGGATCGAAGCAATCAAACAAACAAATATAATTGGGCTGCTCAGCTCATAGATTAAAATCCCATATGATTAAGTTTGTGGGCTGAACTAATGGATTGGATATAATAGGTCAAGCCCAAGTATCTCAGCCCAAGGGAGGTTGTGTTCAACAAGTTTTCATTTCTTTCACTGTTATATTGGGCTGGTAACCAGTGTTAAAAAAAGACCCATATGATTAAGTTGATGCATTGTATGTGTACTTGGCACTTGAACTTTTATGAATTGTGACAATTGGGTGAGGATGTGTTTCTGTGTTATTATTTGGTTGTGTTAATTAAAAGATGAATTATATTTTGTTTTCTAGTGGAGTGTTTAGTTTCATCTTAGACAGATTCTAGATATTTAGTATATGTCTTGTTGGTGAACTTTGCTATGGTTCATAAAGTGTGTAATGAAACAAGTTGAATACATATATCAAACATCTAGTTAACAACTTACAATCTAAGTGCGAAATGACAATCCATTAAAACACCGGGTGGCTAGAGATGAAGATCCGTGGAGGAAGCGTCATTTTGCAAGGGTTGCAAAGGCAGGTTTTGAGAGAGGAGAGGAAAGCCCGTGAAAAGAAGGATAGGGAGCCGGTCATGTTAGGCAGAACCGATATGTAACGCCCATCTCCGCTTTATTGTGGATGATTATTTTAGAGATTTATATTTATTTAAAAACACCTATCTTGTATTTAAGTAATTAATAGTGCGACTAATTATAGGCTAAATTCCCATGTGTGTTGGTCACTTGGTGCCGTGTTTCATTAGTGTTAAAAATAATTGAAGTTTATCATAGTGATGAGATCATTTTGACTAGATCCTTTTACTTTTAATAATAGCTTCCACATTAAATCATAAGTTATTTAATTATTATACGAACCAGTCGACTTTACTTGCAATTAAATCATTAGCAATATTAATATTGTTATAAGTTGCATCTTACACACGTAAATACAATACAATACAATGTTGAATTGAGTTAAGATTTATGTGTCTATAAAAGAAAGCAAATACTAATTTTAGGAAAAATATATTATAATTATTTGATCAAACATGAGATCCACAACCATTCGATTCAAGGTAGTGTAATCAATAAACAAATTTCCTAATATTTTTTTTATAAATTCACATGAACTAATGACTAAAAAAATCATAAAATACATTAGATTCGACACTCTCTCGCTCTAATTTAATTAATAGGCATAAAATACCAAATTAAATTTTAGATTTAATATTAATATGTTTATTATTATTTTTAAATTTATATTAATCTTATTAATTACTTGTATTATGTTTTATTTATATATATTTATTTTTTAAATTATAGTTTCACATTTTATAGGTTTATCACTCATTAGTATATTTAAAATCTTCATTACTAATGATTAGATATTTCCTTTAGCCATTGTATAATTCTAACCTAGTGGTGTATTAGTATAATTCTAACCTAGTGGTGAAATACATAATGGTTTCCACCAAAATTGGATTATATTCGTGTATGTGGGTTCTTTGGATGAGTGGTAGTGGTAGTTAAAATGACGCCAGAGGCGATGGTGGTAATCAGTGATGTTAAGTTAAAAGAAAATATGTTTTTGCTTTCATCTTATTACTAATACTACTATGAGTGGGCGAAAAGGATACGGGGAAGGTTCGGTCTAGTTAACGTGGATTGGGAACATCATTCCCTCCCCCATCGGCCCCTATGAATTTGGCCATAGATCTAGGGTGACTTCCCAAATGGTTCTGTGTTGTGATTGTTTATTATTTATTTATTTTCATTTTTTTATTTTTATTCAAAACTTAAGCCTATGAAATTGCAAACCGAAATGGCTATTTTTTCTTTTTTATTATGATATTTTATTTAACTTTTAACTCAAGTTTTTGCAACTAACTTATGCTCGTTAGTTGTTTAAAAAACTAAAAATACAATTCCGTTTTACACAAATAGTAAAAGAATCAATTTTCTTTTTCAAAATAAGGTTTCAATTTACGTTTATGCTTCGATCGGATCTTATGAGCATAACGTAAACACTTACGTTTCCATTAGGTGACAAGTATTTTACTTAAATAATGAAATGCCATCTTATATTTTATTTTTAAATTAACGAAATATGTCGCTATTGTCCGCGTTTTCTTTTTAAATTATATTAATAACTATAGCTTTAAAAACCAATGCTTTGAATTAAGTTAATAATTAAAATAAATAGATGTTAATTTATATAGAACTAGTATTATACCCCCGCGCGTTGCCGCGGGGTCTTCTCATAACGTCATGTAAACCATATTAGCACAAAACAAAAGACATTATCAACATGTTTTAAGTGCCGAATTTTCATGATAGTTTGAAACATAAGAGTACATCAATCTACGATTACACAAAAAAACAGTATTGTTAGATATATGCATAAACTACATTTTATACCAACCGAGGGTTGTAGAAAAGCATTTGTATCAACGTTGTGACGGTTTCTTTACGGAACACCTTGAAACAGTATTAACACAAAAAAAAAAAAAAAGAATAATAATTTTACGAGTACATCAAGGTTATTGACTTAACAAATTCTAATAAACAAATTTTTAATAAAGCAACTTCACAATCTTCAATGATTTGTAAATTTTTTAATTAAAAAACTTTTTAATATTAAAAGACGGAATAAACAATCCAACATCTTAAATGTTTTCATTTATAAGTAGTTTTATAAAAAAATATAAATAGGATTTATTCATATCAATCTTTCCAAACCTTAAAAACTGTTACATCTGTCGGCTGTTTTGGTTGCTCCGGCGAGAAGAATAGAAGACGCCACTCACAGATGAAGTCAACTCAAGTGCAGCCGGCACCGTCGCTGGACCTCTAAGTGGAGCTTTAGCTTCAAGGAATCCCCAAAGAAAATACTTCCTGTTGACCTCACCATCATCCCCGGAAATTTAAATCGGTAAACCGTAAATGATGCTTCGATGACTTCCTGTACAACATGGGAAAGTCCGGCAGTGGAAGAAAATGTATCGATCATAAAACATGCGATAATGATGACATGCAGTGCACAAAACACTCCGTCGGAAGTAAAGGATGATTATCATTAAGACTCAAAACGACGGGAAAAAACGACACCATCTGGCAATCGCTGACGCACCCGAGTTGCCTTTTATATGTGGCAAAAGAAGAGGTGGAATATGTTATTCATAAAACCTTTGTGGATAAAATTGAAAGCTTTAAAATTATACTATACATACCAATATTAGCTATTAATAATATACTAGTATTAAGCCCCTCGCGTTGCGGTGACAGGGCGTAAAACCATGCTAGGTAGCACCAATTCACACCACCGTCAGTGACCACCAACATCGAAACAGTTCAACGGAAGTTCAATCGAAGACAACACCAAAAACTATCATGAACCGGAAATCCCCAAGGGGTTAACCATCATGTCATCGGAAATACAATCGTAAACCAAAATAAATCCATACCTAAAAACCTTGAAAGTTAACCGAAATAAAAAGCAAATGAATTAACTGTGACAACAGGTTGCCGGAGCAACGGAGCTGCAAAAGCATAAATGAGAGAAGTGTATGCTTGATAAACATAATAATGTATAACACCAAAAAAACAACGTACAACAATAATGAGAAAAAAAAACCTAAAAGCGCAATATACAATACCTACACGCACAACCAAGTTGATAATTTGAATATATACAATGCATAAACTCTTATTAGAGAGTTTATATATGTTAAACTTAATAGTGATTTTATTAATGGTTCTTTCCTTTTAATTAAATCGTTTATGGCTCCAAAGTCTTGAGCCCAACTAAACACAAAACAAAACAAACCCTTGACTTGTGGGCTAAATACTTGAGCCCAACTAAAAACATAAGAAAACAGATATGGAAGTGCTCCGGGGGGAAGCACATAGGAGCTTGGAATTGAACTTGGGATCATGCATGTGGCAGTGAAATGTGTTAACCACTAGGGCACACCGAGGTTGTGTTCAAGGGCTGAAGCAAGCTGTTTATATACAAAATAAACCATTAAAAAAATTATAGAAACACTGTAGCAACCGATATAGGTTTTTAATATATATATATATATATATATATATATATATATATATATATATATATAATTATGGATGTAATTTGATTAATTAAATGGAAAAAGATTTTGGAGAATTTAGGACTTTGGGCATTTGGGGAGTGTATTCCCACCAATTTGGAGAGTTTGAAGAGTTCGAGAAAAAGCTAATGTGAGAGAAATAATAATAATAAAGTTTAGCAAATACATAAGAATTTCATAGAAATAAAAAAAAAAAAGACAAATTACATAAAAGTTATTTAATTTAAAGAATGTCAAATTATCTTAGAAACATTTCTTAAAAAAATATTGCGTTTGTTAAAAAAATATAAATATGCTTTAAAAAGTTTTACAGTTTTATGAAATTTAAAAATTGTTTTATTATCACAGCAACTATATAATATACTTTATGTGTCAAATAGAAATGTGTATGCCGGATACACTAATCGGCAGATGGTAGGTTATCTCGTTTTCAAGACACTTGAGGCAACGCTTGCTTGTCGAAGACAAAACTATGTTGGACTAGCGCTAAACAGATCAAAGGGTGTACGTTGGGGGATTCGAATCGGAGTTCACCCCCACATTTGCATTATACTCGCAGCCGCACTACATGCCCGAAGGCACTTATGTATCAAATCACGAATAAAAAACATATAAGCATCATATCAACATTTGAACACAATCATATTACCATTTGTTAATACTTAAGAAGTACACATCTTTTAAGCGATGAAAGCCATTATATGTGATCAAAAGATACAATAATAGTAAGACAAGATAAATACATATATATGTCGGGTATGCAAAATACCTGAATCCTAAATATCCAAAAATAAGAATTCAAAATATTAGAAAATTCAGATATTTGATATTTTTGAATTCGAATTCAAATTGTGATTTTGAAAATTATCGGATATTTGGATATCTGAAATATCCGAAATATTTTATAAAAAAATTTAAAATAATATATATTAACTATAAAATCATGATATTTTGAATATTTTTATAAAAATTTCGGATATACTAAAGTTTTTTAATAAAAGTTATTAAATATTTATAACTTTATTAAATGATACATATTTTTTTAGAATTCCTATATCCAAAATTTTTTAATTTGGATTCAGATAGTGGTTTTGAAATTTTTTAATATTCGAAAATATCCAAAATATTTTTATAAAAACTTTTAAAATAATAAATATTAATTATAAATTTTGGTTATTCTCAGATATTTTGAATATTTTTATAAAAAAATTCGGATATTCAAAAGTTTTTTTTAATAAAAATTATTAAATTTTAAAATTTATTAAATAATACATATTTTTTAGAATGTGGATATCTGAATCTAAAATTTTGGATATTCGAAACTTTAGATTGGGATTCAGATACTAAAATCCACTATTCGAAATTTAGATATCAGATATTAAACACCTCTAAAATTATATGTATATATCTATATATGGTATTATTTAATAGTTTAATACTAAACAAAATTTTTGATATTCAGAAATATCCGAAATATTTTTATAAAACTTTTAAAATAATAAATATTAATTATAAATTTTGGTTGTTTTTTTACTACTCCATGGTGCAAGTGAAACATGCTTTAGCTCTTAGAAACAATAGCTAATTTATTTTAGAATTAAAATAGGTTCCTTAATGTGCACTCAAAGTGATATATGGGTACCTAGGTACCAAGAGTTTGTGATAAGATAAATACTAAAGAAGTCATTATCAATATCACCTTCATTTATGTTTCATGAAAATATAAAATATCACGTATATAGATCAAGTGGTCGTGGATTGCATAAAATTCTAGTGACTTATAATAAAACTTATCTCTTACTATTTTGTTTAATTAAATTAATGCTTTTTTTGGTTTATAGAAGAATCCTAAAAGAAAAATATATGTTTTCACGTACTTTCAAACACAACGATCAGTCGATCATGTGTTTACGGACTAAACAATTTAAGAAAAAAAATTAATGATCAATGAAAGGATGTTCTATTTTTTGTAACGCCAAATGCATGACTCTTGAAGATAGTTGTTATCATAATCGGGCACACATATCTGTTTTCCGACCAGTACCAAACTCTAAATCCTCCACAAGGAAAAACCCTGACGCAACACTGAATATTTTTTCTCAAAGTGACAATTGAAATAAAAACTCTCATATTTACATATTTTGAATACATCACCAGGGATGGGTACTGAAGTGTAATATTTTTTATTTATTTTAAACATTGTATGTATCAGGATATATCTGAACAAATATTAGAATACACCTCATATATAAAAAAACCTAAATTAATATAAGATTAAAAGCCAAATAAAAGTAAAAATAACATCTCATTCAATTAAAAATTCAATTCATTAAATGCTCAATTCTCCATCAATTATATTATCTATCTATATAAAATTAGACTTTTAGCTACAATAAATTTGTTTATCTTTCAAGTTAGTTCACTAAAGTTTGTTTCCTTATAATTTGGCGCCTCTATTATATACATACTAGCCTAAAGCCTCGTGTCTTGCACGGTTTGAGAAAAATTAAATATAAAACATATTTTTTAATAGTATATAAGAATGTGAAAGCTAAATAAATATGTTAGGAAGTAAGTTACATATAACATAAAAATAGAAAAAAATACTAATAGTTGTGGAAAACTAATTCCCAAAATGCTACATTTTTTTATAAATTAAGATTATGCTTATCATAATTCATTTAAATTTCTAATCTTCTATATATATATATGTATGTATATAAGATTTCAGATTTTTGAATTTAAAAAAACGATTAAGAAAACAATGTAGGATTTTATAAATTAATGTTTTCATGTTTACATTGATTTTTTTTAATTTAACATATAAATAAAAATAATACATAAATTGGCCATTAAAAAAATATTTTTTCATGTAACTTAATTGACTTATATTAACAGAAAATGTTAAACAATATATTAACTTTTTATTAATTAATTATATAAAAGTTTTAAATATTAAGATAAATAAAATAAATTAAAAAAATATGAAATAATAAATCATGAATATGTTGGTTAAAACACAAATGAACAAATAATTTGTAAAAGCAAAAAGAGAAAACTAAGGGTTGTTTTTTGTGCTATTTTTAAATGTTCAATACACATTGATTGGAATGATTAATGTTCAATCTTAGTACATACATCTATGTTATTTATATGTAAAGGTAAAAGACGATCTATTGATAAAACATAAATTTAATAAAAATGTTATAACAAACTTAGTTACAAATGTGAAAAAAAAACATGTTAACTTAAATGGCTTTTTATTTTCCATAAATAAATTATGAGAAAATGTAGGAGTATATAAATAAGAGTCAATTGCCGTTTTCCTCCCTATGGTTTGTTTATGTTTGTCGTTTCCATCCAAAAATGTTTTTTCTTGCATTTGGCTCCCTAAGATTTCAAAAAAATTATCATTTTCATCCAAAAATGATAGCTTTATTATTTTAAAATGTTAAATATTCATTGTTAAATGGTTATTTATGTTAATTTTCATATAAAAACAAAATTCTAATCTATGTTTACGTGTTGTTGATAAAATTTCTTTCACGAAATTCATGTTTTTGGATGATAATGACAACTTTTTTTAAACCTTGGGGAGGCAAATGCAAAAAAAAATAAAAAACCTTTTTGAATTAAAATGACAAATATGATCAAACCACAGGGATGAAAACGATAATTTACTCTATAAATAATTATTTTCATTTTGATATTTGTTTGAATTTAAAATATAAATGAAATAAATTCAACTTTTAGAAATCTTTTATTTTAGGAAAACAAATTAAGAGAAAATTTAGAAGTTTAAAAATAATGCTTAATAGGATGACAAGTGACGATCTTTGTTTGAAATTTGACGTGTGACAAATGATAGCTTAATATGATAACAAATGACATAATCATTTTTTTTTTATTATATACGAAAATAAGAGTAGTGTATGTGTGTTTATATAATACTATAACAATATATAAAATATATGATTTGGTTTTAAAAAAAAGCAGAAAATGACAAATCATGTGCACCCATTGAATTCTTTTTGGTGTTTTAAGTTTTATAATATTATTTTATTTTTTGGAATATTTTTTTCATAATTTGTTTTTTCTGCTATAAGTTTTAGAATATAATGTTATTTGAAAATCCGAATACATTATTGTAACATGTTTATTTTCATCTACACGTTGGTATAATTTCGTTTGAACCGAGCTAGGTCAAATAGGGTATGCTTTTAACTTTAAAATATAATGTTTTATTGAATTTCAAATATACTGCTGCAACATGCTTATTTTTGTGTACGTTTCATTACAAGTTTTATTTTAAATCACGTAGTCTCAAATATCTTATACTTTTTTATGCAATATGTCGTTACTGTTCTGGTAACAATATAGAGTGATAATAAATTTTACGACGGGAGACGCTTTGAGGTTTTACATGAGAGTATAGCTATCGAGGCATGTTTTTGCCACTGCGTTTTGATATTTGAAATCATGACAAGATCCCCGACGCAACGCGCGGGGATGAAAACATAGTTAAAATTAAATTCACCACAAAATAAAAAAATTTCATCATTGAATGAATATACCTTAAGTTTTTTATTATTGAATTTATATACTGTAAATTTTTTTTCTACGTTACCTCTTATTTTTTGATATAGATCCGTCACTATACTTTATTTTAACCATTTGGGTTAAAGATTATTGGTATGTAAGGACGTAAGTCAAGTAAAATGAAAGATATATTAGAGGTATATGTTTTTAATGCATGTTTTTTTAGAACAAGTTAATATTATTGCTTCAAACTCATATATAAATCGAATGTAATATGATAGATTTCAAACCAGATCTTTCGATATTCTTACAACACAATTTTAACAATCTATTTTTTCACAACAATCATTACTTGAAAAGAAATGAGTGTTGATCCTAAAATAAAGGTATACTTAACACATAAATAACATGCGATAATTAATGTTGAGCTTCACTAAATCATTTACATCTTATTATTTTCATTAGGGGTGCAAACGAGCCGAGCCGCTCGTGAGCTACTCGAGATCGGATCGATAAAAAGCTCGAAACGAGCCGAGTTTTATCGAGCCCGAGCCGAGCTCGAGCTTGGAAAAAAGCTCCCGAGCTTCACGTATCGAGCTCGAGCCGGCTCGCGAGCCTAAACGAGCTTTTTATTTATATATTTTTATTTAATTTATTTAATATATTATATAAATAATATCTATTATATATAAAGTTATAATAAATAATAATTAAATAATATGAATAATGTTCTATATAAATTATATAATTATAAATATATATATCAAAATTAAATAGAAAAATATTAAAAATAATATTTAAATAAATAAACGAGCCGAGCCCGAACCGAGCTCGAGCTTGAAAAAGTATTTGTCGAGCTGAGCTCGAGCTTTAAAAATAAAACTCGAAACGAGCCGAGCTCGAGCTCTCCTAAGTCTTCACAAGCCGAGCTCGAGCCCATACGAGCTCGGGCTCGGCTCGGCTCGTTTGCACCCCTAATTTTCATTATTAAAACTTGATATTCTTTTACTAAACATGTTCATCATCATGGTTCAATTTACACATGATCCAAGAACCAACGGGATGTTATAAATTGAACAATTATAAAATCCACATGCTATCATTTGATGTTAGCATAACTCAATGGCAATGCTATCGCTAGGGCTTATAGTTTGATCATGGTCAATTTTGATTCAAATATGATCAAAATTATATAATAACATTCCGCAAAGTTGGTGAACTGTGATGAACTCTAATTGGTTTGTTCATTTTTAAAATTATATTTACTTTATTATTATCAAAAAGTAATTTTCTCATACTTGTCAACTATACCCTTGTAGGTCCTTATTCTAAGGGTTTGGTTATTAGGACACTTCTTCACTATAAATCAACACACCCAAAATTATATGTGGATCGTATAGCAATATACACGTCGTATAGGAGGGGGGTTCATATAGCCCTTTATGGGGCGTATAATTACTCCGACAGTCACCTGAATTTTTCCTTGTATTCAGTGTCGAACTTTGTTATACGCGTCATATAGTTCTATATGGATCGTATAGGGGGTCGTATATGACTATACGAGGTGTATAGCTCTCTGATAGCCCCCCCTGAATTTTTCTCGTTTTCAGTGTCGTCGACCTTATACGCCGTGTATGTGGTTATATGAGACGTATAGTGAGATGTCGATTTATAAAGGTGAGTGTCTTAATGTTAGAACCCTGTTCAACTCTTCTCGGACGCTTATTTAACAGTAATAAAGTAAAAGATTTTAATAAAAAAATATTATGTAAAATAAAAACTAAACAATTATCAATTATTTTGTGACAAATACATGTGGAATGGCTCCACGGTTCCTAGGGATTCCATACCATCACATGTGACTTCTTTCTTTGTTTCCCACTTTCACATTTTTGAAAATTTTATTAGCAAAGTTCTTGCTGGCATTTTGGTTGGGTGCATCTTCAAATTTTTGAATGAAAATATTTAAAAATAATAACAATGTCTAGTATTTAATTATTATCCAGGGAATATGGCTATAAGATGTCAGTGATAATTAATTACTTAGTTAATTACATAATTATTGACATTTCTTTTAACATCATGATATTAAACATATTTTATAAACGTATTGATAAAATGGAGAAGGAGAGAGTGCAGGAGCATGGATGAAGGTGCAAAGAGGATACAAATTCAGAAGAGCATGTCAATGAGGCAAAAGGATACCTAAGAGGATAGACTCACAAGAATACATGTTATAGAATAATAAAATGAAATACGAGTAATTATTAACAAACATTTATATTTTTAATTAAAAATATCATAAAAGTAGTACAATAGATCATTTATTAAGTTTTTTGCATTACGAACATTTTTCATAATGTGAATAAAATTGTGATGACAATTTAAAATTAAATAATTATATAAACATATAAGGCCATAATAAAAAGGAAATTATTATTTTAAGTGAATAAACATTTTATCAAATTCTAAAACAGTTTGATAAAAATTAAAAATAGAGTAAGTTAATTATTTTTTTTGGTCTGTGCAACTCTTTCGGTATAAAAAAGGATCTTATAGCATATCATCCCTGTTGTTGTATTTTATAATAGTTTTGGTCCCTAATGATAATTGCATAAATTTTTTCAGTTAAGTGTAAGGTCATTTTTGTCTTTTTATGCGTAAGAGTTTCTTATATAAATTAGTAAAAATTTTATATAATGTTATACTTTAAAAGTATTTATGTTCAAAAGTTTAATAATATTAAAATAATAAAGTTAAAACTTTGAAACCAAAATTGCCAAAGATTGCCAAACAAATACATACACGCGGAAGCTTTTTACTATAAAACTACTGGAAGGGGGAAAAAAGGCAACGTTGATCGAACTGGAGTTACAAACAACCACTTGAGCAACTAAATGTGAAAGAGGGGCTAGCCAAGTGGAGCCAGAATGCCAGATGAAAGAATCTTGTTATTATTCATATACAAGTGGAGCAAGCTTAAAGAATTATTCACACAAAGATTATAATTGTTAGGACAGTGATAACCATTTAGTTATCTTTGTTTTTTTTTTCCTATGTGACATATCAGCGTTACATTAGTTTTTTTTTTCCAGATAACCGTTCAGTTTTTTTTTTTGTTTTTTCTCGTGTGACACATTAGCGTTACATCAGTTTTTTTTTTTCCTCTAGTTTTTCCCAGTTCCCAGTTTTACTCAATATCGTCCCAGATTTTCATTGTTTCTTCAATTTCTCCAATTTAATTTTCAATTTGTGAATGTGTGGTCGGTAAATCCCGATGAAAATTCACAGGGTAGTAGCGTATTGGAACCAGAGGTGTGGTGTTCTAGGTCGGCTCTGATTTTTCCTGGATAACTCCCGGCTTCTTCACGGATCGACTCTGTGTGCCTTTAGTATTAGAATAGTTAAGAAGGGTGGAAAACGTAATAATTGGTCAATTGAACATGTCCATATGATACATTGCAACCTATTTGTATGTTAATTAGCCAATAAAAACGTAAATTAATATATAATTTAGTATGGTTGCTTATGCCTTGAAAATTTGTCAATTATAGATAATTTGATGGATTTAGTGAAGTTAAAAGGATTTGACATTTGATTCAAGAACAAGAATATAGGAAGTTGATTGGTAGGGTTAGGTACACGGAGTTTATAAAATATAATCACAAAACAAAACATGTTCGATAAAAACCTCTAAATGAGAATAAAAGATTTTGGTAATATATTTTTAGCTAGTCAAATTGAAGTATATTGTAATTTGATGAAAATTTGATCATTTGTATTATGTGTGCATTGTATAAGTTATCAAGTACTAGACAAAATATTTCATGACTTATTAATGATTTGAATTTTTGGATTTACAACATAGTTTGATAAGTAGCATAATACCTTGAGAGCTAAAGGCGAAAGGATTTAGGAACTTAGTTGCTTTTAAGTAACCAAGAGCTACGGAAAAGGCTTAATTGGTTAAAAAGTAACGAATGTGCAAATTTCTTGTTAATTGTCCTTAACATACAAAATGTGATTGATGAAATCATATGTGTAGAAAGATGCCTACTTATAAAGAAGTAATTGAGAAGATAACAATTTGTAATCAAGATAATTTTGTTGTTATAAACATATCCCTCGTGGAATGACCATTGCGATAATTTAACCTTGATCAAAGGATTTATACTATGAGCGGAAGAACCATTATGGTGAATCTAAGCTAGGTGACATTTTAAAAAGGTGGTCAATGCACTTACAAGTCCAATTCCTAAATGATAGCGGCATGCGCATCAAAACTTAATACGGGGAACAGGAAGATATATATAAAAGATGCGTGAGTGCAAATTGAATTTTAAAATAGAGTGCTTGTTGGGTATGAGTCGTGAAAGGTGACCATGAGGGGCTGGCTGGCTCACGCTCACTGGGGAACCCCCCCCCCCCCCCCCAAATCCCCTCGGGTTGAATGAGCCGTGAGGCGTGCGTGGTTCATAGAGTGTGGAATGTAGTTGTTTGAAGGAATCCAACCATTGGGCGAATGTGATTACCTTTCAACAGTCAAAACAATAGATTAAAAAACTAACGTAAATACCACCCAAAAGAACTTTTTTATACACAACCAAAACATAATTCGAAACACAACTCTCACTTATATTCAAGTCCAAAAACCCAAAAATCTCATCTTAATCGGGATGGTCAAGTTGTCCATAAGTTTCTTACGGGTGATCAATTTAGGCACCATTTTCAAATGGGCCAAGAACTATTCATACGATTTATTCAAGATTTAAAGAGCGAGAGATGCCATGGTTACAACAGAAGATTGAGACTAGATGGAGAAATAATTTATCACTTTACAAAAGTGTATGGCCACAATTCATCAAATGGGATACAACAAATCTAGTGATGTAGTTGATGAATACTTCAAGATGTCCCAAAGAATTACAAGGTTATTTATTTACAAATATTGCAAAGTTATAATTAATTTATATGATAGGAAATGTTTACGAAAAACAACATCAAACAACATTCAATAGTTATATGAGGCACATGAAACTTGACATGACTTTCCTAAGATACTTAGTAACATCGATTGCACACATTTGGGGTGGCTAAACTACCCTAATGTGTGGCGAGGTCAGTACATGGCTACATGCATGGTGATCAACTGTACACATGATCAATAAAGCTTGAAGCTAGTGACTTAAGTCATCTATGGATTTGACATGCATTCTTTAGCATTTCTAGTCCCAACAATAATATAATAGTTTAGATCATTTATTTATTTTCAACAATATCATAGATATAACTACACTAGACTCTTTGTTTGAACTCAAAGGATCAAAGTACTAGGTGTTATCCTGCTGATAGAATATATTCAGAATGTTCTACATTTGTAGGATCGTTTATGTGTCCATACGATATCAAGCATATCAAATTTAAAGCAACTCATAACTCAACAAGAAATGATATCGAACAAGCATTCGGTGTTTTGAAGCAATACTAACATGCCGTTTGACATCTGAAACGAGACAGGTGGTGAGGTAAAATTAGAAACGTAATTAATTATACATAATATGACTTAAGAGAACAATGGGCAAAACAACTTAACAATTTCTACAAGATGGTATAAATAGGTGTCTCTAGAATAAGAGAAACAAAATCAAACTAACTGTTTTAAGATACGCAACCGAAAAATGAATAACAAACTTCATTCGAATTTGGTTGATCGTCTTTATGAGCTTTTACAAGAGTGGTCTATTTATGTTTTTTATGACTTTATTATCTATTAATATTCTTATTAAATAGTTAAACTAGTAAAAACTTCCCACGCTTTGCAGCGGGTTTGCATGCCTATTGAGACTTGTTATTATTCTCGAATGATTTTCCAACAATTCATAGCAACACACATAATTCATAGTAACATATTTCACACAATGATAAGCATAACGAAAAGTGATTTGAAGTGGTAATTGTAAAATGTCTTTAAGCATACATTGACCTAGAAAACATATCATGAACCATAAGATAAGCATTACATATGTGTTACCTGCTACAATATTATGAACCAATAAAACATATCAGGACCAAAGAACAAAATATAGCTGAGTTCAAACAGTTGGAGGTTTTGGAGGTTAAGTTCTTAACCTTTGCAGCCATCTCGTTAAAGATGTGATAAAGTTAAGGATCTAACTAGTTTCCATCTCATCAAAAAAACTACCCATTTCCACATCACTATCTAACTTGTTATTAAGACAAAAATGAGGGTCGCGAATTGCGATAAACTGAGTTGCATTCATAGAAAAATAATCACACTTAGATACATGTAAAAATAACTAGTTCAATTCCTGTTAAGACAAATTGAAATATTTATTATAAGATTAATAAATAACATATTTGATTTGAGTTCTTAATTGACCACTTTGGTGGTAATGATCACCTTGAATCCTTGGTATGCTAAACGCCTAGAATCAAAATCTCATTAAGGCCATAACTAAAGCTCTTTAAGCATCAACAACCAAAATTCAAAATAATATGCTCTCAACATAACTTTTTGAGCCTCTGCAATCAATATTTTAAAATATCATGTAAACATAAGCAAATAATTGATTCCCGAAACAAATATTTGATTCATGTTGTATCTAATTCAATCAGCCATATGCCCTAAGATTGTTTGTTTGTCATTTTACCGAAGCCAATTAGGAGAATCCAGTAAAAAATAATAATTAGATACCCTAGTTTTCCATCATTAGCATTCAGGGCCATCCAAATAAGCTTGGGCCTCTTAGCTCGTTCGAAGCTTGCTCGGAAAAATCTTGAAAAAACCTCGCTCGAAATGACTTCGTTTTTAACTTGAACCGAACCGAGCTGGCTCGATATGAAAATGAGCTGAACTCGACTTGGTTCGTGACGAGCTGAGCCGTTTTAGCTTGTTTGTTAGCTCGGTTCGGTATTGCTCGAATTATTATACCTGTAATATATATTATTTCTATAAATATATCATATATCATTGTATTTGCTCATTTGTTATGAATATAATATATTTTTTAACTATTTTTTATGTTAAAATATTAAACTATAATTTTTGAATTTGATCGTTTCATATGATGCTTTTATATTTTTTATATTACAATAAATTATTCAAGTATATTTTTAATTTATTTATTAAAAAACAATCTATTAGATGTTATATAGTGTTTTGGGTTTTGTTCGTTCGATTTAGATAATGTTGAAGTTATTTGTATTTTGTTAAAGTTGAACTTAGTTTCTTTTAATTAATTTATATTTTATGAAACTTGATATAAATCGGTTATGAGGTTATGTAGTATGTTGAATTTATTTTGTATTTTATTTTTTTTAATTGTGTTTATGAATTTAAAATCGATCCAAAACAAACTGAGCTAGAGCACAGATTTCCAGCTCGGTTTAAATTGGAGCCGAGATTGAGCTTGTCCTGGCTCAGGTCGTTTCTAAACACGTGAATGGAATTTGAACACCAATACATTAACATAAATTATAATTTTATCTTTATATGCAAAATTACATAATTATCTTTTTAATGATAGATGATTTAATGTTTTAAATCAATGGAGTTAACTTTTTTGAATGAAAATAACTGTTAATTTCCTAAAACCTTAAGGAGCATATATGCAAACAAAATCATTTTTGGAAGAAAACGATAAACGTAATCAAAACACATGGTAGAAACCAACAATATACCCTATTAAAAATTATGATTTTTTTGGGTGAACAAGTCTGAAAGAGTTAAAAGGGACGACTCAAAGAAAAGACATAATTCTCATCAATAACTCATTTGGATAATAATCTTTGTCATGTTAGTGTATCCTATCTTAATAATCATTCTATTTTGTATGTATCATATTTAAGTTTGAGTTATTCTACAAGAGGGGAATAATAAAAAAGAAAGAATGATTATTAACAATCAGATCTTAGATACAAGTGTTAAGAAAATTTAGTAGCATAATAATAAATAATTAAAACTTTAAATGATTGGTCAATGTTATTTTAGTTTTAGTCATATTTTTAAGTTTCACTTTTTTTAGAAACAACCATAACTTTTACATACAATAATATTTTTAAGAAAATTACATCATAAAAACAAGCGTTTTTATCCTTAAAACAAGTATAATGTTGATATATAAAAATTAAAGTTTTATACATGTTATTTTAGCGGGGTAACTTTTCTAAAATAGTAATCAAGTTTTAGGGTTTTTAGAATTGATAACCCTCCTTAAATATGATCAAAATCCGGAGAATTACACCAAAATTACGTACACGACGTAAGTTACGTCCAGTGGCGGAGCTTGAACACTCCTGTAGGGAGGGCGGGGGCGAAAATGTTTCTTTTTGGGGGGGCAAACCTCGAGTTTTATATAAAAATTCACACTACCGGGCCAAAAATTTACACTACTGGACTAAAGTTTAACACTACCGACGAAAAAAAGAGGGGGGCCAGCGCCCCCCCCCCCCCCGGTTCCCAACTATGCTCCGCCGTTACGTCCTTAGGGGCGTTTAGGGGCGTAATTTACGTTCTTCCCCTAAAATACGTGGTTAGCCTCTGTCTTACGTCCCAAAAACTGCTCTTTTTTAGAAAGGACGTAGCTTACTTCCTAGGCCAATTCTGCATCAATTTCCACATTTTCGTCATCTCTTTTCATCCATATATCATCCAATCTTCATGCAACCCTTAAATACATCATTTAAGCTCACTAAATCTGCAATTCAAACATAACACAAAGTGATTACGCTCGATAGGAAAATAATATTAAAAACATACATTTAAACACTTAAAACACATACAAAACATGAACGCATCAGTTTCTCGTCACATTGCGTGGATACCCTCTAGTTAAATTATTAAAAAATTGTTACTTTCGATAATAATCTTTGTCATATTAGTGTCTCAAATCTGAATAACCATCCTATTTTGCCTATATTGTATTTATATACTTAAACATAGTATTATTAGCATAATATTTGTAGAGAATTTGAAATCAACAATCTAGATAATCTGAGAGTAGCTAATCGTTTTTAGATTGAAACTATTTAAGATTTATGCTAATTTTTCAATTCGATGATAAATTAGATTAGAAGAACAAATATGATATGTATGTGAGAAATTCATGAACAAGAGAACAGACGAAGAAGTTGACTGAACTCACTCGCATTTGAAATTTTGCAGTGATTGGGTTAACTGCCTTCTGCGATTATCACCTTCAAATTTAATTGTGTTTACTCACGAGGTTCACATGTAAAATCTCCTGAAAATTGAATTTCCATGCATTTTAGACAACTCAACCCGAGTCGGGGCTCTGTCCTTTGGATCTCACCAAGGCTACTGCCCCTTAAACCCTCTACACCCTTAAAGAATGCACTTCGGATCTTCGAATTGTTTGATAAATATTATAATCACATTGGTAATTAGTCAATATAATTACACTAAAATATTTAACAATATTTCTTAAAAAAGATAATTTAATCATATGTACAAACTTATAAACAAATTAAATTATTTTTAGATTGTTAAATTGTAAATTCTAATTACTTAACTGGTAAAAGTTTACAACTCCATTTTGAGATATTAAAATCGTGAAACGTGTTTAAGATAATGTCCTTATAAATATATTAAATACGTCCCGTTACCTCTTGAACTAGTCAAACTTTGTTAAAGTGACATGTTAGGCTACAAAATGTTGATATCGACAACCTGTTTTGTCATATAAGAATTATGCAATTATAATATATATTAAAAACCAACTAATGTGCTACAGTAGTTTTTTGGGTTTTAGCATTAACCATCAACTTTGAGAAATTACATATAACCCCTTGCACATTTGTGGTTTTAGTTTTTTGTCACATAAATTTTTTTTTTCTTTGTTTTTGACATTTGTTTATTTGTGAATATGAAATGCCATTTTTATCATCTTTTTATAATATATGGAACACTTGGTTTTATATAGTTATATAAACCCATTATTTTTAACCCTTTTAGTTATATTATTTTTTAAGTAATATTATCGTGACGAAGTGAACCGATTATGAACGGAAAACATCGTTGTGGCATTGATATTATCTTAACTGGTTTCGGTATTTGCTTTTATGATTTTCGATGAGTTGAGAAGATAACGCGACCAAACTCACGCTATGTGACTCGAGAGAAAATCACCAAATTCCCGCCGCGGAGCGCGGAGAAAATAACTAATTATATTATATATTAAAAAGCAACTTCACTGCTACAGTGAAATTTGCTTTTTAATATTTTGGCCACATATTTCTACAAAATGTATATATAAATTTGTTTTTTAATATATTAGTCACATATTTTTACAAAATGTATTTAAAACACAAATTCTAATTAGGATTAACAACAAAGTTTTATATTTTTGTTTTTTGATCACAAAAGTTTATTTTTTGTGTTTTTGGGTTCAAACATTAATATCGGTATTCGATATTATCGGAACCGGTATCGGTATACGCTTTTGTAGTTTCCGATAAAGCCGACCCGACAACGAAAAAAGTCATGGTAGCGTAAGACAAAGGAAAATAACCAAACTTCCGCACGCGTAACGCGGGTAAAGTTTGCTTTTTAATATTTTGGCCACATCTTTTTACAAATTGATATTAAAACCCAAATCCTAACTAGGATTATTCTTTTGGTTTTCTTTTATGATGAAGGCAAGTGAGGTGGTACAACAAAGTTTTATATTTTTGCTTTTTGACCATAAAAGTTTATTTTTTGTGTTTTTAGCGTCAAACATTAGTATCGGTATTCGGTATTTAATCAAACTGGTATCAGTATACGCTTTTGTAGTTTCCGATGAGCCAACCCGACAACGAAAAAAGTCACGGTCGCGTAAGACAGAGAAAAACAACCAAACTCCCGCGCGCGTAGCGCGGGAGAAAACACTTGTTTTGTATTAAAGCGGTAAAATACTAAAGAGTTGATATTCCCCGTTAGGAAAACTCCATAGAGGACATTTATGCTATCAATAAATCACCCACCTAGCCTTTAAATACACGTAGTAGTTTACTACTATCTATGTTTATTATTGAATTTCACCTGCACGTGTATTTGAAACGATGAACTTTAATATGTTAAAAAGAAAGAGTAAAGGAACTTTTTCACGCAAGTTAATAAGTTGTATTGATATTTTAGTGAACAAAATATTACTTTATTTGGAAAATTGAGATCCAAGGAAAGGTCATTTTACCTTTCTAAAAATAAGAAAAAGAAAAGAGAGGCCAATAGCATCGTAGTCCGCAAACGCTCATCGGATTGTGGATTTTGCTTTTTTTTTTTTTTTTTTTTTTTTTTTTTTTTTTTTTCTAAGTTGAATCGTCCCATGTGGTGTTGTCAAGTGAGGAAGTGGATAAACCATGGATAATTCAATCTAATGAAGAGTTGTCAACTTGTCATGATAGTAATAGATCGAAAATGTTTTAATTTTGGCAGAGTGGAAGATGTATCATTTTTTTTTTATCTTTAGTATACTAGCTATTATCTAATGATAATAACATTATTTCATTTATATTTAAAACCATTTTATAAGGTTTTCATCCTTCAACGCTATTACTTCATTTTCATCCACTAGCTCATGAACTTGATTTATTACCCAAACTATGAAGCCACACCAATTGCGGTCGTGTTCCCGTCTTAGCGCACCCCAACTCGAGATATGCCTCAACCACCCGAATGCCACGCTAGGCTGAAACACAAATTATTGTGGTCTTCAGCCAAACAATGAAAATAATGCAACCATTTTGTATAATTCATGAGATACGACAAAAAATACCTAGAAGTTTTTTCTCTTATTTAAACATGTGTGTAAAAGTTCTTTAAAATAACTATTTATGAGAAAAAACCGTCAAAATTATTCTATTGTTAATGTCAAAAGAGAAATGAATAGTTTTGTTTTTTTTTTTAATTTTAACTGCATTAATTTTAATTGTTTTATATTTAACCCTTACTTTTGATTTATTTTCACTTTGGTCACTAAAGTTTAGGATTTTATAATTTGATCACCATACTAATTATAGTGAAACTTTATTTTCCCATGTTTGGCCCTAAATTTTAGTATTTTACAGTTTGGCCGTCAATTGTGTTTTTTTTTTTTTTTTTTTTTTTTTTTTTTTTTTACTTTAACCACTAAAGTTTAGGATCTTATAGTTTGACCGTTGATTTGTTTTTTTAACTTTAACCATTATAGTTTATGATCTTAAAATTTAATTATTAATTTATTAATTTGACTTTGCCCACTAAGAGCATTCACATTAGCATCTCAATCTTTGCATCTACAATTTAGTTGAATATCACATTTCTCTATATTTTGTTTCTTAACTTGTTTAACCTTACACATTCATTCTTCATCTTCTATCTTTATCTCTATCTCTATCTTTATTTTTATCTCACTCACTACTTACAATCTTTTGTTTTATTTTTATTTTTCTCTTAGACACATAAAAATTTATAGAGATTAATAAATAGTAAATCTTTATATATAATTTAAAGATTGGGAGGGAGATGAAGATAGAGATCTTAAAGCATTCATAATAGCATCTTCATCTTTTTCTCTATAATTTGATTAAATATCATATTTTTTTAAATTTTATCTTTAAACTTATTTAGCCTTTCACATCTCATTCTCCATCTCTTTCTTTTTATCTCACTTCAAATATTTATTTTATTATTTTCTCTTTTCTTGTACACACAAATGTATAAAAATTAATGAATAGTTGAGCTTTATATTTAAAGATTCACTATTCATAAAGAAATCTCTAAATAATTAGATAGAGGTGCAAAACAAAAGAAATATTTATATGCTTGACAGATGATAGTAAACAGAAACATATGTGAGATTTAGAAATTAATGTATGTTTGTATATAAACTAGATTAAGATGTTAATTACATGAATAACAATACGTGTATAACTTTTTAATTATACTTTGCTACCTAAATTTTGATCCGTTTTGGTTACATGACGTAGAAACTATTTTTTTTTTCAAATTAATAGGTATTTAACATGGAAATAACTAAAAGTTACATCCATCTTTGTAATCTAGTTCACGATCCACTACTAGAAATTCATGAAGTATTAAAAAAAACTCCAAGAAACTTTTAGTTGTTCATGGGAATGCATGAAGAGAAAAGAAAGGATCATGAAGGACATGACAACTGAAGGAAAGAGAGATTGAGGGAGTCATCTATTAAGACGAACACCCAAAGACAAAGTCTAAGACAAGGGGGAGGTGAGAGTGAGGAGAAGAAGAGGATGACAACCGTATGTATTCTTGTCGTCGAGCTGAGTAGTGACAACCCGTTATCCCTTCTTGAAGAGCCCCTTAGGAATGCTTTAACGCCCTGGATCCTTATTGGAAAAAGATAAGTTCTTAAGTAGCCCAATTTTTACAACAAATATGTTAAATGTTGCTTTGTTCGTATTTCAAAAATAAAAACCTAAAATAAATCTAGAGTTATTAACTAGACCGAAGGAGGAATAATATCCTCTCATTCTAGCGTTAACAATAAAAATAATAATAATAATAATAATAATAACAGCAATAATATTAATTAACAGTAACATCGAATATTCCTAAATCCTAACCCAAGTTGATAATTTCAAAATGTATTATTGAAATATTTGAATAATCATTTTTAATATTATATTCAAATCATTTGAGCAATCCTAGGATAAGGTATTACCTATGATATCACTTTTAACTTATGTCTATAAATACAATATACTTCTATAAACATACAAAACATGAATAGTAGCAATAGTATACTTCTTGATGCTTTAAGTACAACACATTAAAGCTTGCAAAGTAAAATGTTACCGATCTTCTTAGTTCTTACACGTGAATATCTACGATTTCACTGCAATCACACATGGCAGCAGACTTTTTGTTTTCACTGCAAGTATTGTATAGTAAATGTTTTTATATATATAACCATGTATATGCAAGTAAATTCATAATGAAGTAATAGCATGATATATTTTTTGATTGCTATAATAACGAAACAATGATTTTTTCTATATTACAAAAATAAATAAAAATCTACCTAATGATGTGTATCATATTATCTTGACACTTCGAAACATATTAAACTTTTAACCAATATTATTCATTTTCTTAAACCGGGTCTTGTTAAATAGTTAACTTTTTTTATATTTAAACTATTTATTAATTTATTATGGCATCATTCTTGCATACTATGATTCTATACTAGATGGTGTTGGCAAACGAAGGAGAAATTACAAAGAAAAAGGCATTCTATTATCATCAAATTCGTATTTTAGGTATTGATAAATTTTCCTTTACAAAAAAATACCAAATGTTGCAAAAATTAGTATCACCAAATTCTCAATTGGAGAATTCCTAGAATCATAAAATAGTAATATTAGGTATCCATATTATCAATGAATTTTCAAAATTTGGTATTATAGTTCCATTGATTTCCATATCATACCAACTCTTACATACATAGCATTAAAAACCTTCGAAAGAAAATTTACTCAAATTTCGAAAATTGTTATAACCTTTTCTGAATTTAAAAAACCTAGCCCATAAATTGTGAAACGATTTTACATATGCACTTACATTCTTTTTTAATGGCAAATTGGATTATTGATGAGTTACCGGCCCACTTAATTATCTCCATTACTCGAGTATGTAATCCGAAACCACCATCAAAAGAAAACTTATTATAGGTGAGAGAAAACCCCCTGACGTAATTTGAAAATCTTTTTTTTTTTGTCACGGCTGAAACTTAAACCCAAGTCCTTCCATTATTTCAATGATATCTTGGGGTACCTCACATTAACCATTTATTCTAAAAATAACTGGTTACATGTGCACTTGCTATAACAGCAAAATGTTTTGTTTGTTATTCCTAAATCAACTTTTATAATTTCCTTTATCACTATTTTGTATTTTATATAAAAGTCTCCTTTTTATCTTTGATAAAGTTTATCTTTTAAGGATTTAGCTTGTCAATATAAGCTTCATAACCGCACTATGTTCGCAAAGTACGAATCCATTACATGTCACATCAAGAAGTCATCCCACACAATTGTAAATAAAGCAACAACTAAGGTTCGAACTCTACATTCAAGTATCTAGCCACTAGGTGAAAACTCATGTTTTAGTCATCCGAAATATCCCCAAGAAAATTATGTCATGCAATCATGTATAACTTATTTTTACCCTTGAACACGCGCCCTCTCTAATCTACATCTATTCTACTCCTAAATCACCACACATGCACTTTAAATGTTAGAGTTAAATCGGTTTTGCTCACTAAAATTTGGTATAAATAAAAATTTTCCTTCAAAACATTATAAAATCAGTTCACCTCCAAAAGTTTATAACTTGTTTCAATTTCAGTCCAAATGTTTTATCAGTTGTTTTAACTTGACATCAAAATAATAAAACTTTTGGACTAAAAGTGAGACAAAAATAAAACTTTTGAAGGAAAATGGTTAGTTTTATTAAACCTTAAGAAGCAAAATTAAAAATTAACTCTTAAATGTTTATATCCTCCGGAGTGAAAGTGCAATAATTTTAAAAATAAAGTAAATGTAAAGTAAATGAGGTTTGTTTGCTGATTAAAGAAAAAGAATGAAATCTAACTATCTTTGGTGACATCTATGTAACATGTAAATTTTGATGGTCACTTTTTTTTTTTTTTTTTTAAATACAAATTTATTTTACTTTTACTTTTAAATTATATCAAGTTACACTATTTCTGGAGTTGAACCCAAGACATCCCCTCTAGGAGGCAGAGCGTTTACCAAATAGATTAGCCCTACATTGACATTTGATTTTTTTTTTTGAACGACAAATCTATGTTACTCCTACTCCTAAATTACTATATATTACGTCATGCTTGAGTTTGAACCAAAAACCTCCCTTTTAATAGGCAAAACCTCTATCAAATGGGCTAGCCGCACATTGACATTTGATGGTCACTTCCTATGACACCTAGCCTAATAACCTCGTCCTATACGAGTAGTCCTAAGAATTGTTTTCTCAACTAGATGAAAAAGTTAACAAACACCCTCTTAATAATCTCTAATTTCTATAAAAATATTCTCAAAAGCCATAATGCTACAAAATTTAATGTCCCCAATTCTAGGTACCCCACAAATTGTCCGTTAAACACTTAGCTGGCATCCCTGCCCCCAGTTAGGACACGACGCCGTTTCCCAGGCGCGTGAAACCCACGATCAGTACATAGATATTATCAAGAGCCACACTCCTAAATCTATACAAGTACCCCAAGTGGTTTTCTTATAATAGTTTTAACTCACCCTTCTACTATATTGCATGTGTCAAAACTCACCCTTAATAGTTAATATTCAAGACTGCTTCTTAAATTTGTATAATATACTTGGAATGGTGGATTTTCATTATTATAGGATTAAATTACATATGTTATATTAGGGATATGCTGAACTAACCTTTTTTGTGTATTATTAGTTGCTGCATTTTTTTGTTTGAAATGGTCAAATCAATAATATTTCTTGATTTTAACATTAAAAGTTAGATTTGTAAACGAATCAAACAAACAAAAATGTATTTGTTTGTGGATTTTTGTTTAACTTTGACCGAATCAACAAACAAACAAGCACTTAAACGAACATAAGTTCTTGTTTGTGCTTGTTTGTTGAGAATACGAGCATGTTCATGTCCGTTTATGCATATTCTAAAGGAATATAAATGAGTGTAAACGAAAAAAACAGATGATCGTAAATGAACAAAAAGTAATAATAATTAAAAGTAAACATGAATATTCAAATTAAATTCTAGATATCATTACAATAATTAAAAATTAATCCAATATAATCTTCAAATCACCATCTTCAATCGATGATATTAATATACAATACACCATGACTTAATTGCAATGGGCTACACAAAGAGTTTTGAAATTGGAAAAACAAACTGATTTTAAGATAATTTTAGTAGTAAATAAATTAAATTAACATTTAAACGAACGCAAATGAACAAATATAAACAAACATAGGTGCACGTAAATGAACGATCACAAATGAATTTCACAAACGTAAACATATGGGCGAGGCAAGTATTCATGAGCATTCGTTTATTGAACAAAAAGTTGTGTTAATGTTGATTCGTTAATCAACAAACACAAGCAAAATTCCCATCATATGCTTCACGAACAATTCGTTAAAAATACACTTCATTTACATGCTTAATAAAAATACCTTCGATTCTATGTTATTACAGGGTATTATTCAAAAAAAGTACCTTTTATCATTTTTTTAATACTCGCCATCGCCTTGATTTTGTCATCTCTTGATTCCAGTAGAACTTGGAAACTAGCCTACCACTGTATTATTTGTCATTATTTAAATTTTCTTTTTAAGTAGATGATAATTAAGCTCAAAGGAATCAGGAGATGATTCTGGTTTTCATGCGCGACACAGTAGAAATATTATTAAGGTTGCCCAAGTTATCTAGTAACACGATCTCAAACAAGATTGATGATTCAAATCATTTTCCTAGCAACGTTGTGGTTCATGTTTGTTATTTTAGTATAATTGAATTGATTTGTTGACCAAACTAAATCATAATATATATCAAACTAGTTAGGAGATGCAAATTTCATGTTTGTTGGAATTTATTTTCACTTTAAGTGTTTAGGAATCTTTAGTTCTTAGGCGCGGAGCCTTTAAGCAATAAGTATTTCAAGGAGGCAACACCCCCTTGACGGCATTTTGAGACGTTGCCCCTGAGAGCAGGGTACCCGGGGTAAAGCTCCTTACTAGGTTCTAGTTAACAAATGGTGCTAAGTTGATTCTAAAGGTTCATCAGAATTTTATTTTCAAAAAATTTGCATTGAAAATTCGATGTCAAAATTGATGCAATATTGTGTAAATTGAACTTTAAAATAACTGCTTGATAGCATTGAAAGTTCTATGTCTTCAAATGGGAAAGTGATACAGACAACTCTCAGGAAATCTAAAATTTAATATACGAAACGTATATTAAATTTTACTAATTTACCAACGAACAACTAAGGACAAGGTAACGAAGGAGATCAAAGCGAGCATGTTTTTGTAGGTGAAAGAATATGATGAAGATTCATTCTCTGAAGTGGTCGCTATGGTGTAACTTTACTTTTATAATCTTTATAACTTTAGTTTTATAATTTTTCTTATGTAAATCTGCATTGTTATATTTTATTTCTAATATATTTGTTGCTGTTTGAAATTAATCATCAAGGAGGCTAGTAGATACGATTAATCATTTGATGGCCTTTTTAAAATTATTAATCATACATACACCTAATAAATCAACATAAAGATGTATTAGGTGCCTTGTTTTTCTTTTAGATATTCTTCTAGTTTAATTTATCAGAAACATTATTATTCTAATTTCTATTTTAAAATATATTTGTATGCTATTTTATTATTATCCTTATACAATTATATATTCAGTTTAATAACTTGATAAATGATAACACTACGGGTTATAATGGCCTAATAGGACTACAAATTAATAAGAGAAAAATGATTTTGGTAATAAATCTAATGTTCTAACTATTGCTCATAATTTAATTTAAGTAAGTTGATCAGATCGAATGAAAATCTTGTAAGTTACATGACTATAAATTACATGATTATGATTGAAATATTAATTTACTGAGGAAAAGATCTTGTAACAAAGAGTAAATAGAAGATATTAATGAATATATATACAAAATGTTTAAGAGGTATTTGACTTGTTTTAAAATAATTTCACGTTGAATCTAGATCGGATAGGATGAAGAGAAACTGGTTTAGAACAGTCGAACCGTCTGCTCGAAAGTAAAGACGTAAAGTAATCATCTAGTCTTCGATCGTTGATTTGTAGTTCTTTCGATTTTTGTTCAGGTTGATCGTCCGACTAAATATTTAATTTTAAACCCAAATACTAAATGTGAATACATATGATACAACAGTTGGACAGAAGCATGCCACACAACTTTGGTTTAGAAGTTTCAGGCCATGTTTCAATGTTTATCAAACCATTGCTCGATCTAGCATTTTTTTCAACTACACTTTTTACCCATGGTTATGTTGGTCGACAATTTATTGTTCTCACACCTTCTAAATGGCTTGATTTATACAATAAGAGCTAAATATACATTTTCCATTAAATTTCATGATGGTCAACCCATAATTGTAGGTTATCGGACTTTGTCATGCCTATAAGATTGACAAATGATCCAAACTTGAATTGTAGTGTCTAGAACTGATCTAGTCTTAGGTTCACTAGATCGAGTTCGATCTATTATCAGTTCAATTTGATCCTAAACCGTGTTCATGCTTAAAATTAGGTGTAACTTAATGCGTACTATCTTTTCCACTAATTTACTAAACTATCTAATTGAAAACTATAAAATGTGACAACCCTTTTTTTCTTTTTGTTAGTTTTGCCATTCTTGATTTGGTTTTTTACTTTTTCTATACATTAGTTGTTATTTGTTTTGATATTAAAAATAATAAATGCATAATTCATTTTCAGAAAAAATAGATCAACTATTTATGTAAACGTCATATGTTATGTAATGCAATGGTACCAACAAAATGAAACATATTCCTTATTAAATGAGGTGCAAATGACAATCGCATTAGATTTAAAGAGTATATGAGTTTGTTATTGAAATATCTATTTATATATGTCAAAAACACTAATGCAAACAACTTACAGATTCAATAGCGAATCTGTGATTATTCATATACTAGTTCTACAACAACAATGTAAACAGATTACAAGAAAACAGAGAATTTCTAAATACAAACAAGTCCAAACCCTAGAGTTGAAGAAGATGAAGAAGGGCTAAATTAAGATGAAGACCCATTAGATCAAGACCTCCATATACAAATGGTGATTATGTTTTTGGAATGAGTATCTCAACTCCTTTAAAACACACCACACAATTTTTCTTTATAGCCCTCGATGATTTCCACTAGCTATACTCAACATCCTAAGCTTTCTCCTTTGTCCGCAACAGTCCCTCAACTTTACTTTCTCATTCAAAAACACTACAAAATAAAACAAACTAATCAAAAAACAATCAACAGATATTTAGTAATTGAATTGATAAAAAACGCACATATTTTTAACAATATATGCGTCAAATAGTACTGTATTTTTCTAAAAAGTATTGTTTATTATCGAATCAATTTAAATAGTGAATTGCAACATCCCACTTTCTTCTAACCCTCATTACATATAACAAACATTATGCACCGAATTATATAATTCTTATAGTTCTCATATTTTTTATTTAAAATTGATTATATATTAACTACAACATCCTACATAAACTTGTGATTAGGTGATAATTATTCAAGTCAAACTTAAATGGAACTATGGACGGTGAAAAAACAACGTTATGATAGCAAGAAGCATGTGAAGTGAAAGACGACGCCCAAAGAGACTTTCGGCCAGTCAAACATCAAATCTTGACTTTCCAATGTAATAATACTCGGTAAATATCTTAACTTTGCAACTTTTACAAGGACCAAAACCGTAAAATCTTACATCTTGAAGGACCGAAACTGTTAATTCTCGAATTCTTCATCTACCTACGCCCATAGGCATCGTTTTTTTGACTGTCAAAAGCATAACCCACAAACCAAAGGCTGCTGACGTGGCCATCCTCTGCCAGCTCATCATCACCATCTTCCCTGACAAGAAACAGAGCACCCCCATAAAACCCCCTCACACACCTCCAATTCCTGCAAATTTCTCCTCTTTCTCTCTCTAAAAACCCTAAAAATGGTGCATTATCAAAGATTCATTCAGCTCAGAAAAGGGGTTGCAGTTGCAGGCTATGTTGATGAAGAAGATGCATGTGTTCATATGAGTGGCTGCAACAAGAAATCAAAGCCTAAGCTTGTGTTGTTTCTTATGTTTTGCACTCTGCTTTCCTCTTGTTTGATTCTTGCACCCCATCTACTTCCTTTTCCTACACTCTGTACGTTTTGTTGGTTGATTTCAATTTTGCTTCTGTTTTGGACCTTTGGTGGCTTCTAATGGTTGTTTTGTGGGTGTTTTAGATCCTTCTGGTGGTGATGAAGAACCCCTTTCTGATTCAAAGACTAATCTTTGTTCCTCTGTCTCAAATGGTTAGTGTTTGATTTTGTCAATTTTGTGGGTATTTGAGATTCGAATGAAATTTTGATGAAAATTTCGATGAAACAGTTGAAATTAGTTTGATTAATTTGTGGGTTTGATTTACAGGAACGATGTGTTGTGACAGAAGTAGTATTCGATCGGATGTGTGTGTGATGAAAGGGGATATAAGAACACATTCTTCTTCATTCTCTGTGTTTCTCTACAGCGACAAGAACTCCGGCGCCGGAGACGAGGAACTCCGGCGAGAAAAGATCCGACCGTACACTCGAAAATGGGAGCAATCGACGATGTCCACCATTGATGAACTCACACTCATCGTCAAGAAATCGAACGCTCACGAACACAAATGCGACGTGAATCACGACGCTCCGGCGGTGTTCTTCTCCACCGGAGGATACACCGGAAACGTTTATCATGAATTCAACGATGGGCTGATTCCTCTGTACATCACATCGCAGAAATTCAACAAGAAAGTGGTGTTTGTGATTCTTGAATATCACGATTGGTGGATCACGAAATACGCTAACATCCTCACGCATCTATCAGATTTCGAACCGATCGATTTCAATGGCGATAAGAGGACTCACTGCTTCTCCGAATCGATCGTCGGATTGCGAATTCACGACGAACTCACCGTCGATTCGTCGTTGATGGAAGGTAGCAAAACGATCAGGGATTTTCGAGACATTTTGGATAAAGGGTATAGACCCCGAATCGAGGGGTTGATTCAAGAAGAACGACAGAATTCGGATTCGAAAACTCTGATCAAAGTCGCCGGAGAAACAGAGAAACCGAAGCTTGTGATCATATCAAGAAACGGGTCACGGGCGATAATGAACGAGAACATGTTGGTGAAGATGGGTTTAAAAATCGGGTTCGCGGTAACGGTTCTCAAGCCGGAGAGGACCTCCGAGCTTGCGAAAATTTACCGGGAACTGAACTCGAGTGACGTCATGGTCGGCGTTCATGGCGCCGCCATGACTCACTTTTTGTTCATGAACCCGGGGTCGGTGTTCATTCAAGTTGTACCTTTGGGTACAACTTGGGCGGCTGAGACGTATTATGGCGAGCCTGTGAAGAAGCTCGGGTTGAGATATATTGGGTATGAGATTCTTCCTCGTGAGAGCTCGTTGTATGATGAGTATGAGAGTAATGACCCCGTCTTAAGGGACCCGAATAGTGTAAATGATAGAGGGTGGGAGTTCACGAAGAAGATTTATCTTGATCGACAGAAAGTGAGGTTAAACCTCGTGCGGTTTAGGAAGCGTTTGGTTCGTGCGTATATTTATACGATGAGAAAAAAGACTGAGATGGTACGATCACAATGAAATTATGAAGATTGTAACACGTAATGAAAGTAGGGTGACATTGGAACCAAATCTATAAGTTTAGTAGATTGAATGAATGTATATGAGGTATATTGTAGGATAAAAAAGATAAAATGTTACTATATTTTTTGATTCTTTTGTTTCATACTTGAATAAAACTTTGTTTAATTACTAATGTTTACATACAATAATAAGATTATAAGTTTAGTTATTGATTTCTAGCTATTATTAATACCATCCGTAACTAAGATCACCCTCCACAACATAATTAGATTTTAGATTTATGTATAACTCATTTAATAAACAGGTTAGGCTTAAAAAGTGTAACCAGATTAATTAAACGGGTAATTTCCAAACTAAAATAGTTAATGCATTTAATTAAACACGTTGATTTGTAATTAGTTTAAAATTAAAACAAAAACTGAAAAATTTATTATAAGATAAATTCTCAATTGTTACGATGCTTTTTAAGATGAAAGTCTTGAGTTTAATTCTAAATAAATGTTTAATTTGAAATTGTAAGTTAGAGAAACTGTAAGGGGTTGTTTAATTTGCTTTTAACCCGGCCAAAATGTATGACCGGGATTAAAATGTCTGACCCACTGACCCGGTCAGACATTTTGGCCGGTCAGCGTGTTTGATTTGCACTCTTTCGTGTCTGAACCGGTCTGACACCACTGACCTATGCATATTTTTACAATTACACGGTCAGTTTTGAAACAACCCCTTCCTCGGTCACCATCTTTTGACCGAGTAAGATATTTTAAACAGCCTCTAAGAGTAGTTAGAGAGGTTTCCACCCCTTAATAAGCTTACGGTTTTGTCAGAGGTTTCCATATTTTTATCAGAAAGATTTTGGTTCTCCCCTCATCCGATATGAGACTTACGATAAATTTATCAGTTCGACTAGTCTAAGTCAAACATTTAGTCTTTGATAATAAAGTTCAACGATTGAATGCTTCATGGTGGGTTTTGATGTTTCGTGTTACGCAACTTGAATAAGTTAATAACATATATTATAAACAAAATATAATTCGTATTAGTATTTGATCAAAATACGTAATCTGTATGCACTAAGGTGTTGTACTTTGTGCCTCCTAAGTTGTAATTTGTTTGGCCGTTTTGATGAGTGGGAATCTTGTTATTGTTGATAAAACAATTGGTTTTGAGCTGGTTTTGATTCCAGAGGTAAAGGGGCTGCTAAAGGGGGTTGTACTTTATGCATCGTTAGTTGTTCCACAGTGGCTGGTTTGTAAGTGGGTTGTACTTTATGCATTGTTCTTTCTTCTTTATATGTGTCAATAATAAAAAGCCATAGCTGCTGGTTTTTTGAACGTTACTATGCACAGCTTTTTCTTGATCGTATACTATTTTTTAATGGGATAAAGTTAAATCCTAAAGACAAAATATTTTTTACTTGTACTTTGAAAATCTTATTAAAGTAAAATTTTTGTAAATACTAAAATGTTATAAAATAAAATAAATATTTCACAGGATCGTAACTACATTTCTTCATGTCACTCGTACTTTTTTTATAACTATAAAACACTCAAAATAACTATTTAAGAAATTTTTTTTAAAGTTTAATGTGAAGAAAGAAGGTAATTATGAAACATTTTTTACTAAACAAAAACCGTTTTATAGTTGTTTCTTTTAGTTAAGTTAAAAATATTTATGTATAAATAGTATCGAATTTTATACATGTTTCATTAAGTCGCTTAGTTTATAAAAAATTATTCTTTATGAAAAATCAAAATAATAAAAACATGAGTTGTTTTATAGTAGTGTTGAAATAAAATATAAAAACTTAACTATTGTTTCATGATGTCAGTGCTAAAATAGTAAAATACACGTATCAACTTTATGATATTAATTTTGAAATTTTAAGCTGTAACTTGAAACTGTTCAAATTAACATTTCATTTTAATATTTTAATTTAGTATTTGCATTTTATCATTTTTAAGACTTTAAGTACTTCTTTAACTGATCGTTTAGTATTTTTTTTTTAATGTTTAAGTTTAATCTAATATTTAGTTTTCTTTAAAGAGATTTATAATCTACTTTACTACCTGTAGAATTTAGACCCTTGACATCTAAGTATAAAAATAAGGCATCTTACCATTTAAATTGTCTAACTAATACTTAGTATTTAGGTAACATATTTACTTATAAATCGACTTGGCAGTCTGCTTTATTAAATGCTCTAGTTTTATTAATTATTAAATTTACTATTTAGATTATGAGTTTACTGTTTATTTCATTAGTGATATCAAGTCTAATATAACGTTTAATTTATGTAACAATGATGAGAGTATTCACATAAGCTCTTTTATTTCTATTTCATCTTTAAATTATTACGAAAACATAAAAAATCATGTAAATTTACTTGCACTTGAGATTACTCGTTTTTTATATTCTTAAGAGAAACTACAATAATCTTTTACATTTGTGAATTCATTATTTATCTCATAACATAAAAATGTTATCTCAACCACTCTAAATTCGAACTACTTCACATCAAATATCAAGACACCACAGAAGCCATGGGTTAAAACTTTAGACTCAAGCCCTAGTTGACTTTGGCTCTCCATTCTACCATACTTTATCAATTTATCTTTACTTTATATACACTTTACTCTAAATTGATGCAACATATAACATACTTTGATTGTGTTATCAATCTCATCTATTTATTAAAATATAACTTTCTTTATCAAAACTTCAAATTGATTTTATCCTATCCTCCGACTTTAGTCAAGAAACACCCCAATTTTTCTTCAAATAAGTCACATCACACGTAATCATATTCCTTTCTTGTTTATTAAAACAAATATCGTACTTTATTTGACTAATGATTTTAAGTTTTAGGATCTTACATCATTATTAAAAATTCTAGATTTTACAAATTTAACCAACAAATAAATTCTCATCGTGTCTTCACATGACACAAGGTACAAATGGATCTATTGGCGTCGGCTGATGTCACATATCATGTGCCATGATCCCTGAGTTAATGACATAACTTGGGTGCATTATCATAAAACTAGAGATTCACGTTTGAGTAAAATATTTTGTAACATGCTATGTAAATCTATCATAATATAGAAAACATTATCCCATACACACACATATATACACAAAAGAAGGTTTAAATAAGAACTAACCTTTATGCCTCATTTTATTGTTACTCAACCATCTCTTTCTCTCTTTTCAAAACCCAACTTTATCCCTCCAGAAAATCTTCTTTTCTTTCAAAGAAAGACACTAGCCAGCAGATCAAAGATCCATCAAGTCATGATTTAACCTCCTTCAACGCCGGTTTTTATTATCTTTCTTTATCTTTTTAACAATAATTGTTGTTAATTATTCAAGAGTCTTGAGTTCTTTTTTTTTTTTTTTTGGAACCATCAAAATTCATTAAAAAGCTAGCAAGAAGCTAGCGAGAGGAACTACAAAAAGTTAAAGCATAAATTTACACCATAATTTACAATCTAGATTCTCGACCTTTCTTCTAGTTTTAATCCAAAGATAGGAAAGGATTTTAATATCACCTATAATCTCGAACATACCTTTTCTTTTATTGTTAAAAGTCCTCTCATTTCGACCGTTTCTTAAGTTCTTGTTGAAGGAACTAGTAAATGATTTCGTAATCTTGAATTCTTGAAGCATAGGGCAAATATGGATGTGGGTCTAAGGTAAATTTCTAGAGTAAAATGCCATTTTCGTCCCCAACGTTTAGTTGAATTTGCCATTTGAATCCAAAAACTTTTTTTTTTGTCATTTCAGTCACTGTAGTTTACTAAATGTTGCCATTTTCATCTACTTCACTAACACCGTTAAAACTCTGTTAAAACTCCATTAAATGTGAGGGTCTTTAGTCTTTTTCAACACTCTAATTATCCAATTAAAACAAACTAATCAATTAAAATTCAATTAAAACTAAAAAAACACGTGAAGCGACTCGTGAGACCGGTCGCTTCGATTAATTCTAACATATGTTGTTCGATTAATGTCTTCTGTGAGATTTCAATTAATCTTCACGTTTTGTTTGAATGTGTACTGTTGTTTGATTGAGCTCTACTGTTGTCACGTTTTGTTCAATTGAGGTTTGAATTGTCACGTTCAAAGACATCAATTAAAGACCTCAATCAGATAAAGTATGTGAACAACAAACATCAATCCCACAGCAGACCTCAATCAAATAACGGTACACGTTCGAACAAAACGTGAAGATTAATACAAATCCCACGGCACCCTCAATCGAACAACATGGGTTAGAGTTAATTGAAATTTTTAAATCGAATCGTCTGGTCTCACTAGTCGTTTCATGTGTTTTTTTAGTTTTAATTGAATATTAATTGATTAATTTGTTTTAATTGGATAATTAGGGTGTTGAAAAAGACTTAAATACCCTCATATTTAACGGAGTTTTAACGTAGTTTTAACAGAGTTTTAACGGTGTTAGTGAAGTGGATGAAAATGACAACATTTAGTAAACTACAGTGACTGAAATGGCAAAAAAAAAGTTTTTGGATTGAAATGGCAAATTCAACAAAACGTTAGAGACGAAAATAACATTTTACTCTAAATTTCTATATACCATTTATCAACTTTCAAGATTCGTGGTGGGTTTGATTTTATAATTTTATTACATTTTTTTGGAGAACACAACTATTACACCCTACAAAATAAAAAAAAATAAAGAGAAAATATAAAAAAAAAAGTTAATGTGGCGTTGATATGTCAACCAGAAAAACTAAACGATCCCTCCCTTAACTACAAATCGGATTTCGATCATCTAATTAATACAATATAAATCTAAATACAACACAAATTCAAAAGACAATAGTCTTCTTAGATAAATATTAATTTTTATAATAATCTATATACATATAATATATGTGTGTAGAAAAAGGTTCAAATGAGAACTTTATTTTATTACGAGAATTTGTGAAAATCCATCAAAATTAATCAAAATCATTATATTTTTATTCAAATAACAATATTACACATACAAAAATTATAATATTTTATGTATATGTGTAAATTTGCATGTGTAAAAAAATTAACGTTGGTGTAACTTTTATACTTAAACATGCAAATATACATATTTCTTTTTGCCAAACTTACATCAGTGTTAACTTTTTTACAAGTTGCGAATTTACACATATACATAAAAGATCATAATTTTCTATAAGTGTAATAATATTATTTCAACAAAAAACTAATTTTTATTGATCTTGACGGGTTTTCACAAATATATTCTCGTGATAACACAATGTTTTCCTTGAATCTTACCTCGTATGTGTGTGCATATTATGTTTATACATATGGGGAGACGATAAAAAAACTCTTGATAATGAGAAAATTAAAAAAAATTCTCTACTTTTCTTTAAATATTAATAACGTTATCATAAGTTATTATTTAAAAAAACATTGCATCAAAAAATTAAAAAAATTATATTTAACTTGAGTATAATAATTCTATATTAAAAAACAAAAAAAATTAACATATCCAACTGATTTATACTACATACATGTAATCATACTAAAATATCATATGTTGTAAATAATATTAAAATATTATTTGTAATCACAAATAAAATTAAAATCACAAAAATCAATCCGTTGTATTTTGATCCGTTCATCATCAACACCATAAATTCATTAAGACAATCATCTTGGGACACTCTCTAATGGAGTATTGTACTACCAAACTAGCCATAACATTCTATAATTTGTTCGTTATAACAGATCTGTTTCTATCAACGTCAAAAACCTAAATGCATATATTGTAATTCTTTAAAGGTGTATAGTCATTTTCTTAAATTATTTTATTAGGTTTGGTTTTTATTTTTCAGAATATGATAGTAACATATATGTATTGCATGTGTGTAGGACATCGTATTATATATCGGTAGTGTCATAATACAACATACATGTAGTACCAAATACTTACGGCACAATAATTTTATATATAATATTATTATACATTAATTAAAGTTAAAAAAATTGATGATTTGATAGTGCAATTCTTAAAAAAGTTAATAAGGTAAGAAAACATTATAGCATACCATATTGTACAATTACATTTCACACGATATCATATCATACTATATGATTTCATGCAATACCATTTAATAATACAACATACAATATCACACCACACCACACTACACCATACCATATCATATAATACAATAACATATCAGGTTCATTGTTAATTACTTATATAATCTAATAAAGGTTTATTGTTACATATTTATACTAATCACATTATTTAGATTTAAAGGATGAACTTTGAAATAATTGGTAAGACTATTGTTTGTAACCTTATGGTCATGGGTTCAAGGCATAGGAAAGGGTTGCTATTTAAAGCGTGGGGTAATGCTATGCATATTAGATGGTGAAGCGACCTGGTCTCTCTTCAAACTCTACGTAAAATAGGAGCTAAGTTAAACACATTACTTATACTTAATTAGATAACATACAACTGTTTATCTCATATAACTACTTATATTAATGACTAATGATGCTATTATATTTATTCTGAAATTTTTTATTTATAGTTTCTCTGTTAGATCTTATTCTTATTTATTAACAAATGGATGATTGAGCATATATTTTAACAAGTTCAATCCTTATTCTCCTTGGATTCTCCTCTTCTTGGGAGTGTTGTAAAATATAATACGATTGGAGGTGGGAGTGTTAAAGAAACTAGGTTAAATTTGGCATTGTTTTTGGCAACATTATCCACCCATTGGACATGGGGTTTATTCCAAAATGCTATGCAAACTACTTTCTGACATCTCGTTACTGATGCGTCACTGTTATATAGATAAGATTCTATAACAACTTGACTTTATTTTAGATTCATTATTCAGTTATTTGTATTTTAAACAACAAAAAAATATTTAAATAAATAACTTTCTAATCAATATATTGAAGACCTACAAGAATCAAATACAAGGCAGGAAAGAGTAGCTAGATAATGAGATTTTGCAAAATTTGAGATACTTGAGATGTGTGATATTATTCTTAAACTGACATGAATGAAGGAAAAAAGAGTAATTATCTTCTAAATCATACATTCTTTTTCAAATCCTCATTAAATGTTTGGAATACTTGACTCTTTGAAGGTCAATTATCACTTGAAATGATACTAGCTTTGGATTAAGCTATTCAACACTCTTATGTCATTTCTTGGCCTATTCATATTACAAGCTTTCCTTCATATTTATTCATTAGTGGTATGCTTGCAACTAATAAAAGTTAATAAAATAAAGTGGTATTTTATTCTGTGGGCTAAATATGGCAACGAACAAACAAAGGATCTAACCCTAAGACCCCTTGGCCGTCCATTTCCCCTTCCCCATTATTCACCGTCTTCATGCAACTGAGAAGAGGGGGGGGGGGGGGGGGGGGGAAAGTATAGAAAAAGCTTGAAAAGTTGAAGAGTTTCTTCAAATCTTATAGTTTTGGATGAGAGAGAGGTAGTTGTAGGGTGTGCTTAAAGCTGTGGAAGACTTGAATATTCGACAACTTCACCTTTAAGTTGGGCTTCAAGTTTATACAACTCCTCTAATGGGTTTTGACATGTAAAGTTAAGGTCTTGATGCGTAGTGGTCGAAAAATGCTGCAAACGGTCATTGTAATTTTGTTTTTAAAGAAAATTTTCTATAGTGGTAGAAAGTAACAAACTTTCAGACAAAAGTTCCTAAATTTGGACGAAACTTCTAGGCGAAATTCCCTAAAGTTAGAAATGTAAGACGAAACTTCTTAAAATTTCATATGACAATATTGAATGAAAGTTCCAAAGTATTGAGCCATTTTATATATGGACTTATATAGGTTGTTAAAGGGACTCTAGCTCTCTACAAAAGTTAAAACCGTCCAGCTTATTGTATTTGAGAATTATTCCTCAAGTGAGTTCTAGATGTCCTTCTGTTTAAAATTTTTTTTGGGGTTGATGTGCATTAAGCAAATGCATATACGATATGTTAATGATAAATAAATAGATATTGTTACTATGTGATAAAGACAAGCATGTTTGAATGATAATGCCTGATAGATTGTTTCACTTATATAAAGTAGTGTATGGTGAATGTGGGTAAAGTAGCTATAAAGGCTAAAACATAGTCGAATGTCACATGTTGTCCGGATAAAGTACGAAATCATTACGTAAAAAGATGATACGTGGGAAAAAGAAGTCATGCAAGCAACATATAAAAATTGATAAAGTAGACTTGCATGTGTTGCAAGCACGGGTAAAGAAGTCTTGTTTAAGCAACAATTAAAAGATTCATGTACTTAGCATAAGATAATGAATAAAGGAGTCTTGTACAAGAAATGGATAAGTGAGTGTTGCAATAGTGTAAACACTATGTATGTGTGATAAAGTCTACGGTATAGTGATACCATGTTACATATAGTTATGATACTAAGGGTGTTCAATATTCAAGTCGGATTTGAAAAACTCAAAATTCGATTTAATTCAAGTTGAATTTTCAAATTCAAATGAATTCGATTCGATTGAAGTCTAATTATCGAACTCAAATCGAATTGCAAATTTGTGATTTTTGATTCCATTCGATACGGAATTCGAATCAGAAATACACACACTTATTTCTATTTCTTTTATATATTAATTTAGAAATATATATATGAGAAATTAAGAACTAAAAGTTAGAAAATACATAATTTACAAATATAAATCCTAATTTCCAACTTCTCACTTGCTTACAACTTGAAATATATTGTATGTTATGTTTTTTTTTTTATTTTGATTATTTGAAATTAGATCTTTCAAATTGAATATAAAAATATTCTTCGATCATATATTCTTTTATTAAATACAAATCGAATAAATACTAATTCAATTTGAATTCGAAACTTTTTTTAATACGAATCAAATTTAAATCCTGTTTGAAAATTTTGAATTTGATTCGATTCGAATTCAACTTATCTTTTTTTAATTCGAATCAAATTCAAACTTGTTTAAAAGTTTTGAAATTCAACTTATTCGATTCTATTAAGTCGAATTCGATTCAATCAATACACCTATATGATACTGAATAAAGTAATAATACATATAAGGAGCTAATTACATGGATAGTCCCTATGAAATGCTCATATTACATCGATGGTCCTAGAATTTTAGAAATTAAAGCCATGATGCCAATTGTTTACAAAATCATAACACCGGTAGTCCTCTCAATGGATAGTCGTTAACTTTTCCTTTAAGTTTGTGTGTGATGACTAAAATGCATGTTCAGTTTAAAATAAAAAAAACAATTAAATTATTTAGGCTCACTTCTATTTTAGTTAATATATATATATGTATATGTAGATGTATATTTGTGTTTGTGTGTATATATATATATTAAACAAATATTAATAATAATAGTAATATTACACCACCATTTGAACCATATTGTCTATGCCTTCCGGTCAATTGCAAACATGCCACCACCCTACACCGCCACAAAGGTCTCTAATTTACATCATCATCATCATCTTCTTCTTCATTGTCTTTTAACACTGGCACGCTAGTTAAAACCTCCGTTTGAATTGAATAAGGAACCCTAACCGACTACAGTTGCTAATGTTGAAATATATGGATAGTTCAATTTAATAACCAATATGTTAATATGACATTAGTTCTTAATTCTAATATATGATTTAGTTCTAATATATGTTTTTTGGTTTTTGTTTCTTTATGTAAATATGATTAATGGGCTAGATATTTGGTTGATGAGCTGGATTCATGCATTTAAGCTAATTACTAATGGACTGATGGGATTGAGGATGCTGATGGTTTGGACTAGAGTTGGGCCAATATGAGTGTCACATCTTGGTTTTTTATATAGACAAATGAGAGAAATTCAACACGAACACAATATATCTATATCATCTTATCTTTTTCATCTTATCAATTTCTTACCTAATAATTAATCTAAAACCCTAAGCCACAAGTTCATCTCCTTCATCTTTCTCGTATGTATTTGTCCTAAGGTTTACATCATCGTGTTTTCTTGAGTTTCTTTAGATTTGTGTTTTGATCTTGTTCATCAATGTAATGTACGTTATGTCTTGTTTTGTTTGATACTTTCATTTGAGAATCATAGTATTTTTTTAGTATTGTGACATTTAATCACGTAATTAACTTTCTATAGACCAAACTGAATTGGGTATCTTTTGTTTCTGCCTAGTTTACGATGATGATATCCTTTGTTGATACAAATTCTTTAGAGAGAGGGTGTTGGTTGTATATGAAAGAGATGGGTGGATTGATAATGAAAGACGAAGACAATGAAGGTTTTTATCGCGGTGCCGTGTTGTGATTTTGGTCGTAGTGGTGTATGAATCGACTAATTGAGGGGGAATAGTGGTGGTGACATGACCGAGGGATGAATTGACCGACAGATCAAGCGGAAGTGGTGCATGTTTGATGGTGGTGTTGGTGGATGTTTGTTTGGTGGTGGAACATTGATCGGTGGTTATGGATGAGCGTGATGAGGATGGTGTTGATATGGCTGAAGAAGAGACATGAAAGGGGAAGAGGTGGTGGTGATATGACTCAATTGATGGGCCCCACTTTATGAGTATATTTTTTACTTTAAAAGGTTTTTAATTTTTATTACAAGGGTATAATTCTTAATTTTTAGGAATTTAACACCAAAATTTATCGTCCATCCATGTCAAGTACCACCAACGTTATGATTTTATAAACATATGATACCATTGTTGTAAATTTTTTAAGCTTAAAAGCATAGATGTAATACAAACATTAAAGTTGACTATTCATGTCATTAACTCTCATCGTAAACATACAATCAATATTATATCTCTCTAGTTTATTTAACCAGGGCATTCCATAGGCATGCATTGTGCGCATGATGGCAAACTCGAAATGATTTGGAGCTGAATAACAATCATTTTCGTGCTAAGAATTGTTGTTCGGTTGCGGCTGCTAATCGTAAACGGTACCACGTCAAAGCAACCGACACCACTTCGGTTATCTCATCACCGCCATCAAAGTTCATATAGTCAACAACACAATAGTGACAACCAAGTACATCGAACTATGAAAAACCAAATATATAACAATGAAACCAGTGATGAACATTGAATCAAAGGCTAGTCTCTGATAAGGTTGTCCTCATCATCATCGACACCATGAAATAAAGGCCACATACCCAACTATACATCTAACCAACAACGCAAAAGTGGCACTTGCGCATCGGTTGGTTGTACAATAAGCATCACGAACATTATATCAGACAATGGAGAGCCAAAAAGAGAAAACCAAAGCAAGTCTCTGATGGGGAGGTCCTCATCATCATTGACATAACAAAACCATCGTTAGTGGTATTCGTCGCAAACAAAACAGGTCCCGGGATCTAACCACCATCACCACTGTCACTACCGCCACCATTAACATCCATTGGAAATCGGGGGAGAGGCACAGGCGGCAAGAATGATGGAGGGCATAATATTGATGGTCCATCGGAGGTCGATCAACAACAGGGAGCCCGGTAAACACTAGAGAACCTCTGGTTGAAGTAGAATAAGAGAGAGAAACCTAATTAAAGAAGTGGAAGATGAGCTGGTGATGCAATACACTGGTAGTACAATACTCATTAAAAGTGAAAGTGAGAAACCAAAAATAACTTTTCGTTGCATCATAAATTAATATAGTGGTAATGGTAATTCGTTGTCTTAAAATTAAGTGCCCGTTCTTTAAAGTATCCCCAAGCTAGTTTAATGCAATGTGGACATTAGAGATCGGAAAACTACTTTTGCAAAATGATTTCCATACACCAAGAGGAAATGTTCAGGATATTTATTTATCATTATCCTTTAAAAAATGTTATCCAACAATCAGTATCACTTTATCATTTTTAATCGAAAACACCCAATTAATTACAATACTTGAAACCGAAACTGTCAAAATCATTGATAGTAAAATATATTTTGTCAACAGGAGTTCGAAACTAACACGTAAACGTGTTTACGTGTGATTTTAAACACAATTATGCAAAGTTCGGGATGTAACAAATTTAATTCTAATTTTGTATTGATATAATTTCTTTCTTTTACATATTTTCCTCTTTTGATCCTTTTTTCTTTTTTTATTAGTATCTTAATGCAAATATACTCTCAATGAAAATATACAACAATTGTCTTCACATAGATTATATTTTTGACTTCATAATTGATAAGAATATCTTTTCTATAAAAGAAAAAAAAAAAAACAGGAAGTATATGAACCAAGTTTATTTGTTTTTATATATATAAATTAATACTAGTAGAAATGCCTGCGCGTTGCAGCGGTACGGCTGTTGCGCGACTTTTTGGGAATTCGATTGTAGTCAGTATCGGCTCGGTGCGTTATGATGTAAATTAAAAAATAAAATATATTTATTGAAAAATTTGAATGAAAGAAACCAATTACAAATATTACAAAAGTCTTTAAGACAACTATATTATCTCAACAAGATTAGTAAAAACATGGGTGGTATTTGTGATCGGAAATCACTTAATAGCTAGATTTTAGGGGGTTTCGTTTTATTAATGTAGTTTAGAGTTTTATGATCATCTGAGGCAGCTTTCGATGGTGATTTGCATAAACCAGAGAAAGTTAATGGAGAAATTGTCATAACAAATTATCATCTTAATTGTTATTGAGCTTTTAACAACCAGCAAGGGAAAGAAGAAGAGGGATTAGTGCTCAATCGCAGTGAATGAACGGAATTAAAAGTAAATGGCGGTTTTGTTTGGCCACGTGTATATGCTTCAGCATTTGTATTATAAACATCATATATTATATTTTATTGTAAGTGTATAAATGAAATAAAATGGTTAATTTTTTGAAATTTAAGCATGACTTTTCATATGAGTGTCTTAACTCATATGTAAAATTATCATTCAATCATTCTTTCACTTTTATTATAAAAGATATAGATACATATTAAAATTATTAGACTCACAATATGCCCCAAGAAAAATATTATTATTATAGTTATTATAAACATGAAGATATATATATATATATATATATATATCTTAAATATTTAAATAAAATAATACTTAATTTAAATACTATTTAGTTATAAAAATATAATTAGTAAATATAAATTTAATTGTCAATTTATAGTATCATAAATAAAATAAATTTTAATGAAGTGAATTAAATAATATCATATTTTTAAATAATATATTAATAATGTTTATTAAATACATGAAAGAGACAAGGCTAAAAATATCAAGGTATATAAAATTTAATTGATAAATTTACTATATTACCCCTAAAGTGTCTTAAAATTTTAATCAATTCTCTATACTAGCTCTATTAAATGTCTTGCACTTCTTGTACATGTTGATTCAAAACTTGTATACTTGACAAAATTACATCTCTATATAGAGATATTTATTATAAAGTAGTATAGATATAAGTATTTAAATAAAATAATACTTAATTTAAATAGTATTTAGTTAAAAAAATATGATTAGTAATTATAAATTTAAATATCATTTTATATTATTATAAATAAAATAAACTTTAGTTTTAAAAATCTGATTAGTAATTATAAATTTAAATGTCAATTTATATTATTATAAATAAATAAAACTTAATGAAATGAATTAAATGATATCATATTATTAAATACTATATTAATAATGTGTATTAAATAATATAATAATTAGAAGAAGTTAATTAAATAGGGGTAAAAATGAAATTATTACAAAAAACACTTGTACTCTATGCTTAAAATTTTGTATAGGTGACTTATATTTTAAATAAAATTACAATCTTATCCTTCTAATATGTATTATATAGTTGTATAGATTATTACAAATATATTAAAACTAGAGAAAACTATGATAAACCCTTTTATCTTTTTTTGGTCTTTAAACTACCATTTTACTCTACATTAGACATTTAAAATTTCACGTTTTAAGATTTTTCATGTTTATTTATATCATTTTAAAAGGTAAAAGTAAATACGTCAATTCTTTACATACCTCCACTTAAAAGAAAATAAGTGAATTTTACAATAAATTTGTAATTTATATATATATATATATATATATATATATATATATATATATATATATATATATACTAGATTTAGTAAACTCGTATATTACACGAGTTGATCAAATAAAATATTTTATAAAATAAAAATTTACTAATTATAAAACTATATTCTAATATAAGATATGGTTAAGAACTATAAATAATAAAAAAAATATATAAACTTTTTAAACTTTTATTTTAAAACTTTTATTTGTTTTTTTTCCAAAAATTAATTAAACGTTTTGTTTCAAAACAAACCGTCATAAAAAATATATTTAAAAAAGTTTCTTATTTCATAAAATTTATTTTCTTAGTAATAACACAAATTAAAAGATCCATTTCTTAATTTACTTATAACACTAATTTAGATCTAAAACAATTAAATAATATTTTTAGTAATTAATGTAAATATTTAATAGAAGAGAGAAGCAAGAAAATTTTGATTAAAGTGAATATAATGATGCCAAGTGTCCCACATAGATACTTTTTTATTAAAGTAGAAATATATATATATATATATGTGTGTGTGTGTGTGTGTGCAGGGGCGGATTTACACTATAGAGTAGGGGGTCAAGTGACCCCATTGGTTTTTGAGCGGTAGTGTATTGTATAATACCGAAATTTTGAGTGACCCCATAAGTTTTCAAGATGTGAACTCATTAGTATTTTTAAGTTCATAAAATAACTTAATTTTGGTCTTGGTTCACCGGTTAAACCCGCGTGAGGATGGAGAACAGGTCAAGGGTTCGACCCTTGCAACCTCTTTTTTCACTACATATTGATTTGTAAAATTACATTTTTACCCTTAGTATACATAAAAACCCTAACCCAAACCCTTCCCACAATCGACCATTACAATCTGTGATAAACAGTCGCCTCCCCCCTCCCCCAATCGACCATTGCTCAATCGCACAACCCCCTGTCCCCTACGACCCTGTTGCCATCAACTCCGGCCAGCGGCGAGCAGCGGTTAGAACCCCGGCAGACGGCAGCTAGAACCGCAGAGGACGGCGGCTAGAACCACAGCGGACGGCTATTAGATACCTACGACAATGCTCCAATTCATCCAACTATTCAAGCTTTCAACATCATTGTTTCAAGGTTAGTTTTCTAAATTTGTTTATTTATTTATTTGTCTATAAATTAAGATTCAAACCCTAGATTTTGTTTTAGTGTTTTCGTTTTTCCATTGTTGTTATTTGTTAGTTAGTTTATTTGGGTGATTCAAACCCTAAATTGTGTTCAAGCCCTAATTTATGTTTATTAGCTTATCACAATTTATAAAATGTGTAGGCTACACTTAGTGATTTTCTATTTAGTGATTTTAGTTATTGTGTAACCTTGAATTTTAGAGTACTTGGAAGGGTTTGAGTGTGGAATTAGTTGTTCTAAAAAATACAAAGTGATTTTTAGGAGTTTGTATTATTATCAAAACTATTATTTACTATGAAAGCAATATAATGCAAACCAAGCATGTTGCAAGAATCATAAACAATAATAAAACATGCATTCATATGGGATTGACTCCACATAATATCAAATTGTTATAAAGCACATATGAGATAGTCATAATTTTAAAACACTAAATCTACAAGGTTATTGTTAAGCCTAGTTATTAACATATATGTTAGTTTTCCAATAATCTAACTAGAATTCACATTATTTTACAATTAAGATTTGGTATACTCATACAAAAGTTATGTTAAATCTTTTCACTTTAACAAAAAAAAATGAAATTAGAAGAGCATGCTTGACCCGACCCAAACCAACCCGATTTGACGACCCGAAAATTTTTATATCATTTTGTTAAAAACCTAATCACAAAAAAGTGACCCCATAGTAAATAATTCCTGGTTCCGCTACTGTGTGTGTGTAATTAAGCTATCAAATTTATTTACAATAAATATAAATAATATCTATATAAGAAAAAGGTACGGCATCGTATATTTTTACTGAAATTCATAAGGTTGTCGATATCTTGTTTTTCATCCAACAATAATTTTCTCACTAACACGTACTTGCATCTAACTTTATGCTTTATAAATATTTAAACACATATTACCTTTGTAAGAATAAGAGTAAACCCAAAGCACCAAACCACTAGACCTTTAGGTCTGGTATCAATACCTTGTTAACCAGTCCCAATGAGATGTGTTCAAATGGAGCTACCAGAATTAAATACCAAAACAAGTGAAATTTTGAATTAAACTTAAACATACTAGAATAATTTAAGTGATTCACTTCAGTCAACTTTTTCCAATTTTCTCTTTTAGACTTTATATATATTTTAAAAAGTTAATCTTTTGAAAATAAACTAGTATCCAAAGTTGATCAACATGTCCATATAAATAACGTCACAAAATATAAGAACGAATTTTTTTTTTTTTTAATACACATATATAGTACTAGAATATTAAGTAAATTTTGAAAATGAAAATTCTTCATTTTAGGTGTAATTTCCAAAATAGGAAACACGACGTAAGAAAATTGAATGTATTTGAAGTGTGGAATCCTTGCAATAAATATGAACGAAGGCCAAATATTTCTTCCTTGAGAATTCAAATATTTCCATTTATAGTTAATCAAATAAATATTAGGAAATACCCCACAACCAACCTTGTAAATTTGTAATGGGATCACACTAAAATGGTATATGTTTATTTTATTTATAATTTAATTTTGATGATGAGAATAGTATTTTTCCCATTATAGTAACCACATCGCTTCCTTTCTATTACACGTTTCCAAATTTAGCAACTCTTACCCTTTAAAAGAGATCACTTCAAAGTAGTAGAACTCATAGAGAAATTCTTAAAGTTAAATGCCCACTAAAGTTCCCATCATGTGTGGTTCTTCCTCATCATCATCGTCTAGCGGTAGTGGTGGTGGAGAAGAAGAGAGGAGGAGGAAGACTATGGGTCGCGGGCGGATTGAGATAAAGAAGATTGAGAATGTGAGTAGCCGACAAGTGACGTTTTCAAAACGCCGGGCTGGTCTCATGAAGAAGGCTAAAGAGTTGGCGATATTGTGTGATGCCGAGGTGGGCGTTATTGTTTTCTCTAGCACCGGAAAGCTCTATGAGTTCGCTAGTTCCCGGTTAGTACAAATTCTAATGTATGTTATGTTGTTAGACAAGGATCGGATTGATTGGGCTGGGCTGCCTAGACTCAAATTACTTGATTAAGAGGGATCTGGATTTGGGCCATTATAATTTTGATAAATATCAGTGAAAGACTTTATATGCATATGATTAGTGGATTTATGTTGAACCGGAAAATAAAATTAAAAGTTGCATTATATTTTCTGTTGTGGGCCCAAACCAAAGTTATGAGAAACACTGTGGATAAGCCCACAAGAGAAATTTGGGCCCAAAGGTTCATGAATTGTATGTATCATGTATGTTTGTATAGATTATTTATTTATCTTTGCTTTCTAAACAAACTCGTTTATAGATGACGTATGGGGGTTTGGTTGTTTTTCCCTTTTACAAATTTTATTTTTTAACTCACGGGTATAATAGGAGGAAAAGGGTAAAAGTGTTATGGTTGAGTGTCTAGTTAAGACTAAAAGTGTGATTCCGAAAAGATTAGGAGCAAAACTTTAAGAAATTAGCATGATGGCTACATATCTAGTTGTTCGTAAAACACATGATGGTTAAGTAGTGTATTTTATAATCAAAATACTGAAGGTTTAAATCTTGCACGTGATGCATTTATCTTGAAAAATCTAGGAATTGTAATTCAAATAATCTCTCCGTCTAGTTAACTCCTATTTATGTTGAAGTTTGCAAGACATCATCTCAAGATATGAAAGGAATTTGAACTGTTTGAATGGGCCGATCCCCCAAACGCAGGTATCCATCCGATTGCCACTTCATTAGTTATAATAGCGTCGAGTCATTTTATTAATACGCGTTCTTATTTTTATCTATTAAAAACGATCCAAATAACACAACTCGTCTAATTATTATAATAGGCGTATAAAAAATTATTTAAAAGAGGATGTACTGTTTTTTAATATTTGAAGCATGAAGTAAACGATGAGGTAGAAGCTTTGAAGGCTGAAATCATGAAGCTTCGGAAGGGTCAAAGGTGAGTTTTCATTATAATTATAATAATGTTTTTAAATATAAAAAAGTATATATTTTTATAAAAGAACTTTTATAAAATACTTGAAGGTTGATGATGGGAAAGGAATTAGAAGGATTGAACTATAAGGAGCTTGAAAACTTGGAGCGTCAACTCCATGATGGCATGTTAGCCGTCAAGAATCGGAAGGTATTAAAATTTTACATCATAAATTACCAGTGTAACGTCAGTGAAAAGACCATTTGGTGTACTATTCATGTATTCTCGCATGAGCCGATGTGACGTTGTGACCACTCGTGAAACACCATGTCGCGGTGGTGTGGTCCACAGATGTGGAACCGCCCGTGAATCTACCCACATGGCACAAAAACAAACCCCACATACAAACATAATATTGCATGATATTTAAACAATAAAAAATAATGGAGTGAAGAGTAGTGGATGTAGAAATTATTTCTAAGATGAAATGTGAAGAATGATATAACGTTGATGTGATAGTGTTGTAAAATATAAAATATGAGGAGTATGCATGATTGGTCTAACAGACTTCGAGGTTTTGCTTACTTTTGTCACTTTTTAAAAACGTATGATGAAACAGCGTTGCTAGATGTATGCATACATGTATCACTGATAAAAAATTAGTAAAAACTATAAAGTATTATTTAACACATAATAAATTTGTGCTCTACATGGATCACTAAGTGAAACGTTTGTTTTTTGATATTTTAGAACTTATGTCACTAAGTATATCTTTTGTGTCTCAGGACATGGCATTATTGGAAGAAATCGAACAAATAAAATTGAGGGTAAATATTTGACAAGCTAGGTTTTTCTTTTCTCTTTTCTTTCTAGATTCATACGATTACTGCATACCATATAACTATTAATCGTAAGCTAGTAACTATGTCGATACAGGAACAAAAGACCATGAAGGAAAATGAAGCTTTGAAGAAAGAGGTAACTATTACTTGTGTACTCGCATATATGCCATAAGGTCGCTTATACTCTTTCTATATATTTTATAAACCGTATCTTTGTAGATCACAAAACATCTATATAAATCAACGACGAGCCATGAAATATCTCTGGTAGGGCGAAAGAGTCCTTTTATAAAGCCGAGCACACTTGCTTATCTTAGTCCTGATAATGGAGATGTTGGCATTTCTTTACATCTAGGGTATGTAACCTTTGTAGTCATAGGCGGATCTTTATAGGGGCCGGGGGGGCCGCCGCCCCCCCTGTTTTTTCCGCCCGTAGTGTTAAATTTTAGTCCGGTAGTGTAAATTTTTGGTCAGGTAGTGTAAATTTTTATATAAATATCAAGTTCGCCCCCCCTAAAAAAAATTGATTTCGCCCCCGCCCCCCCTACGAGAAAGTTCAAGATCCGCCACTGTTTGTAGTAATTATTTTCAACGAATAATAATAAGTTTAAGTTGATGTTGCCAACCATTTGTTTGCAAAATTACAGGTTATCACAACTTGATGATCATCAGAAGAGAAAAGTTCCAAAAGTAGAGTATGATCCATAAATTTTGAAAGAGTATGAGAAAACTATTCCCTCAGATTTCAATTCCTTGAGTTTTAGATGTTTCGTTAGATGATGTAGGAAGTGATGAACAAAATTGTGTTTTGAAACCTAAAATCATCTTTTTTTTCTGTTTAATCGACTATTGGTGTCAATTGTCAAAAGGGTTTATACTTATGACGTATGGGGCGCCATAGACGATTACAAGTCAAGGACTAAAACATCTAAAAGAGCATGTTATTGATTAAATGAATAGGTATCACTTATATATTTTTGCATAGTTACATTATTTAATGTCAAAGTTGTACGATATTGCTCACATGGTATTGATTATTGATACGTAAGTATATGGCCTATGGCTTGACACAAAAAGTGTGTATCACGGACGATCCAATCCATCAGAAATCATCAGTTGGTAAAGGGTTGTACATATGCAAATCCGTAGGTGATGCTCCATTAAAAATCAGATTGTGGAGAATTTGATTTTGTTTGGATTTCGTGAGAGTAGTTCAAAATCCATTGGTGATACTCTTTTTGCGTAGTAGTTTAAGATATAAGGATTTTTCACAACCAATGATGAAACAATGGAAGTAGGTCAAAGTGAGCTCCCTATATAGCATGAAGGGACGCTGAATCTGAATTCGAAAATAGATTTTTGAAGCCATGAAGTGTTGAAATTATGGGTCTCAAACAAGAAATCAAACATAAAAAGAACAAAAACGTACCCGGATCAGATTTAATCTTCAAACATTGAAAGCAACTTGGATTATTCTCTGAATCGTGATACACTATCAGATAAACCTATTTCGCGGGTTACCCGCGATTGATTTATCGGATTAGACAGAGATTTCTTGATGGAGTCAAATTTGTTTGAATCTATGATGTTTCTTCTTGAAAAAACTTGTAACCGTATGTTTCTTCTTTTCTGGATCTCCAAATCTGCGTATGTGTGTTTATATATCTTGGATGAAGTTGGACTTTATGGATTAAATTAATACCATGAAATTTCGGCTAGCCTCATTAATAAATATAACCCATGTATCATATAGCCCAATAACAAAAAAGTCCACTAAAATAGCCCAACCATTCATACACACAACCAATTATATTAGTGTAAAATAAGCTCGCACTCCTGCGACACCTAACTCGTTTAATCTCTAATATTATTTCCTCGATCAACAAGTCAATCCAATACACTAAAATATATGTTGATAACACTAAAATTACCAACATGAAGATTGTATATGATGCTAACCATGTTTGACAATTAAGTATAGACCTTGATTGTTCCACATATACGTAGTAAGATTATCACCAAAGGGCCTTTGTCACACATGGACCACATGGTAGTCATAGGTGTTGGAATGATGTCCTTTCTTCAAGATGTTAACGGTTTAGGTTTTATAATGGACGAGTAATGTAAATTTAATAGTATGTTTAGAGTGTGTAGCTCGGTATTTCTAAAAATGATAAGATTATACGGTGAAAAAAGATCTACATTGAGAAAACCAACATGGGCGGTAACTTGTATACATGGGCAAAGCTTTGTTGTGCCCACCCTGTTTTTTCGCTGAGAGATGATATTTTATACGTATTTCGTCCGAAAATGTTATATGTATTGAATCCGGTCCCCTTGATTTTGGTCTCGTGGCTTTCGGCCTCCTTACACATTTGTTCAAGTTTCGCCACTGAAGTATAGATGTATGGTAGGTATTTTTGCATAGAGTTTCAAGAAAATGCATTTTTAAATAAACTCCAATTTTAAATTGTTAACCCAAAATCATTTAATCGGGTTTAACCCTTTAAGATTGTATGAACAACCTCAATGAAAAATTGTTTTAAGACCCTATGAAAAAGTTTGGGGTTCCAATTGAAATAAAATCAAGATACTACCTTTACTTGTGGAAAGTTCTATAGTACAGAACGTTATAATTAAAAAAAAATTAAAACAACAAACAAAACCTAAGGTTTTTGCTTATCAAACATGTTAGACACGATTCTTTTAAAATCATTTTCACACGGTTATGAAATTGTTTCTGGGGTGCAATAACAAGATCAGTTTTTTAATATGTTACAATGTTGAAGATGACTAGAGTTGGGCAAAAAAACCGGGTACGGACCCGACCCGGCCGACCCGACCCGGTTCCGGGTACAACCCGGTATAGGGTGTACCCGGGTTGGAACCGAAAAAAACCGTTGGATAAGAACCGGTTTGTGATTTTAGTATTTTCCAAGAACCCGACCCGACCCTACCCAACCAGACCCGACCCGAACCCGATTGTACCCGGGTTGTACCCGGTTTTTACCCTTTTTTTGGATTTTTTAACAAATCTAGCCGTTTTTAACGGCTATATAGCCGTTGGGACCATCTTGTGACCCTTTTTTTGTATTTTTTGGCCCATAAATTAGTATAAATAGGTGTGGGTTAATATGTTTGATTACCCAACTCTCAAACGCAAAAACATACGCAAAAAACGTAAAAAATACTCTAGTTTAAACTCGTTTTATATTTTCACTCTCTTGAATTTTGTTATGGCTCAATCACAATCTTCCGTTAGTCAAAGTTCGTCCAACGCTCCAACCGTCGTTCGTGTTCTTCCCCACAATCGTAACATGGATGTTTGGTGCAATTGGGATATGGTTGAGTTGAGTGACGGGTCTGTAAAGGCTCGTTGCAAGTTTTGTGGAGCTTTGCTTGCTAAAGATTCTAACACGACTTTAAGCAAACACATTAGCAAGAAGTTTTGTAAGTCGTTGAAAAGTAATCCGGATTCGCAACAAACACAATTAGGTGGAGACGGTGGAATCTTTAATTACGACGTTAATAGGGTTCGAGATCGAATGGCGAAGTTCGTGATTCAAGAAGCTTTGCCTTTTAGTCACTTCGACAATCCTCGTTTGACGAACTTAATTCGAGAGACGCTTCAACCTCGTTACAACCATGTAAGTCTTACTACCCTTAGACGTTATTGTTTAAAATTATGGAAGCAAGCAAAAAATGATTTAATTGTATTATTTGAAAATTTAAATACCGGTGTAAACTTAACTAGTGACGTTTGGTCGGCTCCACACGGTTTACCCGAATCGTACCTTTGCGCCACTGCTCATTGGGTAGATCCCAAATCATGGCAATTGATGAAACGTACGATTGCGTTTGATCTTTTTCCGTATCCATACACTGGAGAATTTTTTGTTTTACTTTTTGGATAATGTAATAACTACTTTTAATTTACAAAATAAAATTTTTTCAATGGCATTTGATAACGCTTCCAACAACACAACCGCGGTTGAAAAATTAAAATTAAAATATCTTCCGATTGCAAATGGTGATTTTTTCCATACTCGTTGTGTTGCACATATTATTAATTTAGTAGTGCAAGACGGTCTATCCGTGCAATTTGTTGATAACTTTATTAAAGCTTTTCGATTTATGTTACATGACGTTTATAAAAAAAGTAGAAGAAGATATCAAGATTAAAAAAAACTTTGTAAGGATACGTACTCTATATTTTTAGGTCCTAATTGGGATGTACCTACTCGGTGGAATTCGATTTGTCACATGTTTAATTGTGCTTTAAAACAAAAGGGAACTTTAAAAGCTTTTCATAATAGTCTTTCGGATAATGGTGAAGCCGACCCATTTCCGGATGCGGGTTGGAAGAATGTTCAAAGTCTATCCGATTTTCTTGAGGTGTTTAAAAACTCAACAACAAAATTATCGGGAGTTTATTATCCCACTAGTTATTCGATGATTCAAGAATTATATTTCATGGCTTTGAATTTTAAAAATTTTCAATATAAAAATGATATGTTTACACAAATGATATAACCAATAAAAGAAAAGTTTAAAAAATATTTTGAGGAGTTACCACCCGTTTTTACTTGTGCCACCGCTTTAAATTCATTTTTAAATGTTGCTGGGGTTGAATGTTTGATAAACGAGATAAATGACAATTTATATATGCATGACGAAAACCCCAATTTTTCAAGGGATACCAAAAAAAGTTTTAATGCAAGCTTGAAAACAATATATAATTTTTATTTAAATAGATATGGGCCTAACGTAAATATAACCACACCAAGAGAATCAACCTCAAATGCTAGTACCTCGATGAAAGACCCGGTTATAACCATGTTGAATGTTGTTCGGGATGTGACGGCTAAACGACAAAGGGGTAACACCCCAACAAGCGAGCTCGGTAGATATAGTGCTACGGATTTTATTTCCACTATGACTACCGAAGATTATCGTGCATTCGATATTTTGGCTTGGTGGAAAGGAAAGGAATCTCAATTTCCGATTCTTTCCGCTATGGCCCGTGATTTACTAAGCGTCCAAGCTTCTACGGTAGCTTCGGAATCTACTTTTTCTCTTAGTGGCAGGGTAATCTCATTACGGAGAACAAGACTAACTCCAGAAGCGGTTGAGATGTCATTTGTTTAAAGGATCACTTAGACGCGATGGATCGTATACAAGACCAAACAAGCCTCGAAGATGAAATTGCGCTCGAAGCTAAAGTACACGATGAAGAGGTAGAAGAAGGAGTATCTTCTAGCATATCGGACGAAGAATTAGCATTTGATCAAGCGTCTCGTAGTAAATAAACATTAGACGATAACTTAAATAAAAGTTTTATGTTATTTTTTATTGATCGATTTATGTATTTTTAAGTTTTTTAATAAATAAATGAAAAATTAATGTTCATTTAATATTGTTAAATAAAAACAACATTAATATTATTAATAATAATAACAATAATAATATTATTAATAATAACAACAACAACAAAAACAAATAAAAACAAAAACAACAATAATATTATTAATAATAATAACAATAATAACACTTTTAATAGTATTAATAATATTAATAACAATAACAACAATAATAATAATAACAATAAATAATATTAACAATAATACTTATTATGATTTATAACAACAACAATAATAATAACAATAATAGTATAAATAATAATAATGATTTATATTAGTAAAAACCAAAAAAAAAAATAAAAAAAAATTAAAAAACCCGATTATACCCGGGTTTAGTACCCGACCGGACCCGACCCGACCCTAACCGGGTATGTCGGGTAGGGTAATGCCTTAGGTGAACCCGACCCGGGTTCGAACCCGGTTCCACCAAAAACCGGGTACGAAAAAACCCGGTTGGGCCCAACCCGGTTTCAACCCGGTTTCGGGTATTGGGCCGGACCCGGTTTGCCCACCTCTAAAGATGACCATTATACTTGAATTAACATGTGAAAAGAGTATGATTTAGTTGGTGAAAATTGGTATGTATTCGAGTATATTCGAGAGCCTACAAAGCCATTAAGGGTTCAAGTAAGCTTTCAACTAAGATAAAACCTTGGTTCTAAAGTTCATTACTTTCAAGTTATTTCACTATATCAAACGTAGTAATTAAGTTGTATTATGCTTTTTTAACTTCAGCTTAATCAGTTAATTAAAACCAGTTAATTTCCTGAATTATTACTACACATATCAGCACTCAAGGTATTAATTAGTAGGAACCAACAACGACAAACATGTTGCGGTCCATCCATCGTAACTGAGCAAGTGGCTCAATATTAATTGACTATCATGAGCAAGTTACTACAAACCTTCAACATGCAAAGAAGGTTCTCAAGCGTCTACAATGATAGCATGATCTCATTAGTAACTAACTAGACCATTAACGGTAAGTTATTTCTAACCTTCAAATATACAAAAGTAGGTCAAGGTGATGCGAGTGTACAAAGTATAAAGTGCATCTTTAAAGTGACACGTTGCACTGGTGATTACGGTCACGCGCACACGCATGTAGGTGTGCGCTAAATCCGGCCTTTTGGTTTTTCGTTACTTCTTTATTGCTCAATAAGTAATTCATAAAGAAGACTCTTAACTTATATACCCTTACAATGTTTGACCACATATGTGAGAAAAGTAATTAATCATAAGTGATATTTTTCACATCTTTTCAACTTCAAACACACTCTTTTGAGTATCAATAACTTTATTAATCTTAGCTTCATCACACTCTTTATGTTTGTTGCGAAGCTGTCATCGAGAAGATCATGAGCCCATTAGATATTATTATATTAATAATGGTTAAATATGAGTATTTTTATCTCAAATGAGTGAAAAGCAGTATATTACTAAAAAAATGCACTAAATTTTCCATCAGATGTAAATATATAATTTTTTTAATAATGACTCATATTGATAGTATGATTCGTAAATTTTCCATCAATTTTCAGGGTCCACGGGGATTTTGATTTGAAGTTTAACCAAATATATTTGTTCCTTCTTTCTACAATCAACCATTGGGGATTTGATTACGAGTTTAACATATATATTTGTGTTTTTCTGTGTGATATTTGTTAAACATTTATTTTATTTCAGAAACAAAATATAGGTAAAACGTAGAATATGAGCTTACTTTTTCTATTGTTATATTATACTCTTAATTAACTTCACTTAAAGTTTACACAAGAGAGGGAAAAGAGTAGTTAAAGGTTTGTACGTTTATATGTATATATGTGTTAAATAACAATATTATCTCACTAATCTAATAAAAAGGTAACTACAATATACACATGGTAGCGTCACATTTCTTTTCACCAAAATTTTCTCATTTCTCTCTGTTATTAAATAATAACATTTAACAATATTATTTAATTTATTTTTAGATTAAAATATTTTTTTAATAAATTAAGAAAGAGATAATTTTATTAATGTTATTTCTAAGTAAACAAGTTTTTATAAAATATGAAAATTTTCTAAAACGTCAAGCTTTTTTACAAATATAAAATATTTTAAAATTGAAATTTTTTAAAAGGTAAAATTTTATAAACAAAAAGTAATTAAAATTTAGGAGTTATAATAAAAAAAGTTTATAAAAATGATTTAAATGTTTATTTTGAAACAAAAATTTTATTTTATTTATAATAAGAAAGATTTATCATATCTTATCTTAAATATCATTTTATAATTAATAAATTTTTTATTATATTTATTATTTTTTTATTTTTTATTCAACCTATGTAGTACACGGGTTTATTAAACCTAGTATGTTTATATGGGTTTATTAAAGTTAGTATCTTTATAAAGTAATTTTTCCTTACAAAGTAGTTTTTACTTAAAAATGCTAAAAAATAATCTTTGTCTTCTAATTTTGTAATCAAAGATCAAGATCAAAGTATAACAAAAAAGAGTTGTGGCATTTTTGTTGACTTTTTTTTATAGTTTCTTACTCATTTAAAGTTTATAAATTTTTATACAATATTATTTTTTCTCTTTCATATTTTTAATTTTTAAATTGTTGCAAAATTTTGTTATTTTAACATAAACAACACGTTTTTGTGTTTGTATGCTAAAACAAGTTCTGTGCTTTTTAGGGTAAATTAGCATCATGCTCTTTTTTAAGGTAGAACAACATGTTTTGTTTCCATAAAATAATATGTTATGTACTTTTTTATTATCAAACTTTTGTGTTGGATTTTAATATAACATGTAAAAGACAACACAAAATACAATACATTCTTGTGTAGTTGTGTTGTATTAAGTTTCAAGAAGTGAAAGAACAAAATCCAGTAAGTCTACAGATCTAAAATGTTGCATGTTTAGAAAATAACCCAGCATATTTCTAAAGAATAAAAAATCCAGCATACTCAAAAAATAATAAACATCCACATATTTAAAAAGAATAAAAATCAAACACGTAATAAATTTTAAACCAACAAATAAAATGTAGCACATTTTTATATTAAATTCCAACACATAAATTGCTTAAATGCAGCGTATAAAAGAAATTTAACATTAAGTTGGAAAAACAAGGTAAATGCATATCAACTCCTTACTTTAAAACTGTTAGTAATCTTAAACTAAAGCAGTCCTTTTTCTCTAAATCTCAAGCACTATAAACCACCTTAGAGTTTACTTGAGAGTTCTAAGTTTTTGTGTTTTCTTTTCAAATATGCATTCTATCTTGGAGCAAGAATACCAAGTGTGATCATAAAATGGATCACGGTGTACCATCTAAACCATGTGTGTTTTCACTTATTACACTCAACATATGAAAAAGAGAAAAGCAGGGTCTAATAAAGATCAATGTTGTAAAAATCGTTAGACGCTACCAGATCGGTCGACTGTGTAGTTATGAGTACTCGTTATAGGCGGGGAGAATTCGGGGAGTACTCGGACATAGCAAATTATAAAGAAATTAATTTTTGGGAAATTTTACGTGTATCAAATATCATAAGTTCACTAATATTTATAACAATATATGTGAATATTAATATAAATTAAAAGGATGTATTTTCAAATACTTAAATATTTTTAAAAATTAATATTTATTCTATGATATTATAGACATTGTAGTTATTTAATAATCTTCTTCCAATGTATCTACATGAAAAATAATAAAAATCCAATAAAAAAATGATGAAAAATAGTAAAAATTGATGAAAAACAGCGAAAATATGAGTTTTCCGAGTTGGGCCGAATTGGCCGCCTAGCTCTGAGTAGGTCCGAGTTGGAACGATTTTGACCGAGATTGACCGATTCCGAGTTATGAGGCCGAGTTAAAGAAAATCGCTTCAATACATGTCCGAGTTCCTGGTGCATCCCGAGTACTCGGCTGAGTTGGCCGAGTTTTACAACACTGATAAAGATATAGTGTTAGCGATGTTGGTTGATGGTTCTAACTTTTAACACCAATTAAGTTATACTTAAGCATAAACAGTAGTTGCATTTATTAACAAAAAAGATCAAACATAAACGTCGCAGGAGCTTGGAGTAAATCATCAACATCAATTTAAGTAACAATGAAATTCAATGAAATTATTAGGTTATCATTTCAGGTTCAAGACGCGAGACGCCTTTTGAATTTGAGGCTAAGTTACAGCTAAATCAAAATTCATCTACAAGAAGTAAATGTATTATTATATGAATATCAAATTTAAAATGGAATTGACATGAAATACAAAACTATGATTGTAAAGGAAATACGAGGACGATTAATGAAAGATTAGCAAAAAATCCTTCTTGGAAAAGAAGCATATTAGCGTGAGACGGAATGTAAGTTTTGCTTAGAGTATTAAGAAGTTCTTTTTGCTTAGGCAAAAGAAACTAGAAAGGTCTAGCGTGAACCTTCATGGGGGGTGATAATGTTGTTTACTAATTATAAGAACTAGAAACCCTAAGGAAAAAAAAAAGAAATTGGGTAGAACTGTAGAAGGAACATATGAACATATTTTTGACGAAAATACCCCTTCACTTTTTTTTTTTTTTTTTTTGTTAAGTATCACATGTTATCATTTTAATCTTACTTTTTATTTCAAACTCAACCTATTCTTATATATTGCCTAGCGTGTCAAGTGTTCATGTAATCCCTTTTCTATATGTGTATCGGATGAATAATAAACCTCATCGGGTTTACACCTCATATACTAACGTATCATAGTTTTCCAAACATCATTGTTAACGACTCAACTAGAGCCAGCCACTTTTATCTAAACTAAGGCTCAAGTTTAACTCGTTAATAATTTTTCAAAGAGCTCCGTTAGTTTTATTATTTTTAAAATTTAAAGTTAATTTATCATATAGATTTATAATTATTTATATTTTATTGCATGTGCTCCGGCTTAAGCTCTAGCTCATTTATGTTTGGTTCAATCATACTTTTAGCGGGCCGATCTTTAGCATTTTTAGATCAACGTTCAAGCTTTTGACAAAACCAATCTTGCTTAAGTTTACCTAGGTAAACCATTAATGTCAATCATATATATTGAAACTATATATGATTTACTAATATAAGTAGGAATAGTTTCATTTATACCAATTTCATCAACAAATATCTTAACTAACGAAAATGTTGGTTTCTAAAATTCTTGAAAATCTATAAAAAAATTAAAGGGTAACTTTGTAAAATAGTAATCAACTTTCAAAAGTGTTTTAATTAAGTAACTCAAGTTTTAAAAGTGTTCCAATTAGATCACTCAGTTTTCATATTTTATATAAATTAAAAGTCTTAACATGTTTTTTAGCATTTTATACTTTTTGTTTCAGTTAGTAAATATTTTTTTCTATCTTTTGATGCTGATATGGAACGTTGACGTAAATTTTAAGTACTTTTTTATTTTTTCATAATTAACATTTTTTATTTTTTAATATAATTTTATATATTAAAAATTCTGACCCGCGCATATTCTTCACTGTTACTTTCTTGACATAAGAAAATTCGATTATGACTCGATTTGATTGTTTAGTGGTTCAATTTGAGAAAAATATGTATGAGTGACTAAATTAAAACACTTTTGAAACTTGGTTACTATTCTATAATATTTTCCTAAAATTAAATGTATGATAGATATGATAGCTTTTTAAAATTATAGTAAATTACTATTTGCATCCTTGACATTTTTTCAAACTAACTATTTGTATCCTTAAAGTTTAAAAACATCATTATATCTTCTGATTTTTCATTTTTATCTCTATTTGAATTCAAATGATTTACATCGTTAGTTTTTCCTGTTAACTTTTAGTAAAATGACAATCATACTCTTAGTACAATCCTATCCATCACACCTAATTCATACAACAGGCCATGGTCCTTTTTGAAGCAGATACCTACCCACTAGTCACCATACTTGTTCACCACCAGCCACCATACCTAGCCACCACCGCCTGCGCACGCTGCTGCACCACCACCTTCTACCCATTAGAAGTGCCGCCTTCTATGAGCAACCCCTTAAAACATAATCCCCTTGTTTTGTTCCACCAACCACAAAAGATGGTCATTAGTTGACCATAAAACCCCCTCCACTCGCCACTGTAAGCGTTCTCGAAACTACCACACTTAACCATTGCTAACGTAAACGCCACCGCAAGCGGTGATTTGAAGTGGGCACTAGGTGGGTGGGTCTCACACATGTTTTTTTTATTTATTTTCAAGGATAGTTTGCTCTTTTTCATAAAACTTTTAACAGTAAAACTTACGGTGTTAATTATTTGGATTCAAATAGAGAGAAAAATGAAAGATCAGGAGACATAATAATATTTTTTAAATTATAAGGATGCAACTAGTTAGTTAAAAAAAAAGTCAATGATGCAATTTACTCTTAAAATTATTTGTGTTTTTTAAAGAAGTTAGATTCATCATTCGATATGTTTTACTATATAATTATAATATAACCGAATACCTATTTCAAGTCTTTATTGAAAGTTTGAATAATTATATAGCCTAGAAAGTATATTATCTTTAGAATTAGTTGTGCATGAAATATTTGGACACTAGCATATCGGCCTTATTCAAGAAGTTGATTTGAAAAAGACATGGTGAAAGGTGGAATTTGATTGTTTGGAAGGTCGTCAGCAAAAGCTTTATTAGGCGACCAAATATTCATTAATAATCAAGGTTTTCGTTGACTGGTACGACCATTTGTGTTCATGCTTAATAAAGTTGAGATTGAGTCATTGTAGAGGGTGTTAACCTAGTGGTTATAAGTGACAAATTGTGCAGTTTAACCGATTTAGTCATGGATGAAGAGGTTTTTGGTTGAAATGAGTTAGTTTAGTGCAACCAAAAAACGTCGGGTTTGGTTAAATCGCAAACTATGTTTTATATGTACATCTATCTTAAAATAAAAGGTGCATTTTTATTTTATACAACTCGTTATTCGACTTCTACCCTTAGTTGTTCTTTATCACTAACAATTTTAGTTTCATATTTGTAAAAACTAGAAGCACTTTAGAGAGGGTTAATTTAACATTTGACTGTCCATTATGTGTTTTATATAATGGACACTTATTTTAAGGGAAAAATGAGTTTATAGTTTATAATCTATACTGATAAATTATTATATTTGGTGGACACATTTTATCATCACATCTCTATCATTTATTGTTTCACCTGAATTATTTATTAATTTTTATAAAGTCAAAATAACTAATTTTTAAATTCTCTTTTTATCTCTATCTCTATCTCTCCCTCTTCCTCTCTCATTTTAAACAATCCAATTTTTTTAATCAAATTTTTTTATAAACATAATTTTAAATCAATTGAAAATTAAATATTTTGATTTAAAATATATTTTTTAACAAAATATTTTAAGAAACTATGAATTTGTTTAAACAACATATCTTTTTACACATATGAAAATTTTAAAACCGACCTTTTATAAAATAAAAGTTTTATATAAAAATGTTATTCTAAAATATTAAAAAATAACTAAAACCCAGAGTTTTTAAACAATGAGATATTTATAAAATTGATATTTTGTTGAAGCAAACTTTTATTAAAACAAAAAATTATTTTTAAAACAAAAAATAACTGAAAACCATAGTTTTGAAATAAGGAGACTTTTATAAAAAAATAATATTTTTTTAAAACAATATTCTTAGAATGAAATATTTTTTTAATATATTATTAAAATGGGAATTTTTAAAAGCACCTTTTTAAAATGAAAGTTTTCAAAAATAATAAACATATTTTATTAATTAAAATATTTACTCACACGTAGTTTAGTTATATTTTATATCAACATGATGATTTATGTTTTCTAACTATTTATTAATTTTAATATTTTTTATTTAAAACGTGTAATATATGGGGTTATAACCTAGTGTGTTATATATTAGCAAATATATTATAGTAAAAAAAAGGTTGCGAGCAACTGTTTTTAGAACTATAATGGATAGCTTTGTGTTACCTTATCGGTCCACTAGTCGGACAAAATATAAAAACCGGATAATATTATAAATAATACATTAAAACTATAAATATGTATATCTGCACTCTGTTCAAATGGAAACGATTCAAAAATACAATTGACTAGGTACTAAATAAATCCAAAGTAATGGTCCGACCTTAAGTATGAAGACTTATTAAATGAAACATGAAGTGGAATAGAGTTTCTTCTTCTTTTCTTTTTTTCTTTTTTTTAACTAAAATGGTGGTGTTAAAAATTTTATTTACCTAAATGGGTGCTTTAAAAAGTATTTATCAATACGGGTATTTATTAAAAAAAAGTTTCTCACTCATAATCTTATTGGATAAAAAAATTTTCTTTAATTAAAAAATGTTATTTTAAAAAGGGTTAAAATTAGAGGTTTCAGAAAACCCAATTTTTTGACCTATTGGTTAAAAAAGATTTCTTTCATATGTTTTTACTTCTCCACAAATGTTTTCTTAAAACCTTTTTTAAATACAAATATTATATTAATATTTGAGACGTACTAACAAATATAATATATGCATCAGACACTTTGTTTTAAATCTATAAGAATTTTATACAAAAAAACTATTGGATTTGTCATAGTTTAAAAATATTTTTTTTTAATGTTCTATAGTTCTTTTATAAACGTTATGATGTTTGTACTCTTTTTATCAATAATTCCTATAATTTCTGTGAAAAAATTACAAACGTTTGTGTCTTTTAATTTTTGAACATATATACTTTTCGAACATGTTTGTAATTAATTTAATCAAAAATACAAATGTATTTAAAAAACGATTTAACATGATCAAACAAAAAGATTTAATGGTTTTTCTTTAAAGTTTGAGTTAATTTTAGTTTATTACTACCTAAGGTTTAAGTAAGTAACCATTTTCAAAGATTAAATATATCAATTTACCTCTAAAAGTTTCATATGTTGTTTGAATTTCACTTCAAAAGTTTTATTATTTTGGATAAAATTAAAACAACTAATGAAACTTTTAAATTAAAATTGAAACAATTTATGAAACTTTTGGAGGTAAATTGATGTTTTAATATTTTAAAGAAAAATAGTTATTTTTAACAAAACTAAAGAAGTAAAATTGAAATTAACTATTAAAGTTCTAAACATATATTGATTTCAATATCTTATTTTGTGTTTAGGTATGATAGTAAAGATTTAACATTACAAATTAAGTTATTGCTTTTTTGATACTTAAATGAATGTATGAAAATAAAATAGATATCTAAGAAACCGTCACGTAAAAATAGTAGATAAAATGAATGTTATACGTCTCAAATATTGATATTAGTTTTTTATATTTAAAAAATTTTTATGAAAACATTTGTGAAGAACTAAAACATTATATTTTAAAAGAAACTTTAATTCTAAACTGCACGTCCAATAAATAACAAAATTGGGTTTATAAAAACTTACTCTTTTTAACCCTTTTTAAATAACATTATTTAATTAAACTAAAAGTATATTTTGTCCAATAATATAATGAGTGAGAAAATAAAAGTTTTTAATAAATACCTATTTTAATAAATACTTTTGGGAAAAAAAACTCCCATAAATATGAAGACTTAAAATAAATGAAATATGGAGCATAAAGTACTACATTAATTGTCTTTTAGAAGACATCTTCGTGGTTAGTGGTGTATAACACAATTAAGAGATTATAAGTTTAAATCATCGTAATAAAGATTGTGGTAATTTATCGTAAACAAATTAAAAGTTGCTATTAAAAAATATAAATTTAATCCACATTAAGAAAAAATATAAAGAAACTAACCGACCATTACTAATAACCAAACCATAACCACACCGACTTTAACCGAAAACCAATATAGCCGACGGTTATAGTTAAGATTTTGTGATTAACCGATAGATCGGTTATGGTAATGATTACCGGTGTCCCATAAATGAACTTAAAATCAAACTAAACTTTAAATGCATAATAATCTCATTTTAAATTTTATCCCTTTTAAATATATAAAGTAATGTGTAGTCACTGCATTGTATATACATACTATCATTTAAAGACTTAATAATATATATCTGTAACCAAAAAATCTATCACAAAAAGTTATTTGATAGTTATTTAGAATTTCGTCATTTAAACATATATATATTATACCTTAAGTCTGAAGAAGTTATAACAGACCGACCGTTAAAAGCAATCAATCATGGTATAAAAGAGGTTATAACCGACCAATCGATTGATTATGGTTATGAAAGAAGCCAGAACCGACCCATAACCGACTTTCCTAGAGCCTGTACAAAAGGGAACGGTTTAGAGACATAATCCGATCACCTAGGTGGTCGTCCTTGGTCCACCCGGCTGACCCGATCGAGCTGAGCCAAGAAATATAATTGCATTATTGATCTGTCATTTAAACCACTTTATATTTCAACTTTTACTAATTTAAATAATTAATTTTTCATATGATAAACTCATTTGTAAGGATGAGTTGTATAAGTTGCCAACTCTAAGTACATTTGAAAGGGTTTCGTTGCAAAAAATTCGAACACGTGCAATGAGTTAGGACAAGATGAAATTAGAAAGATACTAATGAAATTGAAATTTAAAATAATTCAAATATGAAAAAACAGATATCTATCAGATGTTAGTTGGCTAGAATTATAATAAAATTCACAATAATAAATAGGAATGATGATAAATCTATTTCTAAATAAAATAATTATAGAAATAACGGTAAACCAATTATAATATTAATATTAATGAACTTTTATAGTAGAAGTTTAATTATAATCAATTTATATAATAATTCTGTTAATATTATATCATATATTTTAATTACTAGTAACTATAGTTAAATTCATATACAACTTTGGCTATTATTTTATTACTATTAGAGATATAGTATTGCATAATTTAATTTAAGAATTCCATGGTTGTATAATTTAAGATTTTCATACAATATTTTAGAATTTTATAAGTGATGAGCGGAAACAACAACCATTGCATATGCGTATACAATTTTTCTTTTAATTTTAAGAAAAAAAAAATAATATTGTGTATATTTTTTATTCTACCTGTTTGCGTAAGATACAGTGTTCTGATTTGAAACCATCAATAAAAACACTTAAATAAATTATAAAAATAGGTTTACACCACTAGTTAACTTCTTAACACTACAAAATTAAAAGTATTAAGACAATTTACAAATTAGGATTATTAAAATTATATCATAGAAGGGGTGGCACTTTAAATGCATGCTCGTCAACAACATATCACTATATAAATATAATAATAATAATAATAATTTAAAATTAAGAAGAAAAATCATTGCTGATAAGAACGTTTTTCGGGGGAGCTCAACAGTCGTTTAGACTTTCGTGGCCTTTGCATGGTCATGTTTCATTTTCCTCGAGAGTGATTGATTTTTCCTTTTTACTATTTCTTTAACTATTTTTAATGCCAAACATCACTCTTATACAGTTATAAAATTGCATTCAAACCTTATAAATGATCTTAATATGTAATTTTTAACTTTGATGAGATATTGGCTACTTAACATACTTTATTTGCGTTATCAAGATAACTCAAAAATATTAGGAAGCTTTTTTTTTTAAGCAAACCTTTTTTTTTCTTGGTTAACCACCATCTTGTTATTTTGACGAATTCTTCAAATTGCTATGTTTTCTTACCCTATAATAAGTAATAGATGAATTTTAAAAGTAGATTTTAAAAATGTTTGTTTTTCGAATAAAAATAGAAAATTTAACCATTTTATTCTGTCAAAGTCAAAGAAAGGTGTAGTTTTTTTAGAACAACAAACCCTTGATCTCAAGGGGAGTTTACCACTTTATTTTAAATGGCATTATCATTAGACCAAATCCCCCACCCTAAAAGAGGTGTAAATTAAAAATAAGTGTTATTGGACTCGCTAACCAGCACGTGACACCCTTGCCTTAGAACATCGCAAAAGGCATCAGGCATATAACTCTAAACCAAAGACAAAGGGGGTGGGGTTCGTGTAGCACTCTAATTAGGCAAATCCCACATCGGTCATACATAGTAGAGATGGATTTATAAGAAATGTATTGCCTCTGATATTAGCATCGCGTTTTGGGCATATTGGATGTGGATGAGAGGAGAACTCTATAGTTAATCGTGTTCAAGTGGTAGTATTCTAGTGATAGGTGACCTTCTTGGGAAGTTTTCATCCGCTCAACCAAAAGCAAATCCGTGAGCTTCTAATGAGCAAAGTGGACAATATTGGTGGTTTGAAGAGTCGGATATTACAAATGGTATCAGAGCCATCCTATGTCGTTCGGGATGATGGGGCAAACCTTATCAAGGATAGTGAGTCCACGATAGTATTTAGATGGACACCTTAGGCAAATCTCACATTCATGGATGGGATGCTGGGGCAAATCTCAAATCCATGGATGGGATGCTGGGGCAAACCTCATCGAGGACGATAAGTCCAAAAGGGGGATGAATGCAACACCATATGCAAATCCCACATCGGTCGTGGATAAAAGAGATTCCTGGTTCATAAATAATGTCCTGGCTATAATGTCACCAATGCGTTTTGGGCGTATTAGCTGTGAATGAAAGGAGAACTCCACAGTTAATCATGTTAAGGTGGCAACAATCAAAGGATGAGTGACCTCCCTAGAAAGTTTTCATCCGATCAACCAAAAGCAAATCCGTGAGCTTCTTGTGGGCAGATGGACAATATTTGTGTTATAAAAGGCCGGATGTTACAGATCGAACTACTATTGACCCGGCAATCCGTGATTATCGTTGTGGGCTTGCCATCCAAAGTGTTAATAGATGAGAATCGCTCAACCCAGTTTGTCCTAGCAACCACCTTTAAAAACCAGGGTTGTACTAGCAATTTTCTATCAATTTACTACAAAGTTATAAAAAGAATTACAAACCCACACAATAGTTAAATATAGAAGTAGTAAATCATTTGCATTAAGAAACAATAATTATGTGAAATATTAATTTTTTTTCAATCATAAGTTAATGGTTAGTAGTTAAATGTGAAATATTAACTACATTTTTTAAGAAATAAACCCTTACAGTTGCATATTAATAACATTTTAATAAGAAATTTAAAAGCACTAATTCGTCTGAAAACCATAAACTTAGAAGCACTAAAATCAACCAACATCAACGTTTCTCGGGGTCTATTGTGTAAAATAAGAAAGTCGTGAACGCATATAATAGAGTATTGTTATTTGCAACAATATGATACGTAAGGTGAATATATTAAAGGAAAGAAATAAAGGTACAATTTGTACAAATTGGTAGATTAGATCCACTCAAAAAGCGTTTTTAACATCTGCGTTCAACGAATAAAGTCTATATGCATAAAATGTGTTTACACTTTTCTACACTTTAATTACTCGTCACGAGTTGAACTACTACTTCCCTTATGATTCAAAGACATTTCACGACGTTGTAACCGAGTACGTGGCAAAATGCAAATGCCATATTGATTCATTTTTATTTTTACGTTACGAAGAGAGACGTGATTTAACTTTTTTTTGTTATTATAAGAAGAAAGAAGTAGTTGTAGATGGAGCAACTCCGGCCAAGAATCAATGTTTCCTAACACATGGGGTCCATAAACGAATAAACAAAATGCACATATGAGATCCAATGATAGTGAAATGCTGCGCGTGTATGCATCACGATGTGACACGCCAATAACATAATATTCTTCATTCAAACTTATATTAATTTGTAATTTGACCATATGTAATAGGAGAGTGAGCTCCTCGTGATGTCAACTCACGCTCATAGGGGTCGTCCTGATTCTAGGGTTTTCTTATTTTTTTCAAAAAACAAAAGACAGTGTTCTTGGATTTCTCCGGGTCAAATTCTACAGGCATCCATCCTTTTCCATTGTAGATTCTTCCGATCCAGTGAATGTTCATCGAGCATCCACACATCATCGATCACCACTCTCCACATGGTTTCCTCGTTTTTTTCCTCAATATCCCCATCGGGAGAACTCCGTCTCCCCTGAGAACACTGTGTCAAGGCCCATGAATGTGATGTGAGAAGGGTTTTTGTAGGCTGGTCTTATATGTGAAAGGGAAGAAAACAAATATTGAATCAATCAATCACATTGCCATCTCATCATTTCTTTTCTTAATTGTTTTATTATAAGATTTATTATATATTTTTCTCATATAATTTTTACTTGTTATTTAAAAAAAGAACTAGAGTTAAGTATTTCCAATAATTTTGATGCAAATTTCATTGACAACAAAGTTGTTTAAAAAAATAGTTTTAGTTTTGTAAGTAGTTTTAACATGCGATTGGATTGGGAATTATCTTATTGATGGTATTTATTCTTAATATGACGCCTTTGCAAATCATCTAGTACAATGAGGAAATGAAAACGATGCACATACAAAAGAGATTAAGAATCAGCAAAACAAAGGATATCAAACAAACATTCGGTGTCCTCTTTAGAGGTTGAGATGTTGTGCACATCTGGCATGACTTTCGACAAAAAAGTTAGAACGCAATATATGCTTGTGGATTCTATAAAATATTACTTTAGAGAACAAAGGCTATTAATGTGGTTAAACTATGAAGATGACAACCACCTGATTTAATTTTGTTGAGATCGGAGAGGAAAAGAAACAAGCAAACGTATTGTAAGGTAATCCGCAACCGAGAAACACATAATAACTTGATGTGGTAGAGACATTTGAAGGCTTGATTAGCAACTACTTTTTTGGTATTTTCAATTTGAAGTGCTAATTTTTAGTATGTACTATTTAAAAATTAATATATGTTAACAGTTTAAAATAACTAATGAGATCAATTAAAAAATTAATTTAAGTGAATGCTTGACTCTCATTTATGTATAGCATATGTTTAGCGAGTGTAACGAAGAAAATTTTTCCTGACTAAGCAAGGCACTTTTTTTCTTAATACAGTCTATGTATTACATATACCTTGGGTTACAGCGGTCTCGATAAACTAAAACATCGTAAAGCTATATTATTGTTTTATTGGTTTGAATTTTCTTTTTCTTTAACTAAATTTTATAGATTTGTTTAAATTTAAGAGCATTTGCCATCAACACATTTTTATAAATTAAGCTAATATCTATTTTAATTATTAATAAAATTTTGTTAGCTATATGGTTAAGGGTCTTGAGCATCCCAATGCTACCTACAAACGTCATCTTAGTTGTGAGATTTCCATTCATCCTTTCAAAACATTCATTTTTACCATAATACTGTATTTGTTTTTTGAACATCCATACATTTTCACATCATAACATACTTTTACATCTATTTTCTACAAAACAAATTAATTTTAATGATAATATACTTCTTATATTTCATACCAATTCAAATAATATAACATAACTAAAAACATGATAAAAAAGTTAAAATAAAAATTGCATATACTAAAAATTAAAATTACATAAACTAATAATTTAAATTACGTGAACAAGAAATTAAAATTACATGAATTAGATATTGAAATTATATAAACCAACTACTATTTAATAGACCATAAATGCTTCAAATTGGCTAGAAGCACATTAAGGGGCCGTTTGGTTTGCAAATATTTTGCAAAAGAATTGAAATAGAGATTGGAATCTTGTTAAAATTGATAACGTGTTTGGTTGGTTGATTTTGAGTGAAATTGAAATGTTAATTTTGAACATTTCATTGGATTATTAAACATTTTATTGGTAAGTGGAAGGAATGTGAATTTCAATTAATAAGAGAAAATTTTTTAATTCCAATTCTATCCATTGACCAACCAAACATGATTTTGAATGGAAAATTTTCCAATTCCAATTCCAATTCTAATTCTTGAGAATTCTGTGAACCAAACGGAAGCTAAGAGTTTTAATTGTTATGCTAGCTTTTGAGCCTTGCAAAGTGCTGCCACGAAATCCGCTATTGGTCCATGGCTTAGTGGTCCTAATTCATCACCCTCATCATCCAACCAATCTATTATAATATTTTTTATTTATTTTTTACAATCATATTATGTAATATAATGTTTAAATACCTTATATTGCTTATTATTTTTATGTTTGAAGTTCTTGATGTCCTTGCATAATGTGCCATTGCGCTTGTAGGATGCCAAATGCCATTTTGACATCCTTTCTTGCTAGTTATTGGCGAGTTTTGAATTTAAGCGTCCTTTTATTTCGTGAATGCCTGAAGATTTTTACAAAATATGGTTCATTCAATTTATAGTACTTCTACAAGAATGTCTTGTGTGCCATTCACTAATAAGTTGCATTAAGGGTGTTACCATCTAACACTTCGTTTAATATAAGATATTGCTTAATGAGATTGATGTTGGTGTTCAATGCGCTACTCCAAAATACGCATGCCACTAGTCCTATTACGTAATAGCCTTAAGCATAATGGCGGAGTGTCCAAGATCACCTCATGTGTATTGACCTTTTCATTCAATTAGGCTGTTTTTCTAGACCCAATGCATATAATTAATGTTCCTATCATTCTAGAGAACCCATGTTTGGTTGAATGTTTCTCATATAACATTTGGATGTTACTTTTTTATTTTGGCTTTCTTAAATATACTTTTGAATAGATTCCATAACATCCCTAGAAAACTTTGTAAACATTCGAGGGTAATATATTCATCAATTTATCGTATTGGTTGGCAGAATATTAGTGAGCAGAATATTTGTGAGCAGATGTGCCATATGCCAACATGCATAACACATGTGCAAATTAGGAGAAAGGATAAAGCATTCTACCTACAACATCTTTTCTTTGTGTAAACTAAAGAGCATAACTTCACAAACTTTTGAAGATCTATAAAAAAGTGAGTTACTCATCTGGAACCGTCACATAAAATAGTTGACATGCTATACCGTATCACGAGCAAAGTAGTGTGGTGAAGATTGAGACAAATGCATGTATATATATCGACTAACTAGTTAGAAAACTAGCAGTTACCCAATTTTTTAAAATTAAATAGAAGTATTCAGTTAAAATTAAATTAATTAAATAAAATTTTTTATAATAATATAGTTTCTTATTAGTTTTAGAACTATATACTTGAAAATATACTATGAAAAACCGAAAGATATTATCAAATTGCTTTCACACCCCAAATTAATAATGCATATTAATTAATTAGTTAAATGAATAATATAATAGTACTCCTATAATTAATAATAAAACCTCCTTGTGCATATGACAATGATATAATATCTTGTAGCTCCCTCATGCTCTGTATAAATATTCATCAATCACACAATAACACCACCTTCATCATCTCCTCCGGCCACCTTGTACCACCACCACCACCACCACCTCCGGCCACCATGACCACCGTCGAAATAAACCATAATCATCATCATCATCTCTCAATCTCCAGAAATAACTCCACAAAAATAACCCCATCAAATTACATCATCACCACTTCATTCATGATCGATCATAGCACAACCTCCGATGATAACAAACCCCTCGTCGGAAAAGCCTCTCCGATCTCCCTCCGGCGGTTCTCCGCCACCCGCTCCGGCGTCTCCAAACTTTTCCGGTCATTTCTCACCGTCATATCCATCCCCACCACCTTCCAGTGGCTGAGTATCCCGTCGCCGCTGTCGCGATCGCCGTCGGTCGGCCGGAAAGTCACCGGAACACTGTTCGGTAACCGGAGGGGACACGTGAGGTTCGCCGTGCAGTGTAACACACGGTCCGTGCCAATATTAATAATCGAGATGGCGGTGTCCACCGCGGCGCTGGTGAAGGAGATGTCGTCGGGGCTGGTGCGGATCGCGCTCGAGTGCGAGAAGCGGGCGGGTTCGGGTGGTGGGAAGCTGTTTAACGAGCCCGTGTGGACGATGTATTGTAACGGGAGGAAGTGCGGGTACGCGGTGTCGAAGGCGTGTTCGGAGGCCGAGTGGCGGGTGTTGAGGATGGTGGAGAGTGTGTCAGTCGGAGCCGGGGTGATTCCGGTGGTGGAGGATGGCGGTAGTAGTGGTAGTGGTAGTGGTAGTGATGGTAGGGGGTCAGAGGGTGAGTTGGTGTATATGAGGGCGAGGTTTGAGCGAGTCGTGGGGAGTCGTGACTCGGAAGCGTATTATATGATGAACCCGGATCGAAACGGGGGGCCGGAACTCAGTATATTTTTGCTTAGGATATAAGTTTTAAGAAAGTTTAAACAGGGTGAATGTTTGATAAATTATAAAGTTTGTTGTCAAATTTATGATTTTTTTTCGGAATGATTGTATTATGAATTTGATGACGATTGTAGATTGATGTGTTTATATGTTTGGGATTAAAAGCCTTGGTAGAATTCTGGATTATATGATGTACGTGATGCGTGTATATAACATGTAATTTAATTTGAAAATTAGAATTTGTAAGAGAGAGTATTTTGTTATAAAATAAACTTAATAGCAAATTAATGAGAAAAAGATATAGGATGAAAAAAATATTATATATCTAATATAATGTAAAATAACGGGGTATATTGAGGAGGAAACGTAATTAACACACGAATTCAACATCCATTTGAAAATATGACATTAGATGATAAATGATAAGAAAATCATAATGTTATAAGAAAACTAAAAAAAATCAATGAAAACGGTTACATAATTTATAATTTTTTTATCACTACCATTTATATATATGTGTGAGCATATATACATAAGGGTATGGATCAAATGAAAACAGTAGCATGGTTTTACGTATACGTAACACATAGGTTACGTATATGTAACCATTTTTCATTCAACATAGTGTTACGTATAAGTAAAACTATTTATTCTCGTATGTATGATCAGCATATATGTACCAAATACTTAAATAACATTCTAACAATTAAAATAACAAAAAATTTATGAATTATGTTATTGGTTTACGTGGTTTTCTTTGGTTTTCACATAACTATTGGTTTTCCTAGAAACACTCATCTATGACAGTATTTAAGTCAAATATATCGGTTATATAGTTTAATCATACGATAGCCATAATAATATATGATTATTACATTTTTTTTATCAAGTTAATGCAATTGCAGATGGTGTTTCATTAAAAACTTTGCCAAAAAAACACTCGGACAAACCCGTAAGTAAGAGAAAAGAATGCAACACGTATTGTTTCTCCTTGATACTTCTAGATCAGTAATGTTTCTTTAAAAAAATATACATATATAATGAGACAAAACTTATTGAAAGGAAAGAAAAGTATAACTTGTACAATGTTCCCCCTTATTTTAATATGCAGAAGTTAAGTGATGGTGCCGATCTTCTATGAAGTTATACAAAACTTTTGTAGTTAATGATTTATCTCTATTGATTGATGTGACAAATCCTTAAGTTGACCGATGGCGTATGATCTTCGTGTAAAACTTCTACGGCCTTCTATTGTAAACAAATATCACAACATTCAGAATTGTGTTGGGTTACATTACTTGCATCTTAGACTAATTAAACTTGTTTAAATGAATTAGTAAAATATAACCTCATACTTTTGTACTTTAAAGGTATCAAAAACATTTAAGTTATCATATTTAATTGTTTCCTCGTCGATCACAATATAAATAATATATCTGATCACGTATGAATAGCAAAAAACAATAATTCGTCAATTGTAATGAACTATGATACTTCTAAACTAATAAGTTATGATGATTAAACAACCTTTAACATACATAAAATTACAAGCTCTGTTCAATTTAAATATATCAATATTTTCTTGATTTAGTTTCATCGATAGATAAAATTAATATTATACAAATGGCATGCTTATTAAGACATAATTTTCTAAAAACATCTTTTATTTCAAATTATTTTTACATTAATTTGAACTCATTTCAATTTTTTCATGAAATACAATGAAATTATGAACATATAATATAATACATATAAACCTCATATTTTTTTTTTAAATAAAAACACATGGACAAGCAACATTGTATTTTTTTTCTCTTTTCCGAGATAATTTTATATCACACTTAGCTCAATTACTTTAGTCTATGCCTACCTTGTTGATGCTATAAGATACTTTTATTTGAGGTTTTGATATTGATGATTTTGACATTCATATTCTTCAACAACGCCTTTTTCTTTTGACAAATTATTTGTGTGCATATAATTATTAATAATTTTGACACATAAACTTTATCATTTAGCATATCGATTTCTATTACATATGTAAATAACTTTTTAACAAGTGTATCAACTTAAAAATCCATATTGTACCATTTCATTTTTAATGAGATATAAACACAGGGAAGAATTTCTATTATGTATGTTTATTGGTGTACAACAGTGATGTCCACCATGCCTAACTTGTTTTATATTACATGGTCCAATCATGTTCTTTTCCTCGGACCTTACAACTTCTTGAGCACTTTAATCTAAATATGACTGCCTATTTGGGCCGAGGAAAGTCATTCTTTGTCACCTTTTAATGTGTGGTTAATATCTTTGAAAGATTGAGGGTATTTCTCAATCATACTTCATGATGAAAAAGCATTCATTTGTTTTCGTTTTATGTTGAACAAACTATGCCATTATATATAACAACTCCTTTTATTGTTTCATAATAGAGCCCATACTACTTCCGTCATAGACATAGAGTGTCCACACGACACCTTTTTCGCTCCTTTTTGATAGGCCTAAATGCCACTCGTACCCGGACATATCTAATTAGTCAAGGTACTAATTGCAAGTGGTTATCTAAAGTGTTGGAATATGCTCTACTTATGGTACCTAACCAGCTTTCTTTTCTATAAGAATACATTGACCGATGGAGCAAAACCTTCGAAGTAAACAAAAGTACTACAAAATTTCTATATGTGATCGATCAGATGCTACAAATCAGTTTTGATCACTCGGACAAATCCAAAACAACTTCCAGCTCGACGCCCCCAAGGGCGTTGCCCTTTGGACCCGAGATTGTAATCCCTTGAATCCTTTTGTAATGGGCGCTGCCCGTAAACACCTTCCATCTAGATGCCTTTGCCTCCTTCAACTACCGAGACTTCTTTGTACAAGAAATTATTTTATTTTTTAAATAAAATGTTTGTTTAGTTTCTTATTTGCTCATATATCAATTTTTATTTTAATTTTTTATTTGCTCTTAAGCAAATGCATATGTACCTTGATGACACTAAAATCAGCTACAAATTTGATGGATTAAAGGCGCATTTGGTTCGTGAATTTATCGAAGAAATTTGAATTTATCAAATGAATTAGAATTTGAACTTAAATTTGTTAAAATTGTTTGAAACTTAAAAGGAATTAGATTTTATAAAAAGAATTAGCATTTAAAATGCATAGGCTAACAAAGAAATCATAAAAGATATGAAATCTATCAACATCACTACCACGTGTTGGTTTACCATCACACCGCTATAACCATCACCACCACCTAAATCACGCGCCACCACCACCACCACCACCATCTACCATTTGTCACCAATTAATAATGGGATACGATGAGAGTGGCAACATCAATGACGATGAAAACAGTGGCAATCGATGGTTGCAACAATGGTGGAGGAAGTGTCAGGGAAATGTTAGGTGGCGTCGACAACAATGATGGTGACACCAAGGGTAGTAGTTGCTGGTGGTGGTTGATGTGGCTACGCAGCAGCGACGATGCCAATAAGAAGGATACAATGTTAGTAGCGATTGTGATAATGACAGCAATGGTGGTAAGAGTGGTTGGTAGGGTTGGCCATGCAACTATAGATGTTCATTAGTTTGGTTTCCGATTTATTCAGTTTGAAAGTTTTTTAATCAATAAAATCGGAACTAACCTAACTAAGGAAGTTAAAAACCGAACAAAAAACCAAATTAAAATTTGGTTTGGTGTTTGACAGATTAAATCAAATAAATTTTATTGTTCCATTTTTACCTTTAAAAAATGTGTTTTTTTATTTTAATCTTGGCAAATTGAAATTTAATAATCCAAACTATTACTCATTAGCCGATAATAGTTAATGCTATTATTTTGGTCTGTAAGATTCTCTTTTTTTATTTTTATTACCAACAGCAATCCTAAAAACATAATTATCAAGGTGAATATATGATAATTATATTACTGGGATGGCCATTGGTACTAAAAGTGAATGTTAGAATTATCACATGTTAAATTAAAAGTATTGATTATTATCAGACAATAGTACTAGTTTGGATTATTTAAATCTTATTTGTCAAATAATTTTTCATGCCTTTATTTGTTATTGGATTGAGTTTTGCCATATAACATTAGGGTAAAATTGTAATTGGATGGGCTGAAAGTCACAAAAATTATTGCTATTTGATATCAATATACAGGTTTGTTCGACTTATTTGGTTCAAACCAAATTCGAATTTGTTAAACTGAAAACCAAAAACCGATTAGGATTCGATAGAATACGAACAAAAAACGGAATATGTAATTCAGTTTGGTTTTAAATAGTTTTAGTTTAGTTTGGTTTTTGGTTTAATCGTTTGAAACCTAATAATGAAAACTCCTAGTGTGATGGTGATGAAGATAACCATGGTGGCAAGGGTGATGGCGGTGATGGTGGCGGCAATGACGATGGTTATAACAATTGGGAGGGTTGAAGTGGCAATGTGACAACAAAGATAGTAGTGACGGGAGCAAAAGCAGTGACAAGGACAATAACGGTGGGTTAGGGGTGGCTGTTGTCGGTGGGAGGGTTGTTGTGCCAGTGCCTTTGGAAGTAGAGGCGGTGGAAACGAAGATGATGAGTGATCGAATATTCAAATTCCGTATTGAATTCCTTTACACCTTAAAATAAATGTTAGAAATCTTTTACACGAAGAAATTTAAGAAAATTAATTGTAGTTTTAATTCATTATCAACCAGACGCAATAAAAAAACAAAAGTCATATACTATTTCCAACAAATTATACGAAACAAATTACGTATTATGAAAGTAGATTCATGATCTAATTCTATTGAATCCGTTAAGTTCTATGAACGAAGCTTGTCCTTAGTTATACGTTAATGAAAGTATGGTAGGATGTAAACGTAATTAACAGTTAATTAAAATATATATATAGTTCTACGTCATTTTGTACGTGTAATGTCATTGTTTTTATATTCGTGAAAATGAATAAGCCTTCACGATCAAAGACGTGTAGTAAACAGGAGGGGGGTGGTTAAGAGGATGAAAAAACAAGATTAAATTTTCAAAAGAGAACTATAAAGCATTTAAAGTCAAATTAGTACCCATAATATATACATATTCCCGACTCGAGACAACAAATGGCCACGTATGAAGTAGATTTGGCTTTATATTGACCAAACAAATATTGGCATATAGTTTGGAACAAGACAATATACCTTGGTTGTTTGTATCACATGGGAAAGACCATTTTTGTTTTTTCGTCAAACAGATCACATCTTAACTACATTTTAATTTATAACATATAACTTTTTTAAGTTTTTAAATTAAGGAATAATATCCAGAGGATATGCATCTTTACTTTATAAACCTTGTGTCTAGGCTTATCATGTTAATTTGGTTTCATAAAACGACATACCAAATTAACCGGTTGGGTTAATTTGGTTGGCTTATGACTTTTATGCCTTAAACATAGACATGATCTTCAGTATTTAGCTTCTTACCATTCAGTAAATCACGAAAGAAGAGTCCAGTCTTTCCGCAACAGTAACATAAATCCGTTCACAAACTACACTTCCCACATGCTTCTTCTCATACATTTTGCATAAGTCAAATTCTCACTTTGACTCTTTCTTTCTTGGGTCCTGAATGATTATTTTCAGATTTCTTAGATGAGTTGGACTCACTTCAAAGCACTTGTCTTAACATGAATTGTTACTTTTGGCGGACAATCACTAAATGTAATACTTCATCCTTCTTTCCTTCGTGCGACAAGATGGGGAACCAATCTTGCAATTTCAATATACCTTGAGGTGACTGGTGACGTGCCAGTTTGTTAGCTTTAAATCCAAGGAGTTTGGTGTTAATTCTGTCGATTTCGTTCCGCAGAAATACCATACATGTTAAAAGTATTAAAAAAATCTCGATTTTATAGTGTATTCTTTTAAAAAAAATGATGACATATAAACGCTCGAGCTGTGGTGTATATTTGAAAACAAAATTTACTTCAACAACCAATTTCTAATAAGTAATTAATTGATTATTCATGGTGTATATTTGACAACAAGATATCAAAATTTTCATGGTGGCATCTTCAGTTTATAATATCCAATGCACACCCTGTAATACACGGATTAAATAAATATGCTGTTAAATTATTGATAATATAAAAAGTTATAGTTAAGTTCATTTTTGCTCCCTAAGGTTTTACAAAAATAACCATTTTCCTCCAAAAGATTGAAAACATCAATTTACCTCCAAATGTTTCATAATTTGTTTCAATTTTAGTCCAAAAGTTTCATCATTGTTTCAACTTGAATCCAAAATAATAAAACTTTTGGACTAAAAGTGAAATAACTTATGAAACTTTTGGAGGTAAATTGATGTTTTTAATCTTTTGGATGAAAATGGTTATTTTTGTCAAACCTTAGGGAGTAAAATTGAAATTAACTCAAAAAGTTATGTCTTAAATTTTGTGTATTATACGGATTAAATAAACTCATATATTACACATTTGAAAATTTGAAGTTAACATATTTAGCATTTTAATTATGGATATTTATTAATTAATGAATAGGTATTATAGCATTCATAATTAAGAGGAGAGAGAAGCGGAAAAACCAATTATTAGATGGTCTAAAATAGTGACAAGTGTCCGGATTTATTTTTATTTATTAGTATAGAGATTATACACATACACTTTTCACGTTTTCAACTATAATGAGTAAAGTTACCCGCGCTTGGCCGTGGAACGTGCAATGATAGTTACGTGAATGAGGGTATGTTTGTGAAATTCATGACCAACGTCAGACATTAATGCGTTAAAGTAAATAAAAGAAACATCATAATAGTTTAAACAAAATGATTTAAACGTAAGACCCACCCGTCACCCCAGAGTCATACAATGACATTAGCAAGGTTTATAGTACATTGCAATACATATGTAAACCTCGCTACGTTATGACCTATTTATCTAACTACAGTAGCCCAAAAGTAAAAGTAAACTAAACAGATAAAAAAGGCGATTACAACAGAAAATAACTTAAAGATAAAAAGAAAAAAAAGCAAAAAAAATGAAAACAAAAAGTTGTAGGAAATGACAGGCATGCCTTTCGAACCCAGGTGGTTTGTGTGTGAAGAAGAGCGCGCAAGGTGCCGTAAACAACCAGACCAAAGCCTCATTTTGTTATGGAAGCCTAAAACTAACTCATATAATATGTAATGAAATCATAAAAAAAAAAAAAAAAAAAAAAAAAGAGAGTCTGGACCCATCAAACTTTGCCACATGGCATGTCGGTGGGGTACCCCACCAACACTTTTAAATAAGTTTATATACAATATTTAGATGTTATTTCAGATGTATGAATCGGCCTATGTAAAAGTGCACATAGTTCATCACTTCATCTTAAACTTTTAACATATTAACATAAAGTAAAAGAAAATAAAACTCTGAGAAAGTGCAATATGATCATCTAATATATGGTTTAACAGAAATATAATGTACATCAGGTTAAAAAAACCTAGCGTGTTACAAACCCTTACAAAAATGATATCAATTATAATTAATAAAGATTAAGTGTCATACCTATAAGTTGGTATACGTGAAGGACATTTTCGGTGATTTATAACTAAATGCATGGCAAACTCATATATATTAATATTTTGTCGATTAAACTTACTAATCAGGACAATTTCTATTCTTGTTTTTGAACCTTGATGGCAAACACCAAGAACAAGAAAACGCGATTTATAGATGAAAATGAGAAGATCACACAATGAGGAAGAAGACCTTGTCATATATTTCATTGAACTTACTTAAGGCAATGCTTTTGTTAAAATGTCAACTTTTTGCATATCCCCACTTATATGCCCAACATGAATTTGGTTTCTTTCAATGCATTTACATATGATATAAAAACAAGTACTTATATGGTCACTTCTCACATAAAAAACAAGATTTTTTATTAAGGCTATGACAAAATTATTATCAACCATTATCTCTTCTTTTTTTTCCCAGTTATCTCTTTAGGCAATCCTTGCAGCCAAATGGCCAGCTTGACAAGCCGTTGAAGGCACGACCATGAACTCTACCTCACATGATGACAAAACAACCGTTGGCTTCTTCTATGAAACCCATGACATCGGTGACTCATTGTATTAAAACACATTCTCTATAGTACTCTTACCTCACCATGAGTCACCTTATGACTATTGTCATTAAAAACCAAACAATGCTCCAACTTCTTTCCTTTTGAACTTGATACCATAATGCATGGTATCTTTCACATATTTAATCACTTGCTTTGTCGTCTTTAACTGAGCTCGCTTTGAAGACTACATAAACCTACTAACATACCCCACTAAAAAACTCAAATCTTGTCTTTTTTGAGTCAAATATCTCAATGATCATATCAATTTTTTTTAATAATTTGCATTTACTTCTTCACCTTCTTCAGTCTTCATTAGCTTAAAACCAGGTTCCATTAGATATGTTGTTTCATTACAACCCTCCAATCCTGCCATTTTAACAATCTTTTGAGCATAAGCAACTTGTTTAATCATAGTTCTCTCATTATTCTAGAACACCTCAACACCCAGATAATAACGTAGTATCCCCAAATCTACAATTCAAAATTTGATTTCATTTGTATGAACCCGTCCACTTTGGTCTGATTACTTCTTGTTACAAGTAGATCATCTACATAGACTCCAGTAATCAACAAAAAAAAAAAAATAACTATTAAACTTTATATACTCTACATGCTCATGCTAATATCCCTTGAAATCCAATTCTTTTAACACTTCATTGAGGAGAAGATTTCATGCTTTTGGAGATTGTCGAAGGCCATATAGCGCCTTAGATATTTTATATACTTTTTTTGTTTTGCACCTTTCTTTACATATCCATAAGGTTATTTGAAAACGACTTTAGACCTATTGATTTACATTTTCACATGCAAATTAGTGCGTACCCATGTTCTGTTGTGTTTGATATGATGGCTTGAATTTCTTCATACATTGCTTGTTTATAAACAAGCCGAACCCAAGCTTACAATTTGAGCTCGTCAATATAAAGGGGTCAAGCCCGCCTGGGTCGTTTATTAAACGAGCCAAGCCCGAGTCCACCCTAGCTAGACTTGCCCAAATAAAATTAGTCAAAAATTCTTTTTTTCTTTTTTGCGTCTTTTAAGTTATAACTAACTTCAAGTTATTCACAAAAGTACCTTCTAATTTCACATATTAATTTCCCTTGATAAAGGGTCAAGATTACTGAGTACACTTTGTATTTGATGGAGTTAATTATGTATGTGTATAAATCCAAAATTCGTATAAATAAAAGTAGTATAAGATTAGAACTAAGGTAGTTTGTATTAGGGGTGGGGTCGGCTATAATAACAAAGTTGTCGGTAATCAAAGAGGTAAAACTTCTTTTGATGTGATTTAGTCTGACGTAGTTTAGGTGAAGTATAATAGTTTATATAACATTTAGCCGCTAAATAAGTTTCTCTAATGACAATTAACAACTAGTAGTAACACGTTTCTCAATAGCTATAATGCATAAATTATTAAATAAATATATATTCACACTTTCTCTGATTTTAATAAATTGAACATTTTTAGACTCTTTATATTTAGAAACTAGTGGGTGAACTCTTGCTTTATGGCGGTGATATTGAAATTTGTAAGATTTATTTTCGATGATTTTTACATTAATATTCACCCAACGGTTATTGACAACTTGAATATGAAAAATAAAATCACATCAAAACATTAAGGGGCTGTTTGATATATCTTACCCGATCAGAAGGTGGTGACCGGGTAAGAGAGTGCTTCAAAACTGACCGGGTAAGTGAAAAAATATGCATGGGTCAGTGATGTCGGATCGGGTCAGACGCGAAAGAGTGCAAATCAAACACGCTGACCGGCCAAAATGTCTGACAGTGTCAGTGGGTCAGACATTTTGACCGGGTCAAAAGTAAATCAAACAACCCCTAATAAAAATGAGAGTGTCGTAAACTTGGAATTTATAAACATCATATTATAAACTTGGCTGCCTTTCTACTTTTGAATACGTGGCACAAACCAACTCCTAAGGATGTATGTAAAGAATCCATTTTTCAACTTACAAAAAGATTTTTGATGATGAGATGGAACATTGAAAATTTTCAAACAGTTCTTTATCGTATCAGATCTTGTTATATAAGATTATAAACTTATTTAGTTTGAAGATATTTAGAAGAAAGTGCAATACAAAATCATATTAAATAAGATTAAACTTATTTAATTAGAAGATATTTAGAAAAAGCGCAATCCAATTATTGAGGAAACAGGGTGTGCATTGGATATTATAAACTGAAGATGCCACCATGAAAATTTTGATATCTTGTTGTCAAATATACACCATGAATAATCAATTAATTACTTATTAGAAATTGGTTGTTGAAGTAAATTTTGTTTTCAAATATACACCGCAGCTCGAGCTTTTATACGTCATTATTTTTTAAAAGAATACACTATAAAGTCGAGATTTTTTTAATCCTTTTAACATGTATGGTATTCCAATAGAACGAGATCGACAGAATTGACATTAGACTCCTTGGATTTAAAGCTAACAAACTGGCACATCGTTAGTAACCTCAAGGTATATTGAAATTGCAAGATTGGTTCCCCATCTTGTCGCACGAAGGAAAGAAGGATGAAGTATTACATTTAGTGATTGCCCGTCAAAAGTAAGAATTCATGTTAAGACAAGTGCTTCGAAGTGAGTCCAACTCATCTAAGAAATCTGAAAAAAATCATTCAGGACCCAAGGAAGAAAGAGTCAAAGTGAGAATGGGACTTATGCAAAATGTATGAGAAGAAGCATGTGGGAAGTGTAGTTTGTGAACGGATTTATGTTACTGTTGCGGAAAGACTGGACTCTTCCCTCGTGATTTACCGAATGGTAAGAAGCTAAATACTGAAGATCATGTCTATGTTTAAGGCATAAAAGTCACAAGCCAAGGGAAGCTTATCTCGCATATGTTTAAGATGATAATGCTGAATATAAGTAGTGCCCACAGCCCCACATATAAGTAGACACAGGGAAAGAAATTGTAGGCCCAACAAGAATATAATTTTGATTATGGACTAGGCCTAATGGGCATGGCCCATTCATAAACTATTGGTCTTGGCCTGATAATCAAATACCTATCAAATATAAAACCTTAATCTAGAACGAATCATGATACAATGCTGAACAAATAAACTTTCACATAAAGTTCTCTAAGTCGAATTTAGACAAGTCTTTCTCATGAGCAAATGCATTTGTTCATGAGTGGATGTGGATTGTTCATGTGATGATTCCAGTATTAATCATACTTTCGGTTATTTCAGATATACTCATGAATCTACATATTATGCGTGCGTAGATACATATATTCAAACTTGAATTGATTTTGAATAGATTTTGGTAGGCATCATCCTTTATAGACCCAACATAACTACTTATAACAAAGACTATAAAAATAAAAACTACACACACGTAGACTTAACAATGAGAAAAATGGAATCTAACTATCTATTACAACCTTAAAATTTTGAACCAACACATGACACACTAATATAATATTTTTATTATTAACTTATTTAATAGAAAAATCAATTAATATTTTGAACAATATGAATTTAAAATAACTAACACATGAGCATAGAATTTTTTTTTTTAAACGGCTAACGAATACATTTAAAGCCTGGTCACCCGGGTAAGCACATTGGCGAAAGGCCACCCACGCCTGCAAACACAGACAGCGCTGGTTACCCGACCCGCCCACCATTCCAGGGGAAATCCACCACCTAAAGGCATGCTGTGGTAAAACCTCTGTTCCACTTGGAGCCTGTTGTATCAAGTGAGACTCAAACCAATAAACTTTACTTTGAAAAGCCATGGGGTGTCTCCTCGCAAAACAATTGATTTAGAGCTCAATAAAATTTTGAAAAACTTTATAATAATTTGTTTATGTGCCTTTCAAAGAATCACCAAGTTTGAATAAGGTAAAGAAATTTTTATAAGTATTGAGTTCGGCCCTTGATTTGAGTCCCGTGACTTTCGGGCCACCCTATAGAATGGTTCAAGCTCCGCCACTACCACACATACACACTTTATCTTTCTAAGTTTTGATCACCTACATGTGTTTATTTGATTCGCAATTATCACTCTAAATCAATCCCCATAGTCGATTACCACAAGATAAACCGAATGCTCTCGTTTACACAATGAATTCTACGATAAGCTTTTGAATATGGAACTAGTGATTCTGAATTAAGCGCACATCACGCTCCATACGAACTCTGTAACTGATTTATGTATTTAGTGAGTATACAAGATTTTTGGGAATGAATTCTATGACTAATTTCTTATATGGAACTAGTATGATGGACATATATTTCAGTGAGAGAAAAAAATAGTATATTCACTAGTAAAAAACTTATAAAGGATTGGAACATATTACTGGTAAGTGCACTCTAACTCCAAATTGTTACAAAAAATAATATATTTATAGAGAGTACACTCTAGCTACCTTCTAAGTGTGAGCACACTCTAACTCCTGATAGTTTAGTGAGTAGTATAATATTCATTCATATGTACATAGTGTATTGTAAGAGAATAAATATAGTATAGTGAATTAGTGATCAACTATATACACCTTATAAACAAAGGACTCCTTCCAGCTCTTCTCTATTTTTTTTAGTTTCTTTGATTTAAAGAAGAATAGGTTATAATGGCAGCAGGCACAAGAATTGTAATGCATATATAATTAAAAAAAAGTTACATATACACAGTAATATTTATTTTCTAAATTGTAGGTTGAAATGCAAGGAAGATGCCCTTTCTACTTTGAAAGATAGTATGATGACAAGATGGGAAATTGAAAATTATCAAACAATTCATTATTGTTATCAGATCTTAGAATCTAATGACTATGTTATATAAGATTTTGATTTATGAACCTCCTTTGTCAGAAGATATTTATATAAAGTGCAATACAATATTATATTAAATAAGATTGAACTTATTTAACTAGAAGATATATAAAAGAAGTGCAATACAATTATTGAAGTAAACAGGGTGTACATTGGATATTTTAAGTTGAAGGTAGTGAAATTTTTTGGAACTATAGATTCATCTAATGCTACCCTTAAATGTATATTATAGGACTTTGAATAGTTGAATCTACTGATACGACTATGTATAATATTCCTAATTTTTTTATAAAGTTACTGCTAACTAGCTAGTAATTTAATCTGTGTGTTGCAATGAATCAGTTATAAAAAAAAAAAAAAAAAAAAAAAAAACTATATCGAATATTAGTTAAAATAAACATATCGCAACAATATATAAAATATTTCAAAAATAATAATAATATGCTCTTGCGAAATTGACCGTTATATGTAGATAAAAATTTGATATGGGTAAATTTTATAAAACATATATTTGAAATGAAGATTAAAATGTATATAGTATTTATATTTATATAGAACATTTTATATAAGTAGTTATAAAAAAATAAAACCATATTTTAATTAAAAAGAAAATAGTTGTATTTTGTATCTGTGTAATTTATAGAGAGAATTACATATATCTTCTTTTACTCACTTAATTAATTACATATATCCCCAACTTAAATTAAAATTACATATATCCCTTTTTTAGTAATAAAAATATCAAATTTACTTATTTTAGTTTATTTTAATAAATATAATTAACAAAATCATTATCTTACCCTTCTTAATTTAACTCTTGAATCAATCTGTTGACTATATGAAAAAGGCCCAAATCCCACCTCCTTTCTAAACTTTTTTCTTTTGTATCCATTTTTACTATTTATCTCTTGATTCAAACAAGAGCAAAAACACCATCACGGAAATCAATAAATGTGAACTAAAATCCGGTTTACCTGAAATCCAAATAAAAACCTCAACTCCAAAATATTTAGATTGAATGGGAACCATTTCAAGTGAACTTGATTATTTACCAAGCAACTAACAACGAACTTGTATTGAAGAAAACGAATTGCCGAAACTCTAAGTATTTATATGGCTTATGTTATTTGATAAGCAAATCGACGACCAGCGAACCAGCCATCATTTTAACACCGTCAACGAGCAGAGGCATAGACGGAATCGCCACAGACCTAGAACAAGCGTCGATGTATGAATGGGGAGGAAATCAATCAAAAGGCTCGGATGAGTCGCCGGTTGAATGAAAAGATCACGACTATCTAACAAGTGTTTGTCAAATTTGATCACTTCTCTGTTCTTGATTTTAATGAGGGTTAATATGTCATTATATTAAATTTTATTAAGAAAAGGGATATATGTAATTTTGGGTTGGGGATATATGTAATTAATGACGTTAGTATGTGGATATATATAATTCTCCCTAATTTATAGGGTGCAAATGTATGGCTCGTTTAAAATCTAGAATTATCACATGTGGGCAAGGTTCTCATTTAAACCTTTCATTCATCATGACTATATAACCAACTAGCCTAATGATACGTGCGTTACACGGGTTGAAAAAATAAAACAGTCATTAATTACATTTGAAATGAAGTAGTCATTAGGATATAAGTCTTTAATGTATAAGAATTTGAGAATTACTAAAATATGTACGGAATAAAATTACATGACAAATTTAAATACACTTGATAATGATTAACTCTAACTCGTGTTTACAGTCATGACAAAACACACAGTTAGAGAGAATTGTCTTATTTCAAACTTATATGTTAGCCTTTTGCCTTTTGTTAGTAGATATCAAGAAAATTTTGGGATAAAAGTACGTTATTCAGTATTAGTGCCATATATAATCTCTGCTTCTAATATAAATGCATACAAATTTTATAAAAAAAATTAAAATGAATCTGATTCATTGAGTAGCTTTTGAAAATCCAGAAAACCATCTTTTTAAAACTTTTTCTTGCATTGTAGTTCCCTAAAATAAAAGCAAAACCAAAAGAACATGATATCGAAACATATACTACAACATACTTCCTATCAAGATAATTTTTAAAAAATAAAATATTAACAAACCTCTTCATCAACAACTATAAACTCAATAGAGTAAAAAGTTTGCTGCATTGTTATACATTGATTGGTTCCACAATCGAATTATATGAATCTTGATGTTATAATAGTGACGTGATATTTAAGAAAGTGATCTCGGATACTATAAACGACCTACAGATTAAGAAAAACTAATGACATGATAATATAGAAAAATATAAACATATAAAAATAATGTTAGTAACAAATCAGTAACCGTTAGTAGTATGGTAAGAAATGATTTTCAATTAGATTTTTAAAACCCTAACCTACATGAGGTCATTATATTATGTAGAAAAATAACAGGCTAACTTATAAAGAATACCTAAAATTTTTCATCAAACCGCATATCATAATAAATTATTTTAAAAGTAAAAACGATAATATAGAACAAAGAAATTTACTATAGATCTATACAAAAAATTAGTATCCACTTATAAAAAAATATCAAAAGATAATGAAACAAAAGTTAAAAGAAAATTTAGTGGCCAAATTAGTTAAAGTTTTGCGGTTATCATGGAAATACAAAAATTTATACCATCCTTCTCTTTATATAATGAGTAGTTTTAATCTACTCCAAATTAAAATCCTATATTATTAATTAATAACTAATTAAAACTTCTATAATCTTTTATTAATCCGGCTTTCGCACATGAAACTAAAATAATATTATTCGTTCCCTCATGTTGTGTATAAATACCCATCAATCAATCACACACACGAACATCACTCTCTTAACTCTTAAATCTTAAGTCTTAAACTCTTATACCACCAAAATGAAGCATTATGCTCCCTCTATGCCCAGAAACAACTCCTACAAAACCATTGAATCAACATACATCACTGCCACCCTCTTCATGTACGATCCCACTTCTACCGACGACAACAAGCCCCTCGTCGCTAAAAAATCTCCGATATCATTCCGCTGTATCTCCAAGATCATACGCTCATTTCTCACCGTAATATCAATCCCCATCATCCTCCCCACCTTCCGACCGCATGCTTTGCCGTCGCAAATGTCGTCGCTAACGCCCTCTGTGTCCCAGAAGGTCACCGGAACGCTGTTCGGGAACCGGAGGGGGCACATGAGCTTCGCGGTGCAGTGTGACCCGCGGTCCGCTCCGGTGCTGATTATTGAGTTCGCGGTGTCGACCGCGGCGTTGGTGCGGGATATGTCTTCGGGGCGGGTGAGGATAGTGTTGGAGTGCGGGAAGGGGTGGGTTGCGGGACGGGATGGGAAGCTGGTGAACGAGCCCGTGTGGAAGATGTATTGTAATGGGAGGAGGTGCGGGTACGCGGTGTCGAAGGCGTGTTCGGAGTCGGATTGGCATGTGTTGAGCATGGTTAGGAGTGTGTCGGTGGGAGCCGGGGTGATCCCGGTGGTGGAGGACGGGAGAAAGAGCGGTGGTGGTGGTGGGTCGGAGGGTGAGTTGGTGTATATGAGGACGATGTTTGAGCGAGTCGTGGGGAGTAATGACTCGGAAGCGTATTACATGATGAACCCAGATAGGAATGGAGGGGCGGAACTCAGTATATTTCTGCTTAGAGTATAACTCACTGTTAACAAAATAAGACTAATGTAACCTTTTTAAAACAACATTACAAAAATTGCATTAGTTTTATTTTACTCCAGTGAGTTATGATCATAATTTAGATGGAGTAAATTATGGTTGTTAAATCATCAAATGTGTTGTCGAATTTATAATTTTTTTCTAAATGATTTTATTATAAATTTGATGATGATTGTAGATTTAATTTTTTATGATTGGTCATAAGCCAGCTTAGAAGTTAGAATTTTGGGATTTAAGATGTACGTTTGCTTTTATTTGCTCATTGGAGTTTTGTGTTAACTAGTAATAATAATAATGTTATAAATTTCTGTTAGTCCTCGATCTATGTACTTTCTCATTTTATATATAAGATTATAAAAATGAAAGATTATTATAGAAAAGCTAAGGAGACGGAGTTGCACAATGAGATGTGTTATTTGTTCGGTTTCTTACTCAAGTTTTAAATTCTTTTATTTGAGTAAAGCGTGTCTATGAATCGATCAAATTCAACTCTACGGATCATGAGTCTAAATGCAAACCAAAAATAAATTAAAAAAAAAAAAAAAAAAAAAACATAGATCTAAGGTTTAGAATTAGTCAAGTGTAGTCGCTAAAGCGAAGTTGGGACACAACTAGATCATGATCTAGTCGCTAGATGTGGAACACAAGCACCAGAAATGAGAAAATTCAAAACGTGTACCTAATCTGGTTCGATCTTTGTGGCTAATAAGTACAAAACCGACTAAAGATGAAAATTTCCATATTTGTTTTGTAAGGCATGCTCAAATGACTATACCAAAGTGTTATTAGTTGTGTTATTTATCAAACTTCAATTGTGTGAGTTACTAGAGGACATGTCTAGTCAAGTAATAATTGTGTCATATGACTTTGTATTAATTTTATGTTTTCTGTCTTCAAATCATTAGTTTTTGTCCATTTTCTAATACATGAAGGTTCGGATCTGGAAAAACGGTTAATACTAATTTTCATCGGCAAAAACAACTAAAATACAATGATAGTGCCAATTAATATGAAAGATTATGAATTTAGAACTTGTTGGAAATAAATTTATCTCCATCTAAACTCTTTAAACAATGTGTAGGTTAGCCACGGCATGTTAATATTGTGAAATTTTGTAGGATTCGTATATTGTGTATGCTTCATACAGTTCAAACCATACTCCCATGAAATAGGAGAAAAAGTGAAGTTTAAACTACACCATAACATATAAGAAATATCACAAGTACATTACTTGAAAATTTTAATTCTTTGCTTCTAATAACGCGATCAAGGCATTGGTGCCTCCACCGATAGGGATCATTGGCGGACCTAAGTAGAGGGGAGCAGTGAACCGACCCAGTGTTTCTATTTTTAATATGTACAACATACTAAAACTTGTTAAAAAATCTTTATGGCCCTCTGAACCCACTTTAACATACTAAAAATTAAATTAAGAGCATTTTTTTAGCCTAAAAGGTGGGCCCGATTAAAATAACACCTTTTCTCCGAAGTTGGGTCGCTTATTTGCTGTTAAAAAAAAAAAAAAAAAAAAAAAAACTTGCATCCCATATTATATTCTCCGATCCAAGTGAACAAATAGCCACGTGTGAAGTTAAATTTGCCTTTATCTTGACCAAACAAACGTCGCCATTTAGTTTAGAAGAAGACAGATTGGTTGTTTGTATCACATGGGAAAGCCCATTTTTGTCTTGTGCCCACTCCATAGTATATCATATCCCACCCACATTATAGGAGATCTCTCTTCAAATGTTTACAATTTAATAAAATATAAAATATATCAAAGGATAAGCTTAAACATGTCCAAAAGAGTTTCAACTTAGGTTACACCGGTTTTAATAAAAATGCAAGTTGAACCGTTAAATATAGTTCAATAAATGGCTAATAAAATTGGTTGGTTTAGCTGGTTCAACTAAATCAGCCAGATGGGTTAGGTCGTAACCCTTTTTTTCTTCATAAAATCATTAGTTTATGTTTTATGTTAATAACTAGCTTAAAAACCCGTGTATTACACGGGTTGAATCAAAATATTAAAGTAAATAGTTAGTACGAAGAGATAATTATAAAATATCCATTAACTTTAGTATTTATAAAATTTTTATAGAATTATACAAATATATGATTTACGTAAAAGTTTTAAATAAATAAATAAATATATATATATATATATATATATATAATTTGAAACGAATTATTAGTCTAGTTACTTAAAATAATTTAGTTGCTTAAATTAAAAATTCAATGTAGTTTTCTAAAATATGATAAAAAGTAGTGAAACTATTAATTTATTGCTTAAAATTAGGTAATTAGTTTAGGCTGGAAAATAATGGTGAGAATGTACTACATAATGACACGTGGCACTATATTTACTCTTTTATTATATAGTATAGATATAGATTATAAAAACATTTGATGAATATTATACGATTGTGTAACTTTTGTTTTTTCTAAACGGTCGGTTGCAAGTTACAACTTTCAGGACGTAAATCGGACCTTTAAATTCAGTCATTCAAACTGTGAATCTGAAGGTATAAATCTTAGTTGATCAAACGGAATTTTTCTAGCAATTTATAAACATATTTACTTTTAATTTTGTTAGGCTGGAAAGTTATTTATATTCAATTATAAGGTAGCATTTTTCTATTAATAAATATCTTATCTTAATTCTAACATATATTGCATTTCTTAAGAAATCATTTTCAGTAACGTACTGAAAAGTTAAATAAGCTTATTTAATACTCACACTTAACATGTTTGATTTTTCATATTAAAATAGCAAATTAATATCATATTTGATATTTTATCCCAACTAATGTGATTTGCATGCGTTCTCCTTAAGATTCTCTAATAACACAACCTTCCTCATGCTAGTATTAATCGCCCTCTGAAAAAGTTTAAATAAAATATATACTTCCTCTTGCTCAGCAACAATATTTAGATGGTATTAAGTGGCCTCTGAAAAAGTTCATATAATGTTTAATTAAAATTGTAAAAATCTGAATATATTAATGCAAAGTAATAGAATTTGCAGGGAATTATTATTATTATTATTATCATTATGTTGGATTTTGCGTTTCGGTTTAAACTTATTAGAAAGACTTATGCAATGATCATATGCAAAAACACGTAACCAATCCTTGATCTAATCAAGGATTCCTAGTTAGGGTTCATGTTTGAGGAACTGAGAAATATGAAACAATGATAGAGTGTTAAAGTTCATAACTTATGAATCTTGATGATGTGGATGAAAGATCTTCACTATCGGAACTCATAACATGACAAAAAGGCTCAAAGGTTGCTAGACCAAACATGCGAAACCATAAACCAAGCCTTGTTTAGTTTAGCCTTGATCGAACCACCACCAAAAATTTTGGTTTTTTTAGCACTTCTAATGCCCAAAAGAGGGAGGAGGCAACTAGGGTTTGCAAAAGTGTCACCAATACAAAAATGGATAAAAGCGACAAAAAAATGTGACCGGCGAAAATAGTCGTAAAGTTAGCAACCTATAGAAACTAAAATCAAATGGTTTTAAAATTAACGACGGAAAGAAACTCAGTTGCCAAATTAGTGATCAAAATAAATTCAATCGCAAATATTCATTTGTTTAGCAATGATAGAATGCTTAACTTAAATGTCTAAGCATTGTTAACTATCATAAGCTCATAAACCCTTAAAACCTAACTACAATAACTTTAGGCCTCTAAGTTACTTAACTCCATATAATGCACTAATACTAGTGTTTGATAGATTTAGTTACATGTGAGAAACATCTATGCCAAGAGTTGTAGTGCAAAAATTGTTAGAACTATAAAAAATACATATTTTTTTATATTTTTAAAAAATATAATATTTATAATTATATAATATCTATATTAATTCACCAATGATTCTACCTTAATAATAATAATAATAATATAATAATAATATTTAAATAATGACAACATATTAATAATTTATTTATTGAATGTTTATTAAACGTTCTAACTAGTCAAATTTGACTTATTCACATCCTAACAAGTTTAAAAAATTTTAAAATATCACTTTAACCCGTTTTAGAAACTGTCACTTTAACCTCTTTAGTTTTCTAAAGTTTTGGGTTTACGTGTCAATATGAGTAGAATCAAATATAAACGTTTCCGTGCATATTTTAATATATGTTTTGAGATAATCTACGTTTTGACATAAACTTTGTTCTTAAATGAGTGGGGTTAAATATAAAACATTTTTATTCAACAGTATAAATCCGAGTTACTTTACGTTTTAACCTAAATTTAGTACGGAAACGAGTCGAGACATTCATAATCTATACTTTATCACGCCGCATACGACACAGTTGCACGTGTTTTTTAAGTACGTTTTGAATTTTACTACGTTTCGACTTAATTTTGTTTGGAAAAGAGACGGGTCAAGTATAGCACATTTTTGTTCAACGGTATAAATTCAAGTTATTTTACTATTTAACGTAAATTTAATCCAAAGACAAGTTTGATCGATCGTTAGTCCATATGTTATTACATCACGTACAATACCACCGTAGCATGTTGTTACATTTGAGTTTTGATATGTGAGATCATAGTAGAATTCTTTACGTAGCGCGGGTTAAAAATACCTAGTTTAGTTTAAATATGTCGTTGAGATATATGGTACGATGCCATTTTTCTACTTTGAAAAATATTTGACGACAAGATTGGGCATTGAAAATTTTCAAATAATTGTTTATTGTTACCAGATCTTGATATAAAATAAAAATATAAACTTATATAGTCAGTAGATATTTAGAAAAAAGTGCATCGCAATTATTAAATAAGATTAAACTTATTTAATTAGAAGATATTTTAAAAAAGTGCAATGCAATTATTGAAGAAAACAGGTTGTGCATTGGATATTTTAAGCTGAAGATGCCACCGTGAAACGTTGATATCTTCGTGTCGGAAATAATCAATTTATTTCTCTACTGGTTAACAAAATGCATTTTTCCTAGATTGGTTGTTTAACTAATTAAGTTTCCTTTTTTTTTTCTGGTAAAAATATATATAAAAATTAAGTAAAGCTTGATATTCTATAAATTTATGTTTGGGCCAATTTCATATATCCCTTACAAACTTACAAATTTACGTATTTTTTTAAATCATGTTTGAAGACCATTGCACATATACATTTAAAATTTGTGTTTTAGGAAAATAGGTAATATAGCAAGTTTATAAAAAGATATATGTAATTATCCCTAGGAAAAAGGAAAATATATAATTTAACAAGTTTATAAAAGGAAATATGTAAAACAAGTTTAAAAGATGATATATGCAATATTAAGTTGTGTTTTAGTTATATCGGTGTATTTAACTAACTCCAATCAACTTAAAACCTTATTAGCCTCGTATTCAATTCATATGATCCAATTTTAACTTTGCTTTAGTGTATTTTTTCGATTTGTGCCTGATACTAGAACTAAACTGCTTTTAATTTTAGGGGCGGCCCAAGGGAGGAGAGGTAGGGGTGACCTCCTAGGATCCTAGTCTCTCGAGGGGCCTAAAATCTTTTAAAAATTTTGTGTATATTATATATAAATATAATATATATATATATAAGGTATATCATTACACAAGTATATATTTATGATCACGTAAATTATATATATTATTACGCAATGTAAAATTACTCATGTTATAGAAAATAATTACGCAAGTTATATTTATAATTACGCAAGTTATGCAAGTTATATGATAATTACGCAAGTTATGTTGATAATTACGTTAGTTAATAATCACGCAATTTATACGCAAAACACATAGATGTTTTTAAAAAAATGTTAATTTAAATAAAAGTATATTAATACCATACTCATATTAAAGAGTAAAAAATTCTTGATTTTATGGCGTATTCTATAAAAAAAATAAAGTCGTATTAAAAGTTATTTGCATTTAAAAAATATGGGAAATTTAAAAAAAAAAAAGTCAACCGCTGTAACATATTTCCAAATCTACCTCTCTAGACACATTTCTTGTGTGATTATTACATTTTAAATCTGAATCGTTCATCTCTTAGATTAATGATTGTTATCACTTCGTACACTTCGCACAAATTCATCACTTTGCACCGTAAACTTTTCATGTATATGTATACATATATAGGGTAAGGAACGGCTGTTAACCTCTATTGTGATAACTCATTAACACTAATGTAACAAATACTTACACCATGATTATGCAGTGTAACTAACTTTTACACTGCGCTATACCACCGATATAACAATTTTTTCTCCATTTTTTAGAAAATTTCCCCTTTTTTAAAACCATCTTAACTTTTTTGTATGATATTATTTTTTATACAAATTACAACATTAAATAGATCATTTTAATATTTTTAATTTGAGTATAGTCTTGCTATATTTTTTTAATAAAAAATTTTTACAAACCACTAGTTTACCACTGTAACTCTAACTGACAGTGATTACGAGGCATGTTGTGGACCACTAGTTTGGTTAACGGGTTATCGCAATAAACAAAGGTTAACATTCGTTCTCTATTATATATATATATATATATATATATATATATATATATATATATATATATATTTCTACTTTAATAAAAGTGAAAATAAGAGTGTCACGTGTCAACACCATATTCATTCTCATCAAACTTTTCTCGTTTCTCTCTCCTATTAAATATCTACATTAATTACTAATAATATTATTTATTCATTTTTACATTATAATTAGTTTTTTAATAAATTAAGAAAGAGATGTTTTTATTAATGTTATTTTTATAAAAAGAATTTTTTCTAAAAAATAAACTATTTTTACGTAATATTATAAAATTGGTTTTTTTAAAGTAAATTTTTTATTAAAATAAATAATTAAAATAGGAAGTTATAGTAAGAAAATTTTTAAAAATGAGAAATTTTTAAAACGTTATTTTGAAACAAAATATTTACTTTATCTTTGAAAAAAACAAACAAATTTAAAAAGTTCATATTATTGTTTTATTATCTATAGTTATTAATCATACGTTATTCCAATCATATCATGCCTTAGTATATCGTTTTATAATTAATACTTTTTATTCTGTTTAATAATTTGCTTATTAAACCCGTGTAATACACAAGTTTACTAAAGCTAATGTATATATATAAAGAGAGAGAGAGCGAGAGAGAGAGAGGAGGGTTATCTTTAGAAACATACTTTTTTGTGAGAACTATAAAAAACCAATATAAGCCACACATTTAACATCGCATGCAAGTCACATGCTATTTCAACTTTTTTTTTAATGTTTATCACTTTTCTTCAAGACATTATTTTTTCAAGAAATTTCACTATTAATTTTATTATTTCTTCAAGAAACTATTTTTCAAGATATTATTTTTTCAAGTATAAATTAGTCATTACACATGTGTAAATTCAATTTTGTGCATGTGTAAATTCATTTTTACACTTGTATAAAACGAAGTTTGTAAAAAACGAGTTTTTTGCTTTTTATAATTTTTATGATTTTTTATTTTTTTACGAAAGAGGGAGATGAGAAAAAAAATTTATTTTTTTATTTTTGTGTTATTTTTTGTTTTATAATATTTTTATTATGTTTTCGTTATTTACCCTTTTGTCATTTAAAATTTGTTGCTCATATTGGTTTATAAAGTTTTAATAAAAATGTGAGTTCTTATTTGAATACTCACCTATATATATTTAAAAATCATTTATATAATTGATTTATTACACATTTTAAACTAGTGCATTACCCACTTTAATTTAACGTATTTTATCCATATATCACTTGGGTTAAACCATATAACTTATTTAATTAGTTCACACACAAACAGTTTACAACCCATTAATTAAGAAAATGAATTATATAATTTAGAGTAAATTATTATTTTAGTCGTTGTGGTTTGACGAAAATTACAAGTTTAGTCCAATAATTCGTTTTTTACGTTGGCAATACAATATTTTCAGGGTTTCTTTTTTTTTTTTTTTTTGTTTCAATCCATGTCACTAGCACCGTTAAAATTTTTTGTTAAGTTAGTGTTAAATGGCAAATTTATCCTTGTAATAAAAATATATAAAAAATACTAATTTAAATCACTACATCACATCTTTCTGCCCATCCCCCTCTCTATCTCTTTCTCTCTCTCACACACACATCTTAAAATCAAGAACTATCGGTTGCCACCTCCAACAACAAACAACCTCGAGCCGCCAGTCCAGCCTCTACCCCCAAACCACCGCCTCCACTAGTCCATTCCGCTCTCAAACTACCACCCCAACCACTCCATTTCGCCCCTACCAATCCATTCCATGCAAACTAGATCTACTCCTACTGATCTAAGAATTAAAAACTTGGTTTTAGAAACAAATCAGAGAGCCAAAGATGATGACGGTGTGACGGTGGCGGTTGTGGTCGAAGGAGGTGGTGATGCACGATGGCTATTGTGGTAGTTCTTGTACCAGAAAAAGGAGAATCATGAAGACACAAATGTTTTATATCTGGAATTAGGGTTTCATTGTCCCCTTGCGTTAGTGGTGGTTGTGGTTGTCGGAGGTGGAGGTGATGTTGGAATCGATAGAGAGAGAGAGAGAGAGAAAGTTGCTGTCGGGTATCAAGTGATGGTGGTGTGGACGGGTTTTCATTTTATTGCCACCACATAACTCCGGTGTCTCACCCACCATCATTGCTGCTCCTGCTAAATGGTGTCGATGGATTCTTGTGGAGATGGTGGGAGACGGTGGTGGTGGTGGAGGAGGAGGAGGAGAAGGGGTAAGGATGATGGTGGTGGTGAAATGGTAGAGATAAAGATTGGGGTAGGGAATAGTTGTATATATATTTTTAATTAATTACAGTGGAAAATTTGTCATTTAACATTAATTTAACAAAAAAATTTAACGGTGTTAGTGGCGTGAACTGTAAGTTAATGAAACCATGAAACTATTGGACTGTCAACGTAAATACGAACTATTGGACTAAACTCAACTTTTGTCAAAACTCGGGGACCAAAATAGTAAATTACTCTATAATTTATTTTCGTTTGGTGCCAGTTTTTCAAATTCAACCTGCACCTTTAAATCCGCAGCAACGAACACGTTTAATTGTAATTGACCATAGTAGTAGAAGTTGAGTATTTTGATAAGAGGTCGAGATTATTTTTTGTTCTTTTTAAGATTCATTTGTTTCAAATACCAAATAATAGAAGAGTAGAGCACATAATCTTCATAAGTCGACCTTTTTTTATCTTTGCTATACCATTTGTATTGATAGTTGTTTTAGAAAAACAAAAAGAAATAATCGTCTACTATAAACACCCACTTAATTCAGTGCATATGACACGCCAAATTAGGTCCATTAGTGATTAATAACGTCAACAATAATTGATTAAAAATCAATATATGATATTACAGATATAAAAGATTATAAATAGTTCAGATTTTATGAAAAGTTTAAAGGTGAAAAACTAAGTTTTATGAACAATAGAAAGAATAAACAAAAGTACTGATAGGAAAATTTTATAAAATGCGAACAAAAGTATACAGGCGACTACAAAACCATATATCTCACATTTGTTTTAGCAATTTTTCATGAGATATACAACACATAATTATATACGATTAAGAAAAAAAAAATCTCATTTTCCGACAAAAATATATGTGGTTTATCGATAGCGGTTTGTTACTGTTTGTCAACCGGGTCGAATGGTCAATAATGGTTCGGGCCACATTGGTTTTACTTTTTGGGTTTAAATGTATGTGTTGGGCCAATAGTTTTTGATGTTAACGGAATAACGGATTAACGGTTAACTAATTCTTATTTAGGTCGTAACAGTTTATGTTGCATGATAAATCAGCATAGGTTTTTGGCCATTCTTGTTACAGTTTATATTTCTTGCATATTAAATCATGACTTACTTGTTTTCTTTTTTCTATAGGTTTACTTTTTTATTTATTTATTTCTTTTATTTTATTTTTTTTATGTTGGCCTGTTGGTGAGACGAGATCCTATCTTGACCACCTCTCATTCAAGACTTGAAATCCGACTAATCCACGTTTTGTGATAATTTAAATTATATATTTCTAAAGTAATAGTTAGTGATTTGAATCAAATTTTCAATAACATTACGTTTCCAAATTCATTTAAGAAGAAAAAAAAAGATGTGAAAGGAAAATAAAACTTAAAATCAATCCTTCAAATTAGAAGAAAATAGAAAGAAAAAAAAAAGAAAAATGAAGAAAAAGAAAGAAATGAAAGAAAAAGAAATAAAAGTTTTTATTTCTTTTCTTTTTTTAAATAAACTTAGGAACAAAATGTAAGGCCAAGTGAATAAAAAAACACTAATAGACCACTATAAGTGTTTGGTAATTTTAGTGTTATCAATGATTTTAGTGTTATTGGATTAATTTGTTGATCTAGTAAATTATATTCGTGACCAAACGAGTTAGGTGACGCGGGAGTGCAGGCTCGTTTTACACTAGTATGATTTGTCGTATATGTTAGTAGGGATGAGCTCGGTACCGTACCCGTACCGAACCGGTACCGTACCCGTACCGAACCGGTACCGTTACCGAAAGTACCCGGTCCCGAATTTTATAAAAAACGAGTACCAGTACCGAAATTGGTATATGGGTACCGGTACCGGTACCGGTACGGTACCGGTATTTCGATACCCAGTACCTCTTTGGTACCCGTTTCATACACAATATTATTTTTTAGGCTTAATACATGGTGTATGTTTGGTTACAGTACCTAGTACCTGTTTTTATACCTGTTACCTAGTATATGTTTGGTATCCGATAGCTCAAAAAGTTTATAATATCTAAACAAAGTAAAATATCAAAAAAATATTCAAATAAAATGATAGTTTATTTACTTTTCTCATTTTCTTCTAACTCAATTCATAAACTAGTTTATTTACTTTTCTCATTTTCTTCTAACTCAATTCATAAACTAGTCCACCATTCATTTCTATTAAAATCATAAATAATATATCTCTTGACATTATAGTTAAGTAAAAAGAATGATATTAAAAAAATAATAATAATTACCTTCAAAAGTTAAAATAGAATACTAGTTGACGGGGTGAAAAATATTACAAAACAAAATATTTCAAAATAATATATTTGTATTCGGGTACTAGCGGGACTATACGGGACTTTTGGTTAAAATACCGGTACCGGTACCGGTGGGTACCGATCCCGAAATATAAGAAAATCAAGTACCGGTACCTTATACATATTTTCGGTACCAATTGGGTACCGGTACCGGTACGGTACGGGTACTCGGTACCAAATGCTCATCTCTATATGTTAGTATGTTAATTGGGCCTTGTCATGAATTACTTGGGCTTGTTTATTAGATCGGGCTTGACACTAAGTTATTGGGCTTAAGTTGCAGATTTAATTTTGGAGTCTAATTATTAATGGAGCCAAATTATATTAGAGGTCCAGAATATATACGTGCACGACAACCGTCAGAAAAAAAAGGTGGTTGTGTGGCTATTAATATATAAAAAGTCATAATTTTGGTACAGAGATGTGAAAAACTCTCACTAGAACATCAAATTCAATTCTCAGAAATTCTTAGTCTAATCCGATTAAACATTGAGTAGTACCCTCAAATTGGTTTAATCTGATAGTGATTATCACGATTCTAAGATTCATCCAAGTTACTGTTATGTTCGTTGCGTTCTAAACTTGTTCGTTGAGTACGTGTTCATTCGTTTAATTCGATTGGAGTCGCGGTTCTCGGTTTGCAATTTTGTTCGCAGGGACTTAAAAGAGATCGGCTTCAATTTTGTTTGCCACATTGAAAGGTTTGATTTTAATCTTATTTACATGATTCTGCAATTAATTCAATGTTTCTAAAATTAATGCAACAATAAGTGTATAAGTAAGCCAGAAATCAAAATAAATTAACACAGATAAATAGATTACTATAAATTTATACAAAGTACAAAAAATTATCTAAGTAGATTCCCCTAACGCAATGTTTGTGGAACCGATCTTGACCGGACATTCGTACAGGTTGAACGGGATACTACTCCTATTTATTTGGAGCGTTTTCGTTTGAACCGTCAGACGGTAAATTGATTATCCAAACCAATTGATCGGACCGAATTTTAAATCTTATATTTTTTTTACTATTTAACATCTCATTTTATGATTAATATAGTGTTTCATTATTCACAACTAGTGGGTGACCCGCGCGTTGCTGCGGAGGTATTGAAATTTGTATTTACCCTATGGTTTTAAACAAAATTTAAGTTAAAATATAGACGCAAATAAAAATAAAAGGAAAGGGAAACAAAATATTATACCCTAAATTCTAGTTGCAATCAATAACAGCATACTTGACCTTTTTTGATGGAAGCACTTATACGCTCTTAATTTCTTTATGACATTAATATGATCTAAAGGTGAACCTGACTTGAATATACGTGCCTTGCCGCGGCTAGATTTGAATGTATGAGAACATCGCAGTGACATTCAAAATTTAAATATATATGAACATATTTACGTATAATCAAATAATTAAGCTATGATATATGTAGTAGTAAATTGCGTGTACTTAATTTAGTATTATTATCCCTTATAACAATAAAATAACCATACTTATACCCTTACTTATATCATTAAAAATATTATTGTTAGTATCATCTTACACAAGGTTCTTATGCCATTGATATAAAACACGAATAACCTGTATATTACACATGTTGAATAAAATATTAAATCAATTAAAAGCTAGTAATTAAAGTTTAGGAATTGTAAAATGATTTTTTTTTTGTTCTACAAATATTGCAAAATGACACATAAAATAAACAAAAATAAATGTGCATCTATCTAAATGGCTTTAGTTTCTAATAATTGTAGAGGTGAACCATAACTTGTTGATTAAACACATAACAAGACCCACTACTTCGAGTTGAAAGTTGAAACTACCACCTATAGAAAAAAATACATATTTGAAACACAGAAGCCAAGTATTACCAAAATGTTCAATACAATGATACTTGCATGATAGGCAGTAAAGAATTCATGGAACCATAAAATAACTAATGACAAAGCCAATAGGCCTCCACTTAATCCAAAAGAGATATTAGCGTCATTTTAAAAGGCTTGTTAGCTTTACTTGTGAATTTGTGATTCAAGTGAAAACTAACTAAAACATGCACCTTAGCCGCTCTGAAAAAAATATACATGCGTGATAGAATAAAAAATAATTGTATTAATAAACACCATACTGATGAACACATACAAGCCAAATGCATTCTCAGCAAGTTCCTACAGTAAGTCATACTTCAAGAAAGTAAAAAAGCAAACCCTTTTTTAATATTTGAGAACATAGTTATCTTGGGACTAACATCCGTCAAGTGAACATGGAATAAACATCATTTAAATCAAGGATGAGAAAAGCTACATTTGATTGTCAGAATTTAGTTTGAATCCTTACTGAAGTATCAGCCTGATAACACAATTAATAAAACTTGAATTATATATGAAAATTGAAAACAAGAGTAAAAATTTTACAACTTATAAGTTCAAATCCCATTATTATGTGTGTCAACTTTAATCCATTTACTTGTCATTTGATTTTATGTAGCAATTTAGACATGTAGTTTTCATCGGTAGTCTCATAGTGCTTTAATACCAACCACTTTTCCTTGCTCTTCAGTTGCAAAAATGTAGACTTTTACATGAAAGAAATCAACCTAAAGACATTTATGTGATGAGGTTAAAAGTCAGGGTTCTTACCAATAATGAGACTTGTTCTTCAGCTTGAAACGCCAAACAATTATCTTCAACAAAACCAATAAACTTATCTAAAGAATATTATAATCTATGAACATAAGTGATATTAATAAAATTGTGAACCGATTGGGAACCTGTGAATTATAATCTGCATTAGAATTTTAACAAAAGTCATGAATATTAGAGTGTTCACCATTCAGTGAAGGTTCTGTGTATATATAAGTTTATAGGCTTAATCACGCAAAAAGGACTTGTTCATTGAGTTTTAATAAACTTAGAGACTTAATCATACAAAAAAAAGAACAAATGAGTTTAAGCATGAAGCTTTTCAAAACATATTTTAAAAAAAATATATATATTATATAACTTAAGTAATCATATTTAACAAACATCATTCATGTAAAATCGACACAAATTTGGATTGTGTTTTTTGGTCAACCTAACTTGATTTGGTTTGACGTGTATCTCAAACCATCTATTTTGAGTCATTACCCAACCACACAATTTCATCACCTGAAGCTTGCATACAAATAACTCAATTGAGCTAAAAAAATACAAAGTTTGTATGGATTAAACAAAAATGTTTTGGTATTAGACAGCCTTGACTTCGATAGTTATATAAAAAAAGGTTATTGAAGTAAACTAATATATAGTAATAAAATGCATAATTACTTAAGAAGTTAGGATGCACTAACCACAAAATATTGTGAGCACACTCGGCATTCATCGTGATTTCCTTTCCTTTAGCCGGTACCAAACAACATCATACCATCCTCTGCATTAAAAAGATTCATAGCCTGTTTAGAGTCTTCAACACTGTCACTAGAGTTGGAGTGGATTCGACCGTCTTCTCTTTACCACCTGCATTCATCATAGCGGTGCCCATTTGGAGTCTTCAACACCGTCTGCGAAGCAAAATTTTGATTAGCTATTTATTCTAAAGTATGTGCTGGTATGCTTGACTCATCCCAATACACTACTAAGCAAAAATTGATAAGTTATTTATTCTATAGTTGTAAAGAATATACCTTTTTCTAAAAAAACCATTACTTACATATCTTTGTATCAACAACACTAAATTCACTGCACAAATGGAGCAATTCAGTTGCAATTGTACAATGCTGCACTTGTAATGATTTAAATATTATAAAACCTATCTTGAGATATCTATTTTAAGCAGTAAAAATATGAAGATCAATTGGTATTCTACAAAAATAATCACAAAACTTAATCTCATGGAAAGGTATAAAATGTAACACAACTCTATAACTTTCTGAGACGTTTATGGTAGAAAAGGTTACCAGGTACAAGACATTAGCACACTCATCATAAATGGCAACCTAGTCCCTCACAATAGGTACCGATTAAACCACCATATCCGAGTATTTCTCACAATGGGTATTGATTAGACCCAAAACACACCTGTAATCACCACCACAGCCCACACCGGTTCTCCATTGGTGTTGATCATGCTCACAATAGAGCCGCACATATGATTTTGCTACCGCTTGAACAATTTGTATAAACAAATTTGCATCTTACAATCTCAATTTGAACACCGACTTTGATTTGATATGACTTTGATGAACAAAAAGCATATATTTAGGTTTCAACTTGAACAAAGACTTTGATCTGGAAGCCTACTGGACCATGCTTTATGACCCCTCATGTCAAATCCACAAGAATACTGGCTGTAACAATAAGATTTGCGATTCAAAAATTAGGGAAGACGACAAAGTCGGAGGGACGGGGATACGGTCACAGACATCAAAACCTCCAGGGAGACGGTGAGTGTGTGGATTCATCATCGTTCGGTGATTTTTGGTTAGGCCCAGACCGAAGTTCATCTTCCTCTGTTTCCTTTCACCTCAATAGCTAATATATTAAAACAAAAGAAAGGTTGAAACTTGTAGGTGAAGGTTACCGGACGTGGGGAGATATAAACGAAAGAAGGACTCTTGCACGATAATCGCCGGTAACTCTTCTTGCACGATAATCGCCGGTAACTCTTCTTGCACGATAATCGCCAGTAACTCTTCTTGCACGATTACCTGGAAACAAATTTGCAATTGTTACCATAACTCTACCTAACATATGCAATGGCACCTTTGACCTAATGAGCTACCGTTTCTTGCAGAGAAAGGAAACCAGCGACTGAATTGAAGATGGTTTATTTCACGGTTGAAGAAAACTGAAGGGAAAGGCCGACCAGTGAGGTGATGAGCGTCGGTTGAATAGAATCGAAGAGGAAGCCGTTGGGAAGTGGTAACGGACGTCGACCATATGAACAGGTGTAGGAGGAGGAGGGTGAGGGAGGCATCAACACAGGTGCGTCTTATGAAATGAGGTGAAATTACTTTTTTGGCCAAAGGTTTTGTATTATATAGTAAAGATTAGTTATTGAGCCTGAATATCTTGTTAAACTTATATGTAGTATTTTTATATTTGTTTTAAATCAAATAAATAAATAATTTCATTTTTCCTATTATTTATAACGTCATCTAGTTACGAAATTCGATTCAACCACTTCGACTAACAGAGTGATATTACCGCTGGTTTAATGTTCGTTTTGGTTCGGTTCGGTTCGGTTTGGTTTTAAGAACATCTCATGGGTTCGTTGGTGCTCTTATTAACCTTCAAACAAGAAACAAAGAGCAAACAACCAGATAAACCCTAACAAGGGTTTAAACCAGATCACCGACAATGGCTGGAGTGGGTAAGATCTTGAAGAAATGTTTGGGGGAGATGAGTTTCAACACCGGCGGCGGCAATATCAACTGGTTCCCCGGCCACATGGCCGCCGCTACTCGCGCCATTAACGCTCGCCTCAAGCTCGCCGATCTCGTCATCGAAGTTCGCGATTCTCGAGTGAGCATGCGATTTTATTCACGCATTCTGTGTTTAATTTTGATTTTCTGATCACTAATTGTGATTATTGATGGCCAGATTCCATTGTCGTCTGCGAATCAAGACCTTCAGCCTCGTTTATGTTCTAAACGGCGTGTAATTGCTCTCAATAAGAAGGATTTAGCTAACCCTAATATTATGCATGTATGTATCAATCTGTATATATGATCGTACTTATTGTTTCATCCTTTTCCCCCTAACGAACTTTAAGCTGCTATTTTAGCTACTGAAAGGTTCAATGTCTGACATTTGAAGTCGCTGGATGGCTATTTTATGGAGATTAGGGAACAGATATATGTGTTAATTAAGGAATAATCTGTTATTTGGTTTTTGAATTTTGTCAGAAATGGGTTGATTATTTTGATTCCTGTAAGCAAGATTGTCTACCCATCAATGCACACAGCAGGAGCTCTGTTCAGAAGGTTGGTGTTGTACTGTTGTTGCTCTCTATTGATGAACATAACTCATACCAAATTTTAAAAGAAGTTGTTTTTCTTTAACTTCTTATTTTCCATGGAATTTATCTTCTTTGAGAAAATGTGACTGAATTCGAATTGTGATCAATAAGTGTTTCTTGCTTGAACATTGCGATATTTACATTATTACTGCGATTAAGATCGCTTGCCAAACGCACAAAAATGTAGTTGACCTAATCAGAAGGATTTCTTTTAACAGCTTCTTGAACTAGTGGAGCTCAAACTGAAGGAGAAGATTGCAAAAGAGCCTACTCTTCTTGTCATGGTGGTAGGAGTGCCTAATGTTGGGAAGTCTGCTTTGATCAACTGCATTCATCAAATTGCATCATCGCGTTTCCCAGGTAATCTGTTATCTTGTTTGCTTATTAGTAGCTCCAACCACCCCGACCACCCAATACACACGCAAACATAGAAATAGTAGTATCTACAGTGGTGGTACTGGAAGGCTAGAAATACTCTAGTTTTTAGACGGTGATTTGGTGGATGTGGAAGGCTAGAAATGCTCTAGTTTTGAGACGGGACACTTGTTGCCCTCGAAAGATGGTAGAGATTATCTAGCATTCTTCTTTTAATTGGATCAAGTTTAGGGCTAAAAAGATAGTCTAATTTGGTTAGATTGGTGCCAATCTCCTTGTTTATTTTTTATTTATAATCTTGTAGTCTTGTACTCTTGCTAGCTCTTTGCTGGTGTTTTTTTTTTGCTATGCTATTGCTGCCGTTCTTAAAAGAATCTATAGTGATGATAGTAACTGCGGCCCATCCACTTGTTAACTGGACAATTTGGGTTTTCTTTATATAACAGGTCAAGGGGGTCAGTTATTAAAACTTAAGCTATAAAGGGATAAGTATAAAATTGCTCAATAGGAATTAACATGTTGGAAGTTGATCCAGGTCTATTCACATGTTTATTATCTATAAAAAGCTTAAAAGATTGACAAAAAAGTGTGTGGCGGTCAACTCAACTCAACCCCTACTCATTCTGATCCGAACCTGTTTTGACATGGGCTCGTTGTGACCAGTTACCAAACCAGTCTACCCATATCGCCACCTACAGAAGTTTGCAGGCATGCTTTCTGTGGCAATAACTTTTTTGGATATTTCTTAGCGCAGGAGAAGAAGAAACGAGCCAAAGTAGGGCCATTGCCTGGTGTAACTCAGGATATTGCAGGATTCAAGGTCAAGTTTTTCAAATATAGGACTCAATACTTCATAACACTACACATAGCATTCTTTTTATTTGCCGATTAAAATTTTAATGTAAAAACACACATATAACCACCCAGAATTGTGTGATGTAAAGGGGAAAACTATCTTAACCATTTAGCTAATGTTATACATTTAGGTTTTAACTTCATTTCTCCTCAAACAGATTGCACAACGACCTAGCATATATGTACTGGATACGCCAGGAGTGCTTGTACCAACCATTTCAGACATTGAAACAGGATTAAAATTAGCTCTGGCAGGTTTGAAGTTGTCATAAATGTTATATGTAGATGATGACATCTAGTGACAAAGTTGTAGAACTCTAAGCAGTGTAAACTACTTGGTGGTTGATTATGCTTTGATGCAGGATCTGTGAAAGATTCAGTTGTAGGTGAAGAACGCATTGCTCAGTATTTACTTGCAGTTTTCAATACACGGCAAACTCCCCTACATTGGAGGAATCTGCACAATAACGCCTTAAAAGAGCCACAAAATGAAACCAATCAGAAACATGATTATAATATCAAGAATCTTTTGCCTAAAAGACGAGCTCTTCCTGTCGACTCTAATGTGCATTATGTGGAGGTAACTTCTGACAGCTTGTGTATGCTTTTTTACATAGGATTAGCATATAATTTGACCTGCTGATTGTTGGTCTTGATAAGAAAAACCGCATTTGGATTTAGACTTTTGAGATCAAATGTATGGCTTTTGGATTAGAGTTGGCAATTTTAGCTTGTTCAGTCATGGATAGATCGATTTGGGTTGTGTTATATCTCTAAAAAGTCAAACATTCAAAGAAGAAAATTTTAGCCAATAAGAAAACTAGTCAAACGGGTCAAAAGTTGCCTAAGGTGATTTCTATCCATAATTCCCTCCAAAATCATTTTTTTTAAGAAACTAGATTCTTGATATGTTTTTTGGAGTTATATTTTCGGGTCCATTATTCAACCCTAACTGTTTTAGTCGAAATTCATTTTGACCCATTACCCAACGGACCTTTTTTCCAACTCTCTTTACGAACCGTGACTTCTTGCATATTCCTTGCTCTCCTTGTTTAAAATATTGTGTTTTAACATGGAAGGGTGTGACGAAAGAGGTACAATCCGCATTGTACTCGACTCTATCAGAATTTAGAGGTGATTTGGAAGATGAGAACGACTTGGAGATTTTGATAGAAAAACAATTTGAAGCATTGCAGAAGGCATTAAAGATCTCGAATAAAGCAAACGAGGCTCGTCTTATGGTATCTAAGAAATTTCTTACTTTATTTAGGGCAGGGAAACTTGGTCCTTTTATCCTTGATGATGTTCCTCTTGTCACTTCTAAGTTGTAAATTTTCAACTCAATGATACTTCTTTTTTCTGCTTTTCCATTTTAACTATGTACTTTTTAATAACATGTCACCCTTTTTATACAAAAACATTATTTTCTTAAATATGTCTTATAAAATCAATTTTTTTTAACAATCTAACTATTAATTTTGGGTTAATCTCATAATCAACTTTTTTTTTTTTTTTTTAATAAAAATGTCTTTTAATCTAATTTTAGTATGTTAAGGTCTTTTAATTTGCAAAACGTAGATGAAAAAACGTATATTAAAGTCTTCAAATTTGTATAAGTTGAGTTTTTGAAAATTGTTTTTAAAATAATAAATTGTTAACCCTTTAGTTGGTAAAAATGAGATGGTTTAAATTTTTTCATCTGTGATTACAAATAGATTAACAGTTGATAAGTCGTTATTAAAAAAAATACAAGTCAGTGCATGTTAGGTAAATTTAAGAATTTAATATAAAAATCTAACTTGGTGATTTTCGTTTAATATTAGAAGTTATAGGACTTTAGTGTACACAAATTAGGTCGAGAACGAAAAGTAAGTTCTATATTGATATTCTATGTAGTAAACTTTTTACTTCTCCACGTGATTAAAAATTATTTATTACTAAAATTTTACCAAACTCTTATGTCCTCATATATGAACATTTATAACAGTATTGTTTTTAATTATTTTCTTACTTATACCTACTGTTAATCTCTTTCATTTTCAGATCTGATTTTGTGTCATAATGTTCTAGCTGGTGACCATGAAAATCCTTATTACAAATGAAATCTTTAAAACTGACAAGAAGTTTACGAAGGAACCTCTAAAAACTAAATCTTTGAACAAACTAATTCTTAACATCGTTAAAACTCAAACACGGGCGTTAGTCGTAACCAAACTTTGCACACAAAACATCATTGAGATTTGTAAAACGCAAACATAAACATAAAAACAAGCATACACATGGACACGAACACACGCCTGAATGTGTAGCCCTAAAAACCCTGATGGAAATGGCAACACAAACAAAAATAAAAAAAACCAATCGGTGTAGAGGATAGAGAAAAAGAACGAGGGAATGTGGGTGAAGGTAGGCATGGAGGCGTTATGCCGGTTGGCCGTAACAATGTTGGTTTGTGGTAGGTAGTAATGGTTTAGGGGATGCCAACGGTTGGCGGGTAGTAGCAGTCGTGGTTTGCAGTAGGCGGTAGGGGAGGAGTTGTGACAGATTGTTGTAGCCTGTAGGCAACAGGGCGACAAGTATTAGGGGTGGCGGCTTGCAGTGGTTGCTATGTGATAAACAATGGTTAGTGGGCCAAGCAAGAGGTGGTTAATCAATGATCCTAAACCTAAGTGGTTGAGTGAGTTACCTCAAGATTTCATAAAAACAATGAAAGCTCTCGTGTTCAACCTTGTTCCATGGTCCAGTGAGACTCAAATGATCAAGTTTTCAATTTCTTGTATCCCAAGAGATGGCTATTTTTTTTTTTGTTTAAATTCTTAATCAAGTTTTCATGTTGTAGGTTTATTTAGAATGTAAACTAAAATAACAGTTGTCTCGTGATTCAGACAGACAAAAAATCCAACCTCTCAGAACTTATTTACATGTAATAAGTTTTTTTGAACGATCTAAGTTCCAACCTTGTTCTATGGTCCAGCGAGACTCGGATGATCACCATTTCAAATTTTCAATCTCATAATTAAGTGGTCTTTATTATAGGGATTTTTTCATATTTCCCCTTTGCTAAGACCATAAATTACATATTTCCACAAGTTAAAAAATTAATTACATATTTCCCCTTATTACATAATTATCCATTTCATGAAACTTTATTTATTAAATAACTATTTTAACTTTTTTACTTAATGATTTTTACATATTAATGTTTTATTATTGTAATTATTTAAAATTTTTGACAATTATGTTTTGTATTTGAAGATATAACTTTGATTATCGATTGTTGTTGTTTCGAAATAAAGTTTTAAGCGAGATGAAATTTTATTGTTTTTATTTACATAGAATGCTCGAACTTGAGAAACTATGTAATTGATAGTCGTTGTAATTGATATGTGTAAAAATAATTTAGTAAAAATATGAGTAATATAATTATTTAATAAATAATCTCAATAAAATGGGTAAATATGTAACATGTATGTTTTATGAAGGGGAAATATATAATTGATTTTTTTTTTGGTAAATATGTAATTAATAACTTAAAAAAAAATATATATGTAAATGCCCCTTTATTATATTGCTCAATTGAATTTAAAAGATTTGGATTAATTCAAAATCTTCTAGTTTAAGCATAATCATGGATTTTATCTTGTGGGAGTTTCTAGGTATCCCTTTCTTGGACAACTTTCTGAAACAAGTTTTTTCTACATCTTTCTTGACAAATCCAAGATTTACTGACTTTAATTTTATTGGTAAGGCTCAACTAATCCAAAAATCCTTTCAGTCATATGAATCTTGCTGATGTTGATGTAACAAGTATAGTTAATCATATTTGATTTCTGTAATAGTGAACTGTGAATATTACATGAATTATACATATAAAAAGTAAGATATCATTAAAACCAAATAATATCCAATCTTGTAATTAAGATATTAAATTGAATCAAATTGTTCTAAAACAATAACTATCATCTCAATGATAACTAACAAGAGAAACTTGAATCGTCAAAATGTATATATCATGATGAAGCGATCTTCAAGTTGTGTTTCGTTACTTTACTCTCCTTCTTTCTCTGGCAAAGCCATTTGCAAACATGAACACTTTTATAAGAAAAATAAGTTTAGAGATATTACAAGGACATCTGATATGAGAACTTTCAAAGCTTTTTATATCTTCAACTGTTCTTTTGCAAATTCTTTTTCTTAAAAACTTGCTTATATATCAGACTTACCTTTGCTGGTAACATTAGCGTCGTATTCTTTTTTTCCGACAGAATAGCAATAAGGGTTTGAGTTATACTGTCGACGGAATAGTTCCTTCAACTTTCTTATCATATTATATGCTGATTTTTCTCCGAAAGAGTTTTAAAGTTCAGTAGACATCGATGTCATCTCGATGACTACAATAGTGAATTCATCTTCAACAAATCTAGTCCATGCATCTCGAATAATTTTGTTTGCATACTCAGGTGGCTCTTTAGGTCCTGTGAACTTGACATGCAACTTGTCATTGTACTAGAGAAGTTTCTTCAAGTTTTTATACTTAGACAAGAAATGTGTGCCTTCGAGATTAATTCTTTTTGTCCAAAATGACCAGATATATTTATTATGTTTTTGATTTAGGATACATGATGTATAAGCAAAATGTCCAAAGTTCGTATTTTTTATAATGGATAATTTTATGAAATAGTAATCAAGTTTTTGAATTATTCTAATTATATTACTTATAAAATCTATTATCCCAATAAGGTCTCTTATAATTTTTTTATCTCAATCAAGTCACTAAAATTTCAATATTCTTCTAATTAGGTTATTCATAAGTTGCTAAATAATTTTTAAAAAATTAAAATATAAAAAATTAATAATATTTATAAAAAACCAAATTATTTAAAAGATTGAAAAAATACGAGTGACCTAACTATAACACTACTAAGGGGCTGTTAGGCAATATCTGAATGATTAAGTGCTGAACCAATAATAGGTCTAAACCATTAAGAGGTCTGAACCATTAAGAGCTAGTATATCACTTAACTATTCAAAGGCAAATGTCTGACCAATTCAGATAAAAGTTCTTAACCATTAAGCATTAGACCTATTAACCATTCAGCATTAGTATAATGCTTAACCATTCAGAGGCAAATGTCTGAACCATTTAGACATTTGCTCGCGAAACAAACAGTCTGAACTACTAAATGCTGAGTCATTCAGACATCTGAACTATTAAGAGGATAATTAAGAGGCTGCCAAACAGCCCCTAAATCTTTAGTGACTTGATTTGAACAAATATAATCATTAATGACATGGTTGAAACAAATAAAAATATACATGATTTAATTGAAACACTCTTAAAACTTGTTACTATTATATTAAGTTTTTTCTTTTTACAAATAGAGAACTTCAATAATTAATGACAATTTGATTTAATCTCAACTTTCTACTCTAATAAAACAGTAACTATGGGGGACATGTACTAGCATCATATTTTTTTCACCAAATTTTTCATGCTTATCTCTTCTATTAAAAATGACATTAATTACAATATTGTTATTTCTAAAGAAATAAATTTTTATAAAATAATTTTTTTAAACATCAAACTTTTTTTAAAAATATGAAATATTTTAAAATTAGTGTTTTTTAAAAAGTAAAATTAGTGTTGTTTGAAATGTAAAATTTTTATAAAGCAAAAATAATTAAACGTGAGAGTGTAGTAAGGAAATTCATATAAAATTTTTTTTAAAACAATTTGCTTAGAAACAAAAGGTTTAATTGCTTACTTGAAAAAAAAACAAAAAAATTTTAAAAAGAAAGGTTACAAAAGTTGGCATTATTATTTTATTACGTATATTCCTTACTCATATCTAAATTTAATTATATCTTTATTTTAGAATATTGTTTTACAAATAATCAATTTCATTCAATTTAATATTTTATTTATCAATCCGTGTAATACACAGGTTATTAAAACTAACTCATGTAATATACAGGTTTGCTAAAGCTAGTAAAACAATAATTAATTCAAGATTAGAACCTAAGTTTAGTTCTCTATAATCTATATCCGTGCAACGGCCAAGCACAATACACAGAATGTTACGTGGGCATGTGATGGTTATCATTTGTATCTAACGGTGTTTGGTTGGAAGGAATGGAATGGAATTGAGAAACTAGTATAATTTTCAAGCAAAATTATATTTAAATGGGTAATGAAATGTAAAACCCAAAGGAATATTTCACCTCAAATTCCCTTGGTTGTGGGATTTCAAATTCCCTCTCTAGGTGGAAGGATTTTGAAATCTCACAACCAAGGGAATTTGAGGTGAAACATTCTCTTGGGTTTACTTTTAATTGCTCACTCAAACACAATTTTACTTGAAAATTATATTAATTTCTCTATTCCATTCCATTTCATTCCTTCCAACCAAACGCCCTTCATGGGGTCAGTAATACAAACTTTTGTTTAGTTGACACATTTAATCCTATTTGTACATAAGATCATGTGATTGGTGCGAGAACGTAGAATGATAGGTCATTCTTCTGTTGAAACATGTGCATAGCCTAAGACGACCGAGGTCGGTATATTCATGAGTTGTGTGTACTGTTTCAGGTATTTCACAAAAAGCAACAGATAACTTATCTTAAAAAGATTGAATGTTTAGATCTTCTTATTTAAAACATCTTGTAATGAATTTAGCATGCACTTTAATTCGCTATATTTGTTAAATCTCTTACTTAATTGTTGCGGTATAGAAAAATCACTTTTTATTTGGCCGATTCAATTTTATTATCTTATATTAGAATATGCCTATAGTTAAATGCATAATCGTTAGGGTGAGCATATAAAACTAATAAAAAAAAAAAAAAAAAAAAAAAAAAAAAAAAAAAAAAATCGAACAGAGAACCAAATCAAAAACTAAATAATTGATCGGTTACGGTTAAGATAGGGCCAAAACCGAACCATTCGGTTACGGTTTTGGTTTCCCCTTCTTCCATAACCAAAATAACCAAAACCGAACCGATTGCTATATATTCATGTATTGCTCATGTGCTTTTCATGTATCTTTCAGGTATTTTTATATTTGGAACATGTCCGAAACCAACGTAAACCGAGTTAATAACGGAACCAACACTTGGCTTCGGTTTCGGTGGACCATAAAAACCGAACCGAACCAATTTTTACATAGCCCAAAACCATATACTGAAATTTAAGTCCAGCATAGTTCGGTGCCTTAATGGCTCTCGAGGCACTTAACAAACTGGTAGCTTGGTTTTAACGTGGATGTTAAATATGAGATATTTAAATTGAAAATTAATTTTATAAAAACAGAATGTTTTAAACGATATTAAAATTTAAAACGACACATATTAAATGACAAGGCATTAAAATTATTTTGATTACCCTGTGAAGTTTTAAAATTAATGATCGAGTAATTTTGTGATATAACTAAGATTTTATAATTAAAAAATAAAATAGAGATTTAGTTTATTAAAAACTAAAGTAATTAATAAAAAAAGTTTATTAATTAATTATGGTTTCAATTTGTGTTCTCTAAAATTTGCTTTTGTATATCTTCAATTCTACAAACAAGTTTGTAACTTGAGTTGTGTTCAGGAGTTCTTTTTTAAGCATGGAAGTAAAAGGAAGCTGTAAATGATGTATTTTTCAAAGTTTTTTCTAATGAAAGTATGTGGAAAGAAAAGAAAATAAGATTTATTACTAATCTTACTTTCTAACTTTCCTTTAAAATTAAAAGAATTTGGAAAGAATTTAAACAAATATAACTACAATACTTTAACATTTGCTAGTGAAAATGCCCGCGCGTTGATTTTTTGGGAATTTAATTTTAGTCAGTATCAGCTCGGTGCGCTATGATTTAAATTAAAAAATCAAAATATAATTATTGAAAAAGTTGAATGAAAGAAAACAATTACGTATATTATAAAAGTCTTTAAAACAACTATATTATCCTAACAAGATTAGTGAAAGCATAGGTGGTATTTATGGTTACAAAAGTCTTTAAAACAACTATATTATCCTAACAAGGTTAGTGAAAGCATGGGTGGTATTTATGGTCACATTAGGGGGATTTCGTTTTAATGAATGTAGGTTAGAGTTTTATTATCATCGGAGGCAGCTTTCGGTGGTGATTTGCATAGACCGGAGAAAGTTAACGGAGAAATTGTCACAACAAGTTACCATCTTGATTGTTATTGAGCTTTTAACAACCGGCAAAGAAAAGAGAAATAGGGATTAGTCCTCAATCGTAGTGAATGAACGGAACTGAAAATAAATTGCGGTTTTGTTTGGCCACGTGTATATGCTTTAGCATATGTATTATACGCATTATATAATATACTTTATTGTAAGGGTATAAATGAAATAAAATGGTTAATTTTTTAAAATTTAATCATGACTTTTCATATGGGCGTATTAATCCATATGTAAAATTATCATTCAATCCTCCTTACACTTTTATTATAAAAGATATAAATAAATATTAAAATTATTTAACTCACAATATACCCATAGAAAAATATTAGTATTATAGTTATTATATACATGAAGATATATATATATATATATAAGTTATATATTTAAATATTTAAATAAAATAATACTTAATTTAAATAATATTTAGTTATTAAAATATAATTAGTAAATATAAATTTAAATATCAATTTATAGTATCATAAATAAAATAAAATTTAATAGAGTGAATTAAAATAATAACATATTATTAAATAATGTATTAATAATGTTTATTAAATACATGAAATAGACAAGGGCAAAATGCCAAGTTATATAAAATTTAATTGATAAATTTACTATATTGCCTCTAAAGTGTTCTTTAAAATCTTAAATCAATTCTCTATTCTACCACTCTTAAATGCCTTGCACTACTTTGTACATATTAATTCAAAACTTGTATGTTTAGCAAAATTAAATCTCTATCCAGAGAGATTTATTATAAAGTAGTATACATATAAGTATTTAAATAAACTAATACTTAATTTATATAGTATTTAGTTAAAAAATATGATATGTAATTATAAATTTAAATATCAATTTATATTATTATAAATAAAATAAAAACTTTAGTTTTAAAAATATGATTAGTGATTATAAATTTAAATGTCAATTTATATTATTATAAATAAAATAAAACTTAATGAAGTGAATTAAATAACATCCACATTATTAAATAATGTATTAATAATATGTATTAAATAATACAATAATTAGAAGAAGTTAATTAAATAGGGAAAAAATATGATTAGTAATTATAAATTTAAATATCAATTTATATTATTATAAATAAAATAAAACTTTAGTTTTAAAAATATGATTAGTGATTATAAATTTAAATGTCAATTTATATTATTATAAATAAAATAAAACTTAATGAAGTAAATTAAATAACATCCACATTATTAAATAATATATTAATAATGTGTATTAAATAATACAATAATTAGAAGAAGTTAATTAAATAGGGGTAAAAGTGGAATTTTGCATAAAGTACTTGTACTCTATGATTAAAATGTTGTATAGGTGTCTTACACTTTAAATGAAATTACTATTTTATTCTTCTAATATGTATTATATAGTAATATAGATATATTATTTTTTTCTTTATAATCTATAATTTAACTATGATCTATGATATATAAGGGTAATTGTAAAAATATAACCTTATTTTTCCTTATTAATAAAAATCTTTAATTTCTTTTCTTATAATTCGAACTTTGAAACACGACATTACATTATATCTTTCATTTCTCTCCCTTTCTATTCTCTCAATTATCTTTGCTTATTGTTTATTAAAATCTGTAACAAAACATTAATATAAATCATGAATTAAAAGCTTCCATATACCTCCGTCTGAATAGAAGTTTGGAGTATTCAAATTTCAACATTATGTATCCTGATCGTCAAACAATCACCCATTAATTTATTCATTCATTGTTACAATCGGGGACCAACATACATCAATGTCTATAAACATGCACGTTCATATACATTCACATACATAATCAAACAAAACATGCATACAAGATGTTCAATAATCAAATAAAGGAAAAAATGTATATTATATAGAACATACAACTTGGACCAAATCTATAAGAACAATTTAATACAAATATTCATGTTTTTGAACAAATATAAGTTTGAAAAAAATGAAAGCCGTATAAACTTTGAGTTCAATTATGGTGACCCGCTTAACTCTATACTCCAATACTTCCAAAATGCCTTCAATTTCGGCTTTCCTTTGCACCCCACTTTCTACTCTAGGCGGTAGCATGCACGCTTAAAACATATTATTCTACTAAAGGGGAAAAGTGATCAAATTTATTATGATTACTTAATCTTTAATGTTTCTTAATATTATTCAATATTAACATTAGGAGTGTTTGTGGGTCGAAAACCAAACAGAATCGGCTTTGGATAAAGGCTGAAAATAATGATTTTATTATCGGAAGTAAGACCAGTTAAGTCTTGGTCAGGAGTGGTGAAAGATAAATAGAAATTCTGGTTAAATTTTAATACAAATTTTTTATATAATATTCATACTTGTTTTAGCAACTCTTTAAGAATTATCCAATTGAATTTTCATGTATACCGACAAAATAATTTAATCTGAAAGTGCTACATAATTTTCAGAAATATCTAGGTATCATGGATTCTAAAACCTAAGTGTAGCTTGTGTTAGGATCACCACTTTACAAGTATTTATATATGCTCGCTTCAAAAATCTGTATGAAAACTTTATATAATTGGATCTTAACTTTCTAAAAAAAATAATTATAGTTACAAAAACCTTGGAATAGAAAGAACTCAAAGATCCCAAAAGTAGTCTGAAAACCCAAACTTGAACCATACCAGACAAAAACCGAAAAGCCATTAATTCATAAACCGAAAAAAGGGAAATTACCATATGTTGGGCTGACCTCGACTTGGGTTAGCGGTTCATTCAATGTTGGTTGATTTTTGCTTAGCCCTAAGTATAGGATTCCAAACGAACGAAACGTTCATGGAACAATTCACGAATGATTATAGGGTGGTCGGAAAGTTTGTTTGATTTCATTCATTTATTTATTGAACCAACATAAACAGAGGCCACGTTCCTTCATTTATTTAATGAACTAAAATGAACAGAGTCTGCGTTCGTTCATTACGTTCGTGAACATTCAATACCATGTTTGTTTATCTTCGTTTGTGTTTGTTTGTGTACGTGAATGTTTGTTTATGTTCATGAATGTTTGTTCGTGTTCGTTTATGTTCATGAACATTTGTTTATGTCGTTTGTGTTGTTTATGTTTGTTATGTTCGTTACATAACATTGACAAGCAAACACAAACGAACACGAACATATTCCTTTCTTTGGTGAACGGATATAAACAAGAAATCTCTAATAGGTGTTCATGAACATGAATTTTTCCTTAACGAATGAACACAAACAAAACTTTGCTCATGTTTGGTCGATTCCTTTACGACCCTACCTAATTATTTTGTTCATCTAGAGATAAGGTCACACATAATTTCAAACCCTCATAAATTGAGATGCTAATTATAAAGATTTTTCACTAGATTTCTCTAAAAAGAAAAATATTCCTCTAAAGAAAATGTTTCACTTTCGTCCCTTTGCTTATGCTTCTTTTGGATTGTTATTGTTTTATGGTCAACAATTACAGCAAGGTAGGCCGCCTTTTAGATTTTAGAACCATCCCTATATACCACTTTTTTAGTTTTTTAGATAGTCATCCAATCTTTGAGAACAATCGACACCTATTTCGTTTTCAAAATCTCAAACTTATATTTATTCAAATGGCAAATTATATAAATATCACATAAAAGATAGTAGCTAAAATATTGTCCTCGCACCCTTAATTTTGTTATCTATCATAGGAGTGGAAATAACAAATCCATTCTTACGTCACACAAGGTCACACTAATATGCTTATGTATCTGTATTTGTGATGGATATGATCGTCACGATGTAGGGACTACAATAAAATATTTTATTCTTATAACTTTTAAGTATTTTTATAAAATGTTCTGATAATAATCAGTATGTTCTTACTTATGTATATATGTGTTTATAAATATTTATAGCGTCATAAGAAATTTCACTCTTACGATCCTAGAACAAGAAAATTAATTTTCTATAATCACAAGTGCTAAAGTTAATATTATTATATATATATTTTATCATACTTGTTAATGTAATAATCTTGTAAATGTTCATTTACATTTACAAGAGGATGTATCATTCTCTTTAAAATTGGAAATGCAATGGAGAGGATACATAATTAAATAAAGGGTCATTGGATTTCAATAACCCAAATATTCAGTTATTGAACTGTATTAATTCAAACTCTGGAAATATTTGTATACTCTCTAAACTTTAAGCTTTTTTTTCTCCAACGATCTCTTACTAACTGAGAGTTAATTCCGTTAGTTTTTTGATGACGTGGACCGCTTATGTGGGCAAAACACTAAAAAGAAAGTTAAAATCTACCATCAGATCCGTCAATTTAAAACTTCTACACTCGAAAACACGTCAATCTTCATCTTATTATCTTAACCACTTGACTCGTTAGAGGTAGATTTCACGTGATGATAAATGCTAGACAACAAAAAACAAACCTGTTAGCTGCTGGGGAGGGGCGTAGTTGAAAAGTGGCCCAAAGTTGACCTCATTTTATCCAAAAAACTAACGGGCGTTAACTCTCAGTTAGTAATGTATTGTTGGAGGAAAATAAGATCAAAGTTAGGAGTTTTGTAAATATTTGCCAAGTTGTTAATCCTGGCTAATAGATGAAAGTTGGGATTATTAAAACCCAATAACCCTTAAATAAACATATTTTATCGTACATGATATCTGCTTTTTATATGTTAGTTTACGTATCTATAGCTGCCGAGTGACATCAATACGAATCAATTATTTTTGACAAGTGTAGTGGTAAATAGTTAGAAGTTAGAGTGGTGTTCTCACTCAACTAAAGATTGTAAAGTCTTGAGCGTGCTAATTGATCTTGAATCGTCTATGTATTGCTTATTTTCTTTTAGATAATCCAAAGTGTTGATGTTAAATAAATACGTGGCCGGCCCTAAAAATTCCTAATGGACCCCTATCCTTGTGTGAGAATAAAAAACGAGCCCCTATAATACGATATATAAAAAAATCTAAATCAAATAGCTTGTATATAAAAAATTATAATACGGCAATAATTGTTATAACAACAAAAAAAAAAAAAAAGTATTGTAACAAAATGATTTAAACATTCAACAACTAAAGAATCCAAAAGCAAAAGTAAAGAATTAATTTCATATCTTAGTGGGATTTTTTATTTTAAAATTGATACTATAAGGTTTGAGACTTCAAAAGTAAATATCGATGGCTTTGTGCCTCTGTTGAAAAACACGATCAAAGTGCCAAAGTCGATTGCCGATCGGTGTTCTCAATTTAGCCCTTGACACCTTGAATTTTTTTTATCTATTATAATTTAGGTGATATTATATTAAATTGGGTATAGATTGGATAAATTGTATTATGCTAAACTATTTAAAATGTTAATGAACTTTAATGTAAGGTTTAATACGCTAAAATAATTAAAATATTATTGGGATGTTAATGGTTTAATTAATAGTGCGTGTGTATATATATATATATATATACATACATATATCTCCCTACTCTAATAAAAGAGTAATTAGGAGGGACAAGTAGCAACTAGCAACATTATATTTATCTTTACTAAAATTTCTTCTCTTCTCTCTAATATCAAATAATCACATTAAATACTAACAATATTATTTAATTCTTTTTTGGATTAAAATAGTTTTTTAAATAAATTAAGAAAGAGATTTTTTATTAATGTTATTTTTAAAAAATAAATTTTTATAAAATAAGAAAGTTTATAAAACATCAAAGTTTTTTAAAAATACAAAATATTTTAAATTTGGTGTTTTAAAAAGTAAATTTTTTATAAACAAAAAATAATTAGAATTAAGAGTTATAATAAGAAAGTATTTATAAATGATAATTTTTATATAAGTTTGTTTTGAAATAAAATTTTCATTCTATTTATAATAACAAGGATATCAATCATATTTTATATTAAAATATCATGATTAGTTTATAACTTATAAATTTTCTTTCTACTTAATATTTTTTTATTCAACCCGTGTAATAACAAAATTTATATAATTTATAAAAAATTTACAAATTATATATATACATATAATTTATAAAGAAATTTATAAATTTTGAGCCCTTAAGTAGATCGGGCTCTGGACTAACTTCTCATCCCGCCCCTTCAGGGCGATCCATGAATAAAGAAATACTATTTTTGACAAGTAACAAAAAAAGAAACACTTACGTGATACGACGCTCAATATAACTATAACAAGTTCCAAAATAAGAACAGAAATGTAATATAATAATTTCAAAAACGAGGAAAATGTGAAGTTTGCATGTAACGAAATCGGTATAAGTCTTGAAAATCATCATTAAAAAGCGAAAAAGGAAAATGCGTCCTGCGTGTGACAATGATAAAATGCAATAGCACTCAACACTTCATAGTTTAATAAAGGGGATTGGTTTATTATAATATTTAAAATTATTGGTTTATTATATTATAATATAAAAAGATATTAGCTTAATTATAATAAAGAAAATTTAATATAAAAATTTATGAATGATTTTGAGCTTGACGCGTATACTATTGTTTTAAGGGAAACTTCTCAAAATAGTAACAAAGTTTTATAAGTGTTCTAATCAGATTACTTAATTTTAAACTGTTTCAATCAGTTCATTTAACTTTGCAGTGGTGTTCTAATATTATGTAATTAACCTGATTACCAGGTAATTATTTATATTTCAGGTTTTATGATTGTTCCACCATCGCCGCCCACCACCACCGTCGTCCCACCACCATTGCCGCCCACCACAACTTTCCTCCCCCACCATCGTCGCCCGCCACCACCGTCGTCCCCCCACCATCCGCCCACCACCACCGTCGTCCCCCCACCACCCGCCCACCGCCACCGTCGTCCCCTCACCATCGCCGCCCACCACCACCGTCGTCCCCCCGCCATCTTCGCCCACCACCACCGTCGTCACCCCATTATTGCCGACCCACTTGCCACCACCCCGTCACCTACGACCTTCCTCTCACGTACCTTTGACCCTCCCTCTCACCTTCGACCCTCCCTTTTACCTACTATTCAGGTTAACTAAGCAAGATTGAAACATCAAAATAAAGTTTAGTGACCTGATTGGAACAAAAAAATTTATGATGATATTTTGGCTATTGTGTCTAATACGTCAGTTCATTGTGTCGTATATGTTCATTGTGTCAAATATTAGTTTATTGTGTCAAAACAACACTTTAAACGTGTTTGAGGATATGAAAATGTAGAACAAACAAGGGTCAACCCTCCAACGGGCATGAATCATGAAAATTGGAGTAAAACCTTTGACCATTTTATGAGTGAGGCACATAGAAATGTGTCAAATTCAAACAAAACAAATCGTCAACAACAAAAATACACAAACCGTGGAGGGACTGCTTCATATAGTAGTTATTGTTATAAGAAGGTAATGCTTTAAATTATATATTTGTGTATTATATACACTATTGTAAAACTCGGCCTACGCGGCCGGGTACTCAGCGAGTACTCGGAACTCGGCAAGGCGCCGAGGCGCTTTTCATCAACTCAGTCAATATTACTCGGAGGCGGCCGAGTACTCAGCGAGTACTCGGAACTCGGCAAGGCGCCGAGGCGCTTTTCATCAACTCAGTCAATATTACTCGGAATCGGTCAAACTCTGTCCAACTCGGCCCTACTCGGTCCAACTCGGCCCTACTCGGCCCTACTCGGCCCAACTCGGCCAACTCGGATTTTCACCATTTTTCATCGATTTTTGCTGTTTTTCAACGATTTTTGTTGAATTTTTATTGTTTTTCATGGAGATACCTTGAAGAATGATAATAAAATGATTACTACATCTATAATATTAAATAATTGATATTACATTTTGAAATATTTTTGTGTGTGAACATATATTCTTTTGATTTATAATTGAAATTCACGTATTTTTTTATAAATATTAGTAAGCTTATAATATTTAACATATATATAATTTCCCAAAGACCAATTTCTTTATAATTTATCATGTCCGAGTACTCCCCGAGTACTCCACGCCTAGACCGAGTACTCGCAACTCCCCAGTCGACCGATCTCGCAGCGCCTAGCGATTTTTGCAACCATGATTATATATAAGTATTTTTTTTAATATATAATATTCTTTTTAATATTAAACAGAATCAAAGCAGACTTGAGATGTTTCATGATACTCATACCGGTAAAGATGGGACATTTGATAGCGAGGTAGCAGAGCAACAATATGTAAGTATTTCAATAAAGTATAGTTTTCATATATATATATATATATATATATATATATATATATATATATATATATATATATATATATGTATGTATGTATGTATATATATGTATGTATAAATATGTTAATATATTTTTGTTAACTAATACAGAATCAAGTAAATGAACAGTTTGATAAGCTAAGTCAATCCCAAAATGAAGAAAGTAGTTCGTCAACGTCGAATGTAGTCGATGTTTATGAGTCGGTGTTGGGACAACGGCGTCGACATATCAGGGGGATTGGGCGTAAACCATCATCATCTGCAGGGTCGACATCTTTTGTTAATGATCGGAAACAAACAACTTAGTCATTTACACAGGTAATTGTATCATAGTTAGTTTAGGTAATTTTGACTCGTTATCATTAAAATAGACCCAAAATATCTAAGTTTTAGTTTAAACGGGTCAACATGGGTGAAAATGACATAATTTAAGTTTAAAGGGTCAAAATGACTTAAAGTTGGATATGTTTAGTATATCATAGTGGATTTAGGTTATTTTAACCTTTTATTGTTAAAATAAACTTAAATTATCTAACTTTTAGTTTAAACGGGTCAAAATGGGTCAAATTAACATAATTTGAGTTTAAACGGGTCAAAATGACTCAAAGTTGGATGTGTTTAATGTATCATAGTGGGTTTAGTTATTTTAACCCTTTATTGCTAAAATAGACTTAAATTATCTAACTTTTAGTTTAAACGGGTCAAAATAGGTCAAATTGACATAATTTAAGTTTAAAAGGGTCAAAATAACTAAAAGTTGGATGTGTTTACTGTATCATAGTGGGTTTAGGTTATTTTGATCTTTTATCGCTAAAATAGAATTAAATGATCTAAGTTTTAGTTTAAACAGATCAATTGGGTCAAAAGACATATATTGAGTTTAAACGGGTCAAAGACACTTAATATACTTAAAGTTAGATGCGTAATATATATACTTTGTCAAAATACAACAACTTATAATGTATATTTGGTTTTGTAGGCTCAAATTTCAAGTATGTTTCAAAATCCGAATTTTATGTCACAACTTACATAGTTTATTGCTTCGCAAAAGGCTCCAAATCAAGCCGACGAAGATGATTCGAACGATGGGGATGAATAGTGTATCAGATGACAAGTTTAAGCTTGTTTTTCAGTAGTTTTATGTTTTAAGTTATACAATATATATAACCTACTTACTTAACGTTTATGTCGTGTTAACATTGTATATCATTTATGAACACCAGTGTATTTGTGTTATTCAAAAATCTGGATTAGATGTATAATTGGTTGGTTTGTAAAACTGGAAACAAAAAAATAATTTTTTAAATGAGTATTGTCGCCACTAATGGCCTCCTGTATTTATTTTATTATAATAACAGCGACAATTGTCGCCGCTAATAGAGCTTTTAGCGACGACATTATTAGTGGCGATTTTTTTATCATTAGCGACCAAATAATCACGGCGACACATTAGCAGCGACTAGTTATTAGCGGCGATATTGGGTACCTTTAGCGACGACAGTTATCAGCGCTAATAGTCGAAATTTTTGTAGTGTCATCAAAATCCCTAACCACACTTATTTATGGAAAGATGATCATGAAAATCCATAACATTAACATTAATATGCCAAAATCATCAAAGGTTACTAATTTTTTAAGTATTTAACATAATAAAAGTGATAAAGAAAAGTCTAGCTCATGATGAAAGATAAAGCAACACTAAAGCTAAAATATGTAACAAATTTCATAGTAAGAATAAGAGAATCCTAAACCATGCTCCTTCTTTAGAGTTGTTTTCCTTCAAGAATATTGTTGAAATGGTAAGAATGGCCAGGAAATGAATTAGGTCAGCAAGGATTCATCCCATCACTTTAAACCCAAATTTCCGCAACATCTCTCGTAAAAATAAGAAGTGGGTTGTTGTTTTTGTAGACATCAGGGTAAACACAATCATGCTTGTGAGGAAGTACCATCATTTCTCAACACTTTCATCAGCTTTGTCGACTCATACAATGTGAGATTGTGCAAGATATAGGCACGATTGTACAATGTCGACTCATACAATGACCATGCTTGGCACTACTTTTATCATGGTGGCAAGAAACTCCTAGGAGCGCGGCTTGGGCGTTGATCATGCTTTCGAGAAAATTGGTCAACGAATCTATAATTTGTTATCTTTAACTTGATTATAGATTATATAGTATTGTTATATTTAAAAAATAATACTATACCTCGATTGTTGGCTCAATATTGGTTAATATGTGAGAGGCAAGCAACTGTGGTTCATTAGAATTGCACTACATTCATTATCATCTTTATTAAAATTTAATTCAACACATCCATAGTTAGTAACATGTTTTTTGATTACCTTGAGGTGTGACTCTATTTGACCGAATGTTTCCTTGGATTTTCTGCCTTCAGTTTCATGTTGAATGGACACTTGCTTGTCATTTGCATCCAAATGATCCATCAATTGTGTCTAAATCTCCAAAGAATTTAGGCTAGGTTTAAGTTGGGATGGTTGTATGTCAAGATTCTCATATGTATGCAAGTAGGGTTAAGGTTTTTTATATTAATATGTGAGATAACTCGATGAATAGTAACAAACCTACATGTAAAAGGGTCCACCGTGGATCTCGTATAAAAATTCCATCATAAGTGTAGTCCCCATCACAATAGCTCTCATAGTAGGGGGCTTCATGACAATTACAACAAAGTAAATGCTTAAACAAAAAGGATCACAGTCACCAAATAAAAATGAAAATAAGAAAATTTAAGACCAAGAAACAAACAACTAACTACAAAAGATAACAAAAATAATTATAAAATGGTTGAATTAATCACTCAAATCTTTTTCAAAATTAATTATAGTGTCCCCAACAACAGTATCAAAAAACTTCACATGCATGAAATGTATATGAAATATCGTTAGATTTTTCACACGGATTTAAACAATTTTTCACACGGATTTAAACGATTTTTCACTCAAACTAAAGTACGTACGCATATCAAGGCAAGCATACGTATCATGAATCATGATATTAGTATAGTTGTGGAAAGAACCAAATATCAACCTAATGACATCGTAGCTCCTGATACTAAACCTTTACAATTGTCTAGACAACAAATGAAGTAATGGTTGGTTTTAACTAAAACAATAACAAGTAGTTAAAATTAAATAAATCAATGACAAGAACTCATAAATGGTATTAGTAACAAGACTCTTTTAAAAATTTCTAACCTATGATTCTTTGGAAAGTTGATAATTAGAAGATACTCTATAGCCACCTAAAATAATACAAGTAGACCCAAGTTATAAAATCACATTAATGTTTATAGAGATTAGACTAGCTTCCCGTTAAGATTACACCAACCTAACAATCGTTTGGAAAGTTAACACGAAAAACACATAACCACCTCAAGTTGTTTAAAGTAGGTATTACTCATTCACTCCTTCAATTGATAGCATCCATACTACAAATATATAAACTAGCTTTGAACAAAGAAACCCTAGATAAAGATAACAATGATATTTCAAAATCATAATGAGTATAACATATTTTTCCAAACATATGTATAGGAATACATATTTATAAATCTGCCATACAAATATAAGGCTTTATCCACTGTTCATAGTGTCAATGCAATGATATTTATATCGATTTTATGAATAAAAGTCTAAAACATAAAGTCTTCTAACATGATATGCACAAATACTTACAAGCTTGAATATTCATCGAAATCCCTAACCACACTTATTTATGGAAAGATGATCATGAAAATCCATAACATTAACATTAATATGCCAAAATCATCAAAGGTTACTAAGATTTAACATAATAAAAGTGATAAAGAAAAGTCTAGCCCATGATGAAAGATAAAGCAACACTAAAGCTAAAATATGTAACAAATTTCATAGTAAGAATAAGAGAATCCTAAACCATGCTCCTTCTTTAGAGTTGTTTTCCTTCAAGAATATTGTTGAAATGGTAAGAATGGCCAGGAAACAAATTAGGTCAGCAAGGATTCATCCCATCACTTTAAACCCAAATTTCCCCAACATCTCTCGTAAAAATGAGAAGTGGGTTGTTGTTTTTGTAGACATCAGGGTAAACACAATCGTGCTTGTGAGGAAGTACCATCATTTCTCAACACTTTCATCAGCTTTGTCGACTCGTACAATTTGAGATTGCGAAAGATATAAGCACGATTGTACAATGTCAACTCGTACAACGACCGTGCTTGGCATTACTTTTATCATGGTGGCAAGAAACTCCTAGGAGCGTGGCTTGGGCGTTGATCATTCTTTCAATAAAATTGGTCAACGTATCTATAATTTGTTATCTTTAACTTGATTATAGATTATAGTATTGTTGTATTTAAAATATAATACTATACCTACAATAGTGAGTCCAAACCTTTAACAACGATGTGTTCATAAACATGCGTCTAACCTATGTATAGTTGCTTCCAGAATTTTGCGATCTCCTTTATAGCTTTACATATATGCATGTGTGTGCGCGCGTGCGTGTATATATAAATATATATATTTAATGATGAAAATTTAACAAATAGAAAGTTAAGTAAGTGGGTAGTGGACAAAGGAAAGGAGGGAAATGCATGTGCACTTTTATTTTTTTATTTATTTAAGTTTGAAAGTGAAAATAGCTTCCTAGTAGTTTTTTAATATTCAATATTTTAATATATTTAGTTTTAGAAAAACTATGTCGATCATAAAATCCAAAATTTTATTCTCTTTATATATGGCACTAGTCTTGTTATATTATTTTTTAAAAACAAAGCTTTATTATGGTTGGATTCACTGTTGATGTGTTAAACTCTTTTACAACAACACATCCAACTTTTTGATTTTGATTTGTTTTTATTATGAATTTTGATCTTTATTGATTATAATCATCCATTCAACTTTCAAGTTCCAGTTCTGGTTCGATGTTATAACGAGTTTTGATTACACAAGTACTCTTCCACTACGTTTTATCTAACCAAATACACAGTCCGTCCAATGATTTGTATAATGCTTCCAAAATTGTACACTAGCACTCAGCCCCAACTACTATGTTTTGTCTAATCAATTTCACATTCCGTCCATCTTTGTGTATATTGCTTTCAAAATGTACTGTGTAACTTAATTACCAGATCGAACACACTTCACAATTCATGTAAATTCACGTGTTGTGTCCAAAAGCTAGATTTTTTATTAAAAATATATTTTTTTACAATAGCTACGTGTGTATATATGCATTTTTTAAACGACAAGCACACATATGTATCTAATATTATCACTAGTAAATTTACATCACTATCCACCGTAAAATTCCTGAAACTCATAAGAAACAACCCTTAATATATAAATAATTACGAAATTGACCGGTTGTTACATAAGGTAAGTTATCCCCTTTAGAGCGAAAAAAGAGACGTGATGGAATATCATGATTATATATTAAAAAACTGTTTCTAGTCATGTATAAAACACCACCAAAGGAAATGTAAAGGAACCCTATGTTTCCCTTACGTTAACGTCTCAACCATTTCCATTTTTCTCTCACACACTCTTCTACACACAACACACACACACACACACACACATATATATATCTATACACACACACACACATATATATAAACACACACACACATTCACAAAGACTATGTGTGTGTGTATATTATGTGATCATAGAAAGATCTATAGAGTTGCATGAATCTCATGAACATCACAGGATCAATCGTATCGGGTTTCTATTGCTGGAATTGGGGGTTTTTAACCGCCCTTCTTCTGTTCTAATTCCCTTAATCTTCTTCAATTCTTCTGATCATCTTTTAACTCAAGTTCTTCAAGTTATGGTGGTGGCGAAAGGCGGCGGTGGTGGTGGTGGTGAGATGGTGGTGACGAAGTTGTCTCCGTCGCCTTTTCTGCTGAAGACGTACATGCTGGTGGATGACCCAGCGTCGAACAGCGTGGTCTCGTGGAACTCCGACGGGACTGCTTTTGTGGTGTGGCAGCCGGCGGAGTTCGCTAGAGACCTGCTTCCGACGCTGTTTAAACATAGTAACTTCTCAAGCTTTGTTCGCCAGCTTAATACTTACGTATGTTACTTCTTCTATCTTTAGTTGTTCACATCTTTATGTTGACTATAAGAATTTATGATGATATTAGCATTGAATGTGTTTTGATTGTTGTTTATGAAATTGTTTTCTTTGTTATGTTAGTGTGAAATGATGTATATGTTTTGGATTATAATGGTTTTGGATTATAATGATTTAAACTTTACTTTTAAATTAATCTTTTTCAAAACATGTTTTTTTAACAATAATTTTTTTTAGTTTAATCTAACAATAAATTTGTAAGGATTTAAATCAAATTATTTTTCTTATGGGACAACCCTAATACCATTAGATAACAAAAAGTGTTTTTTTAAGTATATATAATCATTTTGAACGGAATATAATTTAGTTCCCCATGTTTTAAATCGCCCTCAATTAAGAGCCCAAGTTTATGTTTTTTTATCTTTTAACAAATTGTCATGTTTTAAAAAAATAATAATTTAGATATATAGTCAAGGGGTGAGGTATACTTTTCAAACCAAGAAAATTGAATTTGTCTTTCGGTGAGCTTTAATAAGAGTGGTAGTTGGGTGGTAAAATCAAAGTAGTTTAAGAACATGGAATTTGTATTAAGGATTTTTAATCATCATTTGGAACAAGTTAATCAATAATTGTATTGTATAAAAGAAATGGATAAATAAATAGTTTTCCTACCATGGACCAAATTGGATAAAGACAGAATACTTTTTTACTAATCATTTTCAAATATCCTTTCCGGCAATTTTCTTTTAAATGTATTGTTTAACTAATATTTCTAAACCAAACACGTCAAAGTTGATAAATATTGGACAAATTCCATAATAGTTCTTTCATTTAGTCTCTCAATTTAAAAAAGTTAAACATATTTATTTACTTTTCAAAAGAACAATGTAAATATTCAATACTTTTTTCCTAAGTTAGAGAGCACCTTATTTTACATTAATTGTAGGGTTTTCGTAAAGTTGCAACTAGCCGATGGGAATTCTGCAACGAAAGGTTTCAAAAAGGTCGTAAAGATGTACTATGTCAAATTCGACGAAGGAAATCATGGGCCAACAAGCCCCAAACAGTTACACAAACACGAAAAGAATGTGATGAAGATCAAAGATCCTCATCCATTAATTCTTTATCCTCGGGATACAATATCCTGATGGATGAGAATCATAAGCTCAAGAAGGAGAATAAAGACTTGTGTTCCGAGCTTTGGAGCATGAAAAAGAAGTGCAAGGAGCTCATTGATTTGGTTAGCATGTACACTAATAACTCAAAGATGGAAGATGAAGATGATCAAAGGCCAAAGTTGTTTGGAGTAAGGTTGGAAGTGCATGGTGATAAGGAGAGAAAGAGGAAGAGGATTGAAGAGGTTAGTGAGAGTGCAAGAAGAATTTTACTTTCAGTCAATGCAAATAAGTAGATAGATTTCTAGACACACAAATCACTTTAATCAATGTATCACTTTGAAAGAAATGTTTCAAAGTGTTTTAATGCTATATATGTGGTTTCAAGTTGCAAAGATTGTAAGCATAAAAAACATTTATGTTACATAGATGTTATAACTCGATCTTTTCTAAAATATTAGCTAAATCATGTTATAAAAATATGCTATAACAAAACGACCGAATCAAACCTAATGAAACAACTGATTGCAACAAAAGAAAAACCAGGGATAAGGAAGAACTAATGAGGAAGAATTGTAGATTTCATGTTTTCCAATAAATCTAGACAACTTCCTAAACTAATATATGATGTCACTATTATTAATTTGTATGAAGTTTTAATCAATAACGAGAAAGTATTTCTTGTGAAAAAATAAAAGTTTTAATTCGTATGTTTTAAACAAACCATTAAGATTCTTTTCATCAGTATGGAACATCAAGAACATTTAAGTTGAAATGACACTACTTTCCATGTAAAAGCGTGTTATTTGATTGTAAATTGTATACCTATTAGTAGTTATTCTATTACATTAGTAATAAAACCTTTAATAGATCGAAACTTTGTTAACAGTAACTTAATTATTGCTAATTGTTGGTTGTCAGTAATAACTCAATTAGTCTTGATCTCCCAAGGTCATGTTGTTGATGGATCAAGTTACTACTAGTCTTTATTGTTGATTATTGCTGATTATTGCTGATGACGATAGCTAATGACAAAGTTGTCATCGATGTCAGTTACCATTCATGACTAAGTTGATGTTGATTAGTAATAACATGCGTACTATTGATAATTAGTTGCGGTTGATGGATCATTGGCCACTCATAATGAGTAAGTTACTATTGATTCGTTCGTTTTTTTTTTTTTTTCATTAACCATTCAAATCCAAAGTAACTTATAATCCCCACTCGGGGTTTTTCTCCTTGAACCCCACTTGGGGAGTTGCCATTGAACCCTTTGGTAATTGAACCCCCACCATAAGGGGTGATGTTCTTTGAACCTCAAGTTTGTTGTTGTCTAAAATAACAATAGTTTAAAAAAAACTTGTACTCAATACCTTCTAATTTGTATCGATATATATACTATAATTAATTACACTTTATCTTAAGCAAATCTTATTATACTAAAACATTATTGATGACATCAAAAAATTATTAATGATGAAAATCCAGAATAGGAGAAAACGAGTGATGGAGACTAGTGGACCCATGTTCACACCATAAATTGGACGATGATCTATAGCTTTCAAAGTTAAGCATGAATACCTTGCAATTTTTTGATGAAATTAATCATAATTAATCTCTCAAATCCTAATTCCTTTGCTAAATTCAAGTTGCTTTCATATCATGAAAAACCAATGTTAGCCTAAGTATATCATTTTAGAGTGGGTTGTAAAAACAAGCTTATAAAGCATTCGTGCCACAAAATAAAGATAGATTTCTGATACTCAAAACCATCATAAACACGCGACAAACAATCGGTCGCAAATAGTCTAGCACTAATTTTTGCATCGAAGGTTAGAAATAAACTTGCCACGGATATTAGTGACCCTACGTTCCATCACTAGTGACGAGCGTACGTATTTATTTTGCGATTGATTTGTGACAACTATTTTTAACAACGGGTTAATTAGTAACGTGTCTTGTATGTTGCAAGTCTATTGCATATTAGCCATGAATTTCTATTGTCACAATTTCATCACATTTACCTATATGTAGTGGTGATGATCCTGGTGATGGTCTTTCATTAAAGGTTAAAACTCGAAAGTTTATTTACTTGTTGCATGGCTAATAAAGAGAGGATCTATTTTTATGTTCTATATGAACACGACTTGATTAATTTGACAAATGTGCGTATATGTTTAAACACACACATAAATAGCTTTTGTTAACTGATGTATGCATGTGATCAAAGTCTAAGTTAAATGTGTTATTATTTTCAAATGAAAGAATTTTGGATCTAGTTAGGAATATAAATATGACCGGAATGATCTAGTATTTTCAAACTTGTGTTTTCTTTTACATTCTACGCTTATTAAAATAAACAAAATCGTATTTTATAATTTATATATTCTAATAAAAATAGTTGCCCTACTCATTATTTTATAATATTACAGTCAAAATTGTATCGGCTTATTTCTAATCGGATTAACTAACTTGTAAATTCAATTTTGACTGGAGGATAAGGAGAAAATATATAATAAGTGGATCATTTGACCATAACTTATGATTTTACTAATATAAATTCGAAAATCCAATGTCGACGAACGGATAAGGAGAGAATATAACAATTAGATACTTCAATTATAATTTATTGTTAGTAATATTATTAAATAAATAAAAATAATGTGTGTGATTTGGTCGTTGGTATAAATATATTATTCAAAAAATCTTGACATTCTTATTTTAGCTTATAAAAAATGCCTGTTATTGTGGAAAATATTAGTATGTATAAAAATTTGGTGCATGGCTTGGGAATTGGATTTCTATAATTATGTAAGCATATTTCATGAACCTTTAATAATACTAGGTATATTCTAAATCACGCATTGCGCGAGTAGCAAACCTGTTTTCAAACCATGTTTTTTTCTAGCACAAACGAAATTGTTAAAACTCAGAATAGGTAGCCCGTTGTGGCTGCAACCTAGTGGACATACCACGCCAACAAACGGATACCTTTTTTAGTTTAATCATCGCCTATATATGTACAACATAACCCAAATCAGATCACAAAATAAGCGGCTTCAAACTACAAAACCGTATTTCCAACATTTCTGATGCACCATTAAGACGACATGTCTCAGATGAGCATTCGTCCATCATCATCAACAAACAAAAACCAGACAACAACGTTCTCAACCCGAAAAGTTGCGTCAAATCATATGAAAGCCCAACGGATCCCATCATTGACGTAAAAAACTACTCCACAGACGTATGTCTTAGATGGAAACAGTCCGTCATCATCGACGTCTTACAAATGACCATGGCAAACAACACCAAGTATACATCGTTCGTCATAAATATCGCCAAAAACCCCCCCAAATAGCAGAGATCCTCATCCCAACTACTTGTCTCAGATGGATAACAATCCTTCATCATCGATGTGTTACAAATGACAATGGCAAAGAACACCAAGTATACATTCATCGTCATAAACATTGCTAACAACCGGAAATGACAGCAAAGCTGTTGCAGCCACCGTCTCCACCGCCACCGGCAAGCAAGTACACATCCCAATTTCATAAAGGCCTGGAATTTCTATAACACTCTTGGAGACAAAATCGATCCATGAATCGAAAACCCAAACACCATCATCACCCCAACCACCGGCTCCCGCACCCTCGCCACCCCCACCACCGGCTCCCGCACCCTCGTCACCCCCACCACCATCATCATCCCCGTGACAACGTGACGGCCCCCTCACCGTCATCAACCCCACCAGCGGCCATAACACCAAAACCCAGATTAACCCCATAACCTTTATGGTCCCCGATCGATGTCGTGTGGTCGGTCAAAAATATTAATTAATAAGTGCCTAATCACCCTTAATAGTAAAAGGTAAGAAGGGTGTTGAATCCACATGGAATCATAGGAAAGTGCTAATAACGATTAACCTAACAACATTAAACATTAAAAAGTAAATTGCTTGATTAATTGAATTGAGAAAGAGTCAAAATTAGGTTTAAATATAATCAAATTGTTTAAATAATCAAATCATGAATTGAATCCGAAAGAACTTAAAAGGTTCAAGATCCATTCTCAAATCTAGGTTACAAACTAAGAAAAAAAGAAATTTCTACAAACTCATCCCCTGAAGTGAATCACAATTGATTTAGCCTTGCATCATCATCGATTCTTCAACACAATTGTAATTGATCATGTGAATCCGAATGAATTTGATGTTGGAAATCTTTGGAATGGTGAAAGATCCTTGCTTTTTCGTCGTTTATTAAAGTGTAAAGAGGTAATATTCGTAATAGGGTTGATCCCCTTTTAAAACCTCTCAAATTAGTTAAAATCCACCAAAACATGGCGTTCAGCGTCGGTGGCTCCATCTTGGCGTCAGTCTAGGTGTCATGGGGGCGTCGGTTAGAAGAATTCAAGTTTGCTGACGCCGGTGGCGGCGCCACCCCCTGCACAAAGTTGATTTTCATGTGTAACTGTTCAAGACCTTTCCGTTGATAGGTCATGGGTCCCGTAACTCTTTCCCTAGCTCAAGTTATGTCCTTATAAATTACCATTGTCTTGAAACTTCTCTTTTACATATCTTCACCTCCCGAGCTCCAATTTTCGTCCCGTTTCTTCCAACCTCTTCGTATTCTTCACATTTATCCTACAAACATAATAATATCCCAAAAGTAACTCCATTTCCCATAAATTGACATATTAACATAAAAATAAAGCCTTTAAACGCCGAATTTTCACCACCCGATCAGTCCCAACAAGCCCATTAAGCGATGACAACGACTCAATGGTTGTTGCTTTTTGTAGATCGGTAAAGAAAGAGGTGACTGGAGTGCAAAACCACCGTTGCCATGGCTAACCTTTTAGGGTTTCGCCGGTGGCGGTGATGGTATGACGGCGGAGGCACCACGGTGGCGGGGCGATGGTGGCGGCGGTGGCGGTGAGACAGTGGCGTTGAGAAGCGTGTCCTTCCCTGCCTATTTCTACTTCTTTCTCTACATAACAATGAATGAGAAGATGCACTCAAATAGATAAGAGAGTAAAATTACCAAAATAACATTTGTAGCAAAGCTGAAAAAACAAAGATACCCCTCTTTACTCTTCATCAGTTTGTGTTTTTCAATATATAGGAGAATTTCTACATCAAAATAACTTAGATATTGAAGATCTATTAGAATAAATTCAGTAGTCTTATATAAAAATAAAAAAAATAAAAAATAAAAAAAAAGAAAGAAAAAATGTTTTTATGACACTTTTCTCTTAAAAATAAGTTTTGAAAAGAAAGTCTTGTGACAAACTGAAATAAAAGAAAAGTTCAACTACAAAGTCTTCAAAAACTAAAAATTGTAAGAAGGATTAATTTGGTAACACGTAACATTTTGATCAAGATTAGTTCGAGTGTAAAATTGATAATGTTCTTCCTCTCAAGTTTCACATGTTTTCAAAGGCACATAACTTTTATATGTAACATTATTTTTTTTAAGTTACAACATAAAAACAAGCATTTAAAACGCGTATAGTGTTGATATAAAAATAAAGTTTTTTTTCACTTTTTTTAAGTTGTGTAATTTCATCAGGTTATTGTGTAACCTTCCGAATTGACGAGAATTACATAAGTATCTGATGATGATCACACTATAAACTGGAAACAAAAAAGGTTTACATTTTTCAGTGTTGTATTATTCGAAATCCATAATTTTAAAACAACGTATAACACAATGTTCAACATTAGACACAATGGATAACACAATGACGAGCTAGACTCGACGGTTAGCAATAGAAACAATGAGCTGCTTGACAAGGATTATACAATGACATGATTAGGATTACACAATAAGCTGAAAAACATAAAAATACTACATTTTCAACATTATGTTATTTAAAAGTTATTATTTAGAAAAACACAATAGAAAACACAATGATCAACATTAGACTCAATGACTTCACGAATATTACAAAATGACCTGATATTACGCAACGATCTATGAATATTACACAATGAGCTTAAATAACATGAAAAAACTTTGTTTTTTATGCATCAACATTATACGCGTTTTAAAGATAAAAAAACTTGTTTTTATGATGTATTTAAAAAAAAAAAATAGAATGTTGATGTAAAAGTTACAAGCATTTAAAGAATATGATAAAACTTAAAAATGTGGCTAATATTAAAATAGCATTGGTCTATTATTTAAGATTTAATTCTTTACCGTTATGTCATTGAACTTTTTAGCCCTTAAATCTAAGATCTAATAGATAATAATCTTTTTCACTCTTTTTTTAAAGTACATCCACCCTATTTATTTATTAATGATTTACTTATATTATTCTAAAAGCATTCACATCCCATTTTTCATTTTATACTTATAATTACATTAAAAATCAATATTTTTTTTTCCTCTCAATTAAATAATATATATTTTATATTTTTATCATTATATTTTTTTTCTCCTTCACTCACAATTAGGGGTGTAAACAAGCCAAGCCGGCTCGCAAGCCACTCGGGATCGGCTCGAAAAAAGCTCGAATCGAGCCGAGCTTAAACGAGCTCGAGCCCGAGCTCGAGCTCAGATTATTGCTCGTTTACTAAACGAGCTCGAGCCCGATCTTCAGAAATCGAGCTCGAGCTGGCTCGCGAGCCTAAATGAGCTTTTTGTTTATATAGTTTTTTATTTGCATATTAAATATATATATATATATAAATACGTATTTACGTAAATTATATTATTAAATATATTATTATGATAAAAAATAGTTAAATAATATATATTATGTTATATATAAAAAGTATGATTATAAATAATTATAAAAAAATAAAAATTTAATAATTTAACAATAAACGAGCCGAGCCCGAGCCGAGCTCGAGCTTGAAAATTTTCGGACGGGCCGAGCTCGAGCTTTATAAATAAAACTATAAACGAGCCAAGCTCGAGCTCGAGCTTCCTAAAACCAAAACGAGCCGTTCCTAAAACCAAAACGAGCCGAGCTCGAGCCTAAGCGAGCTCGGGCTCGGCTCGGCTCGTTTACACCCCTACTCACAATCATTTTCAAACATAATAAAAATTTTATAAGGGTTGAACAGTGAATTTTCAAATTTACAAATGAACCGTAATATTCTTTTTTTTTCCACTCACAACCACTAAAATCCATATCATATAATATAGGGATTACACTCACAAACTTTTAAGGAACCAGACGTAAATGCTCTACCTATAATAAAAAAGTAAATGTTTGTTATTCTATTTATATAAAGTATTTTTTAAGAATATATAGAAATATAATTTAGTTATAACATATCAATACCAAAAGTGAAACCAAACTAAACGTGTAAAGAATACGAATTTCACTACCTAAAATAATGTCTTCCCATCAGGTCGCTACCTTGATAATCAAACATTGGGCAAACGATCATCCAGGCTTGGATTGCTAGAATTTTGTTCTAAGAAATCAAAAGTAATTAAAAAATGACAACAATTTTAAGAACAATATAAATGATAAAAGATCCTTTATTCTTGCTGTAGTCAACTGTACATATGTAGATGTATGACTTACCTGTTACAAAACAGTATTTTTGAAATAATTTTACAAAAATTATATTATTAAAATAATAATTAAGTATTTATAAATAATACGAACTGAAAAATGTGTATGTTTGATATGAATACAAAATCAACGAATCAAGAAGACCCAAAAACTAACAGTATGCATGATGAGTAGCCCGTTTTCCAGACGAAAGATAAAAGCATGTTGCTTTAAAAAAGCTTTAAGCAAGACATAAATGGGTTAATGAAGGTATAATCATAATAACAGCCGATTTACATACATTTTTTGTTCGTGTACAGTTCTCCAGCTACGCTATGCTATCAACTAATAACTCGCTATATTGGCTCAAAAGCCAGGTTTGGTTTGCAAAAGAAGATCAGCACACGCGATTATCATGAAAATTGATGGACTTTTTTGACCAAACACTCATGCGTTGGCTGCAAAATGACTGAAAATGGTTTCAAGTGTTGATTGGCTGATGCTATACTCTGCTATCCCTAGTTGGTTTCTGAATCAAGTAAAATTTAGTTAGGATAATGAGATAGCATAAAGAATATAGATATAGATATGTAAATATCATGTATAGGGAAAATCACGAAATTAGCCCGTTGGCCAACAAACTTACCAAAATGACCACTGATGTTAAGTTTTTCAAATAATTCAATCCAATGAGAACATGTCATGTATGCAGCATATCTATGCTCTTGCGCCTTGATCAGATCCATGCAAGGTGCAGGAGAGCCATGCTCTTGCACCCAATGGCGCAAGAGAGCCATTTATCAACCAATGAAAATGTGACACATGGACAGAGGGGGGTCTTTTCAACACAAGAGGGGTCATTTCAGCGTAGTAGATTTGATATAGATTTTATATTTCAATTTGATTTGGGGCGCAAGCAAAATAAAGCTTCACACCACTTGACACAAAAAGATGCCAAGTGAGTAAGTGACCATTTTGGTAAGTCTAACAGCCAACAGGGTTAATTCCATGTTAGATATATATACCTGTTTCGCTCTATGAGTCCAAAGACATCAGCAAGTGAGAAGTCCTCTCCTCGAGGCAACTGACAAAATGTACGAGTTAGTGACACTAGAGTAAAAAGACAGCTAAAAGCTTGTTTAGATAATGTTAATCCAAAACAGCCTGAATGAAGCATTGGCTTCTTTACTTAAACTCTGGAAGTAAAAATCTCAGAGCAAAAATCGACGTCTAGCATCGATTAATCGGTAATCTGTCACCCACCGATTTGATATCAGCTAATCGATCGGTCAAAGGACAAAATCGGCCAAAAATTGGATAAAATAGATCATATCTAAGTCAAATTCGGTAAAAATCGGCCAAGAATCGGTCAAAATTTGATCAAAATTGAGAAAAATATTGTATATATTTATAAATTCGAAAATTTAACATATAAAATTCCAATTTGATTAATTCCGATTAATCCCTAGTCTGTACCCCATCGTCCGACTAGAGCTAGCAATTTTTACAACCACGAAAAATCTTTTGATAGAAACAGACTGAATGTCGAAGATAACCTATAAATTGATGAACAGCTAGCAGGTACCTGATATTTAACACTTAATCCATTGGAACCTTGAGATGTTGCCCCAGGAAAAGAAGTCAGAACAAATGAATCTATCACCGAGAATTTCTCTTTTGCCAACCACCATTCTGAGAAAATTGGTAGTGGGAGACCACCTGAGATGTCAAACACCAACCAGTCATACACTAACTCTAGAAAAATACAAGCACATACATGTATATACATGTGTGCGTAGGAAAGAAAAGTACCATCACGAGCCAATTGTTCAGGTAATTGCTCATCAAAAACGCCACTAGAACCAACATTATCTGTAAGACTTCTTATTCTCTCTTCATTGCCAAGCCAGCGTCCAATCAGAATTATCATCTCTTTTGACAAACTAATCTCAGTTGCTGAAGCGTCTTCGGATGTTATGGAGTCATTCCCTCTAATACAAACTTCCAGGTCACCAAAGATGCTTCTTGGATGCGAAGGGATGTCAAATAGCCTTTCTTGAATCATCTGACAAAGTCTTTCCAAATCAACTGAGCTTACTTCAGTAGGTTTGACCTAATGTCACAGAATACAAAATGGTTAGTTTAAAATAATAATTTAAAAAAAAATAATCAAAAAACTCTTACCTCCAGTTCAAGATGATTTCCAAATCGTGTTTTTAAATGTTGTGGACTGCCAATACACCTTAGCTTTCCTCCAACCTTCATTTACATGGATCCAATTAGAGTTTTGGCAGATGCATCTAAAACAAAGATATAAAATTAAATAAAAGATAAATACCATTATCCCAATTCTTGTGCAAAGTGCTTGAGCTTCATTCATGCTGTGAGTTGTTAGAATAACAGCTGTCTTTCCACTTCTAGTTGATAGACGTGATATAACTTCCCACATAAACCTTTTCGCAATAGGATCCATTCCTAGAAATCATCATACGCAAGTCTTGTTAAACTGTAAATTTTATACTAACAAAAACAATAAATACAAACACCTTATATGTTTAACATGTAGAGATATAGAAATAGGATAAAATAAACGTATTTACTACCTGTAGACGGCTCATCCAAGAAAACAATAGGAGGATCTCCAATCATTGCAATTGCAACCGATAACTTGCGTTTGTTTCCACCACTTAAGGTGAATGATTGCTTAGAAGCATGCCTTAGCAAGTCAAACTCTAACAACTTATCCATTACAACCTGTCAAGTTTGTAGTGAAATTATCTTCCCAGGGAAAGAAACATATGATTACTTAAAAATCAGCTCTTGTGACACATTTCTCTCACATGAAATCAAGCACAAAAGATAGAAATCAGTGATGTAAGACATACATTGTCTAGCATGGATTCTGGGACACCTTTTATTCTTGCATAGAGTTCAAGATGTTCTTGGACAGTCAGAAATTCTAGCAGAGCATCAAATTGTGGACAATACCCAATCTGAAACAAAATTCATTAAGAAAAGCATATATATTAACTGTATATGCATAATCTGATAAAATAAAAATTAAAAAAGAAAATGGCATACAAGCTGGCGAGCAGCTTTGGGGTTTAGTCGTATGTCTTGACCGAATATGAATGCAGTTCCATCACTCGGATATACTTCTCCTGCAAATGATTTTTACAACTTTCAGAAAATGAAGCATTTCAATGAAATTGGTTGACTATTAATCACATGTATAAATTTCTTTCTACACAGATAAGATACATAAAACTTGATGACCAAAATCGATGCTGTTATTGTCCTCTACCTGATAGCATGGACAAAGTTGTGGTCTTTCCAGCTCCATTTGTTCCCAGAAAACCAAAACATTCTCCTTCCTGAACTGAGAAAGTCAATGAATGGACTGCAACTTTCTTACCATGTTTTCTCCCTCCAGGGAATACCTGATATACAACACAAATTAACAAAATGGATTGCAGTGTTTTTATCATTTCAAGTTTACAAAATTATCTCATTTGAAGATTAAATTATGAACTTAAAACGTAATTTTACCTTGCGTAGATTACGCAGGTAGATGATGGCTTTATCAGTGGAACCTGAAAGAACCCTATTTCTTTCGGTTTGGACATCTATATCTTCTTCAAAATCAATAACAGCACTTTCTCTCAGAAGGGGTTCAGAATATGAATCAGAAACAGTCGAACTGGTCCTTCTGAATCCTTTTAGAAAGTCCCTCATGCCAAATGATGTTAACTTGTGGAGAGGGGAAACCTCAAGTACAAGTGTTAAAAGGAAATAAATGATGCCCTGTCACATAAAAAGAGAACATTTTTAAGTCAATTTGAAAATTATGCTCAAAGATTATAATAGTTTCATTGATAAAAAATTATCAGAAACACACCTCAGCTGCCAAATAACAAATAGATCCACCAGAGACATTCCACCCAAAATATCCTTCACTTGATCCATTCTTCATTCCTTGACGTAGCAGAGCTAGTGAAGCTAGCCCATCAGCAAAGCAAAATCCTGGAGATAGTCGGAAGAAATTCTGGTCCAAAACATGGTGACAAATGTGAATTGGTACTTTAATAATCTATATTGACAAATTAGTAAAGGTGCCAAAAATGATTTATTATGAGAAATTACTATGAATTCCAACCTTGAGAAAAGAATTCATGTCTTGAGTTGCTGGTATCAATCCCATAATGAATGATATTACCATGAGAACAATGCCTGTGAAAAAGTGGACCAAGAGTACTACATTCTGAAAATATAATTAAATAATCAGCATACTTAATTGTGCAAAATGTGGTTTCAAATTGTCATGCTAAGATTTGAAATACCTGTGCCATACTGTGTTCTGAAAAGAAAAAGGTTAGGCAATATGTTGAAGATGCAATTGCGAAACCATATTCTAATAGAATGAGGACTGTAGGCAATAGAGAACCGCTTCCAATAAACTGTTCTAAGCCTGCAAATACCAAAAGAATGTCGAGATATCAAAGATAATACTGATGTAAATACTTATAACATACCTTAAAATGTATATCAAATGGGTGTTGGATCCATACCAAATATGTAAAAGAGAAGCACTGCAAAAGTGGAAGGGACTAAGGAGCTTATGAAATCCCATATATATGTCGATACCCAGTATGACAATATAGATACCTGAGTTTTAGTAATGGTAATCCCATTAAAGACTAAACAGTGAAACACTTATTTCCGATTTAAGTTATGTCTAATAAAAGAAAAGCATTAAGAAAGCAGACATACCCCACTAATTAATTGTTGATGCTTGGCTTTTACTTCACGCTCCTACACAAGCCATGTACCATGTTGAAACCCAAAAATGAAATCCTTACTTATTTATATACCAGTATCCCAAATTTTGTTACCAAAATTGCCGATAACTCATAATACATACCTTCACAATAGCAACAGCAAATGAAGCTGGGATGAAGGAAAAAGCAATACTCACAACAATAGCTCCAGAGAATGCATCCAGGTCCTACAAGGATCATAAAATTCGATATTTAAATACATTTAAGAAAACAGTACTTTATTATAAACCAAGATTCATACTTGACGCTGAAGCCGTTGACTTTGTGTCATTGGTAGTGGATGATTACGTGTTTGTATGGTCATATTCTCATTAAGTGTGGCAAGTCTAAGAATTGCAGCATTCATTAAATTGATAAATGTTGGTGCAGCATGCTGACAAGTGCTGTTATGTAGAACTGTGTACCCTATGCTACCATCATCATTCAGTGGATCCATTACAATGGCCCCATATCTGCATCAAGATGAGCATAACAATGATAATTGATGGAATTTTAGTATGAATAAGCTTCCAAATACCAGGAACTTAAGTAGCATAGCACACCTTGACTCATAAGACTCATTGAAGCTAGACATTAGGTATTCACTCATGGAAAGCAGAAGTGGCCCCAAGGTGGGTCCTGCTGCCTCAATAGCATCTTCTAATGCCTTAGTAGGATCAGGAAACCTGTATGTGCTCTCTTTAAACTTTTGAATCCAACCCCCTTCTATATACTTTGAAACCTGTTTACCAATAACACAGAAGAAGACAAAAATCATCATGTAAAACAACAAAAAATGGAATAAGAAGGAAAAAACAGATACCTCTTGTGCGATAGGTAATGATAGATCAAAAGGAATGGGCCCACCGCCACCTTCGCCGCTAAGTAATGGATTAAAGTTTGAAGTTGTAAAGATTATGGATGGTTGATCAGGATGCGGCTTTAATTCAAGCAGGAGAAGGCCGATAAACAAAAAGATAGCTGGAATTAATAACTGAAAAACAATGGTCTTCCTGTCTCTTCGAGCAGATATCCATCTCTTTATGAGCAATGCCTTTGAATGTTTCCAGAATGTTGACCGTGTAATGAAAGAAGGGCAACAGCTGTGCACACTTACAAAATTTAGAAAACCCAAGGCTGCTGAAAGAAAAAGAGTGCATGCTCTGCCAACTGCCGAGAGAATTATCCCAAAGACAGTTAAATAATTTCCAAAAATTTTGGAACGAGAAGCTTTTTTATCCTCGCCATAATCATCACAGGTTCGGGACGGGGTAGAATCAGGCAGAATTATATTATTGTTTCCCTCCATACACTCATCTTCAATAGTGTCAGATCCTGCGACTCTTAAGAAAACCTCCTCTAGGGTTGTCACAGATATGCCATAACTCTCTATACCAAAATCCGTGGGGCCCTCATCCTCCAAGCTTGTTAAACTAGGATCTGACTTTGATATGCAGCTTTCAATTTCCCTAAACATGTACTCAAAGGAAGCGGAGGATGCTAGAGGAAGCTTGAAAGAAATTTCAGTGCCTACCTGTAGGATCAAATTAAGATTAACTGAATCCACATAATGATCAACATTGACTGATCACAGGTAATATTAAAACAATTTATAAGTAACCATAACATGTCATAGTGTAATATTTAAGCAAGTAAAATTTGAGAAATACTTCGCTCACGCATGTTGCTGATGGAATATGTCTATACACGATATCAGCAGCTGCAGAGGCCCCAGGCGAAGTCTGAAAATAATACACACAAAGTTGATGGAAATGAAAGTGTGAATAGTATGATAAAAACTAGTCCAGAATTAGGAAAGTAGAAGCAAATTGAGGAGTAAAGAAAGCACACCTTCACCAATGTAAGAGTATAGCCAACGCCATATTGGTGCTTCAAGTAGAGAGAACTGCTCAAAAAGAAAAAGAGAAAATGTTACAATTGTAATCATGAGGTGGCTAAATACAGCTTCAAATGAGCAAAAAAGGGCTTTTACATTCTCCTACTTACTAATATCTATCTTCATTTTAGAAAATCTTTTTTTGTTCCATCATGAAAAAAATCCATCAATGTAAAATACGTAAAATAAAATTAAAAAACATGCAGAGGTGACAGAAACCTTCCACAGCATTTCAAAGAACCATTAGCCATAATTGCTATCCGGTCTCCAAGAACATCTGCTTCATCCATCGAGTGTGTTGTTAGCAATATTATTCTGCCTTTTTTTATTCTTTTGATGAGCTGCCATGTCAACCTCATTGAATATGGATCCATTCCACTTGTTGGTTCATCAAGAATAACAACCTAAAGGGGGAAAAAGAACAATAAATAACCAAATGACAAATAAATAGACCTCATTTTGATTCTATATGTTACCTTACTGTCCCCTATCAATGCTATGCCAAGGGACAACTTCCTTTTCATGCCTCCAGAAAGAGCACTAACAACAGTATTAAGTTTATCCGCCAATCCCACCTAAGAGCCAAAAAAGTTTTCCAAATTAACAAAAAATGGACAAGAATAGTTTTAGGTGAGAAAGCCATCTTAGCAAATGATGAGATAAGCCATAAGGGACCCAAAATAATAACAGATCGTGACAAAGAATACACTGCAGACTTTAAGGGAAAAAACTATCTTAGCATAGTTCAGGGACTAACTTCATCGACCATTTCAGTAACACTGCTGTCCAATGATTCCTCGTTCACTCCCTTTATGTTACCAAAAATTTCCAAATGTTCCTTCACCTGAATATTTATATTTCAAAGTCAAGTAATCATATATAAGTATATTGGAAAAAAATCAACATGTGGCTTTAACATCTTGAATAATATCAAAAAGAGTAAAAATTAATCATCACTAAAAATTTATTAAGAGGAGATATCAAAATATGACACTAAGAATCACAAATGACTGAATGTCCTCAAAATAGGAAATAGAACACATATGAATGCTACAATATTTTCTATAACAACGAGATGAATACTTGAACAACCATAAAATAAGATAGAAAATCTTTCATGCATGATACTAGCAAATGTAAATCAAATAATAATCTCAACCACAAAAAATTCTCAAGAACCAACAAAAGGTACTTAGTTACCGTCAACTCTGGGAAAAGGATGTCATACTGGGGACAAACACCTAAATTCTTCCTTATGTCATCCTGCAGAAACAGAAAGCAGATAACAATTGTCACTATAGCTTTGAATTTAAGATAATTTTCAACAAAAGCAACTTATCTAAGAATTGAAGTTTTACTACCATGTCTGTTAAAATGCTTTTTCCAAAAACCAAGGCATCTCCAGAAGTAGGAGCCAGAAGGCCAACAAGCATGGAAATTGTTGTGCTCTTGCCAGCACCATTATGTCCTGCAAAATCAACTTGTTAAAGAAACCGTAGATTATAGCATGCATAAAAAGAACAAAGTAACCGCGCAAACCCATAAAACTATTTAGCTGAACAAATTGACTAAATGTACAAATAGGTATCTTATTCACGCCTATATTATGTGTATATTTCTACACTTTCATTGTAGTGAAATTATAGCACCTGTACATAAAATTTGTCATATCACGAAAGATGAGCTGTACATGTAAAAAGGATGCAGTTACCTAGCAGTGCAAGTATTTGGTTTTCATATAGTGTAAGTTGTAAAGAATCAACCGCGCAACAATTCCCCTTGCTACTACTATACACCTTGTGCAGATGCCTAATTTGGATGCATCTGCAAAAAATAAAATAAAATAAAAAATTGTGTTTACAAGTATAAGAGAATTATGTATGTATATATGCAAACATGAGAAAATGAAACTTCATATCTAAAAATTCCACCTTCCATCCAACTCTTGCTGCTTCATGTCTAAGCTTATAGCTTCCATTGTTGACTGAGAAGATGTGCTCTTCTCTTTGGAATGATTCCCACTATTAACTTCTGAAGTGGATTTAAACCATTTAAATATATTTCTCTTACTCCAAAAGCCTTTCGGGATGATGTAGTTCCATGGGTACACCACTCCTCTCTCCTTGTTGAGAACCTGATTAAATTTTAAACATTAGCCCTAAATCAGATATAGCATTTTAAAATGAAATTTAAGTTCTTTAATGAACTGATAGATCATATCGTATTACATCGTTTAAAGTTTAAGAAGAGATGATAACTAAAATAAAGTCATTGGAACCTGTAAAAATGATTTTCAGCAATAAGGTTCAACTATTTGGGATCCCTAAGAAGATGGTGCCAATGTGACATAACAGAAAATGTACCTTATCTAGATACAGACCAATTGCAAAGTACAATAATGAGTCGAGCACCATCATAGCTAGACATATTAAAAAGCACACTCCAGAAGATGCCTACAGGGTACAAAGGTATAAATTATAAATGAGTTAAATAAAATACAATGACATGTAAAATGGATGGAACTTACCCGCCACATATTGCTCCAACGGAGTCCAACATGCGCACGCTCATAATCGGCAAAATTGACTGATCCTAAGGCAAATGCTGTAGGCGATAGCAAAGAAGCCAATATCTTTAATACCCTACAAATAAACATATGTCCACATTAATCTTCATAAAAACTAAAAAAACAATACCATCATTTGTTGATTAATACATGAAACTGTTTTGATACTGTTATACATCAGTGACTTACATAGAAACAGCTTCATCGTTGACTGTATAATAAGGAAAAAAGGCTCCAAGAAAAGCAAGAGTTCCAACTGCCACAGCTGATTTTGCTCGTGTGAAGAAAGTAGAGATCAGGAAGGATAGCATTATGGCACTGAGCCCAAACAGAAAGAAATACATGAATACCAATGATTTATCACTGTACAGAAACAGTGTGCCCATTGTGCAAACAGTGATGATTGCTGATGTAATCGCAAACTGCAGATAACATTAACCATAAGAAACAGATGGTAGCCTCCTAAAATTACCAATTACAGAACAATAGTTTTTCTTAGGGCTAAATCACCTGTAAAGCATATGTAATAAACCAAGAAAGATGGAATATCTCATCCTTCAGTCCCATCATGTAGAGGCCTTCTTTTATTTTCTGCTCCTGAAAAGTTTTGAAGCAAACATATATATAATAAAGTTGAACTAAGATGGCATGTATGATTAGCATAGAAATCATAAGTATATCAAACCTTCTCGAAAACCGAATAGCTGATTAGGCGGGAGATTGGAAAAAGAAACCCTAACAGGTACCTGGCATTACCAACTAGGTCAAGTAAGAAAAAATAATTCCAGTACAAAAAAGCTCAAAGATACCAACATAATATGTAAGATACATACAGGACTCCCATGACATCCTTGATAATGGACTGAAACTCATCATCCGTATATTCACGAGTTGGAAATGGGGCTAGCCTTATGGTTGATGGAGTGAAATGACTCCATGGAATCTTAAGTGAGTTAGGCACATTTTGTTGTGCGTAAAAAATAATAAACGAATCCATGACTTGTTGGAGCTGAAACCAGTAAAACAATCATGAATTTCATGAAGCAACACCCAAAACTAAACAGAAAGATACTGTTTTTACCCTATATGAAGCATGTAATATAATAATTCAACTTAAAGACTAAATAACCAGATTTTTAATGAAACATACAGTTAGAAAACCACTGTAGCCATACTGCAGAATAGGAATCTGATTGAGGCCTAGTTCCAAATCATTGACATAAGGACCATTTATATCCATGATGCTTTTAACATCGGGAAATCCTGAAAAAGCCCATGTATGATTGAGCCGAATGCTATAGTCATATAAATAAGGACCTTGACCATGAAACACTATTGCTCCTTTGATTTTTGGATTCGAACAGTTCCTGTATCAAGAGGAAACAAGACTCTTCAGTTATGAACCACAAACAAACTGGTTGAACAGCCCTCTTATTCAATTCAAAATCAACTTTACAAGGAGATGAAGAAATTTACAAACAAATCATATACAAGAAGTAAATGGAGCACAGAATTTTCAGTAATGCTTTATATGATAGGTATATGCCATTGATCAAATGTAACTTCTTAGTAGTGTCACTTTCTTGAGTCAATGGACAAAGGTAAGAAAACAAATAGTAGTCAATGGAGGAATCAGACTTTGGTATAGAAATTGTATATTGTATTAATGATTACAATGAAGAGCAAGAATCTCTTATATAGAATACATGTAGCTAATTATGGTAAACTGCTATCTAGCCTAATCATAATCCTTGACATATAATTATAATCCTTGACATATATATACCCTAAAATAATGGTCTAATATTCCCCCTCAAGCTAAGGTCGGGGAGCGACCTGTAGCTTGGATCTGATAAGTTGGAACCGTTGTGAGGGTAGAGGCTTTGTGAATATATCTGCAATCTGATCATCTGTTTTAATGAACTGAACTGAGAGCTTTTTTTGAGCAACTTTTTCTCTGACAAAATGAAAGTCTATCTCCACATGTTTTGTGCGAGCATGAAATACTGGGTTGGCTGAGAGATATGTGGCTCCTAAATTGTCACACCATAAGACAGGAGTTGATGTCATAGAAATGTGAAGTTCTTTCAGAAGAGCTTCAAGCCATGTTAACTCAGCAACAGTATCAGCTAAGGCTTTATATTCTGCCTCTGTTGATGACCGAGAGACAGTACGTTGTTTACGAGCGCGCCATGAAATGAGATTAGATCCAAGATAGATGGCATAACCCCCGGTGGATCGACGATCATCAAGAGAGCCAGCCCAATCTGCATCAGAAAAGGCTGTGAGAGACGGGGCTTGGGCATCTGTGTATGCATGAATAACAGGAGGTGATTTTTGTGTAATCAGCAAGCCGTATTGAGATGTTCCATGTAGGTACCGAAGAATTCTTTTCACTGCAGACCAGTGATTTGCTGTTGGAGAATGCATAAATTGACAAACTTTGTTAACCGCAAAGGTGATGTCAGGTCTAGAAAGAGTGAGATATTGGAGAGCTCCCACCGTTTGTCTGAATTTGACAGGATCATCAAATTGAGGACTATCACCAAGCGCCAAGTTTATGTTGGGATTCATCGGAGAGTCAACAGGTTTGGATTAAGAAAGGCCTGCCTTTTGAATAAGATCATGAATGTATTTCTGTTGAGAAAGGAGCAGATCATTTCCTTTTGGCAGAACTTCGATACCCAGAAAGTAGGAAAGCCGACCCATGTCTTGGATTGGAAAAGTGCTGCTTAACCGCTGAATAGTGCGATCGATGAGACCAGGATTGTTGCCTGTTAGAATTATATCATCTACATAAACAAGCATATACATCAAGGAACCATTGTTTGAGTAAATAAACAAAGAGGGATCTGTTTTAGATCCATGAAATCCAAGTTGTAGTAGTACTCCTGAAAACCGATTGAACCAAGCCCTCGGAGCTTGTTTAAGACCATATAAGGATTTTTGAAGTAAGCACCAATGATTTGGGTTTTGTGGATCAATGAAGCCCGGGGGCTGTCTTAAATAGACAGTTTCTTTAAGATCACCGTGTAGAAAGGCATTCTGCACATCAAGTTGTCTAAGAGGCCATTGCCTTGTGACGGCTAGGGACAAAACCACACGAATGGTGGTTGATTTGACCACCGGACTGAATGTCTCATGATAATCAATGCCAGGTTGTTGTTTGAATCCTTTTGCTACCAAGCGAGCTTTATGACGTTTAATGTTGCCTTTTTCATCACGTTTTAACCTGTACACCCACTTACAATCCACAACATTAGCATTAGGAACTGGTGGTACTAAAGTCCATGTGCCGTTTCTCGTTAATGCTTTGAATTCCTCTGTCATGGCTGCTCGCCATTGAGGACTTTTGTTGGCAACAGCAAAAGAAGGGGGTTCACTGGAATTTGAGTCTGTGGCGGTGTGAAAGGCTGTGGCATTATAAAGAGACCTTTTCTTTGGATTTTGACGAAGATTTTCAGGTTGTGGACGTGGTTCATTTGAGGTGGAATTGGAAGGTTGTGATTGAGTGGTTGTTCTTCGACTATAGGTATATTGTAGGGGTGGTTTTGTATGGATTGTGGGTGAAGAAGAGGGTGTTGGGATGTGTTGATGCAGAGAAGGGAGTGTGGAGTTAATGGGCGGACTGTTTTGTGGGCTGTTTTGGTTGTTTGGGCTGGAGGGTTGGGTTGTTGAAGTGGACTGTGATTCTGCAGAGGAAGAGGGTTGGGCTTGAGAACTAGAAGATGGGTCAGTGGGGCTGTTTGAGTTGGATGGTTGTGTTGGTGGTGTAGGTGGGCTGGTTGGTTGATGGACATTGGAGGGATACGATGAGAAGTATGGATCAGGAGTGGAGGTGGAGGAGATAGAGGATGGGGGGTGGAGTAGAGGAAAGTGTGTCTCATTAAACCGTACATGTCTGGCAACATAGATACGGTTGGTGATGGGATGAAGACAATAGTACCCTAAATGAGACGAGCTATACCCTATAAAGATGCAGGGTAGAGACCGAAAATCCATCTTGTGTGGGTTATAGGGACGAAGGTGAGGAAAGCATTGGCACCCAAAAACACGAAGGAAGGATAGATAGGGTTTGCGTTTAAAGAGATGCTCAAAAGGTGAGATGTTTGAAGAAGTGCGAGATGGCATTCGATTTATTAGGTATGTGGCGGTTTCAAAAGCAAAATTCCAAAAACGCTTTGGAAGACCAGATTGTGCCAAGAGAGTGAGACCGGTCTCAACCACATGACGGATTCTTCTTTCAACAAAACCATTCTGTTCGCTTGTATGAGGACAAGAATGGCGATGCAGAATCCCAAGAGATGTGACGAAAGAGGATAATTTTTGGAATTCTCCCCCTCCATCAGTTTGAATAGCTTTAAGTTGTGTTTGAAATTGTCTTTCAGCCATTTGATGAAACTGTTTGAAAGTGCTGAAAACATCAGATTTGTTTTTTTATGGGAAACAACCACATATATCGAGTAAAATGATCAACACATAGCAAAAAATAACGATGACCATAGAAAGAAGGAACGTGGGATGGTACCCAAACATCACAAAACACTAAATCCAATACATGTGTACTTTTATGAGTTGAAGAAGACAAATGCATTTTTGAAGATTTTCCCATAGGACAAGAATTACATGAAGAAAAAACAGAATTAAGTGTAACAGGAAGATCATTTTTTGAAATCATCGACTTTAACAGCTGCAAATGAGGATGTCCAAGTCTTTGATGCCAAGTTGTAGCAGATGCTCGAACGGAAGAAAATGCAACATTTGAAATAGGATGAAACTTTGGTAGGTTGAATGAATAGAGACCATCTTTACTTGGACCCATGAGGAGGATAGTGCGGGTAGCCGTATCCTTCACACAAAAAAAGGTCGAGTGAAATTCAAAGAATACATTATTGTCTTGACAAAAACGTTGTACCGAAAGAAGTTTTCTTTTAATTTGTGGAACATGAAGAATTTTGTTAAGGGAAAGTGTTTTATTTTTCGAGTGAAAAGTGGTAGAAGCAATGTGAAAGATGGGTAAACTCTTGCCATTACCAACAATGAGTGAATCCTTACCATGATATGGCTCAGATTCATCAAAGCCATAGAGATCAGGCGACACGTGACTACTTGCACCCGTGTCCGGCAGCCATGATGATGAAGATGCTTGTGAATGTTGATCAGCAAAGTTTGCTTGAGGGCCTGTCTTGGTGGACGAATTGTTGCTGGGTCACGGTTTGGACATAGTGAAGGAATGTGTCCAATGCCACACCTGTTGCAAGAGCCGTAGACTGTATTTTGATTAGATGCCCAAGCAAATCTAGAAGTATTACCTGTGCTAGCAGTAGTCGGGCGGCTGTTCTGATTATTGCTGCTGTTGTATCGTGCACGCCCACGTCGATTGTAGGAACCACGGGTGGTGTTTGCACGAGTGGTGTGTAGGGCCTGATTTGGTTGTTGGGTAGGCTGTAAAGTAAGGCTTAACTAGGACAGTAATTGCTGAAGAGACTGAACTGTGTCGGTTGGAAGTTGCAAGCTTGGTGACTCACGATAGCTTGTAGCCACGAAGGCCTGGGCTGCTGACACAATGGGTTCAGTCTTTTTTACCATGTATTCGTGATCAGCAAGTAGGCTAGGAAGCTCCAGAAGAGTAACAGAAGGCTGTCTAGAGATTAAAGTGGGCTTCAGAGAGTTATATTCCTCCCGAAGTCCTGAAACGGCTAGCATCACGACATCCTTTTCTTTCATGGGCTCACCGATGTTGGCTAAAGCATCCGAGTACTCTTGTACTCGTGTGAGGTAATCAGAAGATGTTTCTTCAGGCTTCATCTCTATCTTGAGCAGTTGGGTTTTCAGAGTGTATTCTCGTGAAGATGTGTGTGGTGCATAAGCACGTGCTAAAGCAAGCCAGAGTTCACGAGAAGTATCACCGTGTACGTGTTTGAATGAGGCTTCGGAAATCGTGGAAAGAAGTAGCATGCGGATATGAGCATCATTGGAAATCCATGCTGAATATTCAGGGTTTGGGTTGGTTGTAGGATTGCCATCAGCAGTAGATGGTGCGACAACAACTGTTTTGGATGGACATGAAATAGATCCATCGATATAGCCAAAAAGGTCATTGGTGATTAGGAATGGTTGGATCATTGTTTTCCAGAAACCATAGTTGGTAGGGCTTAGTTTGAACCCAAACTTGTGAGAATTGTGGTTGGTTTTGTGTTCTGTGGTGAAAGCAGTGATGGTCATTGTGAACCGATTAGGTTGGAATGAGTAGAAAGTCGGCAGGAAAAAAGAGAGGTTGGTCGACCTGCTCTGATACCAAATCAGACTTTGGTATAGAAATTGTATATTGTATTAATGATTACAATGAAGAGCAAGAATCTCTTATATAGAATACATGTAGCTAATTATGGTAAACTGCTATCTAGCCTAATCATAATCCTTGACATATAATTATAATCCTTGACATATATATACCCTAAAATAATGGTCTAATAGGAGGGCTGTATGTAATGCTGATGACGATGATGTGACGATGATATGAGGCCCAGTGACTAAATGAGAAGAGAGACGGTGACAAAAATGGAGAGGTGTATGTAATGCTGACGTGGCAATGAGGCTGCGGGCTATCATATAGCACTTCAGATGCTCTTAGTGGTCAATCAACACTAGGTATCTTGTAATATTTTGTATCTCAAAAATCTTTTTTCTAAAGTTCAAGAGTAGAATGTTGTGTTCTAGGAGATAGATATGTTCTCTCAAATACTCCTTGTATTAATATCCATTAGTGGCCACCTAAATTATGAGAAAAACAAGTATAGTTGTATCTCTCACAACATGGCTTTATTGCTTTAGGCATTCTTTCAGTTAGTTTTTCCGCAGCCCTAGTGACCCTGAAGGTATCTAAACTAAGAGCAATACAAGTACAGTTGTACCATTTCCCATAGCATTAATAAATTCCTGACTTGATATTTACCACAAAGAGAGAGGAAAAATGATATTACTCACTTTACTTCATCGCAAGCAGCATAGACATCAGATTTTAAATAGGTCTCAAGCTCTAATTCATCTCTGTATACTTTTGTAACCAGCTGCCAATACCAACAGAAAAAATAAGTTAAGAACCACATCATCTCCAGCATGAACTTTTAATTCATTTTTTCGGATGGGCGGTACAAAAGAAACATTAGATAATGTTTAAACATATGACAACAACCAAATGATAACAAAAATTATGAACAGGTAAAACAATGGTAAATAGCAAATTACGAAAACAATATTATCAGTTCAGAGTACCTTCAGTAAGGGAAATATAAATGACAAAGTGTCGATCATCATCCTTGTATCACTTGTATTTGGTGCAAAAGCCAAATACTCATTATTGGCAAACAATGATTCCAGGACTTGATTAAAAGTTGGGGATATGTTGCTCTTCCCCACTTCCACAAATGTATTTTTCTGAATGTACCTATAAGATTTCATAAAGCAACCTCACTCTATAATATACAAACAAATGGTATCATATTAACATTTTAATATTATTTCACTTGGTTAGCTTCTTATCATCTTCATCAACTATCCCAAACAGATGGTTGTCCAAAGAATGTGAAGGAAGATGAGAATATATACAAGTGCTTAACCGCAAATTAGCTATGCATCATAACCATTTTAATTGGTGCTCACTTTACTTTAAGCAAACAGATGTGCAGCATACTATCACGCAAAGAAGTTTCAGTGCATGCTACCTCTAGATACAATACGTGATATAATATTCTGGATCAAACTGAAATCTCAGAGTCTGATAGCTGATATAACTAGAATTCATCCAGAGAAGACAATATATCCAACTAGTAGCGACAATTAACAGAACTAATAATTAAATAGTTTGTGCCTTGTGGTTCTCCAGTGATCATTTCTTAAGGGGCGTCGTTTTTAACCAAACTTGGAAGTGCATAATCTTTTGTTTGTGTCTAATATGGAGGAGAAATAGATTAACAGAATATGAAAATGAAGCACAAATACATACGATTGAGCAGGGTGGATCGTTGTATCAACTTGTGTCCTTATGGCCATTAACATCAGCATCACCACCAAGGGAAGCAGAATCTGCACATAAAAATAAAAGAAAATTGCATCATTTCATTATAGCTTCCGCCTGTACATGCAAATTATCAATCTTACAACCATAAGTCATCTTTTTTTCACTTTTTGAAAAGAAACAACACAGTTATGAGAAGAATGCCGCAATAACTAACAAATTCTTCTTTTACATATGAATTATGTTATCTTTGATCCTCACAAAATTGATAATGAGCCTTTTACTGATGAAACTTTCAACATGTTGAGTATGCACATGCATCCAAATATTCCCCCAATTTTCCACAAGATGCAAAATTAAAACGCCTTCTTACAAAAGAATGCAAATTAACCACAAAAAAAAGACTCAACTGACAGAATCAAACAAATAACACCACGATCGATATCAAACCACTCAAATTAAACAAAACAACAAATAGAAACCAATTGAGTATGCAAAAACGCATATCGACAGATAACTGATCGGTGGAATAACCTCAGCAAGAGTGACGTAGGGACGACGGATTTTGAGAAGCCAGTTCTTCCGAAGCATGGCCTTGAGTTGTCTCCGTGAAGTGGTGCCAGTCATCTTGTTTCCCTTAATTCGGTCCTCCATTAGAACCCAAAACCCTTGTTGTTGTTGTTAGAATTGGGGGAAGATGATTTGAATGAGAACGCCAGTGTGTGTGTTTGGGTGAAAGTGTGTGACAGAGAATGAGGAAGAAGAAGAAGAAGTTTGATGTGTGGAGGTTGGTGTTGACGGAGGAGTGTAACCATAATACTCCGGCCCCTCCATTGTTACGGTGTTCCGTTAATAAAAAGTTATGGTTATTCCCAAAGGGTTAATTTGGAGTTAGTGCCCCTCTCTTTGGTTTTTACATTGGAAATTACTTATTAATATCCTTTTGTTGTTTTCTAGGGTAACATTTCGGTTCGAATACATATAGTGCTAGCAAAATAGATTTTATCGTATTTAACGGTTTAAAGATGAAGCACGTAGTACACGTATCAAACATAAAAATGACTTATTTAACTATATATATTATGCCTATAATTTTTTTAAATGTTTTTATGAACCAAGAATGAGAAATAATAGATTCTCGCCTCCTAATTTTAATTATTTTTAAATACATCACTAATGAGACATTTTACACATATTCAAAATAAAGTTTACAACAAGGTAAGATATTGTTTACAGGTACAATGATGTATGTAATCTAGGATCCGATAATGTTATGTAGATAACAAGATATTATGCGCGGTATAAAGGAGTGAAACTATTCGCGAGTTGCTTGACATGAGCAGAAGTGAGGAGATTGGGAGTAGATTAAGGCTCAAAGTGGGTTAAATTTCTAAATATGATGGTGAAATTAGGATAATCACAAGTTTTGAAAAAAGAAATTGGCTTAACGATATTGGAATATATTATTAGGGTTTTATAGTATGGGTTCACGGGTTGGAAGTGAGGAGTCTTATTAGAAGTTGTGTCTCTATCCTCTAGGATAAGGAAATGGTTCGCTTTCACCCTACCCCCGGACCTTATAAATAGTTTACTATGAGTGGGTTTTACTGGGTAAGTATGGTATAGAATAGTCTAACGGTCTAGTTAGGCTTATAAGGTTTCTTGGGATCTCTATATATTGTAATTATTTGATAATATTTATTAAGTACCTTATCATTTTACTAACAGAAGATTCATATATGCTCATCTATCGACGGTGGATTTTGTAGTTGTGTGAACTACGAATCTTCTTTGTTTCACCTGCATCTTTATTTTTGATTTCTAGATCATGTTTTTAAAGTTTGGACATAAAGGAGAGCTCACTATAAGCATGTTATCTTTAATTTTTTTCATTCTAACTTACATATTAGATGTTTTTCATATTCATAAAAATATTTGCACTTCAATGTGTCAATTCAAATGGAAAGGAAAAACTGATTAGCTTCAAACATAAAATATAGTTATCTTAAATGAAAATTTTGGTAACGTTGTTTCCAATATAAGATAATATGAGAACACCATATAAAAATAAAACGAGTAAAATATAAAATCAGAGTTACATAGTTAACCACACTTAATGTAATACTATAACATTCATGTTATGAATCAAGCCTAACTGAGCTCTGATACCAATTGTTATAAACACCATAGATGAATCAAGAACATGCACTCCACTTGATTACTTTGAATGAAAAATGAGATTACAAGAAAAAAAATTACTCGTATACAAGATGCTTACAAGGTCTCTCTAATTAATGGATTTCAACCAACTATCATCAAAAAGATGATTAACAACTAATAACAAACAAAACAAAAAAGTTACACAATTGACCCCTGAACAATAAACAAATGACATTTCGATCTAAACATTAGAAACCTCAAAGACAAGTATCCAAATGACCCAATAACCTGACCCATTAACCTGCAGCACTACTTTCACATTGTGTATAGGGTCTAAACGAGTAGAGTTGCATAAAACTACTCAAGATCGATTTGTTATAAGCTTAAATTAGGTTGAGCTTAAACAAGCTCCTAACTTAATTAATAAACAAGCTTGAGCTTGTGTTTTATATATCAAATTTGGCTACACTATAAAGCCTAAATAAGCATATTATTTTTATAGAACAATAATTATTATTATTTATATAAAAAAATAGTTTTTATTTAATACAATTACTACTCTATATTAAAGAAGACATGAAATGAATAGTGTATCACAACATCAGGGCCATTAATGGTTAAATATACAGTGAAAATTTGTATTGGAGCTTTGGTTTACACGTGCATAAATTTAAAGTTATATCGATGGTAATATCATCCTTCATTGTGTGTCAGGCTTACATATCCAACAATTTGTGTCATATATAATTGCAAAGTTTGTGTCATATATAATTGCAAAGTTTGTGTCCATAACCATATAAAAGAGGAATTCTTTTACTTCAGCAAATTTGACAAAGAGAAGTATATATGCTTCATGCGTTCTTCATAAGGGTTCAATACGTTTAAGCACATTATTAGATATATTAATAAAGAATTAATCAATTATTGATACGAAAAACTTATGTTAAGAAATCATAGAAACAGTCGACTTTTATCAATTTCAACCTTAGTAAGAAATCAAGTAAATACAAGTTCAATTTGAGAATTTCTTTTCCTAGGTGGGGTGGCAATGTGGACATGGTTTCTAGACAAAAGTTTAATCTATTATTGATTTCCAGTACTTCAAGTAGCATATATGTCTCAAAACGTGCACCAACTCAAATTTACTTTTTTAAATTTTATAGTCAAATAATTAATTTCATGTACAATTTTTAATCTTAACTCTTGTTATATTTAACTTTTCTAAATAATACGAGTATATACCGTTTTGTTTATTTTATTCAGACATTCGTTTATTATTTTTTTTCAAAATCAGTTTGCGAAACGTATTATTTTACATCAAAATAATATTTTTTCAAACAAACTTAGTTTTTAACAAAACTTATGTTGGAACGTCAAGAAAAAAGACAAAACAAAATAGTTTATTTGGATTTTTTAAGGTTAAATATAATAATTTATAAGAGAAAAATCAAATTATATATAAAATTAAGAGTAAATTACTATTTTGGTCCCTGTGATTTTGTAATTTTAATCATTTGAGTCCAAAAACAAATTTTCTAACAAATCAAGCCCTATGGTTTGTATTATATAACTATTTCAGTCCAATACACTAACAGAGTTAGATTTTTCAGTTAGTTTCTAATAAAATGACCAAAATATCCTTGGACTGAAATGGTTATTTTTAATAACCTCAGGAACCAAAAACGTAATTTACTCTCATAACAAACATATTATATATATTATATATTATATATTATATATTATATATTATATATTTTATATATTATATATATACACGAAATTTTTTTATTTTTATTTTTCAAAGTTTTTTAAATTTTAATTTGAAAACACTCGGTTTTAAACGTCGCATTTAAACCATTCATTTTATTTAACGGAAAATTTAAAACCGTTTGGCTTATTATACTTCTTATTTAAACTTGTCAGCTTACTTAAACGTCCTTTTAATCTATTTATTTTATTTAAACCACAAAGTCTTTTTAACTGTTATTTTATTTAAACGTCTTTTTTTCATCGTTCAATTCTATTAAGCTTCTTTTTTAAATTTTTTGTATTTATACATATTTTTAATTATTCGACTCGTTTAAACGTAAGTTTATCTCGTTCTTTTATTTGAACGTCTTTTTACTATTCGTTTATTAAAAAGCTTCATTTTTAAACCAACCTTTTAAAATTATTTAACTATTTAACTAATATGTTTGTGTATATGTATAAAATATTTTTATTTTTATTTTTATTTTTTAAAATTTTAAAAATATTTTTTTAAACCGTTTGAAATTTAAACCGATAATTTAATTGCTAAAAAATGTTGTTAAGTGTTTTTAAACCATTTGGTTTTCTAAACATCATTCATTAAACAATTGGTTTTTAAAAATAATTTTTAAAATGTTGGTTTTTTAAACAATTTTTAAAATCATTCATATTCAGACCGTTCGGTTTTAAAATCTTTCGTCTTACTTAAATGTCTTTTAAAATTTTTTATTTTTAAATGTTTTATTTAAATGGCTTTTTAAACCGTTCAACTAATTAAACTTCTTTCTAAATTTGTTTGTCTTATTTAAATATTTTTTTCAAATCGATTGGTTGTTCAAACGCAACGATTGACTTAAAAAGTTTAAGTAAACTAAACACAGGTAATTTTAATATCGTAAAAACCCTAAATGTAATAATTAAAACTCAAGTTAATCCTTAAAGTAATACAAATGACATAAATTTAGAAATCACTTTCTTGTTAGCTTGAATAAAAGATGACAAAAAATTGAAAAGAGAAAAAATATGTTTTAATAAATTGAATTGTTTAAAAAGAAAGTTTTTTAATAAACGAATACTAAAAAAACGTTCAAATAAAAGAACGGGATAAAATTACGTTTAAACGAGCCGAATAATTAAAAATATGTATAAATACAAAAAATTTAAAAAAGAAGCTTAATAGAATTAAACGATTAAAAAACCATTTAAATAAAATAACAGTTAAAAAGACTTTACGGTTTAGATAAAACAAATATATTAAAAGGACGTTTAAGTAAGTTTAACGGTTTAAATAAGAAATATAATCAGCCAAATGGTTTTAAATTTCCGTTAGATAAAATGAATGGTTTAAATAAAACGTTTAAAACCGAGCGATTTAAAATTAAAATTTAAAAAACTTTGAAAAATAAAAATATAAACATTTCATGTATATAATATATATATATATATATATATATATATATATATATATATATATATATATATATATAATATGTTTGTGTATGAGAGTAAATTACGTTTTTGATCCCTGAGGTTATTAAAAATAACCATTTCAGTCCAGGGGTATTTTGGTCATTTTATTAGAAAATAATTGAAAAATCTAACTCTGTTAGTGTATTGGACTGAAAAAGTTATAGAATACAAACCATAGGGCTTGATTTGTTAGAAACTTCATTTTTGGACTGAAATGGTTAAAATGACCAAGCAAGAGGGACCAAAAAAGTAATTTACTCTAAAATTAATTATTTGATTAAGAAGTTCAAAATCAATGTGCTGCAATTTGAGTTATCTGCTGTTTCAAGTGGCGGATCTTCTTGTCACGTTACCATAACTTTAGTTCAACTAGCGAATCATTTAGAATCAAATAAATGTTAATATTTTGTTTAGAAATCATGTTAAAAACACATATCCACCTAGAATCATTTTTTTTCTCAATTTGACTAATTACAAGTTAATTAGTTTACAGTATATTTTGAAGTCTTATCAAAACTAAAAAGATATTTTAATGATAGGGATACAAGTCACGTGGTTGATAACCAAGGAATTGCTCATCTAGACTATTAACCCATCAATATAACGTTACGTGAATAAGTGAAACAGTCATATATTAAAAAGAAGTCAAATGCATAATTTAAGCATGTTTGAATATTTATTGCTGATGCATCTATACCTTACTAGATTTAGTAACCCGTGTATTACACGTGTTAAATAATAAAATATTAAATATAATAGAATTTTATGAATTATAAAACGATATTCTAAGATAAGATATAATTGAAATTTTATATTAGTAAGGATATAAGTAATAAAACAATGATATTAACTTATTAAACATTTTATTTAAAAAAACTAAACATTTTGTTTCAAAACAAACCATTTAAAAAAAATTCATTTATTATAACTCCTAATTTTAATAATTTATATTTATATTTTTTCCTTTTTAGCAACACCAATTTTAAAATATTTTGAAGCTTAAAAAAATTCTTATTTCATAAAATTTATTTCTTTATAAATAACATTAATAATTTTTTTATTAAAAAGTATTTTTAGTGTATAAATTTTTTTTCATATTGAATTACTTATTCCTTGAATTAGTTCTGGCATCAAGGATTATTACTTTTTTTATTTTCAGTTTGATATTCAAATATGCAAACATTGAAGCCTATTTTGTTTGTCTTTGCTTTAAATTCTTCACATTTACAAAACAGATAGAGTATATATATAAAGTTGTAAAGATTTTTAAAAAGGTAAAATAGTCAATTTTTTAATTGTTTTAAATGATATGGTAAATATATATAATATTTTAAATGGTTCTTTAGAGCATATACGATATTTTATAATTGAGATAAGTATATACAATATTTCACAAGCTTGTAGATGTATATATGAAATTATCTCATAAAAATTTTTATCACCATAGTAACCGGAGAAGTAATGAATTAAATACAAAGATACCTACAAAATAAAAGAGTAAACACTTGATTAAGGGGGTTTCACCGTTAAGACTTCTCATTCTCATTAGGAATCTGAATGTTGGGGAAGAAGATGAAGCTGATGAACTCGTAGGTGAGAAGCATGTAGAGTGGTTGGTTTTGTGAATAACCCTAGTAGGTGGCCTGTTGTAGTTCGTGCTGGTAAAAGAAAACAGGTAAAAAGGATCCACATGTTTCAAATATGAGTTATTGGGTTTAGGCGGTAGAAGCAAGTTAAGGATGCACCAGTGAATGCAATGTGTCATCAAAAATCTTACTTTATTAGTATAGATAAATTTATAATTACTCATCATGATAATTAAATGTTAGAAATAAGGTCAATGTATTTAAATATTACTCAAGGTTAACATAAGATAATTTGATTTACCCCCAAACCCTTACATTAACTAAACAAGCCAAGAAAAACATATTCTAAACCGACCTAACAAACCATGTCGACACATGGATGACCACACACGACTATGAGAATAAACACTCATTTTCCCCACAAAAGAAAAGTGTGCATTTGTATTTTCTACTCGTACTCAATCAAACTCTAATAATAATCCTCACATTGCAATCCGCTCAAAAAGAGAAACCTCTTTTCAACGTAATGAGACCTACAGTTTACTACTTTGTTATATGTGCAAATCCTTTAAACTTGCTCTGGCCAGTGTGCTAAAACATTACTCAAAACTTTGGTGAGGAGTTATGTTCCTTTAACAAAAACATCTTTAAAACCTACATAGCATCGTCATATGCTATGGCGATGCATTAATCAAAAGTGGATCAACTTTCAAGGTTATGCCTCAATATTGCACAAGAAACTATCAAGGATGATTACGACCGCTGACACGATTCTCAAGATTACAGAACACATACGTATAAAAAGGTAAGGGTCATGCTATACGCACCTATATTACATAAACTTAACTTTACCGACCTCAAATTCAAATGGTTGTTTACGTCAAATTCAACTGACCATTTAAAAATCAGGTGAGTCATGAGGTTTAATAAAAACCTACAAAAATATAGTCTATAAATGATTGTTTTGTATATTTTAAAACGGCAATTTATAGATGATGTGTGATTAGATTGAAACCGGTGCAAATATTATTCGCCTCAAAATAATAACCAAACGTTCACAAGATATTTTTGTGGTCCTAGAAAGACTATTATGCTCAGAAGGGTGGCTGACGGCCGGTGCTGGGCCATCATTGACGAACGAATATTATTCTAATATTCTTTTTACTTAATCGCTAACAAATAAAAAAATATCAAAACAAATTTGACAAATTATGAAAATTCAAAGGAAGACATCCTTTTCCAACCCCACAATAACTTTACCTATATTTGATTTTTTTTATTCTGAAAAAATTATTATTATTTAACTTGGAACAAGAAAAACAAGAAAATCAATAATAAAAATCAAGGTTCCTTTTTTCTGATTTTCTTCAAATTCATTTTTCTGATTTTCCTTTAATTTAGTGAAAATAACTTACACTTTAACAAAATATAAACATTAAAGACATTTTTTTGTTATTTTCTTAATTAGTTTAAAAATGAAAAATGAAATTTTTGTTAAACTCAAAGGAGAAAATGTGATTTACTCTTTATATTCATAAACAACTAATTAAAGATGGTTGATTAGTTTAAAAGATGTTTATGAGTAGTAAATTGAATCTTGGTGTTTTCTTGTTGTGAAAAAGGTTTAGAAAAAAAATGCTGTTTAAATTTGATATTAATTAACTTGTAAGCCCTAATTTACATTTTCGTATTTTTCTTTGATAATATTAATGTTTCTAAAGCATAGTGAAAAAATATCATTTAGCATAAAGAAATTTCTGTATATACAAATACAAAAGTAATAATAAACAAGTTAAATGTGGGGCTAGCCCACTTGGTAGGGACTTTGACTTTTATAGGGGAGGTCTTGGGTTCAATCCCAAACAATGATGTAATTTGATATAGTGTAATAGTAGAGTAGATTAGCCGTTAAAAAAATAATAATAAAAAAAAGTTAATATCAAATGAGTTTTTTTAGTTAATTTGAATTTTCTTCTATCTTTATCCACCCAAAAGAAGTCGTTTTGAAGATTGCAAACTTCGGCAGCGCAGCCTTGTTTCTTACGTTGCATGTCACTTTATCTTTTATTTTTCTAAATTATTAATATTCCTTTTTTTATTACTTTTCTAAATCGTTAATTTCCCTTTTTATTTTATTATTTGACCAAATGGATGGTTTTCTTTGTTTATTTTATTTTTTTCTCTCCCTATATATACATACTTTAAATATATATTTTGCATCTAAATGAGTGACAAAGTTCAATAAACTATTTGCAGTTCCTATATTTGAAAATGTGTAATTAGAATGTGTAGTTGGTACAGTAAAAAAGCAATTACTTTAGAAACTAATTTCTTAATGCAAAAGTTGAGTGAAAGTAAACCTTAGATCCAATTAACAATTGTTTATTTATACCAACCACTATATATTAAAAAGAATAATATTTATAATATGCAGAGATCCAAATAACAGAAATAAGCAAACATCTAAGCTGATTGTTCGTTTTTGACTTTTTTTAAACAAGCTAATTTTATGGTCCCATTAAGACTACTGTGTATAATTAAATAACTAAACTAAACCAAGACTATAACCACAATTCATATTTTTTATTTTGTATAAACAGATATTTTATTGTGTATGACTGTGACATATATAGGTCCCTTATCTAAATTCACTTTCATTTTTTTCTTTTAAATTTATCACTTGTAAAATGTGCGTCTATATACATTCTACACATAATAAAATACTAACTTGAATTAATCTACAAAACGTTAAATATGCTATGACATTTTAACTAGATAATCAACTGTTAAGTTTGTAAGTGTCACAAAAGAAACTGAATTTAAGGGACAGGAGGAGCAAAATGGGTAAACCATAGTTTCAATTTTTTTTACTCAAATAACTTTTATATATTTTATTAGGTTTTTATATAAATTTCATACCATGAAATTGATGATTAAATACATTTAATTTTAGTATAATATTGTTGTATAAATAGAAATCATTTTTGTAAAACCTACATGTAGTGTCACAACTTATCACGTAGTGCTTATTCGTGTGTTATTATTTTTAAATGTGTGGTTTTATGGTTATAATATGGTGGAACAAGGTTACTTTGCATATGTTATGTTTTACAAGCGTTCGGAGCTCAAAAGAAGCAATAAAATGGAAGTTCAGGGACCATAAATGAAAATAACAACATATATAAAGAAGGAAAAAAAAATCAGCCAATAGCCGTGTAATACGCCTGATACGGTTGTATCATACACCGACCGGCGTATTAGGGGCGTATTTGAGATAAAAGGAAAAATGATGATTGTATTAGTGCAGAAGGCGGCACATCATATGCTGGGGTTGGGCGTATGATACGTCGGTGGCTGTTTAAGCTTCGAATTTTATGGATTTTAGATCTTATTTATGTATCATCATTAGATCTTTGAGTTTAACAATTCCTAGACGTTTAGAGGAAAAAAATGTACTTTTAGTGTTCTAAGGTATTCTTAATTGTTTCAATTCATCAAGAATCATCAATCAAACAAGATTGAAGACTCAATGAAGATCATATGTAGCTAAATTCCTTTGTGATTGCTTTCGTGTAGAGAATTCTTGCTAAGTGAGACGGTTAGTTGTCTTTAGATTATGATTTTGTGTTGAATACTTTGTGATTGAATGAAATTAAAGTTTTAATTGATTTAACTGGTTTGTTTATAAACAAAATTATTTGATTTATCATTAATTTTTTATTTTCTTGCATTGCTAGCTCATTAAAAAGATTAGATAACTTTATATAAGTATATTGATAACATTATGAATAAACGAATCTTAAAAGATTGTTCATTTTTATCACTTTAATAAAAAAACGAAAATCTTAATTCGTGTTTATGCAAACCCTAAGTTACACTTACAACTGTTAATCTTTCAGAACTTGAAACTAGGAAGTGATTGCTTCCTAGTTAAAATATTAAAATCTTTCTTAAAATTTGTTGCTTTCATAAGCGTGTATTTAAAAATCATCCAAAGTCTTAATTTTCGTTTCCAAGCTTTCCGTACATAATTTAGTTTCAATTCAGTTAAGCATTTGCCACAAATTCTCTGTGGAGACAACTTTTACTTACAACAGTAGAAGTAGCTAAGACCGGTTATTTAACTTGTTTTTGATCGAGTCTCAACAACCAGAACAATAATATGAGTATTAGGTTGCGTAACTATAAACTTAGAATGCATAAATATCACATGTAATTAACCATATATATTGCGTAGTATGCATGTAGATTTAACTTTGTGCATAATTATGGCGCCGATGGATATACCCCTCGCCTCCAGTCATGTGTTACATTTTGATGGCTTTGTACACAAGCAAATATAAGTTTTCTCAATTTACATTAAAATTTAGTCATTTTTTAAAGTACATTAATCTCTAAAATATAAACATATATTAACTATAATTTGAGACCGCACATTGCCATAAGTTTCTTTTGGGTTTGGTTTTTTTATGAAATTGTGGTATGTGTGCCGTTAAAAGAATAACTATTAAACATGACCACAAAAGTGTTTAAACATCAATTCGTAAAAAAAAAATCTACATAAACGAAATCATTAAAATGAGCAAAAAATTCATAGAAAAAGAAATAACAAAATTAAATAACTTTCTTTTCTTTTTTAAATAGAGAAATGTTAGAAAAAGAAACAAAGAAACCACTAAAAAGGAGAGGAGTGAGAATATAACCTAGGTTCTCTTATTCAAATGAGTGCAAACCAATTTCTTCAAACTCTCATTTGAAAGGAATGAAATTTAAACCTAGATGGATTCCCCCCTCACCCAAGCAAGCTAACCATCTCCTCCAACTACCCTCTTGGAAATTCCTCGTATAATTAAATTATGTAAAGTAAAATCCAGTTTAGGTTATTTCAAAGCTTTTTGGAGCAGTTCTTTGGCTAGTGTTCTCTTCTGTTTAAGGTGCATTTTCAAAACTTTTAGGATGGTTTTTTTTTTGTTTTTACCGGTGAAACTACTAAAATTATAGCGACTAACCTATAAAATCACTAAACTAAACTGTAGAAACAGACGCATATAATTAATATATAGTCAGGGCCGGCCCAATAAGGTTATTGGGCCAGGCGGTGGCCTAAGGCCTTCACATGTTGAGGGCCTTAAGTTTTTACAGTGTTTGGGCTAGGGTAATTACAGTTTTGGGTTGGCTACTACGTTTTGGGCTAACTGTTCTGTTTTGGGCCAGACTAAGCTTGGTATTAATTTTAGTTTTTAAAACTTGGGCCTGCTAGAAAAAGATTAAATGGGTTAGCTATTTTATCAATTGAAAAAGATTTATCTTATGAGATTGAGTATGAAGATTTAATTAAATAGTTTGCTTCAAAAAAAGCTAAAAAAATAAGCTTTATATAAATGTTTCGTATGTTTTTTAAATATATAAAAAGTAGATTAAAAAAAATTTAACTCCGCCAAAAATAAGCTATTTAGTTTATTTTTGCCGCTACCAAGCCCGGATAAAAAAGGATGGTTTTTATTAAAGAATTAAGAAAAAGGACTCCAAAATTAACCCCGCTTTAGGCCACTAAAATGGTTGAGACGGCCCTGTATATAGTGTAATGTAACACTAACAAAAATATATGAATTAAAATATAAAATCAAAACTTATTAGCCTATCACATTAAAAAAAATCCTTCAAAGGATAGCCTATCAAAAAAATTAATAAAAAAGAACTCACATGCAATCCCCAAATAAATGAAATAATAAAATATTTCTATTATAGTAAAAGTGTAAATAAAGAGGACACATGTAATCAACACATTTATTCTTATCAAAATTTTTCCGCTTCTTTCTCATATTAAATAATCATATTAATTACTAATATTATTTAATTTTTTTGTATTAAATTAATTTGAAATAAATTAAGAAAAAGAAATGTTTATTAATGTTACTTATAAATTAACAAATTTTTATAAAATAATTTTTTTAATCAAACTTTTTTAAAAATTCAAAATATTTAAAATTGGTGTTTTTTAAAAGTAAAATTTTTATCAAATAATTAAAATTAGGAGTTATAATAAGAAAGTTTTTATAAATGATAATTTTTTCAAGTGTTCTTTTTAAAACAAAATGTTTTATTCTATTTATAATAAGAAAGATTTTAATCATATCTTATATTAAAATATCACTTATTTATTAATAAATTTTAATTCTATTTAATATATTATTTATTCAACACGTATAATATATGGATTTATTAAAAGGGTTATTGGATTTTAATAATCTCAACTTTCTTTTATTGGCCAGGATTAATCCCAACTCAGGAAATGTTTACAGACACTCCCAACTTTAAGTTTATTTTACTTCAACGATCCCTAACTAACTGAGAGTTAACACCGTTAGTTTTTCGATGACGTGGACTGTTTATATAGCCAAAACACTAAGCAGGAAGTTAAAATCAATCATCCGGTCCGTCAATTTGAAACTTCTGCACCCTAAAACCCGTCAATCTCCACCTTCTTATCTGAACCACTTAAGTTATTCGATGTAGATTTCAAGTGACGTTGGAGGCTAGACACCGAAAAACGAACTTGATAGAGGCTGGGCCGCGACATAGTTGAAAAATGTCTCAATTTTGGCCTCATTTCATCAAAAAAACTAACGGAGGTTAACTCTCAGTTAGTGAGAGATCGTTGTAGGAAAATAAATTTAAAGTTGGGAGTGTCTACAAACATTTCCTAAGTTGGGATTAATCCCGGCCAATAAATGAAACTTAAGATTATTAAAATCCAATAACCCTTATTAAAACTAGTAAAGTTATATACTCGCGTTCTCATAATCATCTAATGATATGACCCAACAACCTTATTATCTTCTTTTATATTTCTTGATATTCTTGTACTCTCTTCATCGGCTACTTCAACATGAACATACAATCTATAATTGAAATTCACATCTTAAAGTCTATTAACAAAGAAAATGTAACACATTAGATTATTAGTAGCAAATAAAAAAGAAAATTACGAAACATAATATAAAAAATGTGTGCCTTTGAAAACTTAATGTCCCGTTTGGTTCACAGAATTCTCAACAATTAAATTTGAAATTGAAAAATTTTAAATTCAAAATTCTGTTTGGTTCGTTAGTGGATGGAATTGGAATTGTTTGTTGCAATTCATATTCGATCCACTTACCCATGCAATGTTTAACAATTTAATGAAATGTTCAAAATTAACATCTCAATTTCACTCAGAATTGATCAACCAAACACATTATCATTTTTAACAAGATTCCAATTTCATTTTCAATTACAATCTATTTACTAAACATTCTGCGAATCAAACGGCCCCTTAGTGTCGTTTTCAACATTAAAATTATAGAATTTCATCAAGTTTCTACATCAATCTTTTTCTGTCAACGCAATCTTCAAAAGCTTGAAACCTAGATGATGATGATGATCTTAATTATCTCAACCCACCTTGAATCCTACGAATGAAATTAAAATTTTCTTCTAAAACACCCTTGACAATAAGACTTATATTTTAGTGATACATCTTAAATGCATAAACTTGCAATATAAAACAGAATTGAGACCCTTAAGCATTCCTTTTAAGAATCTAATTTCTCCATATGAAGCAATATCAACAAAGCAATATCAACGGTTATCGCAATTGCCCCATTCTACTAAGCAAAGATATACCAATTTTCCTATTGTCTCATGCTCTTAGCCTTATGATTTGCTAATCGACAAAAAATTAAAATTTTCTTTCTTAGGAACCTATCAATATCAATCCAATGTACGATAAAACACATGTAATTAAAGTTTTGAACAAAAATCCTTGTGTCGGTGGTAAGGGATTCCATTTACTCTTTTAATTTTTAAAAGAACTTCTAGTTTCTCTCTCTTTTTCATATAACAACTAACAACCAATTGCAATTGTTAATCTAGATGAAAATTTAAACATTCACTTCAACTCCCAAACGAATTCCTTAAGTCCATCATCATCAGCCACACTAAACGGATGATTTTCTTTTATACATATCCAAACAAAGTGGATTTATATTTTTCTTGGCTATATTATGAGGAGCCAATGTACCTTCACCTTCTCTATGACCTTTAGGCTTCAAAATTAATGTAGGTCGTTTTTCTCTATCTATCTGAATATTAATTTGAAGTTCGTATGCAAAACATCACCTTTTTACAATGAGAGAGATAGAAATAAACTATCTTACATTAAATGGTACATTGGGTTCTTTTAAATTTAGACAAAAAAATATAGAAATCTGAATGTGCACAAAATATAATCGTCCGTTCGTTTAAAGTGGCAGATGATGAGGGACTTACGGAATTTGTTTGGGTGTTAAACCGGATGTTTAAATTTCTACTAGATAAACAATTGCTAGGGATTGTTTGTCATTATACGAAGAAGAGCAAGAAACTAAAAGTTCTTTTAAAATATTAAAATGTATTATTTTACTACCGACACATGAACATTTGTTTAAAACTTTTGTTAGATATCAAATCATAAGGCTAAAATTACTATATGAAGATTAGTATATTGTTGCTTAAAGATGAGGCATTGATAGGGCTTTTATGATAACAGTTGATAATGCTTAATCTAATGATGGAGCAAATATATTAAAAAGAATGTTTAAGGGTCCCAGTCTGTGTTATATTGTAAGTTTTTGCATTTAAGATGTAACGCTCAGATATAAATTTTGCGTCAATAAAGGTTTAGAACAATTCAATTTCATAGTTAGGATTCGAAATGCGGTGAGATGTTTAAGTTCATCTTTTTCTTTCTAAGTTTCAAGCACTCAAAGATTTGTGTTAAGAGTGAAAAAATTGATTGCAAAAAGAAGTTGTGTATTAATGTAGAAACTTGATGGAATTCAACAATTTTAGTGTTGGAAACTACACTTAAGTTTTCAAAGGCTTTTGATATGTATTTTTCATATTTTATTTTATAGTTATATTTTTGTGTTTGTTATTAATGATAATCTAATGTCTTATATTTTCTTTGTTAATAGACGTCAGAGATGAATTTGAATTATAGATGATATTTTCATGGTGAAATGGTGAAATGAAGAATGAGAAAGAAAAAAAAAAGTCTAGAAATAAAAAAGAAATGATAAAGTTGTTGGGGCATCTAATGAAGATGATTGGAAGAATTCAAGGTAAATAATTTATTTTTTTTACCATATATCGTATATTTTGAGTTTGAATGTGAGTTTTTTTATTAATGTATTTATTAAGATCTGATATTTGTGGAGCTTTAATTATTTTTTTAAGGTAAATAATTATTTTCCGCTTCTCTCTCCTGTATAATAGTTACTATAATTACTAATAATATTATTTAATTTCTCTCATGTATAATAGTTACTATAATTAATAATAATATTATTTAATTTTTTTATAAACTAAGAGCACTTTTCAATAAATTAAAAAAACTTCTTTTTATTAACACTATTTATAAAGATATAAATTTTTATAAAATAATAATTTTTTTTAAAATCAAAATATTTTAAAATTAATATTTTATAAAAAAATAAATTTTTTGTAAATAAAAATATTAAAATTGAGTTATAATAATTAATTTTTTTAGGAAGGTTTGGTTTGAAATAAAATGTTTAGTTTTTTTAAATAAAAAATTATATTAGACTATTGTTTTATAATTAATAAAATTTTATTTTATTTAAAAATTTATTTATTTATCCCGTGTAATATATGCGTTACCGTGTAATAACCCGGGTTACTAAAGCTAATATAATATAAATAACTACAATTAAGAATGTACAATATAAACTCAAAACACATAATATTTACTTAAGAAATTTTGATGTATTGTTTAATCCAGGCTCGATTCAAGTCGGTGCAAACAAAATAAATTTATTTTTAGTTATGTGCACTTGCTTTACCAAACATAGTTCTAATCTTATTAAAGATAAATTCTAGCTGGAAAGTGTCTTGTCTTGGCAAGCTCAGGCTCATTTGCATTCCCCTAATGCACACTTACAAAATCTTCAAATAGCTTCCAAAATCTTTCAACAATTTTCCTATATAATATGATATTGTACCCTTTTTATACAACTTCTATGATAATAACATGTTTACTATTAAACATCTACTCTTATACATACATATATATGTATACATTTCTTGCAACCCTTCTCTATAAACAATAAACAAAACTAAGGTGACATACCACGTGCATCTGGCAACTTTTTCTTGTTCTAAGGCAGTATGAGATGGTTATCGATTCTCTGCGTTGCACATGCATTCAAGAGTTTTCCAAGATAATTTGGGCAAAAGAACACACCTTTTACTTGGATCATGTAGGTAGCAAGTCCTCCTGTTGGAAGAAAGTATAATCTGAACTGGTCTCGGTCTTTGTAGCCTGATGTTAAAATATTGAATGTGTCACGAATTAGATTGCCATAATTGATTAGGAGATTAAAATTCAGCATGTGCTTTGTATATATTATAGACAATCTTAGGAGATCATAGACATTAGGTTAATTGGTAATCATACTTATAACACACCAAAGAACAAGTGTTTTGACCTATTACCCAACCCGCCCATTTGCCACCTTCGGTGATAATAGGAACTTACCTCCACAGGCTGAGATGATCTGGTCCGCAGAGAAGGAACAAGGGATGACCAAAGAACAGGGTCGGTCAACGGGTCAATAGTATTATAATTGGTCAAAAGCGGTGCAGATAAGAAAGGAGTCAATGGGTATGTGTTCCTCTCAAGCTCTATTCCTAATCCAACTCCGAATCCTTCAGTTGCACTATCATCAGTTGATTTCTCAACCGCCTTACCATAATCCATCTTGTTGATATTAATTTTGTTTTCATTCTCGTCATTTTCAACATCCTTTTCAACTTCCTTTTTCAAAGCTTTTTCTTGTAAGCTTTTGTAAGCTGCAGATCTTGACAGTATACTCATGGCAGATACTGATGACTTTTTATGTTGTTTTCCATCATGAGACACACCCAAACGAGGCAGTTGATATGGTTCAGTGGGTTGGGTTACCCACTCAGGTGTTTTATGTTCACTTCCAGTGTCTTCAGAATTACCATGTTTTGCTTCATCTGATGATTTTCCTTGAGATTCAGCTTGGCTGGACTTGTTGGGTCCCCACCATTTAATGTATGGTGTAAGATCTATTTTCCTATCGATGCAAAATCCACCAACATATTCACTCTCTGTTGTTGCATCATCACCTGCAGTGTAATAACTTAGTACAAACAAGTACTTTGGCAATGCCTTATGCATGAAGCCCTAAAGTTAATGGAAGTAAAAGAAACATTCAAATATGTGAGCATTGTAAACACAAGATGGGCACATTGGGTAACACGACAAAAGGAGTTTCAGGTTGAAACGTATAACTTCTTGTACGGGTCAAAACAGGGTTGTCTAGAGTTGGGTTGACCCGCTAATTTCTTTTCATCCAAATTAAATAAATAAAAGAGTTATTTATGATTACAAAATCTACAAAATATTAAATAATAATCTAAATGTTTTGAATTTGGCTCAAAACTCTTGCTTACCATGATGCATGCGATTGTGGTAATCAGCTCCAGATATTTGGCCCAAGGGTGAGTCCCATCTAGTACTGTTTTATAGCACAAACAGAAAGCCGAAGAAAACTATAAAATGATACAAAACCTTAAGTATGGTCTGGCAACATTTGAGGTATCCAGCACGACTAATAGTGCTTTAGGAAGATGGTTTCCACTCACAGCAAGTGGGACCTACAAGTGGATTGTATCCGGCAACCCTCTTTCTTAAGCGCTAGTTTTCGTGTGGGGTTATGTCCAATAGTATTTTACTTACAAATAAAGATTATGGCCTGTTTTGAAACTGATGATATTTGATATACAACTAAAAGAATATTATCCATGCTTGATCAGTTCAATTGTATTAGGGACAGAAACAAAAGGGTGGAAATCCATCAAGGCATTTGGGATTACAGAGATCAAGAGGATCCTAATGTTATGATTCAGATACACCTTTTTGTTTACATCTTTAAAATTGGAATTAATCAATTTTCTGACCTCTTTGATTAATTTGCCGACACAATTACTAAGCATATTTAGAATGTAACAGGTGGTTAAAGGACATTTATTTATTTGCATCTATGATACGATTTTAACTAGAAAAGTAGAAATTGATAACATTAGTTTGACAAAGTATACATGGCTCCCTTTCGAAACAAAGGATATATTAGATACCTGGAAACTCCATGACACTTAGAGGTTCCCCTTGAGAAACCACTACCTTTTCTGCAAAGTTTTCATGACAAAAAAATAAGAAAATTAAACAGGCAGAAGTAAAATTATGCACACGCATGTATGTATTAGTTGCATTTTATACCTTCTGAGAGATGCAAGATAATCTTCTCTTGATAGGTTTTGCATCTCTTCAAGATCTCTGGTATAGTCTGTGACCTGGCAACAAGAATATGTATATTTTGGTGCAGGGAGATGGTGAAAAACAAGATCAAATATGACAATACAGTTTTCATAAATCTGAACAGTAGTAGAAGAAGTATGATATTCAAAGAAAAATCCTTTGCTTGTGAGACTGTACAATTTCTCACCGGAAAATTAATGAGCGTCCCAGGTCCCCAATACTTCAAGGCAGCAAGATCATATGCTCTGGCAGCAGCTTCCTCATCATCATATGCACCTAAAGAAACGTTTAGCATAATAAAACAAAAATAAATGTAGACATTGCAGTATCAATTGAAACGGTACCATAAATACACAAGAAGATCCTTACCTAAGTAAACTGTTGAAATCGATGCCAAAACCAGTGCCCATGACCCATACAAAACAAAGCAGAAAGCAGAAATCAGATTAGAAATCATCGCACTTAATTCATGTATCTGACAAGGAGCAAAGAAAACAAAGCTTTCTTGTAACATATATACATACAGACGGGCACACAGATATAGGAACACACTCATACACACGGAGAGAGGATTGAACCTTGCTTGCCCTTCTTATTCTGATTCTGATTCCAGGTATTTTTATCCCATAGATGCGCTTCATAACGGCCAGTCCACCTATGCCTAATACCATTAAAAATAAAAATAACTTGAGAACTCTGTAAGAGTGCAAAATATATAATCTTGGAAGGAAAAGAGACAAATGACTATGGCTGTTGTAGAAGTTAAAAAGTGGCTTTGGACAATTGTTACATGCAGCAGCACTTGCACAATACAAAACTGTAACATGTGAGAACCAATAACCTTGATTCTTATATATTAAATGGTGCTAAATATCGTAACTCTATCAGCCAGTTAAAATTACAAGTTATATCACACTTGACGCCTTGTTCAATGAGGGAAGCTATATATGTATAAAATTGTGCAGATACTTTAAAAGACCTGGCCTAGCTGAGTTAGTGGAGGACATGGCTTTGAAAAGTGCGGTCAAGGGTTCGAATCTAACAATTATGAATTTATCTTTATCCTTTCTGAACATTAGGCACCTAAGGCTAGACCAGGGTCCGTCTCATGTTTAAATGTTTTGAAGCTTCCTAGAAACACCCTCATTTTTTGACCAATCTACAACCATTTGCAATATTCTGTAAATAGACTAAATATTATGCACAAGCGAGCATATACTATAGATTCTGGAAGATTTTAAGCTGTGCCCAATGTGGATCGCAAAGAACCATTCATCTTAAATGAGAATTTACATGACAATCAATAATTATTTCAAGAATCAAACTCAAAGCATTTGAGCAGGGGAACTTTGAGCCTCACACCAACATCACATATGGCTGCAACAACCTTGGATGCTGGCAACCCTTTGAATCCAATCAGACTCATGCTTCTTGTTCAATGCATTCTGTATAGTATCATCTGATACTTTGTTGTGGATCTACATCACGCAAGGCACAAATGAATTGATGCATGATTTTAGTTCAAGTCTCCTGTACTCCCAACTCTCATCTTCAACAATATTAAAGACTTTGGATCATAAAAAAATCCTCTTTCATCTCCCCAAAAAACAACACAAAACCACAGAGCAACACATGATGATAGATTCTATAAAAACAACCACTCAAAACTCCTATTCCAGTAGCACTTACGCCTATAATCAATATCAATAATCCCAAAATCAAGTAACCGACTACCTATACAGAATCAAACTCAAGACACACACACACGCACAAATCAACAACCCTAACCATTACACAGATAACTAAAACGAAAACCACCGATTAACTCCATATACCTAGTTACTCCCCGGTAGATAGAGCTACGTTTTCCAGCAGCACAAGGAGGCATTTTACTGATGCGTTCTTTCGCCGTACATCCTCTCTCCTTCTTCGACTTCTTCAATCCTCTGTACTTCACCATCAACTGCTGCTGATAACTGCTCCCCTTCCCTACCACCACCGCCGCGGCCGCCGGTTCCGAGGGTTCACCGCCGCCGCCGCCGCCACCACCGCTACTTCCTTCCGACTTCATCACCGGATCGGAAGAAGAAGCAGTAGCCATTAGTTAGTTACGGTTGAAAACCCTAAGAGAGAGTGTGTGTGTGTGTGTGATTTTGTGAGAGATGATGTGTGTGTGTGTGTTGGTGTGTGAAATTCATTCATTTGGATGAAAACAACAGTGAAGAGGGGAGGGGAGTGGGTAAAATGACGAAAGCGACCTGGAATATAGTGTAGAAATGGTGCGTAACGGCTAGAGAGGGTAGGAAGGTAATTTGGGGTGTTTGAAACTGTAGATGAGTCAGGGTGTGTGGTGGACACGTGTCCTCTGACACCTGCTCTGCAACAAAAGGTTCACAGCGGGAATCTTTGGTGAGTTTGACTGTGCTTTTGATCAAATCACGTAATAGAGTAACTAAATATTTTAAAAAGTTAATTTCAATTTAAATAGATTAATCACCTGAATCATAACAAGATCAAACTATTTGTTTAAAGACTTTATCTGGTATCTAGTTAGTATCCAATTAGCGTCACATAAAGTAATATTAAAGGATAATGTGACGAGGAGCTCTATCCGCAACACATAACCTTAGAGTAAGGGTGAATGGGTACTCTTATCACATCCATCATACTACATCATAAACTCAATAAAAATTTTTCATGTCACACTACACCACTACACGCTATACTACACCACACGCACAAACAACGGTCATATTGGGGGGAATGGCCACGGCGAACACATACCATGAAAGTAGAATTTTACAGCTTGAAGGGGGTGGTTGCAGTGGTGTTGGGCGGCACCGAGGCTCGTCGTAACCTCACGGCGCGTACATCCTCCCTAAATCTTACTCAAAATATGCCCCAATTTACTAAAATTTGGGCTTAATTTGAGTGGTAAAAACATTATTATACTATGTGTTAGGTCCCTGTATCCACCCCTGTTTCTACGTTAAATCTACCCCTGATCGCAGTTGTACACTCATACAAGTTCATAATCTCGGTTCGAAATCGCTAGTGCTACACATTGTTCACAAGTTCTGCTCGTTCATAAATTTTTCATCGTCTATTTTGGGTCCAATGACTAGATGGGTTTCAAGACTGAGAAATCGAAGCTAACCCAGTGTATGACCCGCACTTTATAAACATGAATATGCATAACTAGATTCTTTATATAGCTATATACCCCAAATTGAACTCGATCGATACTTTATAAACATCAAATATCAAACGCTTACTGACTTTTGCCCATTTGATAAATATGCAAGGGGATTTGAAGTTTGTCATAATAGAAGTTCTAGTCCCCCGAATGCAATTTAATAGGAGTTTCGTGTCAATGAGCCACAGATTAATCGATTTGGGAGGAGACATCTCATGGTTTTTTAATATGGAGGTCATGCGTTTGAATCTCACTTGGGGCATTATGTTTCAAATGGGTTAGGGGTTTTATCATAGTGCACATTTGAGTGGTGGGTTTTCACTGGAATGATGGGTGGGCCGGGTCACTAGCGTTGTCTGTATTCACAAGTGTGGGTGTCCGTTCGCCGATAGATTTACTAACCAGACATATAGTATACGTTGGTTGTTAAAAAAAATTAAGACTTTGGCTATTAAATTGAGTATTTGTAATTTTTTTAGTCCCAAAGGCTTGATATTTTTACATATTTTTAACCCAATTGCCAACATAACTAAATTGAAATCATAAAAACAAAATATAAATAATAAATTGTCAATGTTATGTTAATCATTCACAATAAAATACTTTAAAAAGATAAAGATGTTGCAATTAGTAGCATACCACACAACTATGTAAAAATATTACATAATTGTGCGCCTCTTTAAAATCCATGGCTGAAAATGAACTCCAATATAATTTAGAAATGTTTATCTTTTAAATGTTTTTAATTTGGTTTCCAAGCTTTACCAGAGTGTTTATTATGCATACTATCATACAAAAACCAAAAAGATAAAAAGGGAATGAAAAACCTAGTATTGAGATTATATATTGGCTACTATCTTTGCATCATGTTGGGGTCATAACTTACACCCTTTAGAGTATTCACAACTCACTTTTTATTTTTATTCATATAATTACATTAAAAAGCTTATTTTTTCTCTTATCTTTTTAATTAAATAATATTTTTTATACCTTTATTATTACATTTTCTCTCTCCTTCACTCACAACAATTTTTAAAAATTTTAAAAAAAATTATAAAGGTTGAACAATATTTTCTTAAATTTAAAGATTGAACAGTAGCATTTCTCTCTTCTCCACTCACAACCACTAACAACCATTCCATATAATATAAAGATTACACTTATATAAATATATCAAACGAGATGTGAATGCTCTTAGATTGTAAATTATGATATGAATAGTTGATTAGAAATATAAATTAGCTTATAAAAATCTTTTACTACTTATAAGGCTATGTGTTATACTCTTGTGAGAGAACGAACGTATGTGATGTGATAGGGCATGGAACACCAAGTCACCAACCCTTTGGGTGTGAGAGGTCGCCCTTGAGGTTCGAATGTAGTCATGAGAGTTACCTATTTCCTCAGTTGAAACCATCAAAATCTATATCTATATATATAACTAGATTAGTACCCCGTATATTACACGAGTTGAATAAATAAAATACTAAATAATTAGTAATAAAAATATATGAATTATAAAATTATGTTTGAAGATAAAATATGATTATAATTACATATGAATAAAAAGATATGATTTTTAAAACGAAAGGTTTGTATCAAAAAGGTTATAATTTTTTTTAAAAAGAAGCGATTTTAAATATTATGTTTCAAAAAGGTTTACTGTTTTAGAAAATTTTATATTATATAATTTTTTTTAGTTTTTCTATTTTAATAAAAAGATATGATTTTTAATTTTCTTAATAAAGTTTATTTTTAAAAACATAACTTGATTTTAATAAATCAGATGTGAGAGAAAAATGTATCAATTAATAAATTTAGTTTTTATTAAGAGAGAGAAATTAGTTTGAGTGTTTAAATTACTATAATTCCCTTTTGAAGAGAAAATGAATTCATAATGTCTAAATGAATGACATGTGTCAAAAAGGTTGTTTAAGAGTATGACAAGTGGCAAATAAAAACCTTCTTTTATTATATATTTCTACTCTAATAAAATAGTAACTATGATGGACACTTGGCACCATCATATTTCACCTCACCAAAATTTTTCCGCTTTTCTTTCCTATTAAAATCACATTAATTACCAACAATAAATTAAGAAATATATTTTTTTATTAATATTGTTTCTAAAAAATAAATATTTATAAATTAAAAAACTTTTAAAACCTCAAACTTTTTTTAAAATTTTAAATATTCTAACATTGATATTTTAGGCAAAATTTTTATAAACTAAAATTAATTAAAATTAGAAGTTATAATAAAAATATTTTAAAAAATTATATTTTTTAAAATGTTTGTTTTGAAACAAAGTTTTTTATTTTTTTAAAAAAATAAAAGAAAAGTTTAAAAACAAAAGATTTAAAAGTTTATATCATTATTTTATTATTTATAGTAGTTAGTTATACATAATTTTAATCATATTTTATCTTAGAATATCATTTTATAGCTATTAAAATTTTAATTATATTTAATATTTTATTTATTCAATCCGTGTAATATACGGGTTTAATAAATCTAGTTCTATAGATAAAAGACTAACATTTGAGACACTTGTCATAATATAGAAACATATTCATGTCACTTGTCATTCTCTTGTGTTTTATCTCTTTATTTTTCTCACCCAAATCTATTTTTCAAATCAAATAAATGATCATTTTGACCATTTAAATTAATAAAACAAACTTTGACTTTGTGATTAACTAGAGAGTTATCCCGCGCTCCGCTACAGATAAGGCTGCATGTCGGGTTTGTTATATGTGTATATTTGTACTTCTCAGGCAAGTTCAAAACGTAGATATGTGGTAGGTAGATGCTACGTAGTTAATAATAATGTCGCAACGGTATATTATAAATCTTGAAAAAATAATGTTGGTGTGGGCAAAACTAATAAACTATTTAATTGATTTAAAAAGTTTTAGTTAATTATTAAAAGAAAAATAAAGAAAACAAAAAGTATTTAATTTTCATTTACAGGATAAAAAATCAAAAACATAAAATATATATATATATATATATATATATATATATATATATATGTGTGTGTGCCAAAAAACCACAAAAACTACAATTAATCAATTTAAATTTTTCGCGACTTGAACCAGGGTTAGAGGTTTAGAAGTAAAATTATTCTACCGGTACACCGACACAATCTTTGTTATAAATCTGGAAAGAATTTATATATCAAGAAAACAAATCAATAAAAAAAATACAGACAATCCAATCAAATCACGTTAATGTAGACTACAACTTCATAAATGTTATTATTTTGTCTTTCTTATATTTATCAATAATTTTTTTTTGCAACCCATAATTTAAAATTTACTATTCAACAAATTTAAATTAATTTTAATGTTTCTAACCCATGGTACATTTATTGATAATTTTTATTTGCAACCCACAATTTAAAATTTATTATTCAGCAAATTTAAATTAATTTTATTGTTTCGACCTGTGATACACGAGACTATAGGCTAGTTATGTCATATAGCTTCATCCATGACCCAGGTGTGGACCATAACACATGCGCTAGTATTTTTAGGAAAAAATTTAGCACTGCTTTGGAGAAGTGAATTTAGTCATTAAAACCATCACATAACAATATTTATAAAGTTATGTGTTATAATCCCATGAAGAAGTAAGCACGAGTGATGTGGCAGGGGCGTGAAACACCAGCCTGAAGCTTGCTATTGAGACATAAATGTACTCAAGGGCGATGCCCCTTGCCAACATTAAAACCACCAAAATAATGTCACATAAGCTTAATCCATACCCCAGATATAGGCTATAACACATGCCCTAATATTAAAAATTAAAAATTAAAAAAAAAACACTGATTTTGAGAAGTAAATACAGTAGTGATTGAAAGTGTCACATATAACCTTTACAAAATATAAGAAAGACAACAAAAATAAATAAAGTTATGTTTATACGCAAGATAGTAAACACATGTAACAATTAAAATCATAAATAAAAAGCGTTTCATTTTTCCAGCATGTCATCCAAAATATCAATCAAGGAATCATATACCATATGTTCTTCATTTACCTTTCTATAAAAAATTCAGGTTGAATATTGGTTTTATCAAAATACATTTAAACATTTAACCCTAAGACATATTATCCTAACACTCAAATTATACAGATTTACAAGATTCCATGGCAATGCCAACAACCAAAAAAAAAAAAACAGCATGATTGCATCCTAGGTCCTTTGTACATCTAAAACGTAGACGGCATCATAACCACATCCAATGAGCGCACCCTAGTGTAATCGGTCTCATCTCTATGGTTCCGTAAGGCAGGGTTCGGATGATTGATAAAGGTTCAAGATTTGCACCTTCTATCATCCCAAATAATCAAGGTTCCAGTTTTCAAGCCCGCATTGTGCTGACTGTATTGACTCAGAAGCGTCGTTTTATCTGATCTGTTATGACCTTATAGGCATGTTTTTTCTTCTCATGCATTCTGTAAAAATCAAAAGAAAGATGAAACATAAGTTTAATGCAAACTGCACCAAAAGTGTTTGAGTCAACCCCACTGAGCCGACCCGTTTTGATATGTACAAAATTAGCAGTTTTATCCAACTCAACCGATCCGGCTCATTCCAGGACCTCTAAATTTAATACATAAGAGCAAAAGGCATACCGACTCTATCTTGTATTATAACAGAATATTCACGTCCGCTGCTTTGTGCAAAGGAAAGTATACTTTGATACGTATCAACGGAAGGCTCAATTCCAGAATCTTCCATCCACTCCATTACCTGATACATTAGGGAGTAATGAATCAATCTATCTTTACTTAGAATGGGTCCATTTGGGTCACCTCAAGTTTAAATGTAGTCAATTTTGCATGTGCAGTTTAAGAAAATGATAAATGAAGTTTGAGGAGGTTACCTCCAGGTACTTTCTCCAATTTTGAGCAGCCAAAAGATTCTTTAGCAACACCGAATAAGTAGAGATGTTAATTTCAGCACCCGTTGCCACTATTTCATAGAAAACCTGCACAATATGTTGTCAGGATAAGGAATAAATGAGATAGATGATATTTATTGGTCAAAATGATAGTCAACTGTTTGTTATAAGTATCAAAGTCAACCACCTTCATCATGATCTCGGTCTTTCCCAGTTTTCCAATTGAATGCAGAAGCTGATTCAGAAGTCCAACTGACATTATGTTGAATGACGGCTCCATCAATCCAATGAGTTCAATGGTCTTTTTCCAGTCTTGTAGACTACAATCAAATACAAATAGTAGTTATGGCACAAGAAAAGGTTACAATATCAGGCACATATGCATGCAAAAAGAAGCAAGAAATTATATAATCCTAACAGCAGAGGTAAAATTTTAAACACATTCACTGATGAACGGTATGATTTGTGTTTTATCTCAAATGGGTCAAACAAAAATGTATAGCTAAAGCCTAAAAGTGCATCTGGTAGTGAAATGAAAATCACCCAAGGTCTTTTTAGTGCATACAAACTCCTAAATATTTTTATTTTTAAATTGGATTAGCTAATGTAATAAAACTGCTTAAGAAACTATAACTAATGCATTTATTATTCATAAGAGATTTTTTAAAAATGGATAAAAACATGCATTCCAGTCAACTAATCTGACCCGCTGTGTTTCTGCCAGTACTAAAATGGACATGTTTTAATTTGAACCCATTTTGACAATTGACACATTAACCCATCTCACACATCCAGCCACTAGACTAAAGAATTTTAGTCTCCTAAAAGAATATATAATAAATTAAAGAACTTACATGCTACAGGCAGACAACATTTCAAAGTAAATGGTGTCATTCATCGGTATTTTCCTTTCCTGCATATATTCAGCTACAATAAGAACTTTAGCAGGTTGGTTTCCTCTATTAAAAGCCCTCATCAATGCAGAACAAGCTATGAGATCTGGTTGGATGCCCTTCATTTCCATTTCTTGGAACAATGCAAATGCATTTTCCCATTTTTCTGCAATATAATAACAATTATCTTAATAGTTTCTTCTCAATATATAGGCAGGTGTTTGGATTTGCATTTTGGAAGTGATTTTATTATTGTGATCAGTTTCTAGTCTTCAGGTCAGCTTCTTCTGGTTATGAATATACAAGTATTTACGGGTCAAATAATCATGTTAAAAATTAGTTTCATACTAATAGCAATAAACTGCTTATCGAAGGGTAGAGTAAAATTACTTATATACCCTTACTTTATATATTAGTTCCCTTATATGATTGGAATTTGTCAAGCACTCCTCAAGTTGTAAGTACAACTTGAAGCAGTATAAGTACATCCAAAACTCCTGCAACACATTTTATTAGAGCTACTTATCTAATGCTAATTTCTAGGGGTTCAAATAATCAGTTTGGGATCATTAGTTTCGTACTACTTGCAACAAAACTAATTATCAAAGGATTAAAAGTATAAAATTACATAACTAACCTTTTTAACATACTTTGAGATGCATTTACTCCCATCTAGCAAGAGGTATCTCCTTTTTCATAAAAAGTGTTATCTTTCAATCATTTTGTGTATTAGATTTTTAAATGGCAGAATTTGCCAAACATTCAAATAACATATATTTGATTATTACAATTTCAAATAAGAAAAGCACATCCAAACGCTATCTCCTACAGGCCGGTTTGTTACAGCTGATTATCTGATTTTAATTACTCAAAATCACACAATCACTTCCAAAGCACAGACCCAAACACCTCCCCTCAATATCATACACCACTTCCAAAACACCCTTAATATGGTTGCTTTTTTTGTATAAGAACATTACCTGCAGTACTATAAGCATGTAGCATTGCTGTATATGCAACAACATCAGGACCACCATGTATCATCTTCATTTTTGAGAACAAGGATTCTGCTTCCAAAATTTGGCCCTAAATGAAAACTTTATAAGATGGAAAGCCAAAATTTTCAATTAAAATAGTAAAATAATAACATACTTTTTTAAAGGACTTGCCTGTTTACTATAAACTGAAATCACAGATGAATAAACCTCATTGGAAATAGGTATATTCAAATCCACCATTTGATTAAAAAAGTCAAGAGCTTCACTGTATTTTGACATCCTAGAACAACCACTAATCAACACATTACATGTAACCGAATCAGGTTTAACATTCTTCTCCCTCATGGACTTATATAAAGCAAATGCTTTATCACATTCCCCTATGTTCATATAACTCCCTATTGCAGAATTATAAGCAACAGTATTCAAACTAATTCCCCGTGAATCAGCAGCAGCAAGAATCGAGTCAATCTTGACTTTCTGACCATATCGACCACAACACGCTAACAAAGTACTAAACGTAACAATATTCGGTTGCACCCCATTTGTTTCCATTTCATGCAGCATATTTACAGCTTCTGGTAAAAAACCATTTGATCCAAGCGCATCAATCAGGGCATTATAAGTGACTAAATTCGGCTTCAATTTATTCCTTTTCATTTTGTTAAATACTTCCATGGCCTTTTCGGGTTGCTGTGATTTCCCATAAGCATTGATTAAAGATGTATAAGATACAACATCAGGCCTAAACCTGTTTTTTTCTATGTCATTAAAAACTGATAATGCTTCTGCATTCATCCCACGAGAAGCATATGCACCTAAAAGTGCATTATAAGATATTATGTTAGGTTTATATCCTTCAGCAATCATTGTGTCAAAAACGGCCTTGCAGTTTTCAATTTGACCTGAAACCGAATACAAATGAATGATGCTAGTGAATGTCACAATATCTGGACCACATTGTGCTCTTTTTTTCCTCATTGAATGAAAAATATCAATTGCTTTTTCAAATTGCCCCAGTTTTCCTAGACAATGAATCACAATGTTTAAAGTGGTTGTATCTGGACGAATATTTGTTCCTTTCATTAATTCAAAATAAGATAATGCTTTTGAATACTGAGACCCTGTTTTAAAGGCTGATAAAACTATATTGTGAGTCACAAGATCAGGCCCAACTCCATTTTCTGTCATTTTCTTGGAAACTTTAAGAGCTTCTTTCCAATTTCCACTTGATCCACAGGCATGGATTAAATTGTTATATGTTGAGCGAGTTGGAGGAACCTGAAATAAGAAAAAAAATTGCATAATAAACAAAAAAATGTCAACAAAATGCTATTTGACTAAACAACTATAAAACAAATGGTACCATCAATAAATTCAAAACTAAAGATGGCAAAATGGGTGGGTCAGGTAACCAAGTCACAATAGGTTCAGGTTTAAATCGGTCATCTTTTAGTATGGGTCTAAATTGTATGGGTAGGGGTTCAATTGACACAAACACTACGTTGTCCATTTCTTTAATTTTATCTGAAAGATGATGGTTTAATTATTATTATAAGAACAATATTATTACACAATAATACCAATATTTATATAAATCAAATTAGGGGGTTGTATGCATTTAAAGTACATGTGGGCAACTTACAATCCGCATGACCAATTCCTCTTTTAGCCAAACTTTTTATTTGACCAGCTTGAGATAAAATATTAACCAATCTACCCATTTTTAAAGGGTGGATTTTGATATGGGCATTATAAGTTGTGATAGATTTTGTTAGAAATAAAATGTTTTCATTAAAATACCATAGGGTATTCAAAGAAAACAAGAAGCTCAAACCAAAAGTAAAGACTGCTTGTAAGCAAAGAACACAGATACACACAGCTGCACGAAGCATGTCTTCCATGATATTTGTTGCCCAATGCCATTGACCAGCTCGACCATGTGCACTTATGAGAGCATTATATGTTTCAGCATTTGGCTTGCACCTAAAATAACAAGTTAAACTCGAAAATGATGCTATTAACATAAAATGAAACGATGTCACCAGAAATAATAAAGTTAATATGTCACGAAACAATATAATATGACAAAGAAATCATACCTCCATTTTTGCATCTCGAAAAACAAACCGCGCGCCTGGTCTATTTGATTATGCCTTGCATATAACCTGATCATCATATTGTATATATCATTGTTTGCACAATAATTCTTCTGATTTTTCATCCACTTGAAAACTTGGTTACTATGCTCAAGAGAACCTGTTTGGCTAATTTCCTACACTAGCAATTAAAGAACACGAGTATGAGTTTGATCTTCAAATATAACTAATTCCACTAAAAGTATCATTCACACTCAGCAAGAATCACACAATCACCACAAATTGTTGAAAAATAGCACCCACTAAAAGACTATGTTATCAAAGGCGCCAAAGGCGGGCGCTTAGGTGGCCAGGCCAGGCGGCAGGCGCAATGTGTGCATCCAGGCTCTAAAGTGAGTATCCGGCCAAAATATGCAAGGTCCGGCCAAATTCCAATCCGAGCAGGTCTGAACAGTTAAACCTGGTCTGAAAAATCCAAAAATGGCCTCGAACTAGCCTAGACTAGACCTAAACTAGCCTAAAACAAGTCTAAAACCAGTAAAATGGTCATTTACACCGCTTTTTAAGTGTCTTGCGCCTATGCCCAAGGCTCACCATTTTACCTTGAGTGTGCCTAGCACCTTTAATTGCCCTATATTCAATAAAAGATAACTTGGGATATTTTGGTGATTCACTGTCATCAACGTATTTTGGTATAATTGGATTAACTTAAGACCAAAGGAGAAAATGAAATAAACATTGTATGAGTAAGGAGGCGTGGAGCGTATACTTATTCAAGAATATTCTGACTTTCGGGAACCATGGAACCTCAGATGTTGTAAGGAGCGAAGCCCCTAGACCAGAAGGGGTTCCATGGGGCAACGCCCCATAGCAGAGTTCGAGACAGCGCCCTGATGGGGTCCAAGGGGCAAAGCTCCTAACAGGGTCGTGTTGAGCAACTCATCAGTGACAACTTAGGTTAGCAGTGGGAAATACGTAAGAAGAAACAAGTCTTTAATGGCAACTGATCATCAGTGTCAGCAACTGATTAAAATCAGTGGTGACTGAGCAACTAATCTTTAATGGCAATGAACGAGAAGTAGCAACAACTGCTCCTAGCAACTACACGATCAGTGGTAGCTTCCCACCTATGGCTTTTCTACTGATTTAACTACTTAATTGCCGACAATTATAATCATTAACGGTCAACCAACCGCCAACAGAAACGTTGCAATGGTCCATCATATACAAAGGAATCATCTGGCTTGATTAAAGACACGAGTTTATCAATTCATTTTCATAGAAAGAACATCTCTTTCTAAGAATTCACTAAGTCTTACTCCAGGATATACAAGAAGTATTCACCAATTCATTAAACACAAATTCATGGGCAAGTACTGATGCCCAAATCAGTAGACAAAATACGCAATGTTGGCCAATCTTTATGACAGAAAAAGAAATGGGAACTCAAAATTCAAATCGGGACATACATTTCTTCAAAACACATGCACAGAGAATCCAAAATCGCTACAAAAGTTAACTTACCCTAATTAAAATGGGGTAATTCTTGCGAGAAAATCTACCAGCCCATCGATTAAGCAACCCATCAACATCTTGATGTTGATTGAGCTTCAAGATTTTGGAAACAAGCTCTGAAATGTCCCAATCTTTCTGAAAAGGGTCTTTTTGGACCCGAACCCGAATCCGTTTGGGCAAATCGGAGTTCTTGAAGCCGGGTACGTGTACGGAGACTTGTCGTTGGCCTTTGTTGTAGTCTACGAAGCCCGTTAGCTTCTTGGCGTTGGCGTCGCCGGAGATACATCGGAGTTTACGCGAAAAGGGTTTTGTTTTGGGTTTGTTTGGGTGGAGATGGGTGGGTGTGAAGAGATGATGGTTTAACTGTAAAGACTCCATGGCTATGGAAGATGATGGGAGAATAAAGGATATTTACACTAGTTTAAATAATTTATTTTTATTAAGTTTTCTATCAAATGTTGATTTTTGACTTGCGACTTAAATAATCCAAATTCGAACCTCATACCAATCGGTTCAGGTCAGTTTCTAACTGGTCTAAAAATTAAGGGTTTTTTTTAATATTTACACTGTACCTTACTTAAAAGTAAAGTTATCGGCTTTTACTTTCCCTTTTAACTTTACATCTAATAATTTCATCACTCAACTACTTTAAAATTTTTATAAAATTTCACTTTTACCCCTTTGAGTTTATAAAGTTCCGGGTTACCTGCATTTGAGTACGTCTACGTATGCAAATTTTGTACAGAAACGCGTCCGCTCGTACAAAATGTTTTCATGCTTATTTTATATACACTTTAGGATGGTCTACGTTTCAACGTTCGTCCACTTTTTCACGTAAATTTTATTCAAATTAGGTCAGGTCAAATATAATACGCTTTAAGTTTGTCTACGTTTCGACATAAGTTTTATTTGAAAACACGTCGAGTCAAATATAATAAGTTTTCTTAGAAAAGAGTTGGTTGTGTTGGATGATTGATGGGTAGTCTTAGATTTAGGTTGTATTTCAAAAGATGCACAAATCTTTTTAGGTTAGGTAATGTAAGCTTCATTTACAGTTTTCCGGCTTTTTTCGAGCTTCAAAAAATAAAATAAAGGCTTGAATTCTTGTTTATCCGTTCAGGTTTTCTTCATTTATTGTTCCATTTCGTCTATGCGGTGTGATTTTTGGCTTCTGTTATATATATATTTTTTATTTCACAGTATAAATTCAAGTTTATTTACGTTTCGATATAAATTTAATTTGAAAACGAGTCGGGACGATTATAAAATATACTTTATCATGAATGCACGACGAATAATAAACTAGTTGATATAAAAAAGAAGTAAATGTGTTCGGATGACCCTTCACATTTTTTTTAACTAAATTAATGTTATGATGTTTTTCAAAATAGATATAGAAAAGTAAAAATTTTCTGATGACCATTCCCATACCCATACCCATGCAATGATCCGTGCAGCAATTTTTGCAGAAATTCCCATAGCCGACGCCAGAAAAGGAAAACAGTGTATTTCTTAAGTTAAAAAAAAAAAAAAAAAAACTTAATTCAAAGAGGCCACATAGTGTACTCATAATGTCCAAGTCAACTTTAATAATGACCAAGGGTACTACACCCACATAAACAGAATCCTACTTTCTTTTCCAAACTATGCTACATACACGGCACAAACTTGAAGAATATCGACTACGTGCTCCAGATTTACTTGCATTCCTGGAAGTAAATACGGTCAGATAAGACGTACAGGCGGATACAGGCAATACGTACCGTTAGCGCCATTAGTGTATATGGTCTTCACTCCAAAGTCCAAACAAGGCCAAATGCAATTGTGTAATTGAAAAATCAGGTTGCATAATCAGCCAGATGCATTTTTCTTGCTTCTGTTGGTCCACTGTTTTGGTCTCTTCCCACCTGAATTATCCTTTTTAAAACTTGGGGTTTTCCTTTTAAAACCGCCTTGTGATGGGCGGCCTGTTGATTTAGCAAAACCAGAAGGTTTTACGTCTTTCGTACTTTTATTCCCTCGGGATGAAAATTTACTAGGCTTATCTGAGCTGTTTTTATCATCCCTCTTTCGCTTCCGGTTTTCTGTTGAATATTCTTTCTTGGTGAAACTACCCGCAGCCTTAGGTTTCAGCTTTGGCCTACTGAAAAGAGCAAAAGTGTAGATTCTATTAGAGCTATGCGAAAATAATCGAGCATATAAAAGTGCAGTTCAGTAAGTCAGACCCGTTGGGGTTTGTTTCAGGAAATCCAGCATCTGTGGCTGTGATGGTTTCCGAGGAATTTGTTTTGCCTTGACGGTTCTGTAAATTAAACAACACCGATGAGATGATATTACGAGTAAAAATATATGGGAGTGTTATCGTAGCATATCATATTACTGCAGAAATGCATTTTTCCATTCAGGGTGTGTTCGGATGTGATGAGAATCAGCTGTAAAATACAGTAAATCCTGAAGTCTGATAATCAATCGGTTGTTTTGTCAAACATTGAACATTTTTTAGAAATAAGTTATTAAAATGACCAAACGAACAATTTTTTTGTGAAAAATTCATGAATTTCATGTGGTGGTGGTGGTGGTGTTACCTCCAAGACATTCTTTATGAAATCTAGGTATTTCGAAGGCACTAGAGATTTCACTGATGCAGAACCAAACTTTCGCATCATAATCTCTAGGATGACCGTAACCTGTAATTGCAAAAACAATAAGAACGAAGTTACATATAAAATGTCTTTAAAAAACGTCCAATCTCACATTTATTATAAATCATAGTAGACAAATGAAAGTTGCTAATACTAGTTAGTGCCATCATTCATGGAAAAGATCCAAGTTGTTTAACATACTTTTATTTTAAAATGATGCCGAGAAACAGATGACCAGGGCAGAAGTCCACTGAGAATATCAGACAGGTAGTTCTGCAAGTCACTCACTTGAAGACTCAAAACCAACACCTTGAGAAAGCCTAGAACAGCCTGTCCAAAGAAAACAAATAAAGTTACATTGATCAAAAGTAGAAACTATAGGTGGCAAAGGGAGGGGGTTTAAGCTTGGGTCAAAATGGATAAATTTTTTACTTGTTGAAATGAGTCAAGTCAGGTTGGGTTTGCCTGAGACACTTGTTGTCCGAAACTTTTAGTTTTTACAAAAATGGTGTGTTAAATATGATTACAAAACTGATATTATTTAAATAACAATCTAAATTTCTTTCACAAATTGGGTTAGGAGGTTCAAAGCATTAAAGAGGCTCTTTGGGAGACGTTTGATCCATGTATCCAACTAGCATGCTTCCTTAAAAGCTATCTTTTTTTTCAAATATTCCTGTTTGATCTGTAAAACATAACCTTAATCACCCTTTTCATACGAAGATGGATCACAATTCCCACCTTTAATTAGATACACAGCTAAGGTTTGACATGAAGATAGGTAGAAAAACTCACTTTTATAACTTCAATAGCTTTACTATGCAGTAACTCAAGGATCGATGGCACAAGATCAGGCATCAAAGTGCAAATCTTCGAGTCGTTATAGATCACTAAAGATAATGCAGAGACTGCACCACTCTTTATATGAGGAGAAGATCCAGAGAGGTAGCCCATTATCTAAGCAATCATACATCACCAACAGTAAAAAAGATGAGACTAAATATAGCAAACCAGCATATATTTCTTTTATTAGTATTATACTACACAAAAAGAATAATATAATGTTTTCAGCTACTTTAAAAAAGCGGGTGATTACCATGCTAACGAATTCATAATAAGGTCCTTTCTCGGGTGTGGAGGATGTTTTTTGCAAGGTAGAGCTTATCCCAAGAAGGATATCATATGCCACTTTTCTACTTTCTTCCTTGCCCTGGAGGCCAAGTGTAGATTATATCAAAGCACTATAGAAATATCAGGTAGATAAGAACAAATAAAAAAACATATGATAGATGGGTTAGAGATATATGTGATAACGTGACAAGCCATAAGACAAAATATGGTAGAAATTCATCGATACATGTTATAACATAAATCGTTTGGAACCCAAAAATGGATATAGATGGCACTGATTACCAAAAGAGACACTCAGGTCCATGAGCCTGAAATTTAGCTATTAACTACATATATAACTTCGATCACCTCCACATAAATGTTTACAAACAGCAAATCGACACAATCACGACGTCAGTATCTCATACAATCAACTATGTGGCACATTTTCATTGGTTAAATGAGCTCCAATATGAGTCAATTTTGATTAATGATCTAAGTTTCTACTAATTTTAATTACAGTGTTCACTTTGCCTCCACATAACTTTCAAAAACACCCCCTTATATACGTGTAAATAACAAACAAGCAAACATAAAAACACCCAAATCTGTAGACACACGACACAAGTCATTTACATATCGTATATGTTTCAACGTTTCAAATTGAATAACAAATATAGTGTATTTCTGTTAAACAATTGCATTATAAAAAAAGAACATACATTCAACGAAATTAAACAAAAACTATGATCGGAAATTTTTGATATATTATGGTATGTTTTTCCCACAACAAAATATCCTAAAAAATAAGTAAAGCTAATTTGCAATCTAACTTTTATATTACCCTCTTCCATAATCAACCGATTACAAACAAATACAAGTAATACACTATTTTTTAACTTCATGAGATAATTTTGATGGGATTAGTTGGGTCGAGCACAAACAAACACAACTAGATTTTTTCCCAACTACGGTTGACTCTTTTCTCTATTATTAGGATTGGAAACCACACAAAAACAATATCCTTAAACTGTTGAGGTGTGAAGGCCTTTGGGTTTTTTGGATGGAGTTATGGGCCTAGCCCATTGAAGCTTCTTGAAACCCTAATTTATCTTTATATATAGAACATGTCATTGTATTGTAATCTTGTCTCTTAAGCTTAATAAAAAAATACCTAGTTGCAGAGAGTGGACGTAGGTCATCTTGACCGAACCACTATAAATTCTCGTGTTCTTATTGCTTTCGTGTGCGTGCGTATAACAGTGTGTTTATTTCCGCTGCGTAAAGATACCTAACATAAACCTCTCCTTATACGAATACAAACTTGCTCATCAAGCTTTCCTAAACTAAATTAAAAACTTACATTCGAAATACAAATAAGCGCTACATACTTTCCTAATATTTATCTTGATCAAAACTTTCCCATGCGTTCCGTTTCACCCCTTCTTTCTTGGTTCTCACCCGTATAAACCCTTGAACATCAAGATTAATTTTTAACAAATTTGTCATTTATTACATTTATAATTTAATATGTTACATTTATTTAACATTTAAGAGTTAGACCATTGTCTATTAAACTAACTTATGTTTTTGTTTTTTAATTTAACATTACATTACATAACACTTTCCAAATGTAGTTCCATAACTAACTTTAACTTTTTCCTAAGTCTACCCATGTAGCACATACGTAAATAAGCTAGTATTGTAAACAACTCATTGGAAAACTATGGGGATGTGCAATTATTTTCCAATCAAAAGAGACAAGATGACAACTCCCTCAATGAAATGCAAACACAAAAATGAGAAGTTTGTTGAAGGAAAATCTTACATCTTTTAGCGTCACTATAACTTCATTTAGCATACGAAAGCCATAAGTGTTCTCTCCATCCAACGTTCTCTGCAAAAAATAAAATTAGTAAAGCAAAAAATTAGAGAGAATTTTTCATGATATATAAATAATTAAATAAATGCCACTAAAGCAGCAGCAACACAATAGAAGAAGACTCAAACCAAGCATGTACCTGCATGATTAAGCCATTCACCTCATTGGCATAATTGTTGCGTAGGATAATATTATCACATATCCAATCATGCCCTAAATGATTTCTTAAATAAAAACATTAAGTAGAACCCCTATTGTGACATACTATCAAGATAGATGGACTAATACTCCCTACATTCTTCTTTGTTGACCTCCTAACATTTAATGTCCGATTAACAACTGTTATTATTGAATGAGCATTAGTAAATTTATTTTTTAAGGGAAAACATAAATGATTAAATCATAAGACATACGAAAAAAGACTGACTATTAAAAGTTTAGATGATCAAAAATATTATAGCTATAAACAATACAAATTAAGGGTCAAAGTAGAATAGCTTATACAAAACAAATGAGCCATGTAAAATTATTGGATAAAGCCAACATCAACAATCATTAACAGCTGCTTCGGGGAAACTTAGGATGAAACTATAAGGTTTTATTAATATGAAATACAGACAAACAAGTTGTTTAAAACAGGTTAACTCTGAGTCAAAACCAGTCACAAGTGGATATGGTTCGAAGTCTTATTTAGTATTTAGGTCATATAACATCAATATAATACAATTGAGATTTCAAAGCACACGTAAAAATAAAAATAAAAAAAAAAAAAAAACAAATTAGAAGGGAGGAAAATATGACCTCAATTGAGTGAATTATTAAGTTTCTGAAGCACGAAAACCGCCAACTAAGTGAAGTAACATTATCAGGGGATTTCAAACCAAGTATTAAATCCACAAGTTCCTCAAATTTTGAAGAGCAGAACTCAGAAGATTCCTAAAAATTAAAACAAAAAAAATGAGACAGGTCTCCTTAACACTATTTAAAAATAAAAATTGCTGCCAGTTGCTTGCTCACCTCCAAAATTTTGTAAAGAGCGGCATATGCTTCCCTTTGGATGTTTTCATCCTCTTCCTACACCATAATAGAAATACAGAATTTGCATAGTAAACTCAAATATGGACTATAAATGAAAGAACTAAAAAAGAATCGATTAAAATTTGCAGAATTCTGAGCATTAGCACACCTTCAAACTCTGCTTGACAAAGTTGTATATAATCTCAATTAAATCCAAGCTAGCTGCTCCAACAACACATGATGCTAGCTCAAGGATCAGGCACCTGTACAAGGGCAAAATGAACAAATATTTCATTGTATAATACATGGCATCACTCATCACCACTAACTTAGTACAAGTGTGTGTTAGGTATCACAATCAGAGTAGGTTCCAGCGGAAGCAATCAAACACACACAATCACACAATATATATATAAAGTAGACACGAGAGAATTATAGTGGTTCGGTCTAGGTGACCTACGTCCACTCTGCAACTAGGGTTTATATTATTATTGTGCTCAAGAATACAATTACATCATGGGTCTATTTATAATGCTAGATTAGGGTTGTAATTAAGGTAATAACTTAGGCTCCAAGAATTAACTAATTAACCCTAATTAGGGCCGGCTAGCCCATTCTTTTGTTTATCATTAGCCTAGCAAAACAGGCCCGAGCCCCGTCCGGCTCAGCCCAAAGCCTTCACAACCCAACAATCTCCCACTTGAAGGCTTTGCACAAGTCTACAAACGTCGTCCAAGTAACCCAGATCCAGTAACTCCAGTATTCTTCATATCCAAAAGTCTTCCAAGCTTCAATTCCCATCAGCTAAGACTTCATTGTAACCCTTAGTTGCACCCCCTCTCATCAAGTACATGAGGGGACAGTTGAAGCTCCCCCGAGCTCCAACCCATTATCTATCTCAACTGATATGCACGATCCACCAGCTCCAGAGATAACCCGAGAATCATCAACACTCTCCTCATTCAGCAAGACATCCATAGGAGAGAATTTAACAATCGGAGTAGTGGTCTTCATAACCCAACGTTGTTTTGTGACTGTACCCGAAACACGCCCCGTGCTCCCACTGTCACCAAACCCCTGACCTGGTTTAGACCTCCGATCCCGCTCAGCTTGAATCACCTTGGCACCAGGCTTCAGTCTTGCAAATTGAACCCTCTTTTGCCCCTTTGACTCAGCGAACCCAACTTTGTTTTGAGGAACGGTCATACTTTCCTCAATAGGTACTTCCACCATGTATAACGATCCCCGCTTGTTTCCACGAGCAATAACCAGATTTCCTTTTGTTACTTTCCATTTACCTCTACCAAACTTTACTTCTTGTCCTTGTTCATCCAGTTGACTAACAGAGATAAGATTTCTCTTCAAAGATGGAATCACCCTAACATTCTTCAAGTTCCAGTAGGTTCCCAATGGAGTTAACAGATTAACATCACCTATGCCCGTAACATCAAGGATATTACCATTTGCTGTTTGTACCTTCCCAAAGTTACCAACTTGTAGATTCACCAACGTCTCCCCGCTGTGCATGGCGTGAAACGAAGAACCGGAATCCATAACCCAAGAGTCCACACTGTTTTCAGCCTCGAGTAGTAATGTGTCATCATTACATTCATCCTCAGCAGCAGTGTTTACCTCACCAGATTTTCCTTCTTTACGCTTTGGACATTGACTCTTAACATGCCCAATCTCATCACAACTCCAGCACTTCACAGTTTTCCGAGCTCTAGACGAACTTCTCCCTCGACTCCCACTGCTCCTGTTATTTTCCCTTCCCCTGCCAACATATAACAAACGAGAAGATGATCCACCACCAGTGCTTTTCCGGCGGGTTTCCTCACCTAGCACAATGTTTCGGACCCCGTCAAATGTTAATCCATCAGTCCCCACCGAACTAGTAATAGCCGTTACAGTTCCAGACCAACTATCTGGCAAAGAAGATAACAATACTACAGCTTGAGTCTCATCATCAAACTTCATGCCCACAGAAGCTAACCTGGACATGATCGAGTTAAGATCATTAATATGCTCCAAAACTGAAGTTCCCTCATTCATTCGAGTCATGAATAACTCCCTCATCAAGAACACCTTATTGGCAGCAGACGGCTTTTCATACATATTTGACAGAGCCGTCATTATACCACGAGCCGTGGTTTCGTGCATAACGTTAAATGCAACGCTCCTCGTCAAAGCCAATGTAATAGCCCCTCTAGCCTTCTTGTCCTTTGAGTTCCAAACCGCTTCTTCAGCTTTGTTCATTGTAGCCGGCTTTTCTTCCAATACTACTTCCAAATCTTTTTCACCTAGCAATGCTTCTATTTGCATCTTCCACCAAGCAAAGTCTGTCCCGTTAAACTTTTCAATTCGAACCCTCCCGTCTTCAGCCATTGCAAACGAGAAACGAATACAACCAAGAAACAGAAACTGAAGTTGATGAACACCGTTAGAAAAGATTAACCTTTGAAGAAAAAAAAAAGCCAAAGAACCAAAGCTAACCGAAGCCAAGCACACCTCCAATAAAACCCTAAAACCCGAAGATACCTAAACCGGTAACTTCACTTGCAGAATCGAGAGCAATACCAGCGACCCCAAGGGTTCAAGACAGAAACCCTAATCGCGAATCGCCAAAAAAATAAAACCCGGATAGCCCTAGATCTCGAACCAGCAAAAAAACGATAATACCACAGCCCTCTCGAACAGCCTCCTATGATTTCAGTGCAAACCCGGTGTGTTTCCGAACCTCAGCTCTGATACCACTTGTTAGGTATCACAATCAGAGTAGGTTCCAGCGGAAGCAATCAAACACACACAATCACACAATATATATATAAAGTAGACACGAGAGAATTATAGTGGTTCGGTCTAGGTGACCTACGTCCACTCTGCAACTAGGGTTTATATTATTATTGTGCTCAAGAATACAATTACATCATGGGTCTATTTATAATGCTAGATTAGGGTTGTAATTAAGGTAATAACTTAGGCTCCAAGAATTAACTAATTAACCCTAATTAGGGCCGGCTAGCCCATTCTTTTGTTTATCATTAGCCTAGCAAAACAGGCCCGAGCCCCGTCCGGCTCAGCCCAAAGCCTTCACAACCCAACAGTGTGCTTCTGCAAGAAATAACCATTGTAGAGCAAAAACTTTTTAGCACGGCTGACAGCAATAAGGGGGCTCAATTTGATTTGGAACATTTTCACATTTAAACCATCATAACAAGCAAATGAAGATGTAAATTTATAAAAATTTGTCAAACAGTTCCATGCCAACAAAAAAACTTAATGATAGAAAGAACCTGCATACACTTCGTGACAACCCCTACAAAAGAAAAAGATCTTCAGGAATCAAGAAGCCCAATGCTTCATTAAAAATGAGTAAAATGGTTTAAACCCTGGGGTGCCTAGCCAGCTAAGAGAACTTCCTAGACAATTAGATCCAAGAATGATGATGAAAGGGGAGCAACAAGTAATGCAAACTATATATATACCTTTTTGCATTTACTTTATCTATAGAAACATTCCGCTCCAATCTTTTAAGTGAAGAAATGAAGATCTTTTTTATTGTCGCAGAATCCGTCAGTAGTGTCAAGCATCCAATGGCATCCTGGAATGGAAATTTGAAATTACGAAGTGAGAAAGCAATGATTGATAAACAGTTAGGAACATTTGGCAGTAAGTTTCACACTTCACTAGAACTTCCAAACAAGTTGTATTAGTAAGATTTAGAACAAAAGGGCATGTGCAAAAACAAAAAGGTAATACATATTTAAGACAAAAACATTAAGGTCCTATAAGTGGTGTGTAACATTCTAATATCTACACTCCCTACCCAAAAAGATAACAAAAAACACTCAGGTCTTGTGGTAGAATTGCCTGCACATTAACACATTACAAGCAGCCACTTCACCAAACCCATGATTCATTAATCATGTTCAGCTTTCAGTACAACTCACTTTTCCATCACAATTTTTCAAAAACCAAGCTTCACCAATTTTGGCACCCTTGTTTAAGTAAACAAAAGCACTAACTATAACTAGAAAGTACAATTTATTAGCAACAAATTCTCCTTTCCAGGATCTGTCAGCCACTCTTGAAGAAATTTCTCCCCGACTCGTTAGATGATTATTGTCTTTTACCTCTTTCTCCTTCAACATTTAGCCGCTTTCAACGTCTCTAGCTTCTTTAGAACATTTTCAAACAATGAGGAGTTACAAAAAAGAAAACACACCCCACTTTTGGTTGCATCTGTCTATAGAATTCTCACTTACCAATCTTCTTCCTTGGACAACATCATACTTTTCACTTTATCCATGATAGGTTGGTGATGGAAAGTAAATTATAGAATAAGCATTCGTGATATAAATAAAAAGATTAAATTCTTGGGCAGGTTTGAACTAAAAAAATCATTATACAATAATCAGTTCAGTATGATGGCTCATGGCTCCCACCCACCGGATTCTCTCCATTTAAATGCCTATTAAACCACTGGATATCTCACAAATTTCTCCCACTTAGAGCTAATAAACTGGTCATGTTCGCAGGTTAGTGGGTTGTGTTAGGTATCTTTACGCAGCGGAAATAAACACTGTTATACGCACGCACACGAAAGCAATAAGAACACGAGAATTTATAGTGGTTCGGTCAAGATGACCTACGTCCACTCTCTGCAACTAGGTATTTTATTAAGCTCAAGGGACAAGATTACAATACAATGACATAATCTATATATAGAGATAATTAGGGTTTTCAGAAGCTTCAATGGGCCAGGCCCATAACTCTAACCAAAAGCCCAAAGGCCTTCACACCTCAACAGGTTGAACCCAACACGAACCCAAAAAATTTACACAGACCCGAAAATCATTTCAGACGTATCCTGAAGTCCTGAACACAACAGGTTGACACAAAAACAACCCGACTGACCCGAAAGGTTTTTGTTGCATATTATTAAATTAAATCTATAGATTCACATATAAATATATATACATATATACATATATATATATATTAAAGCAGTAATGCTTGAACTATGCCAATTTGTATTTGAACCTTTTAAGTTTTGGCATAAAAAGTAGCTACATAATTTAATTTATTACATAAAACACAAAAATTGTAACAAATGGGTCAACCTTGCACGCATCAAGTTGACACGAACACGACCCATCCAACTAAACGTGTTTGTGCTTACACAAATCCATTTAGGTTACACCCAAAACTGCGAATATCATGTTAGGTTCGCATCGAGTCAAAACTTCACACCCTTACTCCCACCTCCCCACTATAACCATCCTTGATGGTGCTCATCCTAAAATTTCCTATTGTGGATCAGATGAAGAAGATGACAAGGTCCAAGGAAGAATCAGATTAGTATCAAGAATCCGAATCAGAAATTGAGATTTGGTGGTATTAAACAGGCTTCAACGTTTAACAAAAGCCTTAAACTAAAACTAGGATTTTATCATAATGGAGGCAAAGACAGCAGTAGCTCAGGTTTTGTGCAACTTACGTTTTGTTGCAATCATATCAAATAACAACAATAGCTATTACGGTTCCACTGATACTGCAAGAGGACAACAATTGGGACCCAAAGGCCTGACATCTATATTACAATGTAGCGAATAGTTGATGGGCTCTGAATTTGAATCATAGAATGTGGTAAAATGAAGACAGTAGCACACAAGAGGTGGCGGCAACGGGCAACCACTAGTAAATATTTTAGGAAAAATTATCATGAATATACATTGTCAAGCATAAGGTGATCACCTCAACTTATACACAACATAAGGCCTACTTAAAGAAACCAAATACACTTGTAGAAAAACTAAATAAGATTTATCCTAATGACGATCTAATGATCTATATTTTCGTAGTCAACATCTATTTATGCTATAAAACGCACGCAATCTGTCAAACATAAAATAAACCTGCGTAAGTGTGTGTACATATACAAACACGCACAATGTATTTATTCATGTATATTATACACAAATCTAAAACCAAACCAATAGGGTAATGACAATAATTAATGAATCATACAATAAATATCAACCACCCAAGTCTAATCATGATTCATGCATTTACTTTTACTAAAGAGCATCCAACTTGGTACATATTATCACATAACGAATCTTAAGGATGTGTCCTCTTGTTGTTCGTGCTCACAGTCATAAAACTTAAGTTATTCTTTTTCTAGCCCTTATTTCAAAGTTTCCAAACTGAAAATTGTAGATTTTAGTTTAAGAATTACCAAAACTTCCTCTTCCATGTTCCCATTCATGTATCCTCTTGAATTAGTAGTAAAGTATTCTAAGATATAGTCAAGGTTGCATGGGTGCACAACCTAAAAGAACTACACCCCCTAATCAACCAATATAGGAACTCAACACGGATAGAGGGCATTGATGCTTCCTATGCATATAACACATGCCAAATGCACTAAGAAAAAGGAAGACAAATATACGCACCAATGAAGTAGCAGTTTATTATGTACACTCATAGAAACTCCTAAATTAAGCAAATTGGAAAAAAAAAACAGAGAGAGAGAGAGAGAAAGATAGAGAACGAATTTAAACAAAAAGTTATGAAGTGACAATAAAGAAAAGAGAAAAGGATCATAACCTTCACAAAAACACGTTTCTTAGTAGATACTTTGAAAAAAACTTTAGTAAAAGCCTTGAGCAACTCCTCTGAACATGATGCCAAGACCTTGATGTTTTTGGTAGCAGCTTTTTTTGAGTAACTCAATTTTGGAAACTTGGAGGCCTCATCATCACCCTGATGCGCACCAAGGAATCTCCTGTTTTGCTTCACAAGAAGCTATATACAACACAAGCATGCATATGACACCAAAACTTGTCAAGATGAAAAGAAAAATACACAACATAAATATGAGACATTACCTGTATGGCATTAGCAATATCCTCAAGCATAAAGGCATCCTTTCTGATGTATGGAATAAGAAGATTCGCCAAAGATCTAAACTTTTTGTGTGTGTCAATAGGATAGCGACAAAACGCCGGCAATAATCCCCAACAACCACCAGCATATGCCTGCATTTCTTCTCCAATTACTGAATTTTTAACTGGCAAAAAGAAAAATTTATTCCATAATGAAGTTATATTCCCTGCAAAGATATTCCTTTCCCTGGAAGGATTTTTCTTTCCCCAAAGCAATATGTTAAAACCATGCAACATCAAATCCAAAACTAGTCTACATTTGAGGAGGTACCTTTATGAGATTCCTCTTGAAATGATTCAGCTAGAGGCACAATATTCTCTATAAAGAAACCCAATGATGAACCAGAAACATACTCCTTCAAAATAGGTATCAACCATATATTTGAGCAGGTATGATCATTGGCATCCAGGGAGATAGGTAATACATCAAGTAGTTTCTCGGGCCCCATAGCAATTACAGCAGACCCCATACAATCGTGAAGCTGAAATATCAAATATTAAAACATAGCATTATATTAATCAAATGGTATCTATACAATACACACATTGCTAGTGAATATATAAAAACCCTTGAAGCCTATAGCATCAGAAAGAAGTATTTTTCCAATCTCAACCATCATGCACGTGTGTATGTGTGTGCGTGTGTATAAATGAAAACAAATACTAAAAAGAAGAAACTTACATGCTTTACATCAGAAGTATTTCCAGATGCAGCTTTCATAAAAGCAGCAAGCTTAAGAAGTATACTCCCCATGTAGATATGTGAACTCTTCCCTAAGAATCACAAAAAACCAGAAATGTGTATTGAGGACTTATAGAACAACAACAATACAGGCAACAGATGCACTGATGAAAAAAAAGAGAAATATTATAGTTACTAAAAAAGCATAGTAAATATATACAATAAACCAGCCATTGTTACTAAGTTTTTAACAGGGGGTATCATTTGTAATAAGCATGAGCAGAGTTTGCTTGAGCACAATAAGTAGTAAATTAGTAATTAAACATACCAAGTTTGAGAAATAAAACAGAGATGACCGCCAAAATATGCTCATTTGGAACTCCTTTATGGGTACTAGCAACTTTAAGAAGTGCATTACATAATGATTTCACTATTCTTGATTCCTTGGATTCAACATTATTCTCATCTGTAAGCATTTTCTTCGAACTCGAAAGGACCTCTACATCAATATGATGGTTAACCATTTCTTTTAAAATATTTGAAGCCTTCGTAGCAGTCGACTCAGATTTCAGGAGACCTAAAAGTACAGGGATAAAGTTAATAAAAGTACTGCAAATAACCACAACTATCATATCCACAAAGACATCTGATGTTTCCAACAAAAAGTGTTTCTATAACATATAATGCATCACTTCACAACGCTAGAAAAATTGAAGTCAAGCTTCTCAACAATAAGAGAGAAAGTATCAAAGTATATGTCTGTTATATACTTCCATGGTTATTACTTTTAAACTTCATTATTTTGTCAAAGGTAATATATTGTATCCAAATTTCAGTTTGCATCTATACTGATGTTTCTTGCATCTTGATTGACCAGCTTACGAGTTCATAGCACACTATTCCATGTTAATATTTAGAAAGCTGACATTTCATTGTTCCCATTATTAATTAGCTGATAATGAAATATAACAACATCAAGCAAGAACATATATCTACCTGTTATAGACTTAATGATTAAAGAATAATGATCTTTCCATTTGGTTGGATCTCCAACTTGAAATTTGGTAAGGAAAGTATCAAGTAGGGCTGCTGCAGAAAAAAGAGTGTCCACTGGGTTCTGTCTCTCAGATATATATGATGCAAGTGTTGTGACAATTTTGTCAGTATCCAGAATCTTAGATCCAGCTTCCAAGAATCTGAGTATCTCCCCCATAACATCAAAAACATGTCTTGTTAATGCTGAGAACCTGGCAGTGATACCCTTTTGTAATTCTATAACAACTTCTGATATGACTTTGCTTGGCAAACAAGGGACCAAAAATTTCAACAGGTTTAACATATGAAGAACATCCAGGTGTTCACCTTTTGATAAGTTATCATCTTTACATCCATCCACAGATCTTGAGGTAGCTGTTTCAACTCCCAACGACATATAAGTTTTCAACGAGGCTAACACCACCTTGCTTGCCTTTTTTAGAACAATATGAGATTTAAAAGTCTTGAAGAGCTTCAAAACACAATCTTGAGCACATTTTCTGACCTGTATAATTTAGAAAATGAAGTAAATTACAATGTAATCAGAAAAGACTATCCATCAACCTAACATCCAATTTATGTGGTACTGAGCATGAGTAATCAAGACCTCGAGTCTGAAATACTTCTTGCTTTGATTATGCACTAACACCAAATAGACATTTATTTATTTGCCACTACACATCTTTTTTCTTTTTTGGAACAGCAAACTAACACACTCTAAACCTACACCACAATAACTTTACACCAATCCGTCACAAACCAGGCTTGAACCCTTGACTCAATGGGAGCATCACCACTAACTCCAATGTCTTTGCCATTGAACCCGACATCAGTATCGTAAAAATCAGGATTAATCGGTGATTAAACGATAATCTCTGGGTTACTGCTGTGATTTCACCTGATCAGCCTTAAATCGATAGGCAGTCAATTTCGGTTGAAATTCAGGTCAAAACTGGTCAAATTGAAAAATTATATATAGAATTTAAAAGAATTTTGTATATGTGCATATAAGTTTGAAAATTCACATATAAATCTGATTAACTCCGAGTAATCCCGATTAATTGCCCCGCCACTCGACCTAACTAGCACCTAGCGATTATCACACCCATGCCCAGCATCATACATTACGCCAGAACAACAAATAGATGTCTATTTATTCAACCAATGCTTAAAAGTCCATTCTCATTCATGCCCTTTATTTATTTTATGGCAAATGATAAGCAAACTACTACCATAACCATTGATTATAGTTTGCCTTTGAACAAATTAACACATACCTTCGGACGCTTATCAATCGAGTACTTAACAAGCATCTGAAACCCTAACTTCACCGACTCCCAATCCTCCAAATCACAAAACTCAACCAACACCCCCAAACACTTAACCAAAGCCCTCACAGTCGACACCGGCAAACCCTCACATTCATTCTCCACCATCCGAACCACAATCTCCACCGCCTCCGCCGCCTTATCCGTCGCAATAGCCTTCTCCGGCACCAGCGGCAACACAATCGCCAAAAACGACGATAGCGCAGACACCTCATCGACGTCGTGAGTTGCTGTCGAGGTGTCGGAGAGAGCGTCAATGGTGGCGGCGAAGTACGAGAGGGGGGAGAGAGGTAGTGACTCCGATTGGATGATGGAGCGGGTGGCGGCGGCGGTGGCGCAGAGGTGGCGGTGCTGCGGTGCGGCGGAGTTGCCGTAGCGGTGTAGGAGTTGCTGGCAGATGTCGGAGTCGCCGGTGAAGGAGGTGGTGGTGTCGGTGGGTTCTTCCATGGAAGCTCCGGCGGATTGTGGTGGTTGTTTCTTCATTGTCAGAGGGTAATCACATTGTAGGGTTTATTGAGGGTTTTTGTTTAAGACTATGGAGGTTAACAGGACCGGGTTCGTTTCCACACGGATTATGACGGTTATAACGTTATGTTTCTGAGTTTATTTAAAAGGATAAAATGAGAAATTGAAAGGAACGAATAAATAATTGTGTTTTGAAGGTTTTTTTTAATGAAAGAAAAAAAAAAGAAAAATAAGTAAATTGTATTCTTGAGTTCATTTAAATAGGGATGAGCTCGGTACCGTACCTGTACCGAACCGGTACCGTTACCGAAAGTACCCGGTCCCGAATTTTATAAAAAACGAGTACCGGTACCGAATTTGATATATGGGTACAGGTACCGGTACCGGTACGGTACCGGTATTTCGGTACCCAGTACCTCTTTGGTACCCGTTTCCTACACAACATTATTTTTTAGGCTTACTACATGGTGTATGTTTGGTTACAGTACCTAGTACTTGTTTTTATACCTGTTACCCAGTATATGTTTGGTACCCGATGCCTCAAAAAGTTTATAATAACTAAACAAAGTAAAAAATCAAAAAAGTATTCAAATAAAATGATAGTTTATTTACTTTTCTTATTTTCTTCTAACTCAATTCACACACTAGTCCACCATTTATTTCTATTAAAATCATAAATAATATATCTCTTGACATTACAGTTAAGTAAAAAGAATGATATTAAAAAAATAATAATAATTACGTTCAAAAGTCAAAATAGAATACTAGTTGACGGGGTGAAAAATATTACAAAACAAAATATTTCAAAATAATATATTCGTATTCGGGTACTAGAGGGACTATACGGGACTTTTGGGTAAAATACCGGTACCGGTACCGGTGGGTACCGATCCCGAAATATAAGAAAATCAAGTACCGGTACCATTACCTTATACATATTTTTGGTACCAATTGGGTACCGGTACCGGTACGGTACGGGTACCGGTAGGTACCAAATGCTCATCCCTACATTTAAAGATAGAAAAAAAAAAGAAATAAAAAGATAATAAAAACTAAAATCAATCATTCCAAATAAAAAGATAATAGAGAGAAAATTAAAAAAAAAAAAAAAAGAGAGAGAGAGATGAATAGAAAATAAAATAAGAATGAGGATTATACTTAATCTCATACTTGAGTCATGTTTGATGTGCTTTTATAATTTTTTACAAAAATGGACGTCTTCTTTTACACAAACTCAAATCACAAGTTTTGCTATCAATTAAACTTTCAACCCGACAACATTTAAGCATCAATTCAATGTTGCAACACAAGTAATAGTGAGGGACATTTATTTAAGACATTTAACATATTTCTCTTTAGTTGATGTTATCATTTTCATAAGTATGTCGTCTTTAAATTCATAATCAGGTAATTTCTTAGACATAAAAAATAGTTTATGAAATGCTAAAGAACTCATGGGTAATAAACTCTTGATAAATAATAGTCGTGATTTTGAAAACTTCAAGTGTATGGGTAACTTGTTTAATAATTGACTAATGATTGCTTAGAAAGCTAATAACCCGATCACGCAAGGCAAGGTTATCCTGACATGTTTTTAAAGTTGGCCTTTAGCACATAACACTTTCAAACATTTCATAAGTCAAAATCCATATAACTAGTACGTCCTAATTTGAATCTAAGAGAAATTAAGTTCGTATCATGACATAGTTTCATATACTCATGTACAATTTTCATAGATTTGTTGAACATAACGGCACACATATTGAAGTGCCAGAAACAGACTAAGTCTCCTCTAAAGGCATATAATCATATAATGTCAGAAAGTTAAACGCTATATACACATGTCAATCACCTCAATTGTAAAGCAAACTATGATTTAACCAACTTATAACTTAGAACCACTTAAACAAAACAACTAATAACACCTCGCGCTAGTATAAATAGCCTACAAATCTACAATCAACTCAATACACGAATAGAACATATCCTAGCATGTCCTAAATCCTTTATTCACACGCTATTCCGTTGTTGCAGGCTTATTTAGCCAACTCGATCTATAATTTCATTAATCACTATATATTGTCTCGTAACCTTCATTACATAATAAAAATTAACAACCTAAAGACAATTATATTAAACCTAAAGTTACTTAGGATTGATACAACCACACAAATAAATGATAGAATCAATGTGAATAAGTGCGCACAAATGCACACATACATACTATCATAATATATAAAAATGAGAGTTTCAATGAAATTAACACTAAGTTATAAGCAAAATTAAACCAAAAGTTCATATCAAAATCAAGATTCTCTCTCTAACCCACAAACACTCCACCATGAGTGATCTCCAAAATGTATCGTAATCCACAATCACCATAGACTCTTGACAATTTGTGCAATAAAAAGGATTTCACAAAATAAACAGTTGACTTTGAGATGTAAAGTTTTCTTTGGCCATCACGATCCTAACCGTTTTACAAAAAAAATGTCGGTCCACAGTTTTCATACTCAAAATTATTTTCATGATTTTCCAGTAAGGTCCTATACTTCAATAATTCTTTAAGTCAAGAATATAAAATTATAAAGTCTATACATACCCTATACTCACATGATATTTATAGCCATACATGCAAATATTTTTGTTTGAAATAAATAATAACCTACAAATATGCCATCTCCATATAACATTATTTCTCTAAATAAAAATAGATATAATTTTGTTATTTTTTTTAACAACCAACGAAAATTATAAGCACTGTAACCCAGTTAAATCCATTGGTAAAAGATCATCCATATCCGTGTACACAGACAACGCTAGTGCCCCGACCCGTCCACCCACCACTTAATGACCAACTGTAATAAAACATCTGGTTCACTTAAAACATATTACACCAAATAATACTCAAATCCATGATCTACACGTACGATAACCATAAAATGTTTCCTTCTAAACCAGTTGATCTAGCGCTCTATATAATTTTGTTATTAATTTGGAGCATATGAAAGTTATTACCAGAGTGAACTTATTTTAATAATATTTCCCCCCACGGGCATTGCTTTGTATACGTCCACCTCACATTCAAAGAAAAAGCCACCACATTCACTCCAACAAATAGACAATTTAAACACAAACACACACACACACCACTCATCACTCATCAATGGGATCTCCTTCTCCGGCGAAGCTCAGCAAGCGAACCTCCGTCGGCCGCAGCCTCTCCGGCGGCAGCACCGCCACCGACGGCTGGGGCATGGGCTTCTTACTCGTCTTCTTCCCACAAGACCACCACCACCATGGTGTCGATTCTGATTCTCCACCGCCGTTCAAATCCCCCACCATTAACAACACCCTCCTCAAACGCTCATCCTCCACTCACCTTCTCGCAAAAGCCCAAACCACCGTCTCAATCTGTGCCATCGTCGTCTTCTTCACCCTCCTCGTGTTCACACTCTGCAATTTCGAACCCAATAACACATCGCACCACTATCGTCGGCATCTCGCACAGACCCATAACAGTTTTCCGGCGAAAAAAGGTTTCACCCAATTGAATTCACCGGCGTTGCAGCGATTGGGGACTCTGTACACACGAGGAACAAAACCCATGAACGATATCGTCATCGGTCACGTTACAGACTCTCATTCAACGTTAACGGAACTGAAATCGTTCTTACGAGCCTTTCACCGGTCTGGGTTGTTCTCAAAATCGGATCTTTTGTTCATCTTCCCGTCGATTACCACACCGGAATCTTTGGATAATGTGATTCGAGAAGAGAATCAGCTGTTTTTGAATCTCATTCATCGGTACGGATCGGAATTGAGTAACCGGAGTGACGATTCCGATTCTCCGGCGAGTTTTGATGTGACTCAGTTTGTGAAATCAGTGAAGGAGATGAATAAAGGGGAGCCGATTTGGGGTCGGAGAAATAAGTCCGGTGTGAGTTCGAGTTCGAATTCGAGTTCCGGTGAGTTGACTCGGTTGAGTTATGGATCGGTGGTTGGGTTCGGTGTCGGTGAGCTCGACCCGGAGAACTCGCTATCCGGGTTCGTGGACCACGTTCCGATGGGTCTGAGAAGGTGGGCATCGTACCCGATGATTTTGGGCCGAATTCGTCGGAGCTACAAGCACGTGATGTTAGTTGACGTCAAGGAGGTTTTACCACTCGGTGACTCACTCGCCCGAGTCCGACTCGGTAGCCCCGACTCGGTTTATCTCGCTTCCACCAAACACCACCACAAAACCATCAATCCCGCGGCGATCACCGGTGGCGCACGCGGCGTGCGGCGGTTATCCGCAGCAATGCTGACGGAGATCGTCCGGCAAACTACTCACAACAAGCGGAGGACTCAGGTTTCCGAGTCGGTGCTCCTGAGTCGACTCGTGGCGAATGAGTATGTTCAGAAGAATATCCACCTGGTTGACTCGGCCGAGTTGGTACAAGAAGCGAGTTCACTCGGTGGAGTGGTAATAACAAAAAATAATGAAGTGGTGCGGCGTGGAAATAGCAATATAGATATTGAGTTAACGAAGCGTATATGTTCGTTTAGTGTAGAGGCTTCGGTTTACACGGAGTGTAGGAAGGTACAACCTTTTTAGCGTGTGGTACTTACTCGTGTTTATTTTATTTTGAGAGGAAATTCCACCTTATAGTTCATACCATTTTTGTAATTAATTGTTTTCTATTTATATAATAAAAGATTTAGAATTGGTTTATTGATTTTGGCAGCTGACGATGTCGTTTCAGTTAAATAGTTGTATGGGTATTAATTGGTGTCAGTCCAATGAAATCTCTGTGCTCGACTGCCATCTGCTGGCTGACTTTTATATGTATTAAAATTATTTGTAGCAATGCATTTAGGTTCGAGTTTTATTCGGTTTAATATGTTTTAGATAAGTTAGAGCATTTACAGTAGATTATTTAAAATTATATGAGTGTGTTTGGTATATTATATGGAATGATTTTGAGTGGTTGTGAGTGAAGAAGATAGAAAATATTATTGTGGATTGTTATATTTGAAAAATCACTGTTCAATCTCTATAATTTTTTTAATATTTTTAAAAGTGTTTGTGAGTAGAGGAGAGAAAAAAAAGTAATGATAAGGGTATAAAAATTATTATTTAAACGAAAAGAACTAGAAAAAATATAATGATTTTTAGTGTAATTATATAGATAAAGATAAGTAATCCACTGTGAATGCTCTTAGTAGTTATATCATAGTGGATTTTTGGACCATGGGTTTTTCTTAAAATGATAGTTGGGCTGGGTCACAAACGTTGTTTGTGTTTATAGAACGTGAGTGACATTTCGTGAATGAGTTTACCCTGATGGCCGACTTAAAATATTTGTTGCTGTTAAAATAGTGATAAAATTATTTATGTTTAATTGAAATAATAGTAGACGTAAGAAAAATAAATACATATCACATATCAAGAATGTTCAAGAGGTGAAGCTCGAGCTTAAAACCATACAATCCAACCTATTTGAGCTTGACATTTTTAGATCAAGTTGAATCTGAGCTTAAATTTAATGTGTATATAGTATGAGTTGGCTTTTGTTCTTGAAGCAAATTCATTACTTTAAGAAGTATAGTTTTAAACCATCGAACAAACAATATATGAAAGGAGCTTGGGGTAAAAAATGTCAATGAAGTAGTATAGCTTAAATGGAAAAGAAGCAAATCAAAAAACGTGACCGAAAAGAAGCAAATAAAAAAACGTGACTAAGGCACAAGCTATATGAACAACCCTTCTCGTAACACAATAGCTAAATTAACTTATGTATTTGTATAATAAAACACTCACATTTTGTTTCTTTTATACAAATTTTTAATGAGGTGCCATAATTGTATTTGTGTATAGATTTTTTGTTTTATACGTTATACTATTTGTAAAAGACTTGATATTCAAATTTGTAACTTTAAGTTCAACAAATGAGCTTTCGGTGGTTTGCTCATGCAATAAAACATAATCTTTTTTTACTAGTTATATATGGTAGATTAAATGTAATATAGAATTGTTTAGCAAATAATTAAGGTGAGTAATCCAAAAGCTATTCACTAATTTGGATGACGTAACATGATATATAAATTATTAGATAAGGTTTAATAACTTGTTGATGGAATGTTAATGGCAATCATTGTGGTCCATTTGTCCTTGCCAAGAGGGTATTAAACTACAATTATTAAAATTTGAATTGTGTTTAAAATAAACGCTCCTCGTTTATATTTTTTACACATCTATTCAATAATTTGTCGTGTTAATAAAATTCTCTTTATTCACACTTGAAAACCAAGTTGGTATTTTTTATTTGATGATTTTAGAAATACGTTGAAAATCCAAGAGGTGATTTTAACATGTGCCTTAAAATTACTTTTCATGCATTTCTCCTTTAAGAGGTATTAAACTTTTGGGTTAATTTATAGAAAAGATATTGAGTTAATCACTTAATTGTTTACTTATTAACAATTAGGATGTATTAATTAATCAACCTCATCTTATTATTCTTATTAACTTCGCCCTAGGTTATAAGGTCCACAACGCTCTTTTAATGTAAGTGTTTTTTTAATTAAATCCAATTATTAAAACTACTTATGTAGTTAAAAAAAACTAACTGAACAACCTAATTTTCTTTTCCAATTTTATGATCTTTTGATAAGTTTTTTTCTTTGCATGATTGACAATAATAATAGTATTTTGCTATTCTAAAAATATTAAAATTTCTTTTAATGAAAAAGACAATTAACAAACACCTTCAAAAAACCTCATATCCTTAATAAGATTGAAATTCACAACTTTTTGGTTGTTCGACTATGTCAATACTATTAGGATAAAGACCTATTAGTATAAATAAACTTGTGTTGATACTTGCGTGGATCGTAAAATAGTTTTAATAATTAACTGATTTCAATAAAAAGTATTTAGATATTATAATTACCTTGTTATGTATTATACCTATAAACTTAACATGACTAGTCTATTCGATTGCATGTGCAACAATCTATGGCGTTGACTCCTTAGGGCTAACATTCTAGCAACAAGCTAGAAATAAGACAAAAGAAAAAAAAAATTAAAACATAAATTTATATCAAGATTCCCAATTAATATTTTTTTATTTTCGTCCTAGTTTTCATTAAAAAAAATTGAGCGATCTAATAGTCCCTCAAGTTTCCCAACTTTCTCTTTGTTATATGTTACTGCTAATTTTCTCGATGACAATTGTTGTCTTTTTATCGTCATCATTTTTTCTTGTTTTCAAGTCCGTTATCATGCGACCTTTTATTGTTCGCCACTTGTTTTTACTTGCACTTTATTTTTTCTCGATTGCTCTCACACACCTTATTTGGGTCATGGCTAATGGCACCATTCACATTATAATGCCTATTTTGTAAAGGCCTCTTACTTGTAGAGTGCTACCTTCTTGTGGACATAATCAAGAACAAATTATTCTCGTAATGTTTATAAACTTTTACAACAATCTAACTATTAAGTATTTTGCCCAAACTTTCAGGTGTATGTTAGATAATGTACTTACAATGTTTAGCTACCCATTTTTTATTTATAATTTCTATATGTAACATATAGGATTTTCATGATATGGTTTTTATTTAATTATATTACACAACATAAATAAAGAGATTTATTAGGAACACATAATAAACGAAAAACAAAATAAACTTGTCTTAACCTTATATTTAACAGAGACCAACTTTTCATCATCCATCTTTTCTTGTAATCCTTTCCTATCTTAAGAAAGTATACTAAACACTTTTTAATTACAAACATATACTTAAAATCAAATGATGTAATTAGTGATCCAATAACTAATTTTGAATTGAAAGCACAAATCCCTATCATAGTTTGAATAATTATTTATGATTATTCAAAATTTTGAATTAATATAAATAATTAGACATGTAAAGTATGGATGGAATAAAAATTGATTACTATTAAATGCCTCGTACGATAGACTTTATTAGATCACACGAAAACGAATATCTAATAGATAATGGAATTGTGATTAAGTAAGTATTAATGCGCAAATCAAGATTAGATTTGGGCAATCTGATTAGCAAATTACCAATCACCTCAGAAAATCTAAGGGAATAAAATCAATTAGATAATAAAATAATAAAATATTTCGGTGCTTATAAATAACTATTTATCTTCTAATTATTTTATAAATTTTATGATGTGCTCAATTATAAGGTCTTCGGAGTGGACTTGGGTAGGTTTTTGTAGTAAACATGTCGGGAACACCGCCCCACTCACCCCACGTCTAGCTAAAGATTGGAGTTATGGGTTGCTGAACCCGATGCCCAACACGCAAATCCGACCATCTTTTTCTTCTTTTTTCGACTGTTACATGTCCAAAGGCTAGCTTTGCTTCTTGTTCTTTTATAAAAAAAACTTGCAATATTAATTTATTTTACCTAACTTATGTTTTACATCATTTCTCAACGATTTCTACATATCATTTACACTTGTTCACACTTAGAAAGTGATGCCCAACCTTCTAATACTTGAAGATGAATCAAGTTCCGATGATTATCTCAAAAGAATCAACGTAGCTTATCTTTTGTTGCCTATCTCGCCAACCTTATGGTTGGCTATGAAATCCAAGACACCACAAGCTCACTGAGAACCTTCATTAAAAGTGACGATCGTGTGAAGTCACATAACCACATCGTGAAAGATTATTTCTCCACAACCCTAAATTTAATGCAAATAAGGAGTGGACTATGCAAACCCTAAATTAAGGACTTACTTTAGTATAGGCTTGCAAAATCTCGTTTAGATGAATCAATCCATCACCGTACATTTGATTTTATAAAGTATGTAAAACAAATGCCAAAACTTAAGTTAAATAAGTCATACACCTTCGATTTAAAGTAACATTTTTTGGTATATATATATAACACGTACTACAATAGAATATATTACATATATGGTTATCAACTTATGAGTTTGCTTTAATGAGATAAAAAATGTTCTCATGCTCATAAAGGATGCACAAAATCATCCAAACTTGTGTATTGCATGCGATCACGAATGTCAAACCAAAAGACTTTGGACTTTTTCAACTTGGTTTTACTTCAAATCAAATTCTTATTGTCCTTTTGAACTAAATAATATTAGGCTCATCATCGGTCTAGATTGATGCAGTTAGATTGTAACAATTGGTTTGGTATCAAACAATAAAATATGCTAATCGGCTTGTAAATTTTCATTAAATTGAATTTAGAAACGTGTAATGCAATTTAATTTAATTTTTCATTTAATATGGTTAAAAAATTTTGTAAATTTTTCTTTCGATATATAAAAACGGGTTGTTGCCTCAATTCAAATACGTCGAGAATACATAATAAAACCTATGCACACAAAAAGTTTGGTGTGACAATAATCTATGATTGTTCGGATACGGTTTCACCCTAGTGAGTTTAAAATTATAGCTTTATCGACCAAACTTTGCATGATTAGGACTAATTAATGAATCTCTAACAATATTAACTTTTATTACTATTTTGGATTAAAATATAAACATATAAACCAAATAAAAAAATTCCATGCAAAATAAAGTTTTTGTCTTACAAAAGTATAATTTTTTTTTTCTCTTTGCGTTGTACGTATCTGAAATAAAGTTAGTACTTTTTATTTTTAAGATTCTAATCTAGACTACATTTTTTCCACCTAGTACTTTTAATAAGACTAGAACATCATGATAAGTTAGACGTTGCGATCAAAAAATTATGAATTTAAATCCTATATAGTGTGCTAGGTTATTAGTCTGTGTATCACACGGGTTAAAAGTTATAAATATATAATTCAAATATGTAAATAAAAATATTTAAACTCTATCATTTTTATTTTAAATCGATTATATAAAAATAAGGATTTATAATCATAAGTTTTAAAAGGTTAAATAAGGTTTGAGATGATTGATATCACGGATTCAAAATCCTTAGAAATGGTTGTGTGAGGTTTAAAAGGTTAAATAAGGTTTGAGATGATTGATATCACGGATTCAAAATCCTTAGAAATGATTGTGTGATTGAGGTAGTTAAAAAAATAAAAACTTCACACTTGTCATTCAAAAAACTTCACCCTAGAAATGTAATTGATGGATATATGATATTGTGTTTGTGGTGTGAGCACTCTACAGTCCCCACCCTAACGAGACCAACAATGAAGTTACTTGTGATCAATAAGTTTTTTATTTTTTCTTTAAACTTATCTAATTAACTGAGGTTCTAAATATTTAACGGGAAGTGATAGGTGAATTAACTCCACCGCTCTTAAACGTAATAAATAACACAGTAAAAATAGGTCGGTGCATTTTGTTTCATTAATGTTCTTTTAGATATAAAAAACAAGGCTCGGTTAAGTACATGTTTTGGCTCTTCTGATTCTTGATTTTTATTTGCTGTTTCAATAAATAAATAATAACCACAGAAACATTATAACCGGTTGTGAATTAACCTCTAAAGTAAGGTCAATGTAGTTACAAATAACTATGATAAGATAAAACAAATTCTAATATCAGGTCATAACCATAAAAAATAACATATTTAATTACATACAGGCGTTTAATACATAACTTTATAGCTATAAGACGGTGAATATCGCATAACACATTCACACAATTTGCTTAAACTGTGCAACATAAGTTTGCTTTGCTACCTCTTACTTTACTTAATTTCTTTCCAACTCGCATTATATCTATCAAACACTATACACAACCGATTATACAACAATCATACTTCTCTGTTTAAAACCGGTTAAGGATTCATTTATAATAATATTCCTAAAATGATGTTGGTAATGACTAATGAGGTTAAAAATTGCAATTATGAAGTGTAGGGGGTCATGTAGGAAATGTGAATTGAGGAAAGAGTCAGCGTAGGGAGCATCATTGATTAAAAGCACGTGAATGGACTCTCACCAACCGTGTTTTGCTTTCAATTTTCAAACTTTTGTTTTTGGCCCCTAAACTAATTAATGTAGGAGCCCTCCACCTTTTATGCACAAAAACATGACCATGTCAATTTACACAATTGTCTAGCAATTAATAATCCAACTTTCTGAAAATTGGTTCAATTTGTTCTTTTTTAAGGTCTTCTTCTTTATTATTTTAGGTATTTAATAGAGGATTAGAAGTTGGTTTCCTCCGTTAATGTTGTAATAATAGCATACATGTGGAAGTGTAGATAATATAAGTTGACCGTATATATACCCCTTTTTTAATTATTTTTTACTTTTTATACACATCCTGTTAAATTTTAAATTACTTAATATTTTCCCTTTAACTTTTTTATTTAACGCACCATCCTCTAGTATGTTAAAATTTTTTTTTTATGTTGTTTTAGTTCATTATACATATTTGAGTTTGTCTTTAATAAATGATTTTTTAGATATATATTAAATATAGACGTCATGTATTAATAAATTATAGAGATTTTAGTTATATTTCTTTCTCTAATTTGCTAGCAAGTAAATTTTAAAAGTTTGGCTAAAAATAAAATAATTTTATTGGGTCCAAACAATATCTTATTTTAAACCTTTATATTTTAATATATATAGCCGTTTAATGTTTATATTTAATTTTTACTGGAAGTTCATTTAAAAATTGTTTATTTATAACTTTACAAAAACATCTTTAACCAATAATAATGACAAACACTCCAAGAACAAAGAGATAAATTTACATTTGTAAAATGCATATGCGTTTTCAAATTTTTTTTCTTAATAAGCCTTTTTTATTTACTTTTTAAAAATAATTTTAATCTTTTACATATGGATATGATAATTAGAAAGGGACATAACAAATAAGAGTGGATGTATATGTATTTTTAAAAATTTAAAGGGCGAATATAATTTTTTAGTAAAATTATTCTTAGCGGTGAGGTATGATAGGTAAAAGAGGTTGGGGGGGTGGGGGGGGTAACCCTCCCTCTCCCCTCACCCACACATCTTTGCTTTCTCTTTCAAGGGCTTTTTGGAGATTCATAACTCGATCCCATTTGATGATTCATTCAAGAATTTATTTCATGCTGTGATTCTGGTCTCGGCTAGTGTATTTGGCGGGAAAGTAACAACTCCACTTTCAACCGTAAGGTTCCATCTATTCATAACATCATTGACAGCATCAAAGTCCTTTCATATCTATGGTTTGTTAATAGAAGACCCAAGGATGTTCCAATTGGTTGACTAAATAAAACCTTGGTTGCACATTAAGTCTTCTTGTTTGGTCATGTTTGTTCCTTTTTTCGGTTTTGATGTTTGCTTCTTTTTGTTGTATTTTTTCCGGATTCTTAGTGTCTTGTTAGTCCTTTTAATAAAATTTTGGCCGTTCAATATATATATATATATATATATATATACATTTTTCATGTGAGGATTTTTGATATCTCCTAAATGGTTTTCCCAGTAAAAACTTTTGTTTGGTAAGATGGGTTCATCTAAAAGTTGTGTTTCTCTTGGAGGTTCCCTTAGAATAGTATTCCCTTATTCTTGAATCATATCGACATATTAATGCACTAGGTTAGCATCCCGTGTAGTAAACGGGTTAAATAAATAAATATTAAATAGTTAGTAATGAAAATTTATTAATTATAAAATAATATCTTGAGATAGGATATATTGTAATTATGTACAAGTAAGTACTTTGAGTAATAAAACAACAATATCATAATTAAAGCTTTTATTTTTCATTATTTTATTTTTTAAAGTTTTTTTTTAATATTTTGTTTCAAAACCGTTTTAAAAAGGGAAAATGTCACAGAATAGTAACCAAGTTTCAAAAGTATTCTAATTTAGTCATTCATGTATATTTTTCTTAAATTGGACCACCAAACGATCAAATCGAGTCATCATTAAATTTTTTTATGTCAACAAAGTAACGGTGGAGAAGACATGGGGGGTCAAAAATTTTAATATATAAAATTATATTAAAAAATAAAAAAAACATGTTAATTACGAAAAAAATAAAAAAAAGTACCTAAAATTTACGTCAATGTTTCATATCAGTATCAAAAGATAGAAAAAAAATATTTTCTAATTGAAACCAAAAGTATAACATGCTAAAAAACATATTAATACTTTTAATTTATATAAAATCTAAAAACTGAGTGACCTAATTGGAACATTTTTAAAACTTGAGTTACCTAATTGGAACACTTTTGAAAGTTGATTATTATTTTATAAAGTTACCCCTTTTAAAAAATATCATTTTTAGAAAGTTTTTTATTTTTAAAAAAGTTTGATGTTTTAAAAAAAAAATATATTTTATAAAAAAAGTTTGTTTATTTAGAAATTGCATTTATAGAAAGATCTCTTTTCATATATACTTTATAAAAAAATACTTTTAATCTTAAAATAAATTAAATAAAATTATAGTAGTTAATACTATTATTTATTCAAATAGAGAAAAGGGAAAATAATATTTATATGGTATATAATTGCGCCACGTGTCAAAAATTTTTTTTTTTTATTAGTATAGATAGATGTCCATTTTGTTCCATGGAGAGCTATGTAAATAATGAAGTTTCTTTTGTTACGCCCGTTTGTGAAAGACATATGGCAATGGGCGTCAGAGCGGTGCATGCTGAATGGGGTTTTATCTATTGAAAGGTCACTTTCTTATAGTCCTATACCTTCTGCAAGGGCGAGAAGAAATTCATCTTCATACTTTTATAATCAATCGTTTGGTTTATTTGAAAAGCTCAAAATGATCAGGTTTTATAATAACTAGGATTAAAACCCCGCGCGTTGCCGCGGGGTCTTCTGCAAGGCCATAAAAACCATATTAGCACAAAAGAGTAAGAAATTATTTTTCAGTGTTGAAATGTCATAACAATTTTAAACGTATTCGATCAATGTGCTCTGAAATTATGAAATTGCATATTTTATTTAAACTAATATAAACTAAAAAGAATACGTCAATCACAAATACAGATTGAAATTCACAAAAGCGGAACCCTTACTTGAATTATGGAGTTCGATCCTATCCTGACTCCAACAATTGAACTAACTCTGATTTCAAATGGATAGAAAATCATTTTAATTATGACCAAATTTATGAACTCATACATCTGTTTTCATAAAAGGTCTTTGCATCAAGTTCTCACTTATGCTTCATATGATTATTTTAACCCAGTAATTGTTAGGAACTCTAACACTGATCTAAATTGTTTTTACCTCAAGACTTTGTGTAGCAACATTACAGCGAACTTGCAGGTTCGAGAGTATGGAACATTCGCATTCTTATTCGCTCACATTCTTAATCTATAAACTGACAAACACATTCTTATTCTCAAATTGTTATGAGAAGCTTGATCAAATTGAACCAACTTTAATTGGTTTCCTGGATTGTGTATATCAAAATTAGTATTACTTCAATGTAAATTGAAATGCAAAACCCAACCGGTACCAGCTATCACCACCATCAATCATCATAGTTATAATTACCTCTAAGTTGAAGCTTATGTGTTTTCTTTGTTCGAAAAACTTGAAAATCTCTACTAATGTAGATCCAAAAATAGTTGGTATCTTCTTGCCTTGAAACTTCCATTGTCATGTTGTAATTCTCAAATCATTAACCAAGATAACCTTTTTCCCAACTTAAGAACTATTTATATAAATCTTCACATTTTCATCTCAAAAGAGGTACAATAAGATCAATTACCATGTTTACACAACTCCTAAAAAAGAATATTAAGTTATAATTGAAGTTTAAGAGTGTTACCTGCAAAAACATCGATCTAAAATTGTGGGTAACCTCTAACGAATGTTTGTTGCTGATGATTATTGGCCACACTAATGGTTCATAAAAATATATAGGGGCGTTTGGTTGGAAGGAATGGAATTGAGAAACTAATATAATTTTCAAGCAAAATTATATTTAAGTGGGTAATGAAATGTAAAACCCAAGGAAATGTTTCACCTCAAATTCCTTTGGTTGTGGGATTTCAAATTCCCTCTCTAGGTGGAAGGATTTTGAAATCCCACAACCAAGGAAATTTGAGGTGAAACATTCCCTTGAGTTTACTTTTAATTGCTCACTCAAACACAATTTTACTTGAAAATTATACTAGTTTCTTAATTCCATTCCATTCCATTCCTTCCAACCAAACGCCCCCCTATAAGTTGAGAATTGGAATGTAATGAAAAAGCTGTGCTGGATTCCATAATACTTTTAAGGTCAAAAAATGACCAGATGTACACAAAATTAACAAATTATAGACGCAAGAAAACTGCAATACTACAACTCACAAATACGAGTAAAAAAATTGAGCTGCAAGTTTACAATTTAGTCCTTTAAAATTCTAAATAACGAAGAAAACTTAACTATTCATAAGAAATCGAAACCTAGGGTTTAAGGCGGCATCATGTTTGTGCACGATGACGACCACTGGCCATGTATTGGGGACCTCCATTGCTATTACCCCACCTCCTTCGTTCACCGTTGAAGATAATCTTTGTCAAGTGAAATTCTTTTAGAGCACAAATCAAAAAAAGAACCTGAAAATTTGAGGATTAAGGATTAGAGGAAATGCAACATCATCATCATCATCATTTTTTTTAAAAAGCAGAGTTGGGAGGTCCAAAAAAGATCACCAGTGTCCCCGCAGCGCAAAACACATCGTCATCATCATCAGCAAAAAATTCGAAATCGAGAGGTCGAAACAAAGTTTGAAGGAGGAAGATGAAGGCTGAAGACGGTGAAAACATTGATGCGGCGTGAAGTCGTTATTCCCAATCTTAAGCACAGTGGCGGAGATGGCTACAGCGGCGGAGTTTAAAATCTTTCGTACGGGGGGCGGGGGCGAATTTAATTTTTTTAGGGGGGGCGAACTCGATATTTATATAAAAATTTATGCTACCTGAGCAAAAATTTACACTATCGGACTAAAATTTAACACTACTAAGCTTCGCCCATGGCTACTGTCGTTGAACCCCTGACCACCGGGATGCCTGGGGTTTTGTATCTCCTACTTCTTCTCTCCATTTCTTTCTTCCTTCTTTGAATAGAGATTGCCGACATCGAATACACGTGGATTGCAAAGTAGTTGAAACGTGTTACTAAGTTGACTACTTCTCAAACGCAAGACACGTGGCAGGGACTCTTTGTAAAAGACTAAACTTCTGTGACCCATCTATAAACTTATAGAAATATACTGCACACACCGACATGGTTTTAATACATATTATAATATAAAACGTGTATGAAATAGATGTATCTTAGGCTATAACACCAATGCACAAATGTGCCTATGGGCTCCATACAATCACACATATGTTTCATATGATAAAATGAAAAACCAAATAATTAAACCATAACAAATATTAAACTAAAAGCTTAAGAAAGTTTTTACTTAACTATTTAATATAACTGAGTTTTATTATTCAGTTATGATTATGTGTGTATAAATAATATAAATAAATTGAACCATAAACATCTATATTTTTCATAATTAACATATTATATGTAAGAAAAGTTTTAATTATAAGTTTTTACAAATAATAAATTACCTCCTTCCTTTTTTATTTTTTTTATTTTTTGTAAATTAACGTGTTTGTTTTTCTATCTGACTTAAAATTTGATTATTTTTTATAAACCGCAAAGTGCTTGAATGGTCTCACATTCAATACCATCGATTAATCAAACAACGTTTCTCAGTAATTAAAGATTGTTTGTAACTGAACTTGTCATTTATGAAATGTAAATAAGAAAGCATTGATTATATTAATATTTTTTGACCGACAAACACACACTTTTTATTTTACACATACTCTACTTTTAAAATCACCACAAATGCATTCTACATGATTCGTACCTAGAATATCTTATTGAAGAGTGCATCATTACTACCGTAACGTCCTATTAGGAACATATGCTTGATTTAATTAATCCAAAAACAAAACCAAACTAATACACACATGAGTTTTCTTGTTTCTCCTGTCGTCAGGAATTTGAAATAATTGCTTATTTTAAACCTTAATTAGGATTTAAATCCTGTTATTAAGTCACTATCCCATTTATGGACTATAAGCAAAACAAACAAGATAGTGGTCAAATGGACCCGGTGGTGATCTTTCTCCTTGGATTATAACTTATAAACAAGTCTATTATTAAGGTGTCGGGCAATTGTCGTACTATCTATAATTGTTTTGGTGCTTATATAAGCATGTGTATTATAACCAGCCTATAAGTCTTTTTGTTAATACAAATACCTTTGCCGTTCAAAAAAAAAAAAAGTTGTAGTTAATAACTGTTTAAGTAACAAATATTGATTTACAAAATACCATGAATACGTTGTCATAACCTTTAATTTAATCATAAGTTTATTTAAAACTTAAAATTATAGTTATTAAATTATAACTAGTATTAAACCCCCGCATTGCAAAAGGGGGCGTAAAACTGTGTCAAGTAGCACCATTTTCAAATCACCTTCAACGTCCACCAACACCAAAAAACGCATGCTTAAAAAGAAACAAAAATGAAAATAAATAAAACCGAACGGAAAGTAAACGTAAAAACATTGAAACACGCACGTAAAAAGTAAAACTTTAAAAATAATAACTTAGTTGATCAAGGACCCGCACATTGCGACGAGGATGTTAAACGGGAAAAATAAATGTAACAACATTGGACCACACGTGCACGTTATAGGCGTGTTAACTCTCAAAATTTAGATCATAAATAAAATATTTTATTAAAGATGAATAATACAGAGGACTAAAGTTGAAAGTGAGAAATTATAGGAGGTTGATTTGTGAAAGATGTAAAATATTGGGTTTAGAACAAAAAATAAAAAAAAAGCTATGAACAACCTTTTATGCACGTGATACAACAATCAATGCAATCATAAGTTGATAATTAGTAATATTTAAATACATGTAACAATGAACCGTGAAAAGAAAGTCAACTAAAATATTAAAGTAAACTATAACATAATGATACCCAAGCATAAGCATGAAAAATAAAGAGTTCAAATAAAAAGTTTTTTAAAACTAAAAAGTGTAACAAGTAATCTTAACCATTAATTGTTTTAATCAATGGTTGAGATCAAATTTTAAGAAAAAAGTTTGTTAGATAAGTATTTTAGGCATAGTCATTTATGTTGAAGTTTTTCAAGTTGCCATATTATTTAAACGTTTATAACTTTTTTATATGATATTTTTTTTTGTAAAAATTACATTATAAAAGCAAGTGTTTTTTATCTTTAAAATGAATAAAATATTGTATATAAAAATACGATAATTTTTTTTACATTTTTAAGCTCATATTATTTCAAACCTATCATTGTGTCTTTACTGCAGTTCATTTTGTTTTTTTATTAGTTAATGTGTTTTTCGGAATACTATTGTGTTTAACTTTAAGTGATGAATTCTAAAAATATATAATGGTGGAACAACATTGTTTTGTATCTCTAGTAAGCAATACACAACAATAAATTAACAACTATTTGATCTAATACATTTAAAACAAAGACAAAATAACATAACATCTCATTGTGTTTTTTGATAGTAATTGTGTTATCTTGAACACTATAAGTTTTGAAAAATACACTGGTGAAATAAAATCACTATGTACTTCTAATTGTAAAGCACAATGATAGATAACAACAAGTTTATATAATTTATAAAAAAACAATGACAAAAAAACACATTGTACAATCTTTAATACTATGAGTTTTAGAAAATATATTGGTGAAAATATATTATTGTGTACTTTTAGTTATAAAACACAATGATAGATAACAAATTAATATAAGAGTTAATTTCTGTTTTGCTCCTTGTGTTTTGACCATTTTAATGGTTTTGCTCCAATAGTTTAAAAATAGCCGAAATCCTCCCTGAAGTCACTACTTTTTCTCAAAATTGCCCCCCGCCCTTAACTCCGTTAAACATCTCGTTAAAAGGAACCCACGTGCCCCTCACATGAGTGGCAATTATGTCTTAATTGATTTTTTTAAAATAATTAAAACCCAACCAATTCAACCCCTTTCCCTTTTAGCAACGACAACTCGCACCACCGCCACCTCCTGCCATCAACCACGACCCTCTCCTACCTGCCTATTTGACTTCAACTCTAACCCACCCCTTAAATCGAATCTAATAATCATCATCAATCCTCATCATCATCCAAACTACAAAACCCTAGATCTGGGTTTTGCCGGAGGTGTTGCAGCTATGACGGCTACGAGGTGAGGTGGTTAGGGTTTGTCGAGGGATGAAGGGTTTGAAACCCTGCAGGGCCACCTTTTTATTTGGATGGATCTATAGCAAAACAGAATACCCCCACTGCACCAGCACCATCGATCGCTCGACACCACCATCGTCAGCTCTACCACCATCGATCGAAGCTTAAACTAAACAGATTCCTAAGCGGTGGCGGCGGCAACCTGTGGTGCGAAAGCTGAAAACGGGTTGGGGGTGGGGGCCTAGGGTTTTTATTAATTAGTGCCCTACAGGTACAATGGTGGTGTAGATGGTGATGCCGGAGGTGATAGTGGTAGTGGCGGATGGCCGGTGGTCGGGGTTTTATCGGAGGTGGATGTTGGCAGTGGCGTAGGGGTGATGCTGGAGGTGATAGTGGTAGTGGCGGTGATGGTAGTGACCGATGGTGATGGTTTTGTTAGCCATGGTTGTAATTTTGGGTGGCAATGGTGGGCTGATGTGGTAGTGGTGGTGGTGTTGGAGGCGGTGGTTTGTGGCGGCAGTGGTGGTGTTGGCAGTTGGGGTTGGTGGTTTTGTGGTGGTGTTGGGGTTGGTGGTGTTGAAGAGAATTTAGGGTTTTTTTAAGTTATATAAGTCATTTAAAAGAAGGGTTAGGAGTAAAAGACATCCTTCATGTGAGGGGCACGTGGGTTTCTTTTAACGGGAAGTTAATGGAGTTAATGGCGGGGAGCAATTTGGAGAAAAAATAGTGACTTCAGAGAGGGTTTTGGCTATTTTTAAACTATTGGGAAAAAACCATTAAAATTGTCAAAACACAAGGAGCAAAACAGAAATTAACTCTTTATATAATCTATAGAAACAGTAACACAAAATGATCTATAACGTAAAAGACAATGATAAACACATATAACAAATGGTGTAAAATATATGACACAATTAACTGATATTCAACATAATAAATGTATAAGACACAATAATCTAGCATATTTAATATAATGACCAAATGCCATACTTTTTGAAATAATATAAGGACACATGTCAAGCTAACAATCGTTTTTAGTCTTTTTAAATAAAATAATCTTTATACGCTACCCGTATGAAAATGAAATAATAAGTCTTATATTAAAATCTTAATTTGTAAAAGTTAAACTACAAAATAATATATATTAGATTGCAAGGTATACTAAATTAGAAATACTACAGATTAAATATGAAACATTAAATTAACATTAGCTAGAAACATGCTTATTTCACAATTCTTTGCATCTCGTATCTAGTTGACTAGTTGTATGCTTAATTATTGTGGATCCATATGCACCCCTTCATAAAATTATGGAATTCGATGAAACTACAAGTTAAACACAAACTAGACACACGAATACACAATAGATAACATAATTATTGTTTGAGTGGAACTTACCCAAAATATAAATAAAACACATTGACTTGAATTAATATTCATCCAGTTATTGTCTACTTAAACGCCCATACAAAAAATATAACTTTACGGATTAGACATTTTTAGGCAAAATCATAAAATAGTTATTTTCTTTAATGTATTCAAACTTTTATAGAAGATGAGGATCTCGGAGAAATCACACATGTTTAATGCATAGTTGCGTCGCATGTGGTGAAAATTCAGGTTAAAAATTTAGTGATCGAGTTTAACGTGAGGTTAGTTGTGTACATTTAATTACACGTTGTTTTTTTTTTGAACGGCTATGATTATATTATTAAAAGACGACTAGCAAATTAAATACACTATTGTAATTATCAAATGGTTCATTTGTAAATTGGAACAGAGGAAAATTAGAAGCATCATCATATTAGTTAGATGCGCCTCGTAAATCATATAGTTCATTCGTAAATCAACAACAACAAAAAAAAAATAAAAATAAAAATAAATAGATATGCACTATTGTATGTGGGGAAAATTCAGGCTAAAAATTTAGTGCATTTTAGCGCAAGGTTAGTTGCGTACATGTAATTACAAGTGGCTAAAGATGCATCATGTAAATAAATTGGATATCCACTGTCGGAATCAAATAGGAGCTTTTTTATTTCAAATGATTGTTGTTGAAAAATTTAAAGTTAAGTTTAATTTTATTTTTTGAGATTTATTAAAAATAACTATTTTCCTTCAAAATATTAAAAACATCAATTTACCTCCAAAAGTTTCATAAGTTGTTTCAATTTTAATCCAAAAATTTCATTAGGTTTTTTAATTTTATCCAAAATAATAAAACTTTTAAAGTGAAATTGAAACAACATATGAAACTTTTGGAGTTAAATTAATGTTTTTAATATTTCGGAGGAAAATAATTAATTTAGTTAAACCTTATAGAATAAAACTGAAATTAACTCAAAAATTTTATTACCATAGTGGGTGTTTTCAAAAATATTTACTAAAATAGGTGTTTTGATAAAACTTTCTTTTTCACTCTTAATCTTATTGATTAAAAAAACTTCTATTTAAAAAGTATTCTTTAGAAAATGTTAAAGAAAATATTTTTTATAAAAGAGTAAATCACAAATTTTATCCTTTAAGCGTGCTCAAAATTACGGATCTTGTCCTTAAACTTTAATAATTACACTGAGTATCCTTTTTTTAAAAATTTGTAACATTTTTTTGTCCTTTTTACTAACGGAAATTAATTTTTTCTGTTATATTTTATAAATGCTCATTTTGCCCCTAACCCTCAAAAGGACAAAATGTGTAACTTTTATGAATCTTTTATTTTTTTTATTTGTGTGCTTATTTTATTAACTTACTTTCATTATTTCTTTATTTTTAACCACTTTTTATTTTAAATACTTATCTTAAATATTATTAAATAGTTATTTTTAATCATCCAAATATGAGTAAAGATTAGTTTTTATATTAAAATTTATAATAAATTACTATTTTATATTAAAACATTCATGAGATGGCTAATATTTATTTTATAATAAAAATATATTTAAAAGAAATCCATTTTCAATAAGATTTATATAAAAATATTTAGAAAAAATAAAAATATTATGTATTAAATATTTCTATAAAAGAAGCAAATAAACCAAAGAAGAAATTCAAACCTTAAGTATGCTAATAAAAAATTAAAAAAAAAATATATTGTGAGGTATTAAAATATAATTGGCCCAATCAATTTTAGAAAAATAGAGAATATGGTGGCAACATGGGTCAGTGGGTTGTTCTACACGTCGGGTCGTGGCTTTGATTTGACTTTTAACATTTTTCTTTCTCTTTTTTTTTTTGTAATTTTATAAAATAGCGACCAACACATCTACAAGTTCACCATAGTGACAAGTTCAAACAACTAATTTGAAATTTTAATTAAACAAAAACATGAATGTTATTTAATTAAATGCACTATTATTTTGGGTTTTTTAAAACGGTTACTAATGGGTTTTAATTATTATAAATCAAACATAACCACTAAAAATTAAAACAGAAGCGAACTTTACAATAAGAACAATTAAAGACTTTATATATTAAGCAAAGCCTAATCATATATAAGACCTAACATAGAATAATTATAACTAAGTAAAATAAAAAGTCATGCCCCAATTTCATACGATATTCGATAGGTTTCTAATATAGTACGTAAAACAAACTGTTTGATATAGTTGAAATTTTTTTACCAAAAAGGTTAAAAAGCAACAGTGTAACAAACCTATTCCTAGTTTAATTTTTATCTAATGTGAAATAACTAAAGTAAACAAATAAAAACATTACATAATTTGATAATCTATAAATAAATTTTGAATTTAATAAAATATTTACATTAATTAATTCATAATATTTAAGACATGTTTATAAAACAAAAATTTTTATATGAGAGAAAGAAAAAAAAGTTAAGTAAAGTAAATAAAAACATAAAGAAACAAAATAATATATTAGTGAAAAACTATTAGGTGTTTTTTAAATTGTTCATTAATCGGTGTTATTTAAACCCATATATCTTTTAGTTTATGTTTTAATCATATGTTTCATTAATTTCTGTAAATTATAGTTTTAGTTTATGTAATTTTTATTTTTAGAAATACTCTTAGGTGTTGTTTAACTTTTATTTGTTCTAGCAGAAAAGTATTTAACTAAATTTAACAAAATAGCAAAATTGTAATACATTAAAATCAATAAATGAAATTAATTTTTTTACAATTAAAATTAATTTATTAATTATATTTAAGATAAGTTGTAAAATAAAAGTGGTGAGAAAAAAAGTAAAAAGAAAAGTAAGTAAATAAATAAAAGAAAGAAAGAAATTAGATGATAAGTATAAGTTACATATTTTGTCCTTTAAAAGATAATTGCAAAAATGTCATTTAGCATAAATTTAACAGAAATATTTAATTTCAGTTAGTGAAAAGGACGGAAAGTGTGACAACTTTTCAAATAAAGGACATCCAATGTAATTATCAAAGTTTAAGGATAAGATCCAAAATTTTAAGCATACTTAAAAAACAATATTTGTAATTTAATCTTTATAAAATACAAAAATGTTAGGATTGTGAGACGTCTGTAACATTTTTAAGAAATAACTAATTAAACTTTATAACATATTTTTTTAAAGAATTAATAAACTGTTTTTAAAAGTATAGATTCTGTTTGATTACGATATTATGTAAAACAATTTTAAAAATTGTATATGTATTTTGATATTATCTATTAGAAATGCTCTTTATTATTACATGTTTCAAATTATTTAATAACATTTTTAGAAGGGTAGGGTTATAGTAAAAACAGTGTTTAATCTAAAAAGCCTAAAAATGATTGTAAGCTTGACACGTATCCTTCTATTGTTTTAAAGAGAAGGGTATTTTTGTGTCAAATACGTCAAATCATTGTGTCTTATATGTTTATTGTGTTAAATAGCAGTTCATTGTATCATATATTTTGTATCATTTGTTATATATATTAATCATTGTGTTTTACGTTTTAGATCATTTTGTATTATTTTTATTATTATTTTTATAGATGATATAAACTTGTAATCTGTTATTGTGTTCTATAATTAGAAGTACCCAATGATATACTTTCACCAATGTATTTTTTAAAACTTATATATAGTGTTGAAGATAACAAAATATATTATTTTTGTCATTATTGTTTAATAAATTATATAAACTTATTGTTGTATATCATTATGCTTTACAATTAGAAATATACAATGATGTTATTTCATCAATATATTGTACAAAACTTATAGTGTTCAAGATAACACGATAACGATAAAAAACACAATAAAATATTATATTATTTTGTCATTGTTTTTAATGTATTATATTAATTAGTTGTTAATTTATATTATATTTTATATATTAGAGATATACAACGATGTTATTTCACCATTATATAATTTAAAATTTATCATTTTAGAAAAACACAATAGTATTAAAAAACACAATAACTAACAAAAAGATTCAATAAACTTCACTAAAGACACAATAACGAGATATAAGATTAAAAACATAATTTTTTAATCTTTTTATATAACAACACTACACTCGTTTTAAAAATAAAACGTTTATTTTTATGGTGTAATTTTTATAAAAAATAATGTTGTACACAAAAGTTATAAATGGGAAAACTTGCAAAAAGTCAACAAAAGTCGCTATTTATAAAATACCCATTTAACAAACATTTTCCTACAATTTGATTTTAACTATTGATTAAGTTGATAGATGGTTGATATTATTTTTTGCACTTTTTAGTTTTAAAAACCTTTCTATTTGAACATTTTCCTTTTTAGAATATACGTCTCTGCTCGTCTTTTATTAGTGGCTTTAGAACTGTTTGTCTTTTTTTTTTTAAAGAGTGCTTTTTAAACTGCTCATCTTTTTAAATATTCTATTTTGATTTTTTGAAATGTCCTTTTAATACCATTAGTTTTCTAAAGACATTTAGAAAAATACATTTTTTTCAAAAGTCATTTAGAAAAAAAAAAAGAGTATAGAAAATATGCTTAGAAAAAGCAAAGGGTTTTAAAAAAGGCGTTTTGAAAAAACGAGTGGGTTCAAAGAATACATCTAGTACGGTTTTAAAAAAGACACCTAGAAAAAACAAAGGATTTTAAAAAAATGTATAACTTAAAAACGTTTTATAACACATCAGGATGAAACAGAGTTTTTTTGAATAGCTTATTTAATTTGTCAAGAAGCAAAATAATTTAAATAGTTTATTTTCATTCCTAAAATAAGTTTAAGACCTCGAATGTAACTGTATTAGATATCATTTTATTTTTCTAACTATAATAAAATGGTACTTAACTGTGACACGTGTCAAAATCACATTAGCATATGCTATTATTATGTTTTATTGAAAATGACATTAGCAAAATGTAAATTATATAAAGTAACTAGGTAATTTTATATAACACTATAGCTTTACATAAAACATGAAAATATGGTATAAATTGTATAATAACATAATTATATCACAAATTATTGTAAACTTTTTTAAATATATTTTTTAGAGAAAAATATAGCAATATTATACACATATTCAATATAAAAAAATACTTGATTTTATGATATAATACAGTAATGTTACAAAAGTTATTTTACTTTAAAATAATTAATCAAACTATCATTAATGAATATTTCAACAAAAATATTTTCACTAATTGTGGAGGTTTTTTTTCAAACAAAGTAGCACAAATTAAAAAAAAAAAATACCCTAAGTCTAATCAACTAACACATTATTTGTCAATTTGTGAGGTGTAGCAATTTCACCCATTGATCTGATTAATTAACGCACATTATTTTACCCTAACACACATAAACACATCTATTTGATCATACATGAATTTGTCGTCGCGTTGTTCCCTTCATTCACTCCCAAAAGCTCTATATTACCGAACTTAGAATCCGCTTACCTTTTTGTATGAGAGTTAGGGTTTAATCACCCTAACTTTCTCCCCAATTCGCAAACTAATTACGCTTAACATTGTAACTAACCTCCCTCATAATAAATAATCGTCTAGCTACAACTTATAACTTATTAGTGAAGGATAATGCACTCGGTAGTAGTAGCTTAGTTACTACTAACAAATCGAGTTACAGTTATACTGCTTCCTATTAAAATATATGTTTAATTGTTGATAGTTATAATGGTCAACCGTTATACTCTTTCAAAAAGTGTTGCAATGTTTCATCTCAATCAATATGATGTCTCGCCTCCTATACATAAAAACTTGTTTGGTGTGTTTAAATATAGGTTTATTAGAAAATATATTCTCATTCTTGTAGAACTATTTATGTCTTATCTAATTATTGATTTCATACACACAAACAATCAAAATTTATCTTAAAAATATATAAAATCTAGAGTTATTGTGATAAATGATTCATTAACTTGTCTTCTTATTTGATCCAAAAATAATATTTGAATGTTTGCTTCTTAAAATTTGTGTACCACGTGTTTATGAAAACTTCTTAAAGTTTGTAAAGATTTTAGACTTAAAGCAAAAGGTTATTCCATGGAACAAACATTTTTTCAGTGGACTTTTGTTGAAGACTCTAAGAAGCAAATGCTGACTCAGAATTCAAAAGGCACAAAATGATTCCAATTTCCACATTACTTGGTGCGCTATAATGCGACTTTTTTGTTATTTCCCAAATAATATTTTAAATAGAGATTAATAAACTTTATATTTAACCTTCAATTCAATGTAACAAGATTCATGTTTTTCTTAAGTCAAATGCATATATACAACATATTTTTAACGAATTATTATTTTAAACAATTCATATTGTTTTATATGCAAGATACGACCATAATTAATATATTGATCATTCATGCATGCAATGTACTTCCTTCATTTTGTATAAGATATTAACTTCCTTTAGTTTTTGTCAATTGTTGTAGTTTACCGAACATTAAATAGTAACACGACTATAGCTTCTCCTTTTCATTGTTTTGTGTTGGTGGTCCTCGACAATTGACATACCCGAAGATTGTTAAGCGAATATAATTGCTTGGTAACAAACTAACAATGTTGGGTTTTGCATGAATTTAAGATTCGTGTATACATAAATATCGATACACATTGTTAATATACGTGATATGAATTATATGGAACCCTCACAACCATGAAACCGAAAGATTTAATTTACGGAGAGTACATAATAGCAGGCTCATCTCAGATTTTGTATTAAGAGCTAGAGTTCATTTATTATAATTTTCTTTTTTAAAAGCATATATGAAAAAAAATCTGACCTCTTGCTAGGATCAAATTTAAGTTGAGATTGTGTGGTGACAATTTAATCGATAGGAAATTAAAATATGCACGTAAGAGCGAAAGAGAGGAAAACCAAAAATATATATCACACGTTACTTACTTTTTAAATGTCTGACCATAAAGTCCCCATAAATTTTTCTATCTTGAATATCTTAAATATGCTTCTTTTTTTTAGGAAAAATAAATAACATCAACCCATAATTTCATGCTCATTGATTTGGCACAAGTCATGCTATACAATATATAGAATCAAATAATGTTTTTTTTTTTTTTTTTTTTTTACCTAGACATTACAACCATGCGTAAAGAAAAGGCATGGGTCAAGGGGGTTGCCCAATGCACATGCATGCAACTGCGCATTCAAAAGTATAGAACGATGAGTCCAAAATTACAAAGCTACTGTAGTATAGTAAACGGTGTCAATACAGAGTGATTATTATGATACTTCTTAACGTCTTTAATAACTTGTTCAAACTCACTACAATGTTACGTTAAAAATTGTAATAATTATTGTACTCATGTAATTGATTTGATGACAAAGTATATAGTTGTGCGTTTACAATCTTAAAGAGTGTGCCAACACTCTTAATAACGTTTTTTCACATTTGAAAATTTATTGTTCTATCATAATAGGTTTGGATGCACAAGTTTATAATGGTGCGGCTAACACCTTGTATAGTACATCTAAACCTATTATAACAATACGTCTAAACAACCATAAAGATGATATAAGAAATCGTGCTTGCTAGGCTTTTCAAAGGCAAAAATACTAACACCAAACATAAATGGTATTACATTTTGTGCTATTTACATCAATGATTAAGCATCTAAAAAAGACAATGGTACACAAAAAAAAAAAAAAAATAGAATTGCAAAGTACCTAGAACTATTATAGGAAATACAAAAGAAAATGTAAACCTAGATTGTCTTCAGTGTTGATTTCCAAAGTGTTTCTTACTTACAATTTCAAAGCCGTGGCTTTGTGGTGATTGTTAGGGCAGTCATGTTATCGAGATGAAACCGTGTGATATGAGAAAATGGGATAAGAGAAGGCGACGGCAGGGTTTTTCCCCCGCTTTTTCTTCCTTTTTATTGGTAGTTAATGCGTAGATAAACAAAATTCGTGTTTACCAATTTTCCCTTAAGATCAAAAAATGAGGAAGGATGTGTTTAGTTATTCATTCCTATGCATTTAATGAAAAGAAGCTTTGTATTTGATCAATATTATGCACGTTGCTATGCTTTTTTAACTAAATTTTTTCCACTGAGTTTTTTTAGTAAGATTTTAGTAACACAAAATAACTGATCGTTCAATTAATATCGGCCTAGTCAATATTTCTAGTGATATAAGCCCAATGTATATGAGTTTTAAGGTTTGACCTTATATATATATGTTGATGTCTGTAATGAAGGAATGTATCACTTTCTTAGTATATTTTGCCAACTACAGAGAAAACCCAATTGCATTATCTATCATCATTTAGAGAAAACTACACTTGTATTGTAAATAGATATAGTCGTCTGATTGGACATCAATGATTGGTAGTTGTTATCCTCAAATTTTTTGATCTCGCAAACTACTTGGTTTCTAAGAAACTAAGTTTTCGAAAAAAACACTTTCGTGCTAATAATGTGACATAAAAGTAAAGAGAAATTAGGGAGAAAGTGTTGGTTTCAGGCCCTTTAATCATAGAGAAAAACAAACAATAGTATAGTAGCTATTGATCAAAAACTCTCTGATCGACTCTTTTATAAATTGGAATCAAAAGTTACAATGTAAAGGAACAAAATGACTCACCTAATTACCCTAAGGTTTGCAACTATATAAGCCTCAACCCACGTATTGTTAACATGCATTTTCTTATCCTAAAAGCTAGTAATAAACAACCCATTAATAGACCCACTATCTTGACTTTATCAAAAATAATAAAACATGTGATATAACTAAACAATTCACTAGAAACCGTAGACTTTAGCTGATCCATATTCTTAAACCCGTGAATCATGTCGACCCGACTTGAATCGTCAAGATTAACCCGACAGAAAGTGATACATTCCTTCTTTCCATACATCGTACACACACATATAACGTTAAACCTTAAAGCTTGTACACATCGATATCAGCTTGTAAAATAATTTGTATATTAAAACAATTTTGACTATATATCATATATGTATATCAAGTCTAAAAGATGAGACTAGTAATTTAACTAGTTGGCTGAAAGAGAATAGGGTAAGCATGTGTTAGTTCAATTTAGTTATTGGCAAAAACCAAACATATATATAACTTATGTTTTCATTTTCAGAATTTTCATCACCGATCTATTCGGTTAGATACAGTTTGATTATTCAGATTATTACAAAATATGATTCGATTAATTTAGTTAACAGTTGCTTCTCTGTGTGGGTTACTTTAAACTTATTTCAGTTAATAAGTTCAGTTAGATTTTTGTCAAATAATTTGTGACAGACCTGGTGATTTATAGAGGACGTGATATATTATTGTAAGGAAACAATATTGAACTATCCATATAATATATCAAATTTATAAAAAATAAAAATATAAGAATTGTTTTTAGTTGTTGTTTGTATTAATTATTTACACATATAATCCTAATCGAATTATAAAAACCGGCTGTGAAAAACTAAACGAACTAGCGATTTGTCAACGAAGAATTTTTTCATTTAATTTCAATTAAGATTTAATTATATAATATTTGTGAGTGCTATATACGGATGTCAAATAGTATTGGATTGATAGGTTGCGATTGACATGTCGAATTGTTCGATGACCAAACGCAATCCATATTTTTATTCATGTTCAAAAAGTTAACTCTAAAATGCACATATTTAAAATCGTGTAACCTGAATGTGACCTGAACCCCTCTGTTTAAGCTTCAATCAAGTTGGTGGATTAGAGCTATGGGTAATAATCATATTGCAAACATATTAAAGACATTAGCCCGGTTACTGAATGCATTACTCCTTTTTGAAAGTCGAAAAGAATCGAGCCTTAGAGCAAAAGGTTATTCCATGGAACAAAACATTATATCTTTAGACTTTTGTCGAAGAATCTAAGAAGCAAATGCATGCCGAACCAAAACGCACAAAGTTATTGCACCTTTAGTGGTGCACTAGAATATGACATTTTTCTTATCTACAATGCTTCTATGTTGTTTGTTTTTTTCTTAAACCGCAACGTGGGTTTATATTTTTTAGATGGTAAGCTTACTACAACACTAATACTCAAATAAATTGCGGTGGTTTCACCTTGAATGAGAATACTTTAGAAAGTTAAAATTATTGAATTAACTATGATTTTAGTTGGCATAGAAAAGCATATTAACTAAAATGAAATATGATCTATAGTGTTTCATCTTTATATTCTTTCAATAATCGTATTCACTAGTAAAAAATATAATTTTAATTACCTGCGAATTATGACATACTCTGATTTTAAAAAGCATTACATATTTTCCCCTATAAGTTTAATTAATTACATATATACCCGACTTAAAATTTTAGTTACATATTTCCCCTTCTAAAACTTAGCTAATTACATATATACCCAAATTAAAATTTTTATTACATAAATCCCTTTTATTAAATATATATATATATATATATATATATTACATATCTACTCATTTGATTATTTTATAAAAATAACCTGTATAATTAGTATTTTAATCTTATTTTTATTAAACTATAAAATTACCTTTTTCTTTTTTTTTACTAACTTTTGAGTTTTAATTATTTATTAATGCTTCTATACTAACATTCTTTTACGTTTTTTTTTTTTTTACCTTACCTTTCAATGCTAACGTGTCCTGGTTCGCGTAAAAGACACTTCCAATCCCTTAATGCAATGTGATTAGAATACATATATTTACTCATTTTTGTGTGACGAGTAATTCTTCTATCTCAAATCCTACTTTTGCACACGTTTGGTTCAAAAATTGTCAAACTCAAACTTTCTCGTGAATCTATTTGATAGCTTGAAACGAACTCAAAGCGGACTCTAACTAATCGCGCTGAAATTGTCTTACTCACCATCTACCACCCTCACTACAGTCGCCGCTAAAGAGTGAGAAAACATAATTGGTTAGAAAAGACTAATTTGACTGAATTTTCCACCTACAACATAAAAAGTAATCGTTTCTAACATTTATCTTTCTTTAAATATAATTTTCAAAGTTGCATGTAGAAATTTTGCCGAAACACATTTGTTTGACCAGTTACTTTTTTTGGCCACTAGTGTATAGCGCATGCAATAGGGAAGGTGGATGGTGATGAGACAATTTCAACATAATTAGTTTGTGCATGTTTCGAGTTAGTTTCTAGTAGTTTCGAGCTACTTGAATAAATTCACAAGCAGGTTTGGGTCTGTCGTTTTTGAATTAAACATGTGCAAAAGTGGGATCTAAGACTAAAGAATAACTGATCTGGTTGTCGAGACTCGATCAAAAACAAGTTAATATATCGGTCTTAGCTACCTTTATTGTGTAAGGGTAAGTAAGGTCGTCTCCACAGGGAATATGTGAAAAGTGTTTAACAAACAAAACTCAATTAAATTAAAGACACAAACTTTAGAAATAAAAATCAAAACAACGAATGTTTTATAGAATATTATTGTAAAAAACAATGAACTTTGAAACGAATTTACTAATTAATAGAAAGATAATCACTTCCGGGGTTCCAATTCCACAAGATCAACAATTGGTGTGTTTAACCTAGGGTTTGTAAGAACAATACTTCAAGATCTTAGCTTTTGATTAAAGTTACAACAAAGGAACAAGCTTTTAAGATTCGTTCCTTCACAATGTTACCAATTTACTTATATCACTTTGTCTACTTTTCTTAATAAGCTCACGATGCAAGGAAACCGAAAAATGATAATCAAGCAAACAACTTTATTTATAAGCAAACCTTTTAAGTCAATCAAAACATAATGTTTCATTCAATAACTCCTTGTTCAAAACAAAAACCTAATCAAAGCATACCAATTGTTTCACTTAACAAGAATTGTACTTCCGAAAGTAATCAAGAAAAGCCTAGCCCCGCATCATCTTCATTAGATCTTCAATCTTGTTGTGTTGATGATTGGAGGTGATTTGGTATGATTCAAGGTGGTTCTAAGGGATGAATTTCGTCCAAAAATTCGTACTTTTAGCTGTGGGAAAGTCTCTCTTCGAAACCCTAATATTAGGGGATTAAATAGGTTTTGAAACTTGTAACAATCCCCAAAATATTGCATTAGACCGTAACTTACGGCCAGGCCGTAGGTTATCGCCTACCTTCAACCAGACGGTTAAACCCTCTATCTTACAGGGTTCACTGACGAACTCAGCACAGGGCCGTAGCTTACGGCCTCCCTGATTTTTTCACAACTTTTCTTCGTTTTCAGCATCTTTCAAGCCATAGTCTTGCTATCCTTTGTAATCTTCTCAAATAATATTCTTTAAGCTTTATTTAACCTATATTTCAAACACGTAATAAAGTGATTATATTGGATTTCAAAGTTAGGATAAAAACATTGTTTTAACCATCTTAAACTCATTCCTAATACCAACACATCAATAACTCGTAATGAAAAAACAAGAAAAAATAGGTTTTTGGTAAGAGAACCAAGGAATGTGACCCTCCAAAGATAAACATAGTATAAAGAAAGTTAGAAACGTTAATATCAAAACATAAACAGAATTAAAAAATTAAATGTTAGTAATAAAAGAAATACTAGTTAAGACATGAGCAAATACATAAATAATAGTGAATCTCGGTAATAGAAATCTCTCTGAGATTCACTCATCATTTGATTGTTATTGGCGGGTCTCTTTGTATGTGTTTCTGGTTCGACAGAGGATCTTAGTCATAGGTCCGTTGGAGCGGTACGCCCTTCTCTCATATCTACTCATGCATGTCTCAATTATATATGCGTAGTTATTAATCATTTTATTTTATTCGGATTGTATCTACATGCCCTATTATATAGTTTTAGTACGAATAAGAGCAACATAGTAATTATATATGTTATTTTTAATAAAATATATTTAAATAGGTATATATGTAATATTTATGTTTGATGTAATTAAAATTTTAATTTGGGTATATATGTAAATAACTAAGTTTTATAAGGAGATATATGTAATTAAAATTTGAAGTTGGGTATGTATGTAATCTATTAAATCTATAGGGAATATGTAATTTTGCCCTGATTTTATAATGTACAAAAGTTTGTGTCGTAAAAAATATCATCATTTTCTAAAATTTCAGGAAATGAAGACATATTTTTGCGTGTCATCATGTTATTGTCATACAAGAAAAAAAGCACAAAATACAATTTAGGACTATTACATGTCATCTTTCAGTGTCATCTTATATTTTTTAAAACCTCGCACGCGTTAACTTAGTTTAGATGACAAAATCGAACAAAAGCCCTAAAACCTCGGCAAAACACTTCCAACCAAAATCTCTCAAAGCTCCCACCATTGGTCGGCATTTTGAACAAATGATAAAAACAAATTTGTAAAAGAAAAAAAAAAACTAGCTATTCCTAGCTAATCTTTCTTACTTTGATATGCAGATATTTGATGTGGCTATTGATTATACAGAGAAAAGGAAAAGAAAATTTTGGATTGAATGTCGACAGATCTGAAGTGTTTGAGCCGAAAATGAAACCAAATGAAAAACTGAATATTGAAGCAGATTTGATGAACAATAGTGTTCTAAAGTGAAAAAGATAGAGATTTTCATTACTAATTGTAAATGATGAGTTTGTCTTGAGAAACTAATAATCTAAGAATAGAATTTATTTGAATACATGAGTTATAGTAGTTAAACACTACTATTAACCAAACTATCTAAATGCAACTAACTTTTGTTCACTCCAACATAAATAAGTAAAGTTTCTTGTATTAGGTGTACAAGTATAGGTACGGTATACCAATATACATATGTCATTCATGATTTTTTTGTTCTATAAAATAAGTGTTCTGTATAAGGTACTGTGATAAATCATTATTTATAGCGAATAAAAACGCCCTTTGAGAAAAAAAATTATTAAAAAAGATCCCACACATCTAACCAGTTCGCGTGGTTCGCATTTCATTTTCTAACAACAAATTCATCACCTATTAATCCACCTCTGAATTACATTATATGTTTATAATGGGATTTGAACGCTCAACAATTAAAAGAGACAACAAACACCAGTGGCAGATTCATAAACTTATTTCAATGTAGTCACTATTTTTAAATGCTTCAATTATATAAAAGCGGATATAAAAATTGCCAGGTTGGTTAGAATGCAAGAACCACTTAATATAAAAACGATGTCTTTACGAATTTAAATAAAACATCCTATAATTGTTCCTTACAACTTTTTATTTTTTTGAAAATGTTGCATTACAGCTTTGACAGAAGCTTATTGAAAAACTCTTTTTCAATATAACAAATGCAATAATCATTTATGTATTCATTCATCCATCTGATTACGTAACTTTGTCTTCACATTCGTTGAAGAAAAACTTTTTCAAATAATGAACCAAATTCCCTTTAGTGATAAGTTTTGAGTCTTGTCTTTAGATCGACAAATCATCCTCTCTATCTCTTGAGATTTAATTAATTGCAATTTGCAAGTCTATTTTTTCAGACTATTTTTTGGGAGTCGGCTAATTGAATTTAATTAATTCATGGGCTTTATGGGTATTTACTGAAAGTAAGGTTATTTAGTTCTTTAATCAATTAACTCATAGCTTTTCTTAGGCTTTGGGTTTATATGTATTTTTTTATAACAAATAGAGTCCCCGTCTAAAAACACAATGGCGTCAATCGAACAACTTACATATACATCTTCACTTACACGTGAAATTTACTGTATTCTTATAACTGCGGTCTGTTCAAGCTAAGTTCGCTCATGAGTCATGACTAACACATTGATACCATTAGACTAAAATGCCTTTTATTGAAAATGACATTTTTATAGGTTTGTAAAATTTTACTAATACCATGAAGTCACAAGTCATAATTATTTATGAATTAGGAAATCATCAGAGATGCATGACACAACAATGGAACTTTCTAAAATACGAGATTTATGTATCAAAAACAACATCGTCCAAGGTCATATATATAACTAACAAAATTTGTTCATATTTCTTTGAATTTTATGAGAGATGAATAAACATGTCATTTATTTTATTTTCATCTATGTTATAAGTTTTTAAGAATCAACGATTCATTCTTTTTATATTGCAATATTTAGTACCTCGTATGAATCTTTCACAGATACCACTCCATTAACTCAGTAAGAAAAATAAAAATCCACCAACTATATTTTTCGACAAACTTAATGAATGGTGGAAATCTTGGACTTGTGGAGATTGGTGAATTTTAAAATACTAATAAATTCAAAATCCATAATAAAATTGATTTAGAATCGTGTGTTTTTGCTATTCCCAGGACCGATCTTTTATTCTTTAATTTAGTTAATACTTCTAAAGATTTACTTTTCAATTTATCTTTTTGAAACTCCAATGTTTTCGTCTTATACTTTTTCTTATGTCAAGTGCTCCACGTGAACCTTACATTATATTTTCATGTTATGTTAAAATATTTTGATATCGTATATTCATATATTTATTTCATGTCAACTTTACGTTTACAGTACTAATTTCTTATTGGTTAGTTTTGTTACGTGATGCTTATTGATTGAACGAAACTTTTCTCTTTTTGCTTCTCACTAAATTTTTTATTGTATAAGAGTACTCATTCTTGTTTTTTTTATATCTGTGATTGTGTTTCATGTATTATACGAAATAATTGTTAGTGAAAAAAATTAAATGATACTATTTATTTGTATATTTCGTAAGACACTGTTCAACTCTATTAATTTCTTAATATTTTTTGAAATTGGTTGTGAGTGTAGTACAGAAAAACCGTAATAATAAATGGATTAAAAGTAGGGATAATTGCACATATCTCTTTGTAAAAAATTTCAATTGCATATTTACCCAATTCAATTAAAAATGCGTATATGCCCTCCTATAATCTTTTTAATTTTATATTTACCCAATTTACGACCAAAATTGCATATATCTCCTTCCTTAATTAAAAATTTTCAAATTTAACCATTTTGATTTATTTTATTAAAAAATTATACATTGACAATGTAACCCTTGTCATTATAAAATCTATAAAAAAAATAAAATTTTCATATTCACCCATTTTAACTAGCCTCTTTTTCCTTTTTACATTCTTTAGTTTTTTGTTTTTTAATCATGTCGCTAATGAGTTATTTTTAGATTCTTAACCTTCTTTTTTTTTTTATACCTTTTTGCTTCTTTTTTTAAAATAATTTTGTTCTTTTATATTGAGTGTAATCTTCTTTATCAACCTTTTGAAGTAACACTAACAAAATGCAACACAAATATCAAAATTTTAATTTGCTACAGAATCAAAAAAATCATTATTAAAGCAACATGTAAAATAGTCATCAAATCATCTGTTTTTAATAAAAAGTCAAAATGGATTAAAAATATTTTCATTAAAGGCAGGGTTGTATTAAATTTTAATTTTAAGTTGGATAAATATGTAATAATGTAAATTAAAGAAGGGAACATATGCAATTTTTGTTTTAGGTTGGGTATATATGCCATTAACAAGGTTTGCAAGGGGATAAATGCAATTGTCATTGTATTAGTCAATTAAAAAAATAATTATTAGTATAATTATAAAAATAAAAATAAAAATATCATTGTAAATGTTTTAACGAATTTATTTTTTTTTTTGAACGGCAAATTTCTATTTCTACTCTTACATTACATTAAATTACATCATGGCTGCGTTCGAACCCAGGACATCTCCTCTAAGAGACAAAGCCTCTACCAAATGGGTAGTATTTACTCGTATGTAATTTTAATAATATTATATCTCAAGATATTGTTTTGTTATTCAAAATTTTTTAATATTTATTTATGAAAACCGTGTATTAATACCAACCTAGTAATACATTAAAATAACCATTGGCCCTCGATAAAAAGCGCATCCACTCCCCTCCCTTCTTCTAGGTTTGAATCTAGGCAAACCATCCTTCCTTTTGTTTTATTTATTTTTTTAAAACTTGTTTTGTGTTATTTTTCTTACTTTTTACGTTTTTATTTTTTTTCACATTTTTTTATTTGCATAATTTTGTTTACCCCGGTTCGATTCCCGTTATTATTTTGATTCGGATAATTTACCAAAATAACCATTTGACCAAATGAAATTATTAAAATAACCGGTCAAAAATTAAGTTTATGCAAGAAAACAACCAATCGAATCGCGCCACGTGTTTTTCCCTCGCCCACTTGGCGAGAAAAACCCATAATCTCTCGCTAGCACATTCTTTCAGGCCAGGAGTAGGCATAATCCCTCGCCACGTGTCATTTTTCGGCATCACTCGCTGACATGTCATATCCCTCGCTGACTCAGCGAGGAATTATGGGAATCCGTCGCCCAAAATTACCAAACTGCCCCCCCTCGCCCATAATTAAAGAAAAATGTATATATGTTTCTAACCAAAAAAATCCGTATTTATTTTCATTTATTGTTTTTTAAATACTTAAAAATTTTAATTAATTTAATTTTCCCCTATATAATACAATGTTTACCCTTAATAAAGTTATAAAATCTTACATTTTTCTCAACCTTCTTGTTGCAACTTTTTTCTTAAAATCCTCTCAAAATTTCGTTTTGACCATTAAAAACAACATTCATAAAATAAAATAAAAGGTAAACATTGTATTATATAGGGTTTTAAGAAGAAAGTTGCAACAAGAAGGTTGAGAAAAATGTAAGATTTTATAACTTGTTAAGGGTAAACATTGTATTATATAAGGGAAAATTAAATTAAATTAAATTTTTAAGTATTTAAAAAACAATAAATGAAAAAAAATATGGATTTTTTGGTTAAAAACACACACACACACACACACACACACATATATATATATATAGATTTCTTTAATTATGGAGGGGGGGGGGCAGTTTGGTAAAAAATGATACGTCAGCGAGGGATGCCAAAAAAATGACACGTGGGCGAGGGATTATGCCTACTCCTCGGCTGAAACAACATGCCGGCGAGGGATTATAGGTTTTACTCGCTACGTGGGCGAGGGCGAACACGTGGCGCGATTCGATTGGTTGTTTTCTTGGATAAACTTAATTTTTGACCGGTTATTTTAATAATTCCATTTGATCAAATGGTTATTTTGGTAAAGTACCCTTTTGATTTTTTTGTTATTTTTTTTTCTTTTAGATTTTTTAGTTAATGCTCCATTTTAATATGCAAATACATTTAATTCTTCTTTTCTAATTTATTGTTACGCATTTTAACACCCATGTTGCATAAACATTTCAAAATACAACCACGATTAACGACTATAGGTACGGAAAAATTTGCTATTTTCGCTGCGTGGTGTGGGCATCAAATGCTAGTTAAATATATTTAGTACTACATTTCAATTTTTTTGGTTTTCTAAACATGTTGAATTTGAAATCTGTAACCAATTATTATTTGTTTATGTGTCAAACTATAACTGAAATTAACAAATTTGAATACAATAGATCTATTATAATATAAGAAGGTTTTTGTGACACCTGATATTTTTAGATTATTATCGACTAGCACGAATATTATTTTCCGATCATATATGCATGCATTTTAAGTTGTTTGATTAAATGTGTCAGTTATTAATTACACGAACCTTCATGTAACGAGAGTTCAAAGAATGACACGATTACACACGAGTGTTGTCCTCGAACGTTGGTGATTTATCAAAATAACTTTTTAGATAAATATAAGTGATGTGAAATTATATGTTATGTGATTATATGATTAGATGTATAACTTGGTTGTAAAAATTATGAATTTCCTGACATTTACGCATTACCGCTTATTTATGGATTTTATAGTTTAATTATTACAAAAATTGCTTATAAAGATAACATGACTATTATTTCATGTGTTTAATGTTTAATTGATATTATATGAATATTCTAGCAATTTAGTGTGGAAAAACTTGATCATGTAACATTTAACGGTTTTATAAAACCACGAGGGCTAATCTTGTACAAACAAATATAATTTGTAACGCTCAAACCCCACCCCTTACCCTAATTCGGCCTCAACCCATCCCCATTCCCTTCCCCATTTGCGAAACACACACAGAGATAAGAACACACACTTTTGATTCCTTTCAAGCAATTGTTGGTGATTCCTATCGTTTCTTTTCAACACATGTTAGGGATCATCATCTAAGCATTACAAGTAAGTTTATGGTTAATTTCATCCTCATTTCATCCATCATATGTCTCAAACCCTAGTTATCCAAGAACACATCGAAACTTGAAATTGAATCAAATTGATTGAGTACACAATTCTAAGATGACTGTATGGTATAACTTATTTGAAATGTTACGTTTAGGTTAAAAACCAAGACCTTCCATTAAAGGAAACTTTAATATACGCTAGGATGTTAGTTGATGCTATTAGATGATTTTTGATGTTTGGGATTTGTGATTTCGACAAGTTTTTCAGGCACTTACTTATAATAGAATTTTTTTCAGTAAGTTAGTTCCTAGGTTGAGTTATATGCATGGTTGATGGGTTTTGATTATTGAAATGCAATGCTTAGGACATAAGAATGGATTATGTATAATTGGATTGTGAAAAACGCTTCGTATGATCATACTTGTTATTTATGGTAACTTTAGTGACATGATGTTTTGTATGATGACTGGTACATGTAGAACTTGGTATGATGATTTGAATTATGTTAGAATGATCATACGAACATGTTGGGAGGTTATTGAGGTGATTTGTGCAATTTGTGTTCTTACGTTTTTAAATATGAGAACTTTGCTTATGTTAATGTTATTAGTAATCTTAACATGCTGTAATTGAGTATTAGATGTATTCCACATGATTTAGTATGTTCGTAATGATATGTGGTGTGTTTTTGAAAATGAATTACATGTGTAACAAAGTCATACGTTTTAAAAATAGAAACTACTCATAAATAGAATCCAGACATGAAACTTTATGTATAACCTTATTTGGACTATTTGAGTATGAATAAACATGTTATCACCTATTTGAGTCACCAACGGGTAGTCGGGTCAAATTGGTCAATTTTGGTCAACAAAAGTCAACTTTGATAAAAAAGTCAAACTTGTCAAACATGTTTAGCTTTTCACAAACTCACTAATAGTTAACGTTTTTTTTGGATACAATGGGGTTCATATAGACCATTACATACACACACTCATATACATATATTCATTAGGTAACGTTTAGCACTCGACATCTGCTTTATCATTTTACTCTGCACTCTAAGGTGAGTTTTCACGGTCCCATTCTTACTTAATTTCCTTTTAGTGGGAGAGACATGCAAAATATATTTAATTGGTCTTAATATTATTGGTATTTCACTTGTTATTATAATGCAAACATTAACACAAAAGTCTTTACATTCTCAAACCGTTAGTAACAAGCTAACGAGGAAATTCTGAGTAGTATTATTGGGTTTAACAAACCTCACCCACGTAGTTGTGCTAACTAGACTAAAGGTCGAACACGTGTTTAATTGATCTAAACATGCCACTGTCCATGATAAACGTGATGGAAAGGCAAACAATTTACAAACAGCCAGTCTTGGTTTTGAAATGCTAAGTAACTTGACATATGTGCTAGCTACCTATTGATGTATCTTTGTTTACTTTTACCTTGTAAACATTTCAAATATATTATCTATTATTTAAACCTATTAACTCATTAACCTTGTGTTGACATAATTTAGCATGTTTGTTTTCTCATGTTGCTATCATGCTTAAGGCTAGGGTTGCGTTGCTGAGATTCATGCATGTCAAACAGTTGAGGCACTTTCATTTAAATTAAATGTTTTCATTGGGCGCCATGTCTTTGCGCATTTACTTTATGGTTTTACATTTACTTTTACGCTTCCATATTAATTACACTAAAAATGTATTTTAATCTGATTAAAGAGCAAACATATTATTTTAAATTCATATAGTGTCATTTGATATGATAACTGTCTGAGATCCTGGTTCTCACACGGCTCACGATTGAAACCTGGTAGAATTTTGAGGGAGTGATAGTTTTAAATGGACACTTTGCACAATAATAGATCTTTTAATTCTAATTTTATTGCTTCTCTTTCTCTCTCTCTTATTAAATAATTATATTAACTACTAAAGATATTAATTAATTCCTTTTGAGATTAAAAATAAATTTTTAATAAATTAAAAAAGATGTCTTTATATAAATGTAATTTTTAAAGAAACAAATTTTATAAAATAAAATTATTTTTAAATGTCAAACTTTTTTAAAACACAAGATATTTTAAAATTATTTTTTTTAAATATAGTATTTTTTATAAACCAAAATAATTAAAATTCAAAGTTATAATAATAAAATTTTAAAATGACATTTTTAAGATGATTTTTTGGAACAAATGTTTATGTTTTATTTTAGAAAAAGACAAACAAAAAATTAAAAACATTTAAGAAAATGACGTCATTATTTATTATTTGTGGTACTTACTCATTCATAATTTCAATCCTGTCTTAACTCAAAATATTATTATATAATTAATAATTTTTTTATACCAACTATTTAATATTTTAATTATTCAACACATATTACTAACTGATTAATATTTATTTAATTATTTTTTATAGTCCATACATAAATTTAACATTTGAAAATCTTATTTGTTAATTTTACAAATAATTAGGATATTAAGTTTAATAACTAATAAGAAAATAAGATTTATCATTTAATAAAAGTACAATATAATTGGTTAAACATTTAATGAAACTAAATATTATACATAAAATTAATATACATTTTTATCTATTGATATAAGGAAAAAAGTTTTAAGAAAAATAAAACTAAAAAGAAAAAAAAAGCTTATAACATAATAATCGGTTTGCGGAGAGGGAGGGTTGGGAGAAGCATAGAAGTTCTTACCACCAAGCTCTACCTACATTTATGTTTTCTACCAGAAAAAATGTATTTTTCTAATATAATAAAAATACAACTAATGCTAACACGTGGCAACATTATATTTATTTTTATCAAAATTTTTACGCTTCTCTATTTTACTAAATAATTACATTAATCACTTATAATAATATTTACTTTTTAGATTAAAAATAGTTTTTTAGTAAAATAAGAAATAAATCTTTTTACTAATGTTAATTCTAAAGAATTAATTTTTTCAAAAAAATATTTTTCTAAAATATCTAACTTTTTTTAAAATACGAAGTACTTTATAATTAGTTTTTTTAAGTAAATTTTTTATAAATAAAAAATAATTCAAATTGGGAATTATAGTAAGAATATTTTTAAAAGTGATAATATATTTAAATTGTTGTTTTGAAACAAAATATTTAATTTATTTTTTGAAAAATACCAAAAAAAAAAAAGAAATTAAAAAGTTGATATGTTGTGTTATTACTTATAGTATTTACTCATACGTAATTTTAATAATATTTTATCTTAGAATATTATTTTTTAATTAATAAATTTCTATTATATTTAATATATTATTTAAGTCTTTCTAATGGATGTTTTACCTAATGTCTTTTTAATGGATGTTTAAGTCTAGAATCATACGTACATTAATTTTTCTATCATAATCTCTTTATAGTATTAATTTTTCTATCATAACCTTTTTAAAATCACATGCTAAAAAAATCGTGATTCACTTGATCACGCTATTAGCATACTATTCAAAAGTCTCATGCATTTACCGATCACATATTTACGTGAAATTAGAAGAGGGTAAAAGTTTTATTTAATATTTGCTATCTACATAACTGAAGGTTATATTTTATAAATTTTAAAATAAAAATTAAATATATCATTTTTAAAGTTAAAGATAAAAACTGTACTTTTAAAATAACCAAAGTAATTTATGTAATTTACTATTTTTTATTACATTTTCCTTCTTTCCTTTAAGGGTCATAATGATAAAAGTCCTTTTGTGATAATGTAATATAATTATAGAACCTATTATTAATGGGATTCATCATATAGTGAATATAATTATGGACAGAAGAAGAAAAATTAAGTCATAACTCATATGGACCAATCATAATGAATATGGACAAAGAGTATTGACATCATATCTTGCCAAAAAGCTATTTGTCAATTGATTATTTAAAGATATGGTAGTTGGTTGGTTTTATTTTTTTTTTCATGTCTAATATTGAACACATACATTTGTTGCATACTTGCCAATAAGTTTATTGACAATGAGTATCTTCGGTCTTAATTTTATATGTTACAAATATAAATGTTTAATACAAAATATAAGCAATTATTTCAGTTTTTGTTACTATATTACTTTTTTTTTGAATGGCCAACGAATATTTTTAAGCCCGGTCACCCGGGTAAACCCAATGGCGAAAGGCCACCCACGCCTGCGAACACAGACAGCGCTGGTGACCTGGCACACCCACCAATCCAGGGGAAACCCACCACCCGAAGGCCCACTGTGGTAAAACCCCTGGCCCACTTGAAGCATATAGCATCAAGTGAGACTCCAACCCATGACCTCCACTTTGGAAAGCCATGAAGTGACTCCTCCCAAACCAATTGATCTAGGCCTCATTGGCTTGTTACTATATTACTAATCTTATGCTTGCATTTAATTACTAATGGACCAAATCATAAGTCCTTAGAGGATATATTGGTGGCAAATTTCTTTTTTTTTTATATAAATAGTTGAGATTTCAAAAAACCTACAAGGGGTTTCATAATTTAGCTACTTTATTTTTTAAAGTTTTAATGTTTTAGTGAACATGCTATGAAGAAATGTTTTTTACTTCACACATGAATTGTTTTTGAAGAAAATCACTTTTCTTATGAAGATGAAAATATACTATTCATTCGTTTAAATGTTAGTTGCATTCCTTTTTTTTTCTTATTTCAACACATTAATATTGTATTCTGTATAAAAATAAATTAAGTTAGTATAATTTATTTTTTTTATCAAATAAGAAATCCATATAATTAAAGAATTACATAAACATAAATTAAATTGGCATAAAAAATTTGGAATCAAGAATTTTTAGAGTATATTATTGAAAATGGATGATTAAAGAAATCGTATTTAATATTGTCTTTTTCCTACATATTTAAAGATAAAGTGATACAAATGCTTAAGAGATAATTTTTAAATTTGAATATTTGATTGCATATATAATTATAAATTTTTTGTCATATTCATATGATTGTTCAATTTGAACTATTATAGGAATATAATGGGTTAGCTAAAGTGTTAGTGACTTTTAAGAGTGTCTCTTAACTTAATCTTATGAAGCTGGAATGATTAAATCAAAGTATTAACTATGACAAAAGACAAGTTTGACAAATAAAAGATGTGTAACAACTTTGACCAAATAGGTTATAACGACCAATGGTCTAGCGGTATCAAGGTGTATAAGAAAAAAAAAATACTTTGAGGGATTGTGAGCTAGCAGTTGTAAAGAAAAATATACGTCATATGGGGCACATTGGGCTAAAATGTGCTCTAGATGTAAATACACAAACAAATAGTGTTGGGATGTTATGTTAAATCATCATTAGTATGACAAGTTCTAAAGTTCAAGGGTGTTAATTGTAGTTAACCAATCTTAAGAGGGATCAAATTGTACTTAGTTTGTTGCTAATTGTTGTTAGTGTTTTAACTGTCAACTTAGGTCAATATATCCGTGTAGTAGCATCTTGTATTCATCATCAATAAACTGAGTGAACAATGTCTTGATTGATTAGTGAAATCTTCTTTGTGATTGTGTTCATAATTCTTGATCAATTGTGAGTTTGAATTGTCCTTCTTTGGTGCTATTCTTAACAATTGGTATCAGAGCCCGGTTATCGGCTCGATTCAAAGAGAGAAACAAACTTGTGTTCGATTGAAGATCAAGATGGTGTCAACCAAGTTTGAATTGGAGAAATTCGACGGAAAGAATGACTTCAGTCTGTGGAGAGTGAAGATGAAGGCCCTATTGGTGCATCAGGGAGTCATAGACGCACTACTAGGTGAGGCAAATTTACCTGCAGCTCTTACAGAGAAAGAAAAGAAGGATGTGCTCGAGAAAGCACATAGTGCAATCATACTGAGCCTGGGCGACAGGGTGTTGCGTGAAGTATCAAAAGAAACATCAACGGCAGGGATTTGGTCAAAATTGGAAAGCCTCTATATGACCAAATCTCTTGCAAATCGGTTGTATTTGAAAAAGAGGTTATACTCTTTTCGCATGGTCTCAGGGAGGACATTGGAAGATCACATAGATGAGTTTAATAAGATCATCCTAGATTTGGAAAATATTGATGTAAGTCTTGATGAAGAAGATCAGGCAGTCATCTTCCTAGCATCTTTGCCTCATGCATATGAGCACTTTGTCGATACCCTGATGTTTGGAAGAGATGCCCTCTCAATGGATGAAGTGCTGGCTGCAGTCAACTCAAAGGAACTACACAAAAAGAATGAAGTCGCCGATGAAGTTTGAGGTGGATTTTATGTAAGAGGAAGAGCAGTTAAAAGATCATTCAAGGGAAAATCAGTAAGCAAGTCAAAGTCCAGAATCAAGAGAAGATGTTATATCTACAATTCGGAGAAACACTTAAAGAGGGAGTGTCCAGAGAAGAAGAAAAAGAAGGTGGAGTCCACTTCATACAAGGTTCAAGGGAATAACTCTCCTGATGGATCAATTGATGGCTATGAAAGTGCTAATGTTCTTGTAGCCTCAACTGATTCAATGAAAGGAGAGTGGATACTGGACTCAGGGTGTTCCTATCATATGACACCCAATAAAGAATTCTTTAGTGAATTAAAGATGGATAGACAAGGCTATGTCCAATTGGGTGATGATAGGCCCTGTAATATAATGGGGTCTGGTGCTGTTAAATTGCAACTTGAAGGTGGAGCTGAGATTGAATTGCAAGGTGTAAGGTACATTCCCAATCTAACTAAAAATCTGATTTCATTGGGAACATATGAAAGGGCAGGGTACCATGTTACTTTGAAAAATGGGAATATTAGAGTTGTGTTAGGGTCCAGGATAATCCTATCTGGTACCAGGAAGAACAACAACATTTACACCTTGGATGGTAAGGTGTTGAAAGGGTCAGTATGTGTAGTGAACAATTTAGTATGCAGTCCAGCTATGTTGTGGCATAATAGACTGGGTCATATTAGTCAACAAGGTCTTGTTGAGCTACACAAACAACATGCCTTTAAGAACCTGTCAAGTGTAGAAATAGATTTTTGTGAGCATTGTATAATGGGAAAGGCTTACAGTGTAAAATTTGGAAAGGGAACGCATGCTTCGAAGGGGATACTAGACTATGCACACACAGACCTGTGTGGGCCTGTAAAAGTGGAATCATTGGGTGGGTCAAGTTACTTCCTGTCTATAATTGATGATTATTCAAGAAGGGTCTGGATATATGTAATAAAGTCTAAGGATGAGGCTTTTAATAAGTTCAAGGAATGGAAAGATCTTGTAGAAACTCAAACTAGGAAGAAGGTTAAGAAGCTAAGGTCTGACAATGGGTTGGAATTTTGTAGTGGTATGTTCAATCAGTTTTGTAAACTTCATGGTATTGGAAGGCATTTGACAGTACCAGGGACACCACAAGAAAGAATGAACAGGACATTGTTAAACAAGGTCAAATGTATGCTATCCAGTTCTGGGTTGCCAAAGAGTTTTTGGGTAGAAGCAGTTGTGACTGCAGCATACTTGGTGAACAGATCACCTTTGTCTGCAATTGAAATGAAGACACCAATGGAGTTGTGGTTTGGAACTGAGTCCAAATATGATCATTTAAGAGTATTTGGAACTGTACGTTATGCTCATATGAGTCAAGGTAAGCTTGAACCTAGAGCACACAAGTGCATCTTCATTGGATATCCAGATGGAGTTAAGGGATACAAGTTGTGGAGACTAGGAGAAGGTAGTCCCAAGATATTTGTGAGCAGAGATGTCACATTTAAGGAAGACTTGTTCTATAAAGATGTTGTGGGAAATCCACAGGATGGCACTAATGCTGAATCATCTTCATCAGGTATGCAAATTGAGGTGGAGAAGGTCACTTAAGATGATATTAGTAGTGTGGAAGGAACCTCTATGCAAGGTGCTGATACTAGAAGACAAGTAGACTATAGTCTTGCAAAAAAGAGGGCCAGGAGAACCATAGTTCCACCTGTGAGATTCAGAGATGAGTGTGACTTGACAGCATTTTTGTTTCATGCTGCAGAAGTAGAAGATACTTGTGATCCATTGACTTTTGATGAAGCTGTGAATTCTGTGAACAAGAATGAATGGGTAGAAGCAATGAAGGATGAGATGAACTCATTGTACAAGAATCACACATGGATATTGGTTGATAAACCTGTAGATCAAAAACTTATGGAATGCAAGTGGTTGTACAAGTTGAAAGAAGGGATACCTGGTGTAGAGAAGCCTAGATTCAAGGCTAGGTTAGTTGCTAAGGGGTTCACACAAAGGGCAGGTATTGACTACACTGAAATTTTCTCACCTATTGTCAAACATACTTCTATTAGGGTGATACTGTCATTGACTGCTATAAATGATTATGAATTAGAGCAGTTGGATGTTAAAACTGCTTTTCTTCATGGGGTTTTAGAAGAAAACATTTATATGAGACAACCTTTGGGGTTTGAGGTCAAAGGTCATGAAGATAAAGTGTGTTTGCTTAAGAAGTCTCTATATGGACTTAAGCAGTCCCCTAGGCAATGGTACAAACGATTTGATGATTGCATGATCTCCTGTGGGTTCATGAGGAGTAGTTATGACAGTTGTGTGTATTATAAAGAATATGGTAGAGGAGAGTTCATTTATCTCTTGTTGTATGTTGATGATATGTTAATTGCATGCAAAGATAAGGCATAGATAGAATTTACTAAGAACTTCTTGATAAGTGAGTTTGAGATGAAGGATCTGGGTAATGCTAAGAAGATCTTAGGAATGGAAATCCATAGAGATATATCTGGAGGCAAGTTATTTCTCACACAGAGATCTTATATCAAGAAGGTGCTGAAAAACTTTAACATGGAGGAGTGTAAGGCTGTGTTGACACCCATTACTTAACACTTCAAATTGTCAATTCAAGATTCTCCTAGTACTTAAGAAGAGCAGAGAGACATGAATAATGTACCTTATGCTAGAGTAGTTGGGAGTCTAATGTATCTAATGGTCTGTACCAGACCAGATATTGGATATGCAGTCGGTTTGATAAGTAGATACTAGATATCTTGCTAATCCTGGCAGGAATCATTAGGCTGCAGCTAAGTGGGTTCTAAGGTACTTGAGAGGAACTGAGAATCTTGGTCTGGTATTTGATGATACAAAGAATTCTAGTTCAGTAGTTCATGGTTATGTGGATGCTGATTTTGCTAAAGACTTAGACAAGGGAAGATCTCTTACTGGTTATGCATTCCTGATTATAGGGAATCTGGTGAGTTGGAAAGCTACTTTACAGCGTGTTGTAGCTTTATCTACAACGAGATCTGAGTATATAGCCTTGACTGAGGCAGTTAAGGAGGCTATTTGGTTAAAAGGCTTTATAGGTGAATTAGGAGTTCAGTTCCCAAGTGCAACCATATGCTGTGATAGTCAAGGAGCAATACAATTGTTAAAAATCAGGTGTTTCATGAAAGAACAAAGCACATTAATGTCAAGCTTCATTTTATAAGAGATGTAGTGCAGTCAAAGGAAGTTATCGTTCAGCAGGTTAGCTCGAAAGAGAATGGTGCTGATATGTTTACTAAGTCACTACCAAGTCTTAATTTTGAACATTGTTTGAATATTATGGGAATTGGATGATTATACACTAAGGTGGAGATTGTTGGGATGTAGTGTTAAATCATCATCAGTATGACAAGTTCTAAAGTTCAGGGGTGTTAATTGTAGTTAACCAATCTTAAGAGGGATCAAATTGTACTTAGTTTGTTGCTAATTGTTGTTAGTGTTTTAACTGTCAAATTAGGTCAATATATCCGTGTAGTAGCATCTTGTATTCATCATCAGTTTTGAGTGATCAATGTCTTGATTGATTAGTGAAATCTTCTTTGTGATTGTGTTCATAATTCTTGATCAATTGTGAGTTTGAATTGTCTTTCTTTGGTGTTATTCTAATTAAACCAGGGAATGATTTTGTTATTATTGATTGAATAAGTCGATTACAATGAATCCTATATATAGGATGAGATGTTACACTTAGGTGCCCTCTATTATTAATAAACTGCTATTTAATATAAGTAAGCTAATAACTTGTCTAATATTCCCCGGCAAGTTGAGGGCGGGGAACGACCTGCAACTTGGACCTTAAGAGTAGAAACCTTTGAGATGATAAAGGCTTTGTAAATACATCTGCAACTTGATCATTCGTGGAGATGAACTGAACATTTAACTTTCCTTGAGCCACTTTTTCCGTGACAAAGTGGAAATCAACCTCCACATGTTTTGTGCGAGCATGGAAAATAGGATTAGCTGAAAGATAAGTGGCCCCTAAGTTGTCACACCAAAGAGTGGGTGAAGACTTTGTGACAATGCCAAGTTCATTTAGGAGAGCTTCCACCCAAGTTATTTCAGCAACCGCGTCTGCAAGAGCTTTGTACTCTGATTCAGTTGAGGATCGAGAAACTGTGCGTTGTTTACGTGCACTCCATGAGATTAGGTTCGATCCAAAATAGATAGTGAACCCCCCCGTGGACCGACGGTCGTCAGGACAGCCGGCCCAATCTGCATCCGAGTATGCAGTTAGGGGTTGCGACCAATAGGGCATTTGTGAAAGCATGAAGGGTTGATCCTGAGTCATGACGAATAAATAGGCCAAAATGAGAGGTGCCTTTAAGATAGCGAAGGATTCGTTTAACAGCTGACCAGTGGTTATCGGTTGGAGCATGCATAAATTGACAAACTTTATTGACAGCAAAGGAGATGTCGGGTCTCGAAAGGCAAATGTATTGAAGAGTGCCAACTGTTTGGCGATATTTAGTCAGATCGGCCAGGAGGGGACTATCACCAAGAGTTAATAGTTGAGAGCTGCTCATTGGTGAAGAAACAGAGTTGCAACTTGAAAGACCAGCACGCGTGAGCAAATCAGTGATATACTTGCGTTGAGACAAAATAATGTTTTTACCATGAGAAACAATCTCTATACCTAGAAAATAATGAAGATTGCCTAGGTCTAGCTCTACTGGCTCAATCTAACCTTCCATAACGTTTTTGGAACTTTGCATTCGAAACTGCAGTTTATCTCATCAATAGGCTGCCTTCCCGAACTTATTCCAACAAATCACCTTTTGAGCACCTTTTCCAACGGTCCCCTAATTACTCATTCCTACGAGTATTTGGGTGCCAATGTTTTCCCTATTTGCGTCCTTATAACCAACACAAAATGGACTTTAGATCAACCCCATGTGTTTTTCTAGGATATAGTCCTATTCACTACGGCTACCGGTGTTTGGACTTGTCTAATGACCGGGTGTATATTGCTTTCCATGTTTGCTTTAATGAACAACTTTTCCCATTTAAACCTCCCTCGGTCAAACCAAAAACTCAAACTAGTCCTTATTATTCCACTTTTCTTGACCCACCTCTTCACCCTACAACCACATCTTCCTCTACTCCCGAACCTCCTCCTATGTCCGAACCCGCACCTACACCACCCTCTGACCAACCTAACTCCTCTTCTAACAGCCCTCTTCCTACCCCTTCTACTCCTTCAACTGCTCAGCCCCCTCAACCAGCCCGCTCTCGTCCACCTAACCTTCGCCAAAACCCAAAACCACCAGCTCGTTATAACCCTTCCTCCTACCACACTACCACCACCCCATCTCCTCCTATTGAACCCTCCTCATTTACTGTCGCCAACAATTTCCCGGAGTATTAATGGATCAGCAACCGAGGCTGTGAATGCTTGCGGAGGTGCTTTAACAGATCGGTTTATCATAAAATCATGATCGTTAAGAAGACCGTGCAGTTCATTAAAGGTGATAGGTGGTGAGCGAGCAAGAAGATTTGCTTTCAAACCATTGTATTCCTCCCGCAGACCGGATATTGCAAGCAAGACTAAATCCTTGTCTTTAATTTGTTCACCAATATTAGCTAGAGCAGTCGCATACTCCTGCGCCCGGGTTAGGTAGGAGATTGGAGTTTCATCTCCTTTCATCTCAATTTTTAAAAGTTGAGTTTTGAGTGTGTACTCCCTGGATGAATTTTTTGGTGCATAAGCTCTTTCCAGCGCAAGCCATAGATCCCTGGATGTTGTTCCTTGGACATGTTGAAAAGATGCTTCAGAGATGGTAGAGAGAACAAGCATTCTGACGTGTGCATCATTGGAGATCCAGTGAAGATAACTAGGGTTATCGACAAAGGCAGTTTCGGTTGTTGCTGCTGTCCTCGGTAATGGACGCTGGATCGTACCATCTATATAGCCGAAAAGATTGTTGGTGACTAAGAAGGGGTGAATCATTGCCTTCCAGTATCCATAGTTGGTGGGTGAAAGCTTGAAAGCGAATTTATGAGAGTTGTGAGCTGTTTTCTCCACAGTTGAGAAGGCAGTGATCATTGCCATGGATGTTCTCGGAATTGTTGTTGGTTGGAGAAGAAAAAAAAAAAAAACGGCAGCTAAGTTTTTTGGCTCTTGATACCAAATAAAACCAGGGAATGATTTTGTTATTATTGATTGAATAAGTTGATTACAATGAATCCTATATATAGGATGAGATGTTACACTTAGGTGCCCTCTATTATTAATAAACTGCTATTTAATATAAGTAAGCTAACATCTTGTCTAATAATTCTCAACAAATAGAATATGCTAGTTTCTTATCATTCTAATCTTTTGTTCTTTTCCAACTCGCGTTTTAAACATCATATTTAAACCCGCTATGTTTGTTTTGATCGTAACAATATCCATTTAAATTATTGTACCTGGGGAGACATCCTGAAGATGACATTCTTTTAACAACCATTGAGCTCATTTGAGATCTCGTTGCAAATTTGAAACCCATGAGAACCAAGTGAAGGCATCTATGTTAAAAATAACCAAAACCAGCAAGGCTTGCATCTTAACTTCATTTTTAACACACTTTCTGATCTCAGTAATAGAATTCAAATACAAATAACAAATGCTCTATATTTATATAGACACCAATGCTTTGAAAATATTATCACAACATGATGGGAACTCAAATAAAATTCAAACAGTGTATTCAAGGAAACATTGAAAACAAATCAAAAGTATGGTCTCGTTGGTCACCTGTGTAACTTTGATAAAGAATAAAAATAATAGATGTTTGAAAAAAAGGTACCATTTATTTTTGAAGATTTATTTATTTAGAAGAGATCAACTTTCTTCTTAATCTGATCTTGCTTCCATCTTGGAAACTCATAAAAATTTTCCTTTGTCATCTTAAATACTTCTTCGAATTCTTCAGCGGAGAGATAAGCCTGAAATTTCATCAAGAAAACATGTTATATATGGCGCGCACTAAAACGGGTCAATTTAGGTAATACTCTGGATATGTTTGGCAAATTAGCTCGTCAAGAGCTGGAAGCTCGAGCTGCTAGTTAGAGCTTTTATTTGTATAGAAGTGTAATTGAAACGGGTCAAAAGCTAAAAGCTCCTTTAACGAGCGTTTTGTTTTAAACTAAAAGCTACCCGCTCCTCATTCAAACAAGACTGTAAAAACCAAAAGCTAAAAAATTTCTTTATCTAGCATGATCTTTATATATATAACGATTCAATAGGTAAAATCAACTAAGATTACCTCTCTTTTCTTGAAATCGATTCCTGTAACAGGGTTTGTTGATTTTGCTCTGAGTTGGTCATAACTATATGTACATTGCATGTCTTCACAACTCTTTTCATCCTCATTTGTTTCTTTTACTGAAGAGTCCTCTTCGTTAGTCTCTGGATTCGGTTCAGATGTCTCAGTTGTAGCTTCAGAATCTTCATTATTTTCTAAAATGATGGGGGGTTCTTCTGTCGTCTCTGGAGCTGCAGAGAACCATTGGTTGTCTTTATGATATAAATATTATGATTTTGGTTCTCGTTATCCAATTTGCATAAGTTTTATAGATCTTCAGGCGAAACAAGAGTGTATTGTTAACACTCAAACCTCTAACCATGCTATGAATTAGTAGTAACAAGATTTTAAAATTGAATTGTAAATATTAGAAATTCAAAAACCAAAATTTTATTAGTTTGAGTACCATGCATGTTTGGACGTACACGGAAGACATAATTATGCAAGCACACACCATAGGAAAGTGGTAGTTTCGATCTGTTTACGCATTGGGTTTTTTGGGGTTATGTTGCATTTTAACAACTAACAGGTAAAATTAAGAAACACCCTTTAAGGAAAAGGGTCAAATGGGCTGAAATCTCAAAGTGTATTCTAATGCATAAAACTTCCTTCAATCAGTATATTCATAAAATTAAGATTACTACTGAAACAATTCTTGTTTTTATAAAAAAAAAATAAAGTTATAATAAAAGGTGTTGCAGGTCGACCCCGACCCTTTCTATCTGCATTTAAACTACCCGTTTTACCCATTACCCAACCCTACTTTGCCACCTCTAATTTGTACTGTATATAGGTAAAAATGTAAAGAATATAAAAAGCTAAAGTTTTTTTTTGTTATTCTAGTGCATACCCTGGTCAACGATTGCGGAGTTGGTATTTGGTGAGCTAGGTTCTGATGATGTACTTTTTTTATGTTGCCTACGAGGGGGAGAATCAGGTGGTGGGGCTTTCTTTTCGGCAGTTAGGACATTTGATAAAGCAGCAACTGCAGCTGCTCTCTGTGACGCCCGGTTTAATACTCTAGGAGCAACGGCAGTTTTAGTAACAGTAGATGACTTAAAAGCAGAGGTCAGAGCTGCCATGGCTGATGCTCTCTGGGTTGCTCCACTTCTATTCCCTTCAGGCTTATGATCATGGTTCTGCAATAAGATACAAGAAATAAATTAACCACATTAATTTTATGTAAGCAATAAAAATGCTCAAAACATGAAGTTGTAGCAGTCTTTTGCCTCGATTGTGCCTGGGCCAAAGAGCAGCATAGCTTTCTTTTTAAATGAGTTTGCCTGAACCTAATTGTGTTGAAATATAGAAAAAAGTTACAATCAAGATATATATTGGAGTAACTAAATATCATTAAGATTAAGGAAAGTACATACAGTTGTTTTTGAAGGATCCCATGAAAAATATGTTGTGAAAAAACAAGGTTCACTTCCCTCTGGTACTCTATATAATGGTACATATGGAGACAAGCCATCCACAGAAGCAGCCAAGTCTATGTATTTCTGAAATCAACATTTTTTAGAAACAGACCAACCAATAAAGCACTTCCTTGCTCAAACTACAGTTTTTTTTTAGATTTTTTTATGGTCAAAGATGGTAGTTAGTATTCGGATCGGTTTGACCCGCAACCACCTTTTGTTCCTTTTTTAAAGATTTTTTAATAATAACTAAAGCATTAAACATGAATACAACAACTACATGACTACAATAATAATCTTAATCTTTTAGTAAAGTGATTTAGTTGAAGCATAATAGTTATGGTTATGAGTAAGTTAGTACCTGGCCAATTACAAAAGCATTTTGCTTTTCCTTTGGGTCAACTGACTGACCAACCCAAACAATAACCTCAGCATGTGTATCTAATATCATAACATCCTCTGCCAACAAGTCATCTTGTTCAAAGTTGTAAATTTCTTCAATCTGTCATGGAAGCAGACTTAACTTTGAGGCATATATTACACAAATGGTCAAATTGATCCAAGAAAAATGGTATGGAGAACTCACCTCAAACTTTCCTATGGATCCATTAACCAGCAAATAAGATCAAAAAACCAGTTAGTGTAATCATCATTCATCAACAACAACTGAAGCTAACCAATATAAAAAGTTATATGTTTTGGCTTATGAAACCTTTAATGGATGATATTCCAAACAAGTGGGGTTCTCTGACAATTTCCTGCGTTACTTTTTTACTGTCGTAGCTTTGTTTGCCTCCAACTGCAAGCCAGAAAGCTAAGCTCTCTTTTCCTTCTTTAGCTAGTTTTGCAGTTACTCCAGACTAAATATTTGAGAAAAAGGAGATTAAATGAGCTATTAAGGATTGGAAATTAAACAAGTAATAGATTAAGGAGTTGTTTGGTAAAAAGAACAATATTATTTAGTGTTGTCAAAGACTGTAAAGATTAGGTCCTAGATAAAAATGACCATAATATTCATTACATGTAATGTTAGGCATGAGTACCTAAACATATACTATCCATTACAAAAAAACAAAATAATAACTAATATGCACATGAGTATTATCTCATTTTCAAAATCAAAGATGCCCAGTATCTAGTTAAGAACCTACTAAAAGTAGACAAGTTAATATCATTTCCAAGTATACCTTGAGGAAGTCAAGAACGTTCCCTGTTAATTGTTGCTGCTCAACTGTACTCTGGTTCCCATACCATGTAAAAACTGCTGAACTAGATTGTAGGATAAAGCACCCATATGAATTTAAAGATGTTGCAGCCTGAAAGAGATCATGCATATACATTGTCAAGTAATTGAATAAAATCCTTCTAAAGTCATATGATCTGTGTGTGTATAACACGTGTGTGTAAGAATCATATGCCTCACAAACGTTGCGGCCTAAATGATTCTCTAATATATTTATCCTAAAGCATACCACATCTACTTGAAGAGCTTTATTATTATGCATTGAAGTTCCTGATATCTCAATTAGGGCAGAAGCATCTGGACTGTAGGTCTCATCCTTCAATCCTTTGTCTGTAATGTAGCTTTTGTAACCAGAGCTCAATCCACCCTAGTCAAAGGAAATACATACCATTACTAAGCAACAAATACCAATTTCTTGACAAATATTTAAATTATATATATCTCATCACTAGTACAAATTTACAGATACAAGTACCTTGAGAACAATCATAGGCTGAAAGATGGCAACAAATTGTGGTGGCTCTTTTCCTTGATACACCCGACCCTGCAGAAAGAAGGTAGTAATGTTTCAAAGGTAATTTGTACTCAACAATGCCAAAAGAAAAGTTATGGTACCTGCACTGCTTTGCACTTGAGAGATTTGAACATTAATGTAGCCTGCTCGAAAGCCGTTGTTTGGTCCTCCTGAGGCATAAAGTGTTAATCAGCATAAAATGGGATCAAATGCAATTTGCAAAAACTGAGAACAGATAAAAGAAAATATAGCAATTTACAGCGTGGAATACACCATTTCCATAGCTAAATTTATTGTAATTTACCTGGATGCTATCCTTTCCAATCCAGCAGCAGAGATAATGATCTTTTTTATCATTAGAGTGGTAGGAGTAGAGACAAATATAGCAATCTCCACTGTAAAATTTACCAATATCTTCATTGGGTACCGGTGTCTTAGATTCTCCATCAATATGCCATACCTAAAAGGCTATACAAATTAAATATTTTTCTTCCAAAACTTCTTTAGCAAAAGGTTAATGACCAAACCTCTATTTCTCCATTGTCAGGAAGCAAAGGTGGAACCTCCTCCTCAACAGGAGAAGTTTTTGTCTGCCCTTTGAAAACACCACCTTGTTGCTTCAGCAGAGCTAGTAATTAAGAAAAAATAACACCATTGGTACCCCACCACAAAAATTGGAGGTGGAAAGATGTACATTTTGAGTAATGAGGACAGATTCAAAAAGGGTAGCATTTTCTAGTGCGAGTAAACTTGGACTGCGCTGGTAACATTTTTTGACCATTTTTAGAATAAATTAAGAATAATTAACAGTTTGATTATGATTACGATAAAAAAAATGATTACCTTAATAATCTAAATCTTTGAAAATAAAACAATTTAGGAGTTTGTGTGAATTCAAAATAAACTTGGGTGGTTTTCAGCCCATTCAACCCGTCTGAGATAAAACACAACCAAAATCGACCCATTCATGCATAAAGCAGTAGATACTGCCACCTCTAATGGAAATCTGTCAACAGAAATTAGAATATTGAATCAATCTACCTGCTACTTTTCCCCTACCCTCCTCAAAAGGAGGAGCTGCTGCAGCTGACGGCCAATACCCGAAGTTGGATTTAAATGAACTTGTCTCATGACCTTGAATAACTCGGGTTACAACAATCGATTTTGGCAGATTATGGTTCACAATGAACTCCTATGTATGGTTATAGAGGAAAAATCAATAATCAATACACAAGATGATGGTATAAATAAAGATTATTTTATTTGATCCACAACCTACCTCAGCAGTCTGCATGGCGGTTTTTTTATCTTCCAATCGTGTTGCTCGACCAACCCAAATAAACACAGCTGTGCCAGTATATAATATATAGCATTTATCGGTGCGTAATGATGATTTAGAAAGTTCCCCGTCTACGTCTTGTACTTGACCTCCAGTAATGCTGCAAAATAAAAAACCAAAGGTTAGCATGGTGCACTTTTCGTGATACAAAATGTATATTGTTATATTTTATTTGAAAAAAAAATATTTGGAAGCTTTAATGAATTAAATATACACTATGGGCAACTTTTGAATCTTTTGACTTCCATTTGGCCGGTTTCCTTTCTAGCTATCTTTTTAGTTTTACCTCTTAGAGAAAATAAATACTCAAATTAACCCAATTCATAAAGATTCATTAATATGTTATCATCTTATATGGTTGAACCCCTCAATCAAGAATCACAGGGACCTGAAGAATGGAATTATACCAATAAAGTTTGGCAGGAGTTTTCTCTGGAATTATGTCATCTTCACTTGCTACCTTCTTGCCAATAGAAGCAAATCCACCAAAAAAGGCCCAGAATTCACCTGAGTGTCCTTCTGATTGATTTTTTCCATCATCTGCAACATGTCAATGAGATGACAAATCAGATGTAATAAGATCATGCTTTTAGGGAGAGATTCAGTAAATTAACCATCAGAATCCATGTGTCTTCTTTCAATCCATGTATATTCTTTTATCTTATTACCATTACTAATAAATGAGGATAAAGCTATTAACCTTAAAATGCTATAAATATAATAACGTAATGAAATGAGAATCTTGATTCTTTAAAAGCATTTCTTTCTATCTTCTACTATTACGTGTAGCATTTGTGACAAGTCAAATACATAAATTAAGGGAGATTATAGAACAACCAGTAGTAATAGGCTGGGAGAAAGCTCGAAGTGCACTTACCGGAATGAAATTTTTAGGTTTCTTTTTAATCACACAAAATATTTTTTTTTCCTATATTCAAATTTGTTAAATTCAAGTGGACATTGGTCAACAGTTTTCTAAAACATTTGGTATGTGTAAATAAAGATTATTTACATACTAGTGAATATCTTCAAATTCAATTTAGATACTTCTTTGGTAGAAAACAATCAGATAAGCCGATAAGGTAAATGATTACAAAGCATACATATACCACATTCCAACCTTTTATGAAGAAAAGAAAACTATGATGAGCTTATTATTAAAAAGATTTGTTAGCAAAATAAGATATGCTCTTACTTGAAACTAGAAACAAATTCTGTGATAATAGGTAGAATTGCAAAAAAGTAGTGTTCAACTCATAATTAATCAAAGTAAACATAAATGAAGTTGACTAACATAAGCCCTACCAACAATTGCAACATTGCACTTTCCATCATGATATTTGTCCCTTAAAAACTGAACAACCTCCAAAGCTTTGGACTTTTCTTGGTTATTTGTGTTTGCCCCATTGAATAGAAATATTTTATCTTTGGTGTCCAAAATGAAGATCTCATCATGATTTAGTGAGGATGGAGTAAAAGTGACCTGAATCAAGAAGAGAAATATGTTCTTGATAAGTAAGTGTAGACATAAAACTAGCTGAACTCAAATAGTTAGAGGTGGCAATTTCAGTCCATTTATTATGACATCAGGTTGTGTTTCATTTCAAGTAGAAAGATTAAAAATATATGATATAAGTAAAATGTGTCAAGTGGGTTGAAAGTTGGCCTTAGTCTGTTTCTAGTCGGCATACAACCTCATGTAATGTATCATTTAAAGGATTTACATTATTACTACAAAAATATTGTTTATGTATTCGTATTTAATGAGTTCATTGTTTACTAAAAAGAAACTAAAGACTAAAGAAGTATTAAGAGGGTCAGCACAACTCGCCCAACCAGTTTTGACCTTACTTAACCCAAATCAGTTACCCAACCCACCCGACCCAAGTACCCAACCTTTTGCCACCGCTATCAAATATGTTGTGTGGAAAACCAGACCCGCTTCAATCTGGCAACTCGTTTTCCTTCACATGAGTACAACTTTGTTTCGAAGTTCTGTTCTTCAGGTGTTGTTAATCCAGATGAAAAACCTCCCTCTAGTGGCATTAAACATGGTTTAAAATATGACAAAAATCTACTAGATTCATGGCTTTGAAATTCTCGATACTGTACTGCACGATTGCCAAGAATTGCATCAAGCTCAACAGCTTTCATAGCTGCTGTTCCAGCCTCATCCTAATTCAGATCATAATTTGAGGGCATTTATGAACTATATATTACATATACACCTGCAAAAGAATCATAGAAAGAAGCAAAAACAAAAACAAACAGCAAGCAATACCTGGCTAGTATCTTTGCCCAACCAGAAGTGTATATCATATTTATATGCACCTGCCTTGCCAGCAGTCTGCGAATACACAAATCATGAAAATATAATTATCATCTAGAAATATTAAAAGAAAAAGGCAAAAGGGAATATTTTGATGATCGTAAGCACCTTTAAGATGATATATGAATCACCAGAGTAGAATCTACCATAATCAGATTGTGGCAGGGGTACTGGTTGCAAGTTCTCAATTCTCCATATTTCAATCCCTCTAAAACAAGTTAAGAAAAAAATATTCTTACATAGTTACATATTACACAATAAAAGCAACTAACACATGCATTAAGAAATCGTTTGTTGTTCCCTTCCTGTTTATAATGGAAGTAATTTAGTAATATCAAATCGATGAACAGTTTTTGTATAACAAAAGTAAGAAACTCATTAAGGATACACTTTTTGACCGACTCCTTGAAATGCAGGCTCAGAAACTTTATTCGCCATGGTGCAGAAATCCTGCTTATAATCCCTTTACATAAACAAAGAAAACAAGACCATCAAAGCTCTCCTGCCTTGCAGTTTTAATCAATCATAAGGCAATCTAAACTCTTTTCATATTAACTTTTCTCTATAAATGTGTTTGTTTCTAAAATTCATTTTCCAAAAGCATGAGTTAGCCTTTTAAAATCATCAGGAATTACGGGAGATGATCATACGAATGTCCAAACTCTAACGAGGTAGAATATACTGATACTTCATGCGCCATTTAGAATTGAATCCAGGCCATTTAGAATCATGATTAGCTCTTCTAAATACCTATTTTTGAAAACTTATCATGATTAATGTTGAAATTCATTGTTTTTCTCTTTTAACATGCACACAGGATTCTCTATATTAATCACAGTTAACCAATTCAACATATGATAAGAACCAAATTGCCCTAATAAGATCAAAACAAACAAATAATTTCTCATACTCCCAACATTTTGGGAAAACTCTAAACAATCTGATAGAATGTAGATTCAAAATGAGATCATCAAGCTAACATCCAAATCAGATAAATCACATCAAAACAATTTCACGACCAAAAGCCATATAAACATCCGAAACGATTATCAAATGCAAATTTAGGTATTCAATTGCTAGAATATAACCTCAAATATAGATCATCAAACCGAAATGGAGATCAGAGAGATCCTATGTAAACAATTTCACCACGATAACCCATATAAACACCAGAAACAATAATCAGATGCAAATGTAGGTAATCAATTGATGAAAAGGGGATCATACCTGTGTTTCACCCCCTCTAATTTCTCCCACAGAAACGATTACAATGCAGAAATGGGTAATTTGCGTTTTACGGATTGTATCATAATCTTTTGTTGATGGGGTTTGTTCTATCTGTCTCCAAAATTCTAGGGTTCTGAAATGTGATTGAAAATTTGAGGATTCAAATGAAAATGGAGATTTGATGAAGGTGAATTGAAATGAAATAGGGGTTGATATTATTATGGCAATTGTATGAATATGAATATTATTGGCGTCAAATTCAAAGTTTGGGCTTTTTTTCTGGATCGTATCGTAATGACTAATTGCCGGCCCATTCTTGTTCATTGAATAAATAAATTTTTTTTAAATCATATTCTTCCTTACTTTACTTTAACAATGTTTTTAGAAACGGATTAAACATCAAATAGTTTGTTTTAATGGTTTTAATCGTTCACTGGTCTGATTAGCCAGACCGACGGAGTTTATTAATTAATTTGAAATTTTGACATATTGAAAATAAAAAGTTATAAATGAAGTAAGCATATATAAAATATTAAATGGATAAAAAAAACTATAAATAAATACCCCAACTAAACTATACATGTACAAAATAGTTTTTTTTACCCAAACAGGTTCAGTTTTAAAACCGCACTGGTTTTTTTTGTTTGTGATTAAATTGTTTTTTTTTTTTTCAAACTGATTCGGTTTTGAAATCGGTTGGGTTTTTAAATTGGTTCGTTTTTAAATCGTTTTTTCTAACTAAATACTTGAACCCGTCAAACTGGTTTAAACCATTTTTTTTTTATTTGAACCAATTTTAAAACTTGTTTTGGGTGGCGGGCTACCAAACCTGTATACAGACCGAAGGTCCGAATCAGGCTGGAACCAGTTTGGCTAAATCTTTTTTTTACTAGACCGTTTTTTTTTTTTTTGTTGGTCAAACCAGTTTTTTTGCCCACCTCTACACTAGGCTAATCTAGTGATAAATGCATATATTCTTTACCCAAGAGGTGTTGATTTTAAGCATCATTTAAAGACATTAAGTAGATTTAAATGAAGGAGAGTATGATTAGAATAGCGTCTTTAATTGTATCATTTAATATGAGATTTAACTATTATATTGCATCTACTATAATTATTGTTCAAGGATTCTAAATTTAGGGTTCGATCTTTATTTGTTAAAAAATATCTATTTTTTCTGCGCGTAAAAGCATTTTTTTGAATGAATAAAGAAAAAGTTAGATATTTTGAGTTTCTATTGTTTGATCTTACCCGAACATATACGAATCATAGCGATAGGAAGAAAGTTTATGGGTCTCGTGACTTTTGATCCCCTGTAACCCAAAAGAAAATAAAACAAAGATGAGCGTGCGAGATATAACGTGGCTGGATTAATATGACCTACGTCCACATGCTACAACGAGAATAATCTATTATTGTTTTCTGTCTCACTTATAATTATTTACAAATACAAGAGAGAATATAGATAGAAAAATGTAACGGTTCAACTTAATCCCCAATAAAACAGTAATGGACTATAATTAAATAAAACAAACCAAGTCTTTAATTTAAAATGCCACATTAAAAATGTCTTTAAATTGAACCGGGCCTAACACCCAAACATCGAGCCTACACACATTAAACTGAACAATCTCCCACTTGGAGGCTTGATAATCTTCAAACTGTTTTCCGCGGTGATCAATTGTATCTATTTTAATCTTTCTCATCATCTTGGTTGGAATGGCCTTCTCAACAGTTATCATGAAAGCATTCAACAAATTAGTCACAAATGTATCTGCTCCTTACCTGTTTTCTGTTCCTATCACCTCCCACTGAAATGAATTTTCGGATCCTAAAACACCATATTAACAAACACTCTTAATATTAGCAAATAATCCTCTAGAGAGATTTTTTTCAGATGGAATATATTGATTCTTTTAACTTATTGTCATCTAGTAAAGCACGACCTGTGCTCCTATTATCACGAAATCTTGTAACTGGTTTACCTGAATTCTTACATGCATATGCACTTTAGACCTACTCTGTGACTCTAGGTTGCTGGCTTGAAAAACAAACCTTCTTTTGCTCACGAGATTCTATGAACCAGACTTTGGTCTTCTTCAGATCTAAAATGTCACTTCCCCATCCAATAGACCGACCATATACAATGAACACTTTTTTTTTTCACGAGACATGACAAGAGTTTTTTTTTACAACTTTCCACTATTTGTTTTCAAACTTAACATTATGTCTATGTTCATCCAACGGCTCAATAAAAATTCACTGCTTCTTCAAGAAAGATTTCACTCTAATATTCTTTAAAGTCTTTGAACCCTCTGAAGCCTTCAAGTTTATGTCACCCATACCTTAAAAATATTGTAATTTGCCAATCTCACCTAATCAAAATTATCTAATTTCAGATTTCACAATGCTTCATTGCAATGACTAGAATGAAATGAAGCACCAGAGTTCATAAACCCATGTGTAAATATAGCTCATCTCAAGTTGTAAACATTTCTTTATTTTAAAGCTTTTTTTTTTGGGTAAAATTACTATTCAAAATCTATATACCCTTTACACACCTCATACACTAACGAGTTTGCTGATTCTAATTTACACTTATATTCATTTGCCATGTTCATTCTGGATGAAAATGATGTGGGGTACCTAAAATTGAAACTATTGCTTATTGAACATTATTATGACTACAGGACGGTCATATAACACATGAATGACTATGCTTCATGTGTGATTTGAAGTAGATAACAAGTAACGAGCTTCTGTTATAAACTTATAATATAGAAAATCATTTAAAAGAAGCTATAGATAAAACTTTTTATAAAATACGTCAATCGCGTGACCTCAATTATTTTGTTCACTAGTTTTAGCTTTGTTTGAACTAACCAGTCTTTGTAAGGTCAATTTACGATGCATACTGGACACTTTGTTGATTCATTTTACATGTTTGATGTTTTAGACATTCGATTATAGAAAATATATAGTATTTTATCTTAAAAGTTAAAAATATCAAACTAAACTAAATCTCGTAACAACGAACATCAAGTTTTCAACAGGGAGTTACTCACCTAACTTTGGCTCATTCTGCAGTTAAGTTTTGATTTGAGGTTCATTTTGTTAAATCTTCTTTTTTTGAACCCACGGTTCAAACTGGCTTTACCTGGCCCCATGAGGAACACACGATAAAGGTAGATATTTTTAATATCTAAAATAATTTTATAAAATATATTTTCAATGTTTATGTAAAAATAATTGTGGCTGTCGTTATTCAAATTGTATACATCCTTTTGTTTTAAAAGTGCATTTTAACAAACATGGTCGTATGGTTCTATGTTAAAGCAACAAATCTAATACTTTTTTACGTGCTAGTTGGTTGTCAAGCCACTTTAAGTCTAATGTATAAAACCTATATTTTTTAAAAAAGAGTCTGCTTTTACAACTCGAACCTAACCTTCAAGTCGAATGACAACAACCGTATAATTAGGGCTACAAATGAACTGAACGAACATGAACAAAATCTTGTTCGTGTTCGTTTATTATGAAAATAACTTGTTCATGAACTATTCACAAACAATTATTAAACGAGATTTCTTGTTCGTGTTCGTTTATTAAAAAAATGAACATGCTCGTAAACTATTTACAAACATGCATTGAACGTAAAGAAACACAAACAAATGTTCACTAATATAAATGAAAGCTTCAAAACACAAATAAATACAAACGACCATTTATTCATTATATAATAAAAGAACAAACGTTACGTAGAATCCACCAAAAATAAATAAATATTAAACATAATTATCACAAACAAATCTTTAATAGAACAACACAAACACACTTAAACTAAAACATTATCAAACGTTTTCGTTGGTTTAACCAAACAAACAAAAATTTCTAGTTCGTATTCATTCATTTATTAAACAAACAAACATAAATGAACTTTCCATTAAATAGTTTACAAACTTTTCACTGAACGTTAGATTCGTTTGCAGACTAGGTACAATTACTATAGTTACGCTAGTCTTATTCTCTATTAAAAAGTATTTATTTTACTATACATTTTTGTAATTTTAGAACTTTTATTTAGCAAAAATATCAAACCGCAATGCAAAATGACGTAAAGCTTTCCTCTCCCCACACTTCCTCTCTTATCATCCAAACTTCCCAGAACCCACATCTTCCTCGTAACGTTGATTTTGAAAATCCCAATCAACCAATCACAACTCAACAAACACCATCCTTCATCACCATTTATCAGATAAACTCTGATTTCACTTTGCCCCCACCTCCTCTCTCACACACTCAATACACACACACACACACACAAAGATCAATCTCATGCATTAACACCATTTCCTACGTGTCTTCTTCTCACACCACTTATCTCTGCAACTCTCATTTCTTTCTCTCAATTATATATCTTTTGAACCCTCAAGAAAAAACAGAGGGGAGGACACACGAACAAAAAACAAAGTTAACACAATCATACCTCTTTATCTAGAGGCTTCCACCATTGTTATCCAGCTTCACAAGCTGAAATCACACAATCAGCCTTCTTGATCCAATCTTTTCTCTGTTTTTCAAGAAAACAGAGTAGATTACCGGTATAAAAATGTCGTCTTTGGTGTCAACACCCTTTAGATTACCCACAACGAAAGTTGATCAATTGTCTTCAATCTCTCAAAGACACTACTTTCTCCACTCGTTTCTCCCCAAGAAATCACCCAATTCAAGAACACCCAATTTGGGTGTGAAATGTGCTGTTGTTGGCAATGGTCTTTTCACCCAAACGACCCAAGAAGTTCGTCGGATCGTACCGGAGAACAAGCAGGGTCTTCCAACTGTAAAGATTGTGTATGTGGTGTTAGAAGCTCAGTATCAGTCGTCACTGTCAGCTGCTGTTAGGACTCTGAACCAGAGCAACAAGTTTGCTTCTTATGAAATTGTGGGGTATTTGGTTGAAGAGCTTAGAGATGAGAATAACTACAAGAGCTTCTGTTTAGACCTTGAAGATGCAAACATCTTCATTGGGTCGCTGATATTCGTGGAGGAATTGGCTCTGAAAGTGAAGGCTGCAGTGGAGAAACAAAGGGACAGAATGGATGCCGTGTTGGTGTTCCCTTCAATGCCTGAGGTTATGAGGCTCAACAAGTTGGGATCTTTTAGCATGTCGCAGCTCGGGCAATCGAAAAGCCCCTTTTTTCAGCTTTTCAAGAACAAGAAGAAGTCATCTGCTGGTTTTTCTGATCAGATGTTGAAGCTGGTCAGGACATTGCCCAAGGTTCTCAAGTATTTGCCCAGTGATAAGGCGCAGGATGCCCGGCTTTACATCCTGAGTCTGCAGTTTTGGCTCGGTGGGTCGCCTGATAACCTGGTGAATTTTGTAAAGATGATCTCGGGGTCGTATGTTCCGGCTTTGAAAGGGGTGGATATCGCGTATTCGGATCCAGTTGTGTACTTGGATACTGGAATCTGGCACCCGTTGGCTCCGTGTATGTATGATGATGTGAAGGAGTATTTGAATTGGTATGATACAAGAAGAGATACCAATGAGAAGCTCAAGAGTCCGAATGCTCCTGTTGTAGGATTGGTTTTGCAGAGGAGTCATATTGTGACAGGAGATGACAGTCACTATGTGGCTGTGATTATGGAACTGGAAGCAAAGGGGGCCAAAGTGATTCCCATTTTCGCGGGTGGGCTTGACTTTTCAGGTCCGATTGAGAAGTATTTGACTGACCCGATCACGAAGAAGCCGTATGTGAACTCTGTGGTGTCGTTGACTGGGTTTGCACTGGTGGGAGGGCCAGCAAAGCAAGATCATCCGAGAGCAGTTGAGGCGTTGATGAAGCTTGATGTACCGTATATTGTGGCATTGCCTCTGGTGTTCCAGACAACTGAAGAGTGGCTCAACAGCACTTTGGGGCTTCACCCGATTCAGGTTGCTTTGCAGGTGGCACTTCCGGAGCTTGATGGAGGAATGGAGCCTATTGTTTTTGCAGGACGCGATCCAAGAACGGGTAAACAGCTAAACGTTTTACACTTAAATTTAACTCTTAAATCTTAAAAGATATGCTGTAGTTAAAGATGAAGTTGATCACCATATAATTAACTATAGTTATGTAAAAAGCATATCAGAAGTCCATATTGAAGGACAAGTAGCTTATGACAATTAATTTGCAGGAAAATCACATGCTCTTCACAAGAGAGTGGAGCAGCTGTGTACTAGAGCTATCAAATGGGCAGAATTGAAGAGGAAAACTAAGGTACTTTAGTTAGCACATATGATGTTCACTTTCAAAGCTTGAAGTTGTGATTGTGATGAAAGGGAATAGTTTAATTTAAGATTTGTAATGAAAACTTGCAGACTGAGAAGAGGGTGGCAATTACTGTGTTCAGCTTCCCACCAGACAAAGGCAACGTTGGAACGGCTGCTTACCTGAATGTGTTCGCATCCATTTTCTCTGTTCTACAAGACCTCAAGAGAGATGGTTACAATGTCGACGGACTTCCAGAAACTTCTGCAGAGTTGATTGAAGAAATTCTTCATGACAAAGAAGCTCAATTCAGCAGTCCAAATCTCAACATTGCTTACAAGATGGGAGTGAGGGAGTACCAACAGTTAACTCCATATGCCACCGCGTTGGAAGAGAACTGGGGAAAGCCGCCAGGGAACTTGAACTCAGACGGTGAGAACCTTTTGGTTTATGGTAAACAGTATGGAAATGTGTTCATTGGTGTCCAGCCCACTTTTGGATATGAGGGTGATCCCATGAGGCTGCTTTTCTCAAAGTCAGCTAGTCCACATCATGGGTTTGCAGCTTATTACTCCTTTGTTGAGAAAATCTTCAAAGCTGACGCGGTTCTCCATTTTGGGACCCACGGGTCGCTAGAGTTCATGCCTGGGAAACAGGTCGGGATGAGTGACGCTTGTTACCCTGACAGTCTTATTGGAAACATCCCAAATGTTTACTATTATGCAGCTAACAATCCTTCAGAAGCTACAATTGCCAAGAGAAGAAGCTATGCTAACACCATCAGTTACTTGACTCCACCTGCTGAAAATGCTGGTCTTTACAAGGGTTTGAAGCAGCTGAGCGAGTTGATTGCATCTTATCAGTCTCTCAAAGACACGGGCCGCGGTCAACAGATTGTGAGCTCAATCATTAGTACAGCAAGGCAATGCAATCTTGACAAAGATGTAGACCTGCCTGATGAAAGTGCAGAGATTCCAAGCAAGGAACGTGATCTTGTTGTCGGAAAGGTCTACTCCAAGATCATGGAGATTGAGTCCAGACTGTTGCCATGTGGACTTCATGTTATCGGTGAGCCACCATCGGCAATGGAGGCTGTTGCCACCTTGGTCAACATTGCCGCCTTGGACCGCCCAGAAGAAGGCATCTCGTCTCTTCCATCAATACTGGCAGAGACACTTGGTAGAGAGATTGAAGATGTTTACAGAGGTAGTGATAAGGGTATCTTGAAAGATGTTGAGTTACTGAAGCAAATCACAGATGCATCTCGTGGGGCTGTTTCAGCTTTCGTGCAGAGAAGCACCAACAGCAAGGGTCAAGTGGTTGATATGTCGGGTAAATTGAGTTCAATCCTTGGATTCGGTCTAAACGAGCCATGGATTCAGTATTTGTCTGACACCAAATTCTACAGAGCTGATAGGGAGAAGCTTAGGGTGTTGTTCCAGTTCTTGGGCGAATGCTTGAAACTCGTTGTAGCTGACAACGAGTTGGGCAGCTTGAAACAAGCTTTAGAAGGTAAGTATGTAGAGCCCGGTCCAGGAGGCGACCCAATCAGGAACCCAAAAGTCTTACCAACCGGAAAGAACATCCACGCGTTGGACCCACAAGCAATCCCAACCACTGCAGCTATGCAAAGTGCAATGGTGGTAGTGGACCGGCTGCTCGAGAGACAGAAGGCTGATAATGGAGGAAAGTACCCAGAGACAGTTGCATTGGTCTTGTGGGGAACAGACAATATCAAGACTTATGGTGAGTCCCTGGGTCAGGTTCTATGGATGATTGGTTGTAGGCCGGTTGCAGACTCGTTGGGACGGGTCAACCGGGTCGAGCCTGTTAGTCTCGAAGAGCTCGGAAGGCCTAGAATCGATGTTGTTGTCAACTGCTCTGGAGTCTTCAGGGATCTCTTCATCAATCAGGTACCACAACAGTTTACTTTGAACCCATTTTCCAGTTTTCATTTTTCATATTTCTCTAATGCTGCATCTATGTAATATGTTCTCACAGATGAACCTCCTGGACCGAGCGGTGAAGATGGTGGCTGAGCTGGACGAACCATTGGAGCAAAACTACGTGAGAAAACACGCACTTGAGCAGGCCGAGACTCTTGGTGTCGATGTCAGAGAAGCGGCAACCCGTATATTCTCCAACGCATCTGGCTCCTACTCCTCAAATGTAAACCTTGCAGTTGAAAACTCATCATGGACAGATGAGAAGCAGCTTCAAGACATGTACTTGAGCCGAAAGTCATTTGCTTTCGACAGCGACACACCTGGTGCTGGAATGAGCGAGAAACGAAAAGTGTTCGAGATGGCATTAAGCACAGCCGAAGCCACATTCCAAAACCTTGACTCATCAGAGATTTCATTAACCGACGTGAGCCATTACTTCGATTCTGACCCAACCAACCTTGTTAGCAGCCTACGTAAAGATGGCAAGAAACCAAACGCCTACATTGCAGACACCACCACAGCTAACGCTCAGGTGCGCACCCTCTCAGAGACGGTCCGGCTAGACGCACGCACGAAGTTACTGAACCCAAAATGGTACGAAGGGATGCTGTCAAGCGGTTATGAGGGTGTTCGTGAGATCGAGAAGCGGCTGACCAACACTGTGGGTTGGAGTGCAACTTCAGGTCAGGTTGACAACTGGGTGTATGAAGAGGCTAACACAACCTTCATTAAAGATGAGGAAATGTTAAACAGGCTCATGAACACGAACCCGAATTCCTTCAGGAAGTTGGTGCAGACGTTCTTGGAGGCTAATGGGCGTGGGTACTGGGAAACATCTGATGATAACATTGAGAAGTTAAGGCAGCTGTATTCTGAGGTTGAAGACAAGATTGAAGGCATTGATCGGTAATTTATAGTTATATGATGTAATAACTTTATCATTTGATTCTCCATTCCCACGTTAGATTCTTTTTTTGTTCATACCATGGGGGTTCTTGTATTCTGTAAGCCTGCAAGACTCTGATTTACCAAAAGTTTAATGTAAATTCAATTAAGAAAACAAGCTGACCTGCTTCTGAGCTAGTTGAGATCGGCTCGTTAAAAGCTCGATTCGAGCTTAAACGAACTCAAGTCCAGCTCATGCCTAAACTGAAGCTTCTTTAGCAAATACGTTCGAACCCAAGCTTCATATATCAAGCCGGATTAGGGCCTGTTTGATTTGTTTCTAACCCGGTCAAAATGTCTGACCCACTGACCTGGTCAGACATTTTGCCCAGTTAGCGTGTTTGATTCTTACTATTTCGCGTTTGACCCGGTCCGAAACCACTGACCCATGCATATTTTTCCTCTTACCCGGTCAGTTTTGGAACACCCTTTTACTCGGTCAGCCCCTTCTGACCGAGACCTGCAAATCAAACATCCCCTTAGGCTTGCGAGCCTAAAGAAGCTTATTATTAATATAATTATTATAATACTTATATTATATAAAAAATATTCTTACTAAATAAATATTGTTATATATCTCATAATAATAGAAATTTCGGTTACATGTAAATTATTATATATCTGATTAATATTACAAATATATCAAAATAATTACACCTAAAATAATAGGTAATTATTTAATAAAAGAACCAAGGCAAGCGGAGCAGACTTGAGCTTATAACATTACTCACGAGATGCACTTGACCAATACGCATAGAGCTTGAGTTCTATCTACCAGACTGCCACAATAAAAGAAGATAGTAAATAGTTTACACTGATAAGCATCTACTTTTGTGTCTACTTAGGTTTTACGGTTATAACTTTATAATTATATGCAGGCAGAGTACCTTAGGAAATCATATTATGGATGAAGGTGTCAATACATTAAAATGACTAGTCTAACTTAGAAAGTATAAGAGTTCTTTTACTCATTCTCTTTACCATTTTATGACAACTCAATCCTTCACCTTGTGGGTTTCAAGAAGCTTGAACTCTGATAGTTGTTTTAAGAACTTGTACCAACCTAGAGTCGACCTCTACCCTATTTGGTTCAAGAGCTCTTAAACAACCATGCAACAACCCCCATTGTATTCATACACCCACAGGCCTACCAAAAGGTTCATTCCTTAGCGTTAAATCATAGTTGAAGTTTGTTCCACCATCAACTTTAATATCATAGGTAACGCAAACCTGAGTGACAAACTTTGACACGAACGTGAGCTAGTGGATAACCTAAGTCACTGAGTGGCGCAAACTTTGACGTGATCAAAATAAGCTATTGAATACCCTTCTCTTTGAGTGTGCCCATAGTAGTCAAAGGCACAAAAGGCACTCACCTAGGTCCTCAGGCAAGGCCTAGCACAACTAAACCACCTTGTGGCCATCAAGGCACTCTAGTGAGATTCTGGCCAAAGTATGGTCCGAGACATCCATAAAAGACTTGAAAGCTGCCTAAACCAGCCAAAAACATGTCTAAAACCACTAAAATGGTTTGGCTATAGTGTGGTTTTTGCTTAAAATATCCTCGACTTTTAAGCGCCTTGCACCCGAGTCCAAGGATTATCCTAGCGCCTTTGACTACCTAGAGTGCGTCCATGTTCCATAAAAAAATAAAGAGAATAAATATGTTCACATTAGCATCTCCAAAGGAAGACTACCACAGGTTGTTCTCCATTGAAGGAGTTCCATCCGTACCTATAAAGTCATACATTGAGAATTTAAGTAATTGCATTTACATTCCAAAATTGTTATATTCTTTAACCAAAATATTAATAAAGGGAAGTATCCCAAGTTAATTACATCCATGAACATAGTCCTATGCCCACCACCCAAGTTTCCATTAATGCTACCTTTTAAGAAAGAATTTCAGTGTCAGCTTCTAGTTCAGTTGTTCACGATGGTTTTATATAAACTTAACAAAGCTTCTCATTTCAGTTATGCTCTTTTGTGACTCTTGCATGTATAATCAAAGGTTGGTTTTAAGTGAATATCTCCTCATATCATCAGCCAACAGCTGCTTACAAGCCACGGATTTTACTTCTTTAGGATGGGCGATGACGAAACATATGTTTCATTATGTTTGGCTTCATTGCTCTCTTTTACTTGATTGTTTCTCATGTAATTTAAGTTTGGTTTTAAGTGACATCTCCTCAAATCAAGATTTTTTTTAGGAATAGCTTTGATTATTCAGCTTAAAGATTTATACTTAGTCATTCCATCCTATAAATACGGTCAATATTGAAATCATAGTAGTCAAAGGCAAGCAAGGCGCGCGCCTAGGCGTAGCCCAACGCAACAAAAGCGTCTTGCCTCCATCAAGGCCCACAAGCACACATTCCTATCATAACTGGTTTGAAACATCTAAAACCGGTCGGAAACATCTAAAAATAGTCTAGAACATGTCTAAACTAATGTAAACCAGCCCAAAACATTTCTGAAACCTCTAGCATTGATGTGTATACTCCACGTCTTGCTTTTTACACGCTTTAAGCCTAGGCTCTAGGTTCAAGGCTCACCTTTTCCACCTTGATTGCGCTTATGACCTTCGACTACCTAGATTGAAATAATCAATCACGTAAGAAATCCTTTGTGGTACATATAGTTCCTAAAACCCTAGAACTATGTTAATGCAGTTCAATTTTCAGCATTGGAGTAGTTTCTCACTGAAACGAATAGCATTCTACCAAATTTCATAGCATGCCATAATTGATCTTTTCATACTCATACTAACTCGTAGATCATTACCAAAATCTGCACAACAAAATCTGCAAAAAGTAAGAATCATACCAACAAAGAGAAGCGCTACACGAAGATATCAGTTAAGGTGCTCCTCGGATGCAGAGTCATGAAGATACTCAAGAAGATCCGAATCACCGCCTCGCAATCGACGGACCACTTCGATGATGATTGTGATAATCGGGAATCATTTGGTAATCCATTGCTAAAGTTTATGTTTAACTTATCACTACATTTATTTAATTAAACTAGTATATTACACGGGTTAAATAAAAAATATTATAAAATAAAAATTTATTAATTACAAATTTATATTCTAAAGTAAGATATGATTGAAATATTTTTATAATAAATAAAATAAAATTTTTATTTCAAAACAAACGTTTTAAAAAATATCATACTTTAAACTTTTTTTTTATAACTCTCAATAATTATTTTTTGTTTATAAAATTTTACTTTTTAAAACATTAAATATAAAATATTTTGTATTTTTTTTTAAAGTTTGATGTTCTAAAAGTTTTCTAATTTTATGAATAATTATTTCGTTAAAAATAACATTAGTAAAAATATCTTTTACTTAATTTATTAAAAATTATTTTAATCTAAACAAATAAACAATATTATTAGTAATTAATATGATTATTAAATAGAAGAGAGAAGCGGAAAAAAATTGTTGAGTAAGAATATGATGTTGGCATGTGTCCCTCATACATACCTTTTTATTAGAGTAGAAAGATAATTTTCTTCTAGCAAAATAAGAGCATCGACAATAGGAAGGTTGAGATTAAACGTCGCCAGCTTGTCTTCCAAGGGATGCCACCCGATAGTTGCACGGGTTGTGTAAAAAAGTTAGTGCTAATAGTTTGGGCTCATGAATCGAGGCGATTCGGTTCGTAGCCAACAAGCAAAACCGGTTTAGTTCGGGTTGTTGATTGGTTTTAAGATTGTTTTTAATTGAACTGGTTTGTGGGCTTTCATGTCATTTTAATTTTTTTTCAACACTTGAGTGACTTTTATATAATCTTACATGTGTTTTTATTGTTTTTTCATGCATTCACGTAACAAATATACACGAAATTACATGAATAATACATATCGTATGTGTAATTTATAGATTTTAATAAAGTTTTTTTTTTTTACACAAATCAAGATTTTGATAAACTACACACTCTAAGGTTAGCGTACCTATTGTGTACTAAGAATAGTTTATGCAAGAAACAAGTGTTGACCCGTGAACTAAGGCTCTTAATAGTTAACTTTCATTATAGTTTAGTGAGAGATAAAGATGAATGGTTAATGACACAAATTGAAATATCATACACATAAAATAAATATAAATAGAAAAACTAAATTGTCAATCAATAGAATGATATCACTTAGGTTCAATTTACTTGAATAAACTATGACTCAATATATGGATAAACGGTAAGAACAAATTTGCTAAGTAGGAAAAGACTCTCGTCAACATTATCTATCCAAATGATTCTTTAGAGAAACTAATAGTTAGTATGAGATTAACATTCTAGTCACCAAAAAACTAATAGTCCGCATAAAACTAAAGAATCATGTTACCATACATTTTTGATAATCTCAAAACATTATGAACAATATCAATACTTATTAAGACAACTTATTTTATAGCACCTTGTTCTCAACTGAACTAGTAGATAAACGCCATGTTTGTTCTAGTGCTAAATGTCCTATTTATTGACAAAGCTCATACCAAGTAGCTGATATACATTGAATTCATCCAGTTTATATATGTTAAAATGATTTCAACTGTATTATGACATAATATACGGTTACCAATTAATGCATATATCCTTGATCAATATACGTATATTGTGTCATGGTATCTTACAATCTTGCTTAATAAATTTAATATATCACATGTTGGTTTTAAAATAACATAAACATTTATAATAGATATTTCATAAACATGCTTGAATCATTTTATAAACATGTGTGCACATAGACATAGCATATAAATTAAGTCTTAGAAACATGTTCACCTTAATAGTTGGCTAGAATCTTGGTTAATGATCTTCTAACACCTTCTCCGTACTCCTATTGTAGTTCATTTAAGCTTAAGAGGGTGAGAATTCGTTCGTATAATGCAGCTCTTTATAGTCTAACAGTAATATCATCACGAATTGTCACCCAGGAAGGTGCGATCACCGATGCAGTCTAGGCAGCTGAAATCCTTTCAGGCAATCAAAACTTGACACATGTTGTTTTCAAAGCTTGTCATCAAACCTGTTTCACTCTAGGATGACATGTGTCACACTCTCGATCCTCCTAAGCATGCCACATGTCAATACACGAGAATTTTGCACGGGGAACATGTAGTGGATCGTTACAATGCTAGCATAAATGTCCGCTATACCACCAAAATCCCAGAAACCCTAATTCCTTCCTTAGCGGTCCATTAGGCTTCCTGGACGCGTTCCGTGACCTGGGTCGAAACAACAATTCTTTAAAAATTTTATTTCCAACCCTAAACTTTTAGTTCTTATTATTTTATGTGTAAAATCTTTAAACTGTTACATTCTTAATCTTTTGAGTGCGTTCTTTGTAAATTTTGGAATTTGCGTAAGCTTATTTTCTTAATTCTTATAGTTCATTCACTTGCATAAATTAATGTTTATCTCCACTAGTCAAATAAAGATTTACAAAATTTTAAGCCTAATAAGTCCTATGTTTTAATTCCACTAGAAGATGACATACTTTATCATAGGCTAACCTATAAGGTGTTGTGCTAATAGGTGTTTTGAATACAGTATGATAAGCCGAAAGGGCATCATCTAACTTCTTTGTCCAATATTTGCGGTTCTAATATACTAATTTTTTTCAGGGATTTGTTTGATACCTCTTTTAGGGACTTTGATTTGTTCACTAGTTTGAGGATGATAAGTTGTTGAGAGCATATGAGTTACCCTATATCGTTGAGACACTTTCTTTAATTGCACATTGAAAAAATGAATCCCTCGATCATTGATAAGCGCTTTCAGAGTACCAAACCATGCAAAAAATTCCTATAAAACTTAGGAAAACCATGGAATCGTTGGCTGGTAATACTTGCGCCTTAACTTGTTTGGAGACATAATATACCACCACAAAGATATGCCAGTTTCCACGAGAAGAAGGAAAGAGACCCATGAAATTAGTGCCCCAAATAGGGGTGTTGATCAAGTTGGGTAGTCGGGTTATGGGTTAATTGGTTTGGTTATTTATGTTTCTTTTGCTTTGAAAGTCTACCCGAAACCCGACCCTAACAACAATCGGTTTAATCAGTTTTGAGTTGCTCTGGTAACGGGTTGTTGGGGGTAACGAGTTGTTTGGGTCACGTTTCCGGCATTATACAATAGACTTACATTATTGGACGTTAATGAGTTTTTTTTTTAAGTCTTGTAAAATTATGTGACTTAAACAATTGTCTACAAACAAGTTGATGTATTTGGACCATTTAAAGAATTGTATACAAAAAATTTGCTTTATTATAACGGATATTGATCGGGTTATTCGAGTTTCGCGTTAAACGGTTCGTGTTATTTGGGTTTTTGAGGTTTTAAAGTCTATCTGAAACCCAACTCTAATACCAATCGATTTCAGGTATTTAGATTGGGTTTAATTAGGTAGGTACGAGTGAGATCGGGTCAGGGTTTGATCGGTTATGTGTGAAATTGACGGGCCTAACCCCAAAGGCTTAAACATAAATTTTTTTTACATATTTAAATGCTATTTTAAGGCATCTTATTAGAAGACAAAAATGTTACCTGTGCTTTGCAAGCGCACAAGTCGATAGCAACTCCCAAGAAAATACCAGAATCAAATACAATCTTTTCTGCTTAATAAACTATGTGATGATCGTCGATTGGGCCCTTCATGGCAGTGGTGAAGAATATATTTTGATTTAGCTCTATGCTCGTATAATCTGATGATATATCTTAATAGAAGCAAAGTAAATATGAATCCTCCGTAGGTAGTATTTAATATCAATGAAAAAAATTCTCTCTTTTGTTGAGTGCGAAGATATTGGTGAATTCAACAACCTAAGGGTGGTCATCACTCGTTTGAACTCTGAAGGGGAATTCGTGTGAAAAGTTATCATTGATATTATACCCTTTGAGTTTTTCTAAAACTAGATGAAAAAGACTCATCATAGTTGAATGATGATGACGAGAGATACAAAAGACACTGTTAAAAATCTATAGATAGATTATTTTAGTGTAAAAAAAATACCGAGTTATACTTATAGTAGTGTTAGGTTGTAAAAAGAATTTTTAAAATAAAAAAACCTTTTTTTTTTATTTTTGGCAGTCATAACTCATAAGATTATCACAATAGTCGCAATCACCCATTCATGCTTGTTAACAAACCGACGCCTCTTCCATTAACGCCTCTAACGAAGCAGTGTTTAACACCCCTCAGAGCATTTACATCCCACCCTTTATATATTTGTGAGTGTGTTCACTATATTATAGAGAATGGTTTTAATTTGTTGTGAGTGTAGGATAGAAAATATGTTAATGTTCATTTTTATATTTGATAAAACATTGTTCATCTCTATAAATTTTTAATATATTTTTAAAGTGATTTTGAGTAAAATAAAAAGAAAAAATATTAAAAAATATTATTTAATTATAAAAAAAATAATAATAATAATTTTAATATAATTATAGAAATAAAAATGTAGAGCGGGATACGAATGCTCTAATATCATTAAGGTTCAAATACTTAAATTTTACTTTCTTTGACTGTAATTATTTGTGGCACAGTTTCCAACTTCGGGTAAGAAATTGAGTCTTTGACCCCACCGTCACCAAATCCACAATAATCAGTCGCAGCCGTTAGCTTCAAGTTACATTCAAGAATATAGGTAACAGATCAAACATTAAACTGTCGGTTGCACCTCCAGCTCACCTTCTTCCTCCTTCAATCTTCCATCATATACACACACACTAATGTGTTCTTGAACACCACCCATTATCAAATCCTACTGATTCAAGCTCCAATTCTTTCGATTCCAGCACTTGTATGGGTGCCAAATTCGATCCAATGTTGGTCCAGCAAGATCGCGATTCCAAACCCACAAACCCCAAATCACCATCACTACCCACAACCCTCCGTTCAAATCGCTTCTCCCCATCCAAATCCCTAGATTTCTCCACATGGGTCTCCGAAAATCTTTACAAAATCGTCACGATTGGAGTCTTGATCGCCACCGTCGCCGCTGTCTTCTTCCTCCGTAACGTTGGGGACTCCGCCGCTCTCCTCTGCTTCCAATCGCAAACTCAGCAGCTTGAAACCATCCATTTCCCCCAAATCGATTACAATTTGATTGCTCCGATTGCTGATAAGACTACACCTTACTCGAATTTCAGATCAGAGCAGTGGATTGTGGTTTCGGTGTCGGGTTACCCGACCGATTCGTTTAAGAAGCTGTTGAAGATCAAGGGGTGGCAGGTTCTTGCTGTGGGGAACTCGAGGACTCCGAGTGATTGGAGTCTTAAAGGTGTGATCTTTTTGTCACTTGAAGAACAGGCTAAATTAGGGTTTAGGGTTGTTGATTTATTGCCTTATGATTCGTATGTTAGGAAGAATGTTGGGTATTTGTTTGCGATCCAACATGGTGCGAAGAAGATATTTGATGCTGATGATAGAGGGGAAGTGATTGATGATGATATTGGTAAGCATTTTGATGTTGAGTTGGTAGGTGAAGGTGCTAGACAAGAAGTTATTTTGCAGTACACTCACGAAAACCCGAATAGAACGGTGGTCAATCCGTATATTCATTTCGGTCAACGGTCTGTGTGGCCTAGGGGATTGCCGTTAGAAAATGTGGGTGAAATTGAGCATGAGGAGTATTACACTGAGGTGTTTGGTGGGAAGCAGTTTATCCAACAGGGTATTTCTAATGGATTACCTGATGTTGATTCGGTTTTTTACTTTACTAGGAAACCAAAGCTTGAACCTTTTGATATTCGGTTTGATGAGCATGCCCCTAAGGTTGCATTTCCTCAAGGAACCATGGTACCCATGAATTCTTTTAATACGTTACACCATTATTCGGCATTTTGGGGTCTAATGCTTCCTGTTTCTGTAAGTTCAATGGCTTCTGATGTGTTAAGAGGTTATTGGGCACAGAGGCTGTTATGGGAAATTGGTGGGTATGTTGTGGTTTATCCTCCTACTGTACATAGATATGATAGAATCGAAGCATACCCGTTTGCAGAAGAGAAAGATCTTCATGTTAATGTGGGTCGTTTGGTTAAGTTCTTGGTATCTTGGAAATCTGATAAACACAGATTATTTGAAATCATATTAGAATTGAGTTATGCTATGGCTGAAGAAGGTTTTTGGACCGAAAAAGATTTAAAGTTCACAGCTGCTTGGATTCAAGATTTGATCGCGGTAGGTTATTTGCAGCCACGGTTAATGACACTAGAGCTTCATAGGCCAAGAGCAGCCATTGGTCATGGGGATCGAAAGGATTTTGTACCCCAGAAGTTACCATCTGTTCATCTTGGAGTTGAGGAAACAGGAACCGTAAATTATGAAATTGGGAATTTGATTAAATGGAGAAAGAATTTTGGGAATGTTGTGCTTATAATGTTTTGTAATGGACCTGTTGAACGTACAGCTCTTGAATGGAGATTACTGTATGGAAGGATATTCAAGGCTGTTGTTATCTTGTCAGAAAAGAAGAACGGCGAGCTTGCTGTTGAAGAAGGCCACTTGGATCACCTATACAAGTATGTGATTCTTTCAATTCTTTTTATTCTTATTTAAATGATTATTATCATTGTTTAATATTATCTTTCACGCAGTAAACGTTAATTTGTGTGTTTGTTCTGCATAGTAACTATTCTTATGGAGTTTTGATGTGAAATTATTAGGAAACAAACTAAAATAAAAATTATAGCCTGTTTAGTTGAATGGAATTGATGTGGTAATTAAATAAGTAAACAATGAATGGGCCATTAGATTACATTTCGTTATCATGTTTGATTGGCATGTAGGAATGGAATGAGTTATCATATTAACTTAAGAATAAGATACTCTCCATACAGAATTTTGATCTGGAAAATTGTCCTTTTGATCTTTCAATTTCGAAGCTTGACTCATATTTAGTTCCCGATATACATGATTACACATTAACTATTTTATATATCAACTCAAGCATTTTCTTGGTTCAGTCTAAATTGTTTGTTATCATCGTTTGCGTTGATTGGGAACTCTTTTGTTTCTTGTTTCTGTAATTATCTCTTGAAAATTTTAAATTTTATAAAATGGTGTTTGGCAAACTTCGTAAACTTTATTTGAGTTTTTGGCTTTTTACAAAATAAAAAAAGCACCAATTATTTGCCTTCAATGAGACTTCGCTTCAAACCCAATAAACTCAATATCTCTTTTTCAATTTTAGTTTCTTCAATAATAAATATGATGACATTTTATACACTACAAATTTGTGAATCGAAAAGAAAAAAAAAAGAATGATCTAAGCAAACAAGGGCTTAGTTCTCTTTGACTTGAAGTAATCAATTGTTGGTGATACTGGTAGGTGTGATATCAATATCGAAAGCCGATTGTATTTAAAGTGATTGTGATGATTCAGCTGCAGCTAACTGAAACTTGTTGAACCATCTATTTCTCAATTTATTATTGAGACAGTTAATATTCCTGTTTCTAATTTAAAAAAATTAACAAGTGGCAAAATGGGCAGGTGGGTAACAGGTCATTATGTGTTTGGGCAGGTTGGGTTGACCTGCCATCCCCTTTTTGTCTTTTATTACATTTATAGATATTAGTTTTTACTATATCAAATCAAATACAAAAACTATCATCAAATTAATTATTTGATTCTTTTGAATAAAGCTTTAGAGGATTTCTAAACCCTCTATGGGGTCTGTTAGGCCATTTGATCACTTGATCCTTTTCTTAAAGCTAAATTTTTCCATTTTCCCAATTGACCGTTAGCAACAAAATACAACGATCAGACCCACTCTTGACATAACTGTTGAAATTGGCCGTATAATATTCTCTTTTTTCATGGCAGGCATCTTCCGAAGTTGTTCGATAGGTTTTCAAGTGCAGAAGGATTTTTGTTTCTTCAGGACAATACTGTTCTCAATTACTGGAACTTGGTACAAGCAGATAAGACTAAGCTCTGGATACCTAACAAGGTACACTTCATTATGTCCTTAGGCTCCATACCTCTAGCGTATCTATTTTTATGAAAAATGAATATAACAATATATTAATATTATTAAATTTATTAATATATACCTCCTATTAAATACACCGGCATCATGTTTCATATGACAACTTTGATCTAAACAACCAACCATTAGATGTTTTGGACAAGTTGAGCATAATGGTTCAGTGTAGTAATATAGTAGAGATAATGATGGTTGACCCGCTACAGTTGTAATGAAATTTGAGATTTTACCTCAACATTGTAGGTGTCAAAATCTTGGAGCACTGTTTCATTTAATGGAAACAACGATTGGTATGGAAAGCAAGGAGAAATGGTGAAAAAAGTTGTGAGCTCTATGCCTGTTCACTTCCAAGTTAGTTACAAGAAACACTCGCCGAGCCATTCAAGCCTCACAATTTGCAGCTCTGAGGTATTTTATGTTCCAAGGAGGCTCGTCAACGACTTCAAAGATCTCGTATATCTTGTGGGAAATCTTGATATCCATCAAAAGGTTGCTATTCCCATGTTCTTTGTAGCTATGGATTCCGTTGAGAATTTTGACTCTGTGTTTAGCAGTATGGTGTATAAGAGAAAACCACCTTCAAACACCAGTTTGAGTTATTATTCTCCTGAAGCACCTGCAGTCCATCCTTGGAGTGTGTCAAGTGAGCAGGAATTCATAAAGCTTATCAGAATAATGGCAGCAGGTGATCCTCTTTTAATGGAATTGGTTTGAACACGAGTTCTGTACCCTGTCGGCTTCATTTTTCATATGGTTCTTTTTATAGGTGAATGTGAAGAACCCTTTTTGTGTAAAATTTATAGGGTGGAAAACAGAAGTAAAAAATTCTTGTTTTTTGTTTACTTGATGAATTTAGTACAGATTGTTAAAGCCTTAGCCAACTTAATTTGTACATTGGTATCAATACAAGCAAAATTATATATAAAAATAAAGAATCTACAACTTGTTTTCCTGCTTGTTGGTTTCTCTTGTGATGATGATAAGTAGTAGAATAGTAATGGGCCAGGTACGGGACAAGTTTTAGTACTCGTAGTTTCATACTCAATTATAACTTGTGTTTAATATCTAGTCTCATACATGTGGGTACCTACTACTCAATCCCATTGTGTTTGTGGTCATACCAGTGGGGATGTACTTGTTGGGGATGTTCATTACTCAAAACTCGATCTTAAACTCACATAAAAAACCGACTTGATATGTTAAACACGGTCATACCAGTGGGTATATGATATACTTGTTGGGATGTCCGTTATTCAGAACTCGATCTTAAACTCACATCAAAACTCGACTTGATATATTAAATACTCAATTACACTTTAACAATTCTATAAATTTAGTAACTTCACATATTTAATAGTTTCAACATACTATTTGTTACATTTTTTCAAATTTATATGATATAGTAATATATTTAGGTTTACGGGTTTGGGTTATCAAAAAGGTATCTGCTAATCTCATACCTGTTTTAAACCCGTGAAAATTTGTAAAACTAATCCGATACCTGAATTGTATTTATTTTCTAAAGATTACTAGTTTTCTGAGTGGTTCCAGAAAAGAAAACCTGCAAATGCATGTCCTGAACTTGATGATATCATGAGAAATTTATGGCCTTTACATTGAACTTATGGTAAATCAGTCTTGCAAGATTACAGAATACAATGAGAATCAATCCCCATCTATGAACAAAAACAGATTACAGTTTGGGAATTGGAAAACAAATCACTAGGTTATTACATCACATAATCACTGATTACCGATCAATACCCTCGATCTTATCTTCAACCTCGGAGTACAGCTGCCTTAACTTCTCGATGTTATCTTCAGATGTTTCCCAGTACCCACGCCCGTTGGCCTCCAAGAACGTCTGCACCAACTTCCTGAAGGAATTCGGGTTTGTGTTCATGAGCCTGTTTAACATCTCCTCATCTTTAATGAAGGTTGTGTTAGCCTCTTCATACACCCAGTTGTCAACCTGCCCTGAAGTTGCACTCCACCCCACAGTGTTGGTCAGTCGCTTCTCGATCTCACGAACACCCTCATAACCGCTTGACAACATCCCTTCGTACCATTTTGGGTTCAGTAACTTCGTGCGTGCGTCTAGCCGGACTGTCTCTGACAGGGTGCGCACCTGTGCGTTAGCTGTGGTGGTGTCTGCAATGTAGGCATTTGGTTTCTTTCCATCTTTCCGTAGGCTGCCAACAAGGTTGGTTGGGTCAGAATCGAAGTAATGGCTCACATCGGTTAATGAAATCTCTGATGAATCAAGGTTTTGGAATGTGGCTTCGGCTGTGCTTAATGCCATCTCAAACACTTTTCGTTTCTCGCTCATTCCGGCACCAGGCGTGTCACTGTCGAAAGCAAACGACTTTCGGCTCAAGTACATGTCTTGAAGCTGCTTCTCATCAGTCCATGATGAGTTTTCAACTGCAAGGTTAACATTTGAGGAGTAGGAGCCAGATGCATTGGAGAAGATACGGGTTGCCGCTTCTCTGACATCGACACCAAGAGTCTTGGCCTGCTCAAGTGCGTGTTTTCTCACATAGTTTTGCTCCAATGGCTCGTCCAGCTCAGCCACCATCTTCACCGCTCGGTCCAGGAGGTTCATCTGTGAGCACATATTACATACATACAGCATTAGAGAAATATGAAAAATGAAAACTGGAATATGGGTTCAAAGTAAACTGTTGTGGTACCTGATTGATGAAGAGATCCCTGAAGACTCCAGAGCAGTTGACAACAACATCAATTCTAGGCCTTCCGAGCTCTTCAAGACTAACAGGCTCGACCCGGTTGACCCGTCCCAACGAGTCAGCAACCGGCCTACAACCGATCATCCATAGAACCTGACCCAGGGACTCACCATAAGTCTTGATATTGTCTGTTCCCCACAAGACCAATGCAACTGTCTCTGGGTACTTTCCTCCATTATCAGCCTTCTGTCTCTCAAGCAGCCGGTCCACTACCACCATTGCACTTTGCATAGCTGCAGTAGTTGGGATTGCTTGTGGGTCCAACGCATGAATGTTCTTTCCGGTTGGTAAGACTTTTGGGTTCCTGATTGGGTCGCCTCCTGGACCGGGCTCTACATACTTACCTTCTAAAGCTTGTTTCAAGCTGCCCAACTCGTTGTCAGCTACAACGAGCTTCAAGCATTCACCCAAGAACTGGAACAACACCCTAAGCTTCTCCCTATCAGCTCTGTAGAACTTGGTGTCAGACAAATACTGAATCCATGGCTCGTTTAGACCGAACCCAAGGATTGAACTCAATTTGCCTGACACATCAACCACTTGACCCTTGCTGTTGGTGCTTCTCTGCACGAAAGCTGAAACAGCCCCACGAGATGCATCTGTGATTTGCTTTAGTAACTCGACATCTTTCAAGATACCCTTATCACTACCTCTGTAAACATCTTCAATCTCTCTACCAAGTGTCTCTGCCAGTATTGATGGAAGAGACGAGATGCCTTCTTCTGGGCGGTCCAAGGCAGCAATGTTGACCAAGGTGGCAACAGCCTCCATGGCGGATGGTGGCTCACCGATAACATGAAGTCCACATGGCAACAGTCTGGACTCAACCTCCATGATCTTGGAGTAGACCTTTCCAACAACAAGATCACGTTCCTTGCTTGGAATCTCTGCACTTTCGTCAGGCAGGTCTACATCTTTGTCAAGATTGCATTGCCTAGCAGTACTAATGATTGAGCTCACGATCTGTTGACCGCGGCCTGTGTCTTTAAGAGACTGATAAGATGCAATCAACTCACTCAGCTGCTTCAAACCCTTGTAAAGACCAGCATTTTCAGCAGGTGGAGTCAAGTAACTGATGGTATTAGCATAGCTTCTTCTCTTGGCAATAGTGGCTTCTGAAGGATTGTTAGCTGCATAATAGTAAACATTTGGGATGTTTCCAATAAGACTGTCGGGATAACAAGCATCACTCATCCCAACCTGCTTCCCAGGCATGAACTCCAAAGATCCATGGGTCCCGAAATGGAGAACCGCATCAGCTTTGAAGATTTTCTCAACAAAGGAGTAATAAGCTGCAAACCCATGATGTGGACTAGCTGACTTAGAGAAAAGCAGCCTCATGGGATCACCCTCATATCCGAAAGTGGGCTGGACACCAATAAACACATTTCCATACTGTTTACCATAAACCAAAAGGTTCTCACCATCCGAGTTCAAGTTCCCTGGTGGCTTTCCCCAGTTTTCTTCCAGTGCTGTGGCGTATGGAGTTAACTGTTGGTACTCTCTCACTCCCATCTTGTAAGCAATGTTGAGATTTGGACTGCTGAATTGAGCTTCTTTGTCATGAAGAATTTCTTCAATCAGCTCTGCAGAAGTTTCCGGAAGTCCGTCCACATTGTAACCATCTCTTTTGAGGTCTTGTAAAACAGAGAAAATGGATGCGAATACATTCAGGTATGCAGCCGTTCCAACGTTGCCTTTGTCTGGTGGGAAGCTGAACACCGTAATCGCTACCCTCTTCTCAGTCTGCGAGGTTTAATCACATATATTAAATTAAATTATCCCATTTCATCAAAACCAAAACTTCAAGATTTGAAAGTGAACATCATATGAACTAACTAAAGAACCTTTGTTTTCCTCTTTAATTCTGCCCATTTGATTGCTCTAGTACACAGCTGCTCCACTCTCTTGTGAAGAGCATGTGATTTTCCTGCAAAATTAATTGTCATAAGCTACTTGTTCTACAACATGTACTTCTGATATGCTTTTCACCTAACTATAGTTACTTAAGTATATGGTATTCTACTTCATCTTTAACTATAGCATATCTATTAAGATTTAAAAGTTAAATTTAAGTGTAAGACATTTAGCTGTTTACCTGTTCTTGGATCGCGTCCTGCAAAAACAATAGGCTCCATTCCTCCATCAAGCTCCGGAAGTGCCACCTGCAAAGCAACCTGAATCGGGTGAAGCCCCAAAGTGCTGTTGAGCCACTCTTCAGTTGTCTGGAACACCAAAGGCAATGCCACAATGTACGGTACATCAAGCTTCATCAACGCCTCAACTGCTCTTGGATGATCTTGCTTTGCCGGCCCTCCCACCAGTGCAAACCCGGTCAACGACACCACAGAGTTCACATATGGCTTCTTTGTGATCGGGTCAGTCAAATACTTCTCAATCGGACCTGAAAAGTCAAGCCCACCTGCGAAAATGGGAATCACTTTGGCCCCCTTTGCTTCCAGTTCCATAATCACAGCCACATAGTGACTGTCATCTCCTGTAACAATATGACTCCTCTGCAAAACCAATCCTACAACGGGAGCATTCGGACTCTTGAGCTTCTCATTGGTATCTCTTCTTGTATCATACCAATTCAAATACTCCTTCACATCATCATACATACACGGAGCCAACGGGTGCCAGATTCCAGTATCCAAGTACACAACTGGATCCGAATACGCGATATCCACCCCTTTCAAAGCCGGAACATACGACCCGGAGATCATCTTTACAAAATTCACCAGGTTATCAGGCGACCCACCGAGCCAAAACTGCAGACTCAGGATGTAAAGCCGAGCATCCTGCGCCTTATCACTGGGCAAATACTTGAGAACCTTGGGCAATGTCCTGACCAGCTTCAACATCTGATCAGAAAAACCAGCAGATGACTTCTTCTTGTTCTTGAAAAGCTGGAAAAACGGGCTTTTCGATTGCCCGAGCTGCGACATGCTAAAAGATCCCAACTTGTTGAGCCTCATAACCTCAGGCATTGAAGGGAACACCAACACTGCATCCATTCTGTCCCTTTGTTTCTCCACTGCAGCCTTCACTTTCAGAGCCAATTCCTCCACGAATATCAGCGACCCAATGAAGATGTTTGCATCTTCAAGGTCTAAACAGAAGCTCTTGTAGTTATTCTCATCTCTAAGCTCTTCAACCAAATACCCCACAACTTCATAAGAAGCAAACTTGTTGCTCTGGTTCAGCGTCCTAACAGCAGCTGACAGTGATGACTGATACTGAGCTTCCAACACCACATACACAATCTTTACAGTCGGAAGACCCTGCTTGTTCTCGGGTACGATCCGACGAACTTCTTGGGTCGTTTGGGTGAAAAGACCATTGCCAACAACAGCACATTTCACACCCAAATTGGGTGTTCTTGAATTGGGTGATTTCTTGGGGAGAAACGAGTGGAGGAAGTAGTGTCTTTGAGAGATTGAAGACAATTGATCAACTTTCGTTGTGGGTAATCTAAAGGGTGTTGACACCAAAGACGACATTTTTATACTGTAATCTACTCTGTTTTCTTGAAAAACAGATAAAAGGGTGGATCAAGAATGTTGATTGAGGGGTTTTAGCTCTGTATCTTGAGCTTTTGAAGCTCTTTAACAATGGCGGAAGGTTGAGGGTGCATATATTGAAGTGGGAATATCAGAGTTAACGGTGGGGGAGAAGGACACGTATGAGATGGAGGTGATGCATGAGGTTGAGGTTTGTTTAGAGAGTGTGTGTTTTTGAGAGAGATGAAATCAGAGTTTTATCTGATGAAGATGAATTTTGGTGGGTTCTGATTGGTTGTTTTGGATTCTCAAAATAAAAATGAATTGGGGAATTTTTGGTTGGGAAATAATATGATGAGAGAGAATATTTGTCATTTCTAACTTTTATATAATTATTATATTGTGGGGACATGAAGTCACAAATGAAGTGAAGTTTTTTTGAGGAAAAAAAGATTATGCTTTAAAATTTTAAAACATAAAACAATAACCAAACATGCTTCACTTTTGGCAAATGAGTGTAATAGTGTATGTATATATTAATTAAGGACATGTGATTCACTGTTTGTGTATTTTTTAATTGATTATTATTGCTACCTTTTTAATGTTTTAAAAATAAATTATGTTTATAATCATTTAAATGTAAAATGTAACGATCCGTTTAACAACTAAAAGTTTGTGAAAACTGGATTCACACTTAATATCTTGGTCCAATGGATTTGAACTAGGATTGTCACCCGGGTGGAGTATCGAGTTCTACGGGTTTTCTGCAGCTAGAAGTAGCTTCGGTTATTCGGTATTTTGTTTTCCTGGTTTTATCTGTAATCGGGTTAGACCCATGTTTGGATTGTAGTGTCTAATCCCCATGTTTGACTACAAGAACATTCACTACAAGAAGCCCAATAATGCAAAGTTTCAAACAGAATGATTTAAAGAAGAAAGAAAGGCCAAACAATTCACACACCATAGAATGATTGTAGGGAAGAATAAACGAGGTTAACGGAAACGTGGAATCGTGATTAGGAAAATCACCACTGCCAAGGGTGCAAAAACCTTGATAACTTGAATGTCCATTAAAAGTTTGGTAATTTGCAAGAATGAAATTTCATTGCCACCGCCGATTGAATGTATTTGGAAAATCGCAAGAATGAAAATTGAATAGTCGTCTAATGTATTTGGAAAATCAGAATAATGTGTTAGCAACCTAGAAAAAGTCGGTATCTTGTTAAAACCCTCAATTGGGTTCACCCTAAATGAACAAATCCAAGTCGGCCAATTATTGAACCGATAGTGTAAAGTAGGCAGGTTTATAAAAAATCAGGGGTCAGTTAATCAGATTCATCCCTAATAGGTATTCTCATTGATGCTAATACAGTTGCATGGGCTATTGTTCCTTTAGTGAATCTCCACATCAAGGGTCAAACAATATGTTATGAAGGGCAACACAAACAAGCTCCAAAGACATATCTTGTATATACAATTATAAGTGCCCCATCAAAATTTATTCATTGTATCGTATGGGAAAATGTTTCCAACATCTAGAAAAGATAGAAGAAATCAAATAGTACACAATAGTTTATTGTTCAATGTATTATATTCAAACCGTTATGTTAGATGGTCATTAAGAGGTTAGCTCTTAATAGTTCATAACCTTTTAATGGTTAAGGGGTAATCCTAATACTGAATGGCTAAGAGGTACCACTAAGATTTAACCTTTTAGTCATTTAGCATTAGAGTTACCTTTTAACCATTAAGAGGTTATGAACCATATAAAGGTTATGAACCATTAAGAGCTAACCTTTTAATGACCATTAAAATGCTACCAAACAGCCCCTAAATGTTGTTCTTTTGCATCGGATACCAGTACCCGCATTGGAGTTGCCTTAGTAAAATATATATCTTAAACTGTTCGCATTGAACACTGCTATCCGCATTGACCCCTCATACTCATCCGCAATGATTGTTAACCACATTAGCTGTTGCTCGGATTGGAATGTCCACTCGCATTGAACCCCGACCAGCCGTATCATTTTACTTGATTAAAATTCCAATACCAGTTCATCCGCACTGATATCTAGTCATCCTCATCAACCCATACTTGCCTAATATTTGACCTTGCTCATCCGCATCAGAAGTTAATAATTTGCATTAGCCAACGCCCATCCGCATTGCCTCTAGTCACTCGCATCAGGTTACTATCACCCACATTAGGCGTTAAAATATTCTTCATCAAGCGTTCCGACTAAAGTTTAACTAGATGTTGATTGTATTTAATGAGGCTGATGTTACTATATGAGTTCCTATATGGTTTAGTTCTATGAAAAGGTTACTTTTTGTTATATGTTATATGATGAGTTGAAAGATATCATCTATAGTAGTATATTTATTAATAAAAATGAAACCTAATAAATTTCACACAAGTCCAAATGAAAAATGAAAATTGTTGCAAGTATTATGATTGGACTTCATTCATGTGAGTCAAATGAATAGAATGAATCTTTCTTCATGAGCAGGTTATGTGTCTTGCACTGTGGGTCAAATGTCACGGGTTAGATACCGCGACAAATGTATACTGGCAAGGTTGATGTCTGTTGTGCTTAAACTTTGATAATTACATTGAATGTCCTTTATTTGAAAATTTGTCACACTTTCCGTTCTTTCCACTAACCGAAGTTAAATATTTCTGTTAAGTTAGTGGTAAATGACTTTTTTTGTCATTGCCCTTTAAAGGACAAAATATGTAATTTACACTAATCTTGTATATTCTTTCTTTCTTTTATTTATTTATTTTTTTTCTTTTTTCTTTTTTTCTAACCACTTTTATCTTACAACTTATCTTAAATATAATTAATAAATTAATTTTAATTTAAAAAAAGTTAAATTCATTAATTGATTTTAATATATTACAGTTTTGTTATATGTTATGTAGTTATGTACTTTTCTACTAATAAAATTTAAAGAACTCATAATATTTTTTAAAAAAATAAAAATTACATAAACTAAAAATAAAATTTCTATATATTAATGAATCATTATTTATTAAAACATAAACTAAAACACAAGCGCATTTTTGTAGATGCATTATGGTTTAACCATTTAGATCAAAAAACTATGTAAAATCTATGAAATACATGTTTTAATATATAAATTTAATTTTAAATAAAAAATTTAGATATCTCAAACAAAATATAGATGGCGCGATACAAATAACTCACAAAATTTTTTGATCAATTTATTTTTTAAAATGATCTAAATGGTTCAACCACAATGCACCTACAAAACCCCGTGTATGTTTTAGTTTATGTTTTAATAAATAATGTTTCATTAATTTCTGAAAATTCTATTTTTAGTTTATGTAATTTTTATTTTTAAAAAAATATTATGAGTTCTCTAAATTTTATTAGTAGAAAAGTACATAACTATATTTAACAAATAACAAATTTGTAATATATTAAAATCAATTAATGAATTTAACTTTTTTTAAATTAAAATTAATTTATTAATTATATTTAAGATAACTTGTAAGATAAAAGTGGTTAGAAAAAAAGAAAAGTAAGTAAATAAATAAAAGAAAGAAAGAAAAAAAATACAAGATTAGTGTAAATTACATGTTTTGTTCTTTAAATGGTAAGGGCAAAAAAGTCATTTACAATTAACTTAATAGAAATATTTAAATTCAGTTAGTGGAAAGGATGGAAAGTATGACAAATTTTCAAATAGACATTAAGTGTATTTATTAAAGTTTAAAGACAAGATCCGTAATTTTAGTAATACTTAAAGAATAATATTTGTAATTTACTTTTTGTTTCATCAATTCTTTGTGTTTGTTTATCACTTATATCAACTTCTTGTTAGACTATAAACTAGTCTAGCTGAACTGAGTCAAGCCAGCTTATTTATAATAATGAGCTAAATGATGGGCTTGAACTCGTTCGTGAAAGACTCAAGACAACTTGTTTATTTTTAAAAGAATTAAAATTGTTTTTTACATATATTGATGTATATAAAAATGAATATATTTTAAATGTTCATCTTGACTCGTTGAATTAATATAGTATACCTTACAAATAAGAAAGATGGTTTATGAACAACGATAATTTTCTTTATTTTTATAATTTTTCTTAGTAAAAAAAATACCAAAATACTCATATGTTTATGTATATTTAAATATTGGGCTTATAGCGAAATTAAATTGCGAAAATATGTTGTAATTTTGAGTTATAATTTATATATATTAAAATTTAAGTTTTAGTTTAAAAAAGTCAAATAAACAAGCGAACAAACCAGTTAACGAGCCGAGCTTATCGTGACTCGAGCTCTTCTCGTTTACAAACCGAGCCATACCAACTTTTTGCCTGTTTATAAATGAACTGATTTTTACTTTTCTAACGAACTTTTCCTAAACGAGCTTAAAGCGAGCTACGACCTACCGAGTTTTTTTAACAACTAGCCCTACTCCTTATCAACTCATCCATCTTTTATATGAATCATCAGTTTCTCTTCTAAAAAAATTACAGAAGACCTTACGCTCAATGATTAGACGAGCTACTATTTTGGGTTTTTTTTTATAAATAAATTAACTAAAATAAAAAAATCACAAGAACTTAATTATAACTGTTGTATCACCTGATTTTGTTTACTTTACAAATTTCTAGAATTAATTCACACTTCCGTATGAGACCAAATTTTCTCATGCAACTACCTTTCAAACTTCAAACGCCATACAACACTCATTCATCATCAACACCAAAACCAAATCAACAACCTTCATTCTCCTCTATAAATACCATCAACAAATGATCAATTTCAACAACCCACAAACCAATTCTGCAATTCATCAATGGCTTCTGAATCAACCAACCACCTTCACTTCCTCTTGATCCCCTTACTAGCCCCGGGCCACATGATCCCCATGATCGACGTCGCCAAACTGCTCGCAAATCGACCGAATGTGACCGTAACCATCGTCACCACGCCTCGAAACGCCATTCGATACGGTTCGAAACTCCAACACCACATCGACTCCGGACTCCCGGTGAGGTTTCTTGAACTCCCGTTTCCGGCTACGGAGAATGGGCTGCCCGAGGGCTGCGAAAGCGCAGATGCTCTACCGGGTCTGCATCTACTTCCTAACTTTTCAACCGCGGTTGATATGCTACAAGAAAGACTCGAAGAACGATTTGATTCGATAAAGCCGAGGCCAAGTTGTGTTTTATCGGATAAATATATGCTCTGGAGTGATGCTACCGCGGCGAAGTATGGGATCCCGAGGATCGTATTCGATGGAATGAGTTGTTTCAAACAGTTAGTTACACATTGTTTATATGGATCTAAGGTGTTGGATGATTTGCGCGAGTCGGAGCCTTTTGTTCTCCCTGGGTTGCCTGATGAGATTGAGATGACTCGAGCTCAGCTGCCGCCTGAGTTTAATTATACTCGTATGGCGACGAGTGAGCAGCTAGAACGAGTGAGAGAAACGGAGTCGAGAGCTTATGGTATGGTGATCAATAGTTTTGAGGAGTTGGAGCAAGAATATGTTAAGGAATTCAAGAAGTTAAAAGGGGGTAAGGTTTGGTGTCTAGGACCATTATCATTATCTAATGATAGCAATTTAGGTGAAACCTTAAGAAGAGAAGGCGCCTCTATTGATGATCAACGTTACTTGAAATGGCTCGACTCGAAAGAACCTGGATCAGTTGTCTATGCTTGTTTTGGTAGCAGTACTCGCGTCACCCCTCCACAACTCATCGAGCTCGGGTTGGCTCTAGAAGCATCCAAATCCCCATTCATATGGGTGATCCGAGCTGGTGATAGAGCTAAAGAGGTCGAGAAATGGTTATCAGAAAGCGGGTTTGAAAATAGAATAAAAGATAGAGGGCTCATAGTGAGAGATTGGGCACCACAAACCCTAATCTTATCGCACCCTTCGGTTGGAGGGTTTTTGACACACTGTGGATGGAATTCAATCCTGGAAGGGGTTTGTGCCGGTGTCCCTATGATCACATGGCCCCAGTTTGCCGAACAATTCTTGAATGAGAAATTGGTAGTTAAAGTGTTGGGGATTGGTGTGAGCGTTGGTGCTCCGGTTGTGGTGCATTGGGGCGAGGAAGACAAATTTGGGGTTACTGTGAAGAGCGAGCAGGTGAAAACGGCTATAGAAAAAGTAATGGATTTGGGATCCGAAGGAAACGAGAGAAGAAAGAAAACAAAGGCGCTCGCGATGGCAGCGAAGAAAGCAATAGAAGAAGAAGGGTCTTCTCACCATAACTTGACATTACTAATACAAGATCTATTGGAACTTAAAAATGTTAGAAGCGAAAAGCCATCAACTTGAAGCCGATGTTTTCAAATTTGGCCAAGCATATGTACTTGGTATTAACCATTTGCGAGTAGCTGCAGCCATAAAGTATACAGTTATGTTTATATCGTAAGTCGTGTGTGTTTGATTATAGTCCAACCAAATAAACTTTAGTATCGTGAAAATAACATCGCGTTTTGAAGCCTAAGTTTGAATAACATCGCGTTTTAGGTGAAGGCTCGATGCGGGTTTCACTGAACATTTTCTCCTTTAACCTCTACCATCATTATGTTACTGATTTTGTACTATGAGCTGTCAAATATAGAATTTTCTTCACAAAAATAGGCTTTTTTTATGTTTGGATTATAATCTTCATGTTCTTTTTCCCACTTTTTATATCTTCATGACATTCTTTTGGTTTCTGTAGATAGAGGATCTTAACCTCTTAAAGGAGAAACAAAACTTTAAAGGAGATTGAAACAATCTCTTATGGAGTACTCATAAAGGAATTTTCATAAAAAATTAGAAGGCTACTATATATTATTGATCGAGAATTTATAGCTTATAAGAGTATGATGGGATGATTACAGAGTAAACATAATCTAACTTCTATTAAAGATTACTGTAAACACTTATCGACATAATCAATGTTGGAATTACATTTTAATCAAGAAATCTCAATTAATTAGACTAATTTAGAAGTCAAATAGAAAAGTCAAATTGATATTCAGAAAGTCAAAATTGATGTAATTTAGCGGGAAATTTAGATAGAGTCGGTTAGTTATGTTGTTTGTAACCATTAACTGTAAGGGTATAAATACCCATCTGTATGTTGGTATTATGTGTGGAATAACAGTGTGTTGGTGTGTGATTTAGAGTCCCGATCGTGTCCTGTTTTCCCACCGGGTTCAACGCACATATATGTGTAGAACCCATATCATGTTCATACAATATTGATCCTAATCTATGATCCGTAGGGGCCTCAACAATCAATACTAATATAATTATCTATAAAACTTCTCTACATAGTCAAAAGTAATATAATTTATCTTATTGACTAATGTCTATTATCTGTTGGAGCCGGTGGTGACAGGAAGATCGCTTGTGAGATGCTGCACGACGGGCAAGATAACTAGGCAAGGCATGCGTATATGATGATATTCTAGATAGCACTGAATTTGTTCGGCCAAAATCTATCCAAAAACTAAATGAACTTAATGGTCCATTTTAGGCAGATGTCATTGATGATTCAAGATTTATTCAAGAACGCCAAGCCCATTGCAGGCATTCTAATCTATATATGGACAGAAATGGCCAATTTTAGGATTTTCACTTTGAATGTAACCCGTCACTGAGTTCAGGCATCTTCAGCTCGATCAATACATGCTTTCAACTTAGGCTTCAAAAAGCCATGGTATTTTTACAATATTGATGTTTATTTAGTTGGGCTATAATCAAACACATACAACTTACGATATATAAAGACAAGTCATATACTTTATGGCTGTTACTCGAACATGGTTGTTACCTGATACGTATTAATGCCCAAATTTTGAAAATATTGGCTTCAAGTCGATGGCTTTTGGCTTTTAACATTTGCAAGTTTAAACAGATCTTGAATCAGTAGTGTCAAGTTATGATGAGAAGACCCTACTTCTATTGCTTTCTTCCCTGCCATCGCAAGTGCTTTTGCTTTTCTTCTTCTCTCATTTCCTTCAGATCCAATGTCCATTACTTTTTCTATAGCCGTTTTTACTTGCTCGCTCTTCACGGTAACCCCAAATTTGTCTTCCATACCCCAATGCACGACAGTCGGAGCGCCCACAGCGACACCAATCCCTAACACTTGAACTACTAATTTCTCATTCAAGAATTGTTCGGAAAATTGAGGCCATGTAATCATAGGTACACCAGCAGAAACTCCTTCCAAGGTTGAATTCCATCCACAGTGTGTTAAGAATCCTCCAATCGAAGGGTGTGATAAGATTAAAGATTGTGGTGCCCAATCTCTTATTATGAGCCCTCTATCTTTTGTTCTATTTTCAAATCCGCTTTCTAATAACCATTTCTCGACCTCTTTAGCTCTATGACTAGCTCTAACCACCCATATGAATGGGGATTTGGATGCTTCTAGGGCCAGCCCGAGCTCGATGAGTTGTGGAGGGATGATCCGACTACTGCTACCAAAGCAAGCATAGACAACTGATCCAGGTACTTTAGAATCAAGCCATTTCAAGTAACGTTGATGATCAATAGAGGTTCCGTCTCCTCTTACAGATTCACCTAAATCGTTACCGTTATATAGTGATAATGGCCCTAGACACCAAACCTTACCCCTTTTTAACTTCTTAAATTCCTTCACATATTCTTGCTCCAACTCTTCAAAACTATTAATCACCATACCATAAGCTCTTGACTCGGTTTCTCTCACTCGTTCAATCTCCTCACTCGTTATTATACCACTACTATTAAACTCAGTTGGCAACTGAGCTTGAGTCATCTCAATCTTGTCAAGCAAACCAGGGAGAACAAAAGGCTTCGACTCAGGCAAATCTTCAAGCACCTTGGATGCGTACAAATGATGTGTAACTACCTGTTTGAAACAACTCATTCCATCAAATATGATCCTTGGAATCTTATACTTGGCTGCCATATCATCAGTCCAGGCAATATATTTATCAGATAAAATACAAGTTGGACGAGGCTTTAGTGAATCAAATCGTTGTTCGAGTCTTTCTTGTAACATATCAAATGCAACTGAGAAGTTCGGGGTGTGGTGACAATGGTTACCATCACATTAGGTCGTTGTGCGAGCAATTTGGCTATGTCAATCATGGGGATGATGTGGCCGGGAGCTAGTAAGGGTATCAAGAGGAAGTGAAGCTGGTTGATTGATTCTGAAGCCATTGCCGAATTCTTGTAAAGATTAAGAAATGATCAATTGCAGAAGTGATTTGTGAATTCTTGAAATTGATACATTCTTCATATTTATAAAGAAGAATAATCATTGTAGATTTGGCCATTTGAGGTTTGCTATTGGTGATGCAATGAATCTTGTATGGGGTTTATGAAAAGTAGGCGCATGAGAAAATTGGTGTCAAAGTGTAGGTCAAGAAATTTGAAAAGTAAAAGCAAGTGTTAATTGTGCTCATCATCCGTTTTGTTGTCAATAATGGATGGCTAAGTTGAAAAGTCAATTTAGCAAGTTATATATATATACATATATATATATGTATATATATAGCTAAGTTGAAAAGTCAATTTAGCAAGTTATATATATATATATATATATATATATATATATATAAAGAGGTTCAAAAGAAAACACAAAAAAGAGTAAACTAGAAAATCAATTCTAGCCACATATTTTAATTCCAGAAAAAATTCAAAAAAAAGCAAAAAAAAAAAATAATAAATAAATAAAAACCATTATTTCATCACAATTAAGAAAAAGCAAAAAATTTAAAAAAACAAAAAAACGTCAAGTTGATTTTTACTTGTGAAATTAACTTTTTTTTGGTGAAATACATCAATTTCACATGTGAAATGTGATTTTTTTTTAATTTTTTAATTTTTATTTTTTACTTTTCTTTTCCTTTATATGTTGAAATAGTATGGCTATATTTTTTATTTTTATTTTTGCTTTTTTCTTTGATTTTTTTTTTAAATTAACATGTATGGCTAGGATTGGTTCTCTAGTTCCTTTTTTGGTGTTCTCCGAACCCTCCCATATATATATATATATATATATATGTGTGTGTGTGTGTGTGTGTGTAAAAATTTTACGATATCAAGTAATAAATTTATGCGAATTGTACGAAGTGATAATAATTATTGATCTAAAAGATGAATGGTTTAAATTTAAAATGAAATAATCACATAAGAAATATGCATCAAGGGGTAGATTTGAAAATAGCATATAATTGTTGAGTTTTTTCAAAAATTCCCCCTTTTTTTAAACGCATATATTTTTTTATACGACATTATTTTTTTAAAATACACCATAAAATCAAGCATATTGTCCTCTTTAATATGAGCATAGTATTGATATATATATATATACTAGCTTAATAACCCGTGTATTACACGGGTTGAATATATAAAATATTAAATAAAATAAAATTTTGTTAATTATAAAACGATAGTTTAAGATAAAATACGATTGAAATTATGTATAAGGACTATAGGTAACAAAATAATGATATCAAGTTTTTAAACTTTTTTTGTTTAAAAAAACTAAATATTTTGTTTCAAAACAAAAAGTTTTATAAAATTTATTTATAATTATTTTTTATTTATAAAAATTTTACTTTTTAAAAATATTGATTTTTAAAATATTTTATATTTTTAAAAAAGTTTGATGTTTTTGAAAAAAAGATTATTTTATAAAAATTTTTTTCTTTATACATATTATTGCTTAAAAGATTCCTTTCTTAATTTATTAAAAAATATTTTTAGTCTATAAATAAATTAAATAATATTATTAGTAATTATAGTAACTATTAAGTAGGAGAGAGAAGTGAAAAAATTACGGTGAGGATGAATGTGATGCTAGCACGTGTCCCAATTAGTTACTCTTTTATTATAATATAAAGATAGGATTAGGTTTTTAATAGGACTCGCCTTTAAATGAGAACTCCCAGGACTAGTATTAACCATTGATTGTTTTGATCAATGGTTATGATTGAATAAGATAAAAAATATAAATTAATATATCATTTAATGTGTTTAAATTAGAGAAATGGGTATATTAGTAATCTTTTAAATTTTTCTCTCTTCAATTAAATGGCTAATTAATTAAATATCTTATATAGATTTTCTCTCTACCAATTTTTTATATTTATGTATTATAACTCTCATCTTTTTATGATTTTACATATATGGAATATGTAAAAAAAATATAGTAACCAACATCGTTTTAGAAGTTGCATGTATATAATCATATGTAAAAGATAACTGAGTTAAAAATTACAAACATATAAGTTATTTATATATGTGTAATCATGTATACTAACATAAAAAATTCAAAAATATGCATGAAATTACATCAACTCTAAAAGTTTACTCAAATTTACGTTAACAAAGTTTAGGGAACAACAATATTTTTTAAACATGTGCAAATTCAAACTATTCCAGTATTAAAATAGATATTTAATTTATACATATGCATTTTTACAAACTTCCTTTTCTTATTAAATTTCACAATATTTCCAAAGTAATACGAACGATCAAGCAGATAAAAAGCTTGAAACAACACTCAAAAAGGTTCTAATAAATGCAAAATAAACACCAAGTAATAAATAAATGAAACAGAAGATAACAAAAATGATGTTTATTTTAATCAAACTCTTTTTTGTTGGTCATGGTTTTTTGATTTTTCCATTTTATTTACACATTTAAATAATCAATTTACATATGCATAGAAAAATAAAGATATTTAGTAGCTAATTTACGTGTGTGTAAATATTTATTTTACACATATGTAAAACAATCATGCATTTATAAAAATCAATAAAAAGAAAATATAATAATAAGATACTATAAGTCGCCCACCATAAAGGAATTAGACAAATGCAATTCTCATTTTTTAAAAGATAAGAACTCAATTCATAAACTTGTTAAAAGAAAACAAGTGGAACACTTTATACGGGAACTTAGGAAATTAATAGAAAAAATATGTGTGATTTTGTTTAGTGGGTTCGAATGAAACATATCCTTTGCGAAATTTTGAAATCAGTGACATAATCATCTATGTGATTTTGAAATCAGTATTGTTGAAAATAAAAATGCTTAATACATAAAGGAACACAACAGCTTAAACATAATGCCTAAAAACACTATGTTTGTCTAATATCTACTACTTTTTTCCAATCACATTTAATCCTAAGCACTTTTAAGTAAACAAATCTACACATAAATAACTTATTAAAGGTAGAAAAAAATTCCGCACATTTAGATAGTGAAAAATAACACATAACTTATACGTTCGAAGAGATCGAGATAACTATGGGGTGTTCTAAATGAAAATTGATATAATTCTCTCACGGTTGGCGATTAATAATTTTTATCTAAAATCCAGTTGACGATTAATAATTTTTTTTTTCAAAATTCTCATAAACATTAATAGTGAAGTAAACATTATATCAAATATAAACTAACCTCGACGACCAATTTGTGTGAATTGTGATTTTAAAATAAAAAATTAAATGTGATCTTTTTGTAATCATAATCATGAATGATGTTCTCATCGTCAGTTTAAAAGAGTTGCTTTGTGTTATTGATTTTAGGATGAAAAGGAAATAACAAAAAATTCTAAGAAAGTGCAATAATTAAGGAAGAAAGAGAAAAATTATATGTAAAAATACATTCTTACCCTTTTTGATAAAATAATTATCATATAAAATCTATATTAATCAAAGGCTAATATTAGTTCTCGTAGTTCTCGCGATCTTTAAAACTTCTGAAAAGATCCTAACCCTATATATATATATATATATATATATATATAGGGGAGGGTTCTTGAGAAAACCAATAGTTATGTGAAAACCAAAGAAAACCATAAAAACCAATAACATAATTCATAATTTTTTTGTTATTTTAATTGTTAATATGTTATTTAAGTATTTAGTACAAATATTTTGAGCATACATACGAGAATGAAGAGTCTTACACATACGTAACACTATGTCGAATGAAAAATGGTTACATATACGTAACCTATGTGTGACGTATTGTAAGGATTGTCACACTAATCAGATCGATCTCGTAATTGTGAATGCGGAATGTAAACAGTTACGGATTGAGAAGTAGAAGAATAGAAATGAAGAACACAATGTAAATAACTTCTCTTTGATTGCTCTCTGAATATGAATGATTACACAGTAGATACAAATTCAGGAAATGAACAAAAGCTTACTAAATACAAAGCAAACTATGTATTTATACTAAACTAGAATGTTCTCGCGCGAGATCAACTTCTCGCGCGAGAAACTAGTTCTCACGCGACAAGTAAGTTGTCGCGCGACTTCTTTTACTTTTCGCTTGATCTTCAACTTGATTTGATTTCCCGAGCCTCTAGGTTCAATCCCTACAATCTCCCCCTAGGCTCGGTAAATCAATGTTCTTTAAAAGTCCACGTCATCTACGTTGTAACTGCCCCCATATGCATACATCATCTTATCCAGGGCCTTCGTAATCAACCAACCAAACTGTGCTGCTAGTAAATGTACAGATTCATCAGCTGCAATAGGATATTCCTGCAACTTCATCAAATCTTCTTTTCCAAACTTTAGCAAATCCACAGGGTCGATGATACGGTATTCTTTATCAGCACATTTCATCAACGCATGACCCGTCTCTTTTTCACAACTCCACCCGATAAGCTTTGACAAGCTGTTAACTGGCACTGGAGCGTGTATAGGGATCTTCCTCACATATCTAGGATGTCTATAAACTCGTATCTTCATTGGTTTCTGCGTGTTTGGATCGATACGGTTCTCATCTTCAATGACCTTTGATTTGGCTGTCTTAAAATCTTTGAAGTTGGTCTTGCTCTGTCTCCAAATCATGTTTCTAATCCAATTTCCCTTTCCATAATTGCTTGGATTTATGAATGGAACACGACCCATAGCATACAAGTCTGATGCTCTAAGAGTATGAAAGTCGTGTTCATCTTGGAAGTATTCGATTGCTCCAGCCTTTCTTTTAATCACATACAACTTCTTCTCTTCATCATATGCCCAACTGATAATCGGCTCTGAATTTTCGTACCTTGTGAAAGGTTTGGAATGCCGAAGTGTATACACATAAGCTGGCGGAGTAGGTGCAGCAACAGTAATATTACCAACCTGACGAACAGCCATTTGACCAGTTTGGTCTAATGTCTTGTTAGTGGTTTCTGAAGTGCTTGGCTCACCAACGATCTCCCCTTTTTCTAACACATCTTCAGAGAATAAATCTTTCAAACTATTTCCAAAAATATCAGTATATTCTATATCTTCTTCTAAATCATCAAACGATCCAAAATCAGCATTTTCTTCCTCCTCTAAGATATTTTGCTGAAATGAATATAGTTCTTTCTCATATTCAGCTTCTGTGGCAGGATCCAACGGTGTATAATCAACTGTATCATCAGGACTTGGTCCTGAGACATTAGCAATTCCTGACGACCCAGAAGTACCAGTAGCAACACCCATATCTCCCCCTTGATCATCATCACCATTTCCACCATCATCATCATCACCATTACCATCATTATCATCACCACCATCATCCTCATCATCATCTTCACCATCATCCTCATCATCATCCTCATCACTATAGTCATAATCAATCATATCCAAATCATCATCATCAGTTACTGGATTAGGGATAGGCATCATATGTTCAGGTTCCACAAAAGCTTCTCCAACATAAGATATAGGTTGATCCTCAGCAGCCTGATTAGACACGCCTGGACTTGGCTCTTGATCAACAATAACATTGTCTGTTGTCCCTTCTGTAGCAACAGGATCAACAACATGTTCTGTATCATGAACTTGTTCAACATTCTGATTATGATCAGCAGTCTGCTATCCACTAGATTCTCCAACTTTTGCGGTATGATGTGTAAATGAAGAAGATACACGAGAAGTGAGATCTCTCAGATATTGTTCCATTATCTGAACATATGTAAGCATGAATTGTTGTTGACTCTCCAAGCTCTTTATTCTTTCATCTTTATCATTCAATCTTCTACATAGATCATCAATAACTTGAGTTTTCTCCAGCATCTCCCTTTCAAGTGTACTAACTCTTTGCTCTAAGGTAACCCTGGTTGGAGAGAAAGTAGATGTTTCTGGATGAGCTCTTGGTTCTGGAGTAGTATTTATGAAGTCTGCATCTCCAAATAAATCGTCATGAGAAGATTGTCTGGGAGGAGTTCTCAGAATGTCATCAGTACCAACAGTAGCAGGCATAGAAGTAGATGTCACAGTTGTAGCTTCTGCGACTATCACTGGAGTAACGGCCTCACTAACTGTGACTGGAATATCAGTACTCCCAATATCAACAGTTGTCACGGTGGTCATTGGAGTCCGACGCTTTCTTAACACACCGCGTCCTCTACCCTTACCACGAGAACTTTCTCCTGTCACCCTTGCCATTCTCTTCCTTCGACCTCGGGTCTGCACAGGAATCTCGACAGGAATATAATCTGAATCACGTTCCTCAGCAGTACGCTTTGACGGTGTTTCTCGTACTTTGGGACGTTCTTGTAGTACATGCGGTACATTCCTTATCTGATCACTATCTGTTTCACTATCTTCTTCTTCATTTCTCTGTTCTTCACTCACTCCTTCTTCCTCTCTCAATTCTTCAGTTCTTAACCATTCATCAACTTCTTCTTCAGTAGATTTTTCACCAAAACGAGAACTCTCAAGTATTTCTTGTGTAGCACTAGAAGATGCACCAATTGTAACATCTCTATGCACCTGAGCAGTTTTAGTCTGTGATTCAGCTCTATACCCATCAGCAAATCGACCAAGTTTAACAAAGTGTGATCCATCCCAAGCATTTCCTCTTGCTCCCAAAAGATAAGTAAAGATATCTTTCTTCATCACCATGACAGAATAAGTAGATGAATCAGATATAGCTAACTCAGGATTAGCAGCATTCACAATCATTTGAACAAATCTTGGATACATAATGAATTTCTTTCCCGGAGCAGCAATTACGTTCTTTTGCATCTCAGAAAATATGGCAGTGGAGATGCTGTATGGTAGATCATCAACAAGAGAAACCAACAGAGATCCAAATATAACACTTAGACTGTCCATGCCAGCTTTCAGATTGCTAAGGAAATGGATAACCACGTGAAAGAGATATTTCCAGAATGGTGGCAGATACTTCTTCTGTAATGAAGGATAACGATGTGTATATCCCATACGCACTAGGCAATCTTTAACAGCATCATCATCTATCTTCATCGGTGCTCGTGGAACATCTTCCAATAACAAAGCACTGTTAATCACCTCAGCTGTGATTACCACCTTCTTTCCTTTTACTGTGGCAGTTATACACAGATCACCATCAGTATCTATCTCGTTGGCAGCAGTCTCCCAAAATTGATTTATCACATCTGTAAATATCCTTGGATTAGCAGATATAGCATGAGAAATCTGAGAAGACTTCAATCCTTCAATTAATGATCGGAATAACGCTTTATCATCTGATACTTCTCCCAAATGCTACAGCTTTATGGTTTTTATTAAAAACCAAAGGTCGATCCATCTGCAAAAGTTGATGAAATTTTATAAGAACACAAAAAATCTTAAATTTCAGTGCATACAAATTAATTTCTAACACTTAGAAAAAATTTCAAAAAAATTTCAGATAAATTCAACTTTTCGCGCGAAATGTTGAACTTTTCGCAAATTTAATACTTCTGAAAATCTGAACCTTTCGCGCGATAAGTTAAACTTTTCGCATGATTTTTCAAATTCACACATTTTGAAACTTTTCGCACGAGAAGTACAATCCTATGCGAAAAGTACAACTTTTCGCATCTGTTCCTATTCTCCAGACTTTTCGCGTGCGAAAAGTTTGTGTAACTTCCAATTTTTTATAACATTTGATTTTCAACGAATTAAGAGTTCAAATATGTTCAATAACAATCACCGAAAGAATTATTAAGGTTTATTATGGTTTATTTCATCAATTTGTCAAGTTTTAATTCATTTTAAATTCGGTCAAGAACCAAACTCATTCAAATCAATCAAATTAACATCTATATACCTTATAACACTTGTCGGAATCTCAACACGACCCTACTAATCAATGAAAATCAGTTTAAACTCTTTTCTACACTTAGAATTTTTGAGAGATGAATTTTCAGAACTTTTCGTGCGAATGAGAACTTCTCGCACGAATTGTTCCTTTTAAAGAATTTGACTTCTCTCGCGATAAGTCAAATTTTCTCAAATTAACTTTTCGCACCCTTTAAACCTTGGGGTAACTTTGTAAAATAGTAACCAACTTTCAAAAGTGTTCCAATTAGGTAACTCAAGTTTTAAAAGTGTTTCAATTAGGTCACTCAGTTTTTATATTTTATATAAATTAAAAGCCTTAACATGTTTTTTAGCATGTTATACTTTTTGTTTTAGTTAAAAAATATTTTTTTCTATCTTTTGATGCTGATATGGAACGTTGACGTAAATTTTAGGTATTTTTTTTAATTTTTTTCATAATTAACATGTTTTTTTTTTTAATATAATTTTATATATTGAAAATTCTGATCCCCATATCTTCTCCACTGTTACTTTCTTGACATAAGAAAATTCGATTATGACTCGATTTGATCGTTTAGTGGTCCAATTTGAGAAAAACATGCATGAGTGACTAAATTAGAACACTTTTAAAAGTTGGTTACTATTCTGTGACATTTTCCCTTAAAGCTTTCGCGTTCGCGTTTAAAATTTTTCGCGTTTAAAAACTTTTCGCGTTTAAAAACTTCTCGCGTTTAAGAACTTCTCGCATTTAAAAACTTTTATTTTGCTATGAAAAATGATTTTATTTAACTAAGTGTTTACAATTATTTTAACACCCTTAAATTTTGAACACTTGAAAAGTAAAATACATCTCAAAACATAACAAGACAAACTAATAAAACTATATAAAAAACAAACTTATTGACACACAAGTTCTATTAGCTATTTATTTATTATTATTTTATTATTTTCAAGAATAGGATCATATTTCTTTTAGAAATCAATCATTAATGATCTTCCAGCATTGAATTGATACAGGACTGTTTATGTTGATTATCGATATACTGTGTCCTTTTAAACTTAGACTTCAAGATTAGTAAGACACATAAGTTATGATTTTATCATGTTTTGGTTAAATTATATGATTTCAGTGTGTCCCACAATCAAAACTACTGCAAAACACTTATCTAGCTTCAAGATTCTATTGAGATTTCAAGTCACCCTAATTTGACTTAAACCTTTCACTTCTTATCAGCTTTATCAGTTTTGGTTATTTTCTTATATAATATCTATTAGAGCATAACTAGCACGAGAACATGTTTCTGAACACATAATATTAACAAGTTGTAGGACTTATTAACAGCCATCCGGACTTATGTTTTGCCCTCACAAAACGTTTAGGACTTACATGCCAAGACGGACTTACATGCCCCATCTTTTGATTTTGCCTCCTATGTCATAACATATTCTCAAAAACAAAAATATTTATCATATAGTATGTATGTCTATGACATATCTTTTATACATGTGCTTAAAAGCATCTTTTATTCCTATATGGCCTTTTGGCATCTTTTTGCTCTTTTTGCTTGAAATATTTTTGACATTTGATTGATTTTTTTTATTTGATATGCATATATAGATATATAACTGATATTACCTGAGTCAGAAAGTAACTGGCTTGAGTATGACTAGACTGTAACTCTCAATCTATTTTAGCATAGAATCAGTGTATTCACAAGTCCTTGATGAGTTAACCACTTCAGTCATTGATGATTATTTTCAGTGTATCACAGACCATAATGCTTTCCATTCTTGAAAGTCAAGCCTATCAATATATCAAACATAACACAAGTCAGTTTCTTGTATACCTTCAGATGTAATGAGTCGAAATCAAGAAATGTACTATCATTTCCTATATAATCTTGAAAATTTAATTTTCTCAAATTTTTACTCCCCCTAAGAATAAAATCTTTTTCGAAACTATCTAAATTTCTCCCCCTAAAATTGTGATTATCTAGACAGAAAATAACAATTTTAAAACAAAAGAAAAAATATTTTTGAAAAGGGTGTAAAAATAAGAGTTAACCAAAGTTAATCATTCCCAGATATTGGACTAAAAAGTCAAATCTGGAATGATCAAATGCCTTAGTAAACAAATCAACAATGTTGTTATCTGATGAAACAGATTCCAAATGAATAAGCTTCCTTTCAAAACAATCACGAATAAAATGTATGCAGATGTCAATGTGTTTGGTTTTTGAATGTTGAATCCGATTTTTCACAATGTTAAGAACCGCGGTATTATCACAAAAGATGCAAGTGTCATAAATGTTAAGGCCATAATCAAGAAGTTGTTGTTGAATCCAGACAAGCTGAGAACAACAGCTCGAAGCAGCCACATATTCAGCTTCTGCAGTAGAAGTAGACACTGTTTGTTGTTTCTTGCATTGCCATGAAATGAGACGATTTCATAAAAATTGACACCCACCTGTTGTTGATTTTCAGTCCAAGTTACATCCTACATAATCCCTGTCAGTGTAAGCAAATAAATTGAATTCAGGATTTTTAGGATACCAAAGACCAAGTGTTGGTTGACCCTTGAGATACTTAAAAATCCACTTGACAGCTTTCATGTGAGATTCTTTCAGATTACTTTGATAACGTGCACACTGACAAACAGGGAACATAAAGTCCGGCCCGCTCTCAGTAAGATACATCAGGGATCCAATCATTGATCTATACATATGTTGATCAACATCTTCTCCCGTGAGATCTGGAGATAAAGTAGGACGAGAAGACATAGGAGTTAGAGCAATCTTGGAGTCCTGAAATTTGTATTTATCAAGAATACTGTGAATATATTTTTCTTGATGAATCAGTATTCCTATATCATCTTGCTTGACTTGGATACCCAAGAAGAATGACATTTCTCCAAGAGAACTCATCTTAAATTTCTTCTTCATCACTGCCTCAAATTCCTTGCACAGTGCATCATTTGTAGATCCAAAAATTATATCATCAACATAAACTTGAACAAGAATAAGATCATCACCAGTCTTCCTTAAAACTAAAGTTTGATCAATAGCACCTCTTGAATAACCATTTGCAAGCAAATGTTCAGTCAAAGTAGCATACCAAGCACGGGGTGCTTGATGTAATCCATAAAGTGCTTTGTCCAACTTATACACATATTCAGGATGATCTGGATCTTCAAAACCAGGTGGTTGATAAACATAGGTTTCTTCTTTCATTTCTCCATACAAAAATGCTATTTTGACATCCATCTGATAAACTGTAAAGTTCTTGTATGAAGCATAAGCTAGAAAAATATGTATAGCCTCTAGTCTTGCAACAGGAGCATATACTTCTTCATAATCAAGACCTTCAATTTGATAGAATCCTTGAACAACAAGTCTGCCCTTGTTGCGGATAATCACATCCTTTTCATCCGTCTTGTTTTTAAATATCCATTTTGTTCCAATTGGCAGCTTTCCTTTTGGAAGTTCACACAGATGCCAGACATTGAGCTTTTTGAATTGCATCAGTTCTTCCTGCATGGCCTCTACCCAACTGTTATCCTTTAATGCCATCTCAACATTCTTTGGCACAATCTGAGAGATAAAACATGAATACAAACAAGTATTTATGGCACCAGATTTGCTTTGAGTTTGAACTCCTTGTGATAATGGTCCGATAATAGCTTCTGTTGGATATTTTTGTGAATTCTTAACTGTGGGATAACATTTTCAGAAATACCTTCTTCTAAATTAGTAATATGATCCACTGGTTCTTCAACAATATGTCCTCCTTCTGGTTGATAAACTATATCTTCCTCCAGATGATTATCATTATTAGACAATAAATCATCAAATGAAACTTGAATAGTATCAATTGGATCAGTTTGAACAGACGAAGTAGGAATATCATCAGAAAAATGTGGAGATTTTTCAACAATGTGATTAGAAGATGTTTCTGTAGATTTAGAAACAGATGGAACAACTAAACTAGTTATTGAAAAAGGTACATCAGAAGTTGTCATCTCTGGTTGAGATGAAATAATACCAACATCATCATTGAAAATATCCTGAATAGAAGAAGTCAAAGGAAGATTAGCTGTGGAAATACTAGACGAACGATTAAACGTTTCAAATAATGAAGCATAATCATAGACCCATGAAGGTGCAGAAGCTGCATCAGTTTTGTTAGACTCATGCCAATCAATATCAAATGACTCAATTATTTGTTTTGATCTTTTATTATAAACCCTGTATGCAACTTTGTTAGCAGAATAACCAACAAAATAACATTCATCAGTTTTTTCATCAAATTTAGATTTTGAATTAGTTGTGTTTAACAAAGTACAACAACAACCAAATGTTTTGAAATATTTGACTTTGGCTTTATGTTTATAAAAGATTTCATAAGGAGTCATATTTTGTTGTTTGTTGATAAGCACACGATTCTGAACATAACATGCAGTGTTAACAGCCTCAGCCTAGAAAAATGATGGTAATTTGGCTGCTGATAACATTGTCCTGGCAACTTTAATTAGAGTTCTGTTTCGTCTTTCTGCAATTCCATTTTGTTGTAGAGTTCCTGCAGAACTAAATTGTCTAGCTATCCCCTTTGAATCATAAAATTCATTCAATGTTCGGTTGCAAAACTCAGTTCCATTGTCGCTTCGGATGCACTTTATTGTTTTGTCCGTCTGATTCTCTACCAGTGTCATGAATTTTATCAGCAGATGAGGAGTCTCATCTTTGGATGCTAAAAAGAAAACCCATGTAAATCTAGAGAAATCATCAGTAATAACTAAACAATAAGTACGACGTCCCAAACTCAAAACACTTACTGGACCAAATAAATCCATGTGTAACAGTTGTAAAATAGAGTCAATTTTTGTATTTGCAACAGGTTTATGAGGAAGTTTATGTTGTTTGCCTTTTGAACATGACAGACAATGTTTAGATAATTGAAATTCTTTCAATGGCAGACCTACAACATGATTCCCTCTAACCAATTTGTTCATGTTTTTAATATTAACATGACCAAGACGATGATGCCATAGCAATGTGTCACTTTCAGATGCTTTAGATAACAGACATGATTCAGTGACAAAAGAATGAGAACCATTCATATCTAGTAAATATGTGTCTTTATCTCTTGGTGTTCTCAACAAAATCCATTCTTTAGGAATGACAAATCCTAATTTTAAGATCAAACATTCTTTATCTGTAAAGTGAGTGGAATATTGTTTGTCACATATTTGTGAGACACTTAACAAGTTATGTTTAAGTTCCTCAACAAAATTGACATCCTTAAAGCTTAACACTCCATTTGACACTGTACCTTTCTTAGTTATCTTACCCCCTTTGTCTCCAGCAAAAATAACATAACCTCCATTATATGGTTTGATGTTTTGTAACAGAGATATGTTACTAGTCATATGCCTTGAACATCCACTGTCAACATGCCAAACACTATTGATGCTGGGTCTAGGATGTTCCTGCATGAATAAGAGATTTATTCAGTTTTAGGAACCCAAGCCATGGTTGACCTAAGTACACCTATTTCATCCAAATATGATACTGATTTCAGTGTCATATCTCTTTTATCATTAAAGATATAATCTTTAACAATTTCAGGTTCTGATGTTGATGTTTTTACTTTCCATTCTTGAATTGGTTTAAACAATTTCTTGATAATGTTTTGTGTGGAAGATGAATTGTTATCTTTGACAAATAAATTCTTTTTGATGAATTTATCTTTTTGCAAAACTGTATTCTATTGAACCTTTCTGTTGTCAGCAAAAGTGTTTGACTGACTTAAATTTCTTTTGAGTTTAACATGTATAAAGACTTGTTTTCTATTATTTGCAATTGAATTATGAAATCTTTGTTTACTTGTCAAAGAACGTTGAAAATGACAATTTCTAGCCATGTGATTTGGCTTTCCACACACATAACAATTTTTATTATGATACATATTTTGAGCTCGAGTTGGTTTTTCAAACTGTTGATGATAACTTCTTTTGTTATCATAAAATCTGCCTTTATGATTTATTTGCTCAACAGATTCTTGTACACTCTCTCGTTTTTCCTTTTCATACTGATTTGCATCAGATGTACATGTGGCTTTAAATGTTCCTTTATCCTTGAGAATTGAATGTATTGGAGTGGTACTAGTTTTTTTTGTACCTGAGCTAAACACATCTTGTTTCACTTGATTAGCAAGAATAGAAGACTTATTTTTAAAAAAACTTGCATTTGTTTCTTTAAAAATATACTCTTCTTTATTAATGTTGCCTTTAGAAACAAATCTGTTCTTGAAATCAGTTTTCAAGTCAGATAACGATGGTGAATTTCTTTTCTTTTCATTTATTCTGAAATTAATTTTGGATTTTAATTTTCTTTCCTTGTTTGACATTGTAGAACAATCAGTTGAAACATTCAAAACAGTCGCCTTTTCATTGATCAAATCTGATGAACTACATTGAGATTTCTCATTACAATTTTATTTTCAAAATCTAAATCATCATCAATCCATTCTTCAATCAACACATCTTTCTTCAATTTTTCTACACAAAAAGTGTCATGATTAACTTTAACTTCAGTCTTTATAATTGGATCAACAGTCAATGGAACACTGACTAAAGATGTTAAGTCTGATTTTGGTTGAAAACCTAAACCATAGGTCTCTTCATCATTAGTGTTAACTGATGAAGGTAATGAAGTATAATCATGATTAATCGGTGGTGCAATGTTAGAGTAACCAACTCCTCCTTTTCCACCACTGATTTTCTGTGTCATTTGAGACTTAATTATACCTTCAACCATATTTGAAGAAAATTCAAACTTTTCAACAATTAATTTCAAAGATAAGAGTTCACTATTTAATTTGTTAATTTCCAAAGCAAGTTCATTATTGCGATTTGTCAAATCTTTTATGTTACAGTCTTTGTCATAAAGATTTAATTTTGACTGATAAACTGATTTGTTTAAACCATCTATTTTATCTTTGAAAATTCTCTCATTAGTTTTATATTTTTGAATTTGATATTGAAGTTTTTCAACTTCAACAATCAATCGTTCATTGTGAGCTCTATATCTTTGAATCTTTTCAATACAATTAGTTGAACAGAGATTAGAATATACCTCTTCTGTTTCAGCTTTCTTTTTTGTCTTTTCATGGACCACATTTACCATGAAGGCTTTTTGGTTGATTTTTACTGCTTCAGTTGCTGGAGTATTCTCAACAGCCTTTTCTTGATCATCACATGCAGTAGCTGGAGTAGTCTCAACAGTTTTTTCTTTAACATCATAACCAGTAGCTGGAGTAATCTCAACAGGTTTTTCTTCAACATCACAAACAATAGCTGGAGTAATCTCAACAGCTTTTTCTTGAACAGATTCAATTATCACATCAACTCTCTCAGCAACTTTTTCTTTCACTTTCTCATTTTCAAATTCTTGTTCCTCAGCAAACACTCCACTCAACATATCTTTGGACACAAATTCTGTGAACAAATTATCTTCAGCAATATCTTCTTCACCCTGAATTTCTGCTAAAAGAGCAGTGGACATCTTGATATCCAAAGCTTCCATCTGTTCTGACCAATCATAATCCTTATTTGTTTGAGACACAAAAGCTTTGGTCTTTGATGTACTAGCTTGATCTTGCTTTATCTCTACCTCCACTGTAACCATCCTTTTACCTTGGTTACTTTGATTGTTTCTAGCTTTAGTACACTCTCTTGCAAAATGACCAGGTTTATCACAATTATAACATCTTAGATTTGATTTGTCAAAACCTATCCTGCTTGAATTATTTAACCCAAAAACCTTTCTTCCAGTTCTTCTAGCAAAATTCTTAGCTCTGTAAACCACCATAGGCATCTGATATTTAATGTCATTTTCTTCAACATCATCAGGGTTGACTTGTTGTAAATCATCAACCAGGACATTTGGTGGACTAATTCTTCCTGCTAAGAAGGCTTCATAGCTGTTCATGAAAGAAGTGAAAAGAGTCAGATGCTCTTCAGCTATTTGAATAGTTTGTTTGGTTGGCTGAGAATTCACAACAAAAGCTTGTTGGATTGGTTGAGTGTTTTGGGTTGATGAGTAAGTTTGATTGTATGGTTGTGGTTGTGATTGGACATAAGGATTTTGATGAATGATTGGATAATGAGATAATGATTGAGGTGAGGCTTGGTCTTTCACACTAGATTGTGCAGTTGTAGATGGCTGTTGTAACTGACATAGCTGTGACTAGCTAACATAGTAATTTGGGTTACTTGTCATCTTTGCATACATTACTGTTGCCTCTGCACCCATGGTGTTGATGTAATTAGCAGCCCTTTGCTTATCATCCATGTCATAAGATTTGATTGTAGAAATAAGATCACTTAAAGACAAGATAAACAGATCCTTTGCCTTTTTGATGGTTGTGCAGTTGTTGTTCCAGCTGTAAGGTAGAGAATTAAGAAGCTTTTTGTTCACAGCTATGTTCTCTAATGTTATCCCTGCACTTTTCATTTTTGTGATCAATTTCACAAATCTAGACATTTGAGCCTCTAAAGTTTCACCAAGAATATGATTGAACATATTGAATTCTTGGTTGAGCATATCCTTCCTGTTCTCTCTCATATCCTTGTTTCCCATGATTTGTTCTTTCAAAGCATCCCATAAATCTTTTGCCTTTGTATAATCCTTAAACTTTTGAGCAATCTCAGTTGTGAGTGCCATAGTGATTGCTGCATAAGCTTTGTCATCAAGCTCCATTCTTTTAATATCATCTTCATCCCAGAGATGTTTAGGTTTAGTAATCCATTCCTCTTTCTCATTCTTATACAAAGGAATGTATGGACCTTGCTTGATAGATCGCATCATCTGGGGTTCAGTGTAAACAACATGATTCAGAAAACAATACGCCCAATCTGGATAGTCTTCTTCATTCAAAAGACGTGGAGGCTTTGTGCTTGTGCCTATCTTATTTTCGAGATTCAGAGTAGCTGTGATATTCATCAAATTTGCCATAGTAAATTCTTCGAACAAACTTTGAATTTAGAAAGAAATCAAAGTTCTCGCGCGAGTCTTCAGAAACTTTTCGCGTGAAAAGTTCAACCACAATAACTGAGCGAAATGTTCAAGTTTTCGCCTGTAACAAACTTTGTAACTGTCTCGTGCGAGAAATCTAGTTTTCGCGCGAAATAGGGTTTTCGCACGAAAAACAAAAGTTTTCGCCTGAATCAAATTTACCAAATCGAAACTTTTCACCTTCAATTTTAGTCCAAATTGATTAGATTTTGATTAATCAATTGTTTAATAGTGAATTAAGTTCAAATTTGAACCTAATTGTCCCTAATTGATTCAATTACTCAAGTTTAAGCTCAAAAACATCATCAAACATTCAATATTCGAACTTATACTTTTCATCATCTTCAAAATCGATCAAAATTCGACTGAAACAGCTTATATCTTCAAGAATGAAACAAATCAATGATCACGAACTCTTCAAATCAATCATTCCAACCTCAATTCAATCGATCTAGAGCATACAAGCTCTGATACCAATTGTAAGGATTGTCATACTAATCAGATCGATCTCGTAATTGTGAATGCGGAATGTAAACAATTACGGATTGAGAAGTAGAAGAATAGAAATGAAGAACACAATGTAAATAACTTCTCTTTGATTGCTCTCTAAATATGAATGATTACACAGTAGATACAAATTCAGGAAATGAACAAAAGCTTACTAAATACAAAGCAAACTACGTATTTATACTAAACTAGAATGTTCTCGCGCGAGATCAACTTCTCGCGCGAGAAACTAGTTCTCACGTGACAAGTAAGTTGTCGCGCGGCTTCTTTTATTTTTTGCTTGGTCTTCAACTTGATTTGATTTCCCGAGCCTCTAGGTTCAACCCCTACACGTATATGGAAAACCAAGCTACGGTTTTCATTTGATTGATATTTTTATTTATATATACTCACACATATATATAGAGGGTGGTGATAAAAAAATTTATGCATTATTTGGCTGTTTTCATTGGTTTTCTCTAGTTTTCTCATAACTTTATGGTTTTCTTAGGATCCCTCCTCTAAATATATATATATATATATATTTAGAGGAGGGATCCTAAGAAAACCATAAAGTTATGAGAAAAACTAGAGAAAACCAATGAAAACAGTCAAATAATGCATAAATTTTTTTATTACCACCCTCTATATATATGTGTGAATATATATAAATAAAGTTATGAATCAAATGAAAATCGTAGCATGGTTTTTCATATACGTCACACATAGGTTACGTATACGTAACTATTTTTCATTCGACATAGGGTTACGTATACGTAAAACTCTTCATTCTTGTATGTATGCTCAACATATATGTATCACATACTTAAATAACATTTTAACAATTAAAATAACAAAAAAATTATGAATTATGTTATTGGTTTCCGTGGTTTTCTTTGGTTTTCACATAACTATTGGTTTTCTCAGGAACCCTCCCCTATATATATATATATATATATATATATATATATATATATATATATATATATATATATATATAGGGGAGGGATTAAATGAAAACCATGCATATAATTAAAAACCATGAAAACCACCACTACACAATCACATAATTGATAATTGATTTAATTGTTTAAAATATATTTGATTAAACTTCAATCTTATTGTTTGAGGTCATTATATATTTTTTAGTTTAAACTCCAAAAAACGACAATGATGATGAAACGACTTACATATACGTAACTTGTATGAGTTACATGTACACAACTTGCAGTTGTACACTTGATAACACGTATTTACATATACATAACCTATACATATACGTAACTCTTAGTTGTACACTTTGTAATACGTACTTACATATATGTAACCTATAGTTTTAATGGTTTTCATTTATAACATGGTTTTCAAGGGATCCGTCCCCTATATATATATATATATATATATATATATCAACATTTTTTTAAAAACGTCTATATGTTGTGCGTATAACTCGCGCGATTATAAACTGCGTAATTATAAACATAACTTGCGTAATTATAAGCATAACTTGTGTAATTATCATATAACTTGCGTAATTATAAGCATAACTTGTGTAATTATAATTATAACTTGCGTAATTATTTTTTATAACATGAGTAATTTTACATTGCGTAATAATAAATATAACTTGTGTAATAATATAACTTGCGTAATGATGTACCTTTTATGCGTAATTGTGGCGCAAACGAACCTACACCTACGCCAAAAAAACACATGTCACGTCCTGGTGACTTCATATATTTCACACGAAAGTTACACTTTGTATAGTAACCGGTCCCTATATATATGTATATGTATATTTGTTTTTCATTTGAACCCAACCCTGTATATATATAATTAAAAAACTATATTTTGATGTAAATATAACAAGCTCATTCATATTTTTATGTTCATCACTTCTGTTCTCCAAATTCACAAATCCAATGGTTTTTTATAAAGTGAAATAAGTCTCAACAGGTTGCAAAAGCCCATATGGTACACACCGATTCTTATTGAGAATCTTTTAATGACTGTAGTTTTCTTACATCTCAAATACAATTTCACACAAATAATCCACTCAGTATAATTAAGAAAAAAGTGCAAAATAAAGAAAAATAATCCTTAAAGGTAAAAAGACGGTTTCAAATGGTAAGTTCTTTGTATTTAAAAGATCTCACAGCTTCATGTCATCAATTCCTCCTTTAAACGACCCGTAAAGAGGTCTCGATCTCCTGAAACTGAACACATCGTCGATATCAACCATGTTACAGTCACCGTCGTCCGGTTTGTTCTCTGTAGAATGTGTAGTAGAGTATACTTGCACACTTAATGTCTTCTTTTGCGGGGCTCCCGCTTTTATGTGTTCATCAAAAAATTGGATCAACTCTTCCTTTGTCAGCTCCTTTAATGCAGCAACCTGTTTCACACACCAATTAATATTAGTGGTAATTTTTCAGCACCACATCATGAAATTAATTAGGCTTTGGGTTATCATTTTGTAACTCGTTTAATAAACAGGTGGCTTTCGGGATTAGCCTATTTAAATCTTTAATTAACAATTTTTTAAAATTAAGATAACTTTTTTATAAGGCCGGCCCATTAACCCAGTTATTAAAACTTGTTTCAACCTGTTCATGACCCGTTTACAACTTGATTACAACGTGTATAGTGAATAACAAAATTTCCCATTTTAACCTTGTGTTTGATTTAGTGTTGATGTAAAAATTAGTGTTTTAGAATTAGAATAAGAGAACACAAAATATAAAAGAAGAAATGATTAAAAGAAACAGAATCAGTTTCCGAAAAGTATAGAATAACACATTGATATGGATATGCTGGTTTAAACATGCAAAAAACTTCATACCTCGTATTCTTTCCTATCAAATTTGAGGGTGCCATTCTGGATTTCCCGCCAATAGTATCCAGATTCTTCTATTAAGTTCTTGTGTTTCTCAAGCTTCATCTCGATCAATGCATTGACATTACTCTGAGGCATCAGATCAAAAATGTATTGATCAAAAAAAGAAGGGTTATTGGATTTTAATAATCCAAAGTTTCATTTATTGGCCGGGATTAATCCCAACTCAGTAAATGTTTGCACACACTCTCAACTTTGAACTTATTTTCCTCTAACGATCCCTCATTAACTGAGAGTTAACATCCTTTAGTTTTTTTGATGAAATGGGGTCAACATTAAGCTATTTTTCAACTACGCCGCCGCCTAGCCTCTATCAAGTCTTTTTTTCGGTGTCTAGCTTCCAACGACACCTGAAATCTTCCTCCAATGAGTTAAGTGGTTCAGATCGGAAGGTGAAGATTGACGGGTTTTAGGGTGCAGAAGTTTCAGATTGACGGACCAGATGGTTGATTTCAACTTTCTGCTTAGTCTTTTTGGCATATAAACAGTTCACGTTATCGAATAAATAACGGTGTTAACTCTCAGTTAGTAAGGGATCGTTGAAGGAAAATAAGCTCAAAGTTGGTAGTGTTTGTAAACATTTTCTTAGTTGGGATTAATCACAGCCAATAAATGAAAGTTGAGATTATTAAAATCCAATAACCCAAAAAAGAATTATATCTTTTCATGTCAAGCTTGCTTGTATCAAAGAAACAAAATGCACTGGTTTATTGCCAAGAAAACGTAACGCAGTATTACACTAAACCAATTTGTGAAGAATTCATTAAGGCTAAAGATTTAAAAAACTGAAAGACGAAAAATCCAACCTTGAATTCATCATCAGGCATCTCATATAGTTTACTCTCAAACATCTTAAGAAATGCTTGAACTCTTGACTCCATATGTTTCGGGCCCTGTTAAAACCAAGAACAGGATTAGTTAAGAAATAGTAATATAATGGGTTAATGGATTAAAATACTCCCAACTATTGAGAATTGGCCACTGCCACCCCCAAGTATCATTTTGGCGAATATAACTCCCAAGTAAACACTTCGGTGTCTGTATCACCCGCCGTTTGTCAAAACCCTAACAAATGAGCTGATTTATTTTGGTTATTGTGTCAAATAAATCAGCTTATTGTGTCATATATGTTCATTGTGTCATATATTTTATATCATTTGTTAGGGGTTTGACAAACGGCGGGTGATACAGACACCGAAGTGTTTACTTGGGAGTTATATTCGCCAAAATGATACTTGGGGGTGGCAGCGGCCAATTCCCAGTAGTTGAGAGTATTTAAATCCATTAACCCTAATATAATTGTAATAAGATAAAGTGTCTACCTTTACGGTAGATTGTATGATGAACTGCACTCCATGGATCCCATAATCATTTCTACATTATTCAATTCATTATACAATAATATCTGTTTACAACATAATGAAATCGGGTTCATATATAAAAATATAAGAGCTTCATATACCTCTGGTTAAGCTTGGTGATGTAACCAAGTTGCTCAACTGATCTAAGTTGGTGAAAAGCTGGTTGTTTAGCAATAAGAGCAACAAGCTGAAGTTTAATATTCAACTTAAAATCATCTTGATTTACCTGTGCATGAATACATACACCCATTAATACTAGTCTATATGTTATAAACTATTAGTTCATGTCAGCCTAGAAAATAATATTAAACACTTTATTAGATCCCATATCTCTCAATTATACCTGAATGTAGTGAAGAAGAGCTGAATTGTTATCACTTGGATTCAGACCTTCTTTGGAATAGCAGTAGTTAATGCCCTTTTCAAGATTAACGATTCTATTTGCCAGATGTTGTGATGGGAATAGAGCGTGACATAAAGGCTTAGAACCCTTAAAAAGTACATTTTCAACATGTTGAATCATTAGTTCAGCTTCATTTGGTTCAATATTCCCTGGTATTAAGATAGAGAAAAATAAGCTAAAGTTATAAAATGGACCAAAAAAAAAAAAAGAAAATATACTAAATGTATAAAGAAAACCTGCTGCATAGCACTCTATGAAGGTCCTTGACAAATTTTGAGGATAGAATCTTGATAAATCTTCAGGTTCAAGAACAGAGAGAACTTCCAGCTTTTCATTCCAAGGCCATGACCGACCTTTTAGAAGTAACAAGCAATAAGACATAGCCTGCTGATATGGTTGTTGAAACCTGAAATTTTCATATCGTTTTACGACCAGTTCCTACAAAAAGGGAAGCAATTACAATTTACAATTGAGATAGGAGAACAGTGGATAGTCATCAACTTAAGCATCAAGTCAAAGATACCTTGATCACATAGAACCTGTCAGGTTTTACTTCAAAAGTCCTAATTTTCTCAATTACTGTTTCAAGTAAGATCTTCAACTTGTGACTATATCCAGTCAAAGTCACCTGAAGTGTCATAAAAACAACAATAAGCTTTTAAGTAGAGAGTAAGTGTCAGGACTCAGGAGATAAGATGTTAATATAAACAAAAGTTAGAAAGAACTAACCCTTTTTAAACATGAAGCAACAAATTTTTTAATGTATATGTCACATACCCAATATCTTGTACATTTTTTTAAATGACTTAGATGCTCCCAAATAAACGCGCTTATAGTTTTAAGGTCAAGAAGTCTGATATGAAAACAAATAAAACTTCTATATGGTTTTAACTGTATTACGTAGAGAGATGACGATAAAAAAAGGAAAAACAACTTGCGTGTCTTGTTATATCCCTTCAACTGGAAATACTAACACAAAACAGGTAGTTGTTTACCTGAAAACCATTATATGTGTGAGAAATGGCATAATAAAGACCAGCAACCTGTGCATCGTAAGCTGTAAGGTACAAATAAGATAAATTAAGAATATAGCATGCTGTATCCAACTGTGTATATGATATCATAACTAAATTAAGGAAGCTTTGTGACTAACCGTATTCATTTAAATAATCCATTAATAACCTTACTGAAATGTCAGTAAGAACATTTGCTTCAGGAGAGTTTCCAGCAAAGGGACAGTAGAAATTTAGCTTAACAAAAGCTTTAGGAGTAGAAAATGTTGTATCAGGCTTATACCATAACCTTGAATATAATGACTTCCTCAGCATAACTGGAAGATTCACCTGCTTAAAAATTCAAAGACCATGAGGGTAGAAATTCAAATTTAAGATTTGACTTGAATTATAACACCAATCACACCTTCTCTTGGACATTCTTAATTGACAAATCAGTAGGTATAAAGGCATTCGGGCGTGGCAAATGTAGGTGTTCTTCAGGAGCTTTATCCATCCATTCCTATAATTTACCCACACAATATTAAACATTCAATATTTTACGTAAGAACATGTCAAATAACAACATAAGCATGTGTAGGTTCAAACCTGAATGATTAAACCAGTGATTTTTTCAACAGAATATGCAGTTCCATACCATGGCTCGGTCAGGTCAGTATGTCCTTCAAAGTTAGTTGACTCCCAAAAAATTCTGGGGAAGAAAGAAATAAGGAAGCGTATAGATTTAATTAATTGATGATTTTGCATCAATATTCTAAATGGAGCTTGAAGAGTTGAAGTACAATTTTTTTTATTATAAATTTGGTACCCAGTTACATGAGAAAAGTGTAAAAAAAATTTATACAGAAAAAATCATTGATGAGTTACCTGACATTGTTTGGTGTGAGCTCATTTAGCATAGATTGTATAACGCCTGGAGCGAAGTTTGAAGGTAAAGATGACCCAACTAGCCAATCTTTTACGGGATATAACTATAATGTTGTTCAGAATGAATATTAGAATAAGTAAACAGCTCAATGATTACTTATGATACTGAAGTCAACAATAGCTTTCCACAAGTTTTAAATAGACGGGAGAAAAAACTGTTGTTAAAATAAAAGATGCAACAAGGGAAAGATGTAAAATAGAAAAAAAATAATTTGTAGTTGAGGCCACTACTCAAATATATGGAACAATTGATACATATTTTATATATATGCCAACCACAAAAATAATTCTGAACAAACAAACAAACATATCAGTAAAACAAAATAAAAAGCAATCAGTATGAACTATCATAATTATTGTATGTAATTAGATTTATAGTTAACATCTACATCAACAACAAACTTCAAATGACAACTAACATAATTGGAAATTTATTGCTTTCAAAGAAAAAAATAAGATATGGCAAATAAATACCTGCATATTTGATGAACATTTAACCACATAATCAAATGGAGGAACTTTATCCAGATAATGGAAAGTCATCTCGCAGATTGCTGAAAGCTTTACAAAACACATCAAGTAGCATTGTTAGGACTTTGGAAAAGAATGCAACATAATATTATACTCAAATATAAACCAATATGTTGGAATTATATATATGGGAACTGATGATTACCAAACTCGAGGTTGGATAAAGTTGATCAAGAACCAACACCTAGAACTTAAATTGTCAAGCAATTGTCAGTGAATTTAGTCCTGCTTGTGTGCAATATTTCTAATAGTGATGTTTATAGTTCAGAGTGATTAGCTTGGAAATCGTTTGTAATTTCGCTTATACTATGTAATTTGTTTACATGATATATGAAAACCATCGATTTCCGATTATACTTCGTAATTCATTAAACAATAGTTCTTATAATTTTGTAATATCAATTTATATGACATCATTGATCATAGTGACGGGTAACAACGACACTCAAATTGACCGAATCATCAAGCATTTCAGCTCCAACTTTCCTCTCAAAGACCGAATCATCATTGATCATAGTGACAGGAAACTTGGCTATTTTCTGGAAAATTGAAGTCCTTCAACACATAAATGATATTGTTCTCTCGCAAGGGAAATATATTTCAGATGTCTTACATTGATCAGGCCTCTCTAATTGTAAACCTGTGAACTATTTAATGAGCACTTCCCAGGTTTTGAATCTTGATGACAGTCTCTTGCTTTCAGATCCCACCAAGTATCGTGAAACAGTTGGAGCTCTACAGTATGCGACGCTCTCTCAACCAAACATTGCATTCGCTGTTTATCGTGTGTGTCAATTTATGCACGTCCCAACAGAAAAAACCATTGGTCAGCTGTTAAATGTATCTTGCGCTATCTGAAAGGCAGCACTGAATTGGGTCTTTCAATACGTCACAACTCAGGCTCCTTCTTACAAGCCTTCACTGATGTACATTGGCAAAACTCAGTTCAGGCCTACTCTGATTCTGAGTAAGCAGTCTGCCCAGTCGATAATCGATCCATGGATGGTTAGCCATCTATTTGGGATACAATCTTGTCTCCTGGTCTGTCCACAAACAACAAACCGTTTCAAGATCTTCAACTGAATCTGAATGCAAGGCCCTGGCGGGTACTGTGGCAGAATTGATTTGGCTAAAGTCTCTTTTATATGAACTAGGTGTCTCACCATGATCACCACCCACTCTCTGGAGTGACAACCTAAGGGCAACCTATGTGTCAACCAATCATGTGTTTCATGCCCATACAAAGCATGTTGAAGTAGATTTTCACTTTGTTCATTAACAAGTAGCTAAAGGTCAACTCAAGGTTCAATTCATATCCACAAGTGATCAAATCGCGGACGTATTCACTAAACCTTTACCCTCTTAGAGATTTCTAGCTTTAAGGTATAAGTTGCAGGTCGTACCATGCCCTCAACTTGCTGGGGAGTATTAGTCTAAGTAATTAGTATTAAATATATTAGTGAGACTTAAATGTTACTTCTTTGTCTTCATATTGCACTGTATACGCATTCTAAATTATTAAAGTAAACCAATCGGTTTCTCTAAATTGTGACCTATTGGTGATGATGAAACAGTGATATACATCAAATTAAAACTACATTCCAAAATAAAGAAACATGCCCCATAAGATGGCAGCCCAAGAAATATTGAATAATAAACCAAAATAGAAACGATAGGCTGCAGTTTACATCAAAAACATGATTACTGGAAACAAGGATGAATGGCAGTTTACAAATTAAATACCACAAGTTTAAATTATAATGGGAACATATACCTTAAGGCTTAAACATATCATAAAGTGCTAAAATGCAAATCACACGAGAAAGATTTAGCATGCGTACCTCATCAAAGATCCACTTGCAAACACCGGACTGTTGCAAGAGTGAAATGTATCTGAATAGGAGTCCAATGATATGTTCAACATTTTCTGGTGTTTTCAGGTTAAAGAAGCAGACGGTCCCACCACGCGTTTCATGAACATATATGCAGTTTATGTTAGGATCCAATAAACATGCAATATATCATAACGAATGTCTCAATAGACAATTTAGGTAAGTAAGATAAGTGAAAGAACAAACATCCACACACACAAGGGACTAGAAACACTGACCATGACCAGCATCACTTAAACCAATAACCACTTTAAAGAAAGAGAAATCCACAGTCCAGTCAGATTCACCAGCAGATAAACTATTAGCCCAACCTGCAGCCAATTTCATGTCACTACACACCCAGGAACATGATGATGATGATATCTATGCATATACATATCGAAATGTAAATGGACTGATAGACTACCAACTAAGGCTTCAGTAAGTTCCAATTATGCATAGAAGATTTGTTTAAACAAAAACAATTTGTTGATAACTGCATTGCACAAGTATAATAATAGAATGATTGCACATAAATGTATATAGAGAGACACCACAAGATGAAGGAGATGTTAGATGCATTTAGAAATGGTGAAAACTCACCCAACTTTTTCAAGATATAGAAGAGGGATCCTTCTCCTTCATGACCGATCAAGTGACCAAGATACCTGTTTGGTCCTTCCATGTAATGATGAATGCCAGGTGTAATTGGCCATGTAATTATCAGCTTGTGGCCACGTTTTATAGGGACGCTTTTAACAATAACCTAAGAAACAAAAGCAACAAAACAAGAAAAAATGTTCAAAAGAGCAAGGAAACTATATCATTATGCCCTAATCATATTTTCACTAATCTGACGCACTTAGAAAAGCAGAAGGAAGATTGTCATGCAAGTAGATTAAAAAGCTAAAAAATAAACACCCTTTCTGTAAATACCTGAAGATGTTCAGAACAGGGTTGACCAGGAAAACAAAGCTGCTTACAGTTAATATTTCTTATTTCTTGGAATTTGCTAAGTACACTGCTCTCAGTTTTATCCAGGCTTTCTGAAGATATTAAAATTAACAAAAATGAGTTAATGACACAAGCTAATGAGTTACTTCATTTTGATTTATGACTATTTAAATTTGACACATGCATACCTTTTGCATACACAACCAGATTCATGATGTTAGCTGAGTAATTTTCTCTGTAGAACTTGAGGAGTTCATCCCTTGTATCTACCCCTCTTGCCTTTGGCCTTACCTCAAGCGTATAACGGTTCCCTATTCATGGCATGATATGCAAAATAAATGTTATGGTGTTTAGTTATGGAAAGCATAGGTATTTAATGGAAAAGTTTTCAAGGAAAACATGAAAATCAGAAAACATGTTCAAATCAGATGTTTTCATGAGCACTTTTCATAGAGAACAGAAAACTAAATTTTCTACTTTATAGCTTATAACTAAGTAAACATAGATTTAAATAGCAAAAAAAAAAAAAAAAGAAAGCAGTATTCAAGGAATGTGAATGTGGTGAATTTGTCTTTATATAATGTAGCTTACCGTGGCACTTGATATAAAATAATAATACTTTTTTACAGATTTATGCAAGAAGAAGGTAGAAATGCTAACCTGTGCTGAACTTGTGGTATGGATGATCTTCTGCACTGAGATGTTTTTGCAGCTGCAAAATATGGTAGCCACAGAAGCTAGAACTTCAGATTTCTCTACATGTAGAACTTATGATATAGCATTGATGTGTCGATACAAAATTACCTGCTTCATTCTCCACACATCAGAGAGTAAATTCTTCTGATTCTCTGTATAAAACAAGTGAACTAAGGGAGTGAATAAAACTATCAACTAAAATATACAATAACCAAACACCCACACCCAACCCATTCAATTGATGCTAACCAGAATCAACAGCCTTTATTTCCCTAGAAGTTGCTTCAGATGACATCAGTGGTTTGATAAAGAACTGTGCGAATCTAAACAAGAAATTAAGAAAAGACATTTTAAACTAACACAGGCCAACAGATTACTAAAATTCGACCATGACAAAACTGAAATTGTCACAGAGTAATCATAAAATTGCCAAAAAAAAAGAATAACATGCACCTATCCAAAGCCTCTTCAAAACAGTCAGCATTAACATCAAAGTAATAGTTGGTGTGCTCAGTGGATGTGTAGGCGTTGGTACGACCCCCATGCTAATAATAATCAAAAGAGCAGTAACAAGTATGAGATAATATATACATGCCATGTAATTCTAAAACATCTAAGAAACATATGTACATGTGTGTGAAGAAAATGTTAGCATGGAACATGTCTTCTGCAAAAAGAAAAAAGGTTCAAAGTACCTCTGATATGTACGCAGAATAACTATCCTCCAAAGGATACTTCTCACTTGCATAGAACAACATGTGTTCTGCAATTAAATATTAAAAGAAATAAAAGTTAGCTTCAAATTATCTTTAAATGCCCCCCAGACTCATTACTCTTGATTTATCCTATGAACTTTAAACTGAGGATATAGATATTCTGCATAAACTATAGATAACAAGTACCAATACCTATATGGATAAGACTGAAGAAATCCCATGCTTACAATTCAATGTTTATATTCTTAGTATGTCTAATGTATTCTTTTGGATTGATTTCCTTATCTTGTTAACAACTTTAAGAATTTCAGTTTTGAAGTTGCATATCGATCAATTTGGCCTAAAGCTACAACAGTTTGATGTAAATTCTGTTTTCAATTACATACAAATATCATCTGCAACAATAGTAAAAACCGACAGAATCGAGAGTTGATTAGAATTGAAAGAAGAAGAAAAATCGCACCAAGGAAATGAGCAAGGCCCTCGAGACCTTCAGGATTGCTAAACGAACCAACACCAACATTCATCGAGGCTGCACACTGACAAACATGTTGGCTCAAATCAATAATAAACACACCAAAGAACAACAATATTTTATGAGAAACTCCCCACGACTTTTTTCTTTATTATATTGATCAAACACAAAATACAAAGCCATACACCTTTCTTTATACTAAAGTTATACTACTCATAATTCAACTCAAACGCTATCAATAATCAAATAAATAACCGAACTCAATCCTAGTCTAATACAAACTCAACTAAACAATTCATAGATAACAAGAATAAAGTGTTGATCAAAACAAGTACAACAGAAAGCCCTAAAACCGACAAATCGGAGTGAATGAATGGAAGATAGAGGTTAATAAATAGTATACCTTATCTGTATCGGGATCACTGATGAGAAGAACTTGAAGAGAGTTAGGGAGGACTATTCGTCTGTAGCTTCTGGTGTCGTTTCGAGGCTTCATTATCTCCACCACCACTTCCTCCGCCGTGTCCTTTCCGACCGCCATGGTGGTTCAGTGGTGGTTTGTCGTGTGGTGTAATGAAATGGGTTGACAGTTGACTATATACCGAACATATATGTATCTTCTTCACACATAAGGGGTGGGGTTTTGAATCTCAACAACTTTTTCGAATTTTCAAAAAGTCTATTCGCTTATAGACAATGATTATGTGTTTTGGACAAATTGTTAAATGAAAAGGATTAAATATTGGGATTTGGGATCTTTTAATAAACAAAGTTCTCTTACAACACGGCTATATGCACATTGCAAAGGCCCGGTCAACCGTTAATGTCCGTTAAAGGACGTAGTTGTCGTAACAAAAAGACCATATTTTTTTAATAATACAAAATATTTTAAACAGTGTTTTAAAAAGTAAAATTTTTATAAACAAAAAATAATTAAATTTGATAGATATAATAAGAAGGTTTTTGCAATGATATTTTTTTAAAACATTTATTTTAAAATAAAATTTTCATTCTATTTATAATAAGAAAAATAACAATCAATTCTTATTTTTGAATATCGTTTTATAATTTATAGATTTTTATTATATTTATTCAACCCGTGTAATATACGAGTTTACTATAGCTAGTTGTTAAATAAAAACTTAAAAAGGATTAAATATTGGGATTTGGGCCCTTTTAATAAACAAAGTTCTCTTACAAAATGACTATATGCCAATGCAATGGCCCGGTCAACCTTTAATGTCCGTTAAAGGACGTCTTCTGTCATAACAAAAAGATTAGCAATGGCTATGTTATTTAATTTTTTTAATCATTACTTAATTATGAGATTTATAAAAAGTTATAACGTTATGATAAAAAAGACCTCACCTATAACGCCCCTAATGCCCACGGAGGTGGTGTAATGATGTTTTAAAATGTTAAAATCCTTTTTAATGCCCTCTTATGTTTGGTCTTAACCAACCCTTGATTTCGATTTTACTGCTTTTACGCCTCTGAACTTCACGTGAACGTTTTCGGGTTTCACACTCGATCACCCATGCCCCTTGATTTTATTTAAATATAAAATATAAAATCATTGTGTTTAGAGGGACTTTCTTCACGCTCATTACAACAATCACGTCCACTCCCTTTAAAACGCCTTCAATCTGAATGGGGGTGGTGTGCAAAGCGGGTTAAGGGCCTACTTAGGTCTTAGCCTTAATGCCTCGGGGCATTTTAGTATACTCATTGGCCTTATGTTAAACGAGTCTTGTTTGAGCTTAGATGAGAATGGCCCGACTAGACTCGTTTATGCTCCTAATTAATATTTAAAAATTCAAAAAAATTTTACTAGGAAAAAGTTTTTTAAAGTCTTTATGTTTGTTAAAGACTTTTTGCTGGTTATATCTAGTTCTTACTTTTAACCAAAAATATACTTCTTATAGTTATAAATTATTTAATTTTCATACTCTGTAAGATTTAAATCAGATTTAGAGTATCTAAGCATTATTTACATAACTACATTTTAAATAATTTATAGATGAAATCAACGTAACTATCGTGTATTAATAAGTTGTATAAGTGACAAATGTTATCACATCATATTTCGATAGTTTTAATAGAAATCTACGTCTATAGTAGTTGTCCATTTGACCATTTTTATTACCTCTTTATAGTTTAATCAAATTTAAAGGTAATAATAAATCATTAATGTTCAATGCTTTATATTAGTTTAATGATATTAAAGCGACTTTTTCTGAAAAGTCGTATTGTTTTATTTAAATAATATCCCTTAAAACAATTGATTTAGGAAGATGATCATAATTTAAAAAGACGTTAAAAGGTTTTTATCAAACGGGTTGGGCAATAGAACATAAAGGTGTTGATCAATGGAATCTAAGGTTATCACTGGGATAAAGGTGTCAAAGTAAAAGATATATTTAATGTTGTTATTTAAATTAGGGGTGAGTAACGGGTCGGAACCGAACCGAACCGGACCGACCCGCCCTTGACCCGAAACCGATAAGAGGTATATATTGTAAACGGGCCGGACCGAAACCGAACCCTACCCGCGGGTTTGAACCGAAACCGACCCGTAACCATTTACACAAAGAAAGCAGAACCGTGGACTGGAACCGCAACCTATACATGGGTCGGTCTCGGTTTTCACGGGTCGGTTCACGGGTCTTAACCGGGTCGACCGGCGAAGTGCACACCCCTAATTTAAATTACGTCTGGGTCGTTAATATATAAAAAGAGTTTGAGATTTTGTATATGAGTAGAAACGATTGTTTATAAACAAGAAACGATAATTTTGGGACTTGCTTTTAATCGAAAATATCCACAAGAGATAAATCCTCCTTCCCTCAATCGTTGTTTCTAATCAAGGGGTCTTCTCGTGCTCCTTGATTTGTTAGCATCAATTTGACAATCTCAACCATTAAATCACTTTGATAAGAGGTTTAGATTGTACGTTTTCTATGTTTTTTATAAAAATTATGTGTGTGTGAGTGCGTGGCTGTGTGCGTGCGTGCGTGTAGTAAATGCTTAAATACAAAGTGAATTTATCAAAAGCGTATGAAGTAATATTAACCATTAATGTACGAAATCGATTGATGAGATTGCAAAACACCGCAAGAAAATCAAAATTCACACATGAAAGAGTATATAGTGGTAGAATTAGGGTAACTTACAATTGTTGATTTTCTCAACTTTCTCCATTATTTAAACGTAAATAACTTTTTATTCAACTTTGTCAATTAAAAAGATTATATCATAAATTGAATATTTCATTTTTTTATTCAAGTATACTATTTCTATACTATATTTAAAAAAAAATTATTCTCTTTGATAAAAATATCGATATACTGTGTATAACGTACACAGTGATGTTTGTGTTTGACTATAAACGTAGGTTGCGTAACACTATATAAATGGTCTAACTATTTATATATGTTGCTAAATTGTTTATATAAGTTATTTGCTAAATTGTTTATATAAGTTATGTAATTTTTGCGAGTAAAATCAACAAAAATGAATGGGTTTGAATATGTGTAGATCAAAGTTTGTGATGAAACAAAATAACATACTGGTCGATTTTATGTAAATTACAAGTTTAACGATATTCAATCATTTAGAACTCCTCTTTGTGAACAAAATAACTTTTTTTTTTAACAGCAAATCCATCATACCCTTACTCATAAATTACTTCATATTACATCATGTCCGGATTTGAACCCAGAACTTCCCATCTAAGAGGCAAAGCCTTTATCAAGTGGACTAAATTGTAAATTGTAAAGGATTAGCATATCAATCTAAATTGTAAAGGATTAGAAAAGAAAAGCAAAAATATAATGTTACAATGATCTTGAGTCCATATTGTATGTTAAATTGTATTAACTATTAAGATTCCTTTTAGGAAGTTGAAAGCAATCAAGCTAGACGATCATCAAGCGGGGACTTCATCAAACAAGATCTATACCTATATTTTAATCGTCAGAGTTAATCATAAAGGAACTTTTATGAAAGTTTGAACCTAATATTAATAACTAGAGATTAAGCTCACGCTATGCTATGTATTTATGGATATCATTATGCGTGTTGGAGAGGTGACATTAACGCGGTTAAGCACATAAAAGAAACATATAAAGTTGCGGCGACTTGATTCTAGAGATCGAAACGTAATTAGAAAACAGTTACAAAATGATACAGATGTTCTTCGGTCGATATCAGTTTTATTCTTAAAAAAACCAACGCTTTACCATTGGTCAATATAACCTACGATATCAAAAAAGATATCTTATTTTAAATGCAACTCTATTTTAAACAAAATGTATACCAAGACGTCAAAAAAAACACAATCACATATTAGGGTTTTTTAAGTTAAGGAACAAATATTATTAATGAAAAATCAAATTACTAAAAAGTTTAACAAGTTAAAAGAGTATATCTATATATTCTAATAAATCAAGCTTTCTAAAGCCACATGTCATTCTCTTAGCCTACCTTTTTATCAAATGTCATTCTTTTAGACATTATCATCTCATTTTCCCTCCAAATGGGTATTATAGTAATTTAAACATTAAAACTAATTTCTCTTTATTATTAAAGATTATATTTATTAATTGCAATATTTATTTCTCTCATTTAAATCTTTTAAAATCAATGTATCTTTTTAAAGTTAGATTTTATTAAGAAAATAAAAAATCATATTTTTTTAATTAAATAGAACTAATAATAAAAAAAATTTATATAATATGAAATTTTCAAAAACACTAAACCTTTTTGAAACAAAAATATTTTAAATCCGGCATTTTTTTAAATGGGTTTCTAGCCTATCTATCTATATATCTATCTGTCTGTTTTTCTATCAATCTATCTATAATAAGGAAAAAATAAGATAATACGTGACGCAACCGTAAACCTCATCATACTAACTTTCTCATTTCTCTCTATTATTAAAACTAATATTGAATACTAATAATATTACTCATACCATTTTCAAATTAAAAAATGTATAATTTGATAAACTGAAAATCTATTTATTTTAAATTAAAAACACACTTTTTAAAAACAAAAAAGCAACGAACTTTTTAAAAAAAAATCATTTTACTTAAAATTAAATATTTACAAACCATAAATTTTTTAATAAACAAAAATTTAAGAAAAATATATTATTGTTTATTTACTTAAAGTAGCTATTTATAAGTAATTGTAATCATATTTTATCTTTAAGCATAGTTTTATAATTCATAAAAAAAATTTACTAATTATTTAATAATTTATATATTTAACTCGTGTAATACACGGGATACTAACCTAGTTATATATAGTACGTACAAGAGGGCAAGTTAAAACTTTATAAATTTAAGGGTTTAAGTCGGAACTTTTGACATTTATTTAATATTATTATAAGCATAAAGATAACGGTGGAGTGGTCACCGACATGATAACTGTGAGTATATACAATATGTTTATGTTTATGTGGAGTTTTTATTAATGGAATGGAAATATAAACAAAAGGGGCATATTAAACAGTTGCTTTTGCTTTCTTTCTTCTTTCACTTCCTTCAATGATCAATCCCATGCCGATTACTTTTTCTATAGTCAGTTTGGGATTTTTGTTACTTTTCTTTTTCCTAATTATCTTTTTTTATATAGTAGGCAAAAATGATCAAAAGGGAGAAGTTCGATTGTTAACCAATGAAAATTATGTTAACCTATTAACTTCACTCCAACCATTGATTTAATAATAAAAAAATCAGATTTTAATCTAGTGATGTAGATTAGTCAAGGGTAGATAGATAATTCCTTATTTTTACTTTTTTATTATTGTCAGACAATCACAAGTCAACCATATCTAACTTTTTATCTAATTGAGTGGTTTTAAATGAACAAAGTTTGTTTACGCCAATCATTACATTGAGTTAAGTTGTTCATTCTGCTGATCTAAATATTGTTATAGCGGTGTAGTTACAATGTAACTGTTTGTTACACTAATCATTACAACATTAGTGTTCATCACATTAATGCAAGTGTTCCTTACAATGGCCGAAATTTATTTTTTAGGGCAAGACTACAATGGAGTTAAAGATAATAATGTGATGAGTTTTATGATGTAATTTTTATAAATATAAATTAGTATAAAAAAGTTATGATGTATAAAATTATAGGAGAGTAAACTTTTTAAATAAAAAATAAAAATGTAGGTTATGTAAAATGTCTATCTTGCCCTTTTCTATTAAATGATAGGAATGACACATAACAACATTCTGTTCTATCAGATTTATTTCCACCATTAGATTTGAGTTAACAGATTAACGACTAAAGGTGAGTTAACATTCATACCTTCCCCATGATTAGAGATGGGCATAAAAACCGGGTCCGAACCCGACCCGGACCCGGGTACGGGTAGTACCCGATGGGAGGTGTACCCTGGTTGGACCCGTTTAAACCCGTAGGGTTGGAACCGGTTTTAGATTTTGAGTTTTTTAGTGAACCCGACCCGAACCCGGTTTTGGACCCAACCCTGTTGAACCCAATTTGAACCCGGTTTTGGACCCGATTTGAACCCGGTATTGGAGACACACACAAGAAAAGAAAAAAAGAAGAAGAAAAAAAAAAAATAAACCCGATTTGAACCCGGTTTTGGACCCGACCCGACCCAGGTATGCCGGGTAGGGTTTTGCATTAGGTGAACCCGACCCGGGTTCGAACCCGGTTTCACCAAAACCCGGGTACGAAAAAACCCGGTTGGGCCCAACCCGGTTTCGGGTATTAGGCCAGACCCAATTTGCCCACCTCTACCCATGATTAAACATATTACAACTTAATCTGTAATGATATTAGTATCAACATACAGATAAAAATAACATGTGGTATATAAACTTATATTCAAACATTATATATATAATATTAAAAAAAAGTTCATTTAGATGTAAATAGAACATGCCCCTTCGCCGTGACGAAAGTAGAAATTTTTTTTATGGGGGGCGATTGCACAATTTTAGGGGGGACGTTCGGGATTTTCACATACATATAACACTAAAAAAACTTTTTTTTGAGGGGGGGGGGGGTGTTCCCCACCCACACACCTAGGTCCGCCCCTGCCCCTTCGTATTCTTATGTTCATCAAAAACACTTGCAAAACATTAAAACTTCTGTTCTCCAAACTCACAAATCCAATGATTGTTTATAAAGTGAAATAAGTCTCAACAGTTGCAAAAGCCCATATGGTACAGGCCGATTCTTATTGAGAATTTCTTTATTACTAGTTTTTTTACATGTCAAGTCCAATTTCACACAAATAACTCACTGTATATAATTAAGACAAAGATGCCAAGATAAAGAAAAATAATCCTTAAAAGTAAAAGACGGTTTCAAGAGTAAGATCTTTTTAAATAACATATCTCACAGCTTCAAATAACCAATTCCTCCTTTAAACGATCCATAGAGAGGTCTTGACCTCCTGAAACTGAAAACGTCATCAATATCAACCATGTTGCAGTCGCCATTGTCTGGTGTCTTTTCTGTAGAATAAGCAGTTGCGTATACTTGCACACTTAATGTCTTCTTTTGCGGGGCACCCGCTTTTATATGTTCATCAAAAAATTGGATCAATTCTTCCTTTGTCAGCTGCTTTAGTGCAGCAACCTGTTTCACACAACAATTAATATAAGTGGCAACTTTTTGGCACGACGTCATGAAACTAATTAGGACTTGGGTTGTCATTTCTAACCCGTATAATAAACAAGTGACTTTCGGGTTTGGCCTGTTTGAATCTTCAATTAACAATTGCTTAAAATGATAATAATTTTATTATAAAGCCAAACCATTAACCCATTCATTAAAACTTGTTTACAACCCTTACAAGATCTGTAATTAGTAATTGCAACCCATTAACCCGTTTTGACTCGTTTATATAAATGGGTTACATGAGTCATGTTCGGGTTACACTATATTAAGTGTCTTCAGAACAGAGTTAATATCATTGACATGAATAAATATATGGGTCGTATCATGTCATTCTACCAACCCGACACAATGACATTGCTATTGCGAATAAGAAAATTTACCATTCTAACCGTGTGTTTGATTTAGTGTTGAATCACATAAAAGTATATCAAGTATAAGCAAAGAAATGATTAAATGAAACAGAAATTGTTTCCAAAAGGTATAGAATAAGAAATTGATTGGGAATGTGCTGTTCTAAACATGCAAAAAGTTTCATACCTCATATTCTTTCCTATCAAATTTGAGGGTGCCATAGTGGATCTCCCCCCAAAAGTATCCAGATTCTTCTATTAAGTTCTTGTGTTTCTCGAGCTTCATCTTGATCAAAGCATTGACATTACTCTGCGGCATCAGATCATAACTTTATGACTAAATTACAAAAAAATGTCCTTTATGTTTATACCTGATTTCAGATTTGTTCCTTAATCTTTTAAAATTACATCAAACATCCTTTATCTTAAATGTTTATAACATTTATGGTCCATTAAACTAACTTGGGTTAAATTTGCTTGTTAAATATAGTCACATGCAAATCACATAAGGGCATCTTTGTAGAAACCATCTTCCCCTCTTCCATATTTGTTTTCTTTATTTAATCAACTAGGTTGACTACGTAATGTTTTATGCTATTGTAAAGGTTTTCTTAAATTATTTTTTAAAAACATTTTATTATATTGAAAAGTTTGAGTTATTTCATCGGGTTTTTTTAATTCCTTTATATAGAACATGTTTTCTTATATAGAAATATGTTTATAATGAAATTAAATGGGCTATTTTATTTTAAAAAAATTTGGTTTCATTTTAACATGTGATCTGTTTGGTGAGAAAATAACATTTTTCTAGAACATTTTAAGGCGATTGTTGTTAGTGGTGTACATGATTCTAGTCGAGCCTGAGCTCGTTCAAGCTCGAACTCAACTCATTCAAACTCGAGCTCGGCTCGTTCTGAGCTAGGTGCGTTCAAGCCCCAGCTCAGCTTGTTTAGAGTTTACTTTCTATTGGCGATAGACTTGCGGTTAGTAATTGAGGATTACATTTATTGTTCATAAAAGAATAAAATAAACCATTTACTTTTTTATGATAATTGGTTAAACTTTTTTAAAAAAAAAATGAACTTTTCTATTAAATTTTTTTTTTCTTATTAATTACATCTTTTAAATTGTCAAAATGTTTTCAATATATATAGAAATTGAATTAATAATATAGATAAAAAAAAGACAAACTTTTCTATATAAAAATGTTTTTAAAATAAGTCTACATGAATGTTTAAAAAGAAACTAAAAAGAATTTTAGAAAAGTCTTTTCTTTATTTACAACAAATGCATCGAATAGTTTTATTGTTTTTATTTTATTAAAACTTTGTCTCAACTCTTTTTAAATAATATGATTTAAAACATAAATAAATTTACCCAGTAACATTATGAGTAACAAAAAATGAGTAACAAAATAAAACTTATCACTAAACACTTATTTTAATAAATATTTTTTTAAAACATCTATATTAGTAAATAAGTTTTTCACAATAAATAAAATTCTTTTGTTTAATTAATGGTTGACCACACAAATGTTATCTATACCTAGGGCTGGCAATTTCCGATCTGTATATGACACGATTAGACCTGTTTAATAAAAATTATATTATTTATTTTTCTTAAGTTTTTAAAAATAATTAAAATTAGGAAGCTAGACTCTTTTATTTTTCATTCTTGGTTCACAAAACATTTTTAAAAAATTACATACATGATATATAGGTAGTTAATCAAGTCATTTTCATGTTTGATACGAGTGCTGCGCGAGTCATCTCTAACATAAACACGATAAGACCTGTTTTGCCAGCCCTAGTCACTATACCATGTATTATGCATTTACTAAAATCACAATCAGAAATTCAAATTGGGGTGAATGGGCACAATGAAAACATGAAATTGGGGGTAAATGTGAACAAGAAAAAGATGGATTTTATAAAATTGCCCTCATGTGATTTGATGTGACTAGGTTTAACCAAAAAATTTAACCCAAGTTAGTTTAAAAGACTAACCATTACAAACATTAAAGATAAAGGATGTTTAATGTAATTTTTAAAAATTAAGGATCAAATCTGAAATTAGGTACAAATATAAAGGACTTCTTTTTGTAATTTAATCTAACTTTATTAATCAAAAAAAGCTTTTTTTATCTTTTATCAAAGAAACAACTTGTCAAGAATTCACTGGTTTATTGCCAAGAAAACTAACTAGTCAAGAATTCATTAAGGCACAAGATTCTTAAATTAAAAGTAGAAAAACCCAACCTTGAATTCTTCATCAGGCATCTCATACAGTTTACTCTCAAACATCTTAAGAAATGCTTGAATCCTTGACTCGATATGTTTAGGGCCCTTTTAAATCCAAAAAAACAGGATTAGTAGAGTAATACTCATACAAACATAATAAGATGAAGTGTCTACCTTTACTGTAGATTGTATGATGAACTGCAGTCCACGGATTCCATAGTGGTTACTACATTATTCAAGTCATTATACATTTATATTTGTTTAATACATAATGAAACCGGGTTCATTTATAAACATATAAGAGCGTCGTATACCTCTGCATAAGCTCGGTGATGTAACCAAGTTGCTCAAGTGATCTAAGTTGGTGGTAAGCTGGTTGCTTAGCAATAAGAGCGACAAGCTGAAGTTTAATATTCAGCTTAAAATCATCTTGATTTACCTGTATATGAATACATACACCCCATTAATAGTCTATATACCTATATACAAGCCTATATGTGGTAAACTACTAGACTGCTTATTAGACTAGGTTAGTATTAGTGAATAGTTTAGGGTTAATTATGTAACATTGTCCTCTATATAAAGGACATTCTATTGTAACCCTAAACGCACAATTACTCAATACAATTACAATTACAATTACAATTACAAGTTTTAATCCGGTATCAGAGCCAGGAGGGCTCGATCATCGCCGAAACCCTAATCAGGGCGGCAAACCGCCGCCGCTGCCTTGTCCAACTATCCATCACTGCTCCTCTTTTCTTTTTCTTTCTTGTTAACCAACAAGGTTCAAATCCAGCCTCCAGCCCCTCATCTTCGCAACATCACAACAACCCTCTCACACCACCATAACAGCACAACCGCTACTTCTCTTACAATAACCACCACTACCTCTTCACCTTTAACAGGCGAATACAAACCACCGTCGTCTCTATCCTTTCACACAACCACAACAGCCACTAAACCCTAGCCGTCACTAAACCCTAACCGTAGCCGCCGTTAAACCCTAATCCTAGCCAGCGCACCCCACTTACAACCGCCGCTACTCTTCTTCCATCTCAACCCGTCATCACATACAACGGGATTCTTCACCTTCATTGTCGCTGCTATACAACAGTGGCTCCGCCATACAACGGCAGCACACCTTCGTGCAAAAGTTTAATATTCAGCTTGAAATCATCTTCAAGTGTGGTTGTTAAGGAGATACAGGAGAAGAACAACTGGAGTTTTAATTTCACATCGTATACAACATGATAACAAGAGAAAAACAACCGGTGTCTCACACCACATGTAGACCAGCAAACATGACTGTCGGATTAAATAGGGGAGACAAAAACCCATATTATTTAATGGACATGATGGGGTCGGTTGTGTTTGCAACGTTTAAATTTATGTGGTTGTTTCCTTTAAAACGAAAATCTGATGTGTTTGCAACGTTTAAACAATTTGTAACTATGACCGAACGACAATTCTCCACTACACTCAACCATGCAAACTGATTGGGGAGGGGAATTCAGGAACCTTTCTTCCTTTTTTGCTTCCATTGCCATAGTTCATCGTCTCTCTTGTCCTCACACCAGCGAGCAAAACGGTGTCGTTGAACGACGTCACCGCCACGTTGTTGAAACTGGTCTAACCCTAATGGCACAATCTCATGTTCCACAACGTTTTGGCACTATACTTTTGAAACTGCAGTTTATTTAATCAACCGCATGCCTTCCCGTACAAACTCAAATATTTCCCCCTTTGAACACTTGTTCAAACGGAAACCAGATTTTTCCTTCCTTCGGGTTTTCGGCTGCCAATGCGTCCCTCACTTTCGTCCTTATAATCCAAACAAAATGGATTTCCGATCTACCCCGTGTGTTTTTCTTAGTTACAGCACCTCTCATCACGGCTATCGATGCTTTGACCCTGTCTCTGAACGCATTTATATTGCGCGTCATGTTCGCTTCCATGAACACATTTTTCCTTTTCTGTCTCAACCCACCGAGCCTCCCACCTCTCCCAACCATACGTTTCCTCTTACCCTATGGATTCCATTCCTTTACACACCAACATGGAATCTCCACCTACTACCTGCCCACCACCCGTTTGCCCTACCTCTACACAAACCACCAACCACCCTGCTAATACCTACTCTCGTCGGTCCACAACATCACCGACGTCTGCAGTTCCAGCCTTTGATCGTTACAACCAACACCAACCTCCATCTCCACCTACTCCACCTACTCCACCTGACCACCCACAAAACCAAACTACACAACAAACCCATTGCCACCTCACTCTCCACCTACTCCACCTGACCAGCCGCAACACCAAACTACACAATCTGCCCAACCACCTTCCTCACCGCCTACTCTGCCTACACCACCGCCGCCACCCCCGCCTCCCATACAACGCAAGCGACCACCTAACTTACGCCCCCAACCCAAACAAACCAAACCCTACAATCCCTCTTCCTTTCATACCTCCACTACAACCGACACCGAACCTACCACCTTTGCCATTGCCAACCGAGAAGCTCACTGGCGTAAGGCTATGGCGGATGAATATTCCGCTCTTATCCGTAATGGTACGTGGTCCTTGGTCCCTCGTGTTCCAAACACCAATGTTGTTGATTGCAAATGGGTATACAAAATCAAACGCGACCAACATGGGCACATTAAGCGCTACAAGGCGCGTCTGGTTGCAAAAGGCTTTAGTCAACAACCTAGTATAGACTAAACTGAAACCTTTAGTCCTGTGGTGAAACCCACCACAATCAGGGTTGTTTTATCATTAGCCGTTACCCAACGGTGGTCCTTACGACAGCTTGACATTCAAAACGCCTTCTTACATGGTGATCTGAAGGAAACAGTGTATCTCAAACAACCACAAGGGTTTGTTGATCCTCATAAACCGCACCATATGTGCCTCTTACATAAATCCTTGTATGGTCTCAAACAGGCACCTCGGGCGTGGTTTGACAGGTTTTCATCTGCCTTGACTGCTCTCGGTTTTCGGGGATCTAAAACGGATCCTTCTTTGTTTATTTATTCGGCAAATGGGACACTTATGTATATGCTAGTGTATGTCGATGACATTATTTTGACAGGTAATAACAACCAGGCTATTAATCATGTGGTACAACGTCTCAGCCAATCGTTCCCGATACAAGACATGGGGCCCTTATCTTACTTTCTAGGCATTGAGGTGGCTAGTCAAGGTTCTGATCTCATTCTCTCACAACGCAAATATATTAATGAATTGTTGGACCGTGCCAACCTATCTCAGTCCAAATCGGTTCCGTCACCTTGCACCATAGGTGCTGCTCTCTCTCTCTCTCTCTCTCTCTCTCTCTCTCTCTCTCTCTCGGTGATGGCTCTCCTTTCGATGACCCGGTCAAATACAAACAAATGGTTGGGGCATTACAGTATGTTACTCTTTCACGGCCTGATATTACATTTGCGGTCAATAAAGTTTGCCAATTCATGCATTCCCCTACTGACAATCACTGGTCCGCTGTAAAACGCATCCTAAGATATCTACACGGGAATACGGATCATGGTCTTTTAATTTCTAGCTCCTCATCTCCTGTTTTGCGTGCCTACACGGATGTTACTAGACCACCTGTGACCGCTTTCTCTCATGCAAATTGGGCTGGGTGCCCGGATGGCCGTCGATCCACGAGGGGATATGCTATTTATCTAGGGTCAAATCTAGTTTCATGGTCAGCCAGAAAACAAAAGACTGTATCTCGGTCATCTACTGAATCTGAGTACAAGGCCTTGGCTGATAAGGTGGCTGAATTGACCTGGCTTGAAACACTACTTACGGAACTTCGTGTCTCGCTGCCTTCGGCTCCAATCCTATGGTGTGACAATTTGGGAGCCACATACCTTTCTGCTAATCTAGTTTTCCATGCTAGGACAAAGCATGTGGAAGTGAATTTTCACTTTGTTCGGGAGAAAGTTGATCAGAAAATTATCTGTCCAGTTAATATCTACGAAGGATCAAATTGCTGATGTGTTCACAAAGCCACTGTCTTCGGATCGTTTAGTTTTCTTGAAGTCCAAGCTAAGAGTTGGTCCCCGACCTTAGCTTGAGGGGGAGTATTAGTTGATGTACTTAGGTTATATTAGGCCCGGCCCATGGCATATAGCAGCCGGCCCTAGTACCCTAGTATAGATCTATATATATGATCCTATTGTACTCTAATATTTATCACAATCAATACACAATCATTATACAATTTTTATACCAGTTTAATTAGAAGTGATGGTGTAATCAAGTGGCCTGGATCAGATATCGAACAAGACCAATAATTTACTTTGCTTATTTTCTTTTTATTTATTGTTCTAGTTTTTTGGTTTTAGATTTCAAGCTAAATCTCTCCCGAGCTTAGCTTGCGTGTGAATATTAAACTAGGTTATTATTAGTGAATAGTTCAGGGTTAATTATGTAATATTGTCCTCTATATAAAAGACCTTCTATTGTAACCTAAACACATAATTACTCAATACAATCACAATTACAAGGTTTAATTCTGTTCATTTCAGCCTAGAGAATAATATAAAACAGTTGATTAGATCTCATATTTCATGATCTCTCAATCATACCTGAATGTAGTGAAGAAGAGCTGAATTATCATCACTTGGATTCAGACCTTCTTTGGAATAGCAGTAGTTAACGCCCTTTTCAATATTAACGATTCTATTTGCCATATGTTGTGATGGGAATGGAGCATGAGATAAAGGCTTGGAACCCTTAAAAAGTACATTTTCAACATGTTGAATCATTAATTCGGCTTCATTTGGTTCAATATTCCCTGGTATTGAAATAAAGAAAAATAAGTTAAAGTTATAAAATAGGAAAAAAAAAAAAAAAAGAAACAAATACTAAATGTAGAAAAACAACCTGCTGCGTAGCACTCTATGAAGGTCCTTGACAAAATTTGAGGATAATATCTTGATAAATCTTCAGGTTCAAGAATTGAGAGAACGTCAAGCTCATCATTCCAAGGCCATGATCGATCTTTTAGAAGTAACGAGCAATAATACATAGCCTGCTGATATGGTTGTTGAAACTTGAAATTTTCATATTGTTTTGCGACCAATTCCTGCAAAAAAGGTAAGCAATTACAAATTACAATGAGATAAGAGAACAATGGATAGTCAACAACACAAGGAATCAAGTCAAAGATACCTTGATCACATAGAACCTGTCAGGTTTTACTTCAAAAGTCCTAATTTTCTCAATTACTGTTTCAAGTAAGATCTTCAACTTCTGACTATATCCAGTTAACGTCACCTGAAATGTTATAAAAACAACAATAAGCTTATAAGTAAAGAGTAAGGGTCAAGAGATAAGATGTTAATACAACTTAAAATTAGAAAGAAATAACCCTTTTTAAACAGTAAGCAACAAATTTACTAATCTATATGTTACATACCCAATATCCTTTACATTTTTCTAAATGACTTAGACGCTACCAAATATACCCATTTTTAGTTTTGAGGTCAAGGATTATGATATCAAAACAAATAAAACTTCTATATTGTTTTAACTGTATTACATAGAGAGATGATTATAAAGAAAAAGAAAATAACATGCGGCCTTTTTATATCCACTACAATGGTCACTCTCACTCTAACACAAATGTGAAGTTATTTACCTGAAAACCACTATCTGCGTGAAAAATGGCATAATAAAGACCAGCAACCTGAGCGTCGTAAGCTGAAAGGTACAAATAAGATAAACTAAGAATATAACATGATGCATCCAACTGTGTACAATTAAGTGTTGGTTATACATGATATCATAACTAAATTAAGGAAGCCTTGTGACTAACCATATTCATTTAAGTAATCCATTAATAATCGTGCTGAAATAGCAGTAAGAACATTTGCTTCAGGGGAGTTGCCAGCAAATGGACAGTAGAAATAAAGGTTAACAAACGCTTTAGGAGTAGAAAATGTTGTATCAGGCTTATACCATAACCTTGAATATACCGACTTCCTCAACATAACTGGAAGATTCACCTGTTTAAAAATTCAAAGACCATGAGAGTCAAAATTCAAATTTAGGATCTGACGTGAATTATAACACCAATCACACCTTCTCTTGGACATTCTTAATTGACAAATCAGTAGGTATAAATACATTAGGGCTTGGCAAATGTAGGTGTCCTTCGGGAGCGTTTTCCATCCATTCCTATAATTTACCCACGCAATATTATATATTCAATAGTTTACGTAAGAACATGTCAAATAACAACATAAGCATGTCAGCATGTGTAAGTTCGAACCTGAATAACAGAACCAATGACTTTTTCAACAGAATATGCAGTTCCATACCATGGCTCCGTCAGGTCAGTATGTCCTTGAAAGTTTGTTGACTCCCAAAAAATTCTGCGGAAGAAAGAAAAAACTGAGGAAGCATATAGATTTAGTTTGATGATTTTGGATTTCGCAGCGAAATTCTAAATGGAGCTTGAAGTATGAATTTTTTTTATAATAAACTTGATACCGAGTTACATGAGAAACATTAAAATTTTCATACAGAAAAAATCATTGGCGAGTTACCTGACATTGTTTGGTGTGAGCTCATTTAGCATAGACTGTATAACGTCTGGAATGAAATTTGAAGGTAAAGATGACCCAACTAGCCAATCTTTTACGGGATATAACTACAATGTTGTTCAGAATGATTATTAGAAAAAGTAAACAGCTCAATGATTTCTTATGATACTGAAGTCAACAATAGCTTTCCACAAGTTTTGAATAGAATGGAGAAAAAATGATGTTAAAATAAAAGATAATGTTACAACAAGGGAAAATTGTAAAATGAAACAAAAGTAGTTGAGCCACTGCTCAAAACCATGGAACAATTGGTACATATTTTATCACAAACATATCAGTAAAATCACACATATAGCGCTACTCTATCGATCTAGGGAGGGTTGTATGAAGCAAACGTTTCCTCTATCTCAAGAATAGAGAGGTTGCTCCTACCAAGACCCTTAGCTCCAAAAAACAATATTAAGTTAAATTAATCATTATGAACTATCATAATTGTTGCATGTAATTGGATTGATAAGTTAACATCTACATCAACAACAAACTTCAAATGACAAATAGCATAATTGAAATGTATCGCTTTTAAGGAAAAAATAGAGATTTGGGAAATAAATACCCGCATATTTGATGAACGTTCAACCACATAATCAATTGGATGAACTTTATCCTGATAATGGAAAGTCATCTCGCAGATTGCTGAAAGCTTTACAAAACACAAGAAGTAGCATTGTTAGGACTTTAGAAAAGAATGCAACATAATATCATACTCAAACATATACCAATATGTAGAAATTACATAAATGGGAACTGATGATTACCAAACTTTAGGTTGAATAAAGTTAATCAAGAACAAACACCTAGAACTTATTTTGTAAAGCAATTGTTAGTGAATTCAGTCCTCCTTGTGTGCAATATTTCTAATAGTGTCACCATGTCATAGTTGAGAGTGATTAGCTTGGAAAATGTTTGTAATTTCAATTATACTATGTAATTTGTTTACATAATATATGAACACCTTTAGTTTCCAATATTCTTCATAATTTATTAAACAATTGGGGTATGTTTGGTATGGTGTAATGGAATGGACGAAAGAATGGAACGAATGAAGGAATGGAATGGATGAGAGAATGAAATGAATTACATTTCAATGTCGTGTTTGGTTACCCTTTAAAATTGGAATGAATCATTACTTTGTGTTGTTTGTTAGGTAGGAAAAAACGAAAGAATGAAATGTAAAATTGGTTATGGTTCTCGGTGGCGGTGCGGCCGGTGGTCAGTGGTTGGCGGCGACAACGGTGGCTGGTGGTTGGAGGCAATAACGGTGGTGGCGGCAATGCCGGTGGTCGGCGCACAGTGCCGCGAGTGGTCGGCGTTAGGCGGCGCCGCGGGTGGCTAGTGGTAGCAGCGACGATGCGCCGGTGGTTGGTGGCGGCGACGACGATGGTGGTCGATGGTTGGCGGCCGCGGGGGTTGGTGGTTGGTGGGGGCGGCGGCGATGGCCGATGACGATCGATCTTGGTGGCTAGTGGTGGTTGTTGTGGTGGGTGAGTGGGTGGTGTTGGTGACTAATGATGGAATAAGGAAAGAAATGAAAAAAAAAAAAAAAAGAAAAGAAAGGGGGTGGATGGAATGAATTTGAGGGAATGGAATCAATTACGTAATGGTTCATTCCATTACCTTCACCAACCAAACATGCCTTTTTTTATTCACCCTCAATGGTTTATTCCATTCCACCCCTCATTCCTGCATACCAAACACTACCTTGGTCTTATAATTTTGTAATTTTAATTTCTGTGACATCATAGTGACAGTAACACCACCACTAAATTTGACCGAATCATCAAGCATCTCAGCATCAACTTTCCTCTAAAACACTTGGGGAACTTAGCTATTTTATGGAAAATTGAAGGCCTTAAACACAAAAATGATATTGTTTTCTCACAAGGAAAATATATTTAAGATGTCTTAGATCGATCAGGCCTCTCTGATTTTAAACCTGTGAACTATTTAATGAGCACTTCCCAAGTTTTGAATCTTGATGACAGCCCCTTACTTTTAGATCTCACCAAGTATCATGAAACAGTTGGAGCTCTACAGTATGCCACACTCTATCGACCAAACATTGCATTTGCTGTAAATCGTGTGTGTAAATTTATGCACACCCTAATAAAAAACCATTGGTCAGTTGTTGAACATATCCTGCGCTATCTGAAAGGCAGCACTGAATTGAGTCTTTTAATACGTCAAGACTCTAACTCCTTCCTACAAGTCTTCACTCGTGTACATTAGCAACTCAGTTCAGGCCTACTCTGATTCTGATTAGGTAGGCTGCCAAGTCGACCGTTGATCCAAAGGACGGTTTTCCATCTATTTGAGATACAATCTTGTCTCCTAGTCTGCCCGTAAATAACGAATCATTTCAAGATCTTCAACTGAATCTAAATACAAGGCCTCGGCGGATACCATGTGTCACACCCCGGTTTTCAGCACTCCCAGGTCATGTGACCTGTTGGTTTCAATCGTCCGTTTTGTGGTTTCAAATCATTTACGCAGCAGAATAATTTATATCAGAATCATATTATTATTAAAAGTGTAACCTCAATGTTATGTCAAAACTTTCGATATTTCATATATTTCAATAGAGATTTAAAACCTTTTATTTACAATCAAAATTTGGGTCTACAACATCAATTTACAAATATACAGCCACAACGAATTTAAGCACCTAGAGAATCATCTTTTCAGCAATTCACTTGGCTTATATGTACAACTATCCAGGTTATCCATGCCTATGGAGTCATCCTTTGGTTTTGAAAACATTTATTAGCAAAAGCTAATGAATACACGTAATTGAATTCTAAAACATTTCAAACATACAAGTTATTCGACAGAATCTCAAATCACAATGTTCGTAGGCAAACTATACATTTAGTAGTTGACCTCAACTGTGAAGTTCATCCTTCGTATATATTGGTTCTATGGCTCAGGCGGTCTGTTTTTCAACGGTGACCTCACAGATCTACACTAAGACCTTAACCAGTCCCGATATAAAATTTTCACCCATCCCCGAGATATAAATTTGGCCAAACTATACATATACTTCTAGTCTAAATGTCTTTATCATAGAATGTGTTGGTTTTAGGCCTAAGATTATACTCAAACTCAATTACTTTCATTACTTGCACTGCATACATATATATTGAAAAAAACATGAATTCTTAAAAATCCCTAATTCATGCCCACTACATGCTAACTACTAAGACTAATTCTAATTAAAAACTTGCTCCATACTCTAATCAAAACATGACTCAAATACTAGACCCATGACCCGACTTGACTCGATTAAGATTAACCCAACATTCACCCCCTTAATCTTGATCTCGGTCTTGCTTCTCGCTTCTTGATTGAACCACGCAGATTCAATTTTCTCCACACAGGTTCTAGCCAATATCAAATAGATGCTTTCCAACTCGTTTCCAATAAATAATTTGATTCCTCCTTGCTACTGTGCCCATCAAAGAAAGTCACAGATTTTTTTTTATTTTTTTCAATCCACTACCAACCAAACCTTTTTTACTTGTCTACTTCATGACAATAAGCTAATCAACGCCTTTTTATCTCTTTCTTCATTAAAAAATGCAATAATCACAATTCACACAGAATCAAACCTCCTTCTCGATTTTCTTCAAAACAATAGTACTCACCGTCTTCACTTGAATACGCTGAACCACATTGGTACTTCTAATCTCAATGCAATCACATAGAATTGGCTCTTTCTTTTGGATCATTCCACAAAGGCTTCTCTAAACCACAAACGTTTTGTACTTCTGATCACCCTCTCAACCAGGTTTGATCCAATCATACCAAACTGATTTTCTCCTCAAGATCACGCATATCTGATCACTCTTCTCGGTTCACCTACAACCCTTTTCTGCTTCGACTTTGTCTCCTTTTCACTATCTAAATCTTCTCTTGATCACACAAATCTAATTCTTTTTTTTTTCACGTGATTGTACCCTTCAATCACACAAATCAGCAGCCACGTTTTTCGACTGCCTTCCCTACTACGCCAGGTCTTTGTCCTTCAATCACACAGATCTATTTTTATTTGGATCACACAGACCCAAGCGCGCCTTGATCACACAGATCATTCTTTATTGATCACACAGATCTCGCATCTTCTATAGCACCACTCTTTAGATCACACAGATCAGTTCCTTCGTCTGAATTGATTCACACAAAATGTCCTCTTCTTGTTCTCTTATCTCTCCTTGGTTCACAAAGAACATTGCATCACTCACGCAGAACCCTTCGTGATCACAAAGGTCGTCTCTTTCTTGTCTCTACTTGCTCACTATAACCTCTTCAAAACACCCCCGGATTACAGCCACATAGGCTTGTTCTCTTGACAATAATCGCGCCACACAGGTTACGTCTTTGTTGTCAGCCGCACAGCCAAAAGGGCTGCACCCACTCTCGAAAACGACTATCAAAATAGCCCTCCTTTCTTATCCTGTGCGCTGCTGCGCTTTGATACCAAATGTTGATTTCAGGCCCAAGATTATACTCAAACTCAATTACTTTCATTACTTGCTCTACATACATATATATAGAAAATAAACATGAATTCCTAAAAACAAGTGTCACGACTCCATTATCCCTAATACATGCCCACTACATGCTAACTACTAAGACTAATTCTAATTAAAACTTGCTCCATACTCTAAACAAAACATAACTCAAATACTAGACCCAGGACCTGACTTGACTCGACTTGACTCGATTAAGATTAACCCAACCGAACGTCTGTCAGGATTTAAAGATTCATTATTTCAAGCATGTAATTTTTCACAAATCAAGATAACAAATGTTTTGTTTATAAAAAGTGCAATGTATTCACCTTGTTGTAAGCGGTTGAGCCAATAATATCCTAGGAATAACGAAGGTAGTTCCTAAGCAAGCAGCCTCAGATTTTACAACTTCGAGACTTCGTTTCCTGCGTCATTTCTTCATGCGGCACTATTAGACTAATGTCGGCTTTGTTTATTTTATTCCTAGTAATCTTCTCATTAGTCCAGGGTACCTAGATGTAACTTATTTATCTATATATGTTTGGTGTAATCTTCTCAATATCAATTCAATGAAATTACCTTTGATAGTTTGATTTGGTATCAGAGCCAAATCAGACTCCCAACCCTAATCGGCAGCCTCCAACCCTAATCGGCAGCCAGCCATCATCAGCCATCTTCTTCCTCTAACCCTAATCCTGCCGATAACAGTAACAATGGCCGCAACAACAGCCTTTACCAACGTAGAGAAAACCATCCATAACTCTCACAAATTCCCTTTTACTCTCAAACCCACAAACTATGGTCACTCGCGATCAATGATTGAATCGTTTCTCACATCACACAATCTTTTTGGTTATGTTGATGGAACAATACCCTGTCCAGACGACAAAACAATTACTGTTGGATTAAACACCACCGATAATCCCAGTTATATCCCGTGGGTTTCCAACGATGCCCACATCCGAACTCTAATCGCAACTGCAGTTTCTGAAGATTCATATCAACATGTACAAGGAAAAACTTCCCACGAAGTTTGGCTTTCATTAGAGCGGGCTTATACCCCAAACACTGCTGCTCACGAATTCACTCTCAAGAATCAGCTTCTCAAAATAACTCAAAATGGTGATGAAAAACCTGCAAGATTATCTCTCAAGAGCACAAGGATATGCCACCGCTTTGGCAAACATTGGTGAACCGGTAAAAGACAAAGATCTGGTTATGTTTACTATTGCAGGACTACGAGAAGAATATAATGGCCTCAAAAGTACCCTGTTGGCTCGTTCCCCTCCTATCACCTTCAACGAAATCCATGCTATTCTCAGTGACCATGATCATCTAATCACCACTACTCTAAACACCAATCCGAAGGCGTTTCTTGCTGCGCAACAGCCCTGTTTTTCAGCCCCTCTTGATCAACCCAACCAACCAACTCTTGATCAACTACAGCAACAACTTCAAAACATTCAGCTAATGGCCTCTCAGTTGGGACAATAACTAAATCCAGGCATCTTACCAAAACCTCAAGCAAATTATAGCTCTCGGTCCTACAACAACAGTCGAGGTGGTCGACACAATCGCACCTACTCACGTGGTCATTCTCGTGGTACCTTTACTCCACGACCTAGAGAGAATAGTGGCACAAGACAATTCTCATGGGCTTCAACTCAGAATGTGGTTTATGGTCACTGCAATCGTTGTGGAATTGGTCACCTACCTTCACAATGCCCAAATCAACAGAATCATTCTCGTTCTGCACCTCAAGCCAACTTCACAGCCCACTCCGATGTTGGATCCTCTTATGGCGTGCAACACATCATGCCACTCCGGATCTATCAAGTCTAGACAACTCAGAGGCATACTATGGTAACGATTCTTTACTTGTTGGTGACGGTAAATCTATTCCTATCCTTAACATTGGTTCTTCAAAAATCTATTCATCACACAAAACCTTTCATTTATCTGATATTCTTCATGCTCCTAAACTAACACAAAATCTCTTATCTGTTCAGAAATTTTGTTTTGATAACAATGTCTTTTTTGAATTTCACTCCTCTTACTTTGTTGTGAAGGACGAGGCTACACACAATATTCTCCTTACGGGTCCCAGTGAGCAGGGTTTATATTCCATTCGTCTTCCACAACTCAAGTCTTTACCCAAGGTTGCATTCACTGCTGTCAAAGCTTCTTCAAATATCTGGCATCAACGTTTAGGACATCATCATAATCAAGTGTTTCGTTCAATTGTTTCTCATTGTTCTTTGCCAGTTTCGGATAAATTATCCAATAATTTATGTTCTTCTTGTCAAATGGGAAAATCTTCAAAATTATCATTGTCGGATTCTACTTTTCGCAGTACTAATACTTTAGATCTTGTGTACTGTGATGTTTGGGGTCCTTCACCATCACCATCTTTTGATGGACATCGTTATTTTTTGTTATGTGTGGATCATTGCACTCGTTACATGTGGATTTATCATCTAACGCAAAAATCTGATGTTTATATCACTTTAACCAATTTCATCACTATGGCTGAACGCCAATTTAACACTAAATTAAAATGTATACAGTCTGACTGACTTGGGGGGGGGGGGGGGGGGGGGGGGAATTTAGACAGATTTCAAACTTTTGTCGCAACCTTGGCATTATTCATCGACGCTCGTGTCCACACACAAGCGAACAAAATGGCATTGTAGAACGTCGTCACCGTCATGTTGTCGAAACTGGTTTGACTCTCTTGGCTCAATCTAGTCTTCCTCAACGTTTCTGGCACTTTGCATTTGAAACAGCCTTGTATCTCATTAATCGGCTTCCCTCTCGTGTTTCATCTAACAAATCACCCTTTGAACACATTTTCAAACGGAAACCTGACTACTCCTTTCTACGGGTATTTGGCTCTTAATGTTTTCCTTATCTTCGCCCGTATAACCGTTACAAAATGGAGTTTCGTTCCACCCCGTGTGTCTTTCTTGGCTACAGCTTATCTCATCATGGCTATCGATGTTTTGATCCTTCCACCAACCGTATCTATATCGCTCGCCATGTCCGCTTCAATGAACACGTTTTCCCATACAAACAATCACCCACTTCTTGTTCTACACCGACGCCACCCTCTCCATATTTTTCTGTCTTCCCTAATCCACCACCCGACTTCCCTCCGGAAACAACCACCTCTCCACCCTCTTCACCTCCCTCACCTTCATTCCTACTCATACACCACCCATTATTCCCACACCCTTTACCACCACTCCGAATCCAAACCCGCCAACATCACCCTCTACCCCAACACCATCACATGACCCGCACCCTTCACCACCACCACCACCCCTACGACCTATAGGCCACCCAATCTTCGTCCCAATCCCAAACAAACCGCTAGATTCGATCCGGCGGCCTACACCACCACCACTCTTCCCTCTCCTCCTATTGAACCCACCAGCTTTACCGTTGCTAACAAGTATCCTGAATGGCGCCAAGCTATGTCAAATGAGTTGGATGCACTTTATAGAAATGGTACGTGGACACTTGTGCCACCTGTGCCTAACGCTAACATTGTTGATTGTAAATGGGTTTACTGGTTAAAGTCAGATGAACATGGGAAAAACAACAGGTACAAGGCCCGGCTTGTTGCCAAGGGTTTTCACCAACAACATGGTGTGGACTATCATGAGACCTTCAGCCCGGTCATCAAGCCGACCACTATTCGTACTGTGTTATCTCTGGCTGTCACAAACAAGTGGTCTCTTCGACAGTTAGACATCGACACAGCATTCCTACATGGTAATCTTGAAGAAACCATTTACATGCGTCACCGCTTAGGGTTAATCTAAAGTAAGAGAGGGTTAAATTGGGAAAGATTTGAGAGAGTGATACAAATTCGAACCCGATATTGGGTCAAACTGGGTCGGATCAGCTGCAGAATGGAGGGAAACAGGAGGAGGGAAATTGAATGGGGAAAATATTCAAAACATAGTAGAGGGAGAAATTGCAGGAAGTGGGGAAAACTGTCAAGATGAATCTGCTGTCTTTTAAGTTTATATATTCATGTTTTAATTAGGTGGAGGTAATCTTGTTTATGTTAAAGTTGGTCTAGAATTGTACCTGGAGATCTAATCCTTCTCGATTTGGATTAAAATCTGTAGCCGACTAGTTACAATTTCATCTTTTGTTTCCTTTGATTTTCTAGGTTTTATCAAAAAAGATTAGAGAGATTTATGAGTTTGAAAGCTCACCCGAGCTTTCCTTTTATAGTTGAGTTCTAGCGGTCGATGCGCCCCGCATCATCAGGACAATGCGGGTTGCATCGTCTTGGCATGCTGCTTGGCTGACACGTGTCGCCACATCTTCGGCCTCAAGCCCTTTTTACGATGTGCCCCACACGAAGAAAGCGTGTCAATTCTCATCCGTTAGTCATCAGACACTATTCCGCATTGATTTCTTAGTCTAGTAGATAAACCCCACATCCATTTCCGATGTAGGCAGCATTGGCCCTGATTTTCCCAAAATTTAATTTTTCTTAACCCTAGCTTGGGGCCTCTTGGACTCCACCAGGGGCTGCCACCCCTACCCCCGTTGTCTAGCGAATGCTTTGAGTTTGGATTTTAAGGAATGTTACACTGTGGCATAATTGATTTGGCTAAAGTCTCTGTCATGTGAACTAGGTGTCTCACCATGATCACCACCCACTCTCTTGTGTGACAACCTAAGGGCAACCTACCTATCAGCCAATCCTGTTTCATGCCCGTACAAAACATGTTGAGGTATATTTTCACTTTGTTTGTGAACAAGTAGCTAAAGTTCAACTCAAGGTTCAATTCATATCCACAAATGATCAAAATCATGGACGTATTCACTAAACTTTTACCCTCTCAGAGATTTCTAACTTTAAGGTCCAAGTTGCAGGTCATACCCAGCCCTCAACTTGCGGGGGGATATTAGTCTAAGTAATTACTATTGATTACATTTGAAGGACTTAAATGTAACTTCTTTGTCTTTATGTCGCATTGTGCACACATTCTAAATTAATACAGTAAATTAATAGGTTTCTCTAAATTGTGACCTATTGATGACGATGAAAGAGTGATATCCATCAAATTAAAACTATATTAGAAATTGAAGAAACATGTCGCATAAGATGGCATCTCAAGAAATATTGAATAATAAACCAACATAGGAACAAATAGGATGCAGTTTACATCAGATAAATGATTACTGGAAACAAAAACGAATGGTAGTTTACAAATTAAATACCACAAATTTTAATTATAGCGGGAACATAGACCTTAAGGCTTAAACATATCATAAGTGCTGAAACGCAAACCACACAAAAAAGATTTAGCATGTGTACCTCATCAAAGATCCGCTTGCAAACACCGGACTGTTGCAAGAGTGAAATGTATCTGAATAGGAGTCCAATGATATGTTCAACATTTGCTGGTGTTTTCAGGTTAAAGAAGCAGACGATCCCACCATGCGTTTCATGAACATATATGCAATTTATGTTAGGATCCAATAAACATGCAATATATCATAACCAATATCTCAATAGACAACTTATATAAGTATGATAAATGAAAGAACAAACATCCACACACAAGGGACTAGATACACTGACCATGACCAGCATCACTTAAATCAATAACCACTTCAAAGAAAGAGAAATCAACAGTCCAGTTCGATTCATCAGCATATAAACTATTAGCCCAACCTGCAACCAATTTCATGTCACTACTCACCCAGGAACATGATGATATGATGATGATGGTGTAATAGCACAAGACAAACCAATGATTTTAATAAATTCACAATAGCTGCAAAATATTAAACTTAATATAGAGTGAAAATACAATAGGAAACTATCTATCAAATTAATAATGAACTATATTTCCTAAATATAGTTTAACAGCACAAGTATAATAATAGAATGAATGCACACACATGTATATAGAGAGAGAAACACAATATGAGGAAGAGTTAGATGCTTTTAAACATGGTGAAAACTCACCCAATTTTTTCAACATATAGAAGAGGGATCCTTCTCCTTCATGACCAATTAAGTGACCAAGATACCTGCTTGGTCCTTCCATGTAATGATGAATGCCAGGTGTAATTGGCCATGTAACTATCAACCTGTGGCCACGTTTTATAGGGACAGTTTTAACAATAACCTAAGAAACAAAAGCAGCAAAACAAGAAAAATGTTCAAAAGAGCAAAGAAACTATATCATCATGCAGTAATCATATTTTCATTAATCTAACACACCTAGAGAAATGGAAGAAGGAAGATTGTCATGAAAAAAGATTAAAAAGCCAAATAATAAACACCGTTTCTGTAAATACCTGAAGATGTTCAGAGCAGGGTTGACCAGGGAAGCTAAGCTGCTTACGGTTAATATTTCTTATTTCTTGGAATTTGCTAAGTACACTGCTCTCAATTTGATCCAGGCTTTCTGAAGGTATTAAAATTTACAAAAGTGAGCTAATGACACAAGCTCATGAATTACTTCAATAAGACTATTAATATTGACACATGCATACCTTTTGCATACACAACCAGATTCATGATGTTTGCTGAGTAATTTTCTCGGTAGAACTTGAGGAGTTCATCCCTTGTATCCACCCCACTTGCCTTTGGCCTTACCTCAAGCGTATTCAAGTTCCCTATTCATGGACATGAGAAGAAAAACAAATGTCATGGCGGTGTTTCTTATAATATATTATTAGGGTTTTATTAGAATGAGCTCACGGGCCCAGTTAGGTTTCTAGGGTTACTTGTTATCTCTATATATTATAACCTAACTACTCAATAATATCATTCAGTTTTTACCATCTAACATGGAATCAGAGCCTAAGAGCTCTGGGTACCTTCTTTTCCGCTGCACCATCACAAAAACATACAAACCCTAGCCGTTGCCATCAAGTTCAAACGCTAGACAAGGCGGTGTGCCACCACCACCGCCACCCAGTCCCACCTTTGTTTTCAATATCGTTTCTTCTCTATTTTCTAGTTTCTGTTGAATAAAGTTTGGTTATTGATTGAAGATTCAAACCTATTACCTATATCAATTCTCTTGGTTTGTTCAAATCTATTCTTTTGGTATGTTTCTGGATTATGGCTTCTAACTTGCAGTGGTCATTATGTTTCTTTTTTTTTCTTTCTATTTATGAGTGTTTTAGCCGCACCAAGAACCACGGTCCACGGACACCAATCTCAAGCTATGGTTTGATTAGATTTTTTTTCTTTCTTAGATCTATGGATCTTATCTACTGATCTACGAATCCAAGAGACCGCCGCCTGACCACAATCACCGGTCTTGCTTTCTTTTCTTTTTTTTATATCTACATATGTCATCTCTTGATCTACGGATCCAAGAGACTGCCGCTTGCAACCTCGAGACAAAGCCAACGACTACGGTCGTTAGGCATCAGATTATCATTCCGGAAATCAAGAACCAAGAAACTATCAAGCTCACTATGGATAACACAATCAACCAAAATTTGGATGATAACATCAAGCACAATATTAATTTGTTGGCAAAAGTTTGATATTCAAGTTGATCGAAGCATGTTTATCTTATTATTTTTAGTTTTATGTTTTTTTATGTTTTCTAGTCTTAGCGTACGGTTACTTCCGCTACGACTGCGGGGGAATATTAGACTATATTATTATTAGGGTTATGCATTGATTATTATTAGGGTTATTAGTATGAGTCCACGGGCCCGATTAGGTTTTTAAGGTTTATTTTAAACTCTATATAATGTAATCAAATCTATCAATAATATTCAATCAATTCAGTCTTTTTATATTAGACTATATTAGTATTAGGGTTATGCATTGAATATCATTTGGGTTATTAGTATGAGCCCTCGGGCCCGATTAGGTTTTTAGGGAAAGAAACCTATCAATAATATTCAATAAATTCAGTCTTTTACCATTTAACATGGTATCAAAGCCTTAGGGTTCTAGTCATCTTCTTCTCTGTTGCGCTACCACAAAAACATACAAACCCTAGACATCACCACCAACTTCAAACCCTAGACAGGGCAGTGTGCCGTCACCACCACCCTGTCCTATCTTCGTTTTTTATTTTGTTTCTTTAATTTCTAGTTCTCGTTGAATAAAGCTTCATTATCGATTGAATATTCAAACCTAATATCAATTCTCTTGGTTGGTTCACCATCATTCTCTTCATTTATTCTTGAATTACGGCTCACAAAATACAGCGATCACTTCTTTTTCTTTTTTCTGTTCTCGATGTTTTAGCCGCACCAAGGACCACGGTCCACGGCTATCGATCTCAAACTACGGTTTGATTGATTTTTTCCTTGTTTCTTTTATAGATCTACGGATCAAAGAGACCGCCGTTTGACCATGGTCATCGGCCTTTCTCTCTATTTTTTTCTTTTTTTTAATGTCTGCAGACCTTATCTCTTGATCTAGGGATCCAAGAGATCGCCACATGACCACGGTCACGTACCTTTCTTCATTTCTTATTTTTTTTTAGGTCTGCGCATCTCATCTCCTTGTCTATAGATCCAAGTGATCACCGTCTACTTGCATTCCACTAAAATTGATGATATTTCCTTGCAAATCAAGTTTTTACAAGTCAGTCGTGTCAAATTCAACCTCATAGTCACGTGCTTTTGACGACCACGACTACGCTCCCTTGCTACATAATTCTTTTAAAGACTATGGATGGTACAATTAACAAAGTTGTGGATAGCATAATCAAACAAGGATGACAATATCAAGCATAATATGGATATGTTGGTAAAAGTTTGGAAATTCAAGTCAATCAAAGCATGTTTATTTTATTACTGTTGGTTTTATTTTTTCAGTCTGAGCTTCTTGTTTTTTCCGCTCCGACTATGGGGGAGTATTAGAATATATTATTAGGGTTTTATGAGAATGAGCCCACGGGTCCAGTTAGGTTTCTAGAGTTACTTGTTATCCCTATATATTATAACCTAACTATTCAATAATATCATTCAGTTTTTACCATTTAACAGTGTTTAGGTATGGAAAAGCATAGGTATTTAATATGGAAAAGTTTTCTAGGAAAACATGAAAACATGTTCAAATCAGATGTTTTCATGAGAACTTCTCATAGAAAACAGAAAACTAAATTTTCCACTTTATAGCTATAACTAAGAAAATATAGATTTAAATACCAAAAAACGTGACAAGAAAGCTCAATTCCACACGCATAGCATGGCAAATTGTGGTGAAGTTTTCTTAATACGATGTAGCTTACCATGGCAAATCGAAATTTTAGCAGATTTACACGAGAAGAAGGTTGAAAGGCTAACCTGTACTGAACTTGTGGTATGGATGATCTTCTGCACTGAGATGCCTTTGCAGCTGCAAATTATGGCAGCAAAGTAGCTAGAACTTCAGATTTCTCTTCATAAAGAACTTATGATATAGCATTGGTGTGTGTAAACAACATTACCTGATCTATTCTCCAATCATCAGCGAGTAAATTCTTCTGATTCTCTGTACAAAACAAGCGGACGGAGGAAGTGAATAAAACTATCAACTAAAATATACCGTAACTAAACACACAACCCATTAAATTGATGCTAACCAGAGTCAACAGCTTTTATTTCCCTAGAAGTTGCATCAGATGACATCAGCGGTTTGATAAAGAACTGTGCGAATCTATACCAGAAATTAAGAAAAGACATATTAAACTAAGTAACTAACACAGGCCAACAGATTACTAAATTCAATCATAACAAAACTGGAACTGCCACAAACTAATTATAGAATTACCAAAAAAGGAATAATATGTACCTATCCAGAGCCTCTTCCAAACAGTCAGCATTAACATCAAAGTGATAGTTGGTGTGATCAGAGGACGTATAGGCATTGGTATAACCTCCATGCTAACAAAAAATTTAAAAGAGCAGTAACAAGTATGAGGTCAAATGTACATGGCATGTAGTTCTAAAACGACTAAAAGCATATGAACATGCATGAAGAAATTGTTCGCATGGAATAGCACGTCTTTTGCAGAAAGGAAAAAAAATTCAAAGTACCTCCGATATGTATGTTGAATAACTATCCTCCAAAGGATACTTCTCACTTGCATAGAACAACATGTGTTCTGCAATTAAATATTAAAAGAAATAAAATTAGCTTCAAAATATCTTTAAATGCCCCATGGACTCATTACTCTAGATTTATCATATGAACTCTAAAACTGAGTATATAGATAATTCTGCATAAAGTATAGATAACAAGCACCAATACATTTTATGATTAAAACTGTAAAGACATTCCATGCTTCCAATTCAATGTTAATATTCTTAGTATTTCTAATCTGTTCTTTTGAATTGATTTCCATTTTTTTGTTAACGACTTCAAGAATTTTAGTGTTGAAGTTACATATTGATCAATTTGACCTAAAGCTACAATTGTTTGATGTAAATTCAGTTTTCAATTGCTTACAAACATCATCTGCAATAGTAAAAACCAACAGAATCAACGGTTAATTAGAATGAAAAGAAGAAAAATTGTCGCACCAAGGAAATGCGCAAGGCCTTCAAGACCTTCAGGATCGCTAAATGAACCAACACCAACATTCATCGAGGCTGCACACTGACAAACATGTTGGCCCAAATTAATAATATACACACAAAGAAAACCGATATTTTGTGAGAAACTTCCCATGACTCTTTTCTTTATTATATTGATCAAAAACAAAATATAAAGCCCTACACCTTTATTCATACTAAAATTATACTACTCCTAACCTAACTCAAACCTATTAATTAATCAAATAAAAACCTAACCTAATCGGAGTCTAAAACAAATTCAGCCAAACAATTAATAAAACTAATAATAATTATCCTTTTATTCAATAGAGATTAAATTATTCAATTCTCAATCCTAGTCTAATACAAACTCAATCAAACAATTAATAAAACTAATAATAATTTTCTTTTGATTTAATCAAGATTAAATCATTCAATCCCCCCCCCCCCCCCCCCCCAACCCAAAAAACAAAATCTTGATTTGCACCTCCAACATATTTGATTCCAAGTAATACGCGTCTTTGCTCTGCTGACCTGTTAACAAACCCCGATAACAGGAATTGTCACATGCTCTTCATGTCACTTGTCCTCTTCACTTGAACTTTTTCTTGTTTTGTCACTTAGACATAGGGTCATAACAAAAACAACAAAATGATCATTCTCACTATACTCACTTTAGTCATCACAAAAACATCAACATGCCCAAATACAAATGTTGTTGAGTTCTCGATCTATCTTCAACCACCAACCAACGTCACCGCCTCTCCCCTTTTTTTATTGTGTTCTTCCGTCACAACTCGAAACCTTTCTTTTTTTTTTTTTCTCAATTTCTCCCCAGAATCTACTACCTTGGGTTTGATCAGTTGTCTCACACATAACACGAACATTTCCTTCGATCGCTCACACAGATGCGATCTCTTCTTCTTGATCGCTTACACAAAACTGATCTATTCTCCTTGATCGCTCACACAGAACCAATCGTCTTCTTCATGAACCCATCATCTTTATCCTGATCGTTCACACAGAACCGAGCGTCTTCTTTCTTCTTCCCTGTTGCAATCCTTCTTCTTAGGTGAGTTTGATCGTCTTGGCTTGTCTTGGCCTTTCTTATACTACTCCTAACAATATTATATTCCTATTCTAATAAAAGGGTAATTAAGATGGACACGTGGCAACACCACCATTCTCCTCACCAAATTTTTTCCGCTTCTCTCTTCTGTTAAATAATCACATTAATTACTAATAATATTATTTAATTTTTTTAGATTAAAATACTTTTTAATAAATTATAAAATAGATCTTTTTATTAATTTTATTTCTAAAGAAATAATTTTTTATGAAATAAGAATATTTTCTACAACATCAAACTTTTTAAAAATACAAAGATTTTAAGATTAATGTTTCTAAAAAATAAAATTTTTATAACCAAAAAATAATTAAAATTAGGAGTGATAATAAAAAAAGTTTTTAAGAATGATTTTTTATAACGTTTGTTTTGAAAGTAAATTTTCATTCTATTTATAATAAAGAATATTTCAACCATATATTATCTTAAAATATTGATTTATAATTAATAAATTTTTATTATTTTTAATATTTTTTTATTCAATCCGTGTAATACACGGGTTAAAGCTAGTTATTATATTAAATAATCAAATATATAACCAAACTGAAATACTCAATACTAGTTCAATACAAACTCAACCCAACTAATAATCAAATATATAACCCAACAATTAACAAAACTAATAATAATTATATTTCTTATCTTATCAAAGACTAAATCCATCAAAACATACAAAAAAACAAAACAAATTCACGATCTCAATACTGTTGATCAAAACAAGTACAACAGAAAGCCCTAAAACTGAGAAATCGGAGTGAATGAATGGAAGATAGAGGTTAATAAACAGTATACCTTATCCGTATCGGGATCACTGATGAGAAGAACTTGAAGAGAGTTGGGAAGGACTATTCGTTTGTAGCTTCTGGTGTCGTTTCGAGGCTTCATTATCTCCTCCGCCGTATCCTTTCCGACCGCCATGGTGGTTCGTCGTGTGGTTTTCCGGTGGTGTGATGCAATGGCTTGATTATATACCGAACAATTATGTATATTCACACAAAGAAGATAGAAGATGTAGATGTAGTAGTCTTTTTGAAATATAAACTAGTCGCTCCAATCTTCAACGCTCTGTTCTCTGAGTCTACTTTTGAAGGGAAGAAAAATAGAAAAGAAAAAGAAAACTTTCCTTTTTCTTCTTTGTGTTTTTTTCCTTTTATTTTCTCTTTTTTTTATTTTTTTTAATTTAAAAAAGTAAATTAAGGAAAACATCTTTTAAGTACATGTCAACTTGTAGGTTGCGTCCTTTATCTTTGATAATTACGTTAGACATCTTTTATGTATGAGGTTTGCAACATTTTACGTCTTTTACACTAACTGAAATTAATATTTTGTTAAATGATCAATTAAATGACAAAACTATCTTTTATTCTTGCAAAACTAAAAAATTACTCATCACCGACTTTCATCATCTTCATCCTAGCCCCATCATCTTCATTGCCCACTTCATCTTCATCTTCATTTTACCATATATATAAACATATAAATATCACTTCAAGTTTCTTTCTCCTGATCGAATATTATCATTATACTACCACAAATGACCATACCGTTGTTACCCGCCAGCTAAATCACAGCACCACCATTTTCATCGGGCCACCACAAGATGCCACGCATTCATATTTCAACCAAATTTTGGTTACCTCCACTCCTATCAACACCAACGACATCGCGCGACCATTTTAGACGCCCTCACACGACTCAACGAACCACTATTATTCCTACCGTTTGATACTCTCACTTTTCTGATCTGCTCCTTAATTTGCTAGCAAATTATATTCTTCCAACAACACAAGGGACACCCTCTTTAGTAGAGGCGGATGTAAGTGGTGCAACAAGTGAACATTTGATAAGCCAACTACAAGTTTAAGATTTCTTCTTCTTTGTAACTTAAAATGTTAGTTTTGATATGTCTTGTACGACAAACATGTTTTCTGTTGGATGTGTATTCATATGTGGGTTTATTTTTATTAACTTGATATGTTTGTTTAATCTGCTTGTTCATTTGTATATTGTTTTATTCTTTTAATTTTTTATTCATACTCTGTATGTATAGAAGGAACTTTATGTACATTTTAAAACTACATGTTTCTAAATTTCCTTTGATGAGCTGAAAAAATAAAGTATGAACACACATGAGCCTTTGTTTCCCATTATATGAACTATACTTTAGCAACTTTATTATTGATTTTAATATGTATTGTTCTGTTGGTTTGATTTGTATATATATAAAGAGAGAGTAGAGATAGAGAAAGTAATTACTCAACTAAGGTAGTTTTGTCAATTAAAAAAAGCTAACAGAAAAAATTAATGTAAGTTAGTGAAAATGATTTAAAGTATTACAAACCCCTTAAATAAAAGACATTTAGTGTAATTATTAAAAATAAAGAATGAAAGCTGCAAATTAGTATGTACATAATTGATTTTTTTTTTTTTTTTGTAATTTACTCAATTTAAAATGATTGATTTTAATCTTAATTTTTCTTTCTTTTTTTCCTTAAAAGATCTCGAAAACATTATTTTTTTTTATTTTTTTTATTTTTCTTTCATTTTTCTTCTACTTAAAAAACTCTGAAACACAATTGTTTTTTTTTTTCTTTCTGTCCAATTTCTTTCTTTTCTCTTATTAAATAAACTCAAGAACATAACGCAAAAGTTTGGTCATCATATGCTTTGACCACATTGTCAACCGAACCTGGTTAAGGTGAGGTACCCATGACATGTAAATATGAGGGAGGTCATGGGTTCAAGTCTCACTCTGAGCAATATGTTCAGAGTTGAGCCAGAAGGTTTTCCCAGCAATAGGTTTCCTCCTGAGGGGGTTGGGGGTGCGGTCCCGGCTGGGACACGGATAGGTGAGCCCGATTAAGATAACACCTATTCTCCGAAGCAGGGTCGCACATTTGCCGTTTAAAAAAAAAACATTGTTAACAGAAAAATGAAAAGAATTAAATGTTGAGCTCATTCATATTTACTAGGTATATTTTCACACCTCCCAACTTCATGTGAGAGGTAGTTGGTTTTACACACTTTCATTCCCTCAATTCATTAGAAAATACATATGAATCATTGTGCGTGTGGAGGGACTTCTTCACGCTTGTTGTAGCACTCACGCCCAACCCCTTTAACGCCCCTTCACGCAGGGGTGGGGGTGGGATGCAACTCAGCCTTAACGCCCCAGTATGTTGTAGTATACATATTGACCTTTTGTTACTGACTTCTTTTTGAGATTGGGCGTGACAAGACTTGTTTACGCCCCTAATTAATATTGTAATAAATTTTAATATATTATTACTAAGAAAAAGTTTTTTAAATCTCTTATATTTATTAAATACTTTTCACTAGTCATGTGTAGTTTCTACAAAAGTAAAATGTTAGACGATGGAATTGTGATAGTTAATCTACTTCTTATACTATTAAATTAGCCTAAGGACACGTGTGTTACACGGGTTAAAAAATTGAATTTATGATAATTATAATTATAAATAATTACTTACTACTAATAAGCATATAACATATAAGCATTTGAAAATTAAATAAATATGTATAGAAGCAGTTACGTAACAAAAATTAAATAGCATACAAATACAATTTCAATGTTTACAATTCTCTAAAACTTCTCTATATACAAAAGTTGATGTAGTACTTGATAGATTACCGTTAGCATCCATTATCATGAGCTTTAGTCCGTCTTGTTTTGTAACTCTTAATAAGACAACATGCAATTTGACCGTGTATAAAAACCGATTGATTCGAAAACAAACCAACTCCTGATAATAATAGCACACGATAAATAAAGGCGGAACTATTATTAAATTATTAACGATGCTATATTATCGAGTGGTTAGTAAAATATTCAATTCAACATGATATTATTGGTAAGACTGAAAAAGCACGACAAATATAAAATAAAATAAAACTTTTCAAGGCAAAAAACATTCATGGTATCGTCAAAGCATAAACTAAAAAAATAAAAAACCAAACCATAAATATAGTTTTTCATTATTATTATTATGAAATTATACACAAATGGTTTATATTATTGATAATGGATTATTATAATAGTTGTTCAAGGAGTTTAGACTTTTCCATAGTTACAATATTCAATATTTTAAAAGTTGTGACAGTAATATAAAAAGGAGTGGAAACAAAGAAAAATTAAAATACTTCTATGATAATTGTGGATTAGAGCATTTAATCCTTAAAATAAGATATATGTTTAAACAAATTAAAAGAAAATAAAAAAAAAACCTGGTTCAATAAAGCTCTTCGAACATAGGAAACCATATTCTCGGAATGTTTGATTGTATCGTAGTTTCATGTAATTAAAAATGACAAAATATATGGTATTATTAAGTGTTCATAGATAAGATAAATAATATAATATAATGTAAACATATCTCCTTATCAACCACAATAAACTCAATTTGATGAACTTCTGTTAGATTCTTATATATTGGTCGATATCCTAAAAAAATTGTGTGGGGTTTGAATCAAATATTCAATCATTTAGAACTCTTTTTGTGGAAAAATCAGCTAATACTAGCATATCAATCTAAATTATAAATTTTAAAGGATTAGAAATTAGGAAAAGCACAAATATAATGATCATGAGCCATGAGGGCATATTGTATGTTAAATTGTGTGTTAACCATTAAGATTCATTTTTGGGGAGACTAACCATTAAGTTTGACTTTTAGGAAGACAAAGCTAGAAATCATCAAGCAAGGACTTCATCAAACAAGGTCAAACCCAAATTTTAATCCTCAAGGGTTAATCATAACGGAATTTTCGTTAAAGATAATTAACAAACAAAAACTATTAAGGAAAAATAAAATTACTAAAAAACTAAATGAATTAAAAAAATATTATATAAGTATTAGGGGTCAATTAAAACTATATAAATTTAAGGGTATAAGTTATAACTTCTGATACTTATTTAATATCATTATAAATATAAAAATAACGGTGGAGTGGTCACCGACCATGATGATTATATTACAATACTAACATTAGACATTTGTATCTAAATTTTTGGGTGCATTTGGCCTCATAGGGCCTTCCTATAACCCTTCTGCAACTTCATTTGGAGTTACTAATGCCTAATGGACTTTTTGATGTTTTTCAAAAGAAAGAAAATATTGGAAGATAATACTATTCAACGTGAGCATCCAAAAGTTTTCAAGTTCACCCGTTTTCAAGAAAGCTACTATTACTTTTTTTTTTTTAAAGATGGTTTTTGTAAAGCATTTATAACAACGACGCAACATATATAATATGAATTACAATAAAAATTCAGTTAATCAAATTTGGATAATCATTATTTTAAAGCGTAGCCTCCAACAAAAGTTAAATTTACTTAAAGAATGATAATGACTATTTTTGGTGACTAATTTATCTTTAACTCTATTACAAAGTAAAGAAAATGTTTAGTTTTGATATATTTGTTTAATAGATTACGCATAGGAAAACGTATAAATAGAACATTTTCTTAAAATAAAATTAGATTTACTTGAAAACTTAAGAAACAAAATTTGCAATACGCATGAATTTCCAGACGTGGAAAGTACCAATATTAAATTTGTTTATATATATATATATATATATATATATATATATATATATATATATATATATATAATAGCTTTAGTAAACCCGTGTATTACACGTGTTGATCAAATAAAATATTTTATTGAATAAAAATTTTATTAATTATAAAACTATATTCTAATATATGATATGGTTAAGGATAATAAGTAATAAAATAATTATATTAACTTTTTAAACTTTTATTTGTTTTTTTTCAAAAATAAATTAGACATTTTGTTCCAAAACAAACCATTATAAAAAATATATATTTAAAATTTTTTGATGTTTTGAAAAGTTTCTTAATATATAAAATTTATTTCTTTAGGAATAACACTAATAAAAATATCTATTTCTTAATTTACTTATAAAACTAATTTAGATTTAAAACAGTTAAATAAAAATATTATTAGTAATTAATGTAAATATTTAATTGAAGAGAAAAGCTAGAAAATTTTGATGAGAATAAATGTGGTGATGGCACGTGTCACCCATAGATACCTTTTTATTAAAGTAGGGGCACTACGCTGTTGTATACACCCAAGAACAATACAAGGGCAACAACCACTAATTTCTCATTCGTATATTGTTTGAAAAACTGAGGTCATGCAACCAACCATAGGGGCACTAGCCAAAAAACGCTTCCAAGATTCAATTCCTACTGTAATGTGTCAAGAACCCTCCAATCGAACGACATGATAAAGATAAGGGGTTGTGTGCCCAATCTCTTATTATGAACCTTCTATCTTTTATTTTATTTTCAAACTCATTTTCTGTTAACCATTTCTCTACCTCTTTAGCTCTATCACCAGCTCTAATCACCCACATGAATGGGTATTTAGATGCTTTTAGGGCCAACCCCAGCTCGTGAATTGTGAAGGGATGATCTGACTACTACTATCGAAGCAGACATAGACAACTAACTCAACTTCTTTGGAATCGAGGTAACGTCACTGATCAAGAAAGGTACCGCCTCCTCTTAAGGGTTCACCTGAATCGTTACTATTAGACAATGATAATGGTCCTAGACACCAAACTTTACCCCCTTCCAACTTCTAAAAATCCTTAACGTATTCTTGCTCCAACTCATCTAAACTATTGATCACCATGCCATAAGCTCTTGACTTGGTTTCTCTTGCTCGTTCAAGCTGCTCACTTGTTATTATACGATTACTATTGAACTCAGCTGGCAGCTGAGCTTGACTGATCTCAATCTCATCAGGCAACCCAGGGAGAACAAAAGGCTCCAACTCAGACAAATCGTCAAAAACCTTAGATGCACACAAATGATGTGTAGCTAACTGTTTGAAACAACTCATTCCATCAAATATAATCCTGGGAAGTTTATACTTCCCAGTTGTATCATCATTTATTAGATAAAATACAGGTGGTGGGGGCTATAGCGAATCAAAACATTGTTCAAGTCTTTCTTGTAACATGTCAACTGCAGGTGAAAAGTTTGGAATTAGATGCAAACCTGGTAGAGCATCTACACTTTCGCATCCCTCTGGCTGTTTATTCTCGGTCGTCAGAAATGAAGGTTCAAGAAAACAGATGGCAAAATTCCATATGGTACACACCGATTCTTATTGATACTTTTTTAATGACAATATGTTTCTTACATGTCAAATACAATTTTACACAAATGTCAATATGTTTTTTAATTAAGACAAATATGATAAGATAAAGAAAAATAATCCTTAAAAGTAAAAGACTGTTTCAAGAGTAAGATCTTTGTAAATAATAGATCTCATAGCTTCACATGACCAATTCCTCCTTTAAACGATCCGTAGAGAGGCCTTGACCTCCTGAAACTGAAGACGTCTTTTATATCAACCATGTTGCAGTCACCGTCGTCTGGTGTTTTTTCTGTAGAATGAGCAGTTGCATATACTTGCACACTTAATGACTTCTTTTGCGGGGCACCCGCTTTTATGTGTTCATCAAAAAATTGGACCAATTCTTCCTTTGTCAGCTGCTTGAGTGCAGCAACCTGTTTCACACAACAATTAATATGAGTGGCAATTTTTTTGACAGGACATCATGGAAAAAAAAACAAGGTTTTGGGTTATCATTTCTAACCGTTTAATAAACAAGTGGCATTTAGGTTGACCTGATTAAATCTTTACATGAACTTTTTTAAAATTAGAATATTTTTTTATAAGGTCGACCCATTAACCAATTTATTAAAACTTGTTTACAACCCGTTCATACCTGTTTATTTGATTACAAACACCGTTCATGACCCGTTTACAACTTGATTACAACCCATCAAACCATCTTGACTCCTTTAGAAAATGAGTTACACGAGTCGTGTTGGGGTTACATTATTTTAAGTCCAGAATAGGGTTAATATGGTTAATATCGTTGACACGGGAAAAAAAATATGGGTCATGTTTAAGTTCATCATATCGACCCAACACAATTGACCCCACTATAGTGAATAACAAAAATTACCATTTTAGCATTGTGTTTATTTTAGTGTTAAACCAAATATCAGTGTTTTAGAATGAGAGAACACATAAAATATATACGAAGGAATGATTAAAAGAAACAGAATTATTTTCCTAAAAGTATAGAATAACACATTGGTATGAGAATGTGTTTTTTTAAACATGCAAAAAATTTCATACCTCATATTCTTTCCTATCAAATTTGAGGGTGCCATCCTGGATTTCCCGCCAATAGTATCCAGATTCTTCTCTTAAGTTCTTGTGTTTCTCGAGCTTCATCTCGATCAATGCATTGACATTACTCTGCAGCATCAGATCATAAATTTATTGATCAAAAAAAGCATTTTATCTTTTCATATCAAGCTTACTTTTATCAAAGAAACAAAATGCATTGGTTTATTGCCAAGAAAACCTAATATGGTATTACACTATACCAACTTGTCAAGAATTCATTAAGGTAAAGAAATTCTAAAAATTAAAAGAAAAATCCTACCTTGAATTCATCATCAGGCATCTCATATAGTTTACTCTCAAACATCTTAAGAAATGCTTGAACCCTTGACTCGATATGTTTAGGGCCCTGTTAAATCCAAGAAACGGGATTAGTCAAGTAATACTCATACAAACATAATAAGATAAAGTGTCTACCTTTACTGTAGATTGTATGATGAACTGCACTCCACGAATCCCGTAGTCGTTTCTAGATTATTCAATTCATTATACAGTTATCTATTTACAAAATAATGAAATCGATTCATATATAAAATAAATAAGAGCTTCATATACCTTTGCATAAGCACGGTGATGTAACCAAGTTGCTCAACTGATCTAAGTTGGTGGAAAGCTGGCTGTTTAGCAATAAGAGCAACAAGCTGAAGTTTGATATTCAACTTAAAATCATCTTGATTTACCTGTACATGTATACATACGCCCTGTTAACACTAGTCAATATACCTATATACAAGCCTATATGTGATAAACTATTCAGACTGTTAACTTCAGACTAGAATATAATACAAAACAGTTGATTAGATCTCATATTTTATGATCTCTCAATCATACCTGAATGTAGTGAAGAAGAGCTGAATTATCATCACTTGGATTCAGACCTTCTTTGGAATAGCAGTAGTTAACGCCCTTTTCAAGATTAACGATTCTATTTGCCAGATGTTGTGATGGGAATAGAGCATGAGATAAAGGCTTGGAACCCTTAAAAAGTACATTTTCAACATGTTGAATCATTAATTCGGCTTCATTTGGTTCAATATTCCCTGGTATTGAAATAAAGAAAAATAAGTTAAAGTTATAAAATAGGAAAAAAAAAAAAAAAAGAAACAAATACTAAATGTAGAAAAACAACCTGCTGCGTAGCACTCTATGAAGGTCCTTGACAAAATTTGAGGATAATATCTTGATAAATCTTCAGGTTCAAGAATAGAGAGAACTTCCAGCTCATCATTCCAAGGCCATGACCGATCTTTTAGAAGTAACGAGCAATAATACATAGCCTGCTGATATGGTTGTTGAAACTTGAAATTTTCATATTGTTTTGCGACCAATTCCTGAAAAACAGGGAAGCAATTACAATTTACAAATGAGATATGAGGGCAGTGGATAGTCAACAACATAAGCAATCAAGTCAAAGATACCTTGATCACATAGAACCTGTCAGGTTTTACTTCAAAGGTTGTAATTTTCTCAATTACTGTCTCAAGTAAGATCTTCAACTTGTGACTATATCCAGTCAAAGTCACCTAAAAGTGGTATAAAAACAACAATAAGCTTATAAATAAAGAGTACATGTCAAGACTCAAGAGATAGTTTTAACATAGGGAATAACCATTTTAAACAGGAAGCAACCAATTTACTAATGTACGTGTTAAATACCCAATATCTTTTACATTTTTTTAAATGCATATGTTCTCAAATAAACTCACTTTTAGTTTTGAGGTCAAGAATTCTGATATTAAAAAATAAAATTTATATATGGTTTTAAGCGCATTACGCAGAGAGATGATTATAAAATAGAAAATAAAAAGATAAAGAACTTGCATGACTTGTTATGTCCCCTTTGATCGATCATACTAACACATAATATAAATTATTTACCTGAAAACCATTATCTGTGTGAGAAATGGCATAATAAAGACCAGCAACCTGAGCATCGTAAGCTGAAACATACAAATATTAAGAATATAACAAGCAGTACCCAATTGTGTACAAATACATGTCTGTTATATATGATACCATAACTAAAGTAAGGAAGCTTTGTGACTAACCATATTCATTTAAGTAATCCATTAATAACCGTGCTGAAATGTCAGTAAGAACATTTGCTTCAGGAGAGTTGCCAGCAAAAGGACAGTAGAAATCTAGCTTAACATAAGCTTTAGGAGTAGAAAATGTTGTATCAGGCTTATACCATAACCTTGAATACAATGACTTCCTCAACATAACTGGAAGATTCACCTGTTTAAAAGTTCAAAGACCATGAGAGTCAAAATTCATATTTAATACTCGACTTGAATTATAACACCAATCACACCTTCTCTTGGACATTCTTAATTGACAAATCAGTAGGTATAAACACATTAGGGCTTGGCAAATGTAGGTGTTCTTCAGGAGCTTTATCCATCCATTCCTGTAATTTACCCACACAATATAAAATATTCAATAGTTTATGTATGAACATGTCAAATAACATCATAAGCATGTGTAGGTTTCATACCTGAATGATGGAACCAGTGGTTTTTTCAACAGAATATGCAGTTCCATACCATGGCTCAGTCAGGTCAGTATGTCCTTCAAAGTTTGTTGACTCCCAAAAAATTCTGGGGAAGAAAGATATAATGAGGAAGCATATAGATTTGATTTATTAATGATTTTGGATTTTGCAGTAATATTCTAAATGGAACTTGAAGAGTTGAAGTATGATTTTTTTAATTATAAATTTGATACCGAGTTACATGAGAATACTAAAAAAATTCATACCGAAAAAATCATGGATGAGTTACCTGACATTGTTTGGTGTGAGCTCATTTAGCATAGATTGTATAACGCCTGGAGCGAAGTTTGAAGGTAAAGATGACCCAACTAGCCAGTCTTTTATGGGATATAACTATAATGTTGTTCAGAATGATTATTAGAGTAAGTAAACAGCTCAATATTTCAAATGATATTGAAGTCAACAATAGCTTTCCACAACTTTTTAATAGAATAGAGAACAAAATGATGTTAAAATTAAAATATGCAAATAATTATTGTATGTAATTGAAGTAATAAGTTGATAACTACATCAACAAACTTCAAATAACAACTAACATTATTTAATATTTACCGCTTTAAGGAAAAACTGAGATATGGCGAATAAAATACCTGCATATTTGATGAACATTTAACCACATAATCAATTGGAGGAACTTTATCCTGATAATGGAAAGTCATCTCGCAGATTGCTGAAAGCTTTACAAAACACATCAAATAGCATTGTTAGGACTTTGAAAACACATGCAACATAACATCATACCCAAATATAAACCAATGTGTTGGAATTACATATATGGGAAGTTGGGAACTGATGATTACCAAACTCTAGGTTGAATAAAGTTAATCAAGAACAAACACCTAGAACTTATTTTGTCAAGCGATTGTCTGTGAATTGAGTCCTGCGTGGTGTGCAATATTTCTAATAGTGTCACCATGTTCATGAATTCATACTTAAGAGTGATCAGTCTGGAAATAGTTTGTAATTTCAATTATACTACGTATTTCTTTATGTGATGTGTGAAAACCTTCGATTTCCGATTATACTTCGTAATTCATTAAACAATTATTCTTATAATTTTATTATTTCAATTTCTGTTCAAACTGTGACCCAGTGATGATGATGAAACAGTGATATCCATCAAATTGAACATCTAAAATTCTAAACATTGCACTGGTAAAGCTAGATTACAAAAACATGCCGCATAAGATGGAGCCCAAGAAATATTGAATAATAAACCAACATAGGAACAATTAGGCTGCAGTTTACATCAGATATATTATTACTGGAAACAAGGATGAATGGCAGTTTACAAATTAATACCACAAATTTAAATTATAATGGGAACATAGACCTTAAAGGCTCAAACATATCACAAAGTGCTAAAACACAAACACGCACAAATAAATTTAGCATGTGTACCTCATCAAAGATCCACTTGCAAACACCAGACTGTTGTAGTAGTGAAATGTATCTGAATAAAAGTCCAATGATATGTTCAACATTTGCTGGTGTTTTCAGGTTGAAGAAGCAGATGGTCCCACCATGCAGTTTATGAAACATATATTGCAATTGTGTTAGGATCCAGCAAACATGCAATATATCATAACCAATATCTCACATTCATATAAATATGGTATGTGAAGAACAAACATCCACACACACAAGGGATTAGAAACACTGACCATGACCAGCATCACTTAAATCAATGACCACTTTAAAGAAAGAGAAATCCACAGTCCAGTCAGATTCACCAGCAGATAAACTATTAGCCCAACCTGCAGCCAATTTCATGTCACTACACACCCAGGAACATGATGATGATGATGATGATAATGATGATGATATCTATGCAGATACATTTCAAAATGTAAATGGACTGATAGATTACCAATTAAGGCTTCAGTAAGTTCCAATTATGCATAGAAAATTTGTTTAAACTAAAACAATTTGTTTATAACTGTATTGCACAAGTATAATAATAGAATGAATGCACGCACATGTATATATAGAGACACACACAAGATGAAGGAAGATGTTAGATGCTTTTAGAAATGGTGAAAACTCACCCAACTTTTTCAAGATATAGAAGAGGGATCCTTCTCCTTCATGACCAATCAAGTGACCAAGATACCTGCTTGGTCCTTCCATGTAATGATGAATGCCAGGTGTAATTGGCCATGTAATTCTCAGCTTGTGGCCACGTTTTATAGGGACAGTTTTAACAATAACCTAAGAAACAAAAGCAACAAAACAAGAAAAATGTTCAAAAGAGCAAAGAAACTATACCATTATGCAGTAATCATATTTTCACTAATCTGCCACACAAGAATCAACAAGCTAAGTAATAAACACCGTTTCTGTAAATACCTGAAGATGTTCATAGCAGGGTTGACCAGGGAAGCTAAGCTGCTTACGGTTAATATTTCTTATTTCTTGGAATTTGCTAAGTACACTGCTCTCAATTTTATCCAGACTTTCTGAAGGTATTAAAATTGACAAAAATGAGTTAATGACACAAGCTCATGAAATACTTCACTAAGACTATTAATATTGGCACATGCATACCCTTTGTATACACAACCAGATTCATGATGTTAGCTGAGTAATTTTCTCGGTAGAACTTGAGGAGTTCATCCCTTGTATCAACCCCTCTTGCCTTTGGTCTTGCTTCAAGTGTATCCCAGTTCCCTATTCATGACATGAGATGCAAAATAATTGTATGGTGGTGTTTAATTATGGAAAAGCATAGGTATTTAATGGAAATTTTTTTTAGGAAAACATGAAAATCAAAAAACATGTTCAAATCAAATGTTTCAATAGAACTTTTCATAGAAAACAGAAAACTAAAATTTCTACTTTATAGCTATAACTAAGAAAACATACATTTAAATAACAATAAACATGACAGGAAAACTCAATTCAACATGCATACCAAACAAAGAAATCAGTATGCAAGGATTGTTATTGTGTTGAGTTTTTCTTTATACAATGTAGCTTACCATGGCACTTGATATACAATAATATTACTTTTTTACAGATAAATGCAAGAAGAAGGTTGAAATGCTAACCTGTACTGAACTTGTGGTATGGATGATCTTCTGCACTGAGATGTTTCTGCAGCTGCAAAATATGGTAGCCACAGAAGCTAGAACTTCAGATTTCTCTTCATTTAGAACTTATGATATAGCATTGACGTGTGGAAACAACGTTACCTGATTTATTCTCCACACATCAGAGAGTAAATTCTTCTGATTCTCTGTATAAAAAAAGTAGATGGAGGGAATGAATAAAACTATCAACTAAAATATACAGTAACCAAACATGCAACCTATTAAATTGATGCTAACCAGAGTCAACAGCTTTTATTTCCCTAGTAGTTGCATCAGATGACATCAGTGGTTTGATAAAGAACTGTGCGAATCTACACAAGAAATTAAGAAAAGACATGTTAAACTAATACAGGCCAACAGATTACTATATTTGACCATAACAAAACTGGAACTGCCACAAAGTAACTATCGAATTGCCAAAAAAGAATAATATGTACCTATCCAAAGCCTCTTCAAAACAGTCAGCATTAACATCAAAGTAATAGTTGGTGTGCTCAGAGGATGTATAGGCGTTGGTACGACCTCCATGCTAACAAAAATCAAAAGAGCAGTGACAAGTATGAGATCATAAATACATGGCATGTAGTTCTAAACATCTAGGAAGCATATGAACAAGTGCAAAGAAGATGTTCCCATGGAACAGCATGAGTTCTGCAAATAGTTGAAAGGTACAAAGTACCTCTGATATGTATGTAGAATAACTATCCTCCAAAGGATACTTCTCACTTGCATAGAACAACATGTGTTCTGCAATTAAATATTAAATGAAGCAAAAGTTAGCTTCAACTTATCTTTAAATGACCCCTGGACTCATTAGTCTTGACTTATCCTATGAACTGCAAGACCAAGTATACAAATACTTCTGCATAAACTAAACATGTATCAATACATAATATGATCAAAACTATGTGCTTAAAACTGTACAGAAATCTCATGCTTTCAACTCAATGTTTATATTCTTAGTATTTCGTATCCCATTCTTCCCGATTGACTTCTATATCTGTAAACAACTTCAAAAAACTTCAGTTTCAAAGTTACATATCGATCAATTTGACCTAAACCTACAACATCTTAATGTAAATTCCGTTTTCAATCGCATACAAACATCACCAGCAACAGTAATAAAACCCAACAGAAGAAGAATCCGCACCAAGGAAATGAGCAAGGCCTTCGAGACCTTCAGGATCGCTAAACGAACCAACACCGACATTCATCGACGCCGCACACTAACAAACACACAAAAAAAACAAAACGAATTCACTATCTCAAATCTCAATACAATAAAGTGTTGATCAAAACAAGTACAACAGAAAGCCCTAAAACTGAGAAATCGGAGTGAATGAATGGAAGATAGAGGTTAATAAACAGTATACCTTATCCGTATCGGGATCACTGATGAGAAGAACTTGAAGAGAGTTGGGAAGGACTATTCGTTTGTAGCTTCTGGTGTCGTTTCGAGGCTTCATTATCTCCACCACCACCTCCTCCGCCGTATCCTTTCCGACCGCCATGGTGGTTCAGTGGTGGTTCGTCGTGTGGTTTTCCGGTGGAGATAGGGGTTGGCTGTTTTAGATGTGGAATGCAATTGCAATTGCTATGGCTATGGCTATGGCTATGGCTTGACTATCTACCGATCATATATGCGTAGAAGAGGTGGTTTTTCGAAAAATCAACTGCTTGTTCTAATCTTCAAAAGTCTCTGAGTCTATGTTTGTTTAGAACTAGCAATTTCTGAGACAAACTTGTTAACATTACACGTACGAAGTTAACAAATTTCGTGTTTGACCTAAACAGGTTTGGTGTCTTAAACAAACCGATATGTTAAAACACGATAAATTTCGTGTCTAAACAGGTTAAATACTTATTTAAGACCTGTTAAGAAACCTTTTAATAAATATAATTTTATAAATGATTAAATATACATAATATTTAAACAAAACCCAAACTTCAAACTCCAGTCCCCACTTCCTCCCACAGCCCACTTCGACACTTCCCTTCCCCGTTCCCTTCCCCCATTCCACAAACGGCTGTTGTCGACACGTCCATCATCATCGGCGCATCCAGGATCGTCGGCGCTCTCGCCACACACAGAAAAATCGTCGGCACGTCCATCATCTCCGACGCTCGAGTTTCTCAAGATCATTCATCGCCGTCAGTCCCTTCGCATTCCGTCTGTCCGACGTCATCTTGGTTGAATCCCACCGCCACCATAATCGACTAACCAAGCACCATCACCACCATTGTTTGATTAGGTAAAGATTTCAGATTGATGACTTGTTGTTCGTCATTTGAATCTGTTCATTTGAATAGTGCATAGCCTTTTAATTATTCAGATTTAAAGTTTACCTTTAAATCACAAAAAAAAAAAAAAAAAAAAAAAACACCCTATAAATCATTAAAAGATAACGTCTTAATGATCATCAAAAGATGAAAAGACTATCAAACAAACCCATAGTCTTTAAATTATTTAATATGTTTTTGAAACTTACTCATTAATAAACCTTTATATACCATTGAAAAATGAATTTTAAGTGAGCTAAACATGTTATACCTCGACCATATTCAAAGATAACATTTTAATACAATCATTAAGATGAGAGCTTAGATAAGCTTGAGCTTAACTATAATACTATATCATCTATGCTCCTAATTAATACTGTAAAAATTCAAATATTTTACTTAGTAAGAAAAAGTCCTTGAAAATTGTTTATAATTATAGTATAAGTGAGACTCTCTTATATTACATAGGTTGATATTGAGACTCAAACAACACTGATTATTATGCTAATATACAATCAAAGATTATTCTTCTTCTTTTTTCTTTCTTTCTTTTTTTTTTTTTCTTTGAACGACAATCATTCCTACTTCTAAATTACACCAAGTTATATCATGCATAGGTTCGAACCCAGAACCTTCTCTATGAGAGGCAAAACCTCTATCAAATGATCAAAGATTATTTTTAATATTGAAATTGTATTGTGACTTTATTAATTATGACTTAATGAGCATCGATCCTTATATAGAGATTTGAGTAATTATTAGAGATATAATAGAAAAGATACCATAGATATTTTACCTATAATATGTGATACATTTGAATAATTGAAATATTAATTGAGTTGTTGATTTAAAAAATAGATGACTGATGTAAAAATAGAAATATTTGGGATTGAAAATTACAAAGAAACTCAAACGAGTAGAAAAAAAAGGATTGACTTCATAGAAAAACGACATGTGACGAATAAAATTATCCACTTATTAGAGTAAAAATAACTTTTTATTGCTTATGTGTAGTTTTTGTAGACGTGAAATGTTACATAAAATTTAAATATATTTAAAGTTAACAAGTCATCATTTACATAACTCTAATTTTAATAAATTATAAATGTTAATTATCGACGTAATTATTGTGTACTTAAAGGTTATATAGGTGACTTTTGCTAACTATGCATCCTTTTTGTTAAGTGAAATGTTACCACATTATATATCGATAGTTTTCGTAAAAATCTACGTCTTAATAACTAAAGCTATCCATGTTTATTACCTCTTTAAATTCTAGTCAAATTTAGAGGAAACGAATCATTGTTCAACGATTTAAATTAGTTTAATGGTATTAGGGCGACTTCTATTAAAAAGTCCTATTGTTTTATTAAAATATCATCCCTTTAAACAATAATTAATAATTGATTTAGGAAGATGATCTGTAATTAAATTCTTTATTGCGGAGGTCTATTGGTGAATATACATAAATAGTCCTACCAACCTTACCCATGAGGGGAATATGCCTAATTAGATACTTTGTTATAGTTTAAAAAAGAGTCAATTTCGGTTTTGGTCCCTGTGATTTAACCATTTTAGTCCAAAAGAAATCTTTGATCATATTATACCTTGTGATTTTATTTTTGTAATGGTTTTGGTCCCTGACACTAACTCTGTTAGTTTTTACAGTTAAATGTGAGGCTACTTTGGTCATTTTATATTTGGAGGACTAATTATGTAAATTATATTAGATTAGGATAATTGTTGTAATTTTTTAAAACAATAAATAATAAAAAAAACTTAAATCTAAACCCATAAGAGGCGGCGGCGGCGGTGGTGGTGGCATAGGCGGTGGTGAAGGTGCACGCGGTAGCGGTGGCGCTGCGGTGGCGGCGGCGCAGGAGGTGGCGGTGGCTCAGGTGCAGGCGGTGGCGCGGCAGTGGAGGTGGCGCTGGCGCTGGAGGTGGAGGTGGCGCAGGCGGTGGCGGTGACGGTGGCGGTGACGGTGGCGGTGGCGCAGGCAGTGGCGGTGGGTTAGATTAGATTAATTTTTTGTTTTTTTATTCTTTATTGTTTTAAAAAATTACAACAATTATCCTATTCTAATATAATTTACATAACTAGTTTTCCAAATATAAAATGACCAAAGTACCCTCACATTTAACTGTAAAAACTAACAGAGTTAGTGTCAGTGACCAAAACCTTTACAAAAATGAAACCATAGGGCATGATATGATCAAATATTTTTTTTTGGACTGAAATGGTTAAAATGGCTAAACCACAGGGACCAAAACCGAAATTTACTCTTTAAAAAAAGTAGTTAAAAAAATAAAAGTTTTACTAAGTAGTTTTTTTACATCAAATTTGCACCTCCAAAGTTACTACCAAGTCTATATCGCTTGTTTTCGACATGATGTAAACCCTAAGCCTCTTGAGAGGTGACGTTATGTTACCGTTGTATCAGGTCACAACCTGTTCACTAACTAGTTCACGAAGTTTCAATGATGATAACCAGCGTTCTGATTAATTCATTTTCAACTTTGTTTATATTAATTCATGCAATTTTTTTTCTTAAAGTCCTAGGCATGACCCCCGAGATGTTAAGTTGATTCAATTTCCTAGTTGTTTAACTTATGTTTTTTTTTATTTCATAATTCATAGGAGTTAGATATGGTTATTGTACGTGGGATCATAGATCTTTGTAAACGCTCTATGTATGGCTTGAGTGAAGGAAAAATATGGGGTAGAGAGTTCATGTTTTGAAAAATAAATTTGTTAATCTCTTAGGTGCGAGAGTTAAATTAATTCATCTTTGTTAATTCAAATTTGGCAAATTAAGCGTTGATTTGATTGCTTAACCGGTGTGGTGTGTTTGTATCTTCGGTTGGACATCGCAGCCCTATCGTTAGTTTTTGGTAGTAAATCTGTATCGAAAACGACCTGTGGATCTATCCTACTTTTGCATGTTGTGTGAACCAATATTGTTCAGGTTTACTTAGATCAGTTATACATCTTGATACCAATGGATAAAAAGACTTCTAATATTCATTACATAGTTCTACAATACTCATTGAGACTTTTTGCGGGATTGGGGTTTTACAATTTTGTTTTCTTTCTTTTCCTATTTATGTATAAAATAAAACTAGTTTTAGTAAACCCGTGAATTACACGAGTTTAATAAATAAAATAATTAAAATAATAAAACTTTATTAAGTATAAATTATTGATATTTTAGGATAAAATATGATTGAAATTATGTATGAGTAATAATTATAAGCAATTAAAAAATTATAACAACTTTTTAAACTTTTATTTTAAAACTTATTTTCTAAAAAAAAATAAACATTTTGTTTCAAAACAAATCATATTCAAAAATATCATTTTAAAATTTTTTTATTATAATATTCAAATTTAATTATTTTTGGTTTATAAAAAATTTATTTTTAAAAACACTAATTTTAAAAAAAGTTTGATGTTTTATAAAAGAATTTTATTTTAAAAAATTTTATTTTTAGAAATAACATCAATAAAAAGATTTTTTTAATTTATTAAAAAACTATTTTTATTTTAAAAAGAGTTAAATATATATTATTGGTAGTTAAAATAATTATTTAATAAAATAAAGAAGCGGGAAAATTTTAGTGAGATGAAATGTGATGCTAATACGTGTCACATCAAATTACTTTTATATCAAAGTAGATTGATATAGGTGAGCATGAATAAATAAAGAAACTCAATCTCAAATTGGAGGTTTGAAATCTTTAAACAATCATAAGTAAATAGTTCTTTTTTGTTAGTTGTTAACAAAGTAACATTCATTAGATGAAAACAGTGCGATTAGTCGATCATGAGTTGGTTTGTTGTTAAATCTTTTTTTATCAATTTGTTCTTGGGCTAAACTATAACATCCTAGTTTTTAATATAGTATTTTTTAGAATAATTTATTTTAGAAAATAAATAAGAAATTTTTATTTAAATTGTTTTAATCTAAATTGGTTTTAAAACTCAACAAGTGTTGGACCAAAATGTAATAACGGTCAATATTATAGTAAAAAATGTAAACATTTCCCCAGGTGCCAGTGCCAAAACCAGAAATTGTAACAAAAAGGTCGTGATAAACTTTCTTTTACTTTTGTCGGTGTACATCAATGACCTCTTTTACGAAAGATATATGAGCAGATAATGACCTTTTTGAATGACTAAGAGCATTCACAGTAGATTTGATATATTTATGTGAGTGTGTTTCTTATAATTTAAGGAATGGTTGTAAATGGTTGAGTGGAGGAGAGAGAAAAGTTACTGTTCATTTTGTATATTTGGGGAATCACTGTTCAACCCTTATAAATTTTTTAATATTTTTGAAAAGTGATTGTGAGTAGAAGAGAGAGAAAAAGTAATGATAAAAGTATAAAAAAATATTATTTAATTGAGAAGGAGAGAGAAGTAGTAGTGTTTTTAGTGTAATTATAAGGATAAAGATATGAAACCTGATGTGAATGCTCTAAGGCAATCTAATTGTACACATAAACATATACCTTTTGGTAGCACATAAGAATTGAACTTTCAATCATATGGGGATGAGAACATTTTTATACATCACAATACTGCTAATTCATGTGTTTTTTTAAACAATTATATAAAATAATAATTCCTAAACTTTATTACCTAGGATAATAAAAAGTGTAAAAAAGATTGTGTGCTTGACACATATAATTATTTGGAAAAAATGAGAAAAATAGGTAACGATCGCTATTAAAATGAACATAATAAGAAAACACAAGAAAACTATTGACGGGGCTGATGTGACAACAAAAAAAAAATAGCAAAAACAATACGACTACAAATGGTCCAAGTGTTGGTCTATGTCTAGTTTAAAGACATGCAAGAGGCATGTGACATCTGGTAATTTTCCGTTACCAAACTCCGTTAGTTCCGTTAGGTCTTGCATACACGTGTCGTGAGCATACACGTGTCGTGAGCACACACTAGTTGTCGCTGAACGTTGGTGACTTAATAAAAATTATCTATGGTAAACAGATGATAATCTAATTAATAATGTTGATTATTAGTTGTGGTTATGAGATTCATGCATTTTAAGTTATTGATTGTGAATTTTACTTGATAACGTGACGACGTGTAACTGTGCTCTCATATGTTTTGCTATTAGTTGAAAATGTATATGATTATTATTATTGATTAATAATGTTTATATTTTGTAGTTAAAATATTTTAAAAAGTGTTAAAAGGATTAGTTTTTATAAAATATAAACAATGGGGTTTATTTTGTAATTGGAATAAAACTAAAAGTTACCATATTTAAACAAAATTAAACCCTAATTCCCCTCCCACACCCCCCTTGCGGCCGAAACCCATCCCAAACCCCTTCACCATTCGATTTTGATCCAAGAACAAGCATACAAGTCGAATTTGAATTGGTTTCAAGTATTACAAGTTGTTTTCAAGTGTTAATCATCATCTAAGCACATCTAAAGGTTAGTTTTGATTAGTTTTTCATGGTTTTTGTTCTTGAAGAACCCTAACTAGAAATTGTTGATGAAAAAGTTGAAATTGATGATTGATTGATGATAATATGTTGTTAGATAGGTTGTATGAATGTTGGGTTATGTTGATTATGCAAGAATTCCATGGTTTGATCACATTGTTCACACATTGCCTTAAGAGGAAACTTTTTGTTCTTGGAATTCATGATTTGATGATTGTATGATGTTAGATACATTGCTTGGATGTTGGTTTACATGAATTGTGCAAGAAAAGTCATGAAATCTAGTGGTTGTTCATACCTTACTATAAGTGGAAACTTTTATGCATGATGATTGGGAATTTTGATGAATTAGTGATGATTATCATGTTAGAATGAATGTTATGAACTTGATTAGGTATAAAATTGATGAAACTATGAAGGAATTGGATGTTAGATTGCTTTTGGGTGTTACTTTCTAAAAAGGGAAACTTTATTTTTGAAGATCATTGGGTATGATGATGTGAGCATGTTTATGTTGTAAGGGTCATGTTAGAATGCTTATGGATGATGTCTAATGTGGTGGAATGTGTTACTTGGGTTGTATGGTTGCTTGATTGATCATTTAAAGAATGTAGGTTCTTGGTGATTATACATGATGATGAATTATGGTTAGTGATTAGGAAACCATGTTTGGGATTGGAGATTGATCATTATTGTGTTTGTTAAATGGAATAAATCTTGTTGATTAATGTGATTTTGATTGTCATACACGCGTGCGAATCTGAGGCCCCTACTTAGTAGGATTGGCAGGGTTTAGGGTGTGAAGTCGTGAGTGACTTCACATGGCATGTTGTGCATGATTGGACTTCATGAATAAATTATTAGTTGTGATATATTTATAATTGTGTTGAGCATGTTGATTGTTTGAGATTCGCATAAGTTGTATGATGATCTAGGTTGAACTTGGGTTGATGATGTGATATACGTGAATACTTTGTTTGATAATCATGTATGATAAGTTGATACGCTTGATTAAACGAGATTTCAATTAATATGTCACCAACGGGTCAAACGGGTCAACTAGGGTAAATGAGTCTTGTTTTCCAAAGCCTTGGGTCAATGTGTTTATTGAGCACCTAGGGTTGTTAAGTTTTCTGTGCACACGTACTTATGTACTTGCGTGTTCTAGGTAACCTTTGAAGGGTTGTCTTTCCATCCATCATCAGTTCTCTCTTATCATTGTCTTTGCACATCAGGTGAGTTCATGCCCCACTATTTTATAAACTCTCTTCTGGGGGAGGTAGCATACTTGTTTATAAACGCTTTACTTTTTATTATAAGTTGTGTATGTTTTAACATAGTGTATAATACCTTGAAAGTCCTCACACTTTTGGATCGTTAATAATGGTAACTAGCGGGAAATCTTGGGTAGTACTACTGGGTTTGACAAGCCCCACCTGTGCGACTCGAGGTCAAACGGGTGCAATATTGTCCTAAACACAAATATCGCTATGACCTGGTAAGTCGTGACGAGAGGCAACAAACGCAACACAGTCAGCTTCGATCGCGAAATCACTATGGTTATTACTTGTGAATATAGACTAGCTATCTATTTCAATGCACTTCTTATGTTATGCAAATTATTATTGTTTATGTTGAATGCAAACTCTTGAACTCACCAACCATTGTGTTGACATTTTTAGTATGCTATTCTCAGGTTGTTAATTCAGATTGCCATTAGGAGCACATCACGGGTCCATCATGCATACTAAGACTTCATCTTAAGTCATGACATTTAAATTTTATTTATGAGATTTAGATAATGGGTTGGCGCGTGTTTTGCCAAAATTTACATTTATATACTTTGGGTTTGTCTTATTTGCAAAACGCTTCCGCATGGTTTTAAAGTTTGAACTTTGAGTGGTTCTATTTTTAAATGTGGCATATAGTGTCGTTCTGAGTAACTAGTGACTGTGATCCTGGTTTGTTTACACGCCTCGCGGTAAAACTCCGCACGTAGATTTTGAGGGTGTGACAGATTGGTATCAGAGCCATTGGTTATAGGAAACTAGGTTGCATACACACTAGTCTATAACCGCACACAGTTAGTTAGTTACTCGTTGCTTATCCTCTTACTGTATACTTATTGGCATACGCATCACGTGCACTGCAGCATGGCATCATCATCACGGGTTTTGGGTGAAAGACCTGCGCGTTCTGAATCCCCTCCTTCTCCTCCTGTACCTCATCGAGAACCCGATTGGCCGCGGTATCCTTACCCTTCTAGGGAGATAGATTTGGACCAGCCATTTATGTCACCCGAGCTCGATCCCCCTCGAGATTGGAGATACTATGCTACCTATGTGAATCGTATGGTTTACAAGGAGCGGGCCCAGGCCCTGCTACTACTGGACCTAGGACCAGGTCAGCTACTACCTCTACGGCACCTGCTCTTCCCTCACTTGACGTTCCTCTCGAGCAGGCTGTGGCAGCTTTAGTTGTGACTCTGGACACTGAGCGTCGGCGTATCAGAGTACTCACTGACGAGAACTCCACTTTAGCATATGAAGTGCGCCAGGTACGCCTACTAGTGGAGACACTCCAGGACCGACTCTCGATGGCTATTACTAGACATCATACCCTGACTGGTACTGTGATGCAGCTTGTGGAGCGTATGGACGAGCAGGAGCTTTATATTGTAGGTGTGGAGGATAGTTGACTGGATTGGAGGCACAGTTTGCAGCACTGCAGATCGTGGACGATCCTGCACCAGCAGAAGATGTTGATGAAGACCCCGAGGAAGAGCCGGAAGAAGCCCCAGACGGCGGAGATAGTGATGGATCGGATTTGTTTGATTGATTCTTTTCTATTTATATGATCTAGACTGCATAGCGTTTTTTTTAAAAACCTATGTGGGAAGGGTTGTTTCCCACACAACTGAAAACTTGAAATTTTAACATTGATTGGATATTTTGTGAGTTACTTACAATTTATTTATGATAAGTTATTTTTTGGTTATAAATGTTGTGGTTGTGGCAGTACATTATTTCTTATTATTTACCATACTTCAATGAGATTAATATGTTGGATGTTACTCATTATTGTGTTTGTAAATGTAAAGTGAAATATGGATGGCCGAGGTAGAGGACGTGGACGTGGCCGTGGGCGTGGCGGTGGACGTGGCACCGGCACCGTGAACATGACCCCAGCTGAATTAGCTGCCCTGATTAATCAGCATGTGCAGGCGGCATTGAACACTCAACCCGCTCAGTTTGGAGGTAAACGGTGACTTTAGTCATCGATTACGCGAATATTCCGTTAAATGATAAATTCATTCCGTTCGATTTAAATACTCTGTCACATTGAATACAGGACCGCCTGGGTGTACTTACAAGGCATTTATGGATTGCAAACCCCATACCTACAGTGAATCTGAGGGAGCTGTAGGGCTCGTGAGGTGGTTCGAGAAGACTGAATCAGTCTTCGCCAAATGCAACTGTCCGGCGGTGGACCAGGTGAAATTCGCCACGGGGACACTTGTGGGTGCAGCACTCACGTGATGGAATGCGCAAGTGCAGATGCTTGGCCAAGCGATGGCAAACGCGCTGCCGTGGGATGAATTCAAAACGATGATGACAGAGGAATACTGCCCTCGTAATGAAGTTCAGAAACTAGAAGCCGAGTTCTGGCAATTAAAGATGGAAGGATCTGACATTGAAGCTTACAGTACTAGGTCTCTTGAGCTAGCTACACAAATCGAAAGGCAAACACAAATAAACAACCATCAAAAGGCAAACACAAATAAACAACCACCTCATGCTACTAGTTGATTCCAAATAGAAGTAAGTTTAAAAATTAATTAAACGAGCAACCCCATTCACTCAAGTGTCTGATTTCGAAGTCCAATAACTATGTATTTTTAGTTTCTAATGGTGTCTAGGTCATGCTTTCTAAGGTTTTCATCTAAAACTCCAAGTCTTAAAAACAAAAACAATCTAAGCAGGTTTTTCTTTTAAGAACCAAATACCGATTTCAAAGTTCTAATCTTACTTTTATTAGGAAATAATCAAAGTTCTAAACCTAAATCTTGTATAGGTATAAACTTCAAAGTAAACTTCTAGAATTAATTAGAACTGGTTTTTTTTCCCATGCGCTACGCGACCTAAGTCCGGTCAACTTTTCTACACCCATCGTTGCACTACTTTGATAGTTAGTTGTCCGGCTCGTAAGGAAACCATAAAATTAAAGCTTGGTGGTGAAATTCAAAAACACTAAACTTTAGTAGCCAAACTCGAATAGATAAAATTTCACTATAAATAGTTTAGTGGGCAAACTCTAAAGTCCTAAAATTTAGTGGTCAAAGTAAAAAAAATCGTGAGTCAAGCTCTAAGATCTTAAACTTTAGTTGCCAAATTCATACACTACGTGACGAAAGTCTGGTAAATTTTCCCACACGAAGGGTGTGTTACTTTGGTTGCTATCTGTCTAGCTCGTCAAAAACCATAAAATCAAAGTTTGGTTGTGAAACTCGAAAAGTACTAAACTTTAGTGATCAAACTCGAAAAAAAAACTTCACTATAACCAGTTTAGTGGCCAAACTCTATGATTCTAAACTTGTAAACAAAGTCAATTAATCAAAAATTAGGGTTAAAAGCAAATATACTTAAAACTAATATAGTCGATCTTGTAACAAGAAGACTCGCTTTGGTTTCTTTCTAATTTCAAAGAACAAAAAACAAACTTTGATTTTTTGTTTTTATTTCATGACGACAAACTCCCCCAGTGCTTTCTTTTGCGCCTCGGACTTGAGAGCATAAATATGACAATGGTGTTCGGTGAACATAGTAAAAAACCGAGAATCATTCTTGATTAAAGGATCCATTTGGTTTTCATACCAATTATTTTCCGGATTATGAGTAACACATAATGATAATGAATAATCAACCAAGAATCAGTAGGATTTGAATATATATTACAAGGATTTTAACCCTTGTTCGATTGCAAAATCGATAAACTACACTTGCTTGACACCAAAGAAGGTTGCGATGGTTCCCTGTGTATGCCCCATCCTTTGAACCCAAATACACGTTTTAGAGTTTACAACTTGCCTCTCTACTTATTATATAACATACACATAAACTAACTTTATACTAATTGCATGTTTGACCCAATAACTTATAAATCTAGGTGATAAATCAGGGTTATCTTTACAAACTCTTTATTAGTAAAAAGAAGGGTTATTGGACTATATAATCCATACTTTCATATGTTGGCCAAGATTAATCCCAAATCAAAAAATATTTACACACACTTTCAACTTTAAACTTATTTTTCTCTAACGGTCCCTTGCTTGCTGAGAGTTAATATTTTTAGTTTTTTTATGACGTCGACTTCTTATATGGACAAAACTCTAAGCAGAAGGTTGAAATCAGCCATCAGTTCCGTTAATCTGAAACTTATGCACCTTGAAACCCGTCAATCTCCACCTCTTTATCTGAATCACTTGACTCGTTGGAGGTAGATTTCGATCGGGTGACGATCTAAACACCCAAAAACGAACCTGATAGAGGATCAGAGGCGGCAACGTTTAAAAATAGTTCAAAGTTGGCCCATTTCATCAAAAAACTAATCGGGGTTAACTCTCAGTTTGTAAAAGATCGCTAAAGGAAAATAAACTCAAAGTTGAGAGTGTCTGTACACATTTCCTAAATTGAAACTAATCAACAAATATATGAAAGTTGAGATTTATTAAAATCCAATAACACTAAAAAGAAAGAATTAATTGTTATCCACGGATTTAACATGTGAGATGAAGAGTGATGGTTCCCTAACATTTTTATAGTTTTAGAGCATCTATAGTAGGTTTGTCATTTTTATTTGAGTGTTCTATATTATAGGGTTGGTTGTGAGTGGTTGTGAGTGAAGTAGAAAGAAAATTTATAGCGGTTGTACAGTGTTTTTTTATATTTGAGGAAACACGGTACAACCCCCGTAATTTTTTTTATATTTTTGAAATTGGTTATGAGTGAAAAAATAGAAAATATAATAATAAAGATATAAAAAAAATATGATTCAATTAAAAGAGAAAAAAATATTTTTAGTGTAAATATGATAATGAGGATGGGAAAACTAGTTGCATGATCTTATGATGAACGTTTCATATATATAAATACTAGGTTAGTATCCCGTGTATTACACGAGTTGAATAAATAAATATCAAATAATTAGTAACGAAAATTTATTAATTATAAAATAATATTTTGATACAGGCTTATGATTGAAATTACTTATAAGTAATAATTATAATTAATTATTTTTTTTGTAATTTTAAAAAAATTCAAGCATTTTGTTCCAAAACAAACCTTTTTAAAAAGTGTCATTTTTAAAAAAACTCATAACTTTAAATTTTAATTATTTTGATTTATAATAATTTTATTATTTAAAAACGATGATTTTAAACTATTTTATGTTTTTTAAAAAGTTTGATGTTTTAGTAAAATTTTTTATCTTAACAAAGTTGTTTCTTTATAACTTAAATTTATAAAAATAACTCTTTCTTAATTTATTAAAAAAATATATTTAATATAAAAAAAAATAATATAATTTGTAATTAATGTACTTATTTAATATGAGAGAGATTCGAGAAAATTAAAATTAGAAGCTCTACAATTGTGCCATGTGTACACTTAAAACCTTCTTTTATTATAATCTATACTTATTAATAAAACAATAACTTTAGTGGCACGTGTCATTCTCTTAAGCATCTATTTTTTTCAATTCCCGCCTAAATATGTATATGTTATTAGTGTTAGTCTAGGTTCATTTGACTAAAAGTCAACTTCTGATACAAGATATATTTAAGGAAAATTTAGAAATTTAACCCTAAATTAAAGCAAATCTTTTTTTGAAAATTAAATCCTACCCGATATTTATTCTTTTTTCAAATAATTCATCAAGAAAAACTGTAAAAATCATTTATGATTTTCTTCATCTATGAAATCGATTCCTTGATTGTGTGTTTTCATTAAATACTTGATTTATATTCGAATCTTAACAAAAGTTACGGGAGTTTTTAATCGACTCTCCAATTTGAAGGAATTCATGGGTATCTTTTTTTGAAAATGAAATCATACCCGATTTTAAAATATTTCTCAACCATCCCAGTTTTACGACCCTCTCGATTTGTCTTTATAAAGTCTGATGATATCGTCTTCGACATACTTCATCAGCGTTCTCATTTTGGCTTCGGTTTCATCAAGTTTTATTTAATAAAATGTATTTGTTTTTGTTATATTTGAGCTTTAATCATCTGCGATTATGATTTAACCTACCATTGTGTACAATTGTGTTTTTGGATTAATATTATTTTTAGTTTCATTTTTTTTATTTGAAGGCTATCTACTTCAACAATCAATCTGTGAAGAGGTAGGTATTACATGCTTCTACTTTTCAAACTTTTTTATTTTTGTTTACGTGTACTTCCATATTATTATTATGTTTGATTGGAATTCGTTTGATATGTGTGCAAATTGTTTTGATATATCTGGAAGTAATATTGAAAATCGCACTTTTATTCCACGGTTGACTTTGACACCTTCAGAAAAAAGGATTTTTTTTTTAATTTTAAAGAAGACAATTTCTGTTAGCAGTGTATTTTGCAATGACAATAAACAAGAGCCAAGAACAATCGCTATCCAAAGTTGGTTTGTTTTTGAATAGTGATCATGGTCAACTCTATGTTGTATTATCTCGAGTTAAAAGTAGACAGAGATTAAAATTATTAATATTAGATAATGATGAAAAAATCGCCAACAAAATATCAAATGTTGTATACAAATAAATTTTCGGATGTTTATGAATTTGAAATATTGTTTTTCATGTTCAATTTAATTTGTTTATCATTTAAAGTTTTTATTTATAAGTTTATTTCATTCTATATTATACACTATTTAGACGTATAAATATTAATAGAGAAAACCTACTGATATTAGATGCAGCTAATGTTAAAAATTATACATAAAAGTCGATATACAAAGTATTATGAAGAACGTTATACACTACTAGAAAACTGAGTATTTGCGACCGCCTTTTTCGATCGCAAAACGGTTGCAATTGCTCTATTGTGACCGTTTTGTGACCGAAAATGCGGTGGGAAAAACATACGTCTCAATTGCCCTATTGAGACCATTTTGCGACCGATGTTATACTTGCGACTAAATGTTGCAATTGCTACCGTCGTCGCAAACTCTGCGACTACTTTGCTATCACTTGTTTTGCGACCTTTTTGCAACCAACCCTTTTGCAACCGCTTCTCTTTGAGACCGATTAGCAACCTCAAGTTTTGCAACCGATTTGTGACCGCAAGCTTGCTACCTATTTGCGACCGAAGCTTGCGACAAATTTGCGACCACCTCTTTTTGCGACTATTTTTTGGTCGCAAAGCGGTCGCAAATTTCTTTTAAAAAAATAGAAAATATATTTATTGTTTATTTATATGCATCTATTTACAAAATCATATAAGCATCAATGCAAACACAAATCAAACTAAAGTTTCAATCAAAGATGTATAATATTAGCAAAATATTATTTGAGTACACAGATAAAACTATAAAATTCTATTAATTGATAATTATACAAATTTCTATCTACACTATATAGTCGTATAACCAAGACAATACATCTTGAACCATCCAATAGCTATAAAATTCTATTAATCGACAATTATACAAATTTATATCCTTTATTGCCATATTAGACCACTTTCCACCCCTGAGATAGTGCCACAAATACACCAATAAAAAAAATATTATTATTCATAGAAATAAGATATCCCCAATTTTGAAACATCAATTTGTCAATATATAAATTAATAAAATACGATAAGGTAATCTTTAAATCATTATTTTTAAACTTGTTTCTTACTATTGGTTTTATTAAAGTTTGTGTGACTTGGTGTTATATAAAAGTGGATGGATTTTTGTGTAATTAAAACATACCTATCCTACTACTTGAAGGCAGAGTGTGTTCTCAAAACTCTTTCAGCAGATGAACTCCTATAAAGCCGAGATGCTAATGCATAAGAGACTTGAATTTAGAAATCCATGAACCTGCAGATATATTATAAAAGAGGAAACAAGTCAACACCAATTAGAAATAAAATAGATGACGAGAAACGAACACACATGGGAGTTAGCAATGTAAACAGAGTCATAGAGGGGTTTTTCGTTGTGTATGTGCTACTAACTGTTAGGTATTATATAAGTCAGAATCAGATCATTAAAAATGTTTAAAGATGAATATCTTATAACACATAAACCCTCCCCTGATAGACTTTAGGTAAGTAAAAGTTAATTTTCTTCTAAAACATAATAAAAAAACTACTTCTGATTGCTTAATATGTTCATATTCTAGCAAGTTGAAACTATTGATAACTTGATTTTACATTAGAGAAAGTAATAAACAAGATGTAAAGGTTCACTAATAGCATCAACAAGAAGAAACCTGATGACCGATATCACAAATTATCTTTCTTTTCTCATTGCACCATTGTTGAACACATTTCCTATGAACAAACTGCAAAATATGAGTACATTACTATTAACATGATTTATGCATACGAACAAATAAATCACAATACAAAGCCTGCATGGGAGAATAATTCCATATTCTTATTTAGTTATGAGAAAAAACCAGAAAAGTTGTGCCACAATTTTCCCATAACTTGTGCGTGCAACAAACAAGTTTACTAACCCCCCTCTTTTTAAATAATAATTTATACATGAAGATTTGACATATACCAATAACAGAAGCATAAATTTTAGTAAACCCCTGTTTAGCTGAAAGGAAAATTGCCTTGAGGCTGCCACTACAAGCACAAGGTACTTCTAGATTTTTGATGATATCTTCCTCCTGGAAGATGTGACAGACAGTCTATCGAATTAGTGGCTCTTCTTCAACATAAGCATCGTATACTTCATCTTCCTTACTCTTAGTAGGAAACCCAACACCCACCACCAGTCGTACCACAAGTTAATCAATGCATAAACTTAGGTGGTCTTTCATCTGCAAAAGGATACCATAATCAAAAGCAAATGTATCATTTCTAAAGTTACAACCCCTAAAATCACACAAAAGGAGATAAGGTATGAGCCTTCAAACCCTAAGACTTGAATCAAAGCCAACTGCATACAAAGGCAATTGTCAATACACCTTATACCATTATACAAAGTAATTAAATTCCAATCATCAATGAACTCAAGTATAGAGAAACATATCAAGACTATATTACTATTATGTGCACATAACGAATTATCAAGGCTATAGAGATTTACATGTTTAAGTACTTATGCCTTTGTGTTTTATCTCACGGTCATCATGATCACAACCTGCTAGGTCTACAAACCTCGACGTCTATATTTCGTGTAAATTTTTAATTTTGATACAAGAAAGTGTAGCAAGTTCATCTAGATTTACCAAAAATACTATTCTCTAGACAAGAAACTGATTCAAGTTTATACAGAATAACTGAGAATTTTTCTCTAAACAAGAAATAGAGTCATTTCATTCAGAGTAATAAAAAAAACTACTTTTTAAACAAGAAAATGATTTGAGTTCATCCAGATTAAGCAAAAAACTACTCTAGACAAGCGGTTGATTCAAGTTCATCTGGATTAACCAAAAAACAATCCTCTAGACAAGAAATTGATTCATGTTCATCCAGATTAACCAAAAAACTTTTCTCTAGACAGGAAATTGATTCAAGTTTATCAAAATTAACCAAAAAAACTATTCTCTAAACAACAACCAAATACCAAGTTATTTAAAAAAGAGAATAGGAAAAAAGAAAGTAAAAAAAAAAAAAACATTTAGGAGCTGTTTGGCAATATCTGAATGATTAAATCCTGAATCAACAAGAGATCTGAACCATTAAGAGGTCTAAACCATTAAGAGCTAGTATATCGTTTAACTATTCAAAGACAAATGTCTGACCAATTCAGATAAGAGTTCTTAACCATTCAGCATTAGACCTCTTAACCATTCAACATTAGTATAATACTTAACCATTCAGAGGCAAATGTCTGAACCATTCAGACATTTGCTTGCGCAACAAACAGTCTGAACCATTAAGTGTTGAATCATTCAGACATCTGAACCATTAATAGGTTGCCAAACAGCCCCTTAACTTAAATATATATACACACACTAATGTGAATTAAAACTAATTTTAGCTACAAATATTTTAAGTGTATAATATGATATTATCGTAGGTGGAGTTTAAAATTTTGACTTAGCTTAGTTTTAAATAAAAGTTATAAGAAAAAATAACGGATGTTTAAAACTAATACAAACAAACAAATCCATTATATTTCACTGTATAGTTCAATTATGTATAAGAGCATTCATAGTGGAATCTGTATAATTATGTGAGTGTGTTTGGTATATTATATGGAATGGTTTTGAGTGGTTGTGAGTGAAGGAGAGAGAAAATGTTATTGTGGATTGGTATATTTGAAGAATCACTGTTCAATCCTTATAATTTTTTTAATATTTTTAAAAGTGGTTGTGAGTGCAGAAGAGAGAAAAAAATAATGATAAGGTATAAAAAGTATTATTTAAATGAAAAGAAGAAAGAAAATATAGTGATTTTTAATGTAATTATATGGATAAAGATAAGAACTCTGCTGTGAATGCTCTAATATCTAGGAGAGAAAGAAAGGGGGCGAGTCTTTTCTCTATCCTGAAGGATAGAAAGATCACTTTCTATAATACTTTTAGGAGTTAATTACACGATTGGTTCCTGTGCTTTGCCCATGTTGCAATATTGGTCCCAACTTTTGCGAAATTACAGGTTTGATCCTTACTGTTTACTAAACCGTAACACGATTGGTCCCTGACACTAACTTCTGTTAATTTACTCTGTTAAATGGATGTGAAAAGTCTAAAATACCCCTGCATTAAAAGAAATACTAGAAGTGGGTCCCACTCCTTCTCCACTTCCACTTCCTCTTTCAAAATCCGACCCATTCACCATCACCGGTTGCCACCATCGCCACCACCGCCGGCTGCCACTATCACCGACTAAAGGTCCCACTATACCCCACATCCATCTCCCCCGATCTCCATCGCCACCATCCCCTTCCCCTTCGACAACCACACCACCGCCGGTGCACCACCATTGCCGGCACACCACCGCCGGGTGCCGGCGCACCACCACCACCAAAATTGCGGAAATCCCATTAGATTATGCTTATAAAACAGAAGAATTGATACGACCAAATCCCCTGAAAATAAAGGAAAGGGTATCCAACAATCAAATATCTCAATCTTCCTCTATTTTTGTCTGTATATACAAACACACAACCACACATCATCATCATCATCCTCCTGCAACCACCACCACCACCACCACCACCACCACCGGCAACCCATCGACAACCCACCGATTTGAGGGCGAAGAGGGCGTCGGAGAAGGCAGTCGAATTGATTCGAGCTTTCAATCGAATTCACGCGATTTCGTCGATTTCTTCGATTTGAGGGCGGAGAGGGCGTCAGACAACGTCGATTTCGTCGATCAACAGCACACTAGCAAAGTAGAGAGCATCAACGAAGAAGATGGAGAGAGCTTTCGTATCTTAGGGCATCCGTTGTGTTTCAAAAGGCGTAGAGATGATAACAGTAGTAGCAATTGAGGTACACGGTGCCACGGTGGTGGTGGTCGGACGATGGTGGTGGAGAAGACAGTGGTGGTGATCGGACTGTGGTGGTAGTGGTGGTGGTGGTCGGACTTGTGGTGGTGGTGGTCGGGCGGTGGTGGTGGAGATTACCCGGTGGTGGTGGTCGAAGATATATATATATATATATACACACAGTCAAATATACATATATTAGTGTGTGTATATATATTTAAATAAAAAGTGGGTCCCACATATATTATATGTATTTTATGTATATTGTTTTTTTAATTTAGAGGTATTTTAGACTTTCACCTCCACTTAACTGAGAAAGTTAACAGAAGTTAGTGTTAGGGACCAATAATGTTACGGTTTGATAAATAGTAAGGACCAAAATTGTAATTTCTCAAAAGTTGGAACCAATATTACAATATGGGCAAAACACAGAGACCAATTGTGTAATTAACTCATACTTTTAGCTCCAAACATTTTGAAAATAATAGGGACACTAACGTTATGTAATATGTAACTTACAAGGTACAACACACAATAAGTAACAATAAACAAACATAATAAAGTAAAATAAATAAAATTAGCAGAAAATAAATAAAACATATAGTAAACCAGCCGATAATAAGATATCAAATAAAGTTGCATATGTTTAAAACTAATATGCTATCAAAATATTAGAAGAAAAGAAAAATACATGTGATATATATGTAGAAATGTAGAATGATAATATCCTATGGCTATGGATGTCAAATGAAAATGCATGATGAAAGTGGGCTTCACATTAATAGTTGGGCTTAGATTATTCATTTAATATCAGTTAAAGAAGCCCAACTTTGTTATTTTTCTGAAAGGAAACAGTGGAAAATATCGAAAAGTAAAACGCACGCATGGAAACATATGAATGGTGAAGCCTGAAGGTAGGCGTGGACAAAAAAAACCGGTTTGAAAATCTGTTCAGTCAAAAAAATCGAAACCGGTTTTAAAAAAAAACTGGTTTGGCCCAAACCGGTCCCGAACCGACCTGAACCTCCGGTTTTCATACCGGTTTGGTAGCCCCGAACTCAAAACCGGTTTATAAAGCGGTTTAAAAGTTAAAAACCGGTAAGAAAAACCGGTTTGAGTAAAAAAACCGGTTTCAAACCGGTCCGAATCGGTTTGATAGGTTCGAGTATTCGGTGAGCCAAACTGGTTTGAAACCCAAACCGGTTTGAAGAAAAACCGGTTTGACCCTACCACAAAAAACCCGGTTCGGTTTTGAAACCGAACCGGTTTGGGTAAAAAACCCGGTTTGAACACCTCTACCTGAAGGTACTTTTAATCGACTCCTTTATTTTTTTTCCCTTTTTTTCTTTAACATCAAATTTTTATTACATATAATTTCATGCAACTTGCAGGATCTAAACACATTAACGGTATACTTATTTTCAAGTTTGTTTTGCGTTGTCAGTTGTAATTTAAGCATATTTAGTTGTATCCCATTTGGTTTTTCAAACTTATTTCTTTTTTTTTTTATTTTTTACTTTTAACTTAATATTTTACATCTTTTAGAATTTAACCACAACATCTTTTTACTTTGAACTTTGGTCCTTATACTTTTCATACTTTACAATTTTTTTTTGTTTTATGTTTTGATCTAAATTTTACGAGCTAACACGCCGTAACGTGCGTGTGTGGTTCAACGCTTTTACGTCTATTTTTTCTCATTTAACGGTCCGTCGCAATGCACTGATCCTAGATCGGCTCAGTTATTATTTCACGTGTGTAGTTTAACGTTTTTGTATCTACTTTTCTTTTTATTCATTTTATTTTCTTCGTTTTTTTATTTTTTTATACCAGCTTTTCGGTGTTGATGGTTGCTGGTCGTAGTGTGACATTGTATTATTTGACATGGTTTTACCCGTCATAACGCAATGGACTTAATACTAATATTATTTAAAAACAAACATCATACCAGTTACTTGCTTAATGATAAGTTTGATAATTATATGAATGATACATACATATTTTCATGAATACATACGCATGTCTTATGCTGTATTAAGCTATGTGTTAACGTGGCCCTCAATGCTGTACTCTCATGAATCTTTTTGACTTAAAAATAACATGTTGCAACTTGCAACCTTATATTGTACTGACGCAATTATGTTTAATTTTTCTTTTTTGCGTATGTAGTATACAATATAATATAATATTTTGCAACACGGCTTTTTATACAATACTTTAACAAAATTTTAATATAACTATATATACGATTTTTCATACACTTTTTATACCAGTTTATATAATAAACTTTTACATTTTAATAGAGGTGTGCAAGAAACCAAAATAAACAAACCGCAACTGAATAACTGACGTAACCAAACCGAAAAAACCGAAACCTATAAGAAACTGATGGTTTGGTTTGATGTTTTTTTAAAAAGCGATTTTTTCAGTTCGGTTTCGGTTTTGCTTGTAATAGCAACCAAAAAAACCGAACCGAAACCATAAAACCAAACTTGTAAATTTAGAGGTGTATTATAAGTATGATTGGCCTATAAATTACTTATTTAACTTATGCTATCTAAAATAGATAGATATTTAGATTTCGAGAATAATCTTTAGTTTGGTAGATTAAATTGTTTTATTAAGTAATTTTAATGTTAAGGAATTTATAAGAATATATAAATTATATTTAAATATCAACAAAATGATGTAAGTCTAAAATTTCTAGCTTAAATTCATTACTTTGGATCAATTTTTTTAAAAAACTTGAAGCCCAAAAACAAAACCGAAAAAACCAAAACCGAAGTGAAAACCAAAAACCAGAAACCGAACGGTTTTAAAAATCTTGAAACCGAAACCGAACGGTTTTAAAATCTTAAAACCGAAATATCAGTTTTTGGTTTTGTTTTTAGGTTAAAACCGAACCAAATCGACCATGCACACACCTACATTTAATACCATTTTATACAAAAAGGTCGTAGATCCATTTTTTCAAATCATTTTTAGCTTTCACAATTATTATTGTCATAAATAATTGTTATCACTTCATCTCTTAATTTCAAATTCACCGCCATGTGCACCACCGTCACCGACCGTTCACCACATCACCACCACCGTAGAATCTACAACAATACAAGCTTAGGTCTATAGGCAAAAAATCCAATATTATTATGCTTTTTAAAAAAAAAAAATACGTAAATTCACAACTTCAATTATAAATCAAACCAATTGATATTAAAAATAATTTAATCATGTGATGACACGTTCTACGACATATTGATATATGAACGCTTCAAATATAAGCGTAAGTAGTCTAACTACGAACTTGTATCTGTCATTAATCCATCAGTATTTTTTACGGTAATCTGTTAAAAATCATATTACTCATGATCATATTTCTGATGAGACTTTACTAACAAGTTTTTTTTTGTTGGTAACCGTTTACCAACATATTTATGATGGATTTAACCATCATTAAGAGTCAACTCTTTCGTACTAATATTTTAAACATGTATATTTATATTTCATCACATGACTGATCATGTGAACGAGAAACAAATAGAGTTTTTCAAACTCTTCAGATATTGAGATGCATGAGTTTGTACGTTCTTGTTTCACATTTCTTAAATTATCTGTCTCCAATTATATTATGTTTAAAGACAACTTGCTTAGAAGGGTCAATAACTTTGCTTTTTTTTTTTTTCATTTTAGTTTATGGTTAAAAAAATAAATATACCATTTATACTAAACATATGGTAATATAATTAGAATTCATCACAATAAAAATACTATATATATATATATATATATATATATATATATATATATATATATATATATAATAGCAATTTAATAAAAATATTACATTTAAGTTTATAGGTGGGTTTTAAATATTTTTTGATACTTAATTAAATACTAAATATTTAATTTATTTTTTATTATTAACTAATATTCTTTTACTGTTTTGCTAAATAATATTTTAGATGCTATGACATGTTAATGAATTATAAATATAATATTTAAGAAACTACAAGGAAGAAGCCTATAGTGACAGAAAAATCCAATGCATTCCCGACGATAAGTCTTCGTTATAAGGTCTATGAACCTATCGCGATGACATTACATCGCTAAAAGTGTCATGGCTATAGGTGTTTATGTTGTTAGGATAGGTGTCGTTGCCATATATAAGCCTATATATAGCGACAACATGTCATCGCACTAAACTGGTGGCAAATACATTTTCAATTAAAAAACCTAAAACATATATATACTAATATACATAATATATAGGGGAGGGTTCCTGAGAAAATCAATAGTTATGTGAAAACCAAAGAAAACCATAAAAACCAATAACATAATTCATAATTTTTTTGGTATTTTAATTGTTAAGATGTTATTTAAGTATTTAGTACAAATATTTTGAGCATACATACGAGAATGAAGAGTCTTACGTATACGTAACACTATATCGAATGAAAAATGGTTACGTATACGTAACCTATGTGTGACGTATATGGAAAACCAAGCTACGGTTTTCATTTGATCGATATTTTTATTTATATATACTCACACATATATAAAGAGGGTGGTGATAAAAAAATTTATATATTATGTGACCGTTTTCATTGGTTTTCTTTAGTTTTCTCAAAATTTTGTGGTGTTCTTAGGATCCCTCCTCTCTATATATATACAAACATATATGTATACAAAGACATATATTACAGTTACATACATACGAACATATACATATCCAATTATACAATTATAAACATATACATACATGCATACACATAATGTAATCACCTGATGGTTTTCACCACAATAGAACTCACTTATAATCTCATACTCAAGAACATAGATATGAATATATGATAGAATAGATCATTTACTTACAACTTCTACAATGAAAGGTGTGAGAAGAGATTGTTAGTTAAAATTTTAAGAATTCTAAACACTTAAAAACACTAAAAGAGATGAGATTGTTAGATTTCTTACCTTTTTAACCTAGTAGGATGGTTGGAGAAGCTGAATGGAGGCTTGAAAGGTCCACATACTTGAAATGAAGGCTTGATTTAAGGCAGATTCACAACTTTCACAAAGAGAGATGAGAGAGTTTGGAAGCAAAACGAGACGAGTTAAGTTATCTTGATTCAACTCATATTTGAGCCTATCTTGAAGACATGTCGTCATCATAAGGTCAAGCAAACAACGTTGTTGTTTTTTTCTTTTTCTTTTTAGTTCCAGGATTTACAAAAAGAATGATTAAGAAAATAGACTAAACATACGCCAACAACATATCTTCAAGATAGAGTTGTTTCCTTTTTTTACTTGTTTTATTAATTAAAACATTTACCTAACGACTGAAAAGAAAGTAATTATTTCTATGTCGTAGGCACATGTTTTCAGAACAACGCCCTTTTTACACCACTCCCGCATTCTTTATGGCAATGACATGTCATGGTTACATATTTTAATCAATCAAAATTCTTAGTCACTCTATAGCATATTCACCGCCACAAGCCTAGATATACCGACGATGCATTTCATCGTCACAGCCCCACTTGCCACATTATTTTTTCTTGTAATACTTACACAACAAACACATTCTAGCTGGGTTATATCTGATCTTATTCGTTACAACCGATATATTGCAGCTGATAGAATTAGCGAGTTTTTAATAACAGAATCTCATAATTAAGAAAAATGAATAAACTATAAAAGTCAAATGTATAAGTTCGAATCACTTGTGGTCGTCGCTATTAGAATCACATGAAGCCCCCATACATGGCGTAATATGTTCTTCTTCCCAATTGACGACTTTAATGCAATCCACCACCAAAATGATTAAAGTTTATATAAGGAGATTATATTATACCAATATTAATTACTTTAGATCGGAATATATAAAATTTTATAATTTTATGTTGTTTTATTTAATTTTATTTTAAAAGATTAAGAGAATCTAGTCATTAGCAAAGTAAACAATACCCCTAGTTTCATAATTCCACTTTTGAAAAGGTGTTGATATGTACGGCTATGGATCTGAATTACACACGATGACAATGTCGCTAGATTTCTTACGTTTTCGATCAGGCCGTATAGAAGAACGACTACGAAAAAGTTAATTTTTGTCACATATGGGTATGTATATTGTGTTAATCTGATGTATATGATGTATTTAAAGGAACTTAAAAAACACATGATAGTGTGAAATAACTTTATATCATATGTGATTACCCTTATATGAGAATCTTTGGCTTGCAAGTGTAAAATAAAAATACATCCTAATTGGGTGTTTAAATTCTACTTTAGAAGTTAAACCGTTGACGTATTGTTGAATAACTATAAAAGAAGATGTAGATATCTACAAACCATCCACTTTTAGGTGTATTTCTAGTTTACATAAAGACCCTAGCCAAAAACACTTTGTTAAACCATTGTTTGGCAATTTTAAGTTTTATTAGAAGCTTTGTATGTAATTTTTAGAGGAAGGGGAAAAGTTTGGGTTTTATTTATTTATTTATTATTTTGTTACAGTGAACTTTCTAGAAAACTTATTCTAATTATATTTTATTAGGGGTAACTTTGTAAAATAGCATCCAAGTGTGTAGCAAACTTAGTTTTCCTACTCATTTGTTACGGAAATATTTTATTATGTTGCAAGTGTGTAGCAAACTTAGTTTTCCTACTCATTTGTTACGGAAATATGCCTTAGAAATTTATTCTTTCCTAGTAGTTATAGATCACTTATATAAACACATCTTGCTAACTAGATAGTGATAATTTCTTCATTTCTCACCATTAAGGCGGTGATCATTAATCATTCTCACTAAAATATGCTTTGCTTTAACATTATTATTTAATATGATTAGAGTTCTAATATATTAAAAAGACGATGTATAAAAGTTGATGCACTATGCGCATAATAATATGTCTAACCTTAATGCTCTCACACTACATGGTGCATACACCCTATATGTGCCCACGTTTTGTTCAAACACATTCTACCTCTCATCCTGCAATATTCATGTCTCTTCCCAGTGACTTCCTCCGGTTTTTAAAAATTTTATCCATTTTAAAATAATCGTCCATGTATATATAATATATATTATTTAAGATGGTGACATGTATAGAGGGACTTATAAATAGGTGCAAAAAGGGTGTAATACCCGTACTCCTTTGTACTTCTTTTGTTCCCAATGTCTTTCTTAACTTCTCTTTCCTTTGTTTTCATTCTTCTTTCTCACACTCTTGTTCTTGCCAACCAAACCCCTATTAGTGATGGTATGTTCATAATTTCTTCATAAAAATGAAAAATGTATCATTTTTATTCATAATATTACAATTAAACTACTAAATATATGCTAATAGTTACATGATTAAAACAATAACTTATAATCTTTTTGATCTTTTTCCTCTATAGGCATGCTTCCAAATGGCCACTTTGAGCTTTCACCCAAACCATCCAACCTCAAGAAAACAATGATCATAGGGAAATACTCATTGCCCAAATGGGAAATCAAAGGCATCGTCGAGTACGTCTCGGGGGGCCCACAACCAGGTGGGTTCTACTTCGCGGTTCCTCGTGGGACCCATGCAGCAAGGCTAGGTAACGAGGCTTCCATATCCCAATACATTCGTGTTGAGCTAGGTTCGACTTACTCCCTCACATTTTCGGCCACTCGAACCTGTGCTCAAGACGAGAAGCTCGTGGTGTATGCTGATGGTCACTCGGGCGAGCTCCCGATTCAGACGTTGTATAGTACGGATGGAGGGGACACTTATGCCTATGCTTTTAAGGCTCTTCGTACCACGGTGAAGGTTAGCTTTCATAACCCTGGGATACAAGAAGATCCTACTTGTGGCCCTTTGTTAGATGCCATTGCTATAAAGAAAATGAAACCTTTGAAGTACTCTCCAGGTAACATATCTTCCTTATGGTTATAAATTATAATGCTCATTTGCATTGTACAATAGGTAGTTTAGACTTTAGTAACGTGGGCATCCGGTTACCAATTAGCTAGTGTAAACAACCTACTCGTTAATTAGCGAATCAAGCCGAGTTTAAACGCCTCGAGTTGGAGTCGTAGTTTGACTTGGCTCGTGAGCCTAAACAAACCTATGTATACAACTTTTATTTAGTATATTAAATATAATTTTACATAATAATTATTTTATGCATAATATGATAAAAATAACTAATAATTTATATTTAGTCTTATATAAAAATTATAAATATATATAAATAATATATTAAAATAATTAATAAATAACAAATGAGGAGAGCTCGATCTTGAAAAGCTTAACGAGTCAAGCTTAAGCTCTCATAAGTAAAACGAACGGAACTCAAGCTTAGTGGGCTCGTGTCGACTAGGATTGCAGCTCATTGACACCCCTAGTTCTTATATAGATTTATATAAAAAATACATCTTTAAATAAGCAACACCAACGACACAATTTGCGACAATCAATCTACAATGTCTTTTAATCGCAAACAACCATCACAACCCATCTCCAATGTCACAAATCAGTGGTAATTACTAAATAGGACTACGTCATTAATTATCTCAAATCCGTCACAAATCACTGTTGCTACTATCCATCACAAAAATAATAGAGAGAAAACAATTTGAGATGGACTTTTACTCCCTCAAGTAACTTTTGCTATAGATTTGCATCAGAAATGTCCTTCAAATAAACTTTCTTTTTTATAAAAGTGAAATCCAAACACTTAATTGGTATTTTTTTTTTTTTTGACAAGAAAGTAATAATGATTGCTAAAACTTGAAAAATAAAATACAAACGTGTGATAAGACACAATAAACCATACATTCGATAAAGAAATACATTATAAACTCCACATAACAACTAGATTTTAAAAAATATTACAAGCATGTGATAGGACCGTATTCTTCGGTACATTGCGGGGGAAATGAAGAATAATTATATTATTTTTCTTTTTAAATTTTGGGTGGACTTAATTTATCTTAAAATAATATTTAAGATAAGATGGGTAATTATGGATATAGCTTGTAATCACATGCATTACATTTGGTACTTTGACTTCAATTAATATTTTAAATTACCTTACAAGACCGTTACGTAATTGTGACCTTTTATAAATATACGGTCTCGTACGTTCAAGTGTGTGTGTGTGTGTGTGTATATGTGTGTGTGTGTGTGTGTGTACCATTTGATTCTTTGTTTGTAAAATACTCAAATCATTTTGATTTTTGTACTTACTTAACGTAACTATTCAATAAAATTGGTTAAACGATCACTCAAACTTAAGCTGTTAATCAGAAATAATAATTTAAAGTGTCTCGAATTCTATAACCAACTTTGTTATCCATTTATACGTTCGATCACGTGATGTTGGTAAATATGAATTTGAACAATCTTTATAAAAAAATATTAAAATACGATAAAATATTTGATTAATAACCACCTATTGACATGACTATTTATCATATCATTAAATTAAGTATTTGTTAATACATTTGCGCGTACTATATTCAAATTCAATTAAATGTTTGAAACAAAATTTTCACTCTATTTATAACAAGAAAAATTTCAATCACAATTTATCTTACTATATCGTTTTATATCTAATATTAATATTTTTTATTTAATTCGTGTAATACACAAGTTTACTGAAGGTAGTCTATTATATGTTATAGAGTTTAATAGATTTTCATATCAACGTACTATCTAATAAAATATTTTTTAAAACCTATATTAACTAGAAATTTTGATAATTAAATGATACATTACTATAAATAATTCTACTGGACATGATTCAATCAGTTTCAATTAAAACAGTTTTGTTATTATAAAAATTTGTTCAATTAACTATTGGTTTTTGACGCGTGTCTGGTCAACTCCCAACTTCTCAAAGACTTGTATTCTAAGAGAATCAAGATGCATAGTAAATGTATTTCTTTTAATTCACAAAAGCATAAGAACATCAAGCATGCATCATGATATCATACGAATTAGTTGCATCACCTTTTAAGTTGAACCACCTAATTACATTATGAATATATATATATATATGTATGTATATATATATATACGTATATATATATATGTGTATATATATACGCATATATATATACATATATATATATACAAGTATATATATATATATATTTATACATACATATATACGTATATATATATGTACCTTTATATACATGTATATATATATATACATATATATATACATATATATATACGTATATATATATACATATATATATACGTATATATATACATACGTATGTATATATATATACATATATATATACATATATATATATGTACATAGATATATATATGTATATATATATATACATATATCTATATATACGTATATATATATACATGTATATATATACGTATATATATATATGTACATATATATGTATATATATGTATATATACATATATATATATGTATATATATATATACATTACGTATATATATATACATGTATATATATATATATATACATATATATATATGTACATATATATATGTATATATATATATATGTATATATATACATATATATATATATACGTAGGGAAGGTTCCTGAGAAAACCAATAGTTATGTGAAAACCAAAGAAAACCACGAAAACCAATAACATAATTCATAACTTTTTTGTTATTTTAATTGTTAAAATATTATTTAAGTATGTGATACATATATGTTGAGCATACATACAAAAATGAAGAGTTTTACGTATACGTAACACCATGTCGAATGAAAAATGGTTACGTATATGTAACCTATATGCGACGTATATGAAAAACCATGCTACGATTTTCATTTGATTCATAACTTTATTTATATATATTCACACATATATATAGAGGGTAGTGATAAAAAAAATTATACATTATTTGATCGTTTTTATTAGTTTTCTCTAGTTTTCTCATAACTTTGTGGTTTTCTTAGGATCCCTCCTCTATATATATATAAATATATCAAATCATACATGATATATAAAAATACTATTATAAAAGATATCACGTGCAATTCACGTATATCATTTTATTATTTTTTATTTCCCTGTAAAACATGTAATATGTCACAGGAAAATGACCTTAACAATTTATATATCACCTCGATCATGCAGGAAATTTTGTGAAAAATGGCGGATTTGAAATCGGTCCATACGTCTTCAAGAATTACTCAACAGGAGTCCTCCTCCTCCCCAAAATACACGACATAGTATCCCCGTTACCCGGGTGGATCATTGAATCGCTCAAACCAGTTAAATACGTCGACTCAAAGCACTTCATCGTACCTTCAGGACTATCCGCGATTGAGTTGATTGGAGGTCGAGAAACAGCCATTGCGCAAATCATACGAACCATACCTAACAAATTCTACAAGCTAACATTCGTCATAGGTGATGCAAAGAATGGTTGTCATGGGTCTATGATGGTCGAGGCCTTCGCGGGTAGGGAGACAGTTAAAGTGAAACACGAGTCCAAAGGAAAGGGTGAGTTCAAAACCGGAGTTCTCAAATTCAAAGCGGTTTCAAACCGGACACGAATCACATTTTATAGTCCCTATTATCACACAAAGCTTCATGATTATGGTCATTTTTGTGGCCCTGTGATAGATGATGTTAAGGTTTGGTATTACTAGCTTAGGTGTAAGGTCTATTTGTTCCTTAATAATAAGGGATACTATAAAGATACGAAATAATTATTCATACACTTTTTATGTACTACATATGATCTATGGGTTTGAGTTTAGATATAATGCATTTCCTATGGGATAAATTGTTTAATTATCGGTTGTTAATTCAACAATATACTTTATTATGGAGATGATGTATTTCTTATGGGATGAAGCATAAAAGCTCATGTGTTTTCAACTACCAAACTTGTAATTTTATTGTAACTAGTGTTTTAACCCTGACGCGCGTTGCGCGTCTGAAAAACGGGGTAAACCGAGGCTCAGATTTACGTTTCCATCATCATAGCCACAACTTAACAGTTTTTTGCGGAGCCAAAGTAATCATTAAACCGATACCCGGTTGCGGTTGCACACCGAACATGAATGCCAAGCCAAGGCAACCAGCACTGGTTTTCATATAAATTCACAACTGAACCAAAAGCAATGGTTTCAGACGAAGATTCGTTCATCATCATCGACATCAATGAACAACAACTTCACAACATAATAAGATAACCAACCGACAATACTTTCTAGTACATGCATAGCAACAATTGAACCGATACCCGGTTGCGGCTGCATAACGAAAATGGATGCCAAGGCAGACAACCGGCACCAGTTTTCATATAAAATCACAGATAAACAATCAAAGGCAATGGTCTCAGATGAAGACATGTCCATCATCATCGACATCAACGAACAACAGTCTCAGGTAAGCATCCGCTTAGCATCATCGACGCCAACACATCAACTATCAAAAATAAGAGATCATCTCGAAGGGACAAAGACAACCATGAGAAAACATGTCGAATTAGAGATCGGGCCTACCTCAGGCAAAGATGCAAGGCCTACATGTAAGTGATCGAACCAACATCATCACCGAAAGCATCAACGACATGCAAGCGAGCGCACCGGCAGCACCACCGAGAGCATTGCCGCCGGCCACGGACAACCAAGCAAAACCACATAGCTACTGACCCGAAAAACCACAAACTCTTTGCTAAAATTGCAGATCTGCGCAAGAAGGCCGCGCTAGGATTTCATTGGGGAAGAACAGATGCAAAGAGATGTCGTGAGCTATTGTCGTTTTAGGCTATAGCAGTCGGGGCACCACCACCGCAACCCTTATAAACCGGAGGCATCGACACCACCGACGTATGCGGTTTCCTCCGCCGCTGCCGACTTTTCTAAGGGGGTTAGAAACCCAAAACCACAGGCAGAGAACGACGGTGCAGGCGGAAGACGGTGGCGCTGCAGGTGGAAGCGATGGTGGTGTGGGAAAACAGAGAGCACCCCTCTCTCTGCAGAAGTTTCAGTGAGAAAGGAGGCTTCTCCCCTTTAAACTCAGATGAGGGCAAAGTTGTTGTTGAGCATAAAGAGCTTCTTTTAAAGCTGTGTTTGACTCTACCTCCATTTTTTCCGAATCTATGTTGTTTTTCTATCATAGATTATTGCAGCAACCTGCAGATTTGGTGCTAAAGATCCATTATAATAACACTAAATCAGAAAACAGCAAGTAATCATGATGATTATCTTTAAAAATTAGACAATGTAAGCCTCCAGTTTAATATCAATCCACAAATAAGCATCATCCCTATTCATCACAGTTTCGGAATTTCATATTGTTGAAAACCCACTTCAAGTTTCATGTCATTTTCAATAGAAGCATGATTCAAATTAAGCAATTAACATGGGTAATACATTTCAAGCAAGATATAAATGAACAACAGATGAAAACTTTGATAACGATTCTTCAAATAAGCATAAGACAACTTATATAATACTTGATATTAATAATTTAGCATGACGGATTTATGAACATAACCACTAAATTCCAGCAAAGATGCATATGAAGATCTAAACCGCTTGTTTAATCACAAAGGGCAGCAACACGTGTAAAAACTTCACACAAACAATTTCACAAACACCTTGTATGCATTCAAAATAGTTTACCTGCAAGTCAAACAACATCCAAATGTAAAATCCACGCAACACCCAATTGATCACAAATCCACATCGACTCATCAACCTCCAAGAATTCAAGCTTTAACATGAATCGCAAGATGACCCACTTCAAATTAGAACCCTAGAATATATTCAATCATTCGATCGATGTGAGTTGAAAAGAAAAGCCGATTTTGGTGAAGAAAAGTGAAATCGCAACATCAAACGATAATCGATGCGTCTTGATCTGCGAAAGAAGGTCACGCTAGGGTTTTGTTGGGGAAGAACAGATGCAAAGAGATGTCGTGAGCTGTTGTCGTTTCAGGCTATAGCAGCCGCGACACCACCACTGGAACCCTTAGAAATCGAAAACCTCCATTGGAGGCGCCGACACCGCCGACGTATTTGGTTTCCTCCGCCGCTACCGACTTTTCTAAGGGGGTTGGAAACCCAACACCGCCGGCAGAGAACGACGGTGTAGGCTAAAGACGGTGGTGCTGTAGGTGGAAGCGATGGTGGTGTGGGAAAACAAAGAGCATCCCTCTCTGCAGAAGATCAAGTGAGAAAAAAAGCCTCTCCCCTTTAAACTCAGATGAGGGCCAAAATGCACAACTCCACAAACATATGTGGCCAAACAACAAACAAAAGAACCCAACTGTTTCTCCCCTTCCTTTTTTCGTATATAGGGTAATATTATTTGTATTGAAAAGGTATTAAATGTAACACTTGATCACTATACCAACTAATATTGAACGATTTACCTAAAGCTTTGTTAACTATGTAATAGTATTTGAAGCGAGAACAATATATGGATCTGTATATTTATCTTTTTCTTCTTGCATTAATCCCCTTCTATAGGGCTCAACATTCTTATCTAGAAGCATAACACATCTTGTCTGTTACACCTACTTAACTCTGAAGTTTATGCTTTATAGGTTATACTGAGTATTTCTTTTAGATTGATTTTTTGAACCGTGTTATCACTTTCAGAATGAATTAATTTAATGGGCCACTTGAAAAATTAATAGAATAATTTTAAAAAATCAAAACTAGTATGTATGTTTCTATTATGAAAAATATAGTAGAAATAGACCAAAAATTGTGTTGTATAGGTCACTACAACATTTTGTTTAAAGAACATAATACTACATGCAACAATGTGTCAGTTAAGAAGTTAAATACTTTAAGGTTAAGTTTGATAATTGATTATCGATAGTTTTACTGCAACTGTCGGCTTTAGTCAGTAGGAACTGAACTTAGTTAAAAGTGATGATTGGTTTCTTTCATTACGAACCAAGTTACTACCAATAGTTGGTTGTGATCACGAACGCCAACTGACCTACCATTGATCGATTAGTAACTACAACCTCCAAGGGCGCTACCTCTTGGATCCTTTGCACTGTTCTGTTCGTTAAAAATGGAATCAAATCAAACAGTCTCAAACGAGCGTGGACTCCACACATATACCAACACACAACGTCCTCTAGAATCATTTGGCTTCTATAGTTTCGTGAGCCCCTGGTGTTACAATAAATGATCCATTTATTTCTCAAACTTCATGATGTACTATTTAACACATGATCGCCATTCAATATGACCACCATAACCACGTGCATTAGCACGTGACTAACAGACCTGCAAGATTAATTTGAAGTCTTGATGAAGCAAATTCCATCTGTTTTTACTGGAAATCGAATTGAAATGGATAATAATAATAATAATAATATTAATAAAAACAAGTGGCGAAGCTTCATCAACCTCAAAACACAAGATATCACCATACCCAATGACCCTCTTTAATCTTGTTGAACCCAACCCACACGCATTCTGCTCCTAATTTTGTGCTGCTTTAACGTGCTTAATTTGTCCCTTTTTAAACTTTCCTAACGTTAATATATGTTGTTTTACTTATATATACACACACATAATATCTATGTATGTATAGGTTTTACTTGTTATCCATTGGCATAAACAATAATGGCTTTGTTTATGTCTCTGATCTTCTCTCTTTGCATCATCTCATATAGCTTTTCATACTCTCAAGCTGCTTCTAGTGCTCCATATCTTGATGGTAAGCTCACTCGCTATATTCGAACTAGTGTTTCTCGTCTAACGACTCTTCGTTATCACTTGTTTGTCATAAAGTTTATACTTGTAGTGCATTTTCTAAGAGTGGTGTTGATAGCGAATATCCGGACAAATAGATCCGGATGTTTTTCAAGAAAACGGGTTTTATTTGTTTGGTATAACACCAAGTTGAATATTAGAACCCGTTTTCTATTAAAGTTACAAAGAGACATATCTGGTAAATTTTTAGTAGTTACCGTTTTTATTGTGTAGTTATGTCTATAAGAACATATTATTGGTAGACTCATAAGACCTGTCAATATCCTACTAACATTGAGATCCGACCAGTGGTTGAGTACTCATACCAAAAGTAGTTGTAATTAAAATCGTAGGTGAATCTTTTAGGTCCTTGATGAAACAACTTTTGTTAATCATTTATTTGTCATGCATTTAGGTCTACTTCCAAATGGGAACTTTGAGCAAGGACCAGACCCATCAAACCTCCAAAAAACAGTGATAATTGGAAAGTACTCTTTACCAAAGTGGGAAATCTCGGGCTTGGTGGAGTACGTCTCAGGCGGGCCCCAACCAGGTGGGTTCTACTTCGCGATCCCTCGTGGGGCCCACGCTGCAAGGCTTGGGAATGACGCCTCCATAGCCCAAGTTATTGATGTAAAGGTTGGGTCAACCTACTCGCTCACATTTTCGGCAACAAGAACTTGTGCTCAAGATGAGGTACTACGGGTCAAGGCCTCAGGCCAGTCCGGTGACCTCCCGATTCAAACTTTGTATAGCAGCGACGGTGGAGACACCTACGCCTTTGCATTCGAGGCTACTTCTAAACGAGTGAGGGTCGTTTTTCATAACCCCGGTGTTCAAGAGGACCCAGCTTGTGGACCTCTATTGGATGCCATTGCAATCAAAGAAATGCTTCCTGTAAGATACACAAAAGGTATTATAAGAGGCTGTATGCATTAAAAATAGTCGAACTTTAACCTTTTTCACTTTTAGTTACTATTTTGACGCTTTTATTTATATATATATATATATATTTGACCCGTTTGAGTTAAAACGTTGACAAATGCAGAAAATTTGGTAAAAAATGGTGGATTTGAGATTGGACCCCATGTGTTCAAGAACTTCTCAACAGGAGTCTTGCTCCTTCCCAAAATACATGATGTCATTTCGCCACTCCCCGGGTGGATCATCGAGTCATTGAAACCCGCAAAATACATAGACTCGAGGCACTTTCAAGTGCCCTCGGGACAAGCCGCCATTGAGTTGGTTGGCGGGAGAGAAACTGCTATCGCGCAAATCATTCGCACCATCACTAATAAACTGTACCAACTGTCATTCACTATTGGAGACGCGAAAAATGGCTGTCATGGGTCGATGATGGTGGAGGCTTTCGCGGCAAAGGAAACGCTCAAAGTTAAATACGAATCTGTCGGGAAAGGGCAGTTTAAAACCGCGAGCTTTAAGTTTCAAGCGGTTTCGGATCGAACAAGACTTACATTCTATAGTGCTTTTTACCATACAAAGATTAATGACTATGGTCACTTTTGTGGTCCTGTGTTGGATGATGTTAAGGTTTTTCCTGTTTCTCACTAAACATGGTGAAATACTTAGGAAATTTTAAAGTATGCTTATTTTGAGTTTGATTCAAATGATGTAAGGTGAAGAAAAAGTGTGATGATTTTGCATTTGATTTTCTATTTAACGGTTTAGATTGCTTAAATTTATGTTGAATAAACTACATGGTGTTATACTTTCCCGAGATTTCTTGAAAATTTTGGGTCGCTGGCGATAATATAAAATCAATAACTCATGTATAAAAAGTCTATGATACGGTAATAGTTGTTATAAGAATAAACGAAACAAAAGTATTGTAGCGGAATCATCTAATTTACTTACATAAATGAACTGTGAGGCTCTCGTAAGCAAAGCTCTTGATCAAGTCTTTATAATCCATACTCTCTAATATATTGTTTTCAATAGTTATCATTACTTCGTGAAGTTTTTCTTGAGACGTTGTAGATTGTAAGTAATTATTCAACCTTTTGAACTTTTAAATTTTTATCAAGTATTTATAATCCATACTCTCTAATATATTATTTTCAATAGTTATCATCACTAATTCGTTAAGTTTTTCTTGAGACGTTGTAGATTGTAAGTAGTTATTCAACCTTTTCAACTTTTAAATTTTTTTTTTTTGTCGATGCCACTATTACCAAAATACTCAATAACACTCTATATGCAATTATAACATTAGGAGAAACATCAAGCTTCTTTAATTAGATTGTTTAAATCATCATAAGTGCTGTTAACTTCACTAGATAAAAGTATCTTAAACAACTTCAACTTCACTAAAGTCCAACAATATCAATATTTGATTCTTTTTCATACTTCAATGCATATCGAAGTATATAACAGCACGACTTAAGATCGTTTTCATAAGGTTCTTTCAACATTTGAAGAAGCAAAAACCATATAGTTTCTTGTATTGTTAGTATTATTCGAATCGAAGCAATCACTTGATCAACAACGAATACAAAGTTACTTTAAATTCTCCTTGGATAAAAATAAAACTTCTTGTTCACTTGAAGTCCCAACATATTGTTTTTTTTTCCTACGAATAGAATGCATTTAAAAGAATATCATATTAACACTCATTTCTAAAGCAATTTTTTTTAGCTTCATCAATCGCTTTAGACAACCCAAGTGTTTCCTTTTTAATTATTTAAGAATTTAATGAACTTGTTCACTTATTCAATAACAACATCGAGAAGCATATCCTTCAATTGCAACTTTTTGCTCACCACATTCACCATTGTTAATATTTCATACCAAATGATGATCGATGCCAAAAGTTTTGATTAAAGAGCTTATAGTAACAAGATTAAAACGTCATTTCAATCAAAAAACTTTTTTTGTCATTTCAACACTATAGCTAATCAATATTTGTGAGTTTCATCTACTCCATTAACACGTTAAACCCTCCGTTAAAATTAATAATATATTTAGTCCTTTTTTAACACCCTAATTAACAAATTAATAGTCAACTAAAACTAATAAAACACATTTGGAGAATATGAAAGCCTTTGATTTCTACATGCGACTAGGAAGACAATCCGATTAACCCTAATCTTAGAAAGCTTCAATTTCTACCTACGACTAGGGAGATGAAATCGATTTCAACAAAGTTCGAACATCTTTACCCATTCGATTGAGGCTGTTGTTATGTTCAAGTACCTCTATTAGATTTCAATAAAATAACAGCCTCAATCGAACAAGTAATGATTTCAAAATGTTGAAAACTTTTATGCTTTCATTGAAATCTTTTGTGGTGATTTGTTTCCTTTCCCTCTATCAAATGGGTGTTCATATATTATTTTTTGGGAACGAAAGTTGGTCGGTTACCAGTTCAAGACTCCAATGGTTGGTGCACGGCTCGTTTTGTCATGTGATCAGTTTAATGGTTTTGTCGACAAGTAGCCATTTGTGTAATTGTGTAAAGTTTTTATATGTTTTGTAACTTCTAAATATGCGTTTCATAAATGCACTACATTTACGAAGCATCTTCATTGAAATTTCAACGACAAACTAAAGATTTTACGAAACATTAGCTCAAACCGTCAACCAAATTGCTCTACGTGAAACTGCTAAAATCATCCGACTTAGCTAACCAACCACCTGACCTGGGCAGTTTGATTTGTCGGTTGTAGTTAGTGATTTGTATAAGAATATTCATCAAAAGTAACTAAGCAACACCCAGAACACCCTTACATATTAACAAAACTTGACAGATTTGATGACTTGGTGGCAGAAAATCTTTCTTCAATCTTAGTCTAGAAAGTTCCAGACGTGCACAGAGAGCAAAACGATACAAAACATTACACATCTCACTAACATTACAGATCTTAGGCTGCTGATATCAAAAGATCTTTTGTCACCCTTTAATATAGACATTTTATTCTATGTTGATTGTTGATGATGCAAACTGGATGGGTCTCTTCCATGAAGTTGTCTTGCTGTAAGTTGGTTCATAAGAGAATGAGAAAGGTCGACCACATTTGTTCTGTAGCATGTCTATTACAGGTGTTAAATCCTAACACGGCCAAAAGACACGACATAGTGCATGTTTGGGATTGTTTATTTCCCCTTAATTTTGACTAATTAACTTTTGAAAAGTTAATAAGTTAAAAAAAGTATTTGTCAAAATCAAAAGAACTTTTGAAACTGACTTTTTATATAGGGTAAAAAGAAAATTTTAAAAAGTAAAAACAGGGTTACTTATTGACTTTTAAAAACTACTTTTGGTATAATTTTCTATTACACCACTCTACTACATACTATTAACTCTCATTATTTTTAAAGTATGTCTTTTTTGATCATTTTACAACATTTTAGTTTATAAGTTAATCCAAACACTTTTTTTAAAACTATTTCTAAAAAGTCATAAGTTAATAAATACTTTTTATCAAAAGTCCTTTTCAATTAAAATAAACAATACCAAACATGCCCATATAATATTGATTTTGGATTGTCATGTCTAAACCTTTTAATTCAAAAGATCATGTTTGGATGACATGTTTAACAGTTCAATTATTTGGGTCATGCTCGGGTAGCAAAATTTTAAACATGTCAACCCATATAATATTAAAATAAACAAAACATATTTATACGTAAAACCCGCCAATACAAATTAAAGCAAGGAAATATCATCTCCAGTATCGATCTATTGGAATCGTGACGTCGATATGAACCGAATTTTGCTGAAAATTCAGTAACTGACAAATTTTTATTTAAAATTGGTGAAGTGCTAATCAAGCAAATAAAATAGATAACAGATCAAGTTGCTCCCCTGATCAAGTTTTGAAAGAAAGTTGCAGCAAAAAGGTACTCTTAGAAGATAGAAACAACATCAAATAACCATCTGGAGAGTGTAGTTCAGGAATCAGCACGAGACTTGACGATGAAATTTTGACGACTGATGGGGTTCATGACCACTGGTGGTCCAGCGGTGCGTGGCCATGCCTGAAACTTCTTGTCGGTCTCTTCCCACCAATCCTTGTTTGAGACCGTAGATGGAGTAGTACCTGTTCAAACACACATGTAATACATAATAAATTATGCTCTTTCAAACTTGAAAGTACCTTCAGATTATGCTTCTAGATGTGTGTTTGTGTAAGTGTGTGAGAGAGTGTTCTTGCCTCCAAAAATCTTTTTGTCAGCAATAATGTAGTCACAGGTAAATGCAACCACAAATGCTGCAGCAACAGAACCAACAATCTTGCCTGCTGTCATATCTTCAAACTGAAACATTGAAGAGAACAGAGGGTAAAGTTGATAAAAATAATCAGTTCTTTGATATAATATACTCCATTTCTGAAATAAAGAATCCATGTTTGACTTTTGAGGGTCCAAAACTCAAACTTATATTAACAACTGTTTGTTTGTATACTTTAAATAAAAACAAAAATAAAAAATAAAAAAAGATCATCGTATTACACTTAAAAAATCTTTTTGCCATAATAGAACAGTCTTTACAAACTAAAAACGTTCGAGTTTAAGTTTGAAAAGTAAAGAACTTAACCATTAAAAAAAAAGTAGTCATTTTGCAGTACTCTACTCATTACCAGGATAGAAGGCTTTTTGCAGAAGCACTTGCAAAAACTGAAAACATAAAATCTTAATATGTTCGTTCCTTAAAAGTGTCATATACGGATATACCAGAACAATAATTGCTTAAACTAGGCCAAAGTGTTATGTTTCTCTAACTTCCAATGTTGTAGAAATCGCTAGACGCTAGTCGGGCGGTGTGGTACCGACTAGGGATTAATCAAGATTAATCGGATCGGACTTTTGTGTATAATTTTACAAATTTATGTATCTATAACATTAATTTTATACTTATTTATGCATTAATTTACAAGTTGGGGGGATAAAATGTAAATTGATGAATATGAAGGGGGTTAAATGTTAAAATAACTAAACTTTAATAAATCATTTAAAACAATACATCGGCCCCGTCCCGTTCCAGTCACCGGCGTCAGAGTTCGGCGCCAGAATCGACAATCCGGCGTCAAAATCGGCTAATCTGTCACCGGAATAGGCAAATCCGGCCGTTCTTCTCGCTGGAACAGGGCCAATTAGGACGATTTGGTCCGACTTTGACCAATTTTGACCGATTAGCGCCTAGGACCCCCGTTTGGTGAAATCGAAGCGGCCAACCTTCGATTAGCGATTAATCGGAACACTGCTAACTTCTGATGCATCAGGCGTCTCAAAATTCCATCCTTTCCAAATTGACTATGTCAATATTCATTTTTTACAGGGTTACCAAACCTTTATGTTGGTATTAGTCCTATTTGATTAAGGATAGATGAGTTTAAACATTAATGACTTCTTCCTATTGCAAGGGAGTATACATAAGTGTTAGAAACCATTTTGTACATCAAGATAGTCAATAGAAAAAGACAACTAAAAGAAAGTGAGAAATTGGTTTCTTGATATATAACAGCAACCTAAAAGCTCAACAAAAAATATGAACTAATAGCAATACTAGAATAACCTTTTGTCAAGAACAATACAAAATTACAAAGGTGCACAGAACAAGTATTTTGAGATGTGCACCATACTAATATGGCCTAGAGACATTTTACCAGTGTCATCTATGCTTGTCAAAATAAATCTCAACACAAGCTAACTTGCATACTGTAAATTGCTAGACTTAACCATGGTCGGCCATTCTACCATGCCAGCCAGATCCTTCTTTTGCAATTATCTAAGTATAGAGGTGGCGATTACAACCCATTCTTCAAGAAATAAGTAGTTTGGGTAAAAAGATTGCATTCTTGTCACTTCAAATCATACAACTAGTCAATTTAGGTCTAATCAAATTATACAATTGGTCAAAACGGGCCACTGTTATAAAACTTACTAACTTAAAATAGGTTCTTCAAATTAGCCAACACCACCCAAAACCATTGTATGTCGCCAGAGTAGTACAACAATAAACACTTCTTAATTCTTGTTACTTCTTAGCTTGGACCTTCTCTAGTTCTCTATATTCATGATGAAGATCACACACATATCACACAGTTTGCTCAGCCTGTATGTCCATCTTAAAGCTGAACAATAAAGTTTTTTTTAAAGTTCAAATCACTCATACCTTATAGAACCTAACTACAGAATACCACTCCTTGAGTTCTTGCTAACAAAAGAATCATTTGAGAAACACAAACTCCAATTTCAGTCTTATATCTTCACAAACAAAAACACCTAACCTAGCCTTAAAAGATAAATTCCCAACCAAGCCACTACAATAAAAACAATTAAACAAGTTCAACTCCAGACATTTCAACCATTAATCACTCTCACAAAACCTAAATCTCAACTAATTAACCTCCCTCTAATTCAGAAACCTAAATTTACTTTGCAGATTACAATATTAACGTCAGCCTGTTTATCAGCTACTAGATTTAATCCTATACAAAATCTGAACAAATTTAGTCCTACCTCGCTAAACAAATCCAAAAAAACATCAACTTCTAGATCGTTCGGGGAGATGCGAGTACTATCTAATCAAAAAACGAGTCAAATAATGGTTCATAAACATCATCTCGCGGATTTCTCCTGTTACCAAATCAACTGCTTCCATATCGAGATTTACTTGTTCAATCACAAAACCTTACATCTAATCAAATCAGATAAAGCAAATCACTAAGATTTGATGAACTTAATCGATCGGAAATACAGATTTACAGAAATAGATAAGAAGTTTGATAATATATACCTCTATCGATGTCAAAGAAGAAATTTGAAGCCCTAATTCGCAAACGGCGATGAAGAAGAAGAAGATTCTAGTGGCGTCTTTGGTTTTGATCGGAGGGGTTAGAAATGTAATTTATTGTAATAGTTACATATTGCAGTAAGGTCCTCGTTTTTATTAGTGTTTGCAACTAGCCCTTCATCTATTGGAACGTTGTAAATACGCACCAGATGTATCTTTTGTTCTTGTAATAACTTTGTGGTGTATATTAGTTGTCATTTTTTAAATATCGTTTACTTATGACGACAAATTTAGTAATGCATTTGTTTCTACAACAACCATGAGTACCCTCTCTATCCAACGGGACACAACAATTTTTCCTCGTTATAGTCGTAATCCGTGGTTCTATACTTTGAAATGTCGATACAACGGTAATTTATAATGTAAATAAAGATAAAAATAAAATTATTTTACATATTAAAAAAGAATAAACAGTTTGATTTAATAGGCCTTGATACGTGACACCGCCGTCCAACATACCAAATTTACATACAAGTAATGTAAACCCTGCGGAATGGTACATATAGTAATTCTTCATATTTTTTTATCTTGGTCCCACTTTTATATTGAACTAAAATAATTTGTTTTAATAAGGCATTTATTATTTAATGTAATTTAAATAAATTGAATAATTATACTATATATGAAAAAAAACACTGTGATGAACAGTTGTTGTACGTGTTTTAAAGCTTGGGGTACAATCAGTGGTGGATTACTTTTTTTTTTATCTAAAGTACCATTGGTTGCTTGCTTTTTAACCTTTGTTGTTGCATAGACTTTTATTTTGTAGAGAGAGAAAAGGGTTTGTGGGGTGTTGGAGGCTTGAAGGAGGTTGCCCATTGGCCTCCCTTTTCCGGCCAAATCGAGCCACTCAGTTTCCCGCCTCCTTTCCCTTCATCTTCTTCTTTGATGAATCAGATGGGGTTTGCGGTGGTTTTTGGCGGTGCTACTCGGCCTCACCGCTTCACCATATCAATTCCTCATCGATTCAGACTATGGCGGTTGAGCCTGATGCCGTTCTGCCTCCCCTTTGTGGTTGAGATGGAGCAAGTGGCAGCATGGTGGTTCTTTGGTTGTTGTAGTGGGCACCGGCGGTTGCTCGCGTCGGGCTTCCCTTTCTTGTTCTACACCCGTTGGTCTTTTAATCATGGTGTTGTCTCTCACCCGACGGTGGTTTCTTTGTGGTCGGTTGTTCTCAACGCCCACAGCCTTTGGCTTGCTGCATGTTTTTGTTGAGCTGTCGATTGCGGTTGCGGCCCTGATTTTGGTCTGGTATTCTTTGGGGGTTTTTAGATCTGTCGATGTTGTGTGGTTGTGACGGTGGATTTTGCTTCAGTTGTCATTCTGCCTCCCATTCGTGTTTGAGGTGGGGCTGGTAGCCGTGATTTCTTTTGGATACCCTTTGGGGTTTTTGGATAGGTCAACTGATTGTTGGGTCAATGATGATGAGCATTAAGTTGTCTGAGGCTTTGTTATTTATTCGGTACATGTTGTGTCTTGTGCTGTTTTCTCTGTGTCGATGATGATGAACCATGGTTCATCTGAGACCTTTAACTGTTTTGGTACCTTAAAGGCTATGATTTTTTAACAATATTTGTGTCGGTTGCCATGGCTTGGCAACCGTTTACGGTATGCAGCTGCAACCGAACATCACTTTTGAGTCTCTGCATAGGTATTACTACATGTTCACAGTTATTTTATGTTTTTGTGGTGTTATGCTGCTGACAGAGGCTGCACTCTGTCTTTGTTGCTTCCACTGTCATGTGGAGACTGATGTGTCGATGATGATGAGGTTGAGTTCATCTGAGACATTTTGTGGTTTCAAGTTAACATGTATATAGCTATGATGATACGTCAGAGCCTGGTTTGAACCCCGCCGCAAAGCGCGGGTGGAAAAAAAACTAGTTATATTAAAATATAAAAATTGTATTTTGATGAATGTACAAAATTAATATAACTTTATGTAATTAAAAAATTATATAAAACATACAAATATTAAAATACTTTATAAATATTTTTTATTACTTTAATTAATTGGTTACTAGGTTTTTTAAATGGGTTATTGGATTTTAATAATCCCAACTTTTATTTATTAGTTGGTTTTAATCCCAACTTAAAAAATATTTACAGACATTATCAACTTTGAATTTATTTTCCTTCAACGATCCCTTACTAACTGAGTGTTACCATCGTTAGTTTTTCGATAACGTGGACTGTTTATATGGCCAAAACACAAAACAAAAAGTTGAAATCAACCATCTAGTCCGTCAATATGAATCTTTCGCACCTTAAAACCCGTCAATCTTCACTTTCTGATCTGAACCATTTAACTCATTCGAGCTAGATTTCAGGTAACGTTGGAGGCTAGACACCGAAAAAGGAATTGATGGAGCCTGGGGGCGACGTAGTTGAAAAATGGCTCAATGTTGGCCCCATTTCATCAAAAAAAAAAAAAAAAACTTACGGCGGTTAACTTTCAGTTAGTAAAGAATCGTTGAAGGAAAATAAATTCAAAGTTGGGAGTGTCTGCAAATATTTTTTGAGTTGGGATTAATCCAGGATAAGAAATAAAACTTGGGATTATTAAAATTCAATAACCCTTTTTAAATTAACAAATTTATAATCAAATTAAATTACATTAACTTTTTTATATTGAAGGTGAGACCCATTCATCCTAATGGGAATGTGTAAAAAGCACAAAAAGGAAAAAAAAAAAAAAAAAAAAAAAAACAAATTTACGAAGCATCAAAGGATTTTGTTTTATCAATCTTATTATAGGCATGTATCAATCTTTTGTACGAGATATGTTTTATGTAAACATGTCAAATGGTTCAATTAGACGGAGCATAAATGAGTTAAATGGCATAGCATGGCAACATCATCAAAAACGTATTTTAACTACAACGTCCCAAAATAATTTTGTTACCAAATTATACATACAAATGTTTTAAGTTATATTTGACGCATTTGGTATTATGGAGTGACCGAGCATGAGAAGTGTGTTGCATACATAGATATGCAATAGCACGACACCATAACCCGTGATAGCATTTCCATGTACATCAATAGAGCTAAGTTTAAAAACACCAAAAGACAGTCGAAATCTTCTCGAGACTGGAAAGGGATTAAGACACAACTCGTTCTTATTAGTTAAGAGTCTCAACGGTTTACACTAACCTTCAAGAGAGAAGGTCAAAAAAGCCATGTACATAAAAAAGTGTAGAAAACAAGAACTCGTAATGCTCAAAACTTATACTTTCCAACTAGTAAAATCGTGTCATGGCCTTCTAGCTGCTTTTAAGAAGTTATCGTATGGACTTGCGGGTGGTAGCCTGAATGATGATGGAGCATCAGGACTAAGTATACTTGCTGTAGGAGCTGCACTTTGTTCCATAAGAGGATTGCCAGTCTGCTAAGGAACCATAATTTGAAACATTAGTAAACCACAATTTGTTCATTAGTTAATTAAAACTTTTGCATAATCTTTTTTCGGTGTTTTTTTTTTTTTTTTTTGTATAAAATAGCAAGATACCTGATACCATACCATAATTCCTAATTCTAGCAAATACCAGGTCACTTTTGTCTCTTTTTGTTAAATATCTTTTTTCAATAATAAGTATTTGTTATTTAAGTGAAAGCAAAAAACAAATCTCCAAAGAAAGACAACTGATAATCAGGTAAAGTGTTACTGTTGTTGCAAAAATATCAAGCATTTAGACCTAATTTTGTGTATATTATTACTTTATTTATTTATCTTTTGTTTGTTTCCTCCAAAATGCTTCTATTCTATTGCCCATGATGCACAAAACCTCCTAAACGTTTTTATTCTAAGATTTAAATTATTATTACAAAACAAAAATCATTGTTTTAATCATAGCGAACGATCATTTATTCATAGAAAATGGATATACGCGTGTAATCCAACCTGACCCGTCCATCTTGCCAATCAGCAAAACTGAATCATGAAACATAGGCCACATATCCAATCAATATGTGTTTTATGCGCATTGGCAAGATCTATTCACACACACTTTCCACCAGAGTTCAAATTCTAAAAAGAAAGTACCGATTGGACTCCAATATTTTGGTACTCTGGTCTGTGTTGCATGTTCATCACATTTGTCATTTCCATGAAAGACATATTTGGTGCGTTGCATACGGACATTCTACCAACTTGTTGTGCAGAATCCATGACCTGCACACAATTAGATATCATGTCACTCTTATGATCATCAATTTTCGATTTATGATTATAGCAAAAAACAAATAAATAAATAACCACAGAGAAACTCAAATGAAGAGGGACAACAACGACAATATGCCCAGTAAAAACTACGATAGCTACAGAGAGTCATATTTTCACATGATCAGTCTTAAGACCTATGATAACTAATAATGGGATTCTAAAATCTTACTGATTCCAAAAATTGATCGACGCTCAATAGGTTGGATATTTCGAGTGCCGTATCTGAATTTGGTTTGCTGAAATCATCATCTAGAGAAAAGAATGGAGCAACCTAGAAAAAACCAATGCTTAAGTAAAAACTCATGAAGCATGCTAGATAATGCAGTAAGTACTCAAGAGCATTTACCTCATCTCTTGTGCGCCCCTTATTTAGTAATATATCAATTGAACCGTAGTTCATTGGACACACATCATCAGGCACAAATCTGTGTAGCAACTCTTCCTCAATGCTTGTTATTTCAGACTGCCAAGATACAAGAAAACAAGTTTTTAAGTATGTTTTTGTTTAAACGACGTAAAACATCATATGAGATATGTACCCCTACGACGGTTTCCAAATGTTTCACAATTCCAGAAGCCAATGATTCTGCTGACTGGTCTTGTGTGAGCTTAATTTCTGAAAGGGATTTAAGGGCAAGCCTATTATCCTCTTTAGAACCAAAACCATTTTCAGTTTGATTCGATCCAGATCCAACAGTCAACTTACAATCATCAACCAAAGACAAATACGAATCAACCTGGCACCATAACAAATCATAAGGTTGAAATCATTAAGAAAATGATGATGCTCCCAGTTAAATTATAGGGTGAGGGGAGAGATTTAAATAGATAACATACCATCTTATTAGCAAGTGTAGTCTTAGCAAGTGAAACAAGCGGAACAATACCAAATGCTTTTCCTGAAATGATTATCATTGAGGTTGCTAATGTATAAAGAGATCTCCGACGTGAAGGTGCAAGTGATCCTGAAAATACCATTAATTATATAAATACTTGCCAGTCAAGAAATCCCTTTGAATTTTATAATAATAGTCTGCAAACTACCTCCTTCGCTGAGAGAAATATTTAGCAAAGAAAAAGCCAGCTGGAAACTTCGAATTAGTGCCTCACGGCTGGAGTTCTGCAGAAATTGCAGAAGTATAATAACTACAACATAATTACCAAAAAGATTCATATATTTCATGTTTTAAAATTAAACCAGAGATTACCTTCCCGCGAGAGAATACCAATACCAAACTGTAGGTGTGAGCAATTGCCTCGTAATTTTTAGGTGTGTTATCAGGAGAGATTGACTGTGCCCAAACTGATGATAGAAGGATGGATATTTGATGACTACTCAGCCTAAGCGTATCAGCCTCCTATAATTTTAAAAGAAAGATGAATTTAAAAAAAGATTAAAATATAATACAGTAAAAATGCCAGAGTTGTGAAACTGTGAAAGGACCTACATTATCATTCTTTGCAACTTGAGAAACCGGAATTTTCATGCTGTATGTTCGGCTATAGGTTGACTTGATTTTGTTCAACATTCCAACATTATTGGTTTTCTGTTCCCCTTCATTATGAACTTTTTCTTTACCAAACGCAGACTTATCTTTTTTCATCTTCTGTAAAAGGGCAGCTGAAGAAGAAAAAACAGAGACATTTCTTGATAATGACCTTGGAATATTTTTGGGATCAAACGCCATGTCAGGACTTGGCTGAGGACAAACAGAAGATGGGACAAGAACCACAGAAAAGATACGGTGAGCTCCAATTCGAGTTTCATTGTCTTGATGAACCATAGCAGGAAGCAACTGATGAAACAGTGCTTCAGGAAATGCCTAAACATCATTAAATTTCACGTATATAATTAGAAACATGATTGAATATCATATAAACTTAAATAAGTAGTGATCTTGCCTTGTTGTTATATGCCATATGTGGCAACGAGGCTATAACTTGAGCAGTACGGTACACAGCGGCAACTGTAGTTTGTGCTATAATTTTAACAGGAGATAGGTTTTCCAACATGGCAGCCATGATATCAAAAATTGGGCTAGCATCACCCACCTGTTTGATCAAGAAAGATTCATTTTTAGCAATACAAACGAATGGGTATGGCGACAAAACTAATTACAGGAATACTTAAGAGGCAGCAATTTCAGCCATCTTGAACTGACCACATAATGAAAAGAAAAGGTAGGCGAAAAAGGAAACTATTCATAAGGCGCCCAATGTTTATTGTTTATACATAAAACATCCTAAATACTAGATCAAAAAGCTGCTTTATTTTTGAAATGGCAGCGTTTTTGTAATCATACATTATATGCTAATTATTTACAAGGAAAAAGTAAAAATTCTAGACAGCAAGATGTTCAGTCAACCAGACCCATTTTAACTTGTACCAAAATTGACTCGTTTTGACTTTTGACCGATCGACGACCCTCCTATTTTGTGTCATGTACTAATACAATTCGTGATAGAAAGAGAAAAGGAGACCTTAGAAGATAACTCCACAAGGCATTCATCAACAGATTCTTGAAACTTTTTGTTTGATTTCATGACTTCAGCCCCAAGGTTTGTATCAGTTAGTGAACGGCGGATGCTTTTTCTCACAAGTCTAACAATATCATTTACAGCACTGACTATTGCGACAGATGGCTTTATCTTTGTTTCTCGTGCAAGTGAGGTGGTAACTTCTAGAATGTCAAGTTGCATGTTAGGTTGTAGAAGGACATTTTTGTGATCAAGATGCTTGACTAACACAGAGAGCAGAAAATGTGTATTTTCTCCTGAAATTTTTAGAGATATATCAAACAGTCAATAATTGTTAATAGTAAAAAACGGACACTAAATGGACACCATGAACTATAAATACCAGATTCATCTATTATGGTCTGCATGTCCTTGAGCACTGGGAATGCAACCCCACGTGAAGCGGGCCATAGATTCTCGTTATCAAAACAACGGAACAAAGATTCAAGAATTCGGCGCATGGTTGTAGCTTCTTTGGCTAACTTAGCCATGTTATGAAGGCATACACGGGACCAAAAGCAAGGGCTTTTAGCATCTTCTCTGCATTAGAGAAGAAAATGATAAACACAAATGAAACAACAGAATATTTATTATTGATGTGTGTTTTGGAACTGCTTTTATCTGATAACAAATCACGATAATCTATTTTTAATGTTAATGTAAACAGATTCTGCTTCTGATTATCTGAATTATGTGGGTCAAATAATCAACTATGGATAATTAGTGTCATACCAATTGAAACAAAACTGATTATATAAGGTAAAATCAAATTGTTTATTTACCCTTCTGTTAAGCTAGTTTAAGACTTTAAGAAACTCACTCTGAATTCAGCAAAAGCCTCCTTCACAAAAATGTCCATTTATGACATTTTTTTTATTATTTCATCAAATAAGAGAGTTTCTCATAAACTAAAGTGTAAGAGTGTCTAATTAACTAATTCTAGTTATTCAATATTACATAATCACTCCCCAAACTGACGTCCAAACACCCCCTAAATTCTATGTCGTATTGTCGTGGAGAGATGACACTATAAATTTGGAAATAGGACTTACTGTGACACAGTTACTTCACCCTTTTCGTTAACAATTGCCCTCCATGATGGAACCTTCACCAAACCATTTGGAGCGATATTCCTTTCACTTTTAAGCACTTCTTGTACCCACCGGTTCTGGTTTTGATTGTAAGAGTCCTTTCCTGAAGCTCCATAGTTTTCCAAAACTACTAAAACAATCTATGTAATATAGATGAAAAAATCTTTAGTTTATGTTTCAATCTATATGCTTCTTACACTAATAAACCGTCATTCTCTCATAGAAATAACTGTATGAACTATACTTACATGGTCGAATGACGGTGACATATAGGAATATCTGCCCATGAACCAAACCTACCAAAACAACAAATCAAGAAAACAAATAAATAAATAAGATATTCCATGTTCTTTTTGTACGACAAAAAGAAAAGGTTCAGGTGATCCTTCGCTTGGTTTTGTATTATACAACTTACTAGATCCAGGTCAGGTAAATTATAATAGCAAAAGGTGGAAAGTTTGACCCATTTATGTACGGAAAGTTGATTTGAGTTATGTTTTATCTAAAGCACATCAAATAGGTTGAAATGGTAGAAAATCACCCACTTTGTATTTTACATACAACCTTCTAAATCTCCTTTCTTATCTGGATTATTATCATAATAACATAATTTTTGAAATCATATTTAACGCATTACTTGTTTATTAGAGGTTAGAAATGATAGACAAAAAAATGCTTGTGGGTCAACCCAAAACTATCCGAGCCATTTCGGCCCCGCGCTTAAAAATTTTTTTGGTTTTGGTCCTATCGACCCACCCATTTTGCCACCTTTAGTGAAAACCATCTTGTGACTAAGTCATAGTTTAAGTTGAAACAATGGTGTAGAGAAGAATGTGAACCATAGAAGAAAGGGCTTGCAACCCAGCTGAATGAATTGGCTCCACTCTCTCATCGTTCCCAACTTCTTGAGATAATTGACAAAGTTTAGGGATAAATTTTTCCAAGTTAAACATGTAAGTCCCATCTTTCTGCAAATCACAAAAGGATAAGTATATATAGACTAAAAATATATTCAATCAAAAACAGAAAAGAATAGTAAAAGCTACATGCCTGACTATTTACAAAGTCAAATAGCGTTTGGCATCCTATAATTTGCATTTCATCTTGTCGTGTCTCGTCCAACAGAGTGTGCATGATAGATAGCAGACTACTAGCAAAAAGGGGCCTGGTCACATAAACACAAAAAGTATTATTCATATGGAAAACAGCAAAAGGATATTATATTCTTATGAATGCATTAAATAGTGAAAGAATACAAGTGTACATAATAGGAATTGACTCACATTTGATCCTTGCATGAAATCACTAGCTTCCTGTATATACACATGACAATTCTCACTCCTCGGAAATTATGATTTCTTAATTCCTTGTAACAGCGTTGCTCAAGGGTGGCGTTGATCTGGAGGTAAGATTGGAAGTTAACAAAAAGAAAATTCGGGAAACTACATCACTTTCACGCATACATCTGGTTAACATCAATTTTGACTATGTTGACTTATAATCACAAACAATTTTGACTATATTAAAATGTATCATCTACATCAAAAACAAAAGCGTACCTTTGGTATTCGTAAAGGATTTCTCGCAGCATATTCACAAAGTTTTCCAATCTTTCGATCATTTGGTTCTTCATCCTTTTTAAAATCCAAAACAGAACAAGGTAAATAAGTATTGTCATATAAGAGATATTAAATGATTTATTGGGACTTAAACGTGTTTCGTTAGAACATATTATGCTCGCTAGAAAAAACATTCAAGTGTCCGTTCTTGTGATGATGTTAGCCAAAATATTTAGTAACATGGAGAGGATGTTGTAAACAGACATTAACATCTTCTTGGAGACACAAGTCAATAAACAAAGCTACTACTCAACAATAACTTGTTTCTTTCACAGTTTCCAAACACATTAATATAACTAGGAACATTAGTCTCAAGCCATAATCTAATAATACAAAAGCCATTAAACTCATGTGTCCAATTTTGAACAAGATACAAATTAAAGAGCCAACAATCTAAACGCTAATGACATACACTAAAATACTTGAAGAAACTAAAAGGGCTGGCACTAACCGGTGAATTAGGGAATATATCTGCAATCAGCTTCTTGTACCTTTTCAAAGGCTGCCTTGACCTTGTTCTCAATCCAGGACAGAAGCAGCATAGCGCGCCACATGCTGGCACAATTTGCCTTGATATCACCCCGGAAACAACACTCATTTTCAGTGTCTAAATTATAACAAAGATACAAGTTCCTATGTTTAAATTAGAATTTCTCCAGCTTCCTTCCCTTCTAAACCACGAAATCCTCGTAATTCGAGAAGGGAAGAAAAGCTATGAAACTAAAAGAGGGGTACTTCTCCAAATGCCCCACCAGCCTGTAACAACACAAACAAAAGATCAAAATTAACAAATCAAATTCAGTATTCACCCCCAACGCATCACAACAAACACAAGAGCTGATTGATTACAAGTATCCAATGTCAGTCAGGCATTTCATCAAACAGGTGGTGTGCATAGATGTTATTCATGATGAAACTCAAATCCCACATCATAGAAACACGATTGAATCAAATGGGTGATGGAATCATATTATGTAACATCAAAAAGATTTAAAAAGTTGTTACCTTCAAGTCGATGCCTATACGGAGAGAGGCTTCAGGCTAGAAGGCTGGTTTGCAAACGTTAAAGAACATCAACAAAGTACCAAATCTCCAAAATTTGCTCCACCGTTCCTCTTATGTGTCTCCCCTTCAAACCAGTAATCATTCCTGTTTTCTCTCTCGATCTCTCTCTTCTTTTTTTTTTTTTTTTTTTTTCACCCAAAATGTTTGATTCTTCACTTACTGATGAATGATGATTCATTCTCGTATCGTATCAGACAATCACCAGACGATGTTCTAAATTTCTAATCAATTTTAACGTAGGATATATGAAAACCGGATGGAAATATTCAAATGTATTTTTTGATAATATCTTAATAGGAGCTTAGATGTGTATGGAACTAGAAATGGGAAAAAAAAACCGGTTCGGGAACCGATTCGGCCGAAAAAACCGGAACCGGTTTTAAATAAAAACCGGTTTGGGCACCGCCGGTTTGTTGCCGGTTTATAAACCCCACCCTCAAAACCGGTTTGAAAAGTTAAAAACCGGTTAAACCGGTCCTAAAACCGGTTTATTAAAAAAACCGGTTTCAAACCGGTCCGAATCGGTTTGATAGGTTTGAGTATCCAGTGAGCCAAACCGGTTTGTAACCCGAACCGGTTTGAAACAAAACCGGTTTGACCCCATAACATACAAACCGGTTCGGTTTTGAACCCGAACCGGTTTTGGTAACTAAAACGGTTTGTACACCTCTATATGGAACTGATTTGTGAACACAACTGGTTTCAACCCGAATCGTAATACTAGTTTGAGAGAAACCGGTTCGATTCCACCTCTGCATACTACCACTTGAAACCAGGCTAAGACCCATTCGTGGAAGCCAGATTGGTGAAACCGGTTCTAAACATTAGGGTGTTTTTTGATTGTTCATAACAGTTGAAAAATAGCACTATAGTCGTTGGTACTCGTTTTTGAGGGTTTTTTTTTATCATATTACCTCATGTGTTGGTATAAATACGTATTGGATGTGTTGGTTGAATTACAACTCTTTAAAAACACTCTTTGTTCTCCCAAAGCTAAAAAACGCTCTCAAAACAGTCCCAAATGATTCTAAAAGTGAGCATTTATCCATTTGATGTTAGTGCTTCTTAGGTGAGGCAACGGGTGTATGATTATACCAACAATTTGAAACCAAAGTATTTGGTCAAATTTTGATTTATGTGAAATGTCAAACAGTTTGAACCAAGCTTGATCAAGAATAGTGGTACAATTTTAAACCAAATTTAACTTGACTTTGGAAAACCTGTTTAGAAAAGTATTGCAAGGTCTCTGACTCGAGGTCAAGATGTCAAATGATATAAATATCTGGAACTTTCAGGAGAATACGATTTGGGATTATATGATATAAATATTTGGAACTTTGAGGAGAAGACGATTCGGGATAGAATGGCAAAATTTATGATTCAACACTATTTGTTGTTTAACTTTTGGACAACCTTGTTTGACAAAGATTTTTCAAGAAATTCTTCATCGTGTTATATTTATGCAACTCTTATAAAACAAAAATTAATCTTAGGCTTTGAAAATTTACAAACCGGTATGAACTTAACTAACAATGTTCGATCAGCTTCATGTTGTTTGTTGGATTCTTACCTTTATGTTATCAATCATTGGGTAAATCCCTATTCGTTGTATTCGTTGTAGATAAATGAAGTGTACAATTGCATTTAGATTGTTTAGAATGTACATACTAGAGAAAATTTACTTTATATTTTATGTAATGTAATAATAAGTTTCAAACTAGAAAACATCTTTTTCCAATATTATTTGATAATCTTCGAATAATAGAAACAAGGCTGCAAAAATAAAACGGAAAAAATAACCGATTTGTAACGGTATTTTTTGCATAGTCAATATATTGCACACATCATTAGCTCAGTTGTGCAAGACGGACACAACGTTGAAAAATTATAAATTTAAAAGAAGCTTTTAAACAAATATTACATGGTGTTTTTAATACTAGTAAAAAATAAAATCATAATTATATGAAATTGTATCATGACACAAATTCTAATTTTTTATGTTTAAATTATGACATACCTACCAGACAGAATTCATCTTGTAAAGTGCTCAAAGCGTTATACGATAAAAACCAACTTGTAAAATGCTTCATGACAGAGTGTGGTCGAGTTATAAGCTTTTTAACCAAGGTTGGGAAACTATTGAACAAATAACCGTGTGGGTTAGAGTTTTCAAAAGTGAAATATTTATTTATTGGGACTTTGGGAGTTTATTATCTCAAAAATGCTTTAGTACTTCATCAACCATTTTAATTGTGTAGAAACTTAAGCTTTCATGAATAGAAAATAATAAATGTTTAAGAAAAAGATAACACATATGTAAATGATATTTGTAAAATATTTTTGGGAGATGTCTCCCGTTATTATTTGTGTCATTGTAATAAACTCTTGCTTAAATGTTACCGGGGTTGATACTTTGAAATGAGAATAATTTTCAATTTTAGTTTGCACAAACAAGACTTCTATAGTTCTATTTGGCAAGAAATACAAAGTACATTTTAACCAATGTTTTCAAAAGATGTTTGATATACATCCATCAAAATAGTTTGATTACTTATTATTTACCGAGAATGATAATTACAATCACGCGATACGTATCAATTATTTTTACAAATAGAACACTATTAATACTTGTAACACATAAATATTATTTCGGTAAATTATCCATGACTTATAAATGACTACAAATTTTAAAACTTTTGAGACGCTCAATTTAACTAGTATAAGTGTATACATACTTATAATACACACATTTGGGTTCTTTCTACCTATAACGATACAAGAAACGATAATTTGACTTGAATTGATTATCTACATGATTATTATTTCTAAAACTTCAGGTGACATTAAAATTATAAATTTACAATATATATATGTCACACCCCTATTTTCAGCACACAACGGAATTGACGGGAGTGCCACTAGACTGAATATCAATAACAACATTGTTACAAGAGAATAATAAAACCTTTATTACATCGAATATATTCTTAAATGCTTCGTAGTCTGAACTTCTAGAACTTGGTATAATGGATACGTGAGGTTCTTCAAATTATATAACTAGTCAAGATATATTTGGTTTCTGGTTCCTGAAAAGCATACTGAAAGTGTCAACTAAAAATATAGTTGGTGAGTTCGTAGGTTTAAAGAAAACATAGTTTAACACGTATGATGCCAATTAAATAAGTCCACAACCAATCCTGTACCCGGTTATCCAATCCCCATCTAATATGGATTGAATCCCCGAATAGCAATACCCGAATTGTCAAAGAATAAGCATGTGCAGATAATATGCCGTGTAGACACTACAGGCTCAGCATCACTGTATGTCTCAGTGTTTGTTTGCCTATCAATAGGACACACTGTGCGTGGGTGATTCCCCAAGTAGTACTACCCATACGATCCGTCGGTTCTATCCAGAATTAGTGGTTGTGTAAAACGACAGTCGGTGCATGTGCATAATAGCAAGAGAAAGTCTTAAATAATTGCACATTATAGAAAAACGAGTATGCTTTTCACCCCAAAAGGTAAATAAAAAGGGCCTGCGAAGACTCACTTGGTTCCTTGTACAAATATAAGCAGGTGCTAAAGTTCCTAGCAGGCTACGGTGTATTATGATCATCAATAATACCCTAGTAAAATAACACGAGCATACGGTATTAGGGTAATGCTTTTGTATGTATTGTTGACCTTTGTTGAGTGTTTAAAATTATCTAACCGATTAATGATTGTATGTATATGTATATATATATATATATATATTTATAAAAAATATTTAGTTGTCATGTTTCTATACGTGTGTACTTTCATATATTTTCAATTATTCCTTATGAAGTGTTATTATTCAAATTATAATCAATTAATATTGATTAGAATAATAATCGTTTATCATATATGTCTGGTGGTAATAATAATAGAATAATCTATAAATCTTTTTAGTCATATTGGTTGATCTAATTAAACATATATATTTGTATCGCTTATATTTAGCATTGTGGCTTTTTATCAATCATTATTTGGATTAAAATTTTAAAAGTATCATAAATAATAAGAATCATATGATTTTTATAATAAGCTATCTTTATTATTTTCAACCTAAAGTAAAGTTTTAAAATTTGTTACATGTTATACTTTAAAATTAAGTAAAAATTTATTCAATTAATTCTAAAAATTATTAGAAAGTATTTTAATGTTTTTCTAGTTTCTCATCTTGTAAATTAATTTCTGTTATAAACTTGAATATAAAATTTATGTAAAAATATTAAAATCAAGTTTAATTTAATTTAATATCATACTTTGTGGAGACCAATAATTATGATGGAAACAATTTATATTCATATTTTTATTAATTCTATCAATTAAAATTATAAAAATTCAGATAAACATAAAAATAGGGATGAAAATCTGATGAGTTATTATACTACCTTTGATCATTTTAGTGTGTATTAATGTCCAATACTCGTTTCTTTGAGTGAACGTAACCAATATTTAGAGAGAGAAAGTGTTGGTTTTAAAGAGAGAAAAGGTGGCGGAGGGTTCGTATGGTAAAACGGTGGTACAACGGTGGTTCGGGGTGGTATCGTGGTGGTCTAGGGTGGCTGTAGAAGGCAGGGGAAAGGGCTGGAGAGTGGTGGTTTGATGGTAGTTTGGGTGGTTAATTGGGCGAAGGGATGGGGTGATGGTAGCAATGATAGCAGGTGGTGAGATGGTAGCCATTAAAAGATGTCTTGGTTTGGAAATGCAAGGTGTTGGCCGATTGAAGTGTATGGAAATGTGTGGCTTGAGTTGTTGCCATTATATGATCTGCATTATCTTTAATTATTATCCAAATGGATAAGTGAAACTTTAGAATATGTATTTAATAATCCTATTAGGTTAGTAAATTAGTTTTAATTTAATTTAATGTTAATTAGTAGGAGTTAGTTATTATCCAAACTGATAAGTGTAACTGTGTAACTTTAGAATATGTATTTAATAATCCTATTAGGTTGGTTAACAAGGTGTTATTATCAAAGTTTTGGGTTAAAATTAGAAATGTTTTTAGGTGTTTAACAAAGTCTATCAATTTTAACTTTTGAACCTTGTGTAGACGATGAACTTAGATAAATGATTAAAGATCGTTTTAAAGAAAATAATACGAGTAGGGGTGCAAACGAGCCGCGCCGAGCCCGAGCTCGTATGGGCTCGAGCTCGGCTCGTGATGACTTAGGAGAGCTCGAGCTCGAGCTTGGCTCGTTTCGAGCTTTATTTTTAAAGCTCGAGCTCGGCTCGACAAATACTTTTTCAAGCTCGAGCTCGGCTCGTTTTTTTATTTAAATATTATTTTTAATATATTTATATTTAATTTTGATATATATATTTATAATTATATACTTTATATAAAACATTATTCATATTATTTAATTATTTTTTATCATAACTTTATATATAATAGATATTATTTATATAATATATTAAATAAATTAAATAAAAATATATAAATAAAAAGCTCGTTTAGGCTCGCGAGCCAGCTCGAGCTCGATACGTGAAGCTCGGGCTCGGGCTTGATAATTAAATGTCTTTTTTTCAAGCTCGAGCTCGGCTCGGGCTCGATAAAACTCGGTTCATTTCGAGCTTTTTATCGATCCGATCTCGAGTAGCTCACGAGCGGCTCAGCTCGTTTGCACCCCTAATTACGAATGAAAATAAAGTCTATTATTTGTATATTATTATTATTACTCGCTGAGTTTCATGGTTGTCACAATATATATACATGCCACATCATGTGACATTAAAAGTATACATTACAAATAATTAATCTAAATAATAGCACAACCTTAACTACAAAAAAATTTTAAGATCTTAAAATATTGACAACCAAGTTTTTTTTATATACTTTAAAAACCAACTTAAATAACGGTACCCATCTATTATATTTTGGTTTAAATTTTTATTATGACCCTTATAGTATATTTAATATTTTAATTTTCAATAATTTTCTTTTTTTTAATAACTTTCTTTCATAATTAAGAAAAACAGACCTCATGTTTGCCTTTACCTTTTTTTTTTGTCAATTTTTTCTTAAAAGTTTGTTGAAAACGTAGTTGTATTCAAAATCAAGGATTTTTTTCTTTTTGTTATCGTATTTACAATAGAGTATGACTTTAATGACAAAGTGTACTTTTGGGGTTTATGGCACGGTGATACTCACTTTTACGAGTAGTAGATGTCACAGTTTTACGACGACGTGACATCCGTTTTGACATGTTTCTGTGTCTTTCCCCTTGATGCATTAGGGTTTTACGTTAGAATAACCATCATTACGACATGTTTTTGTATTCGTTTTTTATATTTGAGATCGTGGAGGATTCCTTGCTCAACGCTCGTCAGAAAAAAACCTATTATATACAAAGACGTGTATTTTCAGTTAAATAAATGTAGGGAAAGATAAGCACAAATAGTCATGTTTGAAACTTGGAAGGTATTTTGATGCAAATGTAAATACACAGTATAATTTTTTGGTTCAACTTCATATATATACATAGTATGTAAGCATATACACTCATTCACGACAAACTATTTTGCTACTTATGACGTTTAAATTCAAAGTATACATATTTTCTTAGACATACAAGACTAGATATTCTTATATATATATATGTGCGTGTATGTATATGTAAGTGTATGCATATATAAAAAGACACATCCAATTAGTCAGGTTAGCGGGTTAGCAATTACTTATATTAGACTTTTATTTTTCTAGATATAAAAAAATTTCACATACAAAGACATACATTAGCAAGCATAGGCTTTTTAAACCATGAGCATCTATTTTCTATCAAAAACGCATTCTAGTAGAAATTCATGAGGAGGAAGACGACCACCTCATAGAGTACAACGATTGTCTAAGTGTATTAATAATCAGTTTAAACATTTTCAAAATGATCTAAACAACATTTGTTATAAAATCGTTGTGCATAACAATCAAATAACACATATGAGACTCTCTTAAGCTTTAAAAGTACCTCGATGTTCTCTTTCGACATGCTCCACGAGTGAGACCGGATCACGAAACCCTTTACTACATTTTGGGCACACGTCTAAAGTCGCTTTCATCACGCTGTTCCTCTCGTGAACTTTCTCCACATGATCTATCAAATCTCCAATCCTAGAAAACTTCACATTACATGTTGGACACACCTCCACTTGACCACCCGTGCCCGAGCCTGAGCCTGAGCCTGTGCCTGTGCCTGCGCCCTTGCTCGTCATCGTGGTCCCACCCTGACCCCGGCTAGGACCACTCAGTTTGGCTATTCCAGCTTCAGCCGAGGCCTTAACAGAAGACGCTGCCTTGAGAAAATTTGCAGCCCATTTTGATGATGATGACGACGATGATGATGATACAGGCTTTGATACACTGGTTGCACGTTTTGGTGGTGGGTCTTGTTTGACCCGCCAAAAGGGGAAAGAAGGTTCGGGTTTTTTGGGACCAGGGCAACTGTGGTCGGGTCCAAACCTGTGTTTGAGGCAGTGATCAATGGTGCAGTCGCGACATTTGATAGTATTTGAGAATGTTAGCGTTTCTTTACAACCACGAACAGGGCATTTCTTTTTGTTGGTGACTTTCTCATAGTTTGATGGGTCACACTCGGTATTAACATGTGATTCCCATGTGATATTTAGATCTTGATCAGGGATTAAATGGACCCCTTTTGCGCAAAGCGGGCATACAACAACAGTGAGGTCGTTCTTGCTGGCATTAGGACATTTATGCGTACTGTAACCCCGATGTTCTAAACAAAAAACCTGCAGGATTATTAATAAACTTTGAATTAGATTTTCATGTTCATGAAAAATGAATCGAGTTTCCACCAAGTAAACATGACTTCTTTAAGTTGACAATTGTTGAGATTACTAGGACTCATACACTCATAAGTCATAAGTACTACTCAAACCAGCTACCAATAGCTCTCAACTGTTTATAAAGTCCCTGATTTGAGTTATACTTTATCTATAACAAATCAAACATATTAAGCTAAAAAGACTCAACCTTAGAAGTATTGATAAGTCTGCCTATTTCAAGTGGATAAAAACTTGAAATCCACAAGCTTTAACTATTTTGGCTTATAGCATTAATAAATCTGATGAAAACATATAGCAATTATCCCTTTTTAAACAAAATTAGCGTTTATAATCCCATATCAATACGTTGTTTTCCCCATTTGTAACCCTAAAAAAGATCCTACAAGAATGCGTACTTATAAACCCTAAAATTGAACTAAAAATCCCCCTAAATCAATCCGGCTTCATGGTTTCGTAAATCCCTAATCAAGCTATCAATTATCAATTCCAACAATATAACCAAATATGAACAGAGCATCCGCTACTAGATTCACAAAAGCCCTAAATTTCCCAGAACTGAAATAAGATTCGGACTTTCGATCTTTCAAAGCAGTGTAGCAAGCTTTATAACAACACGAGTTTAGAATAGAACCTTGTGGCAACAATCGCAGGTGAAGGGAAGGAAGTCGATGAGCTTACAATCATCGACGGAGCATTGTTTCCCGAGATTTGGGATCGCCGGCGTACCCATTACGATCTTCAACTAAACGATATTTGATTGTTCAGATAACGAAATCGATACAAAAGATTGGAAGTATAAATTTGTATAAGTTCGGTGGGATTTGATGAAGGTTTAATATACGCGTTGAAAGTCGTCTTCTTCTTCTTCTTCACAGCGGAATGAAGAATATACAGCGGTTTTCTTCGTCGGAACACGTCAATTTGTGACTCTTTGGTCGCAACGACGACTGTTTGGTGACTTTCGAATTAAGAAACGATAAATAGTAACTTTTTTTTCAAAACTAACGATTTGTAGTTTTAAAGTTTAAAAATATTATTATGTACTTTTACTTTTGATTTTATCATCTATTTGAGTTCTGAAAACTAATACCGTCAGCCTTACTTTTTATCTGTCATCCATTTTTCCTCTCTACTAAGAATATTTTCATCATTTTTTTTATTTACCCTTGAATAAATCTAAAAAAAATAACAATCTCCACTTCATCTTGTTCTCTTTCTGTTTTTTTTTTCGCTCTCACCTATTCCATCTCTCACTCTTTCTTTCTAGATAAAAGAAATCTATATCCTCTCTTTCTCTCACATACTTAATCTCCCTCTTTTTTTTTCTAATTCACTCACTCACTCTCTCTTTAGATGAAGAAGAAACATAATGTAGTGTTTATGGTAGTCAGGTGGTCGCGATGGGGGCTGCAGCGGTGGCAACGGGGCTGTGGTGGTGGCGACGGGGTTGTGGTGCCGATGACGAAAGGTTAGGGTGGTTGTGACAGGAGGTTGTGGTGGTTGTGATGAAAGGTTGTGGTGGTGGGTACTATGGTGGTGGAGAATAGGGAGGGGAGAGAGAGAGAGAAAAATGAGCGTATGTTTGTGTTTGATAGGGAAAAGTTTCGGTAAAAAGATGGAGGTGGATGGTTGGATGGTTCTTACAAATTTTTTTTATTCTTTTAATTTTTAGAGGTAATTTAATTTTTTCATAAATTAATTAACAAAAACACTGACGGTGTAAGTCTTCATGATTCAAATGGATGAAAAAATTAAAAGTCAGGGGACATAATAATGTTTTTAAACTTTAAAGATACAAATAGTTAGTTTCGAAAAAAGGTTAGAGATGCAAATAACAATTTACTCAATAAGAAATTTGTTAGATCATCTAGAGTGTTCATAAACCGTCTAAAATAGCCAAACCAAGTACTTGTTGGTCGGTTTAAAAATATAGTTTAAACCGTATGAGTCGAACCGTTCAAACCGTAAACATTTGATCGGTTTGTGGTTTGACACGTGACACCGACAGTGTAAAAAGAACAAAACTTGTACAAGTTTATATAGTTTATATATGTGTGCGTGCGTAGATACACACAATGTAATCGTTGTTTATTAATAGACATGGTTTTTAGTTTTCTCCTTTATTGTCCAACACATAATTCCACAAACTCATTTCATGGTTTTGTGATTTATGTTAAAACTATTCATTACCGTATATTATACGTGTTAAATAAATAAAATATTAATATAATAAAAAGTTAATATAAGATATCAACTTTTTAAACTTTTATATTTAGTTTTTTTTAAATAAAAAATAAACATATTGTTTCAAAACAAACTATTTTAAAAAAAATGTTATTTTAAAAAAATTCCTTATTATAACTCGCAATTTTAATTATTACGGCTTATAAAAAATTATTTTTTAAAAACTCCATTTCTAAATATTTCATATTTTTAAAAAAGTTTGATGGTTAATAAAAATTTCTTATTGTATATAAAATTTATTTCTTTGGAAATAACATTGGAAAAGATATATTTATTAATTTTTCTATAAAACTATTTTAGATCTGAAAAAAGTTAAATAATATTATTAGTAATTAATGTAAATATTTAATAAAAGTAAGAAATGGTAGAGTTTTAATGAGAAAAAATTTAATGTTTACGTGTGTCCCATAGTTACCTTTTTATTAGAATTGAAAAATATCTAAGTTCATTATTTTTCATGTTTCACTTTTTACCTTTTTTACCTTATGATTGTAATTTACAGTTCTACCATTTCATATACATATTACTATATTAGGTTTTAGCTAACCAGAAACATTAGTTTAAAATTGGATTTTAAATAAATATAACTGGTTTTAAAAATTGGATGCTAATAAAATTGGTTCAAACCAATAGAAACCGCCAAAACCGAGCTGTATAGGACATGAAACCGTCTAAATTGAACCATCAAATCATCAACCAGTTTGGTTTATGTTTATACGAAACCACAAACCGTCGATTTGCTCAAAGATCTCAACCAAACCGGTCAAGACCATCCATGGTTGAGCATAATAGTATAGGTGGCATCCCTAACATGCTTGAAAATCTCTTCTAGGCGTATAAGATATCTTTTTTTTAACAGTGTTTGGAACAATCCTATTATCCGGTTGAGCCTTTTTTTTTTTATATGTAAGTCGTACATACAGATTATGACGTTCTAGATTTGACTCACCAATGAATATTATCAAGAAGGAAACCCATCATTTTAAGAAAATTTTCTTGAGTCATGTTTTGAATCTGAAACTTTAAAATTTTCAAACTCAAACTAACACTCTCATATCATTAAAGCATAAGACGTTTGGCCATAGGATATTTTGTGATAGTTAAAACAGGCGTGAAGCTCATTACTACACATTATCTTTTATTTTCTAACTAAAATTCACATTTACTCATACTATTTTATTCAAAATTTTGAATGTGATAACAACCACTATATACGTGTCGTCTTCGTAATAAGGTTGTTCAGAATTATGTTTGCAAAGGGTACATTTGTTTGTTTATTAAGGTTGTTCATTATTATAACTAGACTTGGTAACCTAGAATTCGAATCAAATTGAATTCAAATAGCGAATTCGAATTTTGATTTATTCGTATAGAATACTTATTTGAACCAAATAACTTGTTCAAACATAACTCGAATTTATTTATTTTTAAATTTTACTTTCCAGACTTCACTGATTCTAATCAATAACTCATAAAGATTTAGCATTTTGTGGACTTTGATATTATGGGTTAAAAAAGTCAACTAAAAACCTAACACAATTCTAAATTTCTAAATTCTAATTAATAACCACAATTCTTCTATATGCTTAAACAACAATTAATTGAATAGTTGTTTACTATTTCAGCTGTATGGGGTACAACCATCCATTGCACTATCGTTTTTCCCCTTCTCTTATATTTGGCTGTGTCATTTTCTTGTGGTTTAGAGAGAGGGACTGTTGGGGCGGCGACCACTCCACCATGGTCCCATTGTTGCTTCGTCGCAGTCCCCATTGTTGCTTCGTCGATATCCCTATTGTTGCTTCGTCGATATCCCTATTGTTGCTCGACATCCGGTGCAGGTAGTTTGTGAGTGTAAGTAGAGAGAGAGAAGTGTTGATTCACCTTTTCTCTTTGCCATCGATGCCATGCATGTTGCTGCTTGTGTGTCGGTCGATGTCCACCTCTGATTTGCCTAGAAGGTGGCCCTATTGTGTCGATGCACGACAAGTGGTTTCGGCACCACCTGTTTGCCGGCCGGAGGTTAAGCACCACCTTTAGGAGGCTTTTTTCTGGCCTACCTACATCTTATGGGGCTTCGATTTGTCGAAGTCTGTGGACGACCACTCATCTAAAATACCTATTTGATGTTTCTCTTTCAAAACCCTAATTCGTTGCTATGAGTCCATGATGATTGGGGTACTTCATCTGAGACCTCTCATAAACGCATCTAATGGAATCGCTTCTGCATTTTGTTACTTAAACTATTTGGGTATGTTTTTCTAATCTTAACCTTGAATCTTGATGTTGTTGTGTATTTTTATTGGTGCAATTTATTGGTCGGTGATGTTGGGCAAGACGACCCTGAACCCCAATGTTTCGTTTTCGGTATGTTACGGTGGATGTGTTGGTGTTCACAACTCGATGATGATGATGACCTATCATCTAAGACCCGTGTCCCTCCATTACTGTTAGTTGGATTATTTGAACTCGTCAGGGTCTTGCATTGTATTGTTTTAGCTTTGTTGATGGTGGCTATGGTACGTCGATGACGACGTGATTCGATTATGATTGCAAAATCTATTTGTTGTAGACATTGTTGTGATGACTGTGGTAGAGATGATTTCTTGGCGCGGCATAATAAAGGTGGCAAGTTTGACATTTTGCACTTGCAACATGTGTTGTAACCATTGTGGTCCAATAGCCAGATATCCCTCTTTTGATAGCTTGTTTTGTTTTTTATTTATTTTATTAACATATAGGTTAACGTATTATGCGAGATGAATGTTTAACAGACAAGTAAGTTGAAATCATTTTTTTTGACTAATCGTTGATATGAATTTAATTTGGTTTGGTTGTTGAAACTTGATTTTTCACTTGATGCAAGTTAAATTTGGTTAGGGTGTTGTTGAAATTGGTTTTGGCCAAATTAATCCGCAGGTGTTAACCAGGTGTTTTATTCAGTTATATTTGATCTCTAGAACACACAACAGCTTTGTCAATAAATAAAAGCTATGATGGTACTAACGTGACGCTCGAACAAAGTGTATTTATCTAAATTAGTTTTAACTTGTTTGACATGCGCGCAACGCTGCGCGCATGGGAATTAACACTAGTTTTGATTACTTGGAGATGTTTCTTTTATATATATGAATTGTTTAATTTTTAATTTTTTTTTCTAAATCAGTTTATTTTAGTATACATGACTCCGACGAGAAAAGTTTATTCGAACTTGATATCAGTGTTAATTTTCAAACTTAAATAACAGTAACAAATACTTGAATATGATACCATCGAACACCCGTATGTTTAAATGTTAATTAGATGTGTTTATTACTAATACTAATAAATTTTCAGCATACCAAAAAGCAATCAATGTTTTTGATGTTAGAACCATTGACCTATAAAAGCCAGTTCCAATTTTAGAACCGTCGTTACTATCAATCAAAATCAAATTCAAACCCATAATTAGTTTTAATAAACCCGCGTATTACAAGAATTCAATATATATAATTATAAATATAATATAATTTTATTAATTATAAAATTTTTATTGTAAGATAAAAATGCTTGCAATTTTCCTTATTATAAATAAAATGTAAAATTTGTTTCAAAATAAACGTTTTAAAAAATTATCAATTTAAAAACCTTCTTATTAAAAAAGTTTTTCTTTCTAAAATGTTTATTGTTTTAAAAAATTATTTATTGTTTATAAAAGTTTTTCTTTCTAAAAAATATGATGGTGACACGTGTTACACATAATTATTCTTTTATTAGATTAGTAAGAAGTAAGATATTACTAAAAAACAGCTTAAAATACTTTAATTACTTTTTGGTGCTTGATAAAAATATAAATATGATAAGCATAAAAAACATTGCATTATTACTTCTGCACAAGTAAAATGACATGAAATCAAGAAAACCACCATGGTATAATCAAAAATTGTGTTTGCATTGCCAAAAAAACTAAACAGGTAATACTCAAAAAAGAAATAATAACATAATATTAAAGCAGTAATGTTTAACAAAACATAACCTAAAAACAAAACATACTCAGCAAAATTCGAGAAAGTTGTTAAGCAGGAATATCAGCAGCATCTTCAACATAGGTTATTGCCTTTGTAGTTGGCCTCGCGAGCAAATCAGTGTACTCTTGGAATGGGGATCTTGAGAACCTTGTCTCTCTCCAGAAATCAGGAGTCAGAAAACCATAAGTCTTGAGCAGACAGTCAAAAGTTGCCTGTCAAAACAACACATTTTACTTGTTTTTCAAAATTCTTTAGAACAGGAACGCATAGCGTATGAAGATACAAGGATAATACAATGAGTTTAACATACATGTTGGCAAAAATAAGCGATAAAGAAGATACAAGGATAATACAATGAGTTTAAAAACCATAATAGAGTGTACAAAACATTAATACAAAACGTTCTACGCACACTTAAACAAAAGAAGCAAAATTTAAAAAGTAGAAGATGAACTAACAATATTCAAATCACATGGAATAAAGCAGTTGACACCATTGCTAAAATACTAATAAAATGCAGGCTATTATCCTAAACACCTTGAACCCAAAAAGATATCAACTAAATTGTCAGATAAAAAAGTGAAAAACAAAAATAAAAACCAGCTAAAAGTGAATAAATAAGCTACCAAGAAAGTACTTGCAGAAGTAAAATTAAGGAACAGTTAAGATAGTAAAACGAGCCTAGATTTGATTCGACAATACATCAAAGAAAACAACATGGATGATTACAAAAGCAAGTCCGGCTGACCCAAACAACACATAGGGTTATGTTTGTCCTTCTTTAAAACCGTAGTTAGCAGTTAAGCCTACAATTTGCCAAATCCTGTCAACGTAGTCGTATATAACACTACTCATGAGTCATGACAAGTTATAAGAAAGTTTGCTATAATTCATGAAGCCTGACTTTTAAATTTATAAGTTTTACCATAGAAAACTTAACAACTAAAAACACAAATAAAGACGTACCAAAGTTCAAAATCAAAAATTTATAGGCTAACACAAGTAAAGGCTGTTGCATTTACCTAAAAAGATCAAAACTCAATAAAAAAGCAAAAACAAAATGCCTAATATTTTAAATAAACACCGAAACACAGGTTCAAACAGATGGATTCCAAGCGAGCTATGCATCAAATTTAAGAGTACCTATGAAACAACTATCAACATACATCAAACAATTCAATATTTTGTAAGAAAGATTGATCCTAAATCATCTTTAACATTTCATAAGCAAGTCGCACCAATTTTTCCCACAAGGGCAAAAAACTTTACTTTTTACCATCCAAATCCATTACATTTTCAAAATTGTATGCAACACTTAGTAAGCTGCATGTGGATTGCTTTACAATCAATGAATCAATGTTATCTACAAGAGTACACAATAATAAGCTTGTTGCCTTTTATACTACATGAAATTCAACTATAAACATTTATGAATCAAACAGCATTGAGGAAATGAATCATAACTATATCATCAACACAACCCACATCAAATTCAATCAACCAATTAACATCAAACCAACAAACAAACCAAAAGATCAGTAACAAACCTTCACAAAGTTTCCAAGAGTCTTCGTCGACCCACGAGACGACGTAAACACATCATCAATCCCCGCAAACTGCAGTACCTTCTTCGGAACCCTAGCCGCCACAATCCCCGCACCACGAGGCGCCGGAACCAACCTCACCGTCACCGACCCACACTTCCCCGTCACCTTCGTCGGCACCGTATGCACCTTCCCGATCTTATTCCCCCAATACCCCCTCCTCACCGGGATCACCGACAATTTCGCCAGAATAATCGCACCTCTAATCGCCGTCGCAACCTCCTTCGAACACTTCACCCCCAATCCCACATGCCCATTCCCATCACCAACAACCACAAACGCCTTGAACCTCGTTCGTTGTCCGGCGCGAGTTTGCTTCTGCACAGGCATGATCTTCATCACCTCGTCTTTTAGCGACGGGAGGATTTGGTCGATGATTTGGTACTCTTTGATTGGGAGTGAGTGGAGGTAGATTTCTTCCAGCTTTGTGATCTTACCGTCTTTTACTAGACGCCCGAGCTTTGTTACGGGCACCCATTTCTCCTCGTCGGCGTCGCGACGGCCGCCGCGGCGGCGGCCCCGGCCGCGGTCGCCGCCGCGGCCTCCTCTGCCGCCGAAGCCTCTGCCGAAACCGCCGCGTTCTCCGCCTCTTTCAGCCATTGTTGATTGGTTGATTGTGTGATGGAAGTGAAGAGATTGGAGATTGGAGATACGAAACCCTAGAATTGGGGATGTGAAGATATATGTGTTGATGATAATGCTAGGGTTTGGGAATTGGGCATTTTGGGCTAATGGAACTGACAGAGGTTGGGCTGGGTGGGCTAGATGTATAATGTTTTAAGATAATGATATTCGGTGTTGATCTAACCCATTATAGGCCCATTATTAATCGGATATGGATGTGCAATGTTATGTTCAAATCGGTTTCAACCTAACCCAACTTGTAGATTTTAGATCGGTTCTTAACAAGTTAATTATAAACTGATGAAACTGGTATCAATCTGGTAAAAACCAAATCAAATTGGTTTCAAACCTAATTTAAAACTGGTCATTCCCCTCACCCAAACTGAAGAAAGTAGTTAGTTTTTTTGACTTTACCCTAACCTTTTTCAAAACCAATTTCCAATTCGGTCTCAACCCGATTTGTAAACCTTCTAGTTCAACCTACGTCCAACAACCTTTTCATAAATGTAGGCATTTTATAGTTACAAATCACATTCTATAAAGGGTAACTTAATAGGATAATAACTGAGTTAATCATATGTTTTATTAAAATCACTTATTTTTTGTCATTCAACTTTTATTTTTATTTAAAACCAACCAACTGCTAGGCTTAAAGGTTATCTTTTGATGAGTGATGACATGTTAGTTAACATTTTTTTTTTTTTAATTTCTAATAATAATCGAGTTAATCATATTTTTTTTTTTATTAAAATCACTTATTTTTTTCTTTTTGTCAATTTAAAGTCATTCAACTTTTATTTGTTATTTAAAACCAACCAATTGCTAGGTTTAAAGGTTATCTTTTGATGAGTGATGACATGTGAGTTAACATTTTTTTTTTAAATTTCTAATGCTTATGTGGACTATATAGATTGTCACATGAGTAAGTTACAAACACCCTTCTTAAGAATGACCCGAGTATCTTTTATCATCATAACCTTCTGCTTCAACTTCAAAAATCTATATATCTTCCCATTGATGCAACGTCTAATTATTAGTAGATAAATATGCAAATTTAAGCGCAATTATTAAGAATTTTCTAAATGATAACAGTTTATTAAGTAAATTAGTGTGATTAATAACATAAACAGTAACAATTAAAGAGAATAGAAACATACAGGTTTGAAGCATTGATTCAATCACTTGTGTCAATTCTGGAACAATTGGAACAACAACCTTCAATCTGCCAATCACTCGACTCAATTGGCTGTTGAATAAATCACACGATTCAATCGGCTAAAAGGGTGGATGGATTTTAAATCGGCTAGAGGATTTAAGGAAACAAGAAAGTTGCTAAATCTTAGTAAATAATACGATCTAAGAATCAGAGGTTTGAGAAACAAAGATTTGATCGTTTGTTTTCTTAGTTATCTAAAAGAATCTTTTTGGTAATTGTGTAAAAAATTTATGATCCACGTAATTATATATCTTATGTTACCTTTTAATTTGTAAGCGACATCATTATTTTATAATCCACATAATTTTAAAGATTAAAAAAAAAAGACATATCATCGAGTTAACCTGGAAGTTGTGTAAGAAATTTAATTTTGTTACTTTATACACATATTCATATTACAAAAACATATAATAATATGTTTATGTTTATTTATTTAAACTCTTTTAAACAATAGTACGGTATTGATATTTCGTAACCATATCATCTTCTATATTTTTATAATTGTTTTCTTTTCATTAAAATATTGTTTGTCTAATGTTTATTTAAATAATATGTCATAATTTTGGTTTATACTTCTAGAAATTATAATTTAAGTTTTAAATAATTGAGCATGTTAATGAGTCATCCATGAGCAGAGCTAACCTTGACTAGGGTTGGCTCATTTATAACAAGCTATGATAAGCGATAACTCATGTGTCACAAAATTTTTAAACAGCCCTAACCATAAAATTTCTTTAACTAGGTTGGGTATAACCTAGTTTGCAATCCAAGTTGACCTGACCCAAACACAAAATTCGGCTCTACCTGACCCAATGGTTTGGATGTTCGACTTGAAAAGTATTAAAAAGAAGGGTCAGTTCATCAAATAACAGTTTGAATCATGTTGTCAACTAAACCAGGTCTAATTCCTAACATGAGTGGATATTGAATATGAGATAGTTTTACATAAACTCATAACTGTAAATGTAATTAGTCTTTTAACACAACTATACACATATGTCACAAATACAAAATATTTAATTTCATACTCTTCTCCAAAATATATGCTATGTAAACATAATAGTGTTGTTTGGGTTGTAGCTTGTGTTAATAGGTAAATTTTATTTGAAGTATACCCTCATTCAAATCCGCTAAGAAGCAGTTTAAAGTTTTATATAGAAAAGGGACATTGGTTTGATATATCACTTTGACCAAGTAAACGACAATTTACAAATGCAAACTACAATTTACTTTTATTGAATTTAACGCAGTCAATTCACACCAATCCAGAAGTCATAAATTAATTTCACAAAAGTAAAAAGTAGTTTTCATATTAAATGATCATTTGCCTTTATCAACCCTTCAACTCTCCAAATCCTGTTTTTCACATAAATGGTCGTCCCACACTAGTTTTCATCTATTAGGAAGTTTTAATATGTTTTTGATTTTGTTTAAAGCCTTTTTCAACAACTATAAGGTTAGTTTGTATTCATTGGGCCTATTTTTCTTATAGTATCTTATTTATTGTATGTTTTATGATATAAAGTAGTGTTTTTATTTATTTGAGTGCATATAGTTTAATATTTGACGAATCTTATGATGGAATCGACTTGTTATGTTGTCGACGTATGAAATTCTGATTTTTGGTAGTTTAAATTGACTATGCACATATAAGATCTCTAACTACATATTAATCATGTTTATATATGTGTATTGTTTGTTCTTGAGTTCTATATATTTGTTTACTTGTGGGTTTACTCACCTTAGATTAATATAAATAATATTAATTTATTTAATATAAATGTATAAAGATTATACATTTTAATTTTATTCATTTACTATTTTCTATATTTAATATAATTTATCTAATAAAAAATGTTAAGGAGATGTAAACAACAGTTTGCATACGTATACCGTAGTTTACCTTATTGAATTCGACTAAATTAACGTCTCATCAATGCCTTTTTGATCAGAAAAACTATAAACTACAGTTTGCTAAGCAAACAGATATTTACTATGTAAAGTAAATGACAATTTACTGAATGTAAACAAAAGTTTACATTTATTAGTGGTGTTAAATGAAATTTCAAAGATTTATCAATCTAGTTTCCACATAAAAAAATGTATAATACAATAGAATCTACATGTATAGGTTTGAAAGGTAGGTGCACATTGAGGTGACATGTATTATTAACATGGGAATGTGACGTTACATGGTCAATTTCAGCAGCTTTTTACCATAAATCGACAAAATCCTCACTATCAAACTCACACGGGTCTCAAAGTCACAAGTAACCATCACAACATACAAACATGGGGGTTTTCCCAATAACAAATTGCAATGCTTTGTATCATTTGATGAAATCCGAAAACCTATTTTAGAAATATAAAAAACTAGTTATAATTTTAATATAACAAATCATCGGTACAACGGTAAACAAAAGTACATTTTGTTGTTTGGTCACTACACATGCATGTGAGTTCTCCAATTTCTATGTGACTTGAGGTTTGTGCATTTTTCGAGTTGGAACTATCATTCAATCTTCAGTGTTTACGTAGTCCGTATCAAAGGCGACAAATACTTGCCGGTTACAGCACTTTCTCACCGGAGATCGTTGTCGGTAGAGCTATCAATGACACTCGACCACCATTGACTTCAACACCGGTCAAAGTCGTTGCTACAAATGTTGGATATTTGTTGGTTTATGTATACACTTGAGTATTTAGATCGTCTAAATAGACACTTCAGTATTAGACATAAAGCTAGCTTTGAAAAAAACACTGAGAAACTATTAGTGTTTGTAGTTGCTCACTGATAACTTGCATTACGATATTCATATGAGTGTGTTTGTTACTGTGTTTTTCTTTTACGTATGTGTTTTATTAGGTTTCGGATTCATGTTTTGAAACTTAATTTTATAACTGATATTAGATTATAATCATACATGTCCCTCGCTCTAAAAATTATTATGAAACATGAATCTAAAACTTAATCAAATGTACAACAATATATAAAGATTGGTGAGGGAGACGTACATGTCACTTGTTTCATTAACAATATCCGTAATATAATAGTGATAGTAATAATGAAAGTTCATTACTATTTAAAATTACCCATAAAAAATTTATATCTAGCAAATGTGACAAAAAAGTATAATGAATGAAACATAGTAATTAAGAAAAATAAATGGTCATTTAACGAAATTATTAAAAAAAATTAACTAAAACTTTGTTAATTCAATTTTTTTATGAAAAATTAGATTTTAACAATCTAAAATATTGACTATTGGTAAATATTAAACTCAACTAACAATTTAACCAGTATCAATCTCAAGTTTAAATTTTTGTTATCAATAACAATCACATGCTAAATGTTCGTTAACTTCATTAGATTTGATGATTTGACATGTGACGTTATTCGTGACGAGACATGTGAATAGCGTATATATTATATAACTAAAATAAAAATACACAAAATTACAAAAAAAACATCCTTTAAGCTTATATAAAGTTGTAATTATCGTTCTTTATCTTTAAAAATTACTTTTAACATCCTTTATGTTAACATTTGTAACAGATTTCGTCCTTTAAAATAACTGTCATTAAGTTTTTCAGTTAAATCAAGGAAATTTTGATATTTTTACCTTTAAAGGACTATTAGTGTAACTTTTTTCAAATATAAAGGACGTTGTTTGCAACTTTTTTATCTTTTACTTAATTTATGTATTATTACAATTATACATATACATGTGATTTTTTATATAATATAATATATATTATTCAATTATTTTCATCCTCGTATTATAGATTGGTGAGGAAGACATATGTCTCTTGTTTCATATCTAGTTTAAAAATCATCGTAATATAATAGTGATAGTAATAATAAAAGTTCATTACTATTTAAAATTACCCATAAAAGAGTATATCTAGCAAATGTGACAAAAAAATTATAACTAATAAAACATCGTAATTAAGAAAAATAAATGGGTATTTAAGGAATTTATTAAAAAAAAGTAACTAAAACTTTGTTAATTCAATTTTCAAAGAGCTGTTCATATATCAAGAAAATAATCAATAAACATAAGCTGCTATTAATTCAGATAACTAGCTATAAACATATTTATTCATACATTAAAATTTATCCAAATTCTGCGTAATATATATTTAGATATGCTATTTTTAGACCAAATATTATATATGTTTTAACACTAGTTTTTTCAAACATTTTGTCCAGCAACAACCTTTTTGCTTTTTGCCTTTTCTACCGGCTATGCCTCAAAAAACGGCACCATCTTGGGCATTGATAAAAGGAAAGTGAAATCAAATTTGCAATTAGGTGCATTTACTTTTGGATAAAATCAGTTTTATACCGTGTTTGGTCTGTTATGTACAAATACATAATTATATATAAGCGTTATAGACCAAATAACCAAAAAATAAAATGCCAACCCGTAAGCCATAGTTTTTGACCTGGACAGTCTACCATCGCCTCATCGTCTCCCGTCATCACCCCAAGTAGATTGTCTCCCACTCTCAACATCTTCGTTCTTTGCCTATCATCTCATCTATTGCATGTCATTCATAAAAAAATATATTACATTAAAACTTGAAACACAACAACATTGTTATTGTTTCTCTTTGTAAATTTAAACTGAATTACACACTAAACAGCAGAGTTATTAAATTTGTCCGCCACTCAATTAATGCTAAGAAATGTTCCGCTGATTTTAACATGGTTGTAAACGAACCGATCGGTTCAATTCATTCGATTTGTATATAAGCCAAGTACAAGCAAAGATCCACCGGCTTCGACTCGTTAACAACCCTGATGTCAATGGTCCATCACCCTCTTTGAGTGCATTTATTTAAAATTACAGGGGTCAGAGTGTACTTTAAGACCACTGCAGACAGCAGTCAACAACTTTTATCACCTCCACCCTTTAAACATTGCCAATATTTCACCTTTCTCTCTCTCTCACACACATACACACTCTCACTCTCACTCTCACACTCTATTTCACACACACACACAAACAAAGATTTTGTTTACTCATGTTGATGTTAACGTTAAGACTGATGACAGTACAACGAGCTGACGATGATCAGCTACCACCGCTGGTGGTGATAGAAACACCACCACCAGCGGTGGGCCAGAGCCACTCAACCCACCGGTCCATCGAGACGCTGGTGGTGGTTCTGGCAGTAATAACCATCGTGGTTGTGGTCGCAGGGTTCATAGCACGGTTATGTGGTGGAAGACATTACGGAGGAACCGGAGACGTTGAAGGGTGGATAGAAAGCAGGTGTAGAAGTTGTCTTGATTCCGGTGTTCCGCCTGCGCCGCCACCGCCACCGCCACCGGCGGTGGCGGCAGAAGTAGCGGCACCGGCGAAGAAAGAAGCAAAAGCAACGGAAGAAGAAGTGAAGAAATGAAGTGAGAAGGGGTAAGGTTTTAGGAGTAATAGTTAAAATACTAAAATGTGAGTGTTTTTTATATTTTTTATTTTATTAAATAATTTTTTTATTTGTGATTTTTGATTTATACATCATCTCGCATACGTTTATAGCACTTATGATATAACAACATTAACAAGAAAATTTTTTTTATCAGCATGAAAATGAAGTACTATTTAGTATATATTAACTATGGTTAACGGTATCAAAGGGGTAAAGTAGAGGGTCAATGTTTATGTGGTTGAGTACTTGAGTGTTCAAGTTTAGTGGTGAAAAAAATATAGAGATTAGGATGTTCTACCAAATAATATTTGGATTGTTGTTTGATAAGAACAAAACAAGAAATGAATTGGAATAATTTTTAACAGGTAAGTTTGTTAAAATAACCTTTATTTTATGCAACTAAGTGTTTGTGTTTCTTTGAAGCCATGTTTTAGAGACGAGATTAGTTTTGTCCGACTAGTTATAAAAAACTATTAGTCCTAACGGTTTGGTTTTAAGATAATGGAATAAATGAAAATGATAATTGAAGCGAAACAAGTGAAAAACCGATACTTGCCTCCTCTCTCTATCGTCGATGATAATTTTGTGAGACTGACTGGTTTGAACCAATAACCATCTGTTGGTTAGGTTATTAAAACATTGCTTTAAGGTTGTGAAAATAAGTAACTTAAATTGAGAAGAATAAATCGTTCTTGTGGTTTGATCAGATTGCATACTTGGTCCCCCATATTTTAAAAATCACAAAGTTAATATAAACTTTTGTGTGCGAATTGCACATTTGATCACCAGATTTTAAAAGTTGCAGAAACAGTTCAAACTTTTATGTGAATATTGTATGTTTGGTTGTTGAAGTTAAATCTAAAAGTTAGCCTAAACTTTTGTGAAATGCATGAAAGCTAATGAAATTTATCGTCATCAATCAAACGTACCATGCGCATACACAAAAGTTAGATTAATTTTGTAATTTTTATTTAAGGACTAAATATGCAATTTAATCAATCAATAAGGACCATTTATGATTTTTTTGTCCCTGGAAAATTCATAATTTTTTAAAGTAGACTATTCTATGAATAATTGAATATTTAGATGATTAGGAATGATTAAAGAGTAATACTGAATAAAGAAACATTATTATTGCTCTTAAAACTTTACAGTAAGCAAGAAATTGGATGTGGACAAAAATGGTTCAAATGACGAAACTTATTAATGATTTTTTTATTATTTGCATTTGAATATTTTTTAAAGATACTAGTTTTTTTACCTGCCGCGCATTGCGGCGACATACTACGCGACTTGAAAAAGTATAGACTAAAATCATTTGAGCTGACTCTTTTTAAAAAAAAGTTATATCGAAATATGTACCAACTCAATTACATGAAAAAGCACGTGCAGCGGCGTCATATGCGACATAATAAAGTATAGATTACATAAGCCTCAACTTAGTTCTGAACTAATTTAACATCGAAACACAGAGTAATTCTGATTTATACCGTCGATTGAAAATGTATTGTATTTGATTCGATGCGTTTCCAAAAAAACTTACATCGAAACAGAGACCAACTCAAAGCGTACAAACAAATGTGCACGGAAACGTTTTATATTTGACCTGATTTATTTCTGAACAAAATTTACGTCAAAACCCACCGAAAGTAGCTATCGCCGCCACCGCGTCCGCGACCGTCTCTCTCTCAAACCCCCTTTCTCTGTCTCTCGAAAAAACAAACTACTCTCATTTGCTCTCTACTAACACGATAGGGGTAAAATGTAAAACTTGAAAAATAAAGTGCTCAAAACATTAATAAACCTAACAACTATACTATTCCTTCACTTTACTAATTAATAGTATACTAGGTTTTATACCCGTCGCGCGTTGCGGCCACACAACGTGATAAACCACAACTACAATCGAATTGTCTTGTTTTCGAACTAAATTTACGTCAAACGTAGAGTAATTCAAATTTATGTCATCGAACGAAAATGTATTACATTTGACACGACTCTAAACCAAATTAACGTTGAATCGCAGACCAACTCAAAACATATATAAAAATAAAAATGTGAAGCGAAGCATAGACTACACTTGTCCCGACTCATTTCCAAACTAAATTTATGTCGTAAACTAAAGTAACACAAATTTATACCGTCGAATTAAAATTTGGCTATTAAAAAAACTAATTTATTATAAAATTAAATACAAGGATGGTTCATGATGTTTGGTTAAATTACGAATTTGATCTCGAACCTTAAAATTATGGATTTGTTTCAAGAGGTTACCAACCTATTTCAAAAATGTACTAATAAACGTGGTGTAGGGGGAGCTGATATGATGTGGTGTCATGGTGCACTATGGTGAGGTTTCAGAAATGTACTCAAAAACATTTCGTGGTCAAATGCAAACTAACAAACATTTCATGGTCACTTTTAAAATTTTTGAAACTGTACTATTTCTTCCATTCATAAATTAATATTACTAGGGAGATAACCACCGGCGCGTTGCGCCTTTGACCCTGCTTCTTGTAGCTAAAAGACTCCACGTTTCTCTTCTCAGCTCACTCGCTACTCAGGTATAACACTTTTGTTTTGACACCTAAAATTCACAATAATATAACATAATAATGCCCATGGCACATGAATAATAGTGGAATAGAATGAGTCATTGTAATGTAAAAAAAAATACATAAATTTGGCAAATTCAAGAGGGTCAAAATCAACACACAGTAAATGGAATTGTTGTTAGCATTTAAGAACCACAATGAAACAGATTCCACAGACTATAAATAGTAAATCACTTACTAAACTCTAAAGTCTAAACTAAGTGTATTGAATGAATAATGCTTCTAGTGCTACTTCAAGCAAAATGAGAAGTAATTACCTTGATGAGACTGTATTCGGTGGCTTTACACTCGATAGGATAGGGAATATGTGTTCTTTAACAGTAAGAAAATAAGCTAAAATCGTCCTTGAAAAAAACAAAGTAACATAATTCAGAATAAGTGGGGGCAAACCGCAACCATAGCTTCTTTTTGTTTTAGAAACAATTAAGCATACATAATGAGGCATGATCATCTTCACAGTTGTTACTTGTAATGTATCTACTGGTACTTCAACCTGCTTCAAACAAAGCCATATATAAGAATATAAGGTATAATGTTATATATGAACTTTTAGTGATATACTATAGTGGAGGTGCATTTAAAATTCTAAAACACATTTAAAAACTTAATGCACTCCTAATGCAATCCTTTGAGGTAACATACAACAATCGGGTGTGTGAGTTAAATGACTAAAAAAATATAACAAACTTTTGCACGAAGCTTGTTTAACATCAATCTGTATACCTTTGCTAAAGGTGGAAGAATGATTTTGCTCCATTGGTTTTATATATTGGTTGAGGAACCTTGCCGGACTCAATTTGTTCTACATCTTCAACCAACAAATGGTACCATCTCTTAACTTCATACACGTATGTTAATAAAATCATGAAACAATAATAACCCACATCCCAAGAGCACATCAATAAAAGCTGCACAAAGGCATATATTTCAACTTTTGCAGCCATAGAAAAGGAACATTTTAAACCAAACATTAAAGGAGCTTATACTCGTGGGAATGAAACATGCTAGAAGGATTACTTCGATGATCGCCTTCTAGCAAAGGTCTTGGCATGATGAAGAACCTATCATCAAGATCAGAAATGGGTGATATACATTACTGAAAATTTAACAAAAAAAACCCTCTAAAATTGTAGTGATTGGAGGTTATTAAAGTACTCAAATAACAATTAAAAGCTAATTTAAATCAGGAGCACACTCTAAAGTGATGATGATGCAAGAAATGCTTACCATGAATTCAATTCAATCTCCATACTTAAGAAACGTTTTACCATTTCTACCTGCGATAAACATCAGAACACAATATCCAGAACGATCAAGCTTATAAGTAAAACAAAGAAAATAAACCTATGATATAATCAATGTTTTGCTAGAAGAAGGAGCTTACTTTTGTTAGTCTGGCTCTGCTGAAAAAAATTTAATTTGCTACTTGCCAGTTGCCACTCTGTACTCAACTTCTACATCCATAGCCAATTGGCGAATCTGATGCTAGCTTTAGCAAAAATAATGTAAGACTCATTTCAACATTTTCAAACATATGTACATAACTACCTCAAATTCAAAATGAAAACATTAGTTAAACAGTTAGAAAACTTAGTGTACATTATGCTAGTTTTTCAATCATTACAGCAATTTCCTGAATTAAGATTAAATAAAGTAGAATAATTGATCAATTGAATCAAAAGGAAAATCCAATACTTTAAGCAAACATTTCAAATTTTCAAAAAAAACCTAAATCTGTACTCCGCTGCCCCAAATCAAACGATGACGAAGAGGATGATGATGGGTGTGGCGCACCATCGCCTTCCTTCACCTCTTTTGTTAACCAACTTCATCGAAAAGAACATGATTTATTGACAAAATAGAACAGAGAAACAAATCGAAAGAACCTGATCCCCAGATCTGAGAATCGGCTATTATCACCGCTTGTTTTTCCTGTGGCCCAACCTCCAACTTGTCTTCGTCTACAACCATCACTTGAACAGGCGACACCGTCACCATCATCTTCTTTCCCATCACGACATGACTGACAGGTCCACCGTCATTGCCAGCCACTCAGACCACTCCTCCCTTTGTTAAAAAGAGACAGGGAACAGTGTGTGAACAAACGGAGAGAGAAACATCTCATAAGAACGTACCGGTGAAGCTCCTCTATTCCCCTTCGATCCCGAAATCCTAAAATCTTCCTCGCCGGTCACCGGTGAAACTACATTTCTTCAATCGCACTACCCATCACCAATATGAAGAAGTCTGATGCAGCCCAACAACCAGCCCAGTTCATTGTTGATAATCAATCCACTCCAGGAGCCCAACAAATCAGGCCTAAACGGGATGCAAAGGTTCCAGCTAGATTACTTGACTAAGTCATCCACTATCTCATGGTTTGAAGCAGCAGGCCACGATCACATGATCCCATTTTAAATGTTCCATGATTTCCATGTTTTGTTAATTTTAGTTTTCTTTAATTCCTGCAATTTGTTTTTCGTTGAATTAAGTATTTAAGTGGATGTTGAAATAGAGGGGATATGCAGATAATTGTTCTAAAATTCTAAGTGTTCTTCTCTCTTGTTCTTGGAGATTAACCCACTCTACGGGTTACCATCAAAGTCTACCACTGAATTGCAAGAAAATATGAAAGATAAGGATCAAGAAGTGATAGAAGGATCTGGTGGTGACATTGACTCTACCCAAGATGACACACAATTCACTCCATAGATTGACATGTATCAACACGTGTAATTAAAAAGCCCAGACCAACCAAAAGATGACATCCGATTTCTTCTACTGTTCATTTACTTTCAAAATTAATAGATAGATGATGTAATATAATTGTAATACCAATGTAATCATATGTTGAATCATTTAATAAGTTTAATATTTTCTATAAGTTCCGATGATATTTATTAAGTTATGTTTTAACATATTTTTTGTTCAAATTATATTAGTTAAACTAAATGGAATTATATAATTGATGTAAATAATATATTACTAATATGCATTTTTTTCCATTATGTTTTTTAGGACGTAACTTGATTAGAATTAGATAATGAAAAGTTCTTTTTTTTTTAAACACCATAACTCCTAATTACTTAAATAAATTTATAACTTACAACCAACAAATGATTATTATAAGGGTTAATGGATTCAAATACTTCCAACTATTGGGAATTGACCGCTGTTACCTTCAAGTATCATTTTAGCGAATATAACTCCCAAGTAAACACTTCAGCGTCTGTATCACCTACCGTTTGTCAAAACCCTAACAAATTAGCTGATTTATTTTGGTCATTGTGTCAAATAAATCAGCTCATTGTGTCATATACGTTCATTTTGTCATATATTTTATATCATTTGTTAGGGTTTTGACAAACAGCGGGTGATACAGACAACGAAACATTTACTTAGGAGTTATATTCGCCAAAATGATACTTGGGGGTGGCAGCGACCAATTTCCAATAGTTAGAAGTATTTAAATCCATTAACTCTTATTATAATCAACCGATGAAATCAAACTGAAAAACAAACAAAACAAATAATGATGGCTCCCTTAAACCAACTTATTAAAATCAAATTAAACTTTTCTGATTCCGTTATGGTTTGTTTCATAATCAAACTAGTTATGCTTTTGTTTATGCGTTTAGTTTTGATATTACCAAATATTTAACGAATGATTAAGCTTAAAGTTAACCCACATATGTATTAGATTTTTTAATTTTAAATTTTAAATTTAATTTTAATTTTATTTTTAATTTTGTTTTTGATTTTATTTTTATTTTTATTGTCAAAGTCAAAATTAAACATGATACAAATCCAAAAATGAGGCCCATCCGCCAATCATCTTGTATATTAACCGATAAATAAACGGATTGGTTATAAGTTTTCATAATCAAAATTTTCAGCATTGTGGTAAAACGAACTTAACCAACCCTACTCCACATACAAGAGAAAAAGGAAAATTCATTTAGTGAGTGATTTATTTGTCGATGATGTTTTAGTCTCTTTGAACAAGTAATTAAAAAATATTATTTGTAGACATAATTATTAATTTTCTTTGAATATTGTATTTATATTGTAGCCGAATCGAGCCCTTATATTGGATAACTCGCTTCAAGCCATAGCTTTTTGAAAGTGTCAAGATAAGCTGGAACAAACTCTTGTTAATATTAAGGGGGCGTTTGGTTGGAAGAAATGGAATGGAATGGAATGAAATTGAGAAACTAGTACAATTTTCAAGTAAAATTGTGTTTGAGTGAGCAATTAAAAGTAAACACAAGGGAATGTTTCACCTCAAATTCCTTTGGTTGTGGGATTTCAAAATCCTTCCACCTAGAGAGGGAATTTGAAATCCCACAATCAAGGGAATTTAAGGTGAAACATTCCCTTGGGTTTTACATTTCATTACCCACTTAAACATAATTTTGCTTGAAAATTATACTAGTTTCTCAATTCCATTCCATTCCATTCCATTCCTTCCAACCAAACGCCCCCTAAACTTTATTTTTCACATTTTGTCTGAGCTGCTAAAAAGAGTATAGAGCATTTTCGCATTAATAAAAACACATTTAAAATTACTAAAAAGAGTATGGAGAATATTTGATAGGCGGTAGGAAGTTTTTTAAAATCTTTCATGTGGGGCACAAAATAGGTTTTTTTGGATCAAACCAGATTGGTTTCGAAATCAGCTTGAATTGAGTCGAAGATAGTTGAAACCAGATTAAACCCAACCAAATTGTTTTAGAGTTTAGACACCAATTTTTTTGGAGGAAAATCAGATAGAATTGAATCCGGTTTAAAACCATATATGATTGGTTCTAACCGGTTTCAATGGATCGGTCTCAACCCAGTTTCAAAATACAAATTGGATTGGTTTGAATCACTTTTACTAAAACTAGTGTCCAAATTGATTCAGTTTCGAATCATGATTCGGTTCACCTAAAGGCTCTTAAGTCTTTAACTACAATACTAGGATGAATATGTAGAAGTGATTGTGTATCACTTTACTGGTCTCGAAATCGAATTTGGGATAGACCATAAGGCCATTTTTTATTTTCTACTATTCCTAGTTGAGCCCACATTTTTAGTTTAATTAAGAATCAAGATGATTAAGGTGGCCGTCTTGTAGAGGAATTGTAATAAGATTATCAATAACTTGAAAAAACTTGAAAGTCGCAAGTTCGCTTTCAGATTGAAACTATTTTGTTTCACACCAAATGTTCAATCAGATAAAACTCAAGTTCAGAAATCAAATTATGAATTTGTGTGTGTTTCAAGATCGTGAACCAGAAGAGAAGAAGAAGAAGAAGAAGCGTGACCAATCTTGTACAAATTCAAAATATTTTAAGGATGGGGTAACTGTCTTCGGCAATTTTTCACATGCAAATTTACTGTTTTAACGCCCGTGTTTCACATGTGAAATTTTGGAAAAATCAATTTTCCTAGCTCAACTTGGACCCCGCTCCAAGGGGCAACGCCCCCTTGGAACCCCCCATTGCTTAGTCCCTAAATAGGTTTTCAATTTGAAAGATCATAATAAACTCAAACAAGTGTGCACTCTGTACCTCCTGACTTGTTTGATGTATATTGTGATCAAATTGGTCGTTAGTCAATCCAATTACACTAAAATATCTAACACGCCTAAATATTTAAAAGGTTATGCAAAGATTGATTATGAAAGTGTCATTTTGGTTCTTCAATACGGTTTTCATAAATCTTTGGCGAGTTTTTATTTGTAAATTGAAACCAAAACTATACTTGGATGGTTTAATATGTTGATCTAACTAGCACGCATTGCGACGAGTTTGTTGATGTTAGGAGAAATCTATAAAGCTCGGTTTAGAATAAAATTTATGTTAAGACGTAGGTGAAAGAAAAGTTTTTTGATCAATTCTAAGAGAACAAAAGTTCAATTAAAGTTGAGAGGGCAAAGAGAACTTTATGGTCGAATATCATAGAACAAAAGTTTTTTGATCAATTCTAAGAGAATAAATTTTCAAAAAATAAAAATAAGTTATTAAATGTTTATAGTTTAATTAAAGTTGAGGGGGCTTACGATAATTACTCAAAATATTAAAATAAATTAATTTCATATATACTCTTATAAAATGTTAAAATATCGGACATACCCAAATAAAATTTAAAATATCATATATAGCTTAAAAATTTATTAAATATTATATATACCTTTAAAAACTTTCAAATACTATATACACCCAAACCAACATTAAAGTATCATATACATCTATCTACTCTAATAAAAGGGTAACTAAAGGTGACACATGTCAACACCACATTTATTCTCATCAAAATTTTCCCTCCTCTCTCTCTTATTAAATAACTATATTAATTACTAATAATATTATTTAATTTTTTTAGATTAATAATAGTTTTTTATAAATTAAAAAATAGATCTTTTTATTAATGTTATTCCTAGAAAAATAAATTTTTACAAAACGAATTTTCATAAAATATCAAACTTTTTTTTAAAATACGAAATACTTTAAAATTAGTTTTCTATAAAGTAAAATTTTTATAAACAAAAATAATTAAAATTGGGAGTTATAGTAAGGAAAATTTTAAATTTATATTTTTTAAAATGGTTTGTTTTGAAACAAATATTTAATTTAATTTTTGAAAAATATAAAAAAGTTTAAAAATTTGATATTATTATTTTATAATTATAGTTCTTACTCATACATAATTTTAATTATATGTTATCTTAAAAATATTTTTTTTAATTAATAAAATTTTATTATATTAAATGTTTTATTTATTCAACCCGTGTAATACAAGGGTTTACTAAAGCTAGTATATATATATATATCTCTATAAATCATAGTAAATATCATATTTACCCCTAAAATCTATCTACTCTAATAAAAGGGTAACTAAAGGTGACACATGTCAACACCATATTTATTCTCATCAAAATTTTCCCGCCTCTCTCTCCTATTAAATAACTATATTAATTACTAATAATATTATTTAATTTTTTTAGATTAATAATAGCTTTTAATAAATTAAAAAATAGATCTTTTTATTAATATCATTCCTGGTTTTATATCAATTCGCTATTTTCGTCTTTGGTTTTATATCATATTTTATCTCTATACCCGATCCTCGTGTTAACTATAAAATTTTAAAAAAGAGTGATGTTTGTCTGTTGATTACTTCTGTATTACTGTAACTTCATAGCGACTTTGCATACTGCAGCATATTGAAATAACTTGATCTTAGAGCAAGCAGAAGATCTGGAGGAAGAAGAAGATAGAGTTGCATATCTGATTCGAAAATGTCCAAACATGCGAATACTCCATCAAATTCACTCATACATCCTCACTCGATCACTACCATTCTCCACTCTATGCTTCTCAATTTCCAAAATCATAAGCTTTTGTGCTCTCTCCCCTCAAGGCAACATCCAATACGCCCAAAGATTACTCTTTCAATCCCCAAATCCCAACATTTTCTCATGGAATTCGGTCATTAGAGGCTTCTCACAATCCCAAATCACACCCACAATTCAATCTTTTTCCATCTTCAAACGTTTGATCACCAGAGGACACCCCAACCCCAACACTTACACCCTTGCGTTTGTGTTGAAATCTTGCTCGATGTCTCCGGCGGTTCTTGAAGGCCTGCAGGTGCATTCACGAGTTATTCGATCTGGGTTTTCGTCGAATTCGTTCTTGCAGTCTTCGTTGATTAACTTCTATGCGAAATGTGAGGAGATTGAGTCTGCACGTAAGGTGTTCGATGAAATGCCTGAGAGAAATGTGATTGCTTGGAGTGAGATGATTGGTGGGTATGTGAAAATTGGGTTGTTTAATGAAGCATTGGGCTTGTTTGGGGATATGCAGAAGGCTGGTGTTGTCCCTGATGAAGTGACAATGGCTAGTGTGGTCTCTGCTTGTGGTGGTTTGGGGGCATTGGATGTTGGCAGGTGGGTGCATACTTATGTTAAGAAGCGAGAGATTGCGATGGATGCTAAACTTAGTACTGCGCTGATTAATATGTACGCGAAGTGCGGGTGTATAGAAAAAGCTAAAGAGGTTTTTGATGAAATGCCTGTGAAAGATTCGAGAGCTTGGAGCTCGATGATTGTCGGGTTTGCTATTCATGGGCTTGCAGAGGATGCTTTGAGCATGTTTGCTAGTGTGGAACAATCCAAGGTGTTACTATTTTGGTCCGTTTGACATGTTTCCTTTTTAGCTATATGTTTTTATTAGACTCGTTTGAGATATAACACAATTTGAATCGACCCATTAATAAGTAAATGAGTGGAAATTATCATGTTTGGTGATTGAAAGTTGGAAGCTTTTTTCAGGTGAAACCAAATCAAGTAGCATTCCTTGGTGTGCTGCTAGCATGTGCCCATAGTCAGCTAGTTTCAGAGGGTCAACGACACTGGGCTAGCTTGCTCGAGTCTGGGATTCAACCATCAATAGAGCACTACAGTTGCATGGTTGATCTATTTTGTCGTGCCAACTTATTACAAGAAGCTTACACGTTCATCCAAAACATGCCCGTTGACCCTGATCCAGTAATCTGGCGAACGTTTCTTGTTGCGTGCAAGAAGAACAAGAACATGGAGAAAGGAGAGCTAGTTGGTCAACGCCTACTCGAGTTAGAACCATTAAATCCCGAAAATTACGCCCTTTTATCAAGCTTCTATGCAGCCTGTTCACAATGGTCCAAAATGAGCCATTTAAGGAAACAAATGAGAGATAAGGGGTTCAAGACAGTACCCGGGTGTAGCTCCATAGAAGTTGATGGGATCATACATGAGTTTGTGTTAGGAGATTGGTCTCACCCCGAGTCAAAGGAGATAAAGAAAGTGTTGACTGATGTTATGAGACGGGTCGGGTCAATGGGGCACAAACCGAATGTCTCAGGCGTGCTTCATGATGTGGGTGATGAAGTGAAAGAGGAAGCTCTTTGCGAGCATAGTGAACGATTAGCCATTGCGTATGGAATGCTGAAGACTAAAGCGCCCGTGGTGATTCGGATAGTGAAGAACCTTCGGGTTTGCGGGGACTGCCATGAAGTGACCAAGATTATTAGCAGATTGTATGAACGAGAAATTGTTGTGAGGGACAGAGTTCGGTTTCATAGATTTGTTGGTGGAGCTTGTTCTTGTCAGGATATTTGGTGAACAAATGATTAGTGAAAATTGTTTGGTTTGTTGAAATAAAAATTCATTTTTGAAGTAAATCTACCATGATTCAATGATAGTTTTCTTTTGTGTTTTGTAGCATCTAATACTGGTTGTCTACATGTAAGTGAGGACATAAACGAGTTACACTGCTCGTAAGCTACTTGATATCAGCTTGTTAAAAGTTTGAATCGAGAAAAAAAATATGCAGGTATATATTTACATATTAATACTTGTTATATATAAAGTTATGATAATATTAACTACATAGGCTATAAAACATAGAGCTCTAAACCAGCCAAGCCTCAAGTTTTGTTAACTGAAACACGCTGGCTCAAGTTTAGGCGCGACTATGGACTCGACTCACACTACGTATCCCACACTCAAATGACTATTTCACTGAACATTTAGGAGTGACACCATTAAATAAAATCTTGCAAAAGCTAAACAAAATTAAAACAATAGAAAACAGACACTTGTTATTGATTAGCATGCTTTACATGATCCAATTTGCTAAAGAAACTAAATAAGAAGATGAAGAAAATACTGCCTTGAAGGATTTGTAAACACATCCATATTTACAACCACAAATCAATCCCTTCATCATATCTTTGTCAAAACAAAAGAAAACCTCATAAAGCACTTCAATAAGCTTCAATCTAAATCATCTTTGGTATTGTAGTCATCTTCCCTCATTGGCTAAATCCAATGACCCATTTTGGAACAACTTTAAGCTCAAATTATTATATCTTTCTCTTGAATATTGTCGCGATGCTTTCCTCCAATCGGTTCCAGCCTTCATCATCGCCGAGAATTCATCAAAACTAATCTTGCCATCCTGCAACAATCAACCAGTAGTGTTTTAAACAGGGTATGCATTATAAAAAGAAATTTATTTTTTTAAAAAAGAAAATAAACCTTGTCAGTGTCGACATCATGAATGATGGCGGAAATGACTTCTTCATTGTTGGCTTCATCTTCATCAGCTAAGGCTTCCCTTAGCTCTTCAATCTCTATGTAGCCACTTTGGTTTTTGTCAAAGAATGCAAAAGCATCTTTAAGATGATCATCATTCCCCATCTTTCTTAAATGAACAGAAATCGCAACAAATTCTCCATAGTTCAAGAATCCATCTTTGTCAACATCACCCTGTAAGAAAGTATGAACACCTTTAATGAATATATATGTATAGGTATGCTGAATCACAAACGGCTTTAATTTTTTAACGTCAAGCCACTGACTAAAAGTCAACACTTTAGTTTGAACTACGCGTTGGGTCAAACTGTGAATCTAATTCTCGGTACAGGGAATATTATGAGAATCACTGGAGGTGGCAAATTGGGCTGGTTGAATAATGAGTCAAGATGGGTAAATTTTATACAAGGTAAAACAAGGGTGGAATGCACTTGTAAGTTGTAACATGTGTTCCACCCTTTCAAATGTCATTGAATTTAGATTACCAGGATGGAAGGCGTTTTACAAGTTCAATTACAAGACTCGAACACTTTTACTAGCATTTTGCATAGAACAAAACACTAGGGAAGATTAAAGAACTTTTGAGTGTAGAATAAAGTATTTTCAACTACATGTTATTATCACTTTAAACCAATGGAAAGCTACTTCCATCATTTGTACAATCGATAGTTGTGAAAATTCATACGGCTTTCAAATTAAATTTTTTTTTTTCAAATCTGACAATCAAAGTGAACTTAAGACACTTACAGCTTCCATAAGGATTTGAAGATCTGCATCAGGGATTTGATGTCCAAGTTTGTGCAAACCGGCTTTCAACTCAGCAATATTAATCTTCCCTTGCTTGTTTGTGTCCATCAAGTCAAAACCTTCCTTTATGCCCGCCACTTCCTCTGCAGACAAATGCTCAGCTATTACCTGCAAGATTATTACGTAATGCTTCAAGCTAAACAAAAATATGAAGAAAACAAATTGCTAATAGATAGTTCAATACAACAACTGTCTCATAAAACAAAATTATGAATGCATTATCTTACTCTTAGAGCTCTCTTCTTAAGTTTGTTCATCACAGAGAATTGCTTTAGTCTTGCTTTAACGGTTTCACCTAAAGAAACATTTGGAGCCTTTTTGGCATTCTGGATCCAAGGATGATCTGAAAATATTAAAAAAAAAAACAAGATTTAGAAAGTTCAAGCAAATCTTAGGCCGAAAAGGAAACATATTCGAAAACAATAATCTTTATACCTAGAACTTCTTGAGCAGTTAGTCTTAACTTTGGGTCAGGATTCAGCATTTTCTTGACAAGATCCTTTGCAGCATCAGATACCTTGGGCCAAGGATCCCTCTTGAAATCTACAATGGATCTAATGATTGCTTGGGCAACACCTTGTTCGGTTTCTGAAATTAAAATGGCAACAATTTTTTAAAAGTCATCATTAGAAAACTCAACAAACACATAACCACTAGCAGGTTTTTTGTTTTCATATTTGGGAATAGGGATAGATTTACTTTGTAATACTACAAATACCAACATCCAGAACTTAAGGGTCCATATAATAAAATACTAGATATAGAATAGCTTTGCATTTTAAATTACATTGTGATAAGGTTACTTCAGTGCCATTACATTACACCATGTCTTGAACAGTTCAAGGATTGAAGTGTTGAACTTTAAATATAGATGGCTAAATGGATGGGCTGTATGATGTGTAAACTTTTAGGGTTGATCAAGCGAATCAGCTTGGCCTGTCAAATCATCAATACATTGGTTATTTCTGAATTCCATCAACTATGATTAAAAATTATCCATTTTTTATTGAAACAAGTAAACACTTAGCTATGGGTGACATTTAAACCATTTGAGCATTTCTTTTTTAAATAATTCATTTAATTTTACTAGTATGTGATAAAATATAACCCAAATTGACAACCCCCGGTCCCCCTGCTTGGAAAATTAACTTTTTGTTATTAAGATAACATCACTTCTCATTCAGGATATTTAAATCATACTGCAACTCTTTCATATACTTTATCCAACAACACACCTATATTATATGGCATTCAAAAGACAAATTAATAGCCCATCTATTTCAATAGAAAATTTTAAGATTATTGGTGTTCTGACCTGCCCAAAAAGGTGGGACACCGCAAAGCAATATGTATAAGATTACTCCAGCACTCCAAACATCCACCTCAGGGCCATAGTTTCTTTTCAGGACTTCAGGAGCCATGTAGTACGGACTCCCTACAATTTCATTAAATCTTTCACCTGTGGAAGATTAAAATACTTTCATCAAATGCAAACAAACAAACACATAAAGCCATAATATAGTCTTATAAATGAAATAAGATTATCATTATGCCATGTGTTTTATTGCTTTACCTGGTTTAAAGAAAACAGATAACCCAAAATCAATAGCCTTCAAGGCTGCAGTTTCTTTCTTGTTTGCAAACAAGAAGTTTTCGGGTTTAAGATCACGATGCATAACACCATGCTTGTGGCACATCTGCAATAATATACAAAAATTGAAAAATGATATCATTCTTGTGAGTTGTGAAACTGATTGTACTACTGCTTTTGTTGCAAATCAATAATCATTTTTTGTGAAAATAAAAAATAAAACGTATGATCAAATGATTTTGCGCAGATATTAGAAAGGTTAATAAAAAGAATGTCCACATTTGGCGCTTTTGGTCTAAAATCATGTAGATTCTCATATATATTTGAGTAAACGTATATGTTACAGAAAATTTAGTATTATGCATGAAAAAACACAATCAAGCGTTAGAAGTAAAAATTTTTTAAATAAACTATATTCTTCCCATACATGCCAGAAACCAAACCACAAACTTGGTGAATAAAAGAGCTGCAAAGAAAAGAATTCGTCTTTTCTCAATTAATTTAACATGTAAACTAAGGGGGTGTTTGGATGTGCGATTTGAGAATTGTCAATAATCATAGGATAATTAGGCGATTTCACATTTATATCGACCATAAGTCGTTTTACATCACTTTCTTACCAACTTATCAAGATACAACTATTTTAGCCCTATATGTTTACATAATCATAACCATAATAAGTTTCTTAAGTCATTTCTAACTGATTATTGCAACTTCACATTGCAATACTCACTTCAGCAGCAACAAGTCAGCAACAGTCTCAACATATAATCATAGATCATTTAAAAGAAAATAACTTCACCTGAATAACCTCAACAATAGTCTTAATCACAAGAGCAGCTGCTCTCTCAGTGTAGTGTCCTCTAGCAACAATTCGATCAAACAACTCCCCACCCTCACATAACTCCATAACCAAATGCACAGCATTATCATCTTCATACGTATCTTTCAAGCTCACAATATTCGGATGAGGGGGCATATGTTTCATAATCTCAACTTCCCTCTTTACATCTTCAATATCCACTCTAGTTCTCAATTTCTTTTTCGATATTGATTTACACGCAAAAACCTCACCCGTAACTTTATCAGTACACATATAAGTAATCCCAAACTCCCCTCTACCCATCTCCTTACCAAGAACATATCTTTCCTCTATCGCGTTTCCAGTCGGGTTATCCAAAACAGTGGTTTTATATCCACCATTAGCAGATGGATTAGGCGCACCATAATCCAACGAAAATGGGTTCGGTTTGTTTTTTCCCTTTTTCTTCTCATCAGTGGTGGACGGTGTAGCACAACAATTACCCATGTGAACAGAGCTTCAAGATCAAAACTTTTCAAGATTTATGAGCTCTAACACCTGATTTCTCAACAAAAAACACACAAAAACCTAAACTTTTAATCTTTTTGGATCTTTATTCCAAATGGGTGTTACAGATTTCAGCAATTAACTCAACAACAACAACAGAAAACATAATATAAACAATGAAAACTAAAGATCCGGTAAGAAACTACCTTGAAATCGATCAGATGAATAGATCTTGTGATTCTGCAACTTGATGTTGTAAACCTGATTTGGGTTTTGTGTGATGATAATTTTTTAGCAAGAAAGTGACGAATTTGAAGATTATCCCGTGATTCTTGGGAGGTGTGAGTGGTGATTTATGAGGGTTTGGAGAGGTTGAAGAAGAGTGTGTGAATAATAGGGGGTATCAACATTTCACCAATTGGGACTTGGGAGAGACGTCAATACCGACGGTTTCTGCTTTCTACCTTACATCTAACTTTAACTTTAGGGCTGCTTCAAAAGACTTGAATGCAAATAATATTTTAGTTTTCACGAGTGGAGATAGTAATTTGATGAGCTTTCTAAGTTCTAACCAAAGACTCAAAGAGTTGGGTGTGTAACTTATACCAATATAGATGTTATGATTTTAAAAATAGTACGTGTTTAAAACAGAAAGTATATGTGTTTGTGGATTAAAATTAATATCTATTGATTTAATTTAAAAACTAGTCTATTATTAAGAGAAATTGAGAATCTAAAATATTTTTCCCTTTTATATTTATTTTCGCTTGTTTGCTACCATATTGGCTTCAAAGATTGTTTCGAGTGGGTGACCGTGAGGGCCGCCCATGTCTGATGCGGAAAACGAGGGATAAGAGAATGCATCCCACTTGTGAAGATGAATGATATAAATGGCAGGGCAGTCGTAATAGACGGAGGCAACCCGCTCGTGAAGATGGTAGTGTTGGAGGTAGCCTAAGCAAATCAAACATCTCTAATTGTTTCACGTGTTTTGTTTTGGGTGTTAACGGATCACATTTACTGGTTATGAGGTTGAGGATGACATGGCGTTGAAGTTTTACAGATCAAGTTAGACATATGAACCCAAACATAAGTGATTTATTCATAGATGGAAGTTTTACTAACTAATAATTAACCTTTGTTAGTTTTTTTTCGTTAGTTTTTTTTTGTTGAAATGCAGCCAACTAGCTTATTTATAACTTTGTTGCCGCCGGGCTCCATTGATCCGCTTTTTGGCGTCTAACTCTAGCGTCTATCGTCATGTGAAATCTACCTCGAACAACTCAAGTGGTTTAGATCAGGAGGTGAAGATTAACGGATTTTAGGGTGCAAAAGTTTTAGATTGACGGATCTAATGGTAGATTTCAACTTTAATACTTAGTGTTTTAACCACATAAACAGTCCACGTAATCAAAATCCTAACATGGTTAACTCTCACTTACTAAGAAATTGTTAAAGGAAAATAAATTCAAATTTGAAAATGTCAGTAAATATCTCCTAAGTTGAGATTAAATTTGAATAATAAATAAAAATTAAGATTATTATAATCCAATAACCCTTAATTATATATAGGTCAACAAATATTTTTTATGATAAATATTGTAATATCAATTGTAAAAGCATATGCCAACATTAAAGACTTTGAAGAAAATACAAATTTAGAATATATTTGTTTTATTTTTGACATCTTTGGCTGGGAGAAATGGTGAAATGATTGCTATAGATGGTAATATATGGAAGTCAAAAATGCGTCATCAGTGTGGTGTTTGGCCACAACTGTATATGAAGTTACAAAGTACAAACAACTAGTTTGAGACAAAATCTACTAATGCTTAGTTCTTAGCATTGATTCTTCACCACGACCCGCTATTAATATTTGAAGTTTCTTACACGAGTATCGTATACAAATTGTTCATATTGACGATCACAGTGCCATCTGCATAAGCGTATACTACTTTTATGTTTTAAGAACTAAAAAATCTTCTATATTCCTCACGTATTACCTCGTGTAGCCAGCACCTTATGGTTATATTGGTGCAAAAATCCTCAAGATCTAAGTTGATCACTGAAATGTGTCATCTTTCGATCTTGTTTACCGACCCTTTTTGTTCATCTTCGGGTTTTTGCACATCCGAACACTTTTTGGAGTTACTTCAACTAACTCGTCTTCTTGGATGTACTCAATGCAATCATCAAGACTATAATCCAATGGTGTATCAAGAACAACTGCATTATACACAATGTCAAAGAACTAATGAGTTACCGTTTCAAGAAATGGGGTAAAAAAAACTCATGGGCTGATAAAATTATACAACACGTCAATATGGCGGTATGGCCATAAGGGTTTACTTAGATTATACAATGGGTTAAAATTTATTACTGTGATAAGACTTGCTAACTTAAAAGTTATGGTTATATAAACTATATTATGAAAATAATAATCTTAATAAAACAATTTCTTACCTGACACTTCTTTATTGGAGCGGACGTTGGTAGCTGCTTTCTTTTTGCATACATTGAGCGCCAAGTCACCAGGTCGTTGATGAATGCCGACAATTTGACCTTTGTAAACTTCTACTCCGGGTTTTATAAACAACTGCCCTCGTTCTTGAGAACTAGCAAGAGCATAAGAGGTTGTTGTCCCATCCTCGAATGCGACCTATAAATTTTTAAACAAATATTACAATTTAGTGTTTATCAATTATAAAGTATTTAAAAAACAGAACTGTTAATATATAAACAATTTGTGTAGTAATATTATTGAGAAAAAAAAGTGGGTGAATAGTCTTTAGAAAGGGTAATCAAGAGGTGAATCAAAATTAATTCTCTTTTTTGTTGGATGTGAAACTCATTATTTGGCCCCCAAATAGTCAAACAGAATTAAAATTCACTAAATTGGTTTCTTTGAAACCATGAGTACTTGTTAGGAAAAACTCACGGCTCACGGCTCACGGCTCACGGCTCACGGCTCACGGCTCACAAGCCACAATTACCTGAAACCTCTACCAGAGGGGAAAACCTTTGCTAGAGGGAAACATGTGTTTACCACTACGCTACCCCTTGATGATTTAAATTTTACTTTATCCAAACATTAAAAACTGATTTATGCCTTTGAATCGCAAAAAATAAAAATAAAAAAGAAATAAGGATTATTAATTTTCTAGCACCCATATAAATTAATTCGTGTCTTACCAGTGATCCCAGATCACGGGTTGTCATATCACCAGCCCAAGGCCCATAACTATCAAAGATCGTGTTGAGAACAGCAGTTCCTCGGGAAGCCGTTAGAATGGCATTTCTTAGTCCAAGAAGCCCGCGAGTAGGGATCTTGTATTTCAATACTGTAGTTCCTTCAGAGCTGAAAAATAAACATTAAATTAAAAAATCATTCACACGCTTTAACTCCTTAAGAAATTTAAAGATGACTAGCGTGCATACCCAACGCCTTGCATATCAAACATCTGCCCACGCCTTTTACCTAAAAGTTCAACAACTGCGCCCATGTGTTCTTCAGGCACCTCTACGGTCGCAATCTGCAAAAAAAGTTTTTATTTATAATAATAGCAACTGTAATATGGGTAGTTACAAGTTTGATATTCAATTAAGCGTATTATTACCTCATAAGGTTCAAGAACCTTATCATCGACTTTTTTGTTGATTACTTTTGGAGGGCCAACCATGAACTCGTAATTTTCCCTTCGCCTAGACACCATTATTCATTAAAAAAGCGTTTAATTTATAACAAAAGATTTAAAGATAAGTAAAAGCGACTTACATGTTTTCTATCAGTATAGTGAGATGTAAAGTACCACGTCCACTAACAAGAAAAGTATCAGCAGTTTCACCATCTTCTACTTTCATGGCCAAATTTCTCTCCAGCTCACGGTACAGTCTGTCTCTTAAATTTCTACTTGTAACATACTTCCCCTGAATCAGAATATAAAAAAAATTATATTATCACCATAATAATATATGTAACTTATATGTTCAATATGATTATAAAAACTATATTACGACGATAACTTCTGTCAATACATCAAAATTGCACTTTAGGGCGATTTTTGACACATCCCCGTTTTAACTATTTGTTTTGATTTATCCATTTGAAAGGTTAAACATAAAACATAACCCATGTCAACCTCGTACATAAGTAAACGGGTCAAAAGTGCTATATGCACTTGGGCATGCTTTCAACATATTATTTTGTGAACACATACCTCACGACCAACAAAGGGTGAAGTGTTGATAGAGAAAGCCATTTTTACAGTAGGCTCTTCAACACTTATTGCAGGCAAAGGCTTCCCATCAGCTTTACAAGCGATGGTCTCTCCAATCTGATTAAAGAAAAGAAAAATGATTAACAATTAACGATTTTAATTTTCAACTTTTCTATTCTGAAAAGCAAATCATTTCAGGCAACATAAGAATAAGGCAGATGTTTTATGAGGTGTTTTAAAACTTCTAATAGATGTTGAGATGCCTTTGAGATTTTGCAAGGGCCCTCATACCAACCAATATTATCCGCTTTGTCCACAAGGAGTTCACGGTTTTAATTACCTGAACATCACCAACACCACACACGGCACAAATATCACCCGCCTCAACACTCTCTGCAGGCGCCCTAGAGAACTTCTCAAATACAAACAATTCACTAACTTTCCCAAATCTGCATGCATCATCTGGTGTGCATATCTGAGATTATGCCAACAAAACATAAGTAAAACACAATCTGTTGCATATTTAACGTAACTGAAACTAATCCAAATATGTCGGTTCCTAAATTTCTTCAAAAGTTAATAGCAAAATTCAACTAATAATCAGACTTACACGAACATCCATGCCTCTACTCAAAATACCGGCATGTAACCTCCCAATAGCTATTCTTCCTTTGTGCTCATCATATTCTGTGCTCGTGACCTTCATATAAATAAATAGTTTTAACAAAAACTTTAACAGAAAGAAAGTGTAAACTAGAACAAATTATAGAAGTAAAACTAACAAGCATTTGAAGTGCGCCATCTTTCTTAACACGCGGCCCGGGAATGCATCTAATTATTGTCTCAAAAAGTGGTCCAAGATCATCTGCTAAATTATCAGGAGAAAGTCCAGCCATTCCCTTTATACCACTAGCATACACTGCTTGAAAATCACACTGCACAACAATTGAAAATTTTAGTACATTATATTATGTTATTATAGAAATATGGTAAAATTTATCATATGATATACTTGTTCATCAGATGCATTGAGTTCAATAAAGAGTTCAAAAGTGGAATTGATGACGAATTCAGGGCGAGCAGACGGTCTATCAATCTTATTCACAACAACAACAACTGCATGACCGAATTCAAGAGCTTTCTTTAAAACAAATCTTGTTTGTGGCATTGGGCCCTCAACAGAATCCACCTGACGAATAAAATAACAAATTTAGCTCTTATTACTGTTTAAATGGAGAGAGTTTAACGTTAATGGATTGTTAACCAAAAAGGTTTAGCGTGATTACCACTAATAGAATTCCTTCCACCATATTGAGGACACGTTCCACTTCACCTCCAAAGTCAGAATGGCCTGGAGTATCGATAATATTCATTTTTGTATCTTTATAAGTAATAGATGTGTTTTTACTAAGGATTGTAATTCCCCTTTCACGCTCCAAGTCATTTGAGTCCATTATTCTCTCTTCTACAACTTGATTATCACGAAATACCTGCGATAAAGAGCAACACAATTATCATTTGATATTTTGATTACCACCAGAAAGCTGCAAATAATAATATAGATAGTCATTGAATTCTAACTATAATATAGAAACGTAGTACAAATGTTACGCGATACAATGCTTACCTTTGCTTGTTTCAACATTGCATCCACTAGAGTTGTCTTTCCATGATCAACATGAGCAACAATTGCTATATTCCTTATGTCATTTCTCCTCACTAATCCCACCTTCTCTGTAACAATAAAGTACCAAAAAAACTTGAAAATTTACCAAAATTATACAATGCACAAATTATAAACCAACTAATAAACCCTATTGCAAGGTGGAATCACTACACATGAGAAATACCTTGAATGCTTAAAAGCAACTAATATTGGGGAAAATACGCATAGAACATAAACTCTCTTTTTAACCAATACCATACAAAACCAACAAAATATCTTGTTTTGAATGAAAAAGTCCTCCAACTCCATGTTGTTATATTAAAGTCCATAAACTTGTTCAAAATTAAGTAAACTTTAATAAACCAAAAACGTGTTGGGGGACTTTTTCATGCAAAATGAGATAACTTAACAACCAGATACCTCTAGAACTCGTGCAAGCTCCTAGGCACAATCACAAATACACAAAATTACGCAAAATCAACAAATTACAAGCTGAATAACCTTATAAACAAGACAACAAATTGAAAACTAAACGAAATCAATCAACCAAATTTACCCATATAAGAAACAATACCAGTGACAGTATCAGTGGCCTCAGCTTCAGAAACAGAGCATTTAATAAAATTGCGAAGTGGGTATCTTCCAGAACGCGAAAAAGATGGAGACTTGATGATTGAAGAAGAATAAGAAGACAAAGTACGACCAACAGGCAGTTGGGTTCTGAGGATAGATGAAGAAAGACACAAGTTCTTGTAATTAGGGTTAAGTTTGGGGGTGACAAGACGATTGTGTATACCAACAGCCATTTCCATTGCTAACACACTCTTTCTCTCAGTTCACAATGTATGAAGAGAGATTGAGGGATAGCAAATTGGAATGAAGGGATGTTATGTGATGTAATTGGAAGATGAGAGGTATTAGAATGAGGTTGGAAATGACTTGAAGAAAACAAGATGAAAATTGGAATGAATGGCTCTGTTTCTTTTTATCATCGTGTCACATTGTAGAGCCAGTGTTTGTATTTTGTCAAGTATAGGAAATTGGAATGATGGAATGGGCATAGTTGTAGATCAAATGGGCTTACATTGGGACTCATGAGTATATGCAAAGTGTGGTCATAGTTGAGAGTCTTATAGACTTGTATTTGATCATGGGTGTAGCTCAAATGGGCTTACATTCACAGTGTTCTTTAATGTCCAGATTTCTTTTCCAAGACTTGTAATTATATCATTATATTTGAACTTTCTTTTTTATGATTAGTCTTTTGTGCCTAGTTGTTATTATGGAACTTTTTAGTGTTAGGTATTTTAGTGTAATTAGATTGAATAGTTGATTAATGTGATTATAATATTCATTAAACAAATTAGGAGGTGCGAAATATTTGAGTTTATTGTGTTCTTTGGTATTAGAACTTCATGTTTTCACCCCTAGCAATGGAGGTTCTAAGAAGGCAACACCCCCTTGGGTGTGATCCAAGGGCAACGTCCTTGGTAGGGGAGGTTTTCAAGGGGTATAGCCCTTGGCTATGGTCGAAATTTTAATCAACTGACACAATTTTTTAAGCATAATTTGGGTTAAAAAATATAACTATCAGACGGTAGTTTCCAACGATTTCCCCCGCGAAAATGTATTGATTGCTTTTGGTCTTCTTCTGGTTCTTTCTGGTTCACGAATTCTAACACACAAAAACATACCTGATCTTGATTCAATCTGAGTTGTATCCGGTTGATTTATTCAGAGGAACCGTCGAATAATTTCGATCCAAAAATGTTTACACTACTACCAGATTATTCCGATTGTTAAACTTAATTCCCTACACTCGATGCTTTCAATAAGCATTAAGATATGGACAGTTCAACTTGTTAACATTGAAATCAAGTAGACATAGTTTCACATGACATTAGGGCATAGACTACTTTTTGTCGTGACTCTCCAATCATAGGCTTCCTTAGAGGTTTTTTGGTAGCCTCTTAATGATCATTAAGAGGCTACTTTTTAATGGTTTATAATCTTTTAATAATTGAGAGGTAACCTTAATTCTGAATTGTTAAAAAGTTAAATCTTAATAGTACCTCTTAACTATTCATCATTAGGGTTACTTATTAACTATTAAGAGGTTATGAATCATTAAAGGATAGTCTCTTAGTGACCATTAATAGGCTACCAAAAAGGCTCTTAGTAATGAAACTCTTCTCATTAAACTCTATTTTAGTGGTCATTTTTAGCTTTGTATTCCTAAATGAATTGTCGTAATACCAATCTTTTATTTATCAAGAATTATTTTATCAAACTTTGGTTTAGTTTACAGAAAATGTGCTTATTATGAACTTTATAAATATGTAGTTATTTAAAAGAAAACTAAACGTCAATTGAAATACATAGTTTTTCTATTAGACTGATGCATCTTGCATATCGAATGATGCATAGGCTTGTTGAAGACTTTAGTGAAAGACTACGGCTAGTAGAGAATAGATCATCTAAATAGTCAGGTGAAATGTATTCCACCACCATCAATCTTGTAGTATAAAAATTGAATTAAGAAAGCATAGAGAAATGTATGTAGAGATTGGATGAATATTTTTCTGTGTGAAAAAATAAACACACAAACAAACGTACCCAGTATATTCTCACGTATAGTAAACTATTTGTGAGTTTATGGGGTATATGGTGTGAAAAATAAATGTGATACGTATTTACAGGGGAAGGGTAGAATTTTTTTTAAAAGAAAAGAAACTTAAACAAACGGGGTTATATTATTGTTCTTTCTTTGGGTTCCGATACCCCGTTGCAACTACCCATGGGAGGAACCCGATAGGGCGGCAGCGGTGTACCCGTGGTAACGGTGCCTTCCTACCCGAATATGCCCCGCCCACCCTTATATTTAGCATTTGTATCACATGTCAAACCGGCCATGGCTAATTAAAAGGCTAAATGTATACAATCTTTTCATAGTAAAAAGTATACAATCTTTTATATACAGTATGCTTGATCAAGATTTATGGGTGAAAATCTCCCTTGTCAAACCGACCATGGCTAAATGTGTGGACTAATTAGGTTACATGAAAATGATACTTTAAGCATGCTTCAAATACATCTTTCCTATATTGATCAAACAACTTGCAAGAACTTATGTGTTTATTTGGTTAGATGGTATTTTTCTAAACCATACAAAATCGATTTACAAAATATTATAACTTCAAGCCAGTTTTAGACTTGACATAACGTCTAAAACAAAATGTTCCAAAAAGTGTTAAGATAGAGGACGGCCGGCCACGTTTAGAATGCGATGTGACTGTGGCTCCTACGACACGTATAATTATGTGTTTTCCTATACCTTTGAACATATCCTTGTAATAAAATTACTTCTTGTAAACTATTACCTCTTGCAAGCATAACACTTTAACTTTCTTATACATTTGTAGGTTATTGTTTATATGTTTAGTCACTTTTCATATTTGAAGCAAAGATTATAGATTAGTAAAAGAAGAAAGTGCTTCGTGAGCAAGAAAGTAATATTCATTCAAGCATTTTCTTAACCGAGTGTGACAATCAATACCACTGTTAAGTGTTACGTATAAATTGTAAAGTAAAGTTAATCATTACTTCACGTAGAGATGATTAGAGGTTCTACTATAATTAGACAAAAGTTGAAAAAGTTAGGCATGCCTTCAATTTATTGAGAATTTGTTGATCCTAACCAATATTTTCGATATAAATACAAGTCTCGTGTATATACTTTTAGGCTTATAAATAATGTCTTCCAACTTCATTTTACGAAGTGAGGCACTCGATCCACCTCCAATGACATTTTAAGGGAAGTTGTTCGGGTATGACTATATAAATACATCGACGGATAAACATACAACAATTTTGTTTTAAGAGAATCATGTCAGATGAGCCTTAGCTCCATCTTTTCAGTTATGTTGTATAATATCATCCATCGCGTTCCTTTTATTTCCTCAACTTCTAGTGATGGATCTAGGAATTTTTGTCAAAGAACACTAAATGGGTTGGGGAAAAATGTAAATGTATACTGATCTCTTGAACGGGTCAAAAGAATCGGTTGACTTGATAAATATGAAGTTTTTAAAAAATTGAGTGACGTAAAAACAATCACGTAATCAGTTAGCAATTGTTAAAAAATATAACCGTCATTAGAACACATATGAACATAAGTAATAAAATAGTCAAATAAATTAAAAGCAATAACAAATGGTCGTGATAAGAAAGAACAAAAGTTTGAAAGGGAAGCAAAGTTAGAATGCTCCTCTTCAAAACTTCATTAGTCTATAGACAAAAAGCAATTAAAGCAAAGTGAGCACTTCACGAGTAGTTCACGTCTAGTACACTCATTATCATCCTCTTTTCCTATGAGCTTCATATCACTATGTTCTCTCTCTCACTCCATTTCCACATGATGATAGTGTTACATAAAACAACGACGGTCAATCGCGTTGTGTTGTTCCTGTCCATCTCGTTGCTCCTGTGCGTCCACGCTAAAACACATAGGGTCAGAAGTATGGGCAATGTCCCGATGACACACACAACTTCACCGTTGTGCTTACACTTTTAGTACTAAGGAGCATACTCAAAAAATACATAAAATCTTTATAAATTATCCAGTATAAAATAGCTAGATCTTTGATACAAGAGTAGCCGTAAGTAACATCTTTCTCTCACTGAGCATGATCGAAAAGTATTGTCTATTCTTATTATACTTTTATTTTATAAATAATACAAGTTATCAAACAAAATAATATATTTTCATTATTTTGTCACTTTAATTATAAAGTAACTTTCGTTTCTAATTTAGGTTTCTAAACATGACTTTACGGAGCCTTATATGTTCAATTCTAGAGGAACTCATGCCTTTTATCACCGACAAACTTGCACTATCTATTTCACACGCACTTTGTTTTAAAATCACCACACATACGTAATACGTTTGCAAAATCCAAACTCATATCCATTTGCTTCAAAAGTACATCATTTTACCATCACGATTTCTTATTTGAAACACTCATCTTTGCTATTTGAAAAGCTTATAGATAAATTATTTTTTTAATTTTATTAATTGTTTACCAAATATCTATGATATACCTACATATAATATGATGAGAATGTATAAATCTCGTCGATATTATTAATAATTAAAGAAAAATAATATGAAAGCCAAATCTACTCTATTCCGTGTGGATCCCAAAGTTCTAACTTGTTTTATATATATATTTGAAGATACAAGAACCGTACACGTTTCACACTAGATTTGTCACCATGGGTCTCAGATTAGTGATGTGCACCACGTAGCTAACGTTCCTCTTGATACATGACACGTGTAAAACTCTTATTGGCAAGTGGTTACGAAACACCTAATAACGTGGGACCCGTAGACTAATCAAACTTGACCGACACCTAAAAGGTATTATTAAAAAAAAAGAAAAGAAAAGAGTAATGAAAAAGGGCAAAAAGATTTTGGTGAAGATATGGCCCTCTATTTGTAATACTTTGCGTTATATCGGCCATCCAACTTCTTTATTTTCTAATTTAAGCCGTAAACTTTTTATCATTGTAATCAAATAATTTTTTGTTTCATTTATGTTATTCAATAAGTCTTATTTTCCTTTCAAATAGCTATCAACCTTTGGAATTGTTTTGGTTTTGATTGAAGAAATAGCTTCAACTACATTTGCTAGTGTACATTATCGTTAAGGCATGATATTTTGTTATTCATTTTCATCTTTTACTATTAAAAAATATTTTCTCTTATCTTCACTCATCATATGTAATATCAATCAATACCTTTAAATAGTTACTATAGAAAAAATAAGTAGAGACCGATTAAAATATCATAACTTAGTCTAGCTAGGCACTATATACGACTAAGTTTAAAATGAAGAGTTTATAAAGGATGATGAAGTGATTTGAATAATTATATATATATAAAACTACAATGTCGGTAACTACAAGGGAGTTTTATGAGTTTATACATTGGCCACCAAAGTCTCATAGTTGCAAAGAGCCCCTTTCACATGTTACATATTCACTTTGTTATATTAAAAAACAAACTAAGTACTACAGTGTTTTTTTGGTGGTTTTAGTTTTTGGCCACAAAAGTTTTTTGGTGAAATGTTTTTTATGGTCTTCTATTTATCTATAAAATATAGAACAATAACTGGTTTTATTAGATTTTATAAATCCATTAGTTTTAGTCATTTTCGCCAAAATATTTTTTAAGGATTATCATCGTGACGAACTAAACCGATTATATATGAGCGAAAAATATTATTGACAGAAGCCGGTTTTGGTATTTGTTTTTATGATTTTCGACGAGACGAGAATATAACAACCAAACTCACGCCGCATAGCTCGGGGGAAAGACAATTAAACTTCCGCCGCGTAGCGCGGGAAAAACCTAGTTATTAGAAGGAAGAGGGGGTCTTCTATCATTTTAATTAGTCAAAGGTGCAAGTAAAACATTGCTTTAACTTGATGGGCTGTTTTCCTCAAAGAATAAAGATGAAATAATAGTAGGAATAAATAATATATAAAATATTGAATAAAAAGACACGTAGCACTTTGTGAATGGCACATTAGAAAACCTCTTCAACCTAAAAAGTTAGTGGACTTCGTCTAATTTGTCTAGACGTGAGCAATCTTTATAATTAAGTAATATCCATTTTAATGAATTCAAAATGGACTTCGATTATTTGTTGTGGTTATATTGCACCAAGGCAACAGCTCCGAAAAAAAAAATATCTACGATTAGTGACGGAGTTTGAACATTTCATAGCGGGAGCGGGGTTCGAAATTAAATTTTTTGGGGGCGAACTCGATATAAAAAATTTTACACTATCGTGCCAAAAATTTACACTACCGGACAAAAATTTAACACTACTGACGAAAAAAAGAGGGGGGCGGCCCCCTCCCTCTGGCCCTATCATCCTTCGCCGACTAGGATACAATTTTTCTATGCATTAGATCCTGACTATTTGAACATATAGTTATAGTTATAATTGGTATAAACATGTTGTTATAATTGGTTTATACACACACTTATAATTTAACAACTTAGATGCACATGCTAATATGTTATAACGACTTTAGATAAAAAAAATTTATAATAAATGCTACATCAACATGTTATAATTGGTTTATACAACACTTATAATTTATAATGTCCTATTATTTACAATTTTGTTACCGATGTAATCTTAATAATTGATAAATGAAGAGGATGGATCAACAACCTAGAGCAATTTCTATGTTTCTCACGAAAATTCCACATCTTATTTAATTCAAACTTTGAATTGAACATATTAATAGTCCGAATAATAAGAAATAAACTTTATTAGAAGAGTAGTCTAAGTATTTTTATCATATGATCAATAACATTAACTGATCTTCTAACAAGATAGTAATTAAAGTTAATATACATAGGATAAAACTTGAGGTATTTGTCCTCGTGATAAGGAAATTAAAGAAGTTTGAAGTAATTTAAAAGTATTGATTATATTAGATTTGTCGTTAAAAATACAAAAATTAAAAATTAAAAAAGTTACATTGTTTCACCAAGCTTTTCCAAATAACAAACTTTTTATTCTTTTATCATACACTTGCAATGATTTGAACTCAAATAATATTCATAAAAAGCAATCATCAACACCACAAGATTACAAGGTTATTCATTAAGAGGGCATGGTTTAAAACTTAATTTTAAGATGTTAACTAAAGTTTGGTTTCATAATTGTTACATATTTGTATTGTTCTTATTTAAATCAATCATCCAAAAGTTGTTTGATTAATGTTTCTTCTCACTCTATCCACCCTTATGGGACCAAAATAATTATAACAAAAACACTCATTTTTATAGCCCCATCTCTTTCGTGGGATAACATAAATCTTCATTTATTTTAGCCTACACTCCATGCAAACTTTCTCCACCATATGTGTGGCTCATATTTGCTTAACCCTAATTATAACCCAAACCCCTTCAATTCATACCAACCTCCTAAAACCACCATGTCCACTCAACCTTCCACCAGTAGACACCACCAACACAACAACAACGATGACGATAACGATAACGATGAAAACATAAGGGAAATACACGCCCTAACGCCCCAACCACCGCGGCCCCACCCTCGTCGGGGAGAAGCTTGGGAAACCACGAGTCACCGGTCATCAAACCTCTCGATAGGCAGCAACGAGACGGAGAACTTCACGAGCATGAGCCGCGAGTTCAACGCGCTAGTGCTAGCGGGAACGGATATAGATGTTAATGAACACCATGAGCCGATTAATAATCTTGAGAGGATTAGGGAGGATGAGATGCCAGTGGAGACTAACCCGCTGGCGATTGTGGCGGATAATAACCCGCGAGTAGCCTCTCCGACTAGAGGTGGTGGTGGTGGTGGTGTGAGTTTGATTAGTAGTGATGGTGGAAGCCGTAGCGAGGTCTTGTCGTCGGTGCAACAGGTGAAGAAAGACGAGGTCGAATCGAAGATATTGGCGTGGCAGAACGCTAAGATAGCGAAGATCAACAATCGGTTCAAGAGGGATGATGCGATCATCAATGGGTGGGAGAGTGAGCAGGTTCAGAAGTCTACATCTTGGATGAAGAAAGTTGAGGTACGTGAGTGTAATAACTCAAAGTTAGAGGACTCGTTTGCAACTTTTGACTTACGTATATTTTTTTCTGGGTTAATATCGAACGTAAGACTAATCCATTTGGTAAAAGCTAATGCCTCTTAGATTAGAAGATTTAAAGGTCTTGTGTTCAAATTTAATCATACGGTAAAATTAGTTTAAAGCAGTTTAAGAGTAGGAGTATTATTGTTTGCAGTTAAAATAAAACGTAAAAGTTTAATAATTTTAATTTTGGGTGGATGATAGATCATGACTATAAAATAAATAGTTGTGAAAAAGTTTAATATCTCAACTGGATGTAACAACATAAAATTAGTTAGGGTCGGATGAAATGAGTTAGAAAAATTGGATTGAAATTATTAATCTTTTAGTTAATTTATCTACTTTTTATATAAAAGTTTTAATCCTTGTCTTAGTGGCGTAATCCTTTTGAACTCGTCATTTATGTTTATTAATCAATTTTCTTTAGCATATGTATCAACAAAAAAAAAAAAAAAAAAAAAAAAAAAAAAAAAAAAAAACCTTTGAAATCAACCATCAAAAAGTTCGTATGGTAATGGTTTGTGATTTTTGTAAGAATCTTTTAATATTTGCTCTACTAATTCATTGTTCTTGAGTTATATCTCATGTAAATCTGTCTTAAAGAAACAAGGACCTTGAAAAATACATGATTGGTGTGTACATGATTAAACATAAACAAAATGATTCTTTCTTAGACTATGTGAAGTTTAAACTAAATGTATATCATGTAGAGGAAATTGGAGGAAAAACGAGCAAAAGCACTAGAGAAAATGCAAAACGACGTAGCAAAAGCTAGGAGAAAAGCGGAGGAAAGACGTGCAACGGCAGAGGCCAAGAGAGGAACCAAAGTGGCTAGGGTTTTGGAAATAGCCAACTTGATGAGAGCAGTTGGGCGGGCTCCTACAAAACGGTCTTTCTTTTAATATCGTTAAATCAGAAAACAGAAAACAAGAAATGCATATTTAATTTTGTAATATTATGTGTCTTCATATTTATCAGAGGTGATTTGTACATCAAATAAACTACTTCACGTGTTATAATGATCAAAACATTTCTATCAAATGATACAAGCCTATTGATCAATGTTATGGTATGTGAAGTATTTATTGTTAATGTATAAATCATCTTTTAAAAAAAAAAAAAAAATTATCGCACTAGCCCTCCAAAGGCAAAGGGACAATCCAAAGACGCGGTGGCATGGTGCCCTAGCCTTGGCGTTACATTGCCGTGCATTTGAGCAATGCACAATGATGAATACCGTATTTGAGTGTGTTAGCATCATTAAAAAAAATGTGACTGCAAGAACATTTTGTCAGATATTGTTGTAAATATACTTTATGATGTTAAAGTTGTATTACATGATACTAGTGGATATCCCATTTGTAACGTTTGTATGTATTATATGAAGCTAAAAGGGAGTCAATATGAATCATATTAATCAATTATTGAACTTTTAATATGTATTCGAGGAGGAAAGGGCCAAATAATTAGGACTATTTTAAATGTAAAATTCTTAGGTGGGTCACCTAGGTTCGTCGGTTCTTTATTTGCCGTGACCACTACAGTTATATTTTAATTTTAATATTATTATATACAAGATGGATACTGGACACCTTTCTGATAAAGAGATAAGATGAAATTAATTTATGAAATAACTATAAAACTATTAATATATGATAATGGTAGATTATAATATAATATTTTATATATTAAATGAGTTTAATGGTTTGGAATTTAGTTGACAGTTGAAAGGCTCCGACTAAAAAGAAAAAAGTTTCACGGAATAATAAGCAAGTATCTTTTCTTTTTATTTTAATAAAAGAGTATTTTGGCGGTAACACGTGTTGGCATCACATTCAATTTCATCAAAATTTTTCCGCTTCTCTCTCCTATTAAATAATTACCTTAATTATCAATAATATTATTTAACTTTTTTAGAACAAAAATAGTTTTTTAATAAATTTAAAAAAAGATCTATGTTATTTTTAAAAATAATTTTTATAGACTAAGAAATTTTTACAAAACATCAAACTTTTTTAAAATTAGTGTTTTTAAAAAGTTAATTTTTTATAAACAAAAAATAATTAAAATTGAAATTTATATTAAGAATATTTTTAAAAATGATATTTTTAATACGGTTTGTTTTGAAACAAAATATTTATTATTATTTTTGAAAAAAAGGTTTTAAATCAAAAGTTTAAAAAGTTTAAATAATTGTTTTATTACATATTGTTCTTACTATACGTAATTTCAATTATATTTTATTGTAAAATATCGTTTTATACTTGATAAATTTTTATTATATTTAATATTATATTTAATATTATATTTATTCAACCCGTGTAATACACGGGTTTACTAAATTAGAAATATTCTAATTAGATAATTTATGTTTTTATTTGTTTTAATCAGGGCACTAATATATATATTTTTTCAATCAGGTCACTAGAATTTTAGTAGTGTTACAATTAGATCACTTGTATTTTTTTTTTTCAATTAATTCACACATTTTTTAGATAATTTGGTTTTTATAAATATTATTAATTTTTTAAACATTTCAATTTTGTAAAAAAATTTTGTAATTTATGAATGACATAATTAGAATAATTCCTAAACTTTATTAACCTGATTGAAAAAAAAAATTATGAGTAACATGATTGTGACAAGAAAATTTATAAGTAATCTAATCAAAATAATCATGAAACTTGATTATTATTTTACAAATGAATCCCGACTCAAAACAAGTAAAAACAGTTTTAATATGTTAAACTGGACTTATTTAATTTTAATTTCATTTTACCTTTTTTTAAAGTAAGTTTTATGTAAAGAGTTGAAAAAACAGGAGAATCAAACCTCAGATCTCTTTAGGTATTTAAAACTTTCAATGTCTACTTTAAAAATTATGTAATATATATTAAGTATTAGGTATTGACGAGTTTTGAGGTGCGAAAGTTTCGGATTTATGGACCTAATGGAAGACTTAAACTTTTGGTTTAGTGTTTGGCTACATAAACAATTTACATCATCAAAAAACTAACGTGATTAACTCTTAAATAGTAAGAGATCGTTAGAGGAAAAATAAACATAAAATTAAAAGTGTCTGCAAATATTTTTTTAGTTATGATTAATCACTGCTAATAAATAAAAATTAGAATTATAAAATTCCAATAACCTTAAGTATTATCATCAAAAATATAATTACAACATTTATTATTAAAATAGATTTACTTAACAGATGTGAAAACTAGAGTAAAACTGGTATTAAGTCCATCGCGTTGCCGGGGGGGGGGGGGGTAAAACCTACCAAGTATCACCAATGAAACACTACCGCCAGTGACCATGAACACCGCAAAAGCTTGTATTAAAAAAACAAAAACACAAAAAAATATTAAACCGAACAAAAAGTAGTCTTAAAGACATTGAACCACACAGGCGAAATCTGTAACATATTAAACAATAAGTAAGTTGATTAGGACAAACACGTTGTGACGAGTCCGTTAAACGAGAAAAAAATAAGCGTAAAAACGTTGAACCATACACTTAAGCTGCAACATGTTAACTTGCAATATTTAGATAGAAACGTAAACATAAAAGTTGTAAAATATGAAAAGTAGGAGACAAAAGTTGAAGTGAAAAAACATTGGGCTAAATTGTAAAAGATGTAAAAATATTAAGTTACAATAAAAAAAATAAAGATTAAAACAAAAACAAAAAATAAGTACAACCCACTAAAACATATGTATAACTTATAATGGATGTATAAGTAGGGGTGCAAACGAGCTGAGCCGCTCGTGAGCTACTAGAGATCGGATCGATAAAATGCTCGAAATGAGCCGAGCTTTATCGAGCCCGAGCCGAGCTCGAGCTTGAAAAATAGCTCATTTAATTATCGAGCCCGAGCCCGAGCTTCACGTATCGAGCTCGAGCCGGCTCGCGAGCCTAAACGAGCTTTTTATTTATATATTTTTATTTAATTTATTTAATATATTATATAAATAATATCTATTATATATAAGTTATGATAAAAAAACAATTATATAATATGAATAATGTTCTTTATAAAGTATATAATTATAAATATATATATCAAAATTAAATATAAAAATATTTAAATAATATTTAAATAAAAAAACGAGTCGAGCTGAGCCGAGCTCAAGCTTGAAAAGTATTTGTCGAGCCGAGCTCGAGCTTTAAAAATAAAGCTCAAAACGAGCCGAGCTCGAGCTCGAGCTCTCCTAAGTCATCACAAGCCGTGCTCGAGCCCATATAAGCTCGGGGTCGGCTCGACTCGTTTGCACCCTATGTATAACTTATGATGGATACCAAAATTGATGATTAATGCATATATAACTAGAAAACATCCTCACAAATATTTTCTTTCTTCTTTGTAACTAAGTAGTTTTAAGCATAAGATTCATACTATTTAAATTATTTTTATAACAATATATATATATATATATATATATATATATATATATATATATATACACATATATATGAACAAGGTTGCATATACAATCAATTGTGAGATAAACAATTAATTAAATTAATAAAAACTTAAATTCAACATTCAAAGTTTAACTTCATCCCTTAATTTGATCTTCTCCATTGGATCCATATTGGGATTATAATAACAATCACCCATTTAATTTTAATTCGGACCATCAGGGTTTCCAATAGGATTTTCCACATCCTGTTCATGCTCATTCATAGAGCTCTTGGAATAGCGATGATGCAGATCAAGACCCCATAGTCGAAGTTCCGAGCACGCTTCACGGCACTCCACTCGAAGAGCCGGTTGATCAACCTTGAGCCATACGTGGCATGCATGGTTTATTTCAAGCTAGAGATTTCTTTTATTTTAATTTAGTAATTTCATAATAATCAATATTTAGTTTATTGTGATTTGATTCATTTTCCATAATTGGTGGTTTAAGACTTTTAAATAGTTTGTTTCCTTGTTAGTAAAAGGACGATTTGGTTTTTGAATTAATTGAGATTCTTATCTCCAGTTTCTTTTCTCTCTATTGTTGTGTTCCTTTTCTTCACGATCACCATCAAGTGGTATCAGTTTCAGGACTGACGATCATGGCAGGTAAAGGTCGACCTCAACGTAACGCCACACGTAGGGCTGGGGCGAATGAGGCTGCAGTTATGAACCGTGACCCACGAGATGTTGAGGAAATCGAGCGGCTACAACAACGGATTCGAGAATTAGAATTGCAACAGGATGACCGCGACGAGGAAACCGAGTCAGAATCTGTCGTCTGGGACGATGGTCATGACAGAGAGGAGAATCCATTTGGCCGCCATCCGCCGCCTCAAATTCGAACGCAGAATCGTAATGATATTCTACGTTCTTTGGGGATACGAGTTGAGATTCCAGAGTTTGAGGGTAAAGCACAACCAGACGAGTTTATCGATTGGTTGAGTACCGTGGAACGTGTGTTTGAACTTCGGGATATTCCAGATCATCTCAAAGTCAAAGTTGTTGCAATTAAGTTGCGCAAATATGCTTCATTGTGGTGGGATCATGTAAAGAAGAAGCGACTTCAACAGGGTAAAGCAAGGGTTGAAACATGGGACAAGATGAAGAAACTTCTACGTGCAAAATTCTTACCTATCAATTATAAACAAGATGCCTTTTTTGAATATCATCGTTTAACTCAAAATAGCTCTTCTGTAGAACAGTTAATCGCAGATTTTGATCGGCTACGAATGCGTTGTGGGGCCGATGAAGACGAGGAACAAGTGATTGCTAGATTCTTGGGAGCGTTGCGTCCTGATGTGGCCGATATCGTCCAGTTACAACAGTTTTGGACCCTCGATGATGTCTTTCGTCTTGCACTTAAGGTGGAAAAACAACTCAAGGGTAAGATCCGTGCCATACCTACTCGTACCCAACAACCTGTGCGATCTTCTATTGCATCCGGGACACGAACGGGGGCTGCTCCTATGCAGCCATCAGTAGGTACCTCAGAGGGAGATGCAAACCAATCGGGGTCACGTCGTTGTTATAAGTGTCAAGGATTGGGTCATTATGCTCGCGAATGTCCAAACAAGCAACTTGTAACTTTTGTTGATGACACCACATGTGATTATGATACCGATGGAGAAGGTGATACTACACATCATGACCAGCAAGTTTTGTATCCGGATCGAGGAGAAGCGTTAGTAGTGCAACGAGTGCTCTCCGTCGTGGTTGACAAAACTGCCGATGACACTCTTTGGTTACGTAACAATATTTTCCGCACTAAATGTACGGCAAAAGGTAAGGTATGTACGGTTATTATTGATGGGGGTAGTTGTGAAAACATGGTGGCAACGACTATGGTGGACAAGCTTGGGTTACCGGTTGAAGACCATCCCGAACCTTACCAATTGACATGGCTAAAAAAGGGAAACCTTGTTCGTGTGACTAAACGTTGCTTGGTCCAATTTTCAATTGGAAATAAATATACTGATGAGGTGTGGTGCGAGGTTATTTCTATGGATGCATGTCACCTTTTGTTGGGGCGACCATGGCAATACGACCGTCGAACCAAACATGACGGTTTTCGCAACACTTATAGCTTCAAGAAAGATGGCCTCAACATTGTCCTTGCTCCTCTTGACATTAGAGATTCTACTACTGAAGCTCTCTTTCTTACTAAATCAGAATTTTTGGAGTATTCTAGAAACATTGCCTCACCTTTCTTACTTGCTTTAGTGGTGACAGAAGCGAACAACCATAACGACCAGATGCACCCACAGATTGCACCATTAATTTCTGAATTCATTGATGTTTTTCCTGATGATATTCCTGCAGGTCTTCCTCTTATGCGTGACATTCAACATTGTATTGATTTTTTACCTGGTGCTAGTCTTCCGAACAAACCTGCTTACCGGATGAACCCCAAAGAATATCAAGAGCTCCACCGACAAGTGACTGAACTCCTTGCCAAGGGGCTAATTCGAGAAAGCATGAGTCCATGCGCTGTGCCGGCGTTGCTTGTTCCCAAACACGGAGGTGCTTATCGTATGTGTATCGATAGCCGAGCTGTTAATAAAATCACAATAAAGTATCGGTTCCCTATTCCACGATTTGAGGACCTGTTAGATCAGTTACATGGGGCTAAAATTTTCTCAAAAGTTGATCTTAGAAGTGGGTACCATCAGATTCGTTTACGACCGGGTGACGAGTGGAAAACCGCGTTTAAGACGCGGGATGGCTTATACGAATGGATGGTCATGCCGTTCGGTCTCTCTAATGCTCCAAGTACATTCATGCGACTTATGAACCATGTTTTTAAAGCTTTTATTGGCAAGTGCGTGGTCGTCTACTTTGATGATATTTTGATCTTTAGTCAAAACATTCAACAACATTTAGACCACCTTCGTGATATTTTCACTGTCCTTCGTGATCAACAGTTATTCGCCAACCGTATGAAGTGTCATTTTCTCACTTCTGAAGTTGTGTTCCTTGGTTATTTGATTTCGGCGGAAGGGATCCGAATGGATGAGACAAAAGTTCATGCTATTACTTCATGGCCTACTCCGAAGTCATTACATGATGTTCGTAGTTTTCATGGGTTAGCTTCTTTTTACCGACGTTTCATCCGCAATTTTAGTACTCTTGTTGTCCCCATAACTGAATGCTTGAAAGGTGGGAATTTTATGTGGACTGAAGCTGCAAATAAGGCCTTTGAAGACCTTAAGCACCATGTCACAAGTGCCCCTGTATTGGCTCTCCCAAATTTTAATGATATTTTTCAAGTTGAATGTGATGCATCAGGCCTGGGCATCGGGGGCGTTCTGAGCCAAAGGAATCGCCCAATTGCTTTCTTTAGTGAGAAACTCAATGACACGAGGCGGCGATATAGCACGTACGATAAGGAATTCTATGCTATTATTAGAAGTCTTGAATATTGGCGGCATTATTTATTACCCAATGAATTTATTCTTTTTTCTGATCATCAAGCCTTGCGGCATATCCAGGGTCAGGCCAAACTCAACCCACGACATGCAAAATGGGTTGAGTTCCTTCAAGATTATTCTTTTGTTATCCGGCACAAAGCGGGTTCCTCCAACACTGTTGCGGATGCTTTAAGCCGTCGTCACTCTCTCTTGACATCTATTCAGCTCAAGGTACAAGGTTTTGATTTATTTCAACACTTATATCATGATGACCCAGATTTCACAACCGCGTGGAAGGGCTGCCCAAACCGTCCCTATCATGAGTTTTCAAAACAGGAAGGTTTTTTGTTTAAAAATAATCGGTTATGTGTACCGCGTTGTTCACTCCGTGATGCCATCATCTTAGAATATCATCAAGGGGGTTTAGGGGGACATTTTGGAAGGGATAAAACAGTGGGTCTTATATGAGACCATTTCTATTGGCCTCAATTGGTGAAGGATGTTTCCCGGATTTTAGAACGATGTCGAGTATGTCACATTGCCAAAACTCATCATACCAATGCGGGTCTTTACACTCCACTTCCGGTTCCGGATGGCCCGTGGGAAGATGTTAGTCTTGATTTTGTCTTGGGCCTTCCACTTACACAACGAAAGAAAGACTCAATTATGGTAGTTGTCGATCGGTTTTCTAAAATGGCTCACTTTCTGCCATGTGCAAAAACATATGATGCCAGCCAAGTTGCTCGTCTATATTTTAGTGAAATTGTGCGTTTACATGGTATTCCCAAAAGCATTACATCGGACAGGGACGTGAAGTTCATGAGTCACTTTTGGCGTACATTATGGAAGCGTTTGGGTTCTAGGCTGCAATTTAGTAGCTCACACCATCCCCAAACGGATGGTCAAACTGAAGTTACTAATCGCACTTTAGGTAATCTCCTCCGTAGTCTTATTGGAGACAATCCTAAACAGTGGGATTTAGTGCTACCTCAAGCAGAATTTGCCTACAATCGGTCGAATCATGGATCTACGGGTAAGAGTCCTTTCTTTACTGTTTATGGCCGAAATCCTTTTACCCCTCTTGACCTCACCCCATGCCTGGGAACTGACCATTATAGTGCCGAGGGTGAAACACGAGCAAAACAAATACAAGAACTCCACATGCAGGTGCGTGAACAAATTATTAAACATAATCTGCAATATCAACAACGAGCGAACAAACATCGTAAAGAAGTTGTGTTTAAAGAAGGTGATCTTGTGTGGATACATTTACGGAAGGAGCGTTTTCCGGGGACACGTTTTAGCAAACTTCAGCCTCGGGCAGATGGACCATTTAGAGTTCTAAAACGTATCAATGATAATGCCTATAAAATTGATCTACCGGGGAATTATAATGTCTCGGCAACCTTTAATGTTGCTGACTTAACGCCTTATGTCCCGACTGATGGTGATGTTGTTGCGGACTCGCGGTCGAGTCCTTTTCCAGTGGGGGAGGATGATGCAGATCAAGACCCCATAGTCGAAGTTCCGAGCACGCTTCACGGCACTCCACTCGAAGAGCCGGTTGATCAACCTTGAGCCATACGTGGCATGCATGGTTTATTTCAAGCTAGAGATTTCTTTTATTTTAATTTAGTAATTTCATAATAATCAATATTTAGTTTATTGTGATTTGATTCATTTTTCATAATTGGTGGTTTAAGACTTTTAAATAGTTTGTTTCCTTGTTAGTAAAAGGACGATTTGGTTTTTGAATTAATTGAGATTCTTATCTCCAGTTTCTTTTCTCTCTATTGTTGTGTTCCTTTTCTTCACGATCACCATCAAGCGACTTGCTTCATGACCATCTAGCAATAGCTCCCATTGTTCGTGATGGCATGCTATCAACAGTATAAAAGGTTCTTCATCTTCAACTTGAGCAAGTTGCACTTCAATTCTTTCTCCTCACACTATAAACTAACCAGAGCACTTAGATATGTGGCGCCTATATAGAACTACACTTAAAACACATAATATGCGATTTGTTTTTGTTTCCTCCTTATTTATTGCGATTACCATTATGTGAGCCTCGTCCAATTCCTTGACCATGGCTCCTGCCGCATCCCAAGTTTTTAGCATGCTCGTACGATGACAACTCACTTTGATCGCTGCTTTTGGTTTTGGTTGAGCTTTATTTCGGTTAAGAGTAACTTACCTTGGATTTCACTTGGAGTTTCTCAAACACGGATACACTCATCGTACACTTCAACTATTCTGTTTCTCTTCTCGATAGCATGATCTCAAGGTTATAGTACTGCCAGATATCTAAATTTTCACTTGGATTCTTAGTGTTCGGATGTCTTTTGAACTCAGATATTCAAATTTTTAGTTTGGGTATACTTCACATAAATAATGATAACTTACCCTTGAAATTGATAATCTAAGGGCTACAATGAGGTTTTTAAGGTAATTTTGTATGCACAAAATAGAAATGCAATCTTCGATAATCATTTAGAAAAAATAACTAATTAAAACACTTAATTAAACTTTTTCCTTTTTCTTTTTTTTGCTTTTCACAATTTGTTCTTCAAATACCATTATGACGTGATCAACTTCCACGACTACAAGATAGATGAAAAAGTAATGCAATAGTATAGTTGTCGGATGATTTTGGGGTACAAGTAATATACACAAACATGGAGTTGGTAGATATTATTATTTACCTCTTAACAAAAACGCGTTTTCCAAATTTTATAACCACTTATAAAATTGTTCAAAACCACTGCATAAAAAGTTCTATTAAACTAAGCAATCACTTTGTTCAAAACGACATGAAATTGAACATTTAACTGTTGATAAAGAATCATGATATGTGCCTTTAAATATTCAAATCATTTTGTTCACCCACTAAGGAAATAGTTTTATTAAACTAAGCAAGAAAACCCTAAAATATCATGGAAAGTGGTCAATAACTAATGCATATCAAGATCTTGTCTATCTTGTTTAATGCATAATTGGTCCATCCTAAATAACCTTTTGTGCATACCAATTAAGAGATCGAGCCCACTTCAGATTATGTTATTCAATTGCTTGACTATGACCAAAGGGTTACAAAAACTTCAGAGTTTTTTACCAAAAGGGTGTTATTGTAAAACTTATTTACCAAATAGGTGTTGCTTTAAAATATTTACCAAAATGGTGTGAAATATAATTAAATCTCATTATTAGTTTCTCTCTCTTTATATTGTGTTTAGAATCATTTAACTTCATAATCCATTTTCTACATGATAAATATAAAGATAAAACAATATAAAATTGATAATTATAATTATAAAAACTTAAAACAATATAAAAAAGATAATTATAAAATATTTAAATCAATATTTATTAAATAAATTGAAGTTACCCAATATAATAAAGAGAGAGAAACTAGCAAATGAGATTTAATTGGATTTTATTTAAAAAAAACACTATTTTGGTAAATATTTTTAAAACAACACCTTTTTGGCAAATAAGTTTTGCAAGAACACCCTTTTGAGAAAAAAACTCAAAAACTTCATGGTGATGAAGATATTAGGGTTTTATTGAGAAATTGAAATTAAAATCTGGATAATCTAAGAGTCGTGACGTAGGGGTGTTCAAAAAACCTGATATCCGAAATTCGATCCGTATCCAAATCCAAATAAACCGATCCGAATCCTTATTCGGATATTCGGATCGGATCTCATCCGAATCCGAATTCCTTATTCGGATTTCGGATATCATAATTTTTTTATTCGGATATCCGATTAATCCGAATAAAAATTCAAATATATTTCTAGCACAATACTCATTACCCAACTACCTATTATATTTTCAATTCAATATTCAAGAATATTAACACATTTCAGTCTTCTAATCGTAAATAATTATACAATAATCAATTGTTGTTTAAATTAGAGATTATAATCTTTGGGTTCTATATAATTATGTATTATGTTTCAATTTGGGTTCAAATTAAATTTGTATTTTCAGGTTTTATATCGTTTATTATGATTTTAAACTTAAAAAATTTTAAGAATAAAAAGTTAGCCAAAAAAATTAGAAACAAAAAATAGAAAATTTTGTTATTTAGTTTATTCGGATTATTCGGATAAATTTGGATTATTCGGATAAATTTGGATTATTCGGATATATCCGAATCCGATCCGAATTGAATTTGAATAGATTCAAATCAGATAGAGATATTCTTATTCGGATCGGATCAGATATCGGATAGGGTTATGAAATTTTCAAATCCGAATAATACGTTATCCGATCTGATAAACACCCCTACCGTGACGTACCCTTTCAGATCAAAATTATCCGGTGATTCAGCTGAATATCTTATTCGAATACAACTCGGAATCAAACAAGTTTGCACCTCGCATCTTTTAACTTGTTTAATGAATATTATGATTACATTAATCAATCAATAAATCCAATTACAATAAAATATATAACAAGTTTTACATGCTTATGCACCATCATTTTACCCTTTATATGTGGCCACAGGTAAAAACATGGTAAGAAAAAGAAGTTTTGTTCCTACCTTTCTCTTTACTTACTTTTGAAAAATTAAATTTTACAAAAATAGTTGAAAGCGACAATAATTAAATTTGAGATCTGTTTAGATAATATTAAGTCACTACTAAATAAATAAGAATCACCGACGGATAATTACCAAAGCATCCATCGGTACTTCCCTATATGGATCTCCAATGGAGAGCAACAACAACCAAAATGTGTAAGTTAATGTATATATTCGACATTATGTTAGTGAATGGTATTCACCAATGACATACTACACTATGGTAAAACCGACGATTACTAACTGAAACTTTTGAAAGATACTTCCTACTGCTCTCAGTTTTTCGAGGAAAAGATGACCTAGCAAACTAGTCGTTCGTAATTTATCGATAAATTTGAGGACAAGATTATAGATAGTGTACCCCGCTCAAACTTTTTTATGTTAGTGTGGCTTCACCACCGATGGACCATCTGTCCATAAACTTTTGTGTAAGTATTCATAGATAGGGGTGCAAACGAGTCGAGCCGAGCCCGAGCTCGTATGGGGCTCGAGCTCGTATGGGGCTCGAGCTCGTATGGGGCTCGAGCTCGGCTCGTGATGACTTAGGAGAGCTCGAGCTCGAGCTAGGCTCGTTTCGAGCTTTATTTTTAAAGCTTGAGCTCGGCTCGACAAATACTTTTTTAAGCTCGAGCTCGGCTCGTTTTGTTATTTAAATATTATTTTTAATATTTTTATATTAATTTTGATATATATATATATATATATATATATATTTATAATTATATACTTTATGTATAACATTATTCATATTATTTAATTGTTTTTTTATCATAACTTTATAGATAATAGATATTATTTATATAATATATTAAATAAATTAAATAAAAATATATAAATAAAAAGCTCGTTTAGGCTCGCGAGCCGGCTCGAGCTCGATACTTGAAGCTCGGGCTCGGGCTCGATAATTTAATGAGCTTTTTTTCAAGCTCGAGCTCGGCTCGGGTTCGATAAAGCTCGGCTCGGGTTCGATAAAGCTCGGCTCGTTTCGAGTTTTTTATCAGTCCGATCTCGAGTAGCTCATGAGCGGCTCGGCTCGTTTGCACCTTTATTCATAGACAATGATCAATATGTCCAAGATTACTTTTATGACAAGATGCAAAGAGTTTTTTTTTTCAAAATGGTGTTGGTGGAAAATTTATTTACTAAAATGGGTGATTTAGAAAATATTTACTAAAATGAGTGTTTTTTTATCTATTTTAACTAAACTACTATAATTCTTGCTTCATGTTTTTTTATTATATCATCATCTTCGACAGGTATGCATGTACATATTTTTCAATGAATCATTAACATCATCACAATAAGTAGTATGTGTATATGTTTTTGTTTTCAAGTATGATCATCACAGTAGTATGTATGCATAATTGCATATGTTCATCATCAAAGTAGATATATATATATATATATATATATATATATATATATATATATATATATATATATATGTGTGTGTGTGTGTGTATATGTTTGAATTAGGCTTAAGTTTTGATTCACTTCACATCACATTTTCGGTTCTATTGGATCTGTTTTTAACCGAGACCGACAAAACTAATAAATACATGGTCCGTTTTAAGAATTGATTGTGATTCAAGCACCTTTGCCTACTATTTGCTTTGGAAAAGAAATGAGATCAGTTAACATCGGAAATTGTTCGCAACGGGATCCTTAACCGTCGATACCAATATCAATGAAGGCGTTGGAGGTGGTCTCGTAATCATCCACAGAGGTGGAATTCACCGCTTCAACAGCCGGAGCAGTTGTGATTGTGCAGCTACTTACCATAGCATGCAAATCCAATTCATCATCCATAGTTACAAAAACTTTCTGCTTGGCTTACACCAAGCCAACAATGCGATTGTATGCATGTGTTTGTATCAAGAGTAATTGATATAAAAAGATAAGTGACAAAATTGATGAGAGATTTAATTTAAAGGTAATTGCTTGGGGCAGAATGTGTTAAACTGATTCATTTAGGCTGCGTTTGGTTGTAAGGAATGGAATGTAATGGAATAGAATTGAAAAACTAGTATAATTTTCAAGTAAAATTGTGTTTGAGTGAGCAATTAAAAGTAAACCCTAGGGAATATTTCACCTCAAATTCCCTTGGTTGTGGGATTTCAAAATCCTTCCACCTAGAGAGGGAATTTGAAATCCCACAAACAAGAGAATTTGAGGTGAAACATTCCCTTGGGTTTTACATTTCATTACCTACTCAAACATAATTTTACTTGAAAATTATACTAGTTTCTCAATTTCATTCCATTCCTTCCAACCAAACGCAGCCTTAGTGTGTGTGGAAGGCCTCGATGGTTGCTTAGAATCACAGCTCTTCAAAAAGTTAAACAAGAGATGATCAGTTCTTTATTTAATAAACTAAAACCTAAATATAAATTGAAAAAGAAAAACATCCATTTTGATACATATTTTTTAAATCATCCATTTTAATAAATAGTTTTTCTATCAACACCATTTTGAAAAAAAAACTCTAGACCAAAATAACCACAAATTTTATTTTTACTATGAATTAAATGCTCTTTCATAGTTCATAGATTTACTTTTCAAGTCAAATAAACAGATCACACGAGTATGACATAATCAAGTTCTACGCCTCCTCTAGAAGTTGGATGAAAACATAATGCAATAATATTGTTGATAAAGGACCCATGATCGATATGAACCTCTAGATATACACAAATATGATGGTACATTTACCTCTTACCGAAAACGCGTTTTCCCGATTTTATAACCTTTTATATTATTGCTTTAAACCACTCCAATCACTTATTCAAAACGACATGAAATTCAAACATTTAACTGTTGATTAAGGACCCATGATATGTACCTCTAAATATTAAAATCTTTTCTTCCACCTGCTACAGAAAAAGTTACACTAAATAAATCAACAAACCTTAGAAATATCATGGAAATGAGTCAATAATGCATATAAAGATATTTTCTATCTTGTTTAATCCATCATAAATCACTTTTTGTATACTAATTAAGGGATTGAGCTCTCAAACCCCACTTCAAATTATCTTTCTGAAATGCCTGAATATGACCAAAGGGTCCAAACTCTTCATGGTGATGAAGATATTAGAGTTTTACATGCTTTAACTCCACCATTTCACCCTCTTTCAATGGCTACAAGTGATCAAGCTTCACAAGGTGGTGTTTCAAACATGAGTGTTACTAATAGTACACTAGTTCTAGCAGGATCCTCAGCGGCAACTAGCACGATTGACAATGATGGTGCTAGTAGCTGGGGTGTGGGATTGCATCCTTCATTATCCCCAACACGTAGCGGTCGTGCATTTGTTGTCAGTGGTAGTGGTGGTGGTGGTGGTGGTAGAGAGGTGGCGGCGTCAGCTAGGAGCTTTAAGAAGGAGGAGGTTGAATCCAAGATAATAGCTTGGAAGAATGCTAAGGTTGCGGAGATTAACAACAGGTTCAAGTGTGAGGAAGCGATAATCAACGGCTGGGAAGCCGAGCGGGCTCAACGATCCGCTTTAAGGATGAAGAAAGTTGAGGTATTGATCTTGAACACAAGGAGAAAAAATGAATCTAATTACTTGTTATGATGGTATATTCAAAATTCTATATGTTACGTAAAGAGGTGATAAAATGGATGGATCGGATTGGGTTGTGTAACGATTGATTAACTGTCTTTGGGTCATGATCGAAATAAGAAATTTTTGTATAAGAGTCAAAACAAGTCGGAGTTTTTTTATTTGGGAAACACTTTTATGCAAAAGTTTAACCCTTTGTATAAATAAATGGATTGTCACATTTGGTTAATAAAACATGTCATTTCTATAGTTATAGTATATAAGTTTTTAATTAATGATTCACAAGGTTTTAAGTATTGACTATATTGCACCTTATATGATTTTAATAACTTTTGATCCGTTTATAATCTACTCATTTTCTATTCGTATAAAGGGTTGATATAAATATAACCCTTAGAGCATTCACAGCCCGTACCCTATTTTTATGTGAGTGTGTGTCATATATTATTGGGGATGATTGTGAGTGGTTGTGAGTGAAGGGGAAATAAAATTTATGGGGGTTGTACCGTGATTCTCCATATTTAAGGAATCACGGTACAACCCCCATAAATTTTTTAATATTTTAAAAGTGGTTGTGAGTAGATGAGAGAGAAAAAGTAAAGATAAAAGTATGAAAAAAATATTATTTAATTGAAAATGAGAGAGAAAAAATAAATGATTTTTATGTAATTATATGGATAGAGATGGGGGATGGATTGTGAATGCTCTTATTAGGACAATAATATGTAAATGATTAGCTGATGTTATTACCTATAATACAACAAGTATTGAACTTATGTTTGATTTTGTATACGTTCAGTGATGCATTGTTATGTTTTTCATTTTTATAGAGAAAGCTCGAAGAGAAGCGAGTAAGAGCAATGGAGAAAATGGAAAACGAGATAGCAAAAGCGCACCAAAAAGCAGAAGAAAGGAGAGCATCAGAAGAAGCTAAGAGGGGAACCAAAATTGCTAGGGTTCTTGAAGTAGCTAATTTGATGAAGGCTATGGGAAGGTCTCCTGTTAAGAGCTCGTTTTTTAGATCCTCTTAACTATCTTAGTGTATATATATGGTTCTATGATGATTGGAATTTTATGTGAATTGGACTATTTTATCTATGGTTCATGCGTCTTGGTAATAGACAAATTTTCTAGTGTTTGATGTAATAAGTGTGTAAGGATAGCATATTGTATGATGTTTTCAAATACAAGATGCCACTAATATTGAGATTAACTATGTACATATTACTATATCAATAGTTGATGCAGTTGAATTTCTTATATGTTCAATTTAAGGTTAATTGACTGGATATTCTAATGTTGGGATTAGCTTATTTAGATGGTTGATGTTTTTATCTCTTTATTGTATCATCCGAAAACACAACAAATTATATGTCTTTAAATGTTACCATATCTTAATCTTATTAGCTTGTGCAAAGCCTAAATAAACTCTATTTGATATGTTTTTAATCTAATTATATGCCATAGTGTTAGGACCAGACCACACCGCCCGCCCTGCATGAACGGTCGGTTCGGCCGGTTTCTAATGTCAAGGCCCAGTTGTGCGTGTTTGAGCTAGTATCTAGTTATCCAACCGATCCTGATGGTTTAATGGTTTGCAAACCCAGTTCAGTCAACGGTTGTAAGGGGCAAAAAAAAACTTTTTCTAAATTTTTTAAAATTTAAGAAATTAATGATCAAACCTCTCTTCTTTCAACTTTTAAAATAGTAATGTTAAAACTTTAGTTCTTTTGTTCAAAACCGGTTTATGTTTTAACATATTTACTTGAATTTATATTATTTGTGGTGTTAAAAAATTAGTGTACATCACCACTAGACGTACCCCACCAACCGATTCATTGGCCATCATCAGAGAGGCAAATCATGTGTTTTTTGAGTAAATTAGGTGATGTCAGTCATGGTATGAATCCCAAACCTTTACAACAGATTTCCACCTTCTTACCATCGAAGCACTATCGTGGGGACATATATTTTCTGTTTTCATTCCAAATCTTAAATTTGGTCGGCTGGCCAACCAGTGAATCTTTGTATCGTCTGGTTGTTTTACTGTGCCATGAAGTATTTTGATTTAAACAGTTAGATTATACATCTCTCTACTCTAATAAAAGAGCATTTAGGAGGACACATGTCAACACTATATTGCTCCTCAATAATTTTTTCTCGCTTCTCTTTTCTATTTATTGATCACATTAATTACTAATAATATTATTTAATTTTTTAGATTCAAATAGTTTTTTAATAAATTAAGCAATAAATATTTTTACTAATGTTATTTCTAAGGAAATAATTTTTCATAAAATTAGAAAACTTTTTAGAAAATCAAACTTTTTTAAAAATACAAAATATTTTATAATTGGTGCTTTTAAAAGTAAAACCTTTATAAACAAAAAATAATTAAAACTGAGAGTTATAAAAGAAAGTTTTTAAGTATGAAATTTTTTAAAATGTTTGTTTTAAAATAAAATTTTTATTTTATTTATTATAAAAAAAATTCCAATCATATCTTATTTTAGAATATAGATTTATAATTAATAAATTTTTATTCTAACTCGTATAATACACGGGTTTATTAAATTTAATTTATTATAAGTCGTTACTCTCGAAGGCTAATCTATAGCATCTAATAAAACAAGGTTTTTTTTGCCACTTGTCATTCTCTTATTTCACTTTTTTGCCACTTGTCATTTTTCTAAACATTCACACATCAATTTTCCCTCCAAAAGGGTATTATAGTAATTTAAATACTCATACAAATTTCTCTCTCTCTCTCTCTTATTAAAAATAAATGTTATTAATTGCTATATTTCTCTCTCTTATCTAAATTTTTTTAAAAATCAAACTATTTTTTTTAAATAGATTTTATTAAATAAATTAGAAATCAAATCTTTTAATTAAAATCTAAATAATAAAAAAGCTAAAATTTTATATAATATGAAATTTTCTAAAACACTAAACATTTTTAAATAAAATATTTTAAATCATTTTATTTTTAAAAAGCATTATAAACGGATGAAATTTGTTAAAAACTGTCTTATTAAAACAACCAGAATCATTACAAACAAGCGTTTTTAAAAAAAAATATTTTTATAAAATAAATATTTATAAAAAAATCTTAAAACAAATGTTTAAAAGTAAAACTAATTAGATAAGAGAGTTAAAAATAGTATATTTGTTTTATTTATTGAATTATTATATATATATAACTTTAATTATATTTTATATTAAAATATTATACTGTAACTTTTCGTGTTTATGATTAACTATAATACGTTTAATTAATGGTTTTTAGACTATCAATTTATCAAAAAACTAAAATAAGCGTGAAACAATTGTAAGATTTATTATACTTACTTTCTTATTTTTCTGTATTGTTAACAATAATATTGAATAGCAATAATATTACTCGTAGCATATTTAAATTAAAAATATATAATTTAATAAATTAAAAACTACTTTTTATTAAAAACACACTTTTTATAAACAAAAAATTTATAAAATACGAAATACGATGAACTTTTTTTATCATTTTTCTTAAAACAAAATATTTAGAAATCAAAATTTTTGATAAAACAAAAGTTTAAGAAAAATACATAATTGTTTATTTACTTAAAGTAACTATTTGTACGCAACTATAATCATACTAGGTTTAGTAAAATCGTGTATTACACGGGTTGAACAAATAAAATATTAAATATAATAAAAAATTATCAAGTATAAAACGATATTTTACGATAAAATATAATTGAAATTACGTAAAGTAAGAACAATATGTAATAAAACAATTATATCAATTTTTTAAACTTTTGGTTTAAAACTTTTTTTTTCAAAAAAAAATAATAAATATTTTTTTCAAAACAAATCGTATTAAAAAGTATCATTTTTAAAAATTTTCTTATTATAAATTTTAATTTTGAATTATTTTTTGTTTATAAAAAATTAACTTTTTAAAAACACTAATTTTAAAAAAGTTTGATATTTTGTAAAAATTTCTGATTCTATAAACAATATTATGATAATTAAGGTAATTATTTAATATAAGAGAGAAGCGAAAATTTTTTGATGAGAATGAATATGATGCCGCCACGTGTCATCTCAAGATACTTTTTTATTTGAATAGAAAGATTTTATCTTCAAGCAAGATTTTATAATGCATAAATTTTTAGTACTAATTATTTGATATTTTATTTAGTCAATTCATATGATACATGGGGACTAACCTAGTATAACTATATAAGCCACCTACTTCTAGTTTACTTCATATATTATTGAGAGGGATTCAAAATATCAAACATCAATTGTTTAGTGGTTTATTGGACGTGGATTGAGGGGCTCTGCCCGGGTTTGACCGTGGGTAACCCCATTTGAATTTTTAAATTTAGTGTGTCTAATTCTCCTATCTATATCTATTAATAAACCAAAGCCATGAACAGTAGATTTACTATTTGTATTGTTTTATGTACAACAGTCTATTACACCACCGCCTTTTATCTTTCTCTTATACCAATCACACTATTATTTTCTTCTGTCAAAAGTGTGTTTCGTGTTCCGTTGTTTGCTTTCCTTTCTAGAGAGAGAAGCTCTCCGGTGATAACCCACCGCACCACCGCGACGATAGCTTTTTTCTTTAGAGGGGGAGTCGATTCGGCGATCGACCTTGTCGCTGCTCTGCCTCCCCTGTGTGGTTGAGGTGGAGCAGGTGGCTGTGTCTGGTTGTAGGACCGCTGTCGCTACCGTCGTTCCCCGCGGTGGACACGGAACACAGGTTGCCGACAACCGTGGATCTTGCCGGAGCTGTTAGAGTGGCCATGCAACCACCGATTGTTGGTGGGCACCAAGCTGGCCGTGGATCTGGTCGGAGCTTTCGCAGGTTTGATCTTTTTAGGGTTTTCTTGGTCGGTGTAACTATGCCAGCGATAGATCTTCGTGGAGATCTCAGAGTGGTCATAGCAACCACCGATTCTTGGTAAGTGGCGTCTGGCTATAGATCTTCCGTCAAAAGGGGCAGAGCCTTACACGTTTCTGTCACTCATATCTAAATAAAGAAACAGAGAGAGAGAGAGAGAGGGTCGTGAACGAAGATTGTAGATCGACAGTCACGAAGAGTTCAAGGGTACCGCCTTTGAAATCAGAAATCAAAGTGAAAGGTGAAGATACGATTCATTTTGTTTTAGATTTCTGTTTCTATTGAATTCATGTGATTGTGTTTGTGGTTTGCGTTGATTCTCTGTTTTACCATATCAACTATCATAGGCCCTTCGACTATAATCGTAAATAAGAAGAAAGATAAATTAACATGCTTTAATGGTGGAGAAAGGCCTACTGATTCAGGCATTAGACTATATTTTAAGATGTATAACAGGGTTTACGGTTTGATTTTGATTTTGATTTGAATCTGAAAATTGACAGGGAGAAGAAGGACATGAACCCAGGTTTATTTTGTTGAGGATATATGCTTCCGTTCCGGTCGCTCTACGTCCTATTCTGTAAGTTTGTTTTGTTTTAGTTGTGTTGTATGATGTTTGTTTGAAGTTGAATTTGTGTTTGTGTTGAGTTGATCGCATGTTTGTTCATCGTCTATTCGTCTTTGTGCCCTAAATGATGAGGTTTGAGGGCTGACGGATTCTGCATGTCGTTTGGTTACTGTGTTTGTGTGTTTCTAATTTAATTTGGATTTTGGTGATGTCGTTGTGTAATGGTCTTCGATGGGGATGAAATTGTGTGTTGTTTCGGTCGTTTCTTGAATTGATTTTGCAATGCGGGTTAAGGGAGTTTTGATCCTACTTATTAGAAAGATGGTTATTGAAATTCTGGATTTGGATGTTTTCATGTCTGAATTTTTATCCTACGTATCGTGTCATAAAACTATGATCTGCATTTGGTAAGGAGATTTTTACTATGTAGCTTTCTGTGCTATGTGTTGATGAAGCACATTCTCATTGTCAAATGAATACTTGATTCTGATTTAAAGGAAGTATCAAAATGCATAACTTTAGATGATTAATCAAAGTTCATGAACTTGCCATTAATTTAATGGTTTCATGAAAAACTTACCAGAACTTAGAAGTATTTAAATCAGTTATAGGTCTCTTTGTTCAGATGAGACGCAAATGATCACCATTATCATCTAAGTTAAACTTGATTGGATTTGGACTTTGATGTGTTAATTCATTTTAACAGAAGGTTCCAAAAAATGTAAGGAAGATTTGTTACCAAATGGTGGTTTTAAAAATCCTTGGTTTTATACCAAATGCAACGTAAGGTTCAAAGTGTGTAAGGTAAATTTGTTTCTACATGAGTTTTGATATGTTTAAATCAAGTGGGGGTTTGAAAAGTATCTGTAGATGTTAAGCAGAGCATGGTTGATCATTTTTATTTTAAGATTTATGGTCTAATCGTTGGTACTTTAGGTCTTAGTTACTTGTCCAGTTGTTATGTTATTTGGTGTTGGTATTTTGTTCGTTTACACCTGCATAATGGTTTATGTAGAATTTGTTTTCAATACGTGCACCATTGTGATTTATTGGTCTGATATTATTTTGTGTATGATGGGTTGTATTTTTTATTAGGCCATTGATTGTTGTCATATAAGTTTTGGTTGTTTGCTTTATGACTTATTCTTAATCATCGTGCAAAACAAGCTTTGTAGGGTACGCGTTGGGACTGGGCTTGGTAGTTAACATATTTTTGCCTATACATGCTTAAATTGTATAGGTATTGTGGGATCCCATCTTACGGGTTTTGGATGTTTTACTTGGAATTGGTGACAGTTTCATCTTTTCAAAAGGGCCTTTCAGTTTTAAAAAATACGCAGACTATGCTTAATAAATGAATTCTTCTTTTGAATGAGTATCATTTTATAAAAATATCCCTTAACGCGCTAAGGATTTTATTATAAATATAATTCTTTTAAAAAAATTGGACTGATTCTGGTGCACTCTAAGGTGGTGCAGCTTGTCAAATTTCTTTCTTTGATTTATCTTTTTAGTTGTTAAAATTGGTTGAGCTACTTCATCATTTTGCGAAATGATAGATACAAAGCAGCCCTAACATTGGAAATTAAGGATGTAAATAAATTTTCAACTGCTCTTGAATTGTTTTGAAAATTTAACACATTGAAGATAAGGCCATAAAGTTACATGTGACTATTATAAACCAAAAAGGCATGTTACAAAAAAAGGAAGTCTATTTATGTTGGATCAAATGGCTAACAATTAAAAAAAAAAAAAAAAGCAACGCGTTTGATTTCTCATGATTTGCCATTTTTGCTTTCCATGGCATTGGCTGCGTTTTAATCTTTTATTTTTTATGTTTGTGTTGCAGTGATAATCTTGGATCTTGGAATTAGTGTATTAATGCACTGGTGCCTCCGATTTGACCAACAATTTCTTACTTGGTCGTGGGTTTTTACCCGTTAATCTGTTCAGTTCTACATGCGTAGGGATATCAGCCCATCAAAGGCCACGAAGACCTTGAAAACTTAGATGCTCCGCTATATATGATACTTGGCGGCCATCAGACCTGCCCGTCATTTGGGTAGATAGGGGATTTTTGTATGTGATGTGAATTTATTATCATTCAAATTTGATGCATGTGATAAGTTTACAAACATGTTAGATAAACAGTAGGTGTTGGCGATCACGACAGCTGTACACGTATCGCGCAACGCGCGAACCTGAATATAACTATAATATTAATTTTACAAGTGAAATGAATAGTGGGTTTGTTGTGGTTTTATGTTGGCCATAAAACTTTTGTATTTTTTATTTTTTCCCTTGCTCAAGTTTATAAATTATATAATGTTAATTTTGCAACTTGATGAATAGTAATTCTATTAATATAATATGAAATTACATACCATTAAATTAGAAAGAGGATGAATAGTAGTTTCAAAGATCTCAGCCGTTTGTTTTTTAATCTCCGGTTATCACATTAGTGGCTGTTTGACACCTATCAATACTGCTGTAGTCACCAAGAGCAGCCTTCATGTTCAGCCACGTATCTGTCTTCATCAGCCATGTATCAATGATGAATCCATTGCTTCTAAACTCGAATCAGGAGGTGAAACGAAGCTAATCTTATTAATTTTCATTCTCTCATCCAAATCTACGGTAGGGTTTAATCAAACTTTAATCATTATCGGGAAACAAAGCATATAATATTGAGGGGAGATTCATGAGCAGTAATCGATACCTAGAAGAGGACACGATGATGATGAACTTCATTGTCAACTTGATGAATTCACTAGCGAGTCTTATCGGGGAGTTCTAAAGTTGTAGCTCGCTTGATTTGCAGCTTTTTTTCTAGCGAAAAATGGAACGACTCTCACAAGATTTAGGGTGTTGATTGACTATTGTTTGTGGTCGTTGCCTAGGGTTTGTTTGGGGTACAAGTGACTGATACGAAGACGGAGAAGAAGAAGGTTGGTTTTCTTCTACAACACCACCGACAAAGACACGAGAAGGACCGTTTGTTTCATTTGATTGGAATTTGATAGTAATTTGTGCATAGCGGAAGGGTCTTCCGTCAGTTCCGCGTTCACGAAGGCCAAGAAGCATATTTTCGGCTCAGATGTGGACTCTGTGAATTAAATGTTTGCACTCTATAACTAGGAAAGAAATTGGCATCAAATCTTGATTTCTTTTATCATCTAACCTAAATCAACGTATCCTACTTTTATCATGTAGTCTTTTTATTTTAATTATTTACTAGACTTGAATTACAAGATGATGTCATAATCAAACCTCTAAGATGCATAATTGTTTATTTTCTTTATGATAACCTATATCTGGACATACGAGAACAAGAAATAGTAAAAAACAAGCACGAAGTAGTAAGTTTTAACCTTTTTTCATGGCTCCTATGAAATGTTTTAATGCATGACACCATTATTTGGCATTCTGGGGATTGGTGCTTCGTGTTTCTATAAGTTTAATGGGTTCAATTCTGATGTGTTAAGAGGTTACTGTGCACATAGGCTCTTATGTGAAATTGATGGATATGTTGTGGTTTAGTCCCCAACTGTATGTAGATATGATAGAGTCAAAGAATACCAATTAATTTATCTTTAATTTTTGATGTCTGATTTTGTTTTTGTTTTCTATACTTTTGTAGTTTTGTTGCTTGCATTGCATGTTCTTCAGCAAAACTAGATGTCAGCAAAACTAAATGTCAGGGAAAAAAAGATATTAATCAAGGGTTACAAGGAATGAGATATACCCAATTTCTACTAACACCTACTAACACCTCCTTTTCTTGCTTCATTCCTTCTTCAACATCCTAACCAATGGTTTAGCTTTTATTTTCACATTTATCTTCTGTTGGTTTTCTCTTGATGGTGCATTAAGTTAGATTCATTATGTTGGAAAAATTTAAATCTTGGGTTTATTAGAGTTTGGCCGATATATTTGGTTCTTTGTATTTTGGTTTGTTTGTTGTTTTTTTGGTTATTTTTAACTCAAACACATGATTTTATACCTTTCTTGATGTGTTAGGGGTTTACATCGGAATGACGACCTCTATGACGTTTTTTAGCATTTGCGTTTTAATAGTTTGATTCGTGGCGGAATTCCTCGCGCAACGCGGTCGGAGGATTAAACCTAGTAATATTAATAGACCAAATGAATGAATAGGAGAGTTTGGTCTTTTTAAATTTGGCCACAACACTTTTTAATACTTTTGTTTTTAGCTGTACTTTATAGTTTCTTCAACATTGGCCATTAAGTCATTAAAAATTTTATTTTATTTAGAAACTAAATAAACAGTTTTTTTTCCATTAATCTTTTACTATATTTGTTTTGGTTGGAGAAATTTGTTTATTGTATGGGATAATGGGTCAATTCAAATATAATACGTTCATTTGACGGTATAAATATATCTTGATATAAATTTATGCGCCGGGTAAAATATAATACGTTTCATTCAATGATATATACGTTTCAACATAAATTTAGTTCAGAAACAAGTTGGGTCAAATATAATACGTTTCATTCGACGGTATAAATACGTTTTGACGTAAATTTAGTTCAGAAATGTTTCGGGTGCGATTGTAATGTATACTTTATCATGTTGCATACGTCGCTGCTGCATGTGCTTTTTTCATGTATGTTTTGGGTTGATCTACATTTCAACATATAATTTGTTTGTAAAAGAGTCAGGTCAAATATAATACATTCCGACATAAATTTAGTTCGCAACCAGTCGGGTCGATTGTAATCTATACTCTATCACGCCGTGTATGATGTCTTCGCAACGCGCGGCGGGTGAAAATCTAGTTATTGTTAATATTATTATAATTATTAATATTATTTTCTTGTATTTTATTAAATATTGAAATAATGATAAAGTTTATTTTTTTAATAATAATTAAGTTATTATTATAATAACATAAATAATGTTATTAAAATTGACAAAAGCAATAACAAAAAACAAAATTTTAATAACTTATTTGTTGAAAAATTGTCAAAATAGGTATTTCCGACTCAATATATAATATACTACCTTTAGCAAACCCGCGTATGACACGGGTTGAATAATAAAATATTAAATAAAATAAAACTTTATTAATTATAAAATAATATTTTAAGATAAGATAAAATTAAAAGAGTTAAATTCGATTTTGCTCCTTTAGGTTTGATGAAAATAACTATTTTCCTCCAAAAGATTAAAAATATAAATTTACCTCTAAATGTTTCATAAGTTGTTTCAATTCAATCCAAAAGTTTAATAAGTTGTTTCAACTTGAATACAAAAGATAAAACTTTTGGACTGAAATTGATACAAATGATGAAACTTTTGGACTGAAATTGATGTTTTGAAATTTTTGAAAGAAAATTATTACTTTTGTCAAATCTCAAGAAGCAAAATTGAAATTAACTCAAATTAAAATTACATATGAGTAAGAACTATAAGTGATAAACAATGATATTAACTTTGTTTTTTCAAAAAATAAATTAAATAATTTTTTCAAAACAAATCGTTTTAAAAAATATCATTTTCAAAATTTTTTTACTATAACTTCTAATTTTAATTATTTTTTGGTTTTGAAACTTTTACTTTTTAAAAACACCATTTTTAAAATATTTCGTATTTAAAAAGTTGATATTTTAGAAAAAATTATTTTTATAAAATTATGTTTCTTTGAAATAGCATTAAGAAAAAGATTCATTGCTTAATTTATTAAAAACTATTTTTAATCTAAAACAATGATATAAAATTATTATTATTAATTGTCTTAATTAATAAGAGAGATAAACAGAAAAATTTTGATTAGGAAAAATATGATAGTGACATGTGTCACAATTAGTTACCATTTTATTAGATTAGTAAGATAAGATAAGATAAGATAAGATTTATAGTTTTACTAACTTTAGTAAACCCGCTTATTACACGGGTTAAATAAATAATATATTCAATTGAATAAAAATTTCTAAAATGATATCCTGAGATAAGATATGATTTAAATTACGTATAATTAAGGACTATCAGTAATAAAATAGTAATATAAATTTTTAGCACTTTTGTTCTTTTTTTCAAAAAAAAAAATACATTTTGTTTGAAACAAACGTTTTAATAAAATGTAATTTTAAAAACTTTCTTATTATAACTTCCAGTTTTAATTATTTTTAATTTATAAACATTTTATTTTTAAATACACTAATTTTAAAATATTTCATATTTATAAAAAAGTTTATGCTTTATAAAAATTTCTTATCTTATAAAAGTTTGTTTTTAGAATTAAAATTAATAAAAATATATCTTTCTTAATTCATCAAATATAATTTTAATAAAAAAAATCAAATAATATTATTAGTATTTAATGTGATTATTTAATAAAAGAGAGAAGCGGGAAAATTTTGTTTACAATGAATGTGGTGATGCCACATGTCGTATATATTTACCCTCTTATTAGAGTAGAAAAATATTATTTTTATTATTTTTAATATAATTAAAATTACTCTACTTTTGTATTTCTTTAAAGTTTATAATAATAACAATAATAATAATAATAATAACATTAACAATAATAATAATTATACTAATAATAACAACAAAAATAATAATTATAAATTTAACATACCTTTTATAAATAATAAAGTTACTATAATATCGTAAATATTGTTGATATAAAATAATAAAAACTAAAATAAAATTTTAAATATTTTTGGTCCGAAACTATCGGTATGTGAAAGTTTTCCGACGAAATTTTTTATTGTTAGTTTTTATTATTAGGTCTATTGTTTTTAATTTTTAAATTACTATTATATAGAGTTAATATTTTTTAATACTATAGTTAAAATAGTAAAAAAATAAATTACTGGATTTAAATAATTCCAACTTTTATATATTGGGCGTGATTAATCTCAACTTAGAAAATATTTACAGACAATTCTAACTTTAAGTTTATTTTATTGCAATGATACTTTAATAATTGAGAGTTAACACGCGTTAATTTTTTTTTTTTTTGGATGAATGAGGCCAATTTTGAATTATTTTTCAACTCCGTCACTGCTTAGCCTCCACCAGATTCATTTTTTGGTAACTAGCCTCAATTATCACATAAAATATACCTCCAACGATTCAAGTGGTTTAGATCAGAATATGGAGATTAATGGGTTTCTAGGTGCAAAAGTTTCAAATTGACATACTGATGGTTTATTTTAACTTTTCGTTTAGTGTTTTAGCCGTGTAAGTAGTCCATACCATCAACAAACTAATAGTGTTAACTATCAGTTAGTAAAGAATTATTGGAGTAAAATAAGTTAAAAGTTGAGACAGTCTGAAAACTTATATTGAGTTAGAATTAAACCTGACCAATAAATAAAATTTTCGATTATTAAAATCCAATAACCCAAAATTTTAAGGTATTTCTAATAATTTTTTAAAAATAGAATATTCTTAAAAATATTTTGTTAAATTTTCAAATACTTTTCAAATGCATTTTCCCTTTTTCATTATTTGTCTCAAAATAGAATTTACTAAGATAAAAACTCATGCGTTACGCTAGTTAAATAAATATAATAAATTATATAGGTAGTAGTTAAGATTTATAAACTCGTCTATTACTTTAGATTCATTTCTTCTATTTCGGATTCTTTTTTCTTATGCCTCTTAATTTTTTAAAGTTACTCAAAAACTTAAAATTATGAAAACTTAATTTTAAAATATATAAAATAAAAATTATGTAAATGTAATAAAAAGAAAATTGGTCATTGTTTTAGTAAAAAGGAAAGTTAAATTAGTTATTAATGTGATTTTCTCTATTTAATAAAAAAAGAAGCAAGAAAAGAAACTTTTTAAGGTCTTAGAAACATGTCATGTGTCACTTAAGATGTTTTTTTTATTATATCGAATAAATGCATTTTTAAGACATTGTTCAGAAATTTATGGAATCTCTAACGGTTCTTTCTTTCGGGAAACATGTAAGGTAAAAAGTAAAAACCCCTTTTATAATGGTGATCATGAAAATCGATAGTTTAATAAAGTTTTTCTATAATATAACTTATTAACTAATTTATACTTTTGTAGAAATATATCAAGTTGTGTTAATTAATCTATCCGGTTTTGAGCCGTACGTCCGATTTACTCATTTAGTCATTGTAATTAATCACCCAATTGCCTCTCTAAATCACTTGTCTTGTATACATCCCTAGCTACTTGTACCTTAAAATAGCTCGTTTTAGCACATGTCCATTGTATGACTTGCCATTCTCATCAACCGCTCTGAGAAACTTTAAATGTTTCTTCGTTGCAGTAACAAGATCTGTGGTGATGACAATCTTTTGAGCTTCGGTCCATTCAAGATCTTTTCGTTTCTCCATCACACTAGGTTCAGACAGGTACGCTGATAAAACACAATTGAATAGATCCAAAGGCAAAGCATAGCCTTTTATTATGCAGGAAATGTGGCATTCGTTTTGAGTTGTATCATTTCTTATGTGTGTTACCATTAAATAAGCACATCTCAAGATAACATGTAATAGTCACGAATGTGAAGTGGGATTTGGTTGTTTATTTCAATAATTTGTGGTCACATCTACTTCTTGAGTAGTTTTAAGAACACTTCAAAAAAATTTTAATAATGAAAAATGTACAACTAATGATTTTAATAATGAAAAATGTTCAACTATAACAAGTTGTGAAACCGTTATCTTTCTTCAAAAATATTATCTTATCTATGTATTATTGGAAAATGTTTTCACTTAAAAATTCGAACCGGAAAAACTTCATGATTTCATTCTTATAAATTGTTCGTTTAAATCTTGGTCAACACGAGAAGATGCTACATGAAGCCAAAATGAGCACAAATATAGCATAGAGTTGAGTGATGTTCACCTTTTATTTTCAAATCTTTGCATTTGAAATGTATGTGTGAAAATTTAAGTTGGATCCATGTGTAACGTTTGCAAATTAAAAATGTCTTTTTGCAATTTGATGGTGATTTATTTAAAGGAAAACATTTTATATAATTTTTGTAGACTTTTAATATTATCTGCTCTAATAAATCAAAATAAGTTTTACCACTTGTAACTCTTTAAGAGTTGTTTCGTCACATGTTTGTTTCTCATAAAATTCCTATTTAAATCTCTTAATTTTGTAACTCTTTTCAAATTAATATGTATGTCTATTAAATATTAGCAGGCCAAAAATATACAATCATTAAAAATATCAGATCTTTTGAACTTTAAACTTAAAATGTAAATGCCTAAATTAACTCAAAATTATTTTAATCCCTATAATATTTTCCTAATTAATCTCCCTACACTTTTGTCTTATTTTACATGGTTCATTGAACTTTTACAATAGATATTATTAAATTAATGATATATGGAGATTCTTTGATTTTTTACATGAATGATATATGAAGATTCTTTCATTTTTACATGAAGTCATAGTGATTAATACAAGAATGATAAGTGGGGTGCCTAATGCCTTTTGTCCCTTACTTCATATGTTAACTTTGTAGTTACATTATTATTATGTTTTAATAAGCAAGAACCGAAAACATGTACTCATGTATGGCTGAAGACAGGCTTGCTGCTGGGCAAACTTTTTTGAATGCTATCATTGAATTCTTGGCGCTCCAATTGTTTATAAGTGAGATTAAAAATGTTTTTTTTTCTTATCCTAAATAGTGTTTGAGATTGTAGTTCTCACTAAATAGGTACTTTTAGTAAGTTTAACTGATCTAGATTATGTCATTATCCACTTTTATCTGTATTATATCCTGAAGCTAGAAATGAGATATGTTTAAGCAATAAGACTGAAGTTGATAAATTTAGAAGAGAAGATATTTGAGGAGTCTCTACACTGAAGGAAAAAAAAAAAAAAAAAAACTAGAACTTGAAAAGTCAAGAAAAAAATTGAAGTTCATTTAGCTTGGGACAATGCCCGTTCTTCATTGATGGTATTCTATAACTTTAACTCAATGCGTTTTTTAATTTTTAATGTTGTTACATCTTTCATTTTAGAGGGTTTTTAGAACTAACTATCAGACTATTGTGACTTCATATGATTGTTTTTATGAGTAATAATTACATAATTTTTTAAAAAATATTAAAAATCAATTCTGGATAACGACTTTCATATTATTTTAATTTAAATATCGAAAGCACATCCAGAACTACCTTTTGATTATTTTCGCATTACCACTTCCAAATCGTACATCCACACATCGTGTTCAACTTTCTCATTCTTAGAATCACTTTTTAGTTGTACACAGGTGTTCTTGATGTAGACGAGATGCCAAGTATTATCAAAGAATATGAAAGCGTTGTAAAACGTCAATTCTAGGCATTAAAGAAAAAGTACACAAATATATTCAATTTCCACATTTGGAAGTAATAGTTTGTCAGTTGATTGCCTTGAAGGTGAATTATTCGAATATATTATAGCTTCAATCCAAAAATCTAATAGATTATCTAACCTTAATGGTTCAAGTTCAAAATGTCATCAAGAAAGAAAGATTCTCATCCAAAAAAGTGGGTATACACTTTTAGAGCATTCACAACCCACCCTTCATTTTCATCTCTATAATTATATTAAAAATTACTATTTTTTCTCTCTTATTTTCAATAAAATAATATTTTTTTATACTTTTATCATTACGTTTTCTCTCTGCTACACTCACAACCACTTTCAACAAATATTAAAAAATTAATAGAGATGAACAGTGTTTATCAAATATAGAGATGAACAGTAACATGTTCTCTATCCTCTACTCACAACCACTAATAATCATTCTCTATAATATAGAAAACATACTCACAGATTTATGAAGAACCGGCTGTGAATGCTCTTATATAATAGATGATTTATACAACTTTCATTTTGAATGAAAACCAAGTCATCATCTATGAAGATATGTTGACTTATATTTCATTGAATAGTCATTATGGTTATGTTTTTTGCTTTAAGACAGATAATGTTTATCTTGCAAATTCAATCCATACCTTTGATTATTTTGATTTCCGTGTTATATTGTGGTCGATGGGTTATTTTGTTTCTAAAGCTACTTTTAAAAAACAATGTGAATAATCTTCTAAGCTATGTGGGTATATATTTTGAACCCACACAAATTGAAATCACCTTCGCTTGATCATTGTTGACAGCGGCTGCAAATTAGTTGCGGATGCTGCGGGGAGGTTTCGGTCGTGGTCGGAGGGGGAAAGGGTGAAAGAAAAGTTCTCTGTGGCCTTATTTGTTGTGTGATGAAGATGTCCTAGTTAAAAAGAAAAAAAGCTTGTCACTTGTCTGTGTTTTACCCACCTTTTTATCACTTATTTTTTTTCTAAACATTCTCATATTATTTTTTTTCCAAAAGATTATTATAATAATTTAGACACTCAAACTAATTTCTCTTTTTTATTAAAAATCAATTTTATCAATAAATAATTTCTCTATCTCATCTAGATTTTTTTTAAATCAAGCTACCTTTTAAAAATAAATTTTATTAAATAAATTAAAAATCATATCTTTTTATTAAAATAAAATTAAAAAAAATTTATATAATATGAAATGTTTTAAAACACTAAACCTTTTTTAGACAAAATATTTTAAATAGGTTATTTTTTAAAAAATTATAAAAAAGATGAAAAAATCTAAAAACAGCCTTATTAAAACAACCAAATAATTACAAACCAGAGTTTTTAATAAACAAGATTTTTATAAAAAATATTTTTTTATAAAAAAATCTTAAAACAAATGTTTAAAAACAACACTATTTAGATAAGAGAGTTAACAAAATAGTATAAGGGGTCGTTTGGTTCGCAGAATGTTTTGCAGAGGAATTGGAAATGGAAATGGAATTGGAATTGGAATGCTGTTGAAGTTGACAACGTGTTTGGTTGGTAAATTTTAAGTGAAATTTGAATTTTAGTTTTGAACATTCAATTGGATTGTTAAACATTCCGTAGGTAAGTGGAAGAAATGTGAATTCCAATGAATGAGGGAAAATTTTTCAATTCCAATTCCATCCGTTGACTAACCAAACATGATTTTGGATGGAAAATTTTCCAATTCCTGAGAATTCTATGAACCAAACGTCCCCTAATTGTTTTATTTCTTGAACTATTACGTATATATAATTTTATTTATATCTTATGTTAAAATATTGTTTACTTAAGTTTTTATAAAATTCTTTTTTTTTATAAAAAAAAGTTTAATAAAAATATATTATTATTTATTTACTTAAAATAGCTATTTATATGTAATTATAATCATATATTATATTTAAGTATGATTTTATAATTTATAAATTTTTATTACTGATTATTTAATATATTATTTATTCAACCTCTATAAGACAGGGGTATATTATGTTACCTAAGTGTTAACATGTATTAAAAAATTTTATTGTGATGTTTTCCTTAACGTATTTATACACTACTTAATTGAATTAATTTAATTTGTCAAACTTGATTTTTTTTTTGGTTTAGTTAATCTTAAGTTTTGAGTAATATCAGCATCCCAACTCTAACGTGCAGGAATTGATTTGATTATTTTTATGAACAATTTGACGTAAATTTATTGCATGATATAAAGTCGGCACCGTAGCACATGAACATTTCTTTTATGTACCTAACCAAGTTAGTGTTACTGTCATGTTGTGCAAGCTTAATTACTATTTTCTTTCATAATAGGATTCATTTATTAATAAAAAAAATACAAAAAATATTCATTGATTTCACTGATATCTAGGACCAAAAGTCTGTTCGGTATATGTTAACGGAATATACGAATAAACAAAATGGATGAGAGAATGGAATGGATAAATAAATAAAATAAATCATTACATCTGTTTAGTTACATGTGAAAATAAAATTGAATAATTACTTTGTGTTGTTTGTAAAGTAAAAAAAAAAAGAATGAATGAAATACAAAAGCGGTTACGTTGGTGGTGGTGACCGATGGTGGTGGTGACCAATGCTGGTTCCTGATGGTGGTGGCCGGTTGGTGGAAGTTAGTGACCATTGGTGGGCCGTGGTTCTTGGTGGCGGTGAGGGGTGGCCGGTGGTTCCCTGTAGTGGTAGCAGTAGCGGCTGTTGGCGGTTGCAGACGGTGGTAGTGGCGATGGCGCGCGGTGGCGGTGGTTGTGCCGCTTGGTGGTGGTGGCAATAGCCAATGGTGATTGGTGGTGTTGGTGGGGTTGGTGGGGTTGGTGGTGGCCCTGGTGGCTATGGTGAGGGTGGTGGTGGTTGACGGTTGTGGTCGATAGTGGTGGCGATGACCGATGGCGGCCAGTGGTGGTGGTGTCGTCCGATTGTTGTGGTGGGTGGGCGGGTGGTGGTGATGAAAAAGGATGGAAGAAGAAAATTAAATGAAAAAAAGGTGCATGATGAAATGAATTAGAAGGAATGTAATTAGTCATTTCATTTCCTTTACCTATCAAGTTATTTTTTTTTCATTTACTCTCAATGCTTCATTTTATTTTTACTCTCATTCCTATGTATCAAAAGCTAACTAAATGTTAGACTACTTCACTAGAAACTTATAAATAAAGTGCTTGTGACATGATTTTCAATCCTTATGGTTTTGTTTACTTCCTCTCTATGGTTTTATTTTCATTTTTATTTTTTTGGTATTTTAGTCCCATTCTAAAACCATTCATTTTTGTCGCAGATCACACTCATATGCTTCCTACATGAGAGCTTTTGGTTACTTCTTACTCTTTTAACACTTTGTCACCAACACTTTTAGTCAAACCATCAAAGATCCGGACTTAAACTTTTTTCCATGAAGAAACATGAGACGACAGTGGTGATTTGTTTGTGTGGTTCTAAAATATCAATTCGCTCCTCATAGACATCCTCAAACCATGGGTGTCGTTTTATTGTTGCTCTCAGAATGGTACGTTAGTAGTTAATCCTTGATCACTTTTTTTTGACCTAATCTATGAAAAAAAATGCAAACATGGATCGAATTATAGTTTTATTGATTGGCTCTATCTTTAGATGTGTTCAAGAGCAACTGAAATCATTTTTGGATTGTTGAGATTCGTCAACAAACATAAGGTAGTAGTTAGGAATCAAAGTCAAATATTGAAATACTTGTTAGGTTTTAGTTAGGTGTTCTTTGATACGTATTTTTATCACTAATTGACATATATCTATCACTAATTGGCGTGAAATGTTGTAAGGTCATTTACGTGATTGATGGTCTGGTTGTTTTCATGTACTTATAACACAAAATTTTGTGTTCCTCATCATAATTATACATGAAATTGAGTTACTTTGAGTGTGTTTTGCATACATAGGATAATGGTGAAGAACACACAAGAAACATGGTGAAGAACACATAAGAAACAAACCTCATACATATGAATTAGAGAAAACTAAACAAGAAAAATGTATAAGGGATGCAACAGTAGGTGTTCTATGTCATGGAGAAAGAAATGGTTGAGTAGAATGCTTAAAGCTTAAAGCATAAGCATGTCAACGGAATACGATACATAAGTCTTACTGATAAAAAATCAGAAAAAATATAAGTGGTATTTAAACATTTAAACAAATGTTAAATCGTAAAAAAAGCGGTGGTACCCATTACATTGTGACTAAGCAATTAATCTTTTACATCAGTATAGTTAGGCCATTGTTATGACAAGCGAGTAATGAGAAGCAAACACTATCAAGTAGGCAGTTTCAACACTAAGTCACTCCATCGTTCACTCACCATAATACACACACTCAAACTATTTGTGATCCTCTCACGAGAGAGTGAGGCGTTACTAAGGTAGCAGTCACTCACGACGTGACACACCTCCCCATGCATTGATAATAGACGTTGCCAATGGTGCGGGAGTGCGGTCAAAGACATTACCTCTAATGTCATGCCAACTAGGCTCAACTTGAAACATGAAGTATTACACATATTCTTATATCGCTACATTAGTTTCTTAGAATAATATTGTTTTCAATCTTCAAGTTATTTAGTGTTTTTTAAAAAAACTTTTAATCTATTTTACTTCCTACTACTTATAAAATTTAAACTTTCTTTTTATTTTAAAGACAAGATATCTTAAAGAGTTAATTACGCAAATGGTCCATGTGGTTTATTGAAAATAACAGGTTTGGGTACTAAGGGTTTTTTATAACAGGTAGGGGTATCGTGTTTTGAATTTGTAACAAGTTAAGGTATTAACACTAACAGACGTTAACTTTTAAGTTAAATCAAGGGTATTTTCGTCTTTTTACCTTACAGGGACTATTTATGTCATTTAATACATAAAAAGGATTGTTTGTGTAATATTATATATATATATATATAAATATATCTCAATGTATATATATAAATGCACAAAACACCGACTCACACACCTCTTACATTTCAGAACCAATTTCACCTTAACCACAACCGGCTTCCACCACCGGCCACCACCGGCCACCACCACCCCAGCCCCTACTGTCGGCCACCACCACCCCCCCATGCCCCCACTACCAGCCACCATCCCCCCAAGCCCGCAATGCCAGCTCCCACCCCCAGCCCCCACTACAAGCCACCACCCCCACTTAGCCCCCATCGCTGGCTAGCACCCCTGACAACCCTCATCACGGGCTACCACCCTGTCATATCATCCTCACCGTCACCATACCAACATAAGCCTCGCCTCTTTCACAATTTTCTGTTTAGAAAACCTACAACCCACAATAAGAGTTACCTAATTGGGGATGTAGGATGAGCTCTAAACCAGAGGACTAAATTAACGGTAGTGTTCTGATGGAGAAGAAAGGATGGAGAAGGAGGTGAATCGGCGGTGACTAGTAAGATGTGGTGATGATGGTTAGATGATGGCCGATGATGATGATGCAATTGATCTGGGTTTGTAAAAGAGAGTTGGTGGAAATGGTTCAATGGCCGATGGTGATGGTGGCGGCTGATTGGTGGTTGGTTGGAGATTAGGGTTAACTAGGAACGGGAAGGGGGAGATGATGTGACGATGGCGATGATGGTGGTGGTGGTAGCAGCGGCTTGTGGTCGGTGTAACAGAAAGTCAGAGATGGGCGGTGGAGATGGATGGCGGTGGTGTGAGGGTATTAGAGTTGCTTCGATGGCGATGATAGTGGTAGCCTCGATGATGACAATGGTGCTGCGAAGAAATATTGTTTTATATATTTTGTGTATTACTTAGAATTAATTACATAATCAGCAAAGCAAATATAAATGTTACATAAGTAGTCCTTTGATGTGAAAATAATGAAATATCATTGAACATAACAGAAAAACTAACAAGTTAATACTTAACTTGTTACAAATTACAAACACAATACTCCTGCCTGTTATAAAAAACACTTACTACTAAAACTTGTTATTTTTAATAAACTACATGGATCATTTGCGTAATTAACTCCGTCTTAAAATTAGAACCCGCCAAACAGCTAAGCTATTTAGGTGAAATTCCTAATAATTTACGAATCATAGACAAAATAAGAGGTCGACTGTCTGCAACGACCGAAGATCCACCTTCTTCCTGTTTCTTCTCTCTCCATGAATATTAATATGGCGGTCTACGTTTCTTCTTTCCACCATCTTGACTTTCTCAATCTCAGCTTGCTTCCCCTTTAATATCTCTAATAATAATCTTTCACATGGGAATGATCTCCCATTTTCAATCTTTCTTCTTCTTCTAGATTTTGTTCTTGATTGTTATATAAATCAATCCTCAATCCTTCCCTCCGTCAGGTAATTCTTCCTAAATCCCATGTTTCTTTCATCAATTTCACATGGATTTTGGTGGGTATCTTCTAATTTAGTCATTTATGTGAGTTTTTAGCATTCTTGTAAATGTTTAGTCGTAAATGCTATTGTTTAGCCGTTAATTGCATTTCTAGGGTTCAATCTTTTTTGGGTTTTTGGGGTTTTGATGTTGATGTTGTTCTTTCTGTTCTTTAGATTCTAATCTGACCGATTCGTTATTCAATCAATCAAATAATCAATCGTGCTTTTGTCGGTTGTGTCGATGGGGGTTCCATCGGTGGTGATATTTGTCTTTTTGTTTACTTTTTGCTAGATCTTGAAGCTGATGTATGTTTATTTCTTTAATCATTCTTTTGTTCTTTTGCAGATCATAAATCTGTTGGAAAGCTTGATCTAATGGTGAGCTAAACCTTCAGTTTTTGAAGATTTGATCAAATGAAATGCGAAATTAGATCGAATTTTGTTTAACTTGTGTTGTTGGTGATTAGGGGGAGGCTCCAGTTTTCTTTGCTGATGATTTGAGTATTTCGAATGGATGTCATTTGAAACTGAAGGAATTCGAATCCGCCATTGTTGTTGGGAATAAGACAGTATGATGTTGAACTAATTCTTATTTATTTTAATATCATTGAAGGCCTGTGTTCAATATGAATTATGTTATTATGTTCATCAGTATGTCATTGGTGGGTTTGATGATCCAACGTCCAATGGGGTTCGTATATTCGATAAGTCCTCTGGTGAATGGTTAGTTTGAAGCTTTTGGATGGTGTTTTTTGCTTTGACTGTGGTTTGATGACAGTTTTAATCTAGATATTTGTTTATGTTTGTAAAGGGTGATTCCAATTGTTCTTGGAACAAAGCCGAATGCATTCAAGGGTCATTCGATGATGCTTCTGAACAATGATAGAATCTTGATCATCAAGCACAATTCAAAATCTAATGACTGTGTGTGGTTTCTTGAGGTGGGTTGTTTTATATTTTTCTTGAAAATTATGTGATCATTTCATATGATAGTTGTTAGTTTTCAAGTAAATGCGCGTTGTTATAGGTTGACACTCAATTTGTTCAAGAACAAAAGAAGAAATTTGGAACCGAGGTAGTTTCTTGGAGTAAAGGAGTTATAGGTGATGCAGAGAGACCTGTAGTAATTAGTGGCCCGTCTGGTGTGGGCAAGGGCACACTAATTAATATGTTAATGAAAGATTTGCCGACAATGTTTGGGTTTTCAGTTAGCCACACAACTCGGGCACCAAGAGAAAAGGAGGAAAACGGTGTTCATTATCATTTCACTAACAGAGAAGTTATGGAAGAAGAGATTAAAGCTGGGAAATTTCTAGAATTTGCTTCTGTTCATGGAAATCTTTACGGGACTAGTATAGAAGCTGTTGAGGTAGTTGCTGATTCTGGAAAGGTATACACTTTAAATTCGTTTATTTGTCATTTTATTACAAATATTATGTCTTGTTTATTCCAAAATGAATGTTTTGAACACATTATTAGTCTGAGTTTAACCTTAAGGTCAAATTGTATATTTATGTAGAGATGTATCCTTGATATTGATGTTCAAGGGGCAAGGTCTGTGAGGTCTAGTTCACTCGAAGCTATTTTCATCTTTATTTGTCCACCTTCATTTGAGGAACTTGAGAAACGCCTTCGTGCAAGGTTTAAAAGATACATCTTATAACATTTTTTAACAGCAATCTTGTATTCTTATTTGTTAATGTTATTGGTTGATTTAATTACATTCTGATTTAATTTGGTCAAACAGAGGGACAGAGACCGAGGAAGTGATCCAAAAGCGGCTTAGGAATGCTAAGGCTGAGCTTGAACAAGGAACTTCTAGTGGTCTTTTTGATCATATTTTGGTGAATGATGACCTTGAGGCTTGTTATGAGCGACTCAAGGTAAATTTATGTTTTCTCCATTGTTTTAGCTTAAGTAAGATTTTGGTCTGTAGTTAATCTGATTTGTTTTGTTACAGAAAATCTTGGGTCTTGATGGAAGTGCAGATGCGACGTTAAAAACAAGTAAGTTTTTTGAACGTTTGATTGAGGGTGTTTGAGTATGCGTTTTGGATCTGGTTATCTAATGTCGGCATGTCACTATAATAAGAATTTTAGAATTTGAATACAGTCACAGATTCTGCTTTTGATTATTTAGCGTTGAAATAGTCGATTGCTTGAATCACTTGTTTCATACCAGCTGTCACAAAACTGATTATCTAATGGTAAATCAAATGACTTATTTACCCATTGTTTAACCTTATAATCAGATTCATCAAAGACTCAAACGTTTGTCTGATTATTTCAAGTTTACAACTTTAAACATCGGAAGCTCATTCAAACACCACCTTTTATAGCTAATAAATATAATGCAAACACTTAAAAAAAAAATAATCTTTTACCCCCCATCCCCCCAGCTTTTAGTTTAATATGTTATATTTTCAATATATGAATACAGCAACTGAGGTGTTCACTTTGCCAATGGAGATCTCACTGTCCAAAGTTGATGAAAAGATCATTATAAACAGTAAGAATGATGATCAGAAGTAAGTTCTATAAAGCTCTAGCATGAATACTTTTTACTAGTTCAATTGACTTTCATGAATTACTATGAAACTGATTGGTTTTTACTCAAATGCAGGATTGTGCTTGATTTAACTTATATGAAAGGCGGGGCCCGTGGGCGCACTAGAGGGCTAAGAATGTATCCTGCTGGTCTGCATTCATATGCTAATAGCAATGGAAACGCCTAGAACCTGATCTTTTCGACTTCGTTTTGTACTAACTCTGGTCATAAATTTCTTTTTCTTTTTTCGATTTTGTTAAAAAACCAAGGAACACCCAAAAGAACTAACTTCAAGAGAAAGTCAAATTCAGGCACTTTGCCCCATTGAAATAGTCATTTTAATGATTAGAAGTAGAAGAATGAGATAGCTTTTGAATTGTTGGATCTGAAACTCAGCTGTCTCTGAAAAACAGAAAGTGGTTTACTAAATGAACCAAGGATTTGTGATTGCCATTGTTTGTGGGTATCCCTCATCTTGTTTTATCATGGGTTGGTTAAACGTACCTCTATTTTACTACATGTATTCTCATATGTATACGAGCATTGCGATATTGAAATGACCAATGTGATAGGAGGGGTATATGCGGTAAAAGCCCTTTTTAGGGATATGTTGACCGTCATGGTGGTTAGTTCACGACTAATTTTTGTATGGTAGTTTGATGTCTTAGATCTTCCGGGCTGGCAATTTCCGATCTGTTTATGATACGATTAGGCCTGTTTAATAAAAATTATATATATTTTTTAAAGTTTTTAAAAATAATTAAAATTAGGAGGTTAGACTCTTTTATTTCTCAATCTTGGTTTACAAAAACATTTTAAAAAAATTACAGGCATGATATATAGATAGTTAAACAAGTTATTTACATGTTTGATACGTGTGCTGCGCGCGTCATCACTAACCTGTTAAATACGATAAGATCTGTTTTGTTAGTTTTAGATTTTCGGTTGGTTGGGTGGGTCCCACACTTCAGAACTTCCATTTGCCTTATGACATATGGGCCATAGACACATTATTATGTATGTTCTGGTTAGAAAGATTGGTCCAGCAGATAGTGGGAAATATTGCAGTCAAATGGTCTCTACAACCAGGTGCACTGGGCCCAATGTTGTCAATCAACAGTGGTCTAAAATAGTTATTTTGTGTTTTATTTTGGGAATATTTGTTTTCTTTTATCTTGCAATTTTTGCAGAAAGTTTCTGTATTTTGTTTCACTTTTCTAGGCAATAGATTAATAATTTTACTTTTTATTTCTTTTTTATATTGATAGTAATATTTGACTTTATCGTTATTAAGAAATAGTTAGGAATTCTATTTTCAACTTAAGACATTTAAAAAAATATTAAACGTAAGTTTATTATTTTTTCCAATCTTACATGATGTGTTTTGATTTACACATAAAATCTCAATTGAAACCCGATCTGTTTTGATATCTGTTTTGATTTACACATAAAATCTCTCTTTATACCCAGATCCGTTTTGACATAGCATGTAACTCTACAACTCGACCATTATATGATTTCTTCTAGAAAACTTTCTGACCCGTAACATGAATTGTCAAATGAAAGAGAGACAACGAAAGTCAATTGTGAGGATGAAAGGTTCCATTTTAAGTATATTTTTATTTTACTTTTATGTAACTTATGAATTCAAATTATTGTTAGAAATCACATGTTTAAAGAGGAAAGATCATCAACTATTTTATTTTATATATCAATATTTGTGTTTATATATTTTTACTTTCAGCTAGAATACACTCAATTAAAAGTAAAAAAAAACATTTGCAAACATAATAAATATGAGAAGATCTGAATTAAGTTTATGTTGTAAGGTTTCTAAAGATAAAATTAGACTAAATTATGAACTTTCATTTTATTCGTCAACCCTTCAAGAAATAAAAATATATGAAATTTAAGTGAATTTTTTGATGCCTTGGGGGATCTCTAGATGGAGTTTATGTCAACTGCTATGGTATCTATGATTCCATCTCAAGGAACCCGGTGCCACAATTCTCCTTCTGGTCTAATAACATGTAAGTGATAGTTTGGGCTTAAGAATTTTAAGATCTCATGTTCAAACTTGACTTAAAAGATTTTTCCATAAAGGTAGGTTCCTTTTTGATGATTTTACTAGGTGAGTTAGGTTGAAACATCAAAATCAGTTGGACGGTTGATATCTCATCTCATGAATGCTCACTTAAGTATTGTGGTAAGTTCCAACACCGTGGTTAATGGCTTGACCCAAAAATCTCCGCCAAACAACCGGATCAACAATAAACACACCTACCTAAAACTCATAATTTATGCCCAAATGATTTGAGAAAACAAATAAATGATAATAAACATCAATTAACCCATCCAGTCAAATATTTAACTCCAAAATTGTTTGTGATTGCAGAAATCCTACATAAAATATCATCTCGAATACTGACCTCCAACAAGAAATAACGAAAACAAAAAGGGTTGATGCATTTAAGGATCAGCAATTGTAACTTCAACCTCAACACCAGGTTCAATGGTGATGGAGGTGATCTGCTTCACGACATCTGGCGAGCTGAAAAGATCAATAACACGCTTGTGAACCCGAAGCTCAAATCTATCCCATGTGTTTGTTCCTACAAAGCCAGATATTTTGTTGACCATCAAAACAAAAGTCAAAAATCATAAAATTTATCCAAACAGAAGAAGTTGCATTACAAAAACATGTTCTGTTTAATACCTTCACCGCATGGGGATTTCCTGGTGGTGATGTTAAGAACCTTGGTTGGCATTCTTACTGGTCCCTTAACCCTCAATTTCTTGTCCTTGGATCCACGAATCAGATCCATACAAACTGTCATTATGATGATAAAAAATAAATACAAGTTCGGTATCTTCACAGGTAAATTAGCATGACCAACCCTCAAGATAAATATATATGAAGCCTCATATCCTACCAAGACAGTATTTTGGCAATCTATTATGTAACAACTGGATTGTCATTCACAATTCACAAAGCATTGTGTAAAGATATAACCTATTACTCTGGGTTCACATATATTCATTAGGGGTGTTAATAAACCATTGAACACAACCAAACCACCTAAATTTAAGCAAAATGGATGGTTTGGCGGGCTTAAGATTTGTACATTCACAGTTTCCAGGTTAAAAAACAAGCCCAAAGATTCAGATCACGGTTTAAAGCTTGGAATGCCTGTTCACCATTATTTTTTCTTTTTCCCTTTTAATAATATGAAGATATGCATATTTTATTATTCATTAAACAGTCTTTATCATTTACAAAACTTCTAATACAAACTACCAATTCTAAATTATTTTAAGAAAAAAAGTCTAGGCCACCAAACCAAACCATTTTGTCCGGTCCGGCCTACCCAACCAACCCAATCAGTTTGGTTGCCCAGCCAAAACGGATCGTGAATACCCCGTTCATAGTTTCCAGATTAACCTAGTGAAAAGTATATCTCGCAGAGAAATTCAAAAACAATTATCGATAAGCACTTTCAATGCATCCAGGCTTTCGGTTTTGCCAAGGTTGGGTGCACAAGGGGAAAAGGCGAACAACCTAAATCGTGTTGCAATGATCACTTTACTCAACAATAGTAAAGGGAGTAACTTCACAAGTTGCCAGCAACTACTATAAAACACATGGTCTAGTAAATGAAGCTATATACAAATCAACCTTAATTACTCAAGAAATTCAGATCCAACTGCAATGAATATGAACCAGCAAACGTTCACAACACGAATACGGAATACGAATACCTTTCTCAAGATTCTTAACATTCTTCGAGGAGAGCGTAATTCTAATCTTGTGAATCTGTTCTTGAGGCTCTTCCAGTCCCAGCTTTCCTGGCTTCACTGGTGCATACGCTGCTGCCGCCGCCGCCATCTTCACGTTTAACCTGTATACAAAAATGATAAGGTATAACATACAAACCAATCTGATTCAAATTCAAAACAAAACAGAATTCCAGCAGAAAACTCTAAATGCACTATATCATGATTAACCAAAACTATCAGAGATTCCAGCAGCTAAATCATAGATCAAATACCAAAAAACCCTAAAATCAATGTCTTCAAGCAACATATTTGCAACACATATAACATAAATTAAGTAAACAAAAACAGTGTGAACAAACATAGAGCTCTAATGATCACGGAATAAAACCAATCGATCGGAAATAACGAAATTAGCGGAGATTAGTCGATATTGATGAAATTTAAAGTAATTAGAGAAAAATGTAAGGGGTTTTAACAGATATATAAAATGTATGAAGTCAGGTAGCTGAATTCAACAGGCATACGACGAACCTGTTGGGATTACTCCGGCGAGCAGCTGCTTGATCTTTCTTCAACGGCGAACGGTTACGAAACCCTAGATCAGTAATGATTTTGAAAATGTATAGATTGGGCCTCAGAAATCAACTTAGCCCACAGATATGGTTGTTGTTGGGCTCATATTAGGGGTGTATTTTTCACCGAACCCGAATATCAAACCCGAACAACATCAACCCGAACCTGATTAAGGACTAACTCGAGCAACCCAACCCGATTATTACATCAAACCGAACCAGATTTATATAAATGTTATGGTATTTGGGTTGATTTTATGAGATTTGAGTCAATCTGATTAACCTGAATATTCATTTTTAATAAAATTCAGGATAAGTATATATGTGTATGTATTATGCTACCGTTTACAATATTTGAAAACATGATTGTGTAAACTTTATATTTTATTGTTGTTGTGATTCAATTTTATTATGTGAATTTTAAGGATAATCAAAATATAATATTTTTTAAATTTGAATATGCATAATAAAGTGAATGTAAATATACAAATTGATAATAAGCAAAATTCTATATTGATAATACATGCTAAATCTCATACATGTATTTCGATCACATACAAATTGAATACAAAAACATTTGAGATAACAATAATTTAAAGCTTAATGGTTTAGTTTAAACCCAAAAACTGATTAACCTGACCCGAATACCGAAACCCAGAAACTGATTAAATATTACTTATTTGGTTTGGTCTTTAGGTTAATTTTCTACACCTAAAAACCCGAGGAGCCCGATCGAGAAACCCGATTACAAAACCCGAATTACACCTATAGCTCATATAGTATCATTCAACAAAAATTATACGGATAGTGCTCCGAGCAGTAAAAAACAGGTTTTAATGTTTTATATCCAAACCCGAGGATCTGACCCATACGTGGTACATGTTTTACCAGGAGTAGAGTGAAATCGGTATGAACCTGTGTTAAATCAATTTAGTATTTTCACATTCTGCTTGTATTAACATGTAATATGGATATTCTTGTGTATGTATCTTGTAATATTCTTCTTATATATATTCATGCTCCCAATTTTTTGGGGCATACAAAAAGTCATTTGAATCAACTCATCACATTCTTAACCTGAAAATATCTAAGGGTTAGCACCTAGTTCTTATTTAAATTACTCAGATTGATTTCTATCTGGTTCCTACCCGACTCAACTATACCCGATTTCTAGCCGGATATAACAGCCTTTATTTATTACCCCCCCCCCCCCCCCCCCCCCAAGTTAGTATAAATAGGTATTGGATGAATTACTTGAGTACCCAACTTGAAACACAAAACCAAATGTAAAAAAGAATATAAAAATACTCTCTTTTCTCTTGTTTTGGACATTTCTACTTCTTTATGGCTCAGTTGCAATTGGTCGCGTCAAGCTTCTACAATCGAGCCTACTTTTGTTCAATTTTTTTTCAAATAATAGGAACATAGAAGTTTAGTGTAATAGAGATTTAGTTAAAATGAGTGTGACCAGTCTCAAATGGCTCGTGACAAGCAAAAAGTTCTACTCGAATTTGAAGAAATACATTGTAAAATTATGCAAGTATTTGAAATAAAAGTGCAGGGTTTGAGCAAACACAAGTAACAATGGAATATTTATCTACAACATAAATACGATTCGCGATCAAATGGCAAATTTCATGATTCAAAAAGTTTTTCTGTTCGACCACCTCGACAACAACCACTTGTTGGAGCCACGTCAGACTACATGCATGCCTCACATGTGCAAGTTTGACTTAGTTTATTGGAGGTTTTGTTTACGTTAGAATAAGTGGAAGTCGTGTGCACGTGTTTTGTTTACTGGGCATCGTAAATGACCTAGTCTTTAGGAGTTTCCTGTTTTCTAGCTATTAGTTGCTTTGTTTGTTCTATATATTGTAATCGTATCTCATTAATGAAGTTTATCAGTTTCAAGTGAGAATATACCAGTGTCTATTATCTGGTATCAGAGCGAAACTACGATCACGAGAGAAAGATACGATCATGAATAGCGAAAAGTTGAAGATACCTGTGTTTGATGGTCACTATGAACACTGGAGTGAGATGATGGAGAATTTGCTACTCGCCAAACAGTTGTGGAATCTAATTGATCCGGGAATTGTCGAGCCTGCTGTCGGTATTGCCCAGAGTGAAGCTCAAAAGAAAACCCTAGCAGATCTACGAGCAAAAGATCTGCAAGTAAAGCATTACTTGTACCAGGCAATTGATCGGGTCACTTTCGAACATATTTTGGACAGACGAATGTCTAAATCTGTTTGGGATGCCATGAAGCAACGGTTTGCTGGGAATGCCCGTGTGAAGAAATCAATGCTTCAAAAACTTCGTAGAGATTTCGAGGTTCTGGAAATGAAAGATTCTGAAACGATTCCAGAATACTTTGGAAGAGTCTTGACGGTAGCGAATCAAATGCGAAGCAATGGGGAGACCATGCAGGATGTGAAAATAGTTGAGAAGATATTGAGAACACTTACAAAAAAGTATCTGTTTGTTGTTATGTCAATCGAAGAGTCCAAAGACATAGAAAAGATGTCAATTGATGAGCTTCAGAGTACCCTCATCGTTCACGAGCAAAAGTTCAAAAAACCAGAAAAAGAGGAAGAATAAGTTTTGAAGGTGAACTATGAAGATAACACAAACTCAGGAGGTCGAGGCCGGGGACGATCAGGTACAAGAGGTCGAGGCCACGGTCGTGGACGCTCTTCTTTTAACAAAGAAACGGTGGAATGTTACAAGTGTCACAAGTTGGGACATTTTCAATATGAATGTCTGATGGGGAAAGAGGCTAATTATGTTGATTTTGGAGAAGATGAAGAAATGATTTTGATGTCACAGGTTGATGCAAAGGGAGCAGGTCATCTGTGGTTTCTTGACTCTGGTTGTTCACACCATATGTGTGGAAATAAAAAAAGATTCATTCAGTTGGATCTAAACTTTAATCACTCGATCAAGCTCGGGAATGATACACGTCTCACTGTTAGTGGGAGAGGACAAGTCAGGCTAACAGTCCAAGGAGGCACTTATGTAATTCAAGATGTGTATTACGTCCCTGATCTCAAGAACAATCTTCTAAGCATTGGCCAATTACAACAAAGAGGTTTGTCCTTTCTTATTGCATCTGATGTATGTAAAATTTATCATCCACATAAAGGATTAATTATGCAAAGTCATATGAGTGCAAACCCGTATGTTTCCTTTGGTTGAACAAACCAAAGAAATAGAAATTGAAACTGGAAGTAGTTGTTTGTACTCCAACTCTGAAAATATTTCAAAGCTTTGGCATGCTTGTTATGGTCATCTTAGTTACACTAGCATGAAGAAAGTACAACAAAAGAAGTTGGTTCGAGGTCTTCCAAGTTTTACGGTGGATGAAGATGTGTGCACAGATTGTTTAATTAGGAAACAACACAAAGCTCCAATCCCAAAGAAAAGTAATTGGAGGGCTAGTAGTGTACTGGAGCTAATTCACTCGGATATTTGCGGGCCAATCAATCCGATGTCAAACGGGGGAAAAAGGTACGTGTTAAGTTTCATTGATGATTTTAGTCGAAAAGCTTGGTGTTACTTACTTGCAGAAAAGTCCGAAGCTTTTGAATGTTTCAAGAATTTCAAAAGAAAAGTAGAGACGGAAATGGGGCGCAACATTAAAGCTTTAAGAACTGACAGAGGAGGGGAGTTCACCTCTGATCGGTTCAATTTATTCTGCAAAGAACACGCAATAAAGAGACAATTGACCAATGCCTTCACGCCACAACAAAACGGTGTCGCCGAACAAAAAAACCGAACAGTGATGAACATGGTGATTACTCTGTTGGCAGCAAAGAAAATGACTAAAGTTCTTTGGGCAGAGGCAGTGATGTGGACGTTTCACGTCCTAAACCAGAGTCCCACGAAGGCATTGTTAAATAAGACACCTAATGAGGCATGGTATGGGGAGAAACCATCTGTTGAGCATTTCAGAACTTGGGGATGCATTGCACATGTACACATTCCCAAAGAAAAGCGTAGAAAGCTGGATGATAAAAGTGTTACATGCATCTTTGTGGGTGTAAGTGAAGAAAGCAAAGGTTATAGGCTACTGAATCCAAGAACAATGAAGGTGACTATTAGCCAAGATGTTGTTTTTGAAGAAAGAAAGTCATGGGACTGGGGTCAAACAAGCTCTCATCACGTTGAACCTGAACTTACATGGGGAGACAAAGATGGTGAAGCTTATTCAGATGATGAAGTTCCAGTTAATGAAGACGGTGATGACTTGGAGTCTGAAGAAGATGGGGCAGAATCAATAGCACTTGAGAATCAACAATCTGTTGAGACTCAAGATCCCGAAGCAAGCACTACTTTAATCAGGGAGGGTCAACGTCAACGCTGACCTCCTTCTTACTTGAAAGATTATGATACCGGTAAACGAGTTCTTATGGTGGAAGAAGTAAACGCCATTCAAGAAAATGTTCAAGATCCAATTGATTATGAGGAAGCATCCAAAGAATCAAGTGGAGAGTAGCCATGGATGCAGAAATTAAAGCAATTAAGTATAACAAGACTTGGGAGCTAACCGAGTTACCAGCAGGTGCGAAGTGCATTGGGGTGAAATGGGTTTACAAAACGAAGTTCAATGAACGAGGTGAGATTGATAAGCACAAGGCTCGTTTAGTTGCAAAGGGGTATTGTCAAAGGATCGATTATGCAGAAATTTATGCTCCAGTTGCTAGAATGGATACAATAAGACTAATGCTTGCAATTACTGCTCAACAGGGTTGGTTTGTGTACCAAATGGACGTTAAATCAGCGTTTTTGCATGGCACGTTGGATGAGGATGTTTATGTCCAGCAACCACAGGGCTATGTTGTTCAAGGCAGCGAGCAGAAGGTACTCAAGTTACACAAGGCGTTGTATGGATTAAAACAAGCACCGCGTGCTTGGTTTAGTCGAATTGAATCCTATTTTTTAAAGGAAGGATTTAAAAGCAGTGAGAAGGAGCATACTTTGTTTATCAAGAAAGATTCTAATGGAGGTATTCTCATTGTTAATGATTTGATATATACCGGGAATAGTATGATTATGTTGCAGGAGTTTAAAATGTCCATGATGAATGAGTTTGAAATGTCGGATCTTGGGAAAATGAAGTTTTTTCTTGGCATTGAGGTTATGCAATCAGCTCGAGGAATTCATATTTCACAGCATAAATATGCTATGGAAATTCTAAAACGTTTTGAAATGAATAGTTGCAATGCAGTGCTTAATCCAATTGTTCCAGGTAGCAGACTTGTTCCAAATGAAGGTCTCATAGATGATCCTGTTCTCTTCAAGAAAATAGTGGGAAGTCTCATGTACATCACCAATACGCGTCCCGACATACAGTATGTGGTGAGTCTTCTAAGCCGGTTCATGTCTAATCCAAATGAAACGCACACAGCAGCTGCCAAAAGAGTTCTGAGATACTTACAGGGAACTTTAGATTATGGAATTTGGTACAAGAATGGAGGAGAAGGTTCATTAGACATCTTTACCGATAGTGATTTCGCCGGTGATTTAGAGGGCAGAAAAAGTACTTCCGGTTATGTTTTTCTGTGGGACAAAGCGGCGGTATCTTGGTCATCGAAAAAACAAGATATTGTGGCGTTGTCTTCTACGGAGGCCGAGTACGTTGCAGCAGGTTCGTGTGCTTGTCAAACGATGTGGATCAAAGAAATTTTAGAGGAGTTTGGTTTGGTCTTTCAAAGAAGCATGGTGATTAAATGTGATAACACTTCTACTATTAAGCTCTCAAAGAATACCGTTTTTCATGGACGTTGCAAGCATATTGGAGTCAGATTTCACTTCTTGAGAGACCTGGTGAAGAATGGTTTTATTGAGCTAGTTCACTGTGGAACAACTGAGCAATTGGCAGATTTGTTTACAAAGCCATTGGGAAGAGATGTGTTTCAGAAACTACGAACAAGACTTTCTCGCAAGTTTGAGGGAGGGTTTGTTGGAGCCACGTCAGACTACATGCATGCCTCACATGTGCAAGTTTGACTTAGTTTATTGGAGGTTTTGTTTACGTTAGAATAAGTGGAAGTCGTGTGCACGTGTTTTGTTTACTGGGCATCGTAAATGACCTAGTCTTTAGGAGTTTCCTGTTTTCTAGCTATTAGTTGCTTTGTTTGTTCTATATATTTTAATCGTATCTCATTAATGAAGTTTATCAGTTTCAAGTGAGAATATACCAGTGTCTATTACCACTTTGACATCCCACATTTGACATATATGATTTGATCGGCTCCACATGGTTTACCCAAATCATAACTCACTTTATGTCGCTAACACGTGGCGAACAGAGCTAACATGTGACGGTAAAGGTACCTCCGCATTTCAACGCTTGTTGGATAGATCCCAATTCGTGATAAATGATGATATGCATGATTGCATTTGATCTTTTTATTTATCCACATACTGGAGATTATTTGTTTCAAAATTTAGACCATGTAATAACAACTTTTATTTTAAAAATAATCTGCTTTCAATAGCATTCGATAACACACCAAACAGTACAAGCATGGTTGAAAAATTAAAAATAAAAAATAAACTGATTTGCAACGAACGTTTTTTCATTACACAAACTATTAATTTGACTGTACAAGACGGGCTTGCCATGGAAATGAAATGACTAAAAGATAAAGAGATAACACCCATCAAGCGAGCTTGGTAGATATTGTGAAATGGATTTTATTATCCACTATGATTCTTGAAGACCATCGCAATTTTAATATTTTGACTTGGTGTAAGGGAAAGAAATCCTGATTTTCGATTCTATTCGCTATGGTTTGTAAATTACTAACCGTCTAAACTTTTACGGTAGTTTGAGAATTCGCGTTTTCTCTTAGTAGTAGGATATTATCTATATGAAGAACAAGCTTCACCCTGGAGTTTGTAAAAATGTGTATTTTCTTAAAGACTCACTTGGCCACGACAGATAGTACAAAACCAAACAAAGACTCAGAGACAAAATATTACCGATTCCTCAACCCTATTGGAACACGATCCTATCCTACCTGGTTCCATATGGCATGGTTCCTTCTCTACCGGAAGCGGTTTCGTTCCTACCCAATTCCTTCAATAAAATCGATTAAAATAACTGGTCTCCAACAGTTTCGGTTCCTCAAAACCGGTTCTTCCAAGAAACCAAAATGTGCACCTCAAATGGTGCTTGTGGTTCGAGTATATCCAAATTTTAAAAATTACATATTTGGGTTGCATTTTCAAATTTGTGACAGTTCGAGTATTAAAGCTAACTTTTTGTTAAGTTTTAGTGATAGGACTAAAGTACCGTCTTAAGAACTATTTGTTTAATTAACTAAGACTTTATTAAACCTATCGTTCTCAGGGACTTTTTGAATAGAGTAAATTTTACGTTGGTTTTTTTGTTTTCATCAAAATATTGGATTTGATAATTGTTCTCTAAAAACTTGTAGATATGGTCCTAAGTTTTCAATTATCTTTCCTTTTTAGTCCAAGACTATATCTAGCATTAAGTTCAGTTAACTAAAGGGTACTTCTGTCTTTTTATCTAGTTAATTACATGAATGGTTCATATGGTATGACCATATTGCAACTATAGTCTTTAGGTTTCGTTTATTACAGTTGTCATCCAAAAGTTTGTGCACTAGTAGTCTAGTAACATGAATGATTCCCAAAATGAATTGTTGTATTTAAAAAAAAAAACAACAACTATTGATTTTGCAGGAGAAAACGATGGAGGTACAAATGAGTGTTTACGTCGATGATGTGGGGGTGGGGGTGGCGGTGGTGTGGGTTGGCAATGATGGTGGCGTATGAGCAGCGATGGTGGGTTGCGATGGTAGTAAATGGTGTTGTTCAGAAGTGGAAGAGGTGGCGGCGAGGTGTAGAAGTAGACCTAGAGTTTACGCGAACACACGCAAATAAAATCTACGAAATCACTTCTGAACTATCAATAGTTACACAAATGACCTTATATGTAGTTTGGTGTTTTCATAAAAACTTAATAGAAAGGTTAGATAGTGTTAACTCCCCCTAGCTAATTATGACAATTTTGAAAACACTATGGCTAAATTGTTCTTTTTTTAATGATTGGATGAAAATAGTTATAATAATCAAACCACTGGAACTAAAACCGCAATTTACTCTTAATAAAAACTTGAGGCGACTTTGATAGTTTTTACGTTTGTGTTACTATTACTCGTACATCATTACACACAGCTACGCTTTTAATGGAATTGCACTAAAACATAGATTACAAGTTTATTTTATGTCAAAAGTTTATTTTACTTTTTCTTAAGACATTGGAAAAAAAGAAAACGTGAGAGGGGCACATTCACATCCATGAGCTCGTTTGTTGTGATGAACATGCGTTCGTCATTCAATCGTGAATGGATCCACTTAATGAGACATTTGTGGCATCCATACCTCTAACGGTGTATTTTAAAAAACTTCTGTTTATCTCACCTATTTTCATCGGATAAAGTGAAGTTTATATTTAAAAAAGTTATATAAATTATTAAAAGAGAACGCTGCTAAAAAGTTTAGAGAAACATTTTGTTATTTTGTTAAATCCGCTAACTAATAAATTGTTTCAATAGTTTTTTTTTTTTAATTTTAACTTCTTAATTTTAAAGCTTTCAGGTCTTTTTAATTCTTTTAAAATATTTGTTATAAACCATTGTTGTTAACTTTTGAAAAATTTTCATATACATTAAAACTTAACGTTCTTAAATATTTAATAAGGAAATACGTTTTTAGTAGAAAATAAAAATACATTTCTTTAAAAAATATCATGAAACGTATACGTTTCCTTAAAATATATTATGAAACGTCCCAGTTGTTAAATGATCAAGCAAAATGTTTATTTAAATGGTTTTATGTTTATTTAAATCGTTTTATTCTGTAAAACATTTTCTTGAAAAAAATAAAGATCTTTATAATTTCAACAATAAACAAAATTTAAAAAATATTACGTTTTCTTTGTATATATAAAATTATAAATGATATCTAGGGTGTTATTAAGTAGAGCTCGAGCCTGCGCTCGAATTGTTTAACTTCAAAGTAGCTCAAACTCGGGTTGTTGATACCCTAGATACCCTTTTTTTTATGTTACTATATAAAGCAAAAACTTGAGATACAAGTATAATTATATAAAAAAAATAAGACGTTTAATATAACTTTTTAAACATTAGATACAAATTTTTAATGCAATAATTTATCATTTCTATTTTGCCCTTTATTTAATAAGCTTCTTTTTAATTAATACATTAATTAATAAATATTAATTATACTTTAATAACGTAAGATTATTTAATTCACTATACTATATATTATATTATTTATTATAATACTTTAAATTAATATTTAAATTTATAAATAAGTATTATATTATTTAAATATTTAACTATATAATTACTAAATACTTTTATAATAATAATAATAATAATAGTTAAATTTATAAATAAGTATTATCTTATTCGAATACTTAACTATATAATTGCTAAATACTTTTATAATAATGATGATAATAATAAGTTATATCTATATTATCTATACTATGATATAAAACATTTGATTATGGCACACTTTTAATTTTACTCGAAATTTAATACACCTAATATAATTTTCTAAACATAAGGTACAAGTGTTATATACAATAGTTTCGAATTTGCTAATATTTAATAAGTTTCTTTCAATTAATACATTATTTAATATATTTTTATTTTAAGTATTATCTTATTTATAATATCTTAAATTAATATTAAAATATAAATATTTTTTATTTTTATTTTTATAACTTAATACTATTTGAGTTTATAATCACTAAATATTTATGTAGTTATAAAATTATAATAATAACATTCAAATACATCAATGCTTTAGACGGTCGGAAAAGAGGCTCGATAACACTCGTCGCATCACTATGTATAACAAATAGAGAAAATTGTGAGTAGTGAAAGTGTAGGTTTTTCCAATATTACCACAATAATTTTCTTATTCTCCAAACTAATAAAAACCGTATTTTGTTTTTTTATAAATTTATCTTTAAACCTTTATAGATTTTTTAAAACTAACCTCAACACTTTTCTTTCTTTTTGTTTTTTTTTAAATTGATATCTACTTATTTTGTCTTTTATAAAATTTTATATTTAAGTATTCGAGTTATGTCAAATTTACATTTAGTCACCTGAACTTTTATTTAAATTTTATATTTAAGCCTTTCGAGTTATGCCAAATTTACATTTGATCATCTTAACTTTTTTTTTTAAATTTATACTTAAGCCTTCGAGTTATGTCAAATTTTCTTTTAATCAATTTATAATAAAGCTCGTTAATTATAGTAAAGTCATTATTTACATATTCGTTATTTTTCTTTTCTGTTTTGAGGTATTTAAAGTTTTTAGTATTTTTTATTATATTTTTATCAGTGTTTCGTACGTAATTTTTATTCGGGTGGTTATACTAACGTATAAGTTATCAAAATTAAATCTTTTAACTATTATAACCCCGCTTGCATAGCGCGGGTCATATCTACTAGTAAGTTTACATACATAACCAAAACGTTTAAACGATAAGTATATTTTGAACTGTTATAAAAAAATGTTTCCAAAGAATTAAATAAACCATTTAAAAAACATTTCGCCTGATTTTAAAACAATCGTGCGTTTCACAAAACATTTTTAAAAATTGCCTTTTATTTTCTATTAAAATTTAATTTTTATTAAAAATTTGAATTTACTTAAGAATGTTTTTAGAAATGTATATAAAAATATTTTAAAAGATAACTAACAAAAGTTTATAAATAATATTTTTAAATAAATTAGAAAACATGAAAAACTAAAATTTCTATTTTATGGAAAACGTAATAAAAAGGTTTATAGAAAAAAAATAAAAAAGAATAAGAAAAAATCTTTATAACATTTTATTAAAGAGTTAATTTTCATTTATTAGATTAGATTCAACTAAACGCTTTTCTAAATATTTAGTAACGTATTCCTTTTACTATTTTTAAGAAGATTTTTGAAATATATAAAGTTCACTTTATGCAATAAGTATAGAGAGAGAAACAAAAGTTAAAAAGAAACGTTATTTTCTTAAATATTCTCCAAAAACACTATTTTAACAAATAAGTTCTCCACCAATTTGTTAGACAATTTTCATAATTTTTAGGATCAGAACCAAAAATAGGAATTGAAATTAACTCGTCCTAATTATACATAGCAAAATTTTGAATCATCATCGTGATAATTATAGCCATTACTCTACTAATAATATGCTATTTGTAAAGTAGATATTATAACTTGTGCAACAATATCAAGTAATGAAAAAAAATTCTATAAACCATTGATCGAGGATTAAAAGATGAACCCAAATCTTTTTCAACGCGAGATACTCGTCATAAATGATTATGCATTATTTATTTAAAGAATATGAACACTTTGATCGTTCTTACACAAATAGTAACGTAATTATAAAATTAATAACCATTAGCATTTAGTTAAAGAGTTTCTGTAAATATACAACAAAAAAATATACGCATTAATTGGTAATAAAGGTTTGAAATGGTTATAAATACACACGTCTTGTGATTTTGTAATTATCCTTTGAGTTCATAGGATTCATAGTTTCGTTCTTTGCCATCGTAATCATGAAAGTCACCATGTTTACTGTTGGTTTTCTTCTTCTACTTGTACTACAAAAGTCTACACATTCCGTCGAGGCCTCGAGAGTGATGGGTTCAGGACCGAGCCCGGGAGGCAAAGGGCACGATGTACCACCTCCGGATGACGGAGGTAAAAGCATGGGCATGTCTATTATGTCCCAAAAGAGTTCAGGACCAAGCCCGGGAGGCAGGGGACACAATGTGCCACCTCCGGATGATGGGGGCAAAAACAAGGGCGAGTCTATTATCTCCCAAAAGAGTTCGGGACCGAGCCCAGGGGGCAGGGGACACAATGTGCCACCTCCAGAAGGTGGAGGCATAAGCAAAGATGTGTCTATTATGTCCCAAAAAAGTTCGGGACCAAGCCCTGGAGGCAAGGGACACAATGTGCCACCTCCAGAAGGTGGAGGCATAAGCAAAGATGTGTCTATTATGTCCCAAAAAAGTTCGGGACCAAGCCCAGGGGGCAGGGGGCACAATGTGCCACCTCCAGATGACGGAGGCAAAAATATGGGCGTGTCTATTATGTCCCAAAAGAGTTCGGGACCGAGCCCAGGAGGCAGGGGACACAATGTGCCACCTCCAGAGGGCGGAGGCGAAAACATGGACGTGTCTATTATCTCCCAAAAGAGTTCGGGACCGAGCCCAGGGGGCAAGGGACACGATGTGCCACCTCCAGAGGGCGGAGGCAAAAACAAGCGTGTGTCTTTTATGTACCAAAAGAATTCAGGACCTAGCCCAGGGGGCAGGGGACATAAAGCGCCACCTCCGCACGGCTCAAACTAAATTAATAAAAATGGTTTTATTTTGCTTATCTACTGTTTTCAGTAGTTGCTAGTATTATCAAAATTATGATATATGGAATTACCTTATTTAAAAAAGTTGGAATTCGTGTGGATTTTGTTCGCTATCTTCTTGGTTACCATATGATCCATTTTTGTTTATGCATGTCTTCAAGTCGTAATCTAAAGTTCACAGTATCAATATCATCATGTTTTCGTTAACTATGATTATTATATAAAATAGCTAATTTATCGTTAGACAAAATCATAAAATAATAAAATCTTCAATTCTGCAGTCCTAAGTTGTATCTCTAATCAATAACATTTCTTTTTTCCATTCGTTACCATGAACCTTTGACATCAAACCTATTTAAAATGTATAGGTTAATTGTGTTCAAAACGAATATTATAATCAGTCACAAGGTTGACTAAGTTTCCTTGTTAAATATTTTCCAACTTAGGTGTTTGCATAGTAAAAGATTATAAATTTTCGGTCTTTATAAGAATATCGAGGCTGATCATTGATTCTTTAGATGAAATCGAGTCATGTCATCAAAATATATTAAATTTTTAAAGAGTAAATTGTCATTTTCCATGTAATTTTGTCACATTTGTTATTTCATCCAAAAATATTTTTTTTTTCTTTTGGCTCTTCAAGGTTTGAAAAATATTATCATTTTCATTTAAAATATTAACTTTATTATTTTAAAATGTTAAATATTAATTGTTAAAATGGTACTTAAGTTAATTTTCATATAAAAACGAAATATAATTTATGTTTACGTGTTTCTGATGAAATTTCTTTCACAGAATTTATGTTTTTTATGAAAATGACAACTTAGAGTCCCCTTTCTGAAGTTGCTTACGACAACTTTAAACTTTGTTTGAAACAACTATTGTTTGTACACATTAGATCTTTTTTACGTATAAACCATATAACAATCCAACCAAATGACTTGTGTCATTTACTTTACCCATAAATTATTTATGATAAAATTTACACATTTATCATAGTAAAACTTACCTAGCTAGTGACCATACACCTTATGATAAAATTTACACATTTATCATAGTAAAACTTACCTAGCTAGTGACCATACACCTCGGCAGTCCTATCTACACAAGTGATTCATCTCGCGTCCTATCTACACACGTGCTTGTGTCCTTCTGAGTGTTAGGACCAATAAAATCCAAAAAATTCTACCAATAAGATCTTAACCAGCCATTTAGTAGTCTCTTGTTTATTCTGCTGGTGAATTCGCTTGTTTAGTTAATGTCCAGACATCAATAAAAAGTTTCGTTCGGTCAAATAATAAACTAACATGAACAAAGCCATGTTTGTTCAGTTACGTTTGTGAATATTCAATAATATATTCGTTTATACACGCTTGTATTTTTGTTTTGTTCATGCTAGTTTTTTTACATTCATTCATAATTATGTACATGATTATTACAAATTTTTTAATTTTATACACTATGGTGATTATGCATAATTTTGGATCAAGAATATTGATTTTATTATTTTGAATAATATATGTTCATTTCCATTCAATCATGTGCTCATAAATCGTTTGTGAACACTTTCAATCCGTCAATAAACCAACATGAGCAAAATTTTTCAGTCAAATATGCAATAATAAACCATTTGTGAACAAGTTCTCTAAAAGGTTGTTTGACAATTTTCGAATGGGTAAGTGTTGAATCATTAAAAATTCTGAACTATTAATTGCTAAACCAGTAATAAATCTAAATAATTAAGAGCTAGTATATTGCTTAACTATTCAAAGACAAATGTCTGACTAATTCAGATAAAAGCTCTTAACCATTCAGACTTAATATAATGTTTAACCATTTAAAGACAAACATGCTTAACCATTCAGAAATTTACTCACGAAACAAACACTCTTAATCATTTAAGTGCTGAATCATTTAGAAATGTAAATGATTAATAGGCAAACAAACAGCACTTAAATGAACAAACGACTTCGGGTCAAGATACAAATGTGTTCAAGCAAGTCAGTCAAGGCTCCTGATTTAATCAATGGTTCGCCTTTCAATCTATTGTTCCAACATGATGACCTTCTTCATCATCTTTCAGATCATGAAACCTACAAATTCGACAAATTAACAAGCATGTAAATCCAGCTAATCAAAACAATTACCTGAGAAATTAATCAAATCGAAGATCTGCAAAAACCATAAAAATATAAAATCAAACTATATGCAGATTAGGTATGAATTTGAGCTTGCAGAAGCGAGATCTGGAGAATCGACGACCGTTAACCATCGTCATCATCTCGAAAACTCAAGAACACTTCGTGTAACATACAAGTGATGAAATCGGTACGGTTGACGACGTGTTCTTGAGTTTCAGAGACGATGACATCACGTTAGAAATGAAACGAAATAAGATCTAGTAAGATGCTTAGATGCATCTGTGTATAGAAGAGATTGATGGCTGATGAATGGAATTACTACGAGTATTGGCGGATCTAAAACTAAGAAAACATCATGTATTGAAGATGAATTGATGAATCATGATGTTTTTCTTAGTTTTAGAGACGACGATATCGCACAAGATGTTGAGAACAGTGTTGATCGAGTGTTTAGTGGTGATTTAAACCCCAGGTGTCACGCTCTTTCTCGTCTTTATATAGAGCCCCTCAATTCTAGGTTTTTGAAGGAAATGTAGTAATTCAATTCTTAATAAAAGTTTAATAAATGGAGTAAAACTTGTAAATCGCTTTAGTTTTTTATACCGAGTTTGATTAGGTGATGGAGGTTTATTATTTAAGAAAATTAAATTTTAATAATTCAAACTATTAAGCACTGGTTAATGATAATCTATACTATTGATTTGACCGGTGACATTATTAACTTTTATTTTTGTTACTAATAACAGTCATAGTAACGTAATTGGCAATTATTTGTGTTTGATTTGCACTTGGTTTTACTTACAATAATGATTACGAAAGTAATAAATAATGAAATCGAGCAAAAAATAAATGCAAACCGAGTGTGAATTTATGATAATTATCTAGTGAGATTTTTATTGGTAATAAAAATAAAAGTTTGGATTATCACTGGTCAAATTAATAATATGGATTATAATCGGCAAATGAGTAATAGTTTGTATTATTAAATTCCAATTGACTATTATTTATGTAAACTATTAGAACTTTTAATAAAGTAAAGGATGTAATTTCAAGTTTAAATTTACAAACATAAACATAATACAAGTAATAAAAGTACATTGCATCAAGAAATACTATTGAATTTACAAAAAAAAAAAAAAACAAAAACAAACTATAACTAACTTTTCTCGATTTTATATAAAGTTTACATCATATCAAAAATAAAATAAGCATAACGCAATGATTAAGCCCATGTTTGACAATGCTACTTTTCAAATGACTTATAACTTATTAACTTATGATTGGGTAACCTAAAAGTTATTTTAAAAACAACTTTTCAGAAAGAGTAAAAAGTTAAAAATGAAAAGTTGATGAGGACTTACTTTTGAAGAAGTAAAAAGTCGCCTTTAACCAAAATTACCCTTTTGCCCATCATCCCCAAAAACCCATCATCGACCTGCTCTTCTCTCCACAACTCGACTTGCTGCTCCCACCAGCGACGGCATCCCTTAAAGGCGCCTTTAATGGCGATACCTACCCGTGCGACGCCACCCCACCTGCGACTGCAACCTAACCTACGAAACCATCACACTAGCCATCGCCTCAACCTGCGATGCCATAAACTCCACCCACCTCCCCATTAATCCTCCACCTACCAATTGACCAGTTTTCCTCAATAAAGTCGCTAAGATGCTCTGATTTGAAGTATCAATTGTGATTTGAAGAACATGTCCTGATCGCTCTCCAAATTCCTGATTTGAAGAAGATTCCTGATCTTCCTTTGTTGCTACAAGTTCAACTTCTCAGTCATCACTTCAAATGCTGTTGGATTAGACTCAAAACTTGCTGATTTCAACTATATTCTGTTTGATTGTTCATTTATGCTTACATACACTTTGTTTATGTATATTCTGATTTCAACTATTAATGTTTATGCTGTTAGTAGAAGTTCTTATTTCAACTATTAATGTTTATGCTGTTAGTAGAAGTTCTGTTTGATTATTCACCAAATGCATACATAACACTTTGTTAGTAGAAGTTCTGTAAATGCTTTATTATGTTTGATTATTCACCAAATGCATATATACACTTTGTTAGTAGAAGTTCTGTAAATACTTTTTTTTGTTTGATTATTCACCAAATGCATACATACACTTTGTTAGTAGAAGTTCTGTAAATACTTTTTTCTGTTTGATTATCCACCAAATGCATACATCACTTTGTTAGTAGAAGTTCTTTAATGATCTAAATGTATGCTTATTGTTCAACTTTATTCTATTTGATTATACAAAGTGAGATCGATTATTGTATGCTTTACATGTATGTTGTTTGTAAAAAGTTATGATTGTTGATATCGATCTCATTTGATATGATTTGAAGCTTTCTAAACTTGACTTTATGATTGTTGATAGGAACAAGTTAAGTTTTGTGTGTTTCTTAACACTACCTCAATGGATTGTGAAACATCAACTAAAAAGAATAAATCAAAATTTTTGTGGGATGATGTTACGTACAAGGAGTTTATTGATGCATGCTTGGTTGAACTTAGAAGAGGGAATAAACCCGGTAGGCACTTTAATAAGCTTGGGTGGGATAATATAGAAAAAACCATGTTTGAAAAAACCGGCAAAACCCTTGTTAAAAAACAAATTAAAAACAAATGGGAGGGCATGAAGAAAAAATAGAAGCTTTATGATCGTTTAGTGAGGCTTGAAACTGGGATCGGTGGGACGAGAAGCTTAATCGATGCATCGCTGAGTGGTGTGAGGAGAAAATAAAGGTAAGTTCTACTATTACTAATATTGTACTTATGGTTACATCCTGAAATCAATTAATTTATATGTGTATGTTGTAGGAAAATAAAGACTTTGCCAAATTCAAGGGTGCAAATTTGAACATCTTCGAGACACATTATGCTCTTTTGTTTCGGGATTCGGTTGCCGTAGGAGATCAAGCTTTGAATTCATTGCAATTTCAAAATGAAGAAAATATAGAGGGAAAAGGAGACAGTGATGAGATATGTTTAGGTGATGATGAGCCTTTGTTCCCTACTTATGTTGAAAGTAGTTCAAGTAAAAGGAAAAAGTCTAAGGATGCTTGCAACAAGCGTTCAACCAAGAGCAAAATTTCATCTTTCGAAGACAAGCTAGATGTTGTATTAGATACCTTGTCAACAAAAAGCACGCAAACCTTTCCACCAAATGTTGCCTCCCCAACAATTGCTGTTTGCATGGACATTGTTATCACTTTTCCTAGTTTTTAAGAAGGTTCCAAAGATTATTCACGTGCCTTGCGTGCTTTAATCAAAAAACCAAATCGTGAAGCGTTTATATATCCAACGACTCATGAAGCAAAGATGGAGCTCCTTATGTTACTTATGGATGAATGATTTGTCGTTTTACATTACGTGTTATCATTTGACAATATGTGTTATTTTTATTTTTAAAAATTGTGTTCCAACTATTTGACATTAGTCTTATTTCTATTTTTAAATTTAAAATAATTGTTTTACATCTTGTGTATTTATCTAGGATGGATAGTGACGACTCTTCTTCGTATGATAGTGATGAAGAAACGTTGGGCGGTGAGGATATAGAATTCAAAAGGTTATGTGGAATAGCTGTTAAAGGGATAATAATAGCACGTGACTTGCATAATAGAAAAAGACAATGTCACACGTCAACAAAAACATGGCACATGTTTATAACTGAAATATTAAATGGGCATCCTATACGATGTTATGAAATATTTAGAATGGACGTACCAGTTTTCAAGCAATTATGCATAGATCTTGTTACTAATTATGGATTGAAACAAACCAGCAATATGTCTATTGAGGAGTCAGTTGGAATCTTTTTGATGACTTTGGGTCATGGGTGTACGAATAGATTTGTCCAAGAATCTTTTAATCATTCCGGTGAAACGATTCATAGACATTTCCATAAAGTTATGGCAGCCATCCTTAAAATGAGTGCTGACATTATCAGGCCAGCCGCAAACCATAATGGTGGTGTACCCCCGTATATATTAAATAATCCTCGGTATTATCCAATATTCAAGGTATTATCTAATGTTTCGTGTTTCTAATGTTGCAATTTAACAAATGAATTAATTATTTCATCTTTTTCTATTTGAAGGATTGTATTGGCGCTATTGATGGGACACGTGAGGGCATCAGTTTGATTGACGGACCAACCAAAGTACATTGGTTGAAAGGGATATGCGACACAAAATATAATGGTTGTTTGTGATTTTAACATGTGCTTTACATTTGTATGGGCCGGATGGGAGAGGAGTACACATGACACGAGAATATTCAATGAAGCCTTACGGAGGCCGGAACTTCAGTTTTCACATCCAACTGGTGGTTAGTATAATGATCCGTTGTACATGAATTTTTTTTATTTTTTATGCATGTTAGAAATGCACGTGACTATTATTTGTTTTATTTATAGATAAATATTACGTTGTTGATGCCGGATACCCAAGTACTAAAGGTTATCTTGCTCCGTACAAAGGTCAAACCATTCGTTATCATATACCGGAATTTCAACGTGGACAGAGTAGTGCCATGCGTGCTCCTCGGGGAGCAAAAGAGACATTTAACTATTACCACTCATCCTTGCGAAACAATATTGAAAGAACTTTTGAAGTGTGGAAAGTTAGGTGGGCATTATTAAGAGATATGCATGTTAACTATACATACAAGCACCAAGTGAGTATTGTGATAGCGTCAATGGCGATCCATAATTTTATTAGAAAGACTGGTAGCTTTAATGAAGCATTCAATACCGCCCAACAAGAATCTTACAATCCGAGAGAAGGTGGTACTACAAATGACATTAATGAAGAACTTACGACTACAAATCGTTCGGATCATGATGTTACGTATATGGCAGCAATAAGAGATATAATTGCGCAGGATTTAATGGTCTCGCGAAGATGAATGCAGTATGACATTAGTTTCATAACATCACGCATTTTTTGTGTTATTTTAACAATCTTATGGAGATAGATGTAGTATGACATTATCTTTTATAAATTATGTAAACGAATCTTATTTTATATATTTCATAATCTTTTTTCAATTTGCCAGAATGGACAAAAAAAAGTATATAATAGAAAACAACGTATTGACTTTTACAAAAAGTAAATAAGTAATCCCAAACAGTTTTTAAAAAACAGTTTATTGACTTTTAACCGAATGTCCTTTTTGGTCATTTTACATTAATAAGCTAAACCAAACACTTTTTTCAAAATAGCTTATTGACTTTTTAGTTTATAAGCTAATCCAAACATTTTTTTTAAAAAACTACTTTTCAAAAGTTATAAGTCAATAATTCCTTTTCCTCAAAAGTCATTTTCAACAAAATAAGCAATCCCAAACATATCGTAACTATGTTACTTTGAAAATAAGCTTCAAGGCACACTAATTGAAACGCCAAAAAAATATATATCACACCTGTCATGACTCTATTTTAAGAAAAGATTATATGAACCGTAAATAAAAATCATATAACACCAATATATTTAAAATTTAAGAAAATATTATATTTTAAAAATTATGATATGTTTAAAAATAATTATATTATTAAAAAACTAAAATAACAAAAAAAAAAAAAATACTCTGACTTCAAAAGTAAATATGTGGCGGCCTTGAAATAGAAATAGGCATTCTCACAAGTCAGAATGATCAAACTGACTTGTAACTCTATAGGATGGCACCTTACATTGGGTTCAAACTCTTTCTTTATTTTTTTGTGTCACCACAGAGATATACACACATATATACATTAAACATTAACGGTGCTATTTTCTTTTTTTTATCTCATAATCATCTTTATGAGAATATATCAAGTGAAAATCAAACATAAATCTATAACACTTATACAAGTTAATTTGCTTTTAACCACAAAAGGTAAAATCCAAAATTGAGCTCATGAAATCACCCAAAAGCCAAACTCCGCATTTGGATGTAGAACTTGATACATGTAAGCTTAACAAAAAGAGAATTTATCCAATTGATTTTTGGAAAGTGATTTGTAGCTTTAATTCAATGCATCATAAGTGGGGTATTAAAAACTATCCATTAACAAAAACCCATACATCATACCAAATTTTAGGTTAATAAAATGCGTTTAATGTTAGATACGTTTAATGTTACAAATTCGATAAACTCACACACACACTGCATTTACTCAAAATCTACACAAGAACTAATTTACATCAATCCATCAAAGAAGAGGCTCAAATCCTTAACCTAAGAGAGCATCACCACTAACTCAAATGACTTTGCTATGGACTCAACCTCACACCCAAAATGTATATATTGCTAACTAATAGAATCTTTTCAATTTTTCATTCATCTTTTTAACCCTCAAAATAACCGAATAATGTGGAGATATGCATATATTTATCCACATTAAAAATTTGTTGTTACAACATCACAATAATCAACTTACCAGTAAATATCTGTTTACAGATCTGCATACTGCTTCAACTTGGATTCCAGCCACAATCTGCAAAAACTGATTCTAAAATTAGGAATATTACCAAATGAACAATTAGAGTAAACAAACTCTGAATTTTCGTATTAAAAAATGCATGCAATTTTTCTCCCCTACATGCATACAATAGCACGAAACCGCCATCCACATAGACAGCCTAATATGTGACGTGTGGATACTTTAGGCGAAAAAGCCAGTGGTCTCCGGCAAAACGCCAGCCAATGTTGCGCTCACTGCTGATTGTTGGTTACCAAGGGTAGCTCTTAATGCACGAGCTATACTTTCTCAGAACGCTACAGTATTGTTACAATTTGGGTTCTGTGTTATCCCAAACAAATTTAAACAATATAAAAAATCGCCAAAAAAGCTGAAGGTAGTACTTTTGATAAATACAACCTCTTAAATCGCTTTATCCAAACAACTAAATTCTATTGTAACAATACTTCAATGTAATCATATCTAACACATTATTAGAAACAAAAAGAGCCACAAATATAGTGAGAACTGAGAAGTAGCAGCCATTATTACCTTTATGGAACTCCTCATGTCTTCAAGAATGGCTATTCCTGTGTTTCTTGGATTTCTTAATCCCAGCATCATCAGTTGATAGTTTGCTATGATCCATCATATGGAGGTCTCTTCGTTTCTTGGTATTACTAAAAACAAGTGATATTTATAAAATCAACATGTATGGCTGCAAATAAGATGATTTGTTTACCAAAATCAGAAAAAGAATGCAAACCTCTCAAGAAAATCTGCATCTATATATTTATCAAGCCAGCTAACATTTCCTGTGTTAGGTGGAAGTAAAGATCCCGATATATGAAGTATTTCCTCATCAAAACTACATTACATGGCATGTAAAATTGTAACATCACATACATTATTACTATAATATAAAATACTTATAGCTAGGGGTGACAGTTTCCTGACACAATCCCAGATAATCAAGCCATGTTGGCGGATTGAACCAATGAACATGAACACAGTACGAAAATAATAAGTTTTTGTCATCATTTCTAACACATTTAATAAACTGGTTGTGTCCGAGTTCACTTGTTTAACCCATTTAAAACTAGAATATAAACATTTTTATAAGGTCAACTTACCACCTCTTTATGACCCGTTTAACCCATTATCTTACAATCTGTTAACTTGATTACAACTCAATTATAACATGCCAACCTGTTTGACTAGTGTAGATAAATGGATTACACGAGTCATGTTAGTTTACAAGATTTTAACTATGACCAAACTAGGTTGATGACTTTGTTACAGATAAATATATGGGTCGTGTTCAAGTTCATCAATTCAACATGTCGCCCTAACACGCCCAGCACCCTATTTACAACCACGAGAATAGTATACATGAATACAAAACATGCATATATTACCTCTTAACTACAAATCGTAAGACAGTCCCAATCTCTATCTTATGTCGCTTATTCAACGTGCTAGCGTACGATTCCTTATCATGTTTCTGAAACAAGAATTTGCAACCGAAATATATTCCATTTAGCAATATGACCCCAAGCAACAGACACACAAACACACATATTAAATTGGGTAAACCTTGTATACTAGAACACAATCATGATATACTTACAACTCTGTAATAAAACTTGTCTCGCATATCTTCTTCTATAATTGTGGCTGATGAAAACCCTAGAACAACTACATGTATGGACTGTTGACCAAGTTTGACCACCTTTCCTTCTGAAAAATACTGTTTTAAATTAGCTTTTTTGGCCGTAAAATGCATCACAAAAGCGCCATTGAAGGATCAATTATAGCTACATATGGTGATAACTGATAATCAGGAAAACATACCTAACGTCATGTTTGGTTTTGGATCAAAAAGCAAAAGTTGGGCTCTCAGATTTACGCCAAAGTAAGGATGAATGCCAGGAAGAATTTTTGCAAGTTTATCTTCGGTGGAAACACTGTAAGCCAGTAGAACACCGTCAAACGTTTCATTGTACCTGTAAAACATGATTCGATGAAGTTACGGGATGTAAAAATTCGATCCAAATCGAGTGATAAACTGATATGATGAAATTAAGCTTAAAACGGATTGAAATTCTTCATTTTTGTAGCCGATTAAGCTTTGAAGGACATTGAAAACTGCATATAGTGTGTTTCGAATTCGAGAAACAACAATTGGGAAGGAAGAATCGGAATTACTTGAAAATCATCGAACTGAGTTCATCGAAAATGGATTGTGATACGTTTTTGGACTTTGATGGATGTAAATAGACCATCAATTTGGCATCTGATACCTTCAATCCCTCCATTAGCGTTCGTTTCCTTCTTCACTGTAAAACCCTAAACGAAAGAATTCAAAAACCCTAGGTTATACCTTGAAAATCCTGGTAATCGTTCTTTCTATTTGGGCCTCGATAATATGACTTTTATTAACGGGCCTAATAATCAGCCCATAACTCGTGGTAAAGTTTTTGTTTTATAAAGTAGTTCAGTAGTATACAACGCAAATACCCCAAATAATCAACATATTTTGGTTTTTTAAGGGCATTTAGAGCTCGTATCTTATTTTTATGTGAGTGATTGTCCTATGTTATAACGGATGGTTGTGAGAGATTGTGAGTGAAGGAGAAATAAAATTTATGGGGTTGTATCGTGATTCCCCAAAGTACCATGATTCCTCATATTTGGAGAATCACAGTACAATCCTCATAAAATTTTTAATATTTTAAAAATAGTTGTGAGTATATGAGAGAGAAAAAATAATGATATAAGTATGAAAAAATATTACTTAATTGAAAAATAAAAAGAAAAAATAAATGTTTTTAGTGTAATTATAAGGATGGGATGAAGGATGGATTGTGAATACTCTAAGACACTCAACATGTTTTTACACGTTAAAGTCACTCAACATGACAAATTTAAATAAAATTATGACATAACTTATAACAGCTTAATCACACTTATTTCTTCATGTTCAATACAATAACCTCTCCCATTCTTTCTTTCTGTTGGTACGTAATATCACTTGGATCTTGGGTCGTCGTCCAGAGCCCATGGGGCGGCGGTCAAATCCATCGAGCTCATGATGGGTGTATCCAATAAGCATGGGTTGGAGTCCTTATCAACTTGATTTTAAAGTATTTTAAATTAATTAGTTAGTTATGTAAATCCTAAATTATAAGGGATACAATTATAGCCTAATTATAATTTTTTTTTTCAAGTTTTGTAATCATATATATACCCAAGCATATGGGAGGTATAAGAATAACCTTTGTAGCTAATGAAAGTAAGATCGAGTTTATGATCTAACTAGTTTGTGTGGCAGTCAAAATACATCCTTTTGACGGAATAATTAAATTTCAAAACCATCAATTTCAAGTTTTCAACAAACTCATTAACAACTATTTGCACTATCGACTCTTTTCACAAATCACGTCACAACAATGATCTCTTATACTTCAAATATAGGAAGTTGCCAATTTTAGGCTTATAATTGAAATATTCTAGGTTTGCTCAATGACTGGTGTTTCCCTTTAGAGAAAGCCCGAGGTGAGTATCTATAAAAAGTTTGACCGTCACACTATCTTTCGTGAAGGATCGCATACCCACAAATGACTGAAAAGTCTAGTTGGGAATCCAATCCAAAATCTTATCCTCAACATAGCCGCAACGTATTGACAGATATTCCGTCGGCAATCAGTTCCCTCTATAAACGAGGAAATTATATAGTGCTATCCAAAAATGTACATTGGTGATTTGTCGATATTTGTCTACTTACCAGCAGGACGTCACTCCGTCAGTAACTACCGACAGATTATGACCATGATTATTATTATTTTTTAACATTTTTAAAAAGCTAGATTTCACCGGTGATTCCCGACAAGCAGGTGATGCTCATTTGTTTATTAGTGTTTGTAAAGTTACACCTATATGCAATTATTCAACGTATGTGTTTCTAGACAAAAAAAAAAAAAAAAAAAAAAAGAACAACGTTCCGTTGTATATCATTGTAAAGATTATCAGCGTTTATTATGCAACTATGCTAATGAATGAGAGATAGAGTGAATCACTCTACAGACAGGCAATTCATGATCAAATTTGACTTCGACTTCGATCCGCTATTGATGAGATGAGACACGTGAACACATATATGCATCTACAGATCAATTGCATACATACATAGTTGCTTGAATTCCCTGTGTGTGAGAGATATGTGGAGATCTTAGTTAATTAAGTTGATGAATGAAAATGCATGGGAAAAAGGTGAGTGAGGCAGTGGGCGATTAAAACCGTGAATGGTCAGGAGAACATGTGAATTTCAACTCGTGATTCTCTCCAATGCTTTGAGGTGGATATCTTCGTCGTCGTCGTCATCATCGACATCATCAACATATAGATATAGAATTGCAGATCGATAGATATACATTGTGTGTTGTGTGTGAAAGAGGGAATGGAGTTGTAAGGAGTCCACAAGTAGGGAGTATCCGAGGCTAAGTGAGAATGTACATTTATTCATCAAGGACACATTAGTTAACTACTTACCTACTTCATTTAATTCATTTATACGGTGCTGCCAAGCGTACATCGTCTCTCACATTTATCGGACTCATTATCTGTTAAAAAAGTAATATCTCTCTCACAAGAGTTATACAGTAAATACATAAAAATACATTTACTCACTCCATAACGATATTTACATGTTAATTTGCCATGCTTAGTTGCTTACCCTATTCAAAATATAATTACTAAATCTCAAATAAAAGTTATGCTGATTGAATATAAAATGAACTTAACATTAAATGTGAAATTCTAATATGGCATGATAATGATCAATAAAACATTTAAGAGAAAAATGCATAAATAGTCCTTGTGATTTGATCAGATTACATGATTAGTTCTCAAACTTTTAAAATTACAAAGTTAGTCCAAACTTTTGTGTAGTCATTGCAAATTTGGTCCCCAAATTTTACAGAAGTGCAAAGTTAGTCCAAATTTTTATGTGGACGTTGTACTTTTGGTCACTAAATTAAATTTAAAAGTTAATTTGAATTTTATAAAATGCATTAAAAATGAATTAATTTAGTGCAAGGGACTAAATATGCAATGATTACACAAAAGTTTGGACTATCTTTGTAATTTTTAAAGTTTGGGGACCAATTACGCAATTTGGTTAAACCACATGGACTATTTATGCAATTTTCTCAACATTTAAAAGTCTTTTCTAAGCCACCCAAATGCTAAAACAGTTTTAAGGGTCACCTAAGTATTAAATTGTTCTAGTTTAGGTTGAAATCGAGAATGAAATCTACTAGAAAGTTATAAGATAAAAAAAAAGTCATAAGTTGTCCATGCATATAGAGTTATTGATCCACAAGAATGTTGATTAATTTGCTAAGTAGATATATTAGAGGTTTTTATGCATTGTACAAACTTTAGACATGACACATGATGTCAATTTCTCTCATTTTATATATTTTCTGCTAAATATTTTAGCGGTATATGAAATCATTTAATATTTTTATTGGTCAAAGTACAAACTTTAAATTTTCAATAAAACTACTTCACAGTTCACACACCTATAACACGGTGTCACAAACATAAAACTCACAATCTTTTAATTCGACTCCACTAAGTCTGCCATTCACTGATTATTCTAGTATGTAATGATCTCTGATTTTTTTTTTCTATTTTAACTAAACTGATGTATATTATCACATAAAAACTGTATCGAATTTTTACTGGCTGATATTGTTATGTTTACATGTAAAACTTTTAATAGATGTTATAAGGGGTGTTGAAAAGCAATTAAAATCGCCTGAACCTACCTATTTCCATGTCTTCTTTTTAGTCTGAATTTTAAAAATAACAACCTATTTTTATTTCTTTTTTATTAAATGAGAAAATTACATAAATGGTCTCTATAGTTTAAGTAAATTGCATGTTTGGTTTTTAAACCTTAAAAATTACAAAGATAGTTCAAATTTTTGTGTAATCATTGCATGTGTGGTCCTTGGTATTAAATTCATTCGTTTTTTTATGTATTTCATAAAATTTTAACTAACTTTTAAATTTAATTTTAGAGACCAAAAGTGCGAAACCCACATAAAAGTTTGTACTAACTTTGTATTTTTGTAAAATTTGAGGGATAAATATGCAATAATTACACCAAAGTTTGGACTAACTTTGTAATTTTTAAAGTTTGGGGACCAATCATGCAATCTGGTCAAACCACGAGTAAGTTTCTTTTAACGGCATGTGTGCATTAGATAACAGGAAATATGGTTCTAGCAAGGAGATACAACAAACCATTGCAACATTAACAAAAATAAAAACTGCACCATGACTTTCGTTCTAAGTTCGGTCAATTGACTCTGTTCTTAATCATAAATAACTCTGTAGTATTAATCTCTTCACATGTTGGCACTCCTTTGTAAATTTCTTTGTTTCTTGAAAACCATATGCATCAACTTATAATCACACTTACAGCCGATAACGCATCCCTTTTGAAGATGGAATTAGTCATCAAAGGCGGAGCTTGAGCTCTCCTATAAGGGGGGCGGGAGCTAAACTAAACTTTTTAAAGGGGTGAACTTGATATATATAAAAAACTTATACCACCGGACCAAAGATTTACACTATCGTAACGAAAATTAACACCACTTATGAAAAACAACCCCCCCCCCCCCCCCCCCCACCCAACCCCATATCCTCCGCCTCCGCCCTTGTTAGTCATATCCTCTGGGATCTCCAGAATAGTTCGGTAAATATACTTAGCAAGTATTTCTAAAACAACATGAATTATCTTAATTAATACTATGCGCTAAAACTTATATTTTACTTATTTAAATTTGATTATTAAACTAAGTAAAATGTTATATCTTTCTTATTTTTGATATTACAAAGTAACCAAATAACTATTTTAATGTTTTACATTTTTTTTAATAAATAAATTCTAACTATGACATATCAAATATAATTAATAATATCACGTATCAATTTGCACACTACAATGTATTCAAAATAACACATATATTATCTTTGGGCTTTAAGGTTGGTACACTATACTACTTCAATCTCCTAAACCCAACGGTCACATGGGCTTAAAAAAACCAAAATAAACTTTCTAAACCGTGATAACATTTAAGCCCCAATACTCACACCACTCTACATAACCCCCGCTCCATTCACACTTCACTCACCACCACCTTCAAACCACACCACCACCATGGACAACTGCCGTAGAGCCACCGCCCCGTTCAAGCCATGGAAGAAAGGCCCCACCCGAGGCAAAGGCGGTCCGCAGAACGCCGCGTGTGAGTATCGCGGCGTTCGCCAGCGGACCTGGGGCAAATGGGTTGCCGAAATCAGGGAACCCAAAAAAAGAACCCGCTTATGGCTGGGTTCTTTTGCCACCGCCGAAGAAGCCGCCATGGCGTACGATGAGGCCGCTAGGCGGCTCTACGGGCCCGAGGCGTACCTCAACTTACCACATCTTAGATCCAACTTTAATCCACTTAACAAGTCACATAAGTTTAAGTGGTTTTCTTCTAATAAGTTCATGTCAATGTTTCCAGCCACTGGTTTGTTGAATCTTAACGCGCAACCGAGTGTTCATGTGATCCATCAAAGGCTTCAAGAGCTCAAGAAAGCTCAGCCATTGCCCTCTTCTTCATCGAGCTCGAGTGGGTCCTCTGTTGTTGATCAGATCAACCAAGAGCAAGTGCAAGTTACTAGTGAGAAAACCCACGTCAAAGTACGTGTCGAAAAACCCCAAATCGATCTCAACGAGTTTCTTCAGCAAATTGGAGTGTTGAAGAAGGATGATCATAAAGAGGATGATCGATTATCGTCTTCGAAAGGTGTTGTTGTTGAAGAATCTGATTTGGGGGAAGAGGATTTCAACTGGGATGTGTTAAGTGAGCTTCATGTGTCTAATGATCATTATCATGTGTATGATGTTCATGATGAACATGATCATGATCATGATCATGGTCATGGTCATGATCAAGAATTGGTTTTGCCAACCACCATATGGAATTTTTAGTTCAGATGAGTATAAGGTTATTAAAATATGATCAAATCTATGGAAGTAAGTTGAGAAATGGTGCTTGTATGTACATGCTGGTGTTATGTCACCATGTATGAGAGAGCATGCATGTATGTGTTATGTGTAGCCTTTTTCCATTAATATAGACTATATAGAAAAGTTTATGATGTTCGACTTCCTTAATGTTGTAGTGAAATATAGTATTGGACTATTGGATTATCATAAGCATATAAGAGACGGGCTATACACACATCGCTGACATACTAGTTGTACATCAGGTGTTACATGATTGTTTAAAAAGTAAAATCTAGTAGTTAAATGCCCGTGTAGAACCCTTTAAATATGGCTATACGGTCATTTAACTAGAATCATCAAAGCAAAATGCCCTTTTGAGGCTTTAAATGAGGTTTTGTTACCCATATACCTGAGTTCATTTTTTTAAATTTAATAATGACATTTTTTTCTTATATTAGTGATGACATTTTCTTAATTATACTTTCAACCTTGATTAGTGGTTACTAATCATTATAAACCATTGAGTTATGTTTGGATGATAGTTCTGATGATTATTTGTTTAATTATAGTTATAAAAAATGGTTAAATGTGACTTAATTAACCAAATAATAAAAAATGAGAAATGGTTACCTAATTGGTAAAATAAAATTTTGAAAGTTAAAAATGTGTATTAAAATAAAAAAGTATTCCATCCAAAAGGTTGGTTAAAGAGTGAAAAACACTAGGGCTAGGGCTAAAATACGTGAATTGATCAAGAGATGGTCATGATCAAGGCTATGGTCTTATGAAAAAATATGCATATTTAATTGATTGCTAAATAACAAAATGGTGACGTATTGTTCTCACATCTTAGTTTCCTGGTGTTATAGGTTTTGAATTTCATAACACGTTTAATTGTAAAATTCTTCTCTTATCTATAGTCAATACAGTCAAACAATGTTGATGGTATTAAAGACATAGATTTCTTATAGTTCAATATCTCTCTTTCATGGACAATACAATATAAAAATTACCTAAGGTATCACAAATATATTTTTTGATAAAGTTATTTTGTATTATTTGTAATTACTACTTTTGATTTCTATAAAGACCGACAAGTTAGCTTATTTTAGATTGAGGTGTAAGGTTTTAAAAAATTTTAAATTAGAGACTTGTGTGAGTCTTGGAGGGAGTTAGTGTTTCTCTCTTTTGGAAATAGCTATTTTTTTATTTTTTAAAAGTCCTCTTAGTTTTTTTAAATGTTTATAACTTTTATGTACGGTATTATTTTTCTATAAAAATTACACTATAAAAACAAGAATTTTTAATTTTTTAAATGAGGGCAATATTGTTACATAAAAATATAATAATTTTTTTACGTTAAACTCATATCTTGTCATTGTGTCTTTTAGTACAGTTCATTATAATTTTTTGCTACTTATGTGTTTTTCTAAATAATATTATGTTTTTCTAAAATGATGAATTTTAAAAATTATATATATAATGGTGTAATAACATTTTTATTTATCCTTAATATGTAAAATACAATAATAAATTAACAACTAATTAATCTAATATATTAAAAAGAATGACAAAATAACACAATGTCTTTTTGTGTCTTTTAATCGGCATTTTGCTTTTTAACACTATGAGTTTTGGAAAGTGCATTAGTGAAATAATATCATTGTGTACTTCTCACAAGGATAGATAATAATAAGTTTATATAATGTATAAAAAACAATAACAAAAAATAACACAATATGTTATTTTCAACACTATGAGTTTTGATAAATACATTGGCGAAATTATATCATTGTGCACTTCTAATTATAAAACACAAGAAACAATGACAAAAATAACATAAAATGATCCAAAAGGTAAAACATAATGACTAATACATTTAACAAATAATATAAAATATATATAACACAATAAACTGATATTTGATATAATGAATGTATATGACACAATAAGCTGATCTATTTGACATAATAACCAAAATGTCATCTTTTTTAAAATAATAGAAGGACACATGTCAAGCCCATAATCCTTAGAATTTTTTTGATTAAAAACCATATTTACTATAGCCCTACCCTTATTATAATTCTTTTAAATTACGTAATAGCTTCACCACTGGGATGTTTTTAAGCCCAAAAAAGACGCATATCTGTTATTAGATCAATAATCATTGGGTGGGTTTGTTTTTACAACACATGTTCACACGCATATGAACACCAAAGAATGACAGTTTTTGAGCTTCGGTGGGACTAGAAGAGGCCGGACGGGTTGGTGATTAAATTGATGTGATAATATTTTTAGATGTTTTTGGTTTTTTTTTGTAAGGTTTCTGAAGGCTTTGAATAATAAATGTTTTCTAGTATGGTAGCTGATTAAACACATCCTATCAGTGATGATCTAAGAGTGCCCGAGCGGTGAACATTAGAAATTATTTAATTAAAATACTTTAATAAAAAGTAAAAAAAAAATAATGTTTGGAAAATAAAAGTTCAAGATTCAATTTTTTGTTTCATTGAAGGTTTGATGTTTAGATAAATGGTTATTCGAGTTTGAAAAATACCCCCTTTGTCTTTATAATATTTATGATTATTATATTGTTAGATTTATTCTTGTGTTTGTACATGTACGTCATAGTTTGATCACATAGTCGTTCTTTATGCCAAAAAATAGCATTTTTAATATTATATTTTTATATGTAACAAAAAACTTTGATAAATAGTATACTTATATATTCTTTTAAAGTTTAGGCAGTTTAGTTTTTCATAACACTGTCATAAAATTTAATAGATTAATTTTTTTTAATTTTTATTTTCACCACACATAGTATATATAGTTTAAGATCTATAAATATTTTTTTTCTAATAATATTGCTTGTCTATAATAACTTTTGTTCTTTAGTTTTTTAATAAACAAAATGAATCGCTGTGTTTACTTTTGTTTTTATGTCAACCCTTCTTATATGGATTTTTAAAAACAGATTTGTATCTAAAATCGAGTGTTTTGTGTTATTGTAGACTCTAACGAATACAATTTTCATTACGATACTGTGACAAACCTAACAAATTATGATCCAAAAACATTATTGTTTGTATTGGTATTAGTATTAACAGAACATGTTTAGAAGTTGCTTTAGAAGCTTTTGACCAGCCAACACTAGTAGAAATTGAACTTGTTGAGAGGAAAACCACACAAAAAAAAAAACTTTAAATAATTTTAAAACATAACCACCTAAAAAATAAAAACTGCCTAAAATTGTCTATATCTTGTTTTCTAAAATTGGTTTTATCTTGTTTTCCACGGGATGTTTTAACAAACCATCTAAAGTTACATTATAATTAAAAATTAAATTTTACATGTTTCTTCAACCTTTAAAAAATAACATATATTCTCTCCACATCAATAGATACTATTCTTCACATTCCATAGAATTAAATGTGTGTAATTTTTAATTCTTTTTACTATTTTATATTAAAGACAACTACTAATTTTGTATAGGTATTTAGTGAAAACTATATAGGTTTGTATTTGGTTATGTTTTAATAGTATATGTCTAGTTGTATATATTTTAAATGTTAAATTTATATTTAATTTTCAGTAATACTAGAAGTATAGCTCCCACAACACTTGCATTTAATCATATTAATATAAATAAACATTTATATTTGTATATTATTTATCTATTATGTTATTTCATAAATAATATAATAATATGTTATTATTCACAAATCTTTTTACTTAATGATAATTGTTTAAACATAAAACCAGATGGTACACGCTAAAACCTAGTTTAAACATGTAATGGATTATTTGCTTGACGTGTGATCTATAGAAATCATATATCAATGGCAATTATTATTATACATTGTATCTTGTACATATAAGTCCAACGGTATACACCGACCACAATCCAATCTGGTATGATGTAAATAAAAAAGAACATGTGATCAAGCAAAATGATTACAAGTGAAGTGAAGTATTCTTTCAAACATTTGCAAGATGTTAAATACCCACTATTTTCCAAAGAGAGTGCTTATCACATGGGAGGCATAAATTAAGCTCATAGTGGCTTGAGAACTCTAAATTCTACGCATAGAGAAGCCTTGTGCATCATGTATTTTTACTTTAGTGTTTATCATGTGAGAGATCATCCAAATCTAGCAGGATTATAAATAATTCGAACTTCGTATGATTTAATATGAAAAATGTGATCAGGCTATGTACTTTTAGTTTCGAATGCATGCTTTTGGACTATACATTTTTATCTTTTTCATCGAGCTTCTTTTGTGTAGGAGATAGTTTGTACGACTTCTTTTAACTCTAGATTTGGACGGAACCTATGTCACTTGTATAGTTTTGTGTGAGAATGTGTTCTTATTTTAGAATGGGAGTCTCATATTGTTATAATGTGTCAATGAAACATCTTGTCGGGTCTTCTTTGTTATAGGAAAGGAAGATAGTTCACAAGAAATCAATCTCCACCTCTAAAGTGTGGAGACACCTTAACCTTTAGTATGATTGCTTCTTAAGTATGACCCACCATATTCACATTCCATGCACATGTGGATATCATACATATATATTTTTTTATATAATCATCAATCACTTTTGATATAAACAAAAAATTCTTGTATGTATTAAATTTCTTGCATATGTTCATACAAATCATTTTTCTAATAATGATTATTAATTTTTTTTTGTTGATATAATCTTAGATTATTATATCTACAATATTTTGTGTACCGCACAAATGTACACGCATCACGTACATTTCTTTGTGTTTAATTAACATTATAAATACATTGGTTTAGAGTCTCCACGCTTACATCTTTTGCATATACCGTATATAAATATATTTGTTTTATTAACACGTATGATATCGAACTATTCAACAATCAAAAGGTTACAAATTTAATTCATATTAGGAATGTTATCGTACTAAACGTATAAAAGAATACAACCTATTTTTAGAATGAAACAAATAATTAGGTAAAAGTGGTATGCCAACCTTCAACCAAATTTCATGGGAGTTATTCAACTTTTTCTAGAAAAAGATGATACATTTTCTTTTCGTTAATGTGTTTGTACTTTATTTAAAAGATAAATTTTGGATTTTAAACACAGTTTCATCAACACCAATTTTTCCAAAACGCCAAAATGTGTCTATAAAACATTCATTATAAGCTATTATTCTAATTCATATTTTTTTCCACGAAATAAAACACTATATATTTGTAATTATAATTATAAATTAACTTAACTAATATATGACAGATAATAATCAAAGTAGTACGACATTAATATAATTGTCTTATCTTTTTTTAGAACAGGTTCTAACTTACTTATATACATGTGTCTTGCATAATTTAAATTCTCGACCCCTCGTTTTTCTTTTAACAGCAAGTTTTACCATCTAATTCCATCAAACTTTACACTTGTAATGATTAATTAAAACTCATATCATTTTTATAAGAGACAAACACCATATAACTAGACCACGAGATCATGTCACGCATTATATAACTTACTACCTTTAGTAAATCCGTGTATTATACGAGTTGAATAAGAATATATTAAATAAAATACAAATTTATTAATTATAAAACGATAATTAAAGATAAAATATAACAAACATTTTAATAAAATGTCATTTTTAATAATTTTCTTATTATAACTCCCAACTTTAATTATCTTTTCTTTATAAAAATCTTACTTTTTAAGAACACATTTTTTAAAAGTTTTATATTTTTAAAAGAGTTTAATGTTTTAAAAGATTTGTTTATTTTATAAAAAATTATTTCTTTAGAAATAAAATTAATAAAAAGATATCTTTTTTGATATATTAAAAACTATTTTAATCTAAAAAAGAATTAAATAATATAATTAATAATTAATGTGATTATTTAATAAGAGAAAAAAATAGTAAAATTTGATAAGAAGCAATATGATAATACCATGTGTCTCTACTAGTTATAATTTTATTAGAGAAGAGATTAAAAACACTAACCTGAATTCTTTAACATATTATTGTTTATATAAATTTGCCTTGTATGTATATGTATGTATATAACATGTAATAAATATTTACTCGTTGGAATGCAAGCTGAATGTTGAATGTTGATCATCACTCTCTCCATCTCGCCTTAAAATCTCCGAATTCTGAAGCCTCATTATCCCCTTTCTCCTTCTTACATTTTCTTCATCGATCATGACGATTCCAGCTGCTGCTGTTATCGTCCCTTTAGGTGTCCTCTTCTTCGTCTCAGGTCTAATCATAAACATCATTCAGGTGCGTTTTTCGCTACTCATTTGCGTTTCAATATGTGTATATATGCTAATTATTTGATCATTTTACGCAATTTGTTCTGAATTTAGGAACTGTTTCGATCACTTGGATCGCGGCATTGTTTGATTAGGATTTGACGAATTGTGTCTGTGTTATTGATTTGATCGGAGTGTTGAATCTCATTTTGATTGATTGATGTTGTTTTTGGTTCTTAGGCGATGTTTTTCGTGGTTGTACGGCCGTTGTCGAAGAATGCTTACAGGAGGATTAACAGAACTCTGGCGGAGCTGTTGTGGATTGAACTTGTGTGGATAGTGGATTGGTGGGCAGGAGTTAAGGTGATGATTTAGTAAGGTTTAATGAGTTTGAATCACTTTGTTTAAGGAAATTGATTTGAAAATAGGGTTACGTAGGGCTTTATGAACTGCTAGTAGATAGGATTCACCTATGGTTTTGGTTTGGTGATTGATGATTTTAGTATATGTTTCATGCACCTGTTTCTGTGTGTGATCGTCTTGCTTGCTTCGTTTACTTTGTCATCTTAATGAATATGAACATGTGAATATGATCATATGATTCACCTTTCATGGAAGCCAATTGCTAGTTTTAAAGTTTTGTTTGATTAAATAGTGGTTTGATTTGTTTTATTCTCTCTTGTTCGTGTAATTGAGGATGGATTTTATGTTTCTCTGGCAATTTATTGATGTTAGGTTTTCTTGCTAATTAATATAGATAAGATCACCTTGCACATGCACATGCACAAATTTTCTTCTGCGGATTGATATTAGTGCTATAATTTGTCGTCGAGCATCTAAAGATTTTTACACATAGTTTAGTAGTCTATAATGGGACAATTATATCCTTTTAGTAGCATTTGATCTTAACGGGCGGTGTTCTTTGTCGAATTTGATGGTATTGACATGTATTTCATGTCAATTGGACTGTTGTAACTAAATTTTCAGATTATTAACTTAGTGGGACTGTGTTCTTACTAAATTGGATCTTTGGTTGGTCACTTTCCAGTTTGATACTAGTGGAATTTCCTATACTAGGATATTTATTTATTATTAAATTTGGTCTTCTTTTATTATCCAACACGTTCTGATATGTCTGAGTGTAGTGTTCTAACTATACATGCTGCAGGTGCAAGTGTACACAGATTCTGAGACATTAGAAATGATGGGTAAGATAGACATACTCAGATGTTGATGTTTCTGTGTTCTTGATGGTTTAGACCCATTTACTTATGGGCAGTTCAAATTGGGTTGTGTTTATCTCAAAAAGGTCAAATCAAAATGTTAGCTAAAAGAGGAACAGGTCAAACTGGTTAAAAGTCATCCAAAGTCTATTTTAAAGCATACAACCTCCTAAGTCGTTTTTATTTAAAAGATCTGTGTAATTATTGTAAAAGATTTTTGTAATATAATTAATGCATTAAATATTCATACAAAATTGTAAAATGGGGCTAAAAACATGTGCAGGTCAACTCAACCTGACCTAGCCTGTTTCAACCCATCCTAAAATGACTCTTTCAACCTGAACCCGTTGTGACCTATTCCTCAACCCACCTGACCCGCTTATCTTGCCACGTCTAATCAGGACGAATAATATGCATTTACATCAATATGAATTTTAATTACAGGAAAGGAACATGCTCTTGTTATAGCTAATCACAAAAGTGATATTGATTGGCTTCTCGGATGGGTGTTTGCACAGGTGATTTCAAATATACCCACTGTCTGTGCTATTTTTAATCTCTATATGTAATGCTTGTATTTTGGAAATTTCACTTATTCCATTTAGGATAGGCTTTTGCATGTCTAGAGTTTTGAACATGTGTTTTTTTATCATTGCTATGTCAGCAAATGTTTAGCATGTTACTTATTTTCATCGATTTGTACTGTGACAGCGATCTGAATGCCTTGGTAGCTCATTAGCCGTCATGAAAAAATCCTCAAAATTTCTCCCTGTAAGTTTCCAAAATTGCCATATTACAATATGGTACATAAATCAATTTGAGTTATATGCTAATTTTATACATATGCTATTATAATTTATATAATATGCTTCAATATATGCAGGTCATAGGTTGGTCAATGTGGTTTTCTGAGTATCTTTTTCTTGAGAGAAGCTGGGCTAAGGATGAAAGTACTCTAAAGGTATTAGTTCATTACATGTTGTCTACTAATATTCATATTGCACCCATATTTTAGAGGCGGTAATTTCGACCTGTTTACTTATAAATGGGCTGATCAGAGAATTTTCTACCTCTTAACGGGTCAAAGGGGTGTACAACTAAAAGAGATGGCTAAAAAGGAAAACGGGCAAATGGGTCAAAACTCGCTCAGTGTGTAAATTTATGTATAAAACCTCCTTTATCGTTTTATTCCAAAAATTGTAACATAAATTTTGTGCACAGAAGTGTTTTAAGCCAACCTGACCTGACCCATTTTAACCCATACCAAAACCTGTTTCCACCTGTTACCAATTTCACACACTTTAACACTGTGGTGTGTGTTTTGCAGCTTGGTCTTCAACGGTTAAAAGACTATCCTCAACCCTTCTGGTTGGCTCTTTTTGTGGAAGGGACACGATTTACTCAAGCAAAGCTTTTGGCAGCTCAAGAATACGCATCTTCAAATGGTTTGCATGTTCCTAGAAATGTGCTTGTTCCGCGAACAAAGGTTAGGAATCATTGTAACATTATGGATACGGATTATTTCCATGGTTTAAGGGTCTGTGCATGTGTTTAGTGTTTGTGTGGTGCATAATAGGTCAATATAGTCCTTGTAACATTATGAAATGGAGACTATCTTCCAGTGTTGTTAATTCAAGTTTTAAACTTTACGGGTCTGCATATTTGTTTAGTGTTTGTGTGGTGCATGATAGGTCAAAACCCTGGTTGAGTTTAACAGTTCTGAATTGACATGGTTTGCAAAATAAATTTTGCTTTGTGATACTAGACTAGCCCAACTAGTTGTGTGCTTGTAAAGTTTTCTCTTCAGGTGCTCCTAGGGTAATGGGTCAAATGGTAATTTTTGGTACTCGTTGAAACAAGTCAGGCCGGTGTGGGTTGACCCAAAACACTTTTTGTCTAAAAAAACTAGTTTCGTTTATAACAGTTAGTGTGTCAAATATGATCATAAAAGGTACATTCTTTCAATGATAATTTAGATTTTATGCTTTATTTACGAATGCATTTTGGGATTTCCTTTTAAGCAAATTTCATATTCTACCTGTTAGAAACAAAACACAACCGCAACTAAGTACGAATTTAAGATTTCAAAATTTAGGTAATATGGAAAGTTCTTAATCATGTTTTGAGACAATGGCAACTAGTGAAATTAATTATTGGTGGTTCACTCTTATATATAATTTGTTAATATTAGAACCGACTTTCTCACCATTTACACATTGCTATAATTTCCATAGTTCAGGAGAAAACCAAAGTTATAAGAAAACTGCGAAAATCATGGGTTACATATATATAACTATGAGTCACATATGTAAAACTATGGGTTCCGTTTATGTAACGCATACAAGTTTTTTACAAGTTGCATACATGTAACTCGTTCTGTTATTGTCTTCTTTCCGTCATGAATATATTTTAAACGATTTAGACAAGTAAAATAATGGGGTGAAATTTTACTAAAATACTCTTTAAACATTTAAAAAAATAAATAATTTATAGAATATGTGATTGGGTGGATGTGGTTTTCACGGTTTTCACATAAGTAGGTGGTTTTTTCTTGATCCCTCAACTTGCTTGTTATTCTTGTTATAATATACTATTACGATTTACTAATAGTTCTTAAATGTAATCTTGTAGTTTTTGCATTTAATAGCGGTTATCAGTTTACATACTTCAAAACAGCTTTTTTATTGGTTTTTTCCTTTTTTGTTTTCAGGGTTTTGTGACATCAGTAAGTCAGATGCGATCATTTGTTCCTGCCATTTATGATATGACGCTTGCTCTTCCTAAAAGTTCTACTCCACCAACAATGCTGAGGCTCTTTAAGGGGCAGCCTTCTGTGGTGAGCAGTCTTTGAGTTTTTGGTAACAGGTTCAACAAATACTAGTTGGAGAACGAATCAAAATGGGCTGGGCCGACCCAAAAATGCTTTTTAATTCACTTCTTAAATTTTCGTAAATTATTATGATGTTAATATGGTTACAAAATTTAAACTTTTTTTAATGTTCAGGAGGTGTTGTGCTTTCTAACACATTTTTTTGACTTTCTGCCTGTTTTTCTTCTTAACCCATTTGGACTTGTTTCCTTTCTAGTTAAATCTTTTAGCTAAAACGCACTTGACCTATTAAAGATATAACATAACCCAAAACGGCTGTGTGTTTTATCTTTGTAACCAAATTTGAAAACTGACTTATCCTTCCCTCACGACTTCTGAAAATTCAATTTTGAAGACTTGATGTTCATAATTTACACAAATTTATCTATCACGTAAATATTTATTTTGCAGCATTGATATTATTATTAGAGACTTGGGTGATTTATTAATGAATTATTTTTTTATATTTTTGCAGGTTCACGTGAAAGTGAAGCGCCATTTGATGAAAGATTTGCCAGAAACAGATGAAGCTGTTGCACAATGGTGTAAAGACTTATTTGTTGCCAAGGTTCTTTGCTGATTCTGAATTTTATTTCATTCTGTTTTATGTCATCCTTCATTGTTTAAAATGCATCGGGAAAAAATTACCTATTTGCCCATTGTCTTAACTCTCTAGTATTTACTAGACTATCCACACGGCGCTTTTGAAATAAAACATGTAACGTCTGCACTCATATCTATTTTTTAAATTTACATCTAAAGTCTTTATCATTTTCTCTAATTATAACATACTCTAGACCCTAAAAAAATCTATCTTTTATATTGTAATAGATGACAAGTCATTTCTGCAATTAGCTATTCAGATGTTTTACTTTCTCTCACTTGACTTTAGGGGTGTTTGGATTAGGTGCCGGTCAAAAAAAAGGCAATCAACAGATTTGATTGATAGTCGAACTTGTAAAACTATGGTCAGTTATAAATAGTAACCGTTGTGCATGGTTCATGACTTTTTGTAAATGCTTGCTATTTGTCCAGGATGATTTATTAGACAAACATAAAGCAGAAGACGCCTTTCCAGATTCAGAAGTCCATGACATCGGGCGCCCTTTAAAGTCTCTTGTGGTGAGAAAACGACTTTAGGGTTGATTGGATTTGCATTCGGAACTAATTATCTGATTATCAGGAATTCAAAGCACAATAATCAAATTTTACTGCTTGAATAAGCAAGTCCTGCATCTGATTAGTTGATCATTAGAGATCAAATAATCAGCTAATTACTACTTGGCAAACCGTAAAACAAAATTAACTATTTACCCTTCCTCCAAACATATTTTATGGGTCATTTTATTTGTTAATTCATTAAATGATCAGAATTTGCCAAACATTCAAATATCTTGACAGTATCTTCATCTTGTACAACCTGTTAATTTAGAACTGATTATCTGATTTTGATATTTTGATTTCGCGTGTTTTCATATTTACAGGTGGTTACTTCATGGGCATGTCTGCTTCTTGTAGGAACCTACAAATTCTTCCAATGGTCTAATCTTTTCTCTTCTTGGAAGGGTTTAACAGTTACAGCAGTTTGTTTGTCGGTTATTACAGTTTTAATGCAGATCTTGATTCAATTCTCCCAATCAGAACGCTCCACGCCTGCAAAGGTGGCACCCTCAAGGACCAACAATTATGGAGAATCCTCCAGTAATGTACACAACAAAAAACAGTGAGTACAAGTACAACTTCTTCTGAAAAAGAAAGGAATTTAGTGAACAGATATGGATTACATTAAACACCTCAAATCCTCAATTTACTTCATTAATTTGTAAAAGTTGTCTAATGTTTTATGTGGGTTTAAGTTTTGTACCAAAGAAATAGAAAAGTTCAAGGATCCGTTTATTTTTCTTTCTTGTTCTCAATTCTGTTTGAATATAATATACATGATTTGTTTTCAAGTAAATTATCGGCTGCTAATTGTGGTACTTTAGTAATGGTCAAATATATTTATAAATGGTATCATTTAGAGGTATCATATACTCACTATAATCTAAAACACAATAGAATCATTAGAATCATTACCAGCGTCTGGGTAAGAGTGTCGGGGGCAAACCCAATCTCTATCATGAAGATTGAGAGGTCATTCCTGATAAGACCCGAGGAACCAATATTAATAATTCCTTCATCGGAAGTTAACAAAGGCACATGAAAACAGCACACATAAGCGTTTTGTCGGCAAAAATTAATAATAAAGACCCTTGTTCACTTCCGTACTGATAAAATTTCATATCTCATCCTACGAGAGATGCTGAAACATAAAGAATTTCCGACCAAAAGATGTTTTGGGCGCATTAGCTGCCAATTAAAAGAAAAGATATTTAAACAAGCTTGATGGGAGAAAATTCAGGATTAATGAACAAAAATCTATTGAGAAGGTGGTGGATGAAAGATTCTTGGTTATCTATGGTTTAAACACATATCTAAAAATCTATCATTAACATGGGATCAATGAAAAATTTTTGATGTACCTAGTTTGATGAGTTGAGTTATAATATTATGAAATATGTAATAATTTAAACTAACTCTATTTTTTTTTTTTTTTTTGAATGACAAATCTACTCTACTCCTACACTACACCAAATTACACCATTGCTTGGGTTTGAACCCAAGACCTCCTCTTTAAAAGGCAAAGCCTCTACCAAATGGACTAACTCTCTATTAGTCGACAAAGTAATAATATTATTTGTTGGCCTTTCAAAAAAAAAATAACAAAAAACCCTCCACCCAAGTAACCATTAACAAAGCAATAAATTCTGTCACAAACAGACTATTGTATTGGTCGATGTGAGGAGTAGAATGTTACATACAGTCTTGAAGCATGTAGAAAACATAATATAATATAAGTAGAAATTTTGAACAAGCAAGGTGTTACAAGAAGCAGCAGGCATTTTACATCAAAATTGACTACCCTCACCCAAAACCATAGTTTCCCACCACCATTTTGTTAAAGAATAAGACAAACTAAAACTATAAAATTTAAATATCTAATTTCTGCATCAACTCCATCGAACCGGTGCCAACCTTAACCGGCAAACCAAGACAGATCCTAGCCGTTGGTGTCTCCAAATTATCCATCATACCATGAGAAGCAGCTTCAACGATGAACTTAGATGCAGTCTCAAATGACATTTTATGGAAAGGAGATACAGATTCAGATATGCTCCCAAATCTGCTCATGGGTCTATATCCGCCCGAATGAGTCATGTAATCAGCAATTAAACTCAAATGTCGGTAATCAATCTCAACACCATAACTACCGAAAACATTTTTCATCTCCATGATTATGCATGTTCTGGCAGCTTCTACTCCGTAAGTGTTGAGCATAGTGTAAATATTATTAGAATAAACATGGTCAACATCAAGGTCTTCTTCCATATCCCAAAATGCAGGTAGTTCTACTCCAGAAGCTTGTAATGCACATGGTACAGATTCGTTTTCTTCTTTTTTGTTGTTTCTGTTCATTTTTTTAAAATCTGGGTTGTTTTGGTTCCAACATACTTGTTTTACATTTACACTGTATTTAACAGTTTGGCATTGGTCGAGCTTTCCTGAGCCCTTGATGTAAACCTTCTTTGCAGCCTTTTGTACAACCTGCAAAGGTATTGCATTTAAAAAAATTAAATAACATATTAAGAAAAAATAATGGAAGTAGAGGTGGCGATTTTGACCCTTTTTCCTGCAAACAGGTTAATTCGTTTAGTTTTAAGTCTAATGGATTGAAAACTTGCTAAAGCACTCTATTAAAAAAGGTGGCAGGGCTTCTGAAAGTTTATGAAAGCTTAAGCTTTTGCTTTAAACATTTTCTATTTGTTGTATAGTCTAGACATCTTTAATGAGTGATCATGCATAAACCTCCTAAACCCTGCTTTAGTAAAAATAATGGACTGTTTGTGATAATCCAGTTTTTGTAATCATATGTAAACACACTAACTGTTTCTAAAATTCAAAAAATAACTCAAAAAAGCTGTTTCAGTCAGCCCAACCTTACACCCGAGTAGACCAGCACTAAATTACGACACGTCTTGACCCGTTATCCAACCCAATCATTTTGTCACCTCCAAATAGTAGAATAATTAATTAACCTAAAAGAGTTATTCATTGGAATAGATTCATGCATGTCAAAAGATTTTACCTCTGCCAGCAAAACTTCTGGTTCATTTGTAAACCTGAAATGGACTTCAAGATTCAAATCTTTAACTTCCACAAATGTTGCCCTATCAAACTTTCTGGTCACAAATTCCTCACTCCGTTTAGAGCTCGCTTTATCCATATCCTCTTTTTCTTGTTCCTCTGCTAAATGCTCTCCATCTGTCTCATCATCACTTTCATTTTCTTTACCAGATTTACCCTCATCACCACCACCATTCTCAAGGTCAGAAGATGCTTCCTCGTCTTGTTCCTCTTCCCCAGCTTCCTCTTCGGAACCATCATATTCCACCGAATCAGTATTTTGTCGTTTCCTTTTATTATAATCTGACCCAAGATCATCAACTGTTTCATCAATGTCATTATCATCATCTTCCGCTTCTTCATCATCATCATGAGCATCATCATGATCTACATTACTGACAGAAGCATCATCCTCGCCAGCACTCTCAGATTTTGAATTCTTAACACTTTTGATTCCATTAATTCGGGAAAGTAACGCAATCTGTCTTTCAATTGCATCCTCTATTGCTCTTAAAAAGATGGTTCTTAGAGTTTCCTGACAGTTGCGTAGAGATACATGCTTTGGTTGTTTTAGTCTCACTATAACCTTATAGATTCTACATGCTTGATTATTTAGAATTACTAGTGGCGATTTTGAGACCTCTATACTCTGCATAACTTCTGCAACCGTAAGTTTTTTCACTTTCTCCACAAGTCTCTCTGCGTCTTCCCTGAAATTGACAGAAGATCAAACAAAAATTCCATTTGCATCATTTACAAAACTAACACCACAGGATTCCATGTGATCCAAGTCAGGTTTGTCAAACTAACAGGTTGTGAAACATGTAATAATTTAATGAATTGATTCTGAAAAACTTTCTTCTAAAAATAAATTAGGGTTTCATAATGAAAAATTGTCATTTTACGAATCAAGTCGATTGAAATAACGTTGAAAAGCTACGAATTTGTTTATTAATGTATGAAACTCAAGTAAAATTATGCAGTTGACCAAACTCAATAAAATCATGCCTGTCTGTGTAGGAAATTGATAAAACTCACATTGATCTGCCTTGTACCAAGGGGCATGTTATCATAGGAGTCTTTATGTTAGGTGCAGCCGTCATCAAGATCTCCTGTAAACGTGGAATACCTAATGTAACATTCATCTCACCACGTCCCGCAAGATGAAATGTGTTGAGCCTGAAAAAATAGAGAAAATAAAATGTATTTCACATAAGCAAAGCATAGACGGCATAGTGATAAAATAACATAATATGTAGTTTCAAATATCTTACGTCATCTGAGTAGATGGTTCACCAACAGATTGACCAGCTATGACACCAACAGGCTCTCCAGGCTGAGCAAGACTAGAGAGATATTTTTGTCTTATTAACATTAATAAATCCTCCTGACTATCGTTTCTGTATTTGTAACTTTTAACTTTATCTTCAACACCTTGTGGCAAGTCTTGAATAAATGAATTGAATTCAAGTGGCTCACTTAATTTTTGGCAGATGATTTCTTGATTCTATCAGAGTAAAAAAAAACGGCATATTAACTAATGTGTTCAAAACAAACAGAGCATGAAGTATAAATATGTGGCAAATTTGACCCCTCTACTTATGAATGGGTCAATCCAAGTTCATTTTTATGTCAAATGGGCTATTTGATGCATAACCCTCCTAAAGAGTTTTATTCACAATAAAACATATAAATTTGGATAAAAAGTGTTTTGGGTTAACCCAACCCATACAAAAGTTACATGTTCTGACCAGAACCTGTTTTAGCACGTTACCGACCCACTCATTTTGTCATGCGTAAGAAAAAAGAAGAAAAATCTCACTGATTTCAGCACTTGAAGATTGTTAAGGAAGCTAGTTTGATGCACATCAACCCCATCCTCACCATAATAAAACTGAACAATTGAACCATCAGCATCGCGAACTGTGTAATCATATGAAACTTTCAAACTCTCAAGATTCTTTATAAGACATCTTTGTAGATATCCACTACGAGAAGTTTTGACAGCTGTATCAACCAACCTACAACATCCAACAAAGTAAAATAACTTACCAACTGATTTATATATCATAGATGATTTAAAAGAGTTGAGAAAAAGTTAGTTTTACCCTTCACGTCCAGCCATGCAATGGAAATAGTATTCTTGTGGGCGAAGACCTGTTAAAAACCGATCAATAATATAACCACCCGCCCTAGAGGTAAAATCCCAAGGTGGAAAGCTAGGTAAAGTCTTCCCAGAAACCATCCGGGGCACTCTTTTTCCTTCTAACTCTTGTTGACCAAGTAAAAAGGAAATTTGTTGAAAATTCACCTGTATTATTATTATAAAAAAATTAAAAAATGTGAATTTCAAAGTACAAATAAAACAGATTATCTTATTAACTTACCGAACTACCCTTAGCACCACTAATAGTCATAAGAGAAATGCAGTTTTGTGGGAAAGGTTTCAACAGTCCTTTTGGTAGCCATTTTTTACTAATCATGGAACCTTTATCCCTAAGTTCTGTTTGCATAAGGTTATCCAAACTGGCAGTGGCTGTTACACCGTTACTTCTTATTATTTTCTCAGTTTCCAGTTGCAACTCTCTTGTGCCTACAAATATTATTAAAGATACAAAGAAAGAAAAATAAATATCTCAATCCGGTTGAATTTTCCTACATAAAAAATCTTTAAAGTCATACATGAAATAATTAATCCACATTCATACAAGTCAAATTTAGAGTTGGCAGGATGGGTGGTCAAGCAGGTTGTACTTGGATAACAGGTCAAAATTGGTTTTTATGAAGCGGGCACTTTGTAGAATGTGTTGAAATGAACCAAGTTGAGTTAGGTTAACCCAATAACACTTTTTATCCATTTTCTAGAACTTTTTTTTACATAATGAATCCGTTAACTATGCTTACAATCTAGATCTTTAAACAAAACAATTTAGAAAGTACCCATTAACAATGGACTCTGACTTTTAACCCATTCAAGGTGTTCCCTCATCTAAAGTATTGATTAGACCCGTTTGAGATAAAACATAACCAATCACCATGCTTCACAAGTGAATGAGTCAAAACTGCCACCTCTGCTAAACTCGGTTAAGTTTGGTACTAAAACTCATACCTGTTTTTTGGTTCTCCAAGTTGACAAATTTCCGATGAACCTTTTCACCCACATCTTCACCTTCAAGTTCCATCTTCATTTCTATGTCACAATCAGGTGACACCATGAGGTCGTCTAAACCACATGTAAATCCATGGAACTGGATAAAATAACATTATAAATAAGAATGTTGACAACTAATGTATATGAGGCTTTAACAATATGAAAACGGTTTTAAAGAAAGTTAAAAGAATGTTATTACTCTATTTATAGTACCTGTAGAAAAGAAGTGAATAACCGACTAAAAGCTCCAAGCAGGAGTCCTGCAATGTCTGAACCGTACAGCTCTTGAACTGTATGAACCAAACCATACTTGCCAAACTGAGCTTTGTCTATCACACCGCAGACAAGCTCATTTTTCCAAATGAATAATTTGGTTTCATCAGCCTCTTTTAGATTATCATTTCTAAACTCTGCAAGCTCTTTTTTCAAACGTTTATTTGTTTTATTTTTATCCTGTTTGACCTCTTTCCCTTGAAAATACTGTTCTGGAATCTTCACCTTGTTATCAACAATACAAGGTGTATAACCTCTAGTCAGATGATTCAGTATTGCTGTTATGACCTACAAAATACAAAACAAAAAGATTAAGAAAATCATGTAGAATAACTAAATAGAAACTCAATTGTTTTAATAGGGGTTCAACTTAGGGTAAACAAAAAGATTAAGAAAATCATGTAGAATAACTAAATAGAAACTCAATTGTTTTAATAGGGGTTCAACTTAGGGTGTCAAAATGGAAATTTGGTTTACGTCCCCAAAAAAACCTCTAAAATCTATACAAACAAAAGTCAAACAAGATTATAAAAAGCATTTAATTTATCAGAAATTAATTATTTGAGTAAAATGTTTTTGGAGGTTTTATGCAATAAAAATACGTTTGAGCTGTTTCTGTTTAGCTAATTTACTTTTTTGACCCGCTAAAGCACAACCCAAATCAACCCGTTAACAAGTTAAAAAATCTCTATATATGAGTAGCAAGTCAGATATGATTACATAAACTATACCATTTTAATAATAAACTTAGTTTTTGAATTAATTAACATGTTCTATGCATCAAAGTTACACTTTGGATAACTTTCAACATGTTCGACCCATTTGACCAGTTTCTTTTTAGTGAACGTTCAAATGTTACCCTTTTGATCAGTTAGAGATAAAGCATAACCCACATAACCCTAGCATAGTAAGTGGGTGAAAATTGCCACCACCATTCATCTACATATTTTTAAATGAACCTTTAAAAAAAAGGATAACAACTAAGACCTGTTTTCCTGTCCAGAGAGGTTTTGGCTTTAATACTGCTGGAAAAACAGGCTCCACAAAGCATGCTTTATCAGCCATAGTTATTTTCCCACGTTGTGAAGTACTAGCAGCAAACACACCAGAAGCATAAAGAAGTTGATTGAAATCTTCACGGTTTAGAAATGTATCTTTCATTGTGAGAAGTACAGAACTAACAATATGATCCTGCATGTGAAATCATATCAATACAAAGATACATAAACTCATGCATGTCCATATGAAGTATGAACACATATATGTGTATATATTTGCTTCTTAATGTATTTTTATAATTAGAAAGAGTAATGGAATCAAAATAATATTAGTTACCTGAATTAAGCCTCTAACTGTATCACCCCTTGTTGGAACTATATACTGATTGTTTGCATTCACAATGTTATAGGCTTCAGCACGTGAGATTTCATCTTGTGGTAAATGAACATTCATTTCATCTCCATCAAAATCAGCGTTGTAGGAGCTGTTTATTATAATTAACAAAAAGATCAGGAGACAACATGAAAAGTAAAAACAAAAAATGAGAAATATAGTGCATTTATGCAAACACAATACTAACCTGCAATTTGCATAGTGCATCCGCAGAGTTTTCTCCCCTTTCAGTACTCGAACCACATGTGCCATGATACTCGGCTTGTGAAGTGTGGGCTGACATAAATTTTTTACTTATTAAGACAACAGAAGAAAAGAGAAAATAAAAAACATGCATTTTAAGCATGTAGAAAAACATGATTAAAAAGCCCTTTTTGGCAGTCCTTTCAACTTCGTATATCATGTGTTAGTTTCTAAAAAGAAATATTAAACGATAATCTAAATATTTGAATAAAAGAACAATTTAAAAGGTTTTAATCGTTAAAATAACTTTCAACATGTCCCATCCATACCACCCAGCACATTTAACCCATTCACCTTTAAGCCACATTTAACCCATTCACCTTTAAGCCAACTTTGTAATTAAACCCAAATCCACCCATTCATAGCTGAAGCCTGAAGGGTTGAAACTACCCCCTCTACGTACACAGCATAAATAATACAATACCTGACGGTTGACAAGGACAATGTCTCCATCTTGCAAGTGGCGATAGACAACTTTACCCTCAAAGTTGTAGCCAGAGCTCTTATTGGATTGTATGCCCGTGCCTCTAGAAGAAGGTAATTTTCTAGATATAGAAATACGCATCTTTTTGCTTCTAGGTAGTCTCACAGTTGACTGCTTATCGGCATAAAGTGTAGCTCCAGGATGAATATCAGAACCATTAATGATAGCATCCCTCAGCTTTCCAGCATTCCAAGGAGTCACCCTCTGCAACACGTAGTACAGCATGAATGATATGTACAGATGGCAAGATTAGTAGTCAGCTGACGGCTCATTCGAATTTTTTGAATAAAATGATTTAGAAGGTTTTTATGCATTGAAAATACACTTTTTGAGTGACCTTTGACCCATTCCGCATTTAACCTGGACCACCCAGTAGAGTAAACAAAACTTGAATAGACCTCTTCATAAGTAAAGGAATCAAATTTTGGCAGCTCCAATGAGTTGTATAAATACAGCAAATCAATAGTCTGCTAATTCCTTAATGATTTATATTAAGTGCACATGAGCAGTAACAATACCTCAGGGTAGGTCAACCTGAGAGCAAAATAAGGTGGAACTCCAATTTCATTAACTGCTAAATAAGGATCAGGAGAAATGACAGATCGGCATGCATAATTTACTCTCTTTCCCATCATTTTCTGGCGGAATATACCCTCTTTCTTCTCAAGTAACTGGCATATCCCAGTATTCACATTTTTCAGAGTTTGATCTTCCATCAAGAAGAAAAGAATAAGCAAATTAATCAATATATAAAAACCAGAAACATGAAACAAAACACAACCTGCACCAAAAGCATTCATCATCTTAAATGGCATAAAAGAAATCATATGTCACCCACTTGGTTTTAAAAAGCGAGAAGCGCACCGAGGCACAAAGCGCTAGGCTTTTCGTACGCGAAGCGCTATGTACTAATATAATAGTTTTAAATTAATTTCATATATTATTTACTACAATGTTGAGTTTAGAAACAAAAAAGAAAAGAACAAAAACACATATTAGAAAAGTTTAGGTTATATTTGACAAAAACTATAATGTCAAGGATGAAAAATATAAGTTAATTAAAAAAAGCCATTCAACCTAAATCGATTCTCAGCCGTGCCATATTTTAACCCTAAACCCCTTTCACCTCCTAAACAGCCGCCATCTGCATATCTAATACCTACACCATCGCACATCTTCATCTTCATCGTCTCTATAATCTAGCGCGTATCTTCATTTCCATCACAGTTAAGTTTCAATTTCTTCTTATTCTTACATATATGAACCGATTTTTCAGCATAAAGCTTTAATTCATCTCCCTGAACCGATTTTCCGCCCAAAAAAAAGCTCTAAAGCGAGAAAAGCGGATTGAAGCGCAGAAGCGCACACTTTTTGTCACACCTACGCCTGGTGTAACCGAAAGCCCGTGTACCTGCGCCTAAGTCGCCTCGCGCCTAGGTGCGCTCAGGCGTGCTTTTTTAAACTAAGGTCACCCATGTGAGTACATGTAAATAAATGCAGTATTATTATAAGCTAATCGAATACAATGATGACAACCTTTAATCTGATATTTGTCTCGAGCAACCAACTTGTTTTAGTTTTAAAATAAATTAACAAGATCGTTGGTCTTCAAGAGTCACGCCAGGGAAAAAAAAGTCAACATGATCAAAAACAATTAACATGTTAACTGCCACATCATCATTTTGCATTTTGCCCCCTAAACAGATTAGATTATTACCTTAAATCAAAATAACTTTACAAAAATTAATCACAAAAATAGGGTTAAATATCATATTATTCGTAAACAAGCAATTATGATGACTCACTTGCCGCAGTCTTGCTGTCAAATAGAACATTTACAGACTGCTGTAAATCCCTCCATCTATCAGCAATTTTAGATCCTTCAAGTTTGCTGCTATAGGCATCTATCAATGCTTTATTAGACTGTACCACCTTGGCTAGTAACACTGTTTGTGGATTTTCCATCACCTGTCAAAAAAAATGATACTCAAGTAAATCAAGAAATATGAAAAACCAAATAAGAAAAAAAAAAAAAGAAGAAGAGAAAATTCATGCATGACATGTGCTTTTTTGTGAACATTTACTTACAGAATCACCTGCCATGGCAGCAGGACGAAATTTTGTAGGGGGTACAAGCAAAGCCTCTATAAAGAACATGGAATAACCATTGCTTTTAATAGATCCATTTAAGTGCTCCAGCTGCTGCATATCACATATAAATGAACATAGGCCAGCCTCATTTTCCCACAGATCTTTAATTATACTTATCACCTGAAATCACATAAGTTAAGGAATTAGTAAGCATAGATCTTGATGGTAGATTAACTGCACAAATGTTGTCTTGTTCATTACCCTAGATGGTAAAAGAGAGCCTGAGTATTTTTTTTTCAGTTCCATGAAATCAGAGGGCACTTTTGACTTTTTCTTTTTTATGTTCTTTCGTTTGGACTTTGTGACTGAATATGAATTGGTCCCAGCGGTGTCAGCTCTATCATCTTCTGATTGTTCATTGACATTTATAACCTCAGAAGTCTTGTCATCTTCATCTTCTAGAAGCTCTTCTTCATCTCGACTACTTCCTAGCTGGTAACCTTTTATATAGTTCTTTTCCGCATCAGCAACAGTCATTTCCTAAACAAATTCAGTTTTGTGCAATTAACTTCATATAGGTTTCCTTTATAGATTCAATATAAGGGTTAAAGTAAGTTGTTGCCAAATAATGTTCAAAAATACGACAACTAACCATACGAAATGATCCAAATGTTGGCTTAGTGATCTTTGGGTTTTTACATTCACAGTTATGACAAGACTTGCTAGCTTTACCCAGGAATTCTTTCAAAACAGACCTTGCTTCTATATACTGAACAGATGTCCAAAATTCAGGATGATTTTGTGTGGGCCCATCATTTTGTGAAACAGAACTTGAAACATTGTTACCATCGCTCTCCTCCAAATCAACATCTTTGCTATCTGAATAGTTGACATAATTTTTGGCACCAGTAACATCGCCTTTTGCTATCTTCATTAGTTTAGAAGTACACATTTCGACCTAAAACAGTAATATATTATGTAATATGACTAAAAGAACAAAAAATGAAGAGGAACTTTACTGTTACAAAAGAAGTTATTACCTCATCTTTGCCTGCCTTAAAATGGCGACAAAAGAAACATGTCCTTCTCAAGAGGATGTAAAGCATATCAAATAACAACGGATTGTATACCGGTGAAGCAAGATCAATGTGACCACAATGACCCGGGCAATTAAATGCTTGCTGCCCACACGACTTACACCTGCGCAAATTAAACAGCACTGTCAGACTAAGCAAGTAGATTTCTCTTTTGAGGAAAATAGATAACATCTAACTTACGGTGCTTGATCATCCATAGGGCCCAACAAAGGATCATACAAACCTCCTGCCATTGGTCTTCCAACACTGTCAAGTAAAATAGGGTTCGTGATCTTTAACACACTGTGCTTCCTAACCTCTTCATCAGTCATGAAACTGAACCGTACACCCTCCACAATCTCCGACGCACCCTGAAACAATAAGAACAATGACCAAAACGCACAATATATCCAAAGAACCCAAATTTAGGAACTAATCAAAACACTATACAACAAGTGTCAAATACAGTGCCATTTGAATGTGAATTCAACATATGCCTTTCTGATTGCATATTCAACACCAAATATCACTCGATACGAGGTAATTATCATACACTTCGTTCTTAAGTCTTAACCCCCTCATGTTCAATAATAATATATGCACCAACTAAACAAAGCACATGTAAGAAACATACATACAGTCATACACACGAGAATCCATTTAAATCAATCAAAACATACTTACAGCAACAAAAAGGAAAACATGAAGCTAAAGGAGACTTATGAATCATCGAATTAATAAGAAAACTATATGAGATGCTAATTTAGTATACCTCGGTGGTCTGAGCCATTTATACTCTTGAACTTCAGCACGAAGTGAATACAGATGGACGGAGACTCGGCGGATATTTGATCGGAAGTTACTGACTCCGGCAGCTGTTGTGCGGCGGCTGCTGGTAGAAAATTGGGGTTTAAAGAGAAGTCAGTCACCGGCGATTTTGGGATTTGGGGGTTTAACAAAGGTTAAATACGTAGAAACCTGAGGTGTTAGGTACAAAAGCAGTCCCTTAAATATAAGTCAAGTGAAAAGTAGTCCCTGAGGTATAAGTGAAGTGCAAAAGTAGTCCTTTGATTATAAGTTGGTTGCAAATAGTCTCGTAACTTGCATGTAATGTCAGTCTAAGATATTTTGTTTTACATTTAATACTTTTGTTTTTTGATAAGGGTGCAAAGCACTCCACCCTAAAACAAGCTGAGTTAAGGATTATTCACTTTGAAAATATGCTCGGGCGGTGTTATTCACTTTGAAAATATGCTAATCGAGTCTAAGGATTAACCCAATCATTGTAGGAAAAACTTAGCAAAGCTTGATTAGTGATGGGGACACAATTGAACGTCACGATATGCGAGCTTGATTTAGGTCTTGGCTTATTGCATTAAACGTCTTAGGGTGGGTTGTTTAGTGTTGCGACATCTACTTTTTGAAAACTTAAGTTGTTTTGACGACGACATTAGTGGTTGAGGGTAGGACCGAACACGCTTTTCAATCATCGATTGCCTCAATTACTTTTCATCAGACTTGGTTTTGTTGGGATAATTTTGTTTCAACTTCTTATTAGTTTAAACACAATAAAAGGTTCTTGATGAAACATCAACCAAATAAATTTAAATCTAATGCATGACTTTATTTAGCATATATATTACTAGGTTAATACCTCGTGTATTACACGGGTTGAATAAATAAAATATAAAATAATTAGTAATAAAAATTTATAAATTATAAAATCATATTTGAAGATAAAATATGATTATAATTGCATATCAATAGTTACTTTAAGTAAATAAATAATAAAGTATTTTTTTTAACTTTTATTTTATAAAAAAAATATGGGTTTTAAATATTTTGTTTTAAGAAAAATAATTTATTTTAAAAAAAGTTTGTTGTATTCTGTATTTTATAAAACTTTTCTTTTTAAAAAGTGTGTTTTTAATAAGAAAATAGGTTTTAATTTATTAAATTATATAATTTTTAATTTGAAAATGGTATGAGTAATATTAGTATTCAATATTATTAATAATAATAAAAAAAAATGAGAAAGTTAGTATGATAAAACTTACAATTGTGTAAAGTCGTATTTTGATTTTTTTATTATAGATAGATAGATATACAGATAAATGGATAGGCTAGAATCCCATTTATTAAAGAGATTATAGTTAGTAATAAACACGAAGAGTTATAGTATGATATTTTAATATAAGATATGATTAAAATTATATATACGTAATAGTTCAAGAAATAAAACAATTCTACTATTTTTTTAACTCTCTTATCTAAATAGTTTTATTTTTAAACATTTGTGTTAAGATTTGTTTTATAAAAAATTTATTGTTTGTAAGAATCTTGTTTATTAAAAACTCGAGTTTCTAATTATACTGTTTGTTTTAATAAAACTGCTTTTAGAAAATTTCATATTTTTTAAAATTTTTTTAAAAAGGACCGATTTAAAATATTTTGTTTCAAAAAGGTTTAGTGTTTTAGAAAATTTCATATTATATAAAAATTTTATTTATTTTATGATTTCTATGTTAATAAATAGATGTGATTTTTGATTTTCTTAATAAAGTTTAAATTTAAAAGCATAAGTTGATTTTAAAAAATCTAGATGAGAGAGAAATGCATTAATTAATAAAATTGATTTTTATTAAGAGAGAAAAATTAGTTTAAATGTTTAAATTACTATAATACCCTTTTGGAGGGAAAATAAAATGAGGATTTTTAAAATAATGACAAGTGTCAAAATAATGGTTTAATAGAGTGCAAGTGGCAAAAGAAATCTTCTTTTATTAGATACTATAGATTGACAACCTACGAAGAATGAATGGAAAAAACCAATGATTCAGAACCAAAATCTTTCTACTCTAATAAAAGAGTAACTTAGTGTGACACATGTCAGCATCACATTTCATCTCATCAAAATTTTTCCGCTTCTCTCTTATTAAATAATTACCAATAATATTATTTAACTCTTTTTAGAATAAAAATAGTTTTTTAATAAATTAAGAAAAAAAACTTTTTATTGATGTTATTTCTAACAAATAAATTTTTATAAAACATCAAACTTTTTTAAAATTAGTGTTTTTAAAAAGTAAATTTTTTATAAACCAAAAATAATTAAAATTAAATATTATAATAAGAAATTTTTTAAAATGATAATTTTGAATATGATTTGTTTTGAAACAAAATATTTATATAATTTAGAAAAAAGTTTTAAAACAAAAGTTTAAAAAGTGGATATAATTTTTTTATTAATTATAGTTATTACTCATACGTAATTTCAATCATATTTTATCTTAAAATATCATTTAATACTTAATAAAGTTTTATTATATTTAATATTTTATTTGTTAAACCCGTGTAATACACGGGTTTACTATAGCTAGTCTATCATATATGCATATCTATTAAAGGTCTACAATGATTAACATCCAAGTTTGTGTCGAAAGTTGAGTGTTCATATTAACTAAATATACTCATCATGTGTTAATGGACACTTAATTTATTCTTTGACTAATACGATATTAGACTGCGTTTGATATTGAAACTTGGTTTTTGCTAACATGAAACCAAGGGTATTGATAGAGCACTCTGAATAATTATAGTACTTTCTTATAAGGGCAATATTCTTTTTTTAATTTAAAATCTTCTCGTAGATAGATGAAACTAAGAATAAGTTATAAGTACACACTGAAAAATGAGCATGGATAGTGTTTTGAAGATGCCATTGGATACATCTCATAACACTCATATTTTTAAGACTTGATAAAATATAAATTTGAAAACGTAGGTCCTGTCACACCCCCATCAAATTGTTTCACGGGAATGCAATAAATAACCATCAAGAACACATTGTTTACCAGAAAATATATATAAATCTAATTCTATTGTCTTAGAATGTCTTTACAAAACACATATACCTCTAAATCTATATTATCAAATAAACATAGTTAAACAACATAAAATCTTCTAAGTCAAAGTCAAGTCTGTAACTTATTGTATAATATTGTCTACATCATATGACTTTTTTTAGTATTCAACCTGAAAAAGAGTTGCTCAAAAATGTCAACACATAGTTGGTGAGTTCGTAAGTTTAAAACGAATAGTAATGTTGAGTATAACCAAAAACTAGATCGTTCAAGTGTGTAATATTTAAACAAGTAGTTAAGCATTTACGTAGCTGGAAATCATAATCACAACATGTGACAAAACCGAATCAACCATAACCAACACCAAAACCAAAACACCAAATCACCAAATGGATGCCATCACCAAGGGCTCACCACGGTCACGTCAATCGTAGCATGTATACCGATAATAAGGGTGGGGTTGTCAATCCGTTAGTACTAACATTTACTCTCCACGATCCCAACACTGAAGTTAAGTGGAATGACAAAACCTAAAAGTAAGCTAACTCAAGCTTACAAATATTCATAACAGACATTAAAAACAAAAATTATTAAACAAAACTCACGGCAAGGTTTAAAACCTTTGAGTAATTTTTTCCTCTGTTTAGAGTAATTAAAAGAAAATAATGCTATGAACTCATCTAACTTGAACAAAGTTTAAGCACATGAATCGTCCAAAACTTCCGAAACTACATAACCATGTTTGTCTTGTTGCAATCTGTCCAAAACACAATTCTTTCCATTTTAACTCAATTATAAGATTTATATGATAGTTATATTAGTAACTTATTTAGGTCCTTCAAACCTCGAATTTACCAAACCAAAGCTTATTATAATAATCCTACACATGTGATGTTGGTATATTAGATACAAGTCCATTTATGCATTTTTCAACTTGTTACACGTTTTTATACTGCTTAAAACCAATCCAAATCAACTTGTTCATGTTTCAAAATTTTACTACAGTAGTAATATGGTTTTAGGTACAAGTTGTCTTTTATGCTAATTACTTGATTACCATCATAACGTTTTTAATTGCATCTTTATTCATAACTTAGAATTTGCATTGCAACATGCATTAAAAAGTTTGTGTTAACTGGTCGTCAAAGGAGTAAAGTCAAAGAGTGTATTACACCAACTTTGAAAGTTAAGACATAGAAGTTTAATTTGGTGAAAGAATCTCATAAACTCGTAAAATTGACAAAGTTATGACCATTTGATCCTGACACATTTTCTTCTAAAATTTACGGATTCGACTCATTGTATTTAAACATCATTTTGAAATTGTTTTACTTATTTCTAGACCATGAGACCTCTTAGGTTTGAAACTAGACATTTCGAACTTAACTTTAGACCAAAATTTCATATAGTTTAGATGAGTATTGACCAAGATGTAGTCATTTGTTTCCTGACCACAATTCTGTTCACATTTTAAATAATATATAAGAGCTACAATATGTTACCAAAATCAAGTTCTTAACACTCAATAATCCCAAATCTATTTTTAACACCCAATACACCTTTTACTCTATCGAACAATGTTGAAACCATAACTCTTTTAATCTTTCATGTTTCTTTAAATTTCAATACATAAGATTATGTAAAATTCACCTTTAATGATTCTTATTTATGTTACCAAAATCTCTATAATGTTTTACAAGTTTTATCATTCATCTCATTATTTTGTTATATTATTATCATGATTTAATGGTCATAATGTTGTTCTTTCAATTGGATTGCAATGAAAATAAAGATTGAATTATCAATAAATAAAAGATGATTAGCATGAAACAACAAGAATAAACTTTAAAAGGTTACCAAACAAACAATCAAGGGATGTTTATCATCACCTTGATTTATGAATGTAAAGAAGACCAAAGAGAGGTTTTTGTTGATGGAATCTTCATGTAAAAAAGAGAGTTAACATCTTTTTCTTGTTCCCAACAATCACACCACCACCGGTACTTAAGCCCTTGAAATAATTACCATTTGGTTCTTGTTATTTTTGATCAAAACTAAAAGAAAAAAGGGAAGAGATAGAAGAAATCGACCAATACAGAATGAGAGGAGAAATGAAGGAGTTTTAATGTGATAATGGTGATAATTGTTCTAGTAAATGGGGGTGCTACAACTTTGAAAAGTCATGAGGGGGTTATCCTCATGATTGCCGTAAATGGGGAGGGAGAGAGGGGAGGATCGTTGTGCAAATTTTATGAAGTATTTTATTATAAGTTTCATGTGTGACATATTAATTATTATTGCACTAGACTTTTTGTTGAGTTTTATTTTTATTACATGTGTGGTGAAGTTTTATGTATTTTAAACATTTATGTTGCTGTAAGATTCTCATGTTGTTGCACTAGACCATGTTACTAACCTCTACATATGCTCCTCTCAATTTCATGTCTTCAATTCCACTCACATTTTCCTCTCGTACATGAACATCTGTCCCTATAACAAGCAAACCTCATTCTCTCTTTACATCTCTCCACCTAAGCCACAAATACACTCAGGGACCGATTTAAGAAGCTCAAACACATCTTCCCACATTTCAAGAGGCGTTTGTGTTATTATTATTTTTTTACATTTTAACAATACTTACACTCACTAGTCTAACCCATTATAAATATGAAATACAACTCGGTTCATACTTCAAACTTATTGCAACAAAACATTCTAACCATGTGCCAATACCCCCATTTTACACCTTTTAAGTTTAACCCCACTTCTAGGGCCATATTTGCCAATTCCCAAACCACAAACGACGTCGTACAACACACAACCATACTCATGTAGTCATGTATTGTATTGTGCCCTCAAGTTTTCCAACAGCCTTCATATCACACAACCTGAGCCCTCATCCCCTTGGGCCTCTTTCTTCACCAGAAATGCCATCCTCCAAACCCTTCGTGGCCGCCGCCGGCACTCTCCGGTCACGGATCACCTCCGCCCTCCGGCAGCGTGGCGGCGACGGCCCCAGCCGGTGGTCCACACCGGGCCACCAGCTCCGCCCTAACGGGTACTTTCTGAACCGAACCCCTCCGCCACCGGGCCAGTCTAGGAAGTGGGAAGACTGGGAGCTACCTTGCTACGTCACAAGCTTCTTAACCATCGTCATCCTCGGCGTCGGGCTCAACGCCAAGCCCGATCTAACCCTAGAGACTTGGGCGCATCACAAAGCTCTCGAACGCCTCGAGGCGCAGAAGCAGATGGTGGATGAATCTGATTGAGTGGTGGATCGGTGGTTGTGATGGTAATTTTCTGGCTTATGAACTTGGATCTGTTGATATGATCTTATGTGGTTTTGGTAGGGTTTGTGGTAATAATGGTTTTGATAATTTGGATGTGAATTATCGAATTACTTTGAGAATTAGGGCTTGATTTGGTGGTTTTGATATGATGTTGTTTCTTAAAGTCCGTTCGAATTCTGAATTGATTATGATGATGATGATGATGAATATATTTTCTGATTTATCTTTCTTTATCAATTATCAATTATCAACTATCATACTGTTTTTGATGATGTTATGTTACCTCTTGATCTCCACTTAGAACTGTATGATCATTCTAATAGCTTGAAAGTGTAAAATACAACATGTTCATCTGCAATCATGTAGCTTAAAGTGTTTACTAGAATGGAAAATATAAATACACTACTTGAATTGAAATCAGCTTTCTTTAATCTTGAATTTGATTGCTTCGAGTCGATTGACATTATCAGCCATAAAAATTTATATTTATTTTGTTTGCATGAGTATGGTATTATTATAAGTAATCAAACAACCCTGGACTGCATTATATTGAAGATTATTGTTCAATTTCTGAAGTGTAAGACACTAACAAACATGCTTAGTGGCATTTTCGTGGAATATTATCATACGGTTGATTAATCGATTCGATTTGATACCCTTGTATTATGTTACCGCATAATTCATTAATCTGTCACTGTTTCTTATTTGAAGTCATCTCTGTAGTCAAAAGCCCACAAGGGCTGAACTGCAGGTATTTGCAATGTGCTGACTTAGGCCAAGATAGGTTACTCTGACCAAATACAAACTATATTGTTTTTTTGAATCCTTTAAAAAGTTAATATTGTTTTTACTTTATGTGCCTGTATTATACTTCTTCTTTTACATATTTTTGCACTTTTTTTTACTGTAATTGCTCCTTAGAACAAACCTTTTTTTATTTCTGGTTTCTGCTCATGTCACGTTGATTGAGGTTCAAGAATCAAGAGTTGACGATTATTTGTTGGGTTTCTATGTTGGTTTTCAGATATCATTTCTCTTGGTTGTGTACTAACTTGACAAATATGTTAATGATGTTTAAAACTAATTATTTAACTAAATTAAGGTGAAATAAGTCGGAAAAAGTAGTCTTTGTAATGTAATATAGAAAATGATTCTTGATTATAATTTACTTTTATTTTTGTTATATATTATGATGATTTAATATATTGTGTCTTTGTAATGTGTAAATAGGAATTTGCATGACTTAGTTTAGCAATTCGTAAATGTAAGCAAATTAGAAGGAGATTGACTTGACATGGTGGAACCAATTTGTCATAATAATCTTTTTGATTGTAACTTTCACTTTACATGTTTATAATTAAATATGCAATAATGGAGAAACCACATATTAGGTACTCCTCATCAAAAATATATTGATATTCAATATTATATGGACGTAAAATGAGAGTAACTATATGTTTATAACTCAAATAAGGATGAATAGAACATGTCTTACGAAGTTGTGTAACATGCTTCAAGCATTTGGAGGTTTAAAACCAAGTAAAAATATGGACATTGATGAATAAGTAGCGATTTTTCTTTTCACATTATAGCACATAATGTGAAGAATCGTGTCATCATTGTCGTTTGTATCGTTCAGGAGAAACAATTAGTAGATGTGTTCCCGCGTTTGCTATGCAGTGATTAGATTGGTTTGAGTTTCTTAAGCAAATATGAATTCAATTTAATCATCACATTGCAAACTCGAGAAACACATCTACTAATTGTTTCTCCTGAACGATACATGCAACAATGATGACCTGATTCTTTACATTACGTGCAATAATGTGAAGAAAGATTGCTACTTATTCATCAATGTCCATATTTTTACTTGGTTTTAAATCTCTAAATGCTTTAAGCATATCACACAACTTCATAAAACATGCCCAATTCATCCTTATTTGAGTTATAGGCATGTCATCACTCCTATAAACATGCCTATACAATATTGAATATCGATCTTTTTTATTTATAAAAAATACTTAATACGTGGTTTCTCCATTACATATATGACTATAAACATGTAAGGTGAATATACAATCAAAGAGACGGTTGTGATAAGTTTAGTTTCATCATGTCAACATTGATTTTCTTATCTTTTGATTAGGCTTATGAGTTGATAAATTAAGTAGTACTTATTTTCTATTTACGCATTTCATAGACATAATATGTTTAATCTTCGTGATATATAACAAAAATAAAAAAAAAAAAATTGTAATCAAGAATCATTTTTTATTTACTCATTACACAGACCATTAATTCCGCCTAATTTCACCTTCATTTAAATGGATAAAGTGTTCTAAACATTACTATCCAGTTTGAAAAGATGAATATTAATAGTGAATTGGGTGATTTGAACATATTAGTGATGAGATATTAAAGGGCTAACTGATATGAAGTTTGCTACAATAGTATTCATCTACACCAAGTTCATTGCAACCGAAATTCCAATTAACCAAAAATCATTGCAAACGCAGTCTTTTGCATTATAACCAAAAAAGAGACAAGTTGATGTTTGCTTAATTTCATCATAGAACCTTCTAATGTGTTTGAGGGTTTCAAGCAAAAATTCAAATCCTTCTCGTTGATTAGAGACGATTAACCTGTTTTAGAATGTTTAAATGGAAAAAAATGTAGCGATGGAGGAGAAAAAGAAAATACCCGTTGTGGAGTATGATCGCCGGAAGAAGGTAGCCGAGGCGCTCCAATTTGGTGAACAGGGATGGAGATGTCTCTAGAGATATGTTTTGATGGCAAATAAGGAATGAACCCTAGGGTTATTTAGCTAACCTTTAAAAGTTCCAGAGATTTTCCATCAAGGGTGAACATACAAAACCAAAAAATAACCGAAACTGAAAGAACTAATTGGTTATGGTTAAGACAAGGCAAAAAACAAACCATTTGGTTAACGTTTTGGGTTTTTTTTTTTCATAACCGAAACCAAACTGATAGCTATATATTCATGTGTTTTTTTCATGTTTTTGTTATGTATTTGTATGTTTGGAACATGATCAAAATACTTTTAAAATAATAAAACCAAGCTCCATAACCAAATTAACAACTTCAAAATAAACAAATCGATAATAACCAAAATCGAACCAACAATGGAACCGATACTTGGTCTTGGTTTTGGTTGCTTGAATTTCAATAATCGAACAATCGGTTTCTATTTCGGTGGACTATGAAAAACGAACCAAACTGGCATTTGCACACCTGCAATTACTTATAAGATATGAAATTTATTTCAATTCTAGTTCTTTCACCTAATCAACCGAACACCCCAATGAATGGAATTTGAATTCCATCATATCTTTGCATACCGAAGGCCCCTAAAATTTGTTGTATTACAGTTATCATGTTTCAACTTTTTACTCCTTCCATTAATCTATCATCTGATTAATCTTTGATCTTCATCTAATGTCATAAGGCAAAACAATTCTGAGTAGATTCTTGATCTTGACACCAAACTGGTCAACCATATTGAAACGTCTTCTTTAGGTCACAGAAGGCTTTAGTCTGTAAAGTATTAAAAGGCTAAACAATAAGCTTGCTTTGATATCTCATAAATTTCAACCAAATGTTGGTAGTAACGTTATGCAACAATATGTGCCTCAACGGATGTAAGACACATTATTTCTTAAGATATATGAGACAACTAAAGACACGATTGATGTGTCACTAGACCTTGTGCCCTCACGAATGGGATTGTGCTACGGGGTTAGGCCGATAGTCCATCGACTAACTAGATGATATGCCGGCATGGTTGTTTGCTAGAGTTTGCAATGGAAATGATATTTCTTTGGCATTCTTATGGTGGATAAGAAGAGTCGATTTGAGCCATAAATGCTGCCCACGAAAATACTAAGAAAATGATATATAAAAGAGACGTAGTAATAGAAGAACAAAGGGGAAAATTTTATCATGGAGGAACATATATCCTCTCTAAACTTGTAAAATTACATATTTTCTTAAATCATGCTTCAAAAATATTATACATTATGCACTGAAAACTTGTAGTTTGAAGAAATATGTAATTTTATAAGTTTAAGGAGATAGGGTAAGGTTTATTTGTTAACCCTTGTTTATTACGATAAACCGTTAACTCTAATATAACAAGCACTTACATCACAATTATGTAATGTAACTAACTTTTACACTGTTTTACATCACTGATGTAACGATTTTTCTCTATTTTCAAAATTTCCATCCTTTTTAAAAAAACCTCACACTTTTTTTAAATATTCTTAACTTTTTTGTATGATGTTATTTTTTTAAACAAATTACACTATTAAATAGATCGTTTTAATATCTTTAATTTGAGTATAATCTTGCTATATTTTTATAAAAAAATATTTAACGTTCAATGTGTACCACTAGTTTTACCACTGTAACTCTAACTTATAGTGGTGACGTGGCCTGTTGTGGACCACGAGTTGGATTAATGGGTTATTATAATAAACAGGTGTTAACATTTGATCATTATCCTAAGGATATATATGTAATTCTCCCAAAACACTATAACATTATCATATTCAAATTAAAAAGGAACAAAATGTTTATTTTATAGTGTAATTATTTTATAACATATTAATTTATAAAACAATAATAGTCATACAAATAGTGAAAAAAATTGATTTAGAAGTTCACAATAGTAATCATATAATTGACATGCATGCAAAAAATAATTACGGTAGTCAAATTTATAAAATATAATTTTACTTTTATTAAACTCTTAAAAATTAATGTAATAAGACAAGTTTGTCATTTTAAATGTATTATGATAGTATAGATAAAATAACTAACTTTCATAATATTCTATTATTGATTATAATATACCTAGCTTTCATATATTTATATGATTATTCAAATTTAAATGTGGGCATAAAAACCACATAACTAAGTCATAACTGAATCTGAGCAATGTTTCTCGTTAAAAATGGATAACCGATTGTTTTGTTTTAGACCTTTTAATCACAATATTCTTGGTTTGGTTTGGTTTCGCTTACAAGTTACACACATCCACAAAATCCCAAACCAATGTCACCCATTCTTTGAAATTAAATACAACTAACATCAAATAACCAAATCTAGCAAGATATTGTTTTTTTTAAAGATTTTGACAACAAGAGAGGGAATTGTTGGAATATCATGCTTATGAATGTTTTAAATAGGATTGAACAACTTATTTATTGGATGGCCGGTTTGAGGATTTTTATTCATGATTCTATGTCGTATATGATGGTTGGATAAACTCAAGAATGTAATGAAATAAGCTTCTCTTTTGTTTCCCTTTTGTTTCTTTAGACATTATTAGTGCAAAATAACTCTCAAAATATCTCTCTAAAACACCTATTGAAACAATCGCTACAGTTCATGTATCATGGACAAGACAGTTGTTCAAACCATAGTTGTCAAAAGCGGCGAGGCACACTCATGGTGCAAATGATACGCAAAAAGGCATACACCCAATAAATACAAGGTGCAATAAGAAAAATAATAAAAAATATACTCCCTAAATATATTCATAAAGCTAAATAACTAGCAATGAAAATTATCTCAACAATATCATAATTTAAAAAAAAAAATTTCGGGTGATTAGATTTGAAAAATGTAATATATCTATGAGAATAGTAATATCTAGCAATACCTAACAACAAAAAAAAATTTAATAATAAAAAGTACAGAAAATTAAATGAAAAATCAACCTACAGTAAAAACAATTTGGTGCTCTCAAAATTTATAAACCTGACGCTTAATAGTGCACAAATTCTTTCTTCTCTCTTCTTCTTTTTCTTTTTTCATTCTTCTTCAACGTCTTCAACGTTAAATACATAGGCTGGTTCCAAGATGTTTCAGGCAGCCGATTTCTTATGTTAATACATGTTTTGGCTAGACTTTTCCGGAATTTACAAGTTTTGGTCGGAACCGCGCTTGGATTGTCATGAGGTGATTTTCTGTACCGCGCCTCGCCTGAGCGCCTAGTGTGCCTTTGACAACACAGGTTCAAACAAGGGATACAAAACAAGAACGGATATGATGATTTGGGGTTATGGCGTTTAGTGACTGTATTTATGACAGTCAAATAGTAAAAAGCAAATCACAACAGTTGAGTGGGTGTTGATATAATAGCATATTTAAGTCACATCTGTCACTTAAAATCGAGGAATAAAAGCTCGCCATCATACATCTCCGCTCACATTCTACATCGCTGAACAACAAAGCCTACTTCAATGAGGATTAAAACTAAAATGTCGAACGTCACGATTTAACTCCAAAAGTCATCAAGTGACTTGAATTAGTGGTACAATTAAAGCATTTATCATAAAAGACCAACTACTGATCATGAAAACTCCCTAACAAGTCTCTAGAATAGAACCAATTCTATCCCATCTTAAAATATTTCATTAGGCGGTCTATGTACCAATATCGAAACCATTATAACATACCAAAATGAGATCACAGATTGATCGGAGAAATGTTTACAACGCAATATGTTATCATTTAGTTAAACTAGTCAGTAACTTACCCCCGTTTAGCGGCGGGTATAAAACAATCACAACACCGCACAATGATATAAATCCGGATTAAAAGGCTAAAAAATGATGTGTATAAAAATCCTATAAGGGTAGTAGACATATTGTGGGACAAAGAGACAACAAAGGTGGTCATACCACTATCATTGCTGGCTCCACCTCAACTTACAGGAGGCAGAGCGACAACTGATGTCACCCCATCTCCACCGTCGCAAACCCCGCTAGAACCGCAATCGAGGAAACAAATGCCACCACCATGACAACCTTCAAAATCGTCACCATAAACAACAACAAGGAGGCCAATGATGACCAAGGCGGTCGGCGACTCTCCAAATTTCTTTCATCGGGTAGCCACCACATGTGATGAAAATCATGTTATTGACCGGACAACGCGACACTTGAGGTCGGCCTTGCCAACCACATCTACTCATCATCCTCTCCCACAAGTACACTTTTCTATCTCAAACAATGAATGATGTTATGCATACTTAACCTTGGGTACAAAACAACAATTTTAAAAAGTGTTGTGACTTTTGGCCAAAATTGAATAACTTCAAACTTACTTATTCATTTTCATTGCTTTATTAATATTATGTAATAATGTGACAACATTCTTAGTCTTCGTACGAAATAAGAATAAGGTAAAACTAGAACACAAGAATAATGGGAAATAAGAATACGGTAAGAGTAGAACATAATAATAACACATAATGACTTATCATTATTAAAATTAGACCCTTGAAATGGTCGATATTAATATGAAGTCTAATAAGCCATGCATTTAAGAGTAGAACATAATAATAACACATAATGACTTATCATTATTAAAATTAGACCCTTGAAATGGTCGATATTAATATGAAGTCCAATAAGCCATGCATTTACAGAGAATAACTAACAAAGTACTGGATGCATTTATAAACACAATAAAATAAAAAAGTCATATATTCAGTATTAAATTTAGTTGATAGAATTTAAGTAAACTAAAAACTATTACCATACAAAAAAAATTTAGAAATAAATTGGTTCCAAAAGGGAAACCCTTGAAATCAAAAGGATTTGAATAATGCAGTCATTATAAATCAAGTGAAAGTGAAACAATTTATCATTGAATACAGGACTCCATAGATTGAAAAACATATGCTATTTTGAAGGGAAACATTATGCACACTGCACTCAATTTCTTTTAACTAAGTTCTTTTTCCGCTTCATTTTCTTCATAAGGTTATTAATAAGCCAACATATCTGATCAAGTAATATTAGTTTTATTTTCTAGGTTCTAAAGTAGCAAATTAAATATGTTATAAAAGAATGTATAATAAATTATTATATGCCTAAGAGAAAGTGTTATAAATTCTTAATCATGAATACATTATACCTAACTAGAAGGATTAAACACCTGATTTATCGTAGTATTAAATTTGTTAAAATCCATTACTTTTAATAAAACTTAACACTGCGTTCCCGAGTTTAATAAACAAAAAAAAAGGAAAAGAAAAAAAATTGAGAGGAAATTAACGAGAGAAATGAAAAAAAAGAAAGGGAAATGAAGAGAGAAAAGAAAGGGAGAGAAAGAAAAAAAAACATTTATAATTTCGTGTTCTAGAGTTCAAAAGAAATAAAAAGAAAGTAAGAATTTTATGTGTTTTATTTTATTTCTTTTCATTTTTTTAAGAGTATCCCCGAGGTTTTGTACATTTTGCCATTTTCATCCAAAAATAAAAATTTTATCCTCTATGTACCTGACATTTAAAAAACTTGCTATTTTCATCCATTTTCGTTAATCCCATTAATTTACCTGTTAAATAGCCATCACGTGCACATCATGTGAGGGGCATTTAGGTATTTTTGCATCTCACCAGGAAAAAAGAAAACTTAAATAAACATTGTTCAATTCCCCCCGAGCATTTAAACATTATTAGATTGCTTTTAATATTCAAAGCTAATGTCCGCTTAACGGGTAAAACAAACGGAGTTAACGAAAGTGGATGAAAATAGCAAAATTTTAAAATGTCAGAGACACAAAAGGAAAAAATAAAATTTTTGAATGAAAATAACAAAAAGCATCAAACCTCAGAGACGAAAATAACAATTAACTCTTTTTTTAATATTCAATCAATAACCAAAAACTCAAACCAACAAACCAATCAAATCATTTTCAATAACCAACACCTTCTACCATAACCTCAAACCGAATCAAACCAAACCATGCATTTCCTAATCATCCTCACATAAAAACATGTTTAACTAATTTATTAAAATTCCAAATTGCCAAAAAAGAATTGAGATAAGAAAGGAATGACAAAGTTGTAAAAAGTAGTGGTGAGGAAAAGGCAAATTTGGGCCTCACCGACTACCGTAATAGAAAATGAAAATAAAAACGAAAATAAGCGTTTCGTTGGCAGGAAGAAAGCAACTCTTAAATAGGTCGACCGACTGCTAACTCCATCACAATTATTATTATTATTATTATCATTATTTTCATCCCCAATTTCCAAAATCAGTCACCAATTTCTCTTCTTCTTCCTCAATTTCAATAACCCCAATCGCTTAATTTCTCCAATTACAGGTGAAACTGATTCCTTTTTCCCATATTATATCTTCTTAATCTCGTCGTTTGCGTTTCAATTTCGTGATATCAATTCGGCATGAGATCGGTGTGATTTTGTTCGTGTTTCGGTTCTTTGTGGTTGTTTTTGCGGTGGAGATCGGTTTGGGTTATTGAGGTGTGGTGGTTTGGGTGAGCTTTGAAACCGATTTCGTTTAGGTTTGGGGAATTGGGGATAATTAGGGTTTCGTGTAATTTCTTTTGGTTGCTTGTTTTGAATCCCATTTTGGTGTATGTTTATGGGGTTTCGTGGCATCTGTATGCGATCTGTGTGTTTATTTGCTGTATGAAATGAATTGGGGTAATTTGGGAAGATTGATAGTCTGTAGAATCGTACGTGATGATAGATATTTGGGGTTTTGTTTTTGGTCCTTTGTTAGGTTTCGAATGTGCATCCAATTATATGTTTTCTGCAGTTTTGTTTCTTTTGGTATGTGTTTCCATTTCTGATGTGGTTAATTAGCTTCTGAATGATTTATTATGGAAACATATGGGTTTATAGGGAGATTTGAGACCGATTAAGAATTCAAATGTTTGTAAGAACATAAAAATCGAATCAGAATACACTATTCGAGTCATATAGGTCGACAATTTACAAACTTGATACTTTTTTTCTTGCCGTTGAAGTGTTTGATAAGCTTTTTAAGCATTAAAACTACAATTCATATGTATACGACAATCAGATGAATCTTTTAATTGTTGCCTTTTGATGGAAAATTCTTCAGAACCTTGTCATACACTTCAATCTTGATATCAACTGTGAATTTTGTAAAATTTTTAACTTAAATGTTTAAAATTTTGAGTCTTGATTAGTTCTTATTGTTGTTACCATTATTTGAGTTCTTATTGAGAATTCACTGTGGAACAAACACGGTTGGCTTGAACCAAAATTTGAGGGATGTAATTATTATATAGAATCTAATATACCTACTTGTTTAAGATTGTGTATTAAGCAAATTTGGAAAATAGATTGCTGTATCTCTTTATGACTAGTCAAAAACATCTTGTGTTGACAATCCTTGCCTAACTTGGTGTCATCTATACAAAGCAATTAAGTCTGATATATGCCTATTAACGTACTATAATCGGTTTTAAAAAACTATCTTTGGTTAATTTGTTTCCGTCGCTGATTTTGTACACTGGATTGGCATGTGTTTGTTCTTGGTTTGATATCATCTATTCTTCTTTCTCTAATTAAAGAGGGATAAAGCTTTTTGTAATACATGCCGTTCTGTTCTTGATGGAACAGCCAAAGTCATTCTTTCCTCCAATACTAGATATTACTTTTTCTTCTTTTCTTCTCACTCTATCCCACTTAATATAATGTATTCATATACTGAGGGCTGTAATATTCAAAACCCCACAAGAGCCGCATAAACACCTGTACATGTTTTTAACTAGGATACGTAAGGCGTTTATGTAACCGTGCAATTACCTTTTGTTCTCTCTTCCACTACATACGTGTGTGTGCACATATCTGTTTCTTCTGTTATGTTAATTTTTTCTATATGAATTAAACAAACATACCCAATGAGTCCTACTCAAATAGTAGGGTTTGTGGAGGGTGAGATGAGGCACACTTTTCCTCTTATCTCATAAGATAGAGAGGCTGCTCTTAGAGAGACCTTCGGCTTGGTAAAACCATTAAGGATTCCAAGGCAACAAGTATTGTAGCATAAGTTATTAGGAAACAAAAGATATAAAGGTAGAAGCGCACACAACGTAAAGCACATAAAACATGTCAAGCATAATAATTTGTGATAGTATAATGTTAAAGAAAGGCTAACGCTAAATCTATTAGTCTAAGGCCCCTTTAAGATGAGATCCAGTAGAACTATTACATTAAATCCTATCTCGAAGAGGAGATGCATTAAGTTAGGTGATCTCTATGCCAATGTTTTTTATAGGTGATTCCTTAATGATGCGTTGTTATGGGGGTGTTTGGGATTGTTTTGTTATCTGATTATCTGGTAGTTGCATTTTCAAATCACAAGTAATCACCTTTGAGTGCTTGGAAGTTGGATGGGGCAATTGCGTCTTCAAACTGATTATCTGATTATCATGTTTTTTTTTTGTTTTTGTTTTTTGTTTTTGTTTTTGTTTTTTGTTTTTTGTTTTTTTTTTTTAATTTTGAAAATTTAGATAATCACTTTTGATTGTTTGAGTGTGGGAATGTTATTTTGGTTATCTGATTATTGCAGGGTTAATCAATTTGAGATTATTTTATCCAAAACTGATTGGTTTTTGTTGTTTCACCAATAAGACATTGAGTTATCAGAATTTGCATAAGCTCACTTTGTTGCAACTGGTTATTATCTAAAATGCGATCCAAACACCCCCTAAATAGGCTGTTAATGAGTTGTTCAATAACTAACCCTATTTAAAGATGTCTTCCATTAACTTTGCGCAAAAAAATTGACAGATGGAATCTACCAAAGAGACAAGTGCTCCAGAGGGCCCCATCCTTTGCATCAACAACTGCGGATTTTTTGGGAGTGCAGCTACGATGAACATGTGTTCCAAATGCCACAGGGAGATGATATTGAAGCAAGAAAATGCCAAACTTGCAGCTTCATCTATTGATGACATCATGAATGGTGGTGGTTCAGGGACTGAAATTGGAAAGGATGTCGTTGCTGCTGATGTCATCAAGGCCGGCTCCCAACAAGCGGCGCCAGTGGAGTTGAATGTTGCTCCACTTCAAGCATGTTCTGATGACTCATCTTCAAGCCAAGCCCCTGTTGTGAAAGCGGGACCCAACAGATGCTCGACCTGTCGCAAACGTGTTGGTTTAACAGGCTTCAATTGCAAATGTGGTAATCTTTTCTGCTCTGCTCACCGCTACTCCGATAAGCACGAGTGTCCATTTGATTACCGAAGTGCTGGTCGTGATGCCATCGCCAAGGCCAATCCTGTGGTCAAAGCTGAAAAGCTTGACAAGATATGAAGAATGCCACTCAGTCAAAAGGTAGTCGAAGTATGAAAAAGGTTACTACTACTACTACTCGAAAAGTCTTTATATCCATGCCTTTGTGAAGTTGACAATTTAGGTGCCCCCGGCTGTTTGAAAATCTGATTTAGAATGCTATGAAGACGGGGGCGCCCTTGCCTGTGTTATGGACATACTTATTCTACTTGTTGATTGGTAGGGATGATTCGGTTTGCTTTGGTTCGATTCCATTGTGTGTTTGTTTGTCTGTCTGTCTTCTTAAATGTATTGCATGCATGGATCTTGCTGTGTTAAATCTGTAATTTGTTATTCTCATTTTTAATCTCCCATCTTAGATATCTCCAATGAGAGTTAGCTGAACTAATAACTATAGTTTTTGCCTGACATAAATACTTTTTAGTATCATATTAAGAATGTGGGGCTGTATTAATCTGGTGCTGAGTTTCCACTAAAGGGTTTGAAAGGATGACATCTAGTAGTGGAATGAAAGGCGATATGATATAGCCCTTGATGGGGTTTATATACATACGTCTTAGGTGAGTCTATTGTTGTTTAGGACTTCTAGTTGTCCGTTCGCGTGTATGGTTGATAACGCTAGGGCTTTAGAAGACAGGATCTCGGTTTGATACGATGGTGTTGGGACAACCATGTATACATAAAACATTATCTATAGAGTTTGAGCAATGTTTGCCGCCGTGAATCAGTGATCGAATGAGACGTTGAGATGAACTGCCCATACTTTGTTAATCGACTAGAATAGAAATTGTATCCTTCTCTTGTACTTTTGACAACCCGCTAATAAAGTCCGCTATAGTCCTAGCTTGGCTTAAACTTCATACTTAGCTTTTTTTTTATGCTTTATAATAAATTGAATCACCTCTTTAAAACCACCATTTTAGTGGAACATTTCTTTATACTTTTGTGTCCTATTAGAATCTCGAATGCCCAACTATTTGTGTAAAGTGGCATGGTTGATAATGTTCTTTTTGCAGTTAAGCATCATTACCAATTTGTAGTTTATTCTTTTCTCTCAACAAGTGTTCATTCCAAGTGATGTTAGGTGACTAACCCTAATGAAACTTAGCCAATAATTCTTTAATACTCTCATCTTTTGGCCATGAGTCCTTAATTATGTCCCATAAAAGAGGTTTCAAATAACATGAAACCATATTGAACAAAGCAATCCCTTGTACACGTGACAAAAACATCATCAGTTACTGTTAAAATATCCTTGTACGCGATTCTAAAGTTGTACACTTGTACCTTCAGCAGCTTCGCAAGCGACTTTTCATGTTGAAGATTTGTCATCTTTTAAATTGGAATATGTTTAAGACTATTCTGAAGTGGTTATTAATGAAGTGGTTGAAGATTAAGTGGTGATGGCCCTTCTTCATGATAAGTATAATTGCAAGTTGTCCTTTTCCATAAACACAAAGGGACCGCTGCCTTGTTGATAGAGCTCTAGCTGAAAGCTAACATAAGATCGAGTTGAACTAGTTTGTTTTAAGAGCTCAAACGAATGTTGTGCCTCGTGATGTCGCACAAATGCATCCTTTTAAAAGAGGTAATATAGTGGATTTGTGATTATACTTAAGGACCTTGGGGACCTGAGTAGTAACTTCTAGTCCTAAAAACCAGCACAATTTGTTGATGTTACTTGGTTTAACCTAACATCAATATGGTTGTTGGTTGTTTCACCTTTAGGTTCTAAAGTTATCAAAAATTTCTATAGCTTGTGCTTGCTACAGTTGGTCATCTTTATATGCAATCGAAATACCTCTCTTAAATAGGCTGTTAAGTAAGCTTCATCATATAATTAAATCATCAATGGTGGTGACAATGATGCTTGAATACGATATTTGTCGGGGATTGGATATTATTGGAAATTTGAGTGTGAAGTCCTCTAACGACTAGTGTAGGGCTAACGTAGTTGTTGACACTGTTAGATGAAAGGTGAATTGTTTATTCGTTCACTTAGAATTGATTAGCACTAGGAGTCAAGTGAGAGAAGTTGACGAAATAAATATGAAATAAAGATTTGTTTTGGTGAAATCTGGATTCCAAATGTGTGTGATATAAATGTAACTTTTTTTTATTCAAATCTTTAAATCGAGATGTTATATCCATCTTGATGTTAGAACGAGACCAGCGGAGAAAAGATGATTCTGAGTATTTTCTGACCCTATATTGAAGTTGCTAATCAACTTATAATACAATTTCTTACTTTCCTGAGTGATTAGAATCATCCAATCTTCTTGAGGAGTATTTCTAGCCCTCAGACCCTCTTATTGAGTGAACATAGGCTTAGATACAATTATACAAACCAAACTCAGAGTTGTTAGAAAGTGTTGTCTAATGGATTAAAATCATCAAAAATGATTATAAGGATCCACAATCTGTGTTTGAATGATGAAGACTTTCTTTAATTACAAAGACATGTGCTTTGAGTATAACTAGGCTTATTGTCCGCCGCGCGTTGCGGCGGCTTCGTATACGACGTGATAAATCATATACTAAAGACGACTCGACTCGATTCGATTCTGAACTAAAATTACATCGAAATGTGGATTAACTCGAAATCATACCGTTGAATAAAAAATGTATGACATTTGACCCGACTTTTTTCAAACAAAATTTACGTTAAAACTTAGACAAAGTCAAAACACACTTATAAAAGCACGTGCAACGCCGCCGTATGCAGTATGATAAAGCATAGGTTACGATACCAAACTTGTTTACGAACTAAGTTTACGTCGAAACGTAGATTAAATCGGATTTATACCGTCGAATGAAGATATATTAAGTCTGACCCGACACATTTTCAAATAAAACTTAAATCGAAACGTAGAAAATCCAGAAAATAAAAGAAAAAAATTCCAGAATTGTTGGCCATAGGTATTGAACCCGGGTGGCGGTTGTAGCAATGAAATGCGCATACCAGTTGATCTACCTCCTAACTTGTGTTCATTAACTAAAGTAAATGTATTTTACACGTAAATGTAACGAGAATGAGAAAAAAAATAAAAAAAGGAAAAGTTTTGCTGCCCAATACATTGCTGACACGTGGCGGCCGGTGGTGAGCCCACCAACCTTTGCTTTTAAGTAGTAGTATAATGAGCAAATAAAACTGAAAGAAATCATAAGTACACCCGAATTTCTCTGAATATTATTCAATATCATAGAATTACAAAAGCCGAAACGATTACAAGATCATATAAAATATCAAGATACTATCTCCGATCTATCACCAAGTATCTTTGGCCTCAAGTATCTTTGGCCTAAACCGTCTATGGATTGTACATTATATTTGTAAGAATATGTCTTAGATCTTCAAACTATAACCCCTGGAATGACCTCTATGGATATAAATGTTTACAAACTAATGACGACTCTTAAACGTTACGCCCATTCTTTATGGCAGAGGTTATCAAAGCTAGTGATGGAAAATTTCTTTAGATGATCTCTGTAAGTAGTATCTCAATCGACAGGAAGGTTATTCTTCATCATTACTAAGTTACATTGCATGTATAATAACTTAGGTCTTCATGTTGGATTACATAGTACTTTTAAGTATTCTTTTACGGTTTTAATCTAAACAAATTTATACGATTGAACAATTGTTATTACGAAAATAGCCATTGGCCCGGTCTTTAAAAAATAGCCACCGTATCATCACGTGGCAATACCAATTCATGTGGTATCGCCCAGGTGGCATTAAACACATATTTTTTTATGAGGCGATACAAGAATCACGTGGTATTGTCGGTTATTTTTTTAATATTTTATGGGTGGAGATACGCCAACGATACACCAATAACTCTGTGTCTCCGGTTGGTTTTTTTATTAACAAAATTAAAATACAAATTTTCAATTATTCAAAAAATATGATATATTTTTAAATTCATCAAAAAAAATTTTTAATTAAGAAATATATTTATAAATACTATCAATCCTTATTTCATTCACTCATACATCATTAAACATCCAATATCTTTCTTTATTTTCCATTGATACTTCACTACTCTTTTTATTTCGATTAAAATGGATAAACAAGAATACCATTCTCAGTCGGTTGCAAAACCGTCAAGTTGGAGGCATCTGAAGAATCATTTTGAATCTTCATCTTGAATACTCAAGTGCTAAAATGCGTTTTTATATGCAAAAGTGAAACATGTATCACTAGAATTTCCATAATTTCTCTTCGGAAAGAATCAATTTTGCTTTGAAAAGAAACAAGAGAAACTAATGTCAACTCGTATCTCTGCAATATCGCTTAGTTTAGCGTGTATTCAATCAATGCTTGCCACCTCAGCGATACAACAATTGATTTGAATTAAATAGATTTTTTTGAACGACTAATATACGATTCTGCTTTGAACGATATTTGTTATATTAATCAGAATCGCCGTTGGGACCGCACCCCAACCCCCTCAGAAGAAAACACACAACTAAAAAATCTTCTGACTTAACCCTAAGCATTTTTACTTAAAATGAGACTTGAACACAACTAAAAAATCGTCTTCGCCCCCCGCTTGCGCACCACCGTCGCCGCCCTCTGCCTGTGCACCACCGTCGCCGCCCACCGCATGCGCACCACCGTCGCCGCCCACTATGCCTGCATACCACCGTCGCCGCCCCACGGTGGTCCGGCGATGATTCTGGTGTGATCTGGCAGTTTAGGATGGTTCTGGGGAGGGGTGGGGTGGGGTGGGTTGGGGTAGGGGTATTTTAAACTTTTCATATCCACTTAACTGAAAAACTTAACAGAAGTTAGTGTCAGGTACCAATCGTGTTACGGGTTGCCCAGTAAGAACCAAACCTGTAATTTCTCAAAAGTTGAAACCAATATTGCAATACGAGAAAACCATAGGGACCAACTGTGTAATTAACTCTAATTTGTTTGATGGAGATACATAATTTGTTTTCTTTTATAGTTATTTATTTTGGGCAATACCACGTATAAGTATCGCATAAGAAAGAAATCTAACGATACCACATGCATATGCATATGATAAATATTTTGTAGATTTTAAATATAAATGGCTATAAGAATAAAAACAATTGGTAAAATGTTTATTTTCGTAATTTTCTCCTTCAAGGGAAATGTTTTCATCACATGGACAAAATATTCTTCATACTTGTGTGATTTGTCTCATTTTTCTACTCTAATAAAAAAATATTTTGGGGTGACACGTGGTAGCATCATATTTTTCCTCACCAAAATTTTCCCGCTTCTCTCTTCTATTAAATAATTATTTTAATTATCAATAATATTTTTAACTTTTTTTGGAATAAAAAAAACTTTTTTATAAATTTAGAAAAAAATCTTCTTATTAAATGTTATTTCGAAGAAAATAATTTTTATAAAATAAAATTTTTTACAAGACATCAAAGTTTTTTAAAATTAGTGTTTTTAAAAGTAATTTTTTTATAAATAAAAAATAATTCAAATTGAAAATTCAAATAAAAAATTTTTGAAAATGAATTTTTTAAATTCGATCTGTTTTGAAACAAATTATATATATATTTTTTAAATAAAATTTTAAAACAAAAGTTTAAAAAGTTGATATAATTATGTTATTACATATTGTTCTTATTCATACGTAATTTCACTCATATTTTCCCGTAGAATATCGTTTAAACTTAATAAAATTTTATTATTATTTAATATTTTATTTTTTCAACACGTGTAACACACGAGTTTACTAAAGTTAGTCAATGATATACGTGAACGACATGTTGTAATCTATTCTTTAAAAACAATATCATATTGTTTCGATAACATAAAAAAGTTAAAAGTTTTCCCAATCTTGAAATAGATTTGAAACATATTGTCTTGCACAATTCGATCTAAAATTTGTTAAGATTGTTGTCCAGTTTTAATTGGTAATACTCGGTAAACTTTTTATTGTTGAACCATTAAAGCCCTTTTGTGTTTTCACATCTTCCGGTTACATTTTCTTGCAGAATCTGGATTCTAATGTAGTTCGCTTGATCTTGCAAAAGAACTAAGCCAAAATTAGGAGTTCGGCGCCGATTGTTATTTAAACATAGTACATATTTGAACTATTTTTTAGTTATATGTCTATAATTATAGATTTTATACATAAAATAGTACATATTTTAACTATTATTATAATTTTATATATCACTATAATTATTTATATAAATTTTATATTTAATATGTTAAATAAAAAATAAAACTCACTTAGGCTCACAAACCAGCTCAAGTTTGATATATGAAGCTTAGTCTCGAGCCGAGCTCAATAGCTTGATAAACTTTTCAAATAAACTTAGCTTTGTCTCAGGCCTATAAAACTTGATTTATTTCAAGTTCTTTTATCAATTCAATCTCAAATAACAGGTGAGCAACTAACTCGTTTGCACCTTTAAACAAAACTAAAAAAAAAGGTGTTTTATATCATAGTATTCGAATTTAAATTGGTAAATTGGAAAAAAATTACGGTCATCTAGTATTGGTTGAAAACAAATTTTCAAAAGAAGATATTTTTAGAGAAAACTATTTTATATAAAGTACTTACTTGTTTTCGAATAGATAGTTAACCTAACTAAAAACAAAATTGAACATTCTGAACTGTCATTGAGATAGATACAAAGTGGTGTAAACTCCAACAACTCACATCAAAACAACTGTTACAAGATCTAAAACCATTAAACAATTCAAAATACACAAAAAAAACATAAATTAAATCATATTCATATATATAACAAGCCTCAATTCATACAATAATACAATACACCAGAAGAATCAATCCAATACAAACATTGGATCATAATAATAAAAATGATAACAACAGTATAACCTCAACAAATCCGTATATAGAAACAACATATCACCAACAAATCTCACCGATTAGATCCAAATAATCAAACAAATCAATTTCGGAGAAGAGCGACGAACGAGAGAACCAGAGAAGATGCAATCACAACACCTGACGCCGGAACGGAGAACGCTGCTCCGGCGTCGGGAGACGGTGCCGGAGCCATCTGAGCGGACACCGTCGCAGCTGCCGCTAGCGCCACCGCAACGACAGCGGTTGCTCTCTTCACAATGCTAATTTGCGCCATCTTTAAGCAATTGAAAGTTTGAAGCAGATTATAGTGGTGAAGATGGTGAGAAATTAGGGTTTGTTCGTCGGTGAAGAAACTATTGGGGAAGTGGTGGTATTTATAGTGGAGGTATTTGGGGGTTTAAGGAATAAATTAAGGGTGGAGGAGACGTTAAAGTGACAGGTTTTGTGACGGGTCACCTACAATTTGGTTTTGAAATGTGAAGGAGTGTGTCGGTGATGAAAAATTGTGACAGACGCGTAACGGTCGGTTTTTGTAAGCGAATAGGGTGTTGACACGTGGGGTTTGAATAGCTACTTGTTTTATACGGCTTACACCATACCTTACGGCACGTTTGTTTTCCACACCAAAAATTGACGTTCTACAGTAATGTTTTTATATTTTAATATTTTTAAAGTTTTTTATTAATAAAATGATGTCATGCTTTGTGAATTTTAAATGCTTTCTTATTACTTTTGTTTGGTTATTTTTTTAAATGTTTTCTTATTACTTTTGTTTGGTTATTTTGATCTAAGAAATTTAAATATAATATGGAAAATAAGAAAAAAAACTTGATGGTGGAACGTAAGAAAGCAATAAATCAAGATAAATACAGGGACCAATGATCTCTTCGCGTAGTGGTTAAGGGGGAGGTGGGAGGCTTTGTCTTTCTTGGAGGTCCAAGGTTCAAATCTTGGCATTTGCGAATATTACTAACTTGGTGATATTAACATCTAACTACTAACCAGCCCTTAAAAAAAAAAAAAAGATAAATACAGGGGATATATTGGATTGGGTTGAGTTCAAATAAAAATCAAAAGAAATTATGTAAACCAATAAAATAAATTTCTATTTTTGATTTATGAATATTAATGTTTCATATTTGTTTAACATTTTATAAATGTGGTTCAATAAAAGTAAAATTTTTATTATTTTATTTAAAAAATATAAGTCATGATTTTCATAAATCAAATACGAATAATTGGTTTATTTGTTTATACAATTTTTTTTGTTTTTCATTTGAATACAACCATGTTGGAATGAAGTTAAAATTTTCATTATCATTGCTAATGGAATGTTATATATGAATCCACAGCGTAAAACAAATTATATTATAAATATATGATGATAAATAACAAATAAATTATATTATAAATATATGATGATAAATAACAAATAAAAACATAGAAATGTTCATCTATGTGTGTATATAATGTTTTGTTTATTTCTGTGTTATGGACTTTCTGTGGCGAAGACCTCTTCCTTGCTATATTTATTATTTGTGTTACTTTTAATTTTTTTTGGTAAGTTGGCGTCATTAAAATGTCAAATTGGCATTGGAATAATAATAAACAAGTATCACTTACTATATAACAAATCATATTTTTATCGGTGTAACATGTACAAATAGTATTTTTATCAGTGTAAAATGTCAAATTGGCATTGGAATAATAATAAACAATTCCCTATGCATTTCGATTCAATAGCTAACAAGTATGCGTAGGTGTTGGCTCTTTATAGTTGTGAAGTGGTTGGAAAGCTTTCGGTTTGAATCTTATTTTTACTGGTTTCATTCTATAACTTCTTAAAGCTAACTTCTCAACGCAAAATAGTTTACATTATCATGTTTGCCGGTAAAGCATTAGTTAGTATCATGAATTTTTTGGTAACAACTTTTCATCGGTGTTGAAACAGGAATTTATTAGCCAAAGAGTTATCAAATCTGTTTATGCTTTTATCGATCACAACTAGTGGAGCCAATATATGTTTTTGATAAAAAAAGTTAATTAAAATAACATATATCCAAGGAATTCCGATAACGAGAGGTTCAACAACCATATAAAGTCTCACTCTATTTGGAGTTCTCATGGTAAAAAAAAGTATATATTCTATAGATCAAGAGCTAGCACATGGCAAACCTCGTGGCACCTGAAAATTACCTAGAAGTGAATGAGCCAGTGTTATGTGCGCAAATACGTAATATCACTTGCCTCAAAAAAACATATTTCATTTACGTGCGAAAAATTATATGCGCGTACACGTAATATCACTTGCTAAAAAAAAATATTTCACTTACGTGCGAAAAAAAGATGTACACAAATCATGAGTTATTTATATTCTAAAATTGAATTCCATAAATGACTAGTTTTATAATTATAAAGAAAAAATATAATTTAACCAAAATAAATAGTAAACAATATAAAAAAACATATAAATAAAATAAAAAAACAAATAAAAAAGATCTGCAACCTGTATCGCCAGCTGTACACGGCTTTTAAAATTCAACCGTTGAAAACCAATGATAACCAGAAACATGCACCCATGTGACCGTTTCTTCTCAAAAATTAAAAAAACAACATTAATAAAATAAAATTCATTAAAATATAATAAAAAACAGCACTTACCAATCTGTCACTCTAATTTTCCCCTATAAAAACAATCATCTCACAAAAAACTCATTAACCAACACAAAAGCCTTCAAGTTTTCTTACCAATTTTCCTCTACTCACAATCATCAACAAACCTTCATCTTAACTAAATGGCTCAAGTTAGCAACATTGTCAAGAAAGCTTCGGTTGTCGCAGTCGTAGCGCTCTCCGCTGCTGCAGCGGTGTCCGCTCAGGCGACAGCGCCCGCACCTTCCCCAGATGCCGGGGCAGCATTCTCTGTTCCGGCGTCTGGAGTTTTGATGGCATCATCTTTGCTTCTATCGCTTGTAGCGATCTTCAGGAACTAAATTTTGGTGTTGATTGTTGAGGATTGAATATTGAATGTGTGAGGATTTCATCACCATTATATTATTATTGTATATTTGCTTTTTGTTTCAATGATTTGTTTGTAACATGATATTTGTTATTTGTTACTATATATATATTGCTACCATTGTTTATTTGAGCTTTCAATTGATGCAAAATATGTGGGCGATTGATTTACAATTTCTGTTTATTCATGTTAAGCTAAATTAAAAGTTGAAATCAATTACTAATCATTCAATTTGCTATCGCTGTGAAGCTATCGATATCTTTAAATTTGATTTGGTGTAGTTTATGAAGTTTATAATAATAAGAATAAACTGAGGTTTTTTCTTTTCTTCTGTTCAAGTTGATTAAAAGAGATTAATTAAGTTTATTTTTAGTATTATGGCTAATGAACACCAAGTGTTTAATACGTCATTAATTGAAATCCAAAACCAGGGCCGGTCCTAAGGATTTTAGTGCCCAGGACGAGCCCGAAAAAAAAAAGACCTTTTGGCCCTAACGAATTGAATTATATAAAATAATTTTTTTTAATAAAAACAAACGTTTTAGAAATAAACATAACAAAATCATAGTATTACAATGATATACCGTAATTGTTCACCGATAACTAATGAGGTCCAGGTATTACAATAAACATAACAAAATCATTTATTTTTTGGCCGCTTAATTTACCATTTAAATAATTAAACAATTAATAATAAACCATGACACATGAGTTTTAAATATTTTATTTTCTAAAAGGAGGCTTTAATTGAGTAATTGAGTTAATAAAATAAGACTAAAAAATTAAATTGGGTTAATTTTTACGATTGAATTATAGTTTATAACTATTTTTTTATACATAATATAAAAAACAATTTAAAAAATTCTGTACCCCCTGAGCGAATGGGCCCCATACGGGCGTCCATCTCGCCCCTCCTCAGGGCCGGCCATGTCCAAAACACATGCAATTGAGTGAAGAGCCAAATCAAAGTCATGATTTGACTAACGTTATCTTAGATCGAAAAAACAAAAGCGCAGTGCGATTTGTAAACCAGTAGATTGATTATTATTTTTGGTCAAAATGATATGAATAAATGAGATTGATATCAGGTACACATAACACATATATTGAAGATCGAAGGTAGAGAAAGATTAACTTATAGGGAATGGCAAGATACAAGATACGAGACGAGTGATGATATATGATGAATAATTTAATATAATTGATCTCAACCTCAAACAGACAAAATGAGTTCCAATACTTATGGTTAATTATATAAAGTTTGAGATTTACGAACATCTGCCAAAAGTAAATGTCCACAGCAATGGCAGAGAGAAACGCCAATTGTGAATGGAATACAAACTTGTAATCGATCGACTCGATTGTGAACAATTGAGGATTTAGTGAACGATGCTTTGGGGATAACTTTTGTGTGTGTGTACTGTGTCTGTGTGATACGTCCATTATTGATCCAGTAGCCCAAGACATAGGGAGTCCAGTTGCACAGCCCGACAAGATGAAGAGGTCCAAGAGAACTTTGGTCAAGCCCAGAAGACTTTGTGATTGCACACGTTGCAGTGCATGGGCCACGATTTCCACTTTTGTTTGCATGTTTACATTGTAGGTTATTGGTTATTTGTATGTTGCATGATTTCCTTAATTGTAGGTTAACTCTTTCAGTTTTCTAGTTTACGTAGTATTTATGTTGTTTGAAGTATGAAATGAAGGATATCAGAAAATTGTCCCAAAAATTGTTCTCTTCTTTTCTCTAAACTTTCTTGAAGATCCACCCATTCTACGGGTGTACCCATGTGTGTTTTTTTTTTTTAATTTGGATCATTTAATAATAATCATAGAAGAAATCAACGATTATAATAAAATGATAGGTAAACGGACAACAAGTTGCGTCGCAACCTCATTTTATATAGCAAAACCAATCCTATTAAAACCAAAGCTTTGACACTTAAAGATTGACAAATTACTATACATGACCTGTTGAATCCTGTTTAGAAAGTCCATAGCTTGTTAATCATATGCTGATATTTCAGTGTTTGATTGACCTAAATACATGATTTTACATCATTATTATTATGAAGCAAGTTGACTTTGTTTGTGTTTTGATCCATAGATTTTTAGAGCTTAAATGAGTATAATTTAAAGCAAGAGAAACAAAACATGAGAGTTGGAGGACTAAAGATGTAGATATCAAAAGATGAAAAAAAGAAGGGCAAGAAAGAGGTAAATTGATAACTATGTTTTGGTTGATTTAAAAAGTTTGTTTATAAATAAAATTATTTGCTTGATTATCAGTTTACAGTTTTCTTAAATCGTTAACTCATTAAGACTAGTGGACAATTTGATATAGGTAAATTGATAATATTGTAAACGAACGAATCTTAAAAGCTTATTAATTTGTTATCACTTTAATCAAAAGTTAAGATATTAAAGTATTGTTTGCAAAAATCCTAATAAAACATATCAATTGCGTCCTTGAAATAATTTAAAGTTTCAAATTTTAATTTAAAAGTATTTGTTTTTAAATCGTTTAAGTTTTGTTGTTCAAGACTTTCCACCAAATCACTATGAAGACGACCTTACCCATTACACAATAAAGGAAGCTAAAACTGATTTATTAACTTGTTCTTTTTTATCGAGTCTCAACAACCAAATCAAATGGCATTGTTACTGGGAATCGAACCCGGTTCACCCGCGTGACAGGCTGGAATACTTAGCTATAAACCCAAACGTATCAAAAACATAAAGGATAAACATGTGCTGGTATTCTCTAAGTAGACTTTCTCATGTTTAGTAATTTCACATGATTTCGCTTTTAGCACAACCTGGCCTGTAGCAAAACCATTGTCTTATGGCGCAACAAGAGGGGACACTCTTGTAAGGTCCACACAAGCGTGTTTTCCTCCTTCCCACCCAAACACAAGAATATCAACTAGTCATAAAGTGGACCACCCTTCAAGTGGATCCGTATGAAAATTCACGGGTGCCTCTCTTTTAGTAGAAATTCTTGTCCGTTTAAGCATGTCACGAAGAACATCCTTGATCAAATCATGCATGTATTTAAACCCAGGCAAATCCTTGTAATGGAGCGTGTTCTTAACAAAAAAAAATCCAAACAAGCCTTGCGGCAAGTTGAACATGGCTCATCTACTGGAAACAAATGGATAATTAGCTGGTACTTACGAACAACTTGGTATTCCAAAGCCAAAATATGTTGGTCTAGTCTTTCAATGGGGATAATCGTTAAGAAATTCCGAGCCTGATAAGCCCATAAACAGTCAAACACCGCTCTCTAGCAAGGGGATAAATTGAATTTCCTTCCTAAATTTTACAATTTCATTAAATTAGACACTCGCCACAACATGTTGTGGTTTAGGGGGCGATATCCATATTAGAGAAACCATTAAGATCGAAATTAAGGAGTGATATATGTAGGTTCCATCGCACACCCATAATCAGAGTCGACCCCAATAATACCACAACCTCGAAGTATGGTCTTAGAAATACTAAGATTGTGCCCTCGAGGCCACAAAAATGTATATAGATACATCTTCAGCTGAACATAAACCCAAACCTTTAAAATGAGTCGGAAGTGATGCCAACCTCCACTAAAAATCTCCAAAAATAAGACATTAACAAACTACAATATCTTTGATCGTCCTCTAAGGCCCTTACAAAAAACAAAAACATCCTGTATTGAAGGCATAAAGGATACAATATTGATTGGTGGATTGTGAATTGCGTATATTTTCGACATCCACTATTATGGGAAATCATGAAGTACGAGGAGCCGAATTTTACAAAAGATATGAGAGTCACTCCTATGTCACTCGGGATAATGTGACGTGAGGCAAACCTTTTTAAATTCATTAGGCGTTCAGTAGTGACATGATCCATTGTAATCCGTAGGTGAATGTTCAAAGAGATACTGGATATGGATAATAGTTTTAGCAGCGGATCACTCATGGATTTTACTCACATGTTCTATAGAGATCGATCACGAATGGATGTTTATGATAGATTTTACCAATAGATGTTTAATGACTGAATCGATGGATTTTATATATATTATTTAAAATAGCGATGCATTATTGGTGACAATTTTGTATTATCGGTGACAATTTCGTTCTAAAATTCATGAAGAGTTTACAAATACTTGTTTTTTATTGTTTTCTGCTAGTTTTGTTCTATTTATAGATATATCAAAAGTATCCAAAAACCAGTCAAACCAAAAAAATTACAGTTTTATGAAATTTCAACATACTATCCAAAATTTATATAAATCCTTCAAAATTATATAAATTATCCAAAATTTATATAAATCCGCTTTCACATGTTTTTACTAAGTTTTATAGATAACAAACAAACATAGTACATTTATCATTCCACAAAATTCACAAAAAATTTTCGTTGTGCCCTCCAATTTCTTGATCTGCTTTCACATACTAGCACTATAGTGGGTATATGAATAAGATTGCAATAGTTAAAGAAGGTAAAAGAACGACAAAAATAAATGTTTGTTCTACATGTTAAAATACTCTACTAAGTCTACATAGAAATAACGCGATACACTGACAAAGATACAGTCTAAAACAAGATAATTATTTTGAAAGACTTGCACGTTTTGTTTTTTTTTTTTTTTTTTTGTTTTTTTTTTTTTGTTTTTTTAAAGAACTCACTTGAACACTAAAGCTACTCTTGAATTTACACTATTTGTGAGTAACAAGAATTAAACTCTCAAGGTGCCGAAGAGACATCATTTCAAAACCTAGATACTAATGGACTACATGTCATTTGATGTTTGTTCTACTTTTTTTTTTTGAACGGCAAATGTGCGACACTGTTTCTGAAAATAGGTGTTATCTTAATCGGGTCCACCTATTCATTTCCCAGCCGATACCGCACCTATTCGTTTCTACTTATACTGTTTTTTCAAAGAAATATGATAGCTAATTCATATGTTGTCAAACATTATGCATTTGAAAGTAAGAAACAAGATACTCACAATACTTCTTAAAAATCCTAGCATTCTTTGTTCTTTTGTTTTGCATACAAGTTTGGAAGGAAATAAGCAATCTTGTTAATATGAAGAAGACATATTTACTGAATTAAAAAGTAAATATTTGGAATTTTAAACAAGGTAGAATAAATTTTAGGGGATCTAACCCTTCCTTTCTCAAAGGGAAGGGACTATTTTAAAGAACCAATTACCTTCTTTGATAAATATATATCTAGAGAATGCCATTAATCATTAACTTACAATAACCATGTTTGACCTTGTATAATCTTGTATAACCATTTATAACTATGCTTAAGAATGTATGGATATGTTTGGCAAAGTTTGGATATGTCTAATCCACTATAGAATTACTTAATAAATTATGAACGTATGATTATGGTTGATAGAGTATCACCATGTTTAACTCACCATGAACATATTTGAACATCTTTGATCAATCTTTGATCAATGATGACTATGTTTGATAAAATATGGCTACATGTTAACTATGATTGATCAATTATGACCAAGATCAGCAATGAGAAATATAGAGGGATCCTAAAAAAACTAAAAAGTTATAAGAAAACTAGAGAAAACCAATAAAACCGGTCACATAATTTAAAAAAAAATTAATCACTACCCTCTATTTATGTGTGTGAGTATATATAAATAAGGGTATGGATCAAATGAAAACCGCAGCATGGTATTTCGTATACGCCACACATAGGTTACGTATACGTAACTATTTTTCATTCGACATAGTGTTACATGTATGTAAGACTCTTCATTCTCGTATGTATGTCCAACATATATGTATCAAATACTTAAATAACATTTTAACAATTAAAATAACAAAAAAATTATGAATTATATTATTGATTTTCGTGGTTTTCTTTGGTTTCACATAACTATTGGTTTTCTCAGCAACCCTCCCCTATGTGTGTATATATATATATATATATTTATGTTTTTAAGATTTTATGAGATATCTAGGTAACTACGATTGATTTTTTAACAACAGATAAAAATTTATTTTTGTTTTTTTTTTTTTTCTAATTTTATAGGATCCAGCAATATATATTGAAAGATTTTCTAACGATATTAAAAAAATAATTTTCTTTTCGGGAGTCTAAATGAACCGTTGATAAACCGGTGATGACTTTGGTAAACAACAATGGATTTTGCTTCAATAAAAGCCGGTTTTCTTTTTGTGTTTATGGGTTAATTGAATGTCCAATGCTTTTCTTAAAGTTGGTAATTACTTTGCCCTGGAAAATTGTCAAAGACTAGAACAACTATTTCTAGATTAAATAGATTTTTTGATCAATTTATAAGGTTTGATCTAGTAGCGATTTCTTTTAAGTACCATTTAGCCTAGTTAATCAAATTATATTTGCCAACTGAATAATTATAACTTGTTATTTTAAAAATGTGAATGTCAATATGGATTTTACTATTTATCCATGATGGTGCGTAAGAGAATTCAAGCTTCATGTTATAGGGATCTTTTATGCAATGGCAATCGTAATTAGGGTCGGTTTAATCATTTTGGAGGCCCTAAGCGAAGTAAAAATTTGAAGGCCTTTTTCATTATCTTTATTAGATTAATAGTTCCTAAATTAATCAGATTATTTTACAGCCTAAAATTGATATATTTAGTAAATTTTTGAAGATCCTTTCATAATCTAACCCATTATCAAATTTTGACCTGTTAGGTGTAAAAAACAATGGAACCAATCTATTTATGCCTAGCTACAACATATATTGGTAAAATACTAAAAATACTTGGATGGTGTAGAAGACCTTATCATATCAAATGGATGACACATAGGGGCTTGTTACATAAGAATAAAGCTACACAATACAATTTCAAACATAATTTTAGATTCAATTTACGTATTCATCATGTGTAACTAGTAATAAATAATCTAATACTGAACAGAGTTCAATAGAGTTGCTAACAAAACTAGAATCCATATCTCATACCTTCAATTTGATAACGCAGTCTTCCTTTTTCTAAAAATAAAATAAAAATAAAAATAGAATTTTATGACTTCCTTGCAATTGAAATTTTACCAAGTCTACAATAAGATTCTAGTTAAGTTTAAATTTTCTTTCAAATTCTATAATTTCATCATACGAGTCGTTATATCAAAGGTGTGGTAAGATAGAACTTCCATAATAAGATAAAAAAAACCATAAAAACCCTTTAATTCATGTAGTTATCATATATATTCTACGTAAAAAAAATAAACTACAAACAACTTCACTATATCCCTTTTACACTTTACTTGGGCCTTGATGTGCAACTGAATTGAAGTTATAGTGATGTAAATTTTTGATTAAAGTGAACTTTATAAGGATGTAAATTTATATGCAATTGAGTGATTTATTAAAATGATTTATACTTATTAATATTTATTAAAGTTATAGAGATGTTTGTAACACTTAGTAAGATTTATTGAATTTCATTTAATTCAGCTATTGATATTATAATGATGTAAATTTTTATAAAATGGTTTTTTACCAACTTATTTCAATAAATCTAATTACATCTTAAAATAAAACCCATCTAATAGGAACTTTTTTGATTAAAGTTATATGATTAATCTAGAGAAGAAATCATTTACAAACTATTGGGCTAATAGAATTAGCAAATAGTGGGTGTAGAGGTAACTGGGCTCCCGAAAGAGGTGGGCTTTCTGGGCTCATGGGCCCAATTGAGGCCCGGTCTAAACAACGCTCAAATGCAACAAGGCAAAGGGAAGGCCAGTTGGGCTCATGGGCAGAATTAAACAATGAAAATCTCACAAAAAATGTGATATCAAGAACGATAAATCCACTATCATAGTCGATTTTGAAAAAACATAATCTCAAATAATCGATCAGGAAGATGGGTGTGGGTCGTAGAGGATGGGGATAGTTTTGCAATTTTCTCTTTTTCATTTTCAAATTTTTTTGATAAATTTACAAACCAAACATAACATGTTTTTTCTAAGAAAATAATTCACTTTTCTTTTTGAGATTTAAATCTGTTTCCTTTACAAAATTTTCACAAATTAAACGCGCCTTAAGTGTCGAGTACCACACATTTTCTCCTAATTTTTTTAGGCAATTTATTACTTATCCTGCTAAATTACTAATTATATGTATCTATTTTTCACCCTTAACCTTTAAGACATTAGGCTTCTTACTCAACACATATACCTATATATATTTTATATTTGTCAATATTTCTCTAATTATGTACCTGACGGGTGACCCATCCAAAAGCTCACAGTTTTATTTTTTCATCTGATGAGTTGCTCGTCAAGACAAGCACGTCCTGATAGAGAAAATTTATCAGTAAGACTTCGCTCTCAACTTAACCGACGTGAGACCTACAAATTACTTTGTGGAGTGCTTGTTTACTTGTATAAATGCACATTTATCATTTAATAATAAAATCTAATTATTTGTGTCAAATTACATGTATAACATGGCTACTAAAATTTAATTTATATGAAACTTTGGACCATTTTCAGCAAAACTTAATAAAAAACATGAAATGGTAGTTTGATGTCTCTAAACCATGGTTTTGAAAACCGGACCGGACCGGCCGGTCCGACCAGTTGGACCGGGAACCGGACTCCAATCCGGTCTGGTTCGGTGCTTAAAACCGTTTTAACGTTGAACCGGCGGTCGGACCGGTTGAACCGGTCGAACCGGCGGTCGGACCGGTTGAACTAGTGGTCGGACCGGTTGAACTGGGGGTCGGACCGGTTGAACCGGTTTTTTATATATATATATTTTTATTTTTTTGTAATTTTTACATATATTTATAAAAAATAATTATAATTTTATCCGGTTCTTATATCCGGTCCGACCGGTTGAACTGGTCCAACCAGTGGACCGGTAAGACGTCCGGTTCACTGTCCGGTCCGGTTTTAAAAACACTTTTTATTTCTTTAAAAATAGTTAGCTTCTTATTTTTAACTTATAAACTTTAAAATATTATACTAATACACATTTAGCAAGGTTGGTGGGGTGTTCCACCGGCCTTGTCACGTGTCGAATGCTCATTGGTTGTTTCAAATATTTTATTATTTTCTTTGTTTTGTCCGTATTTAATGTGTATGTATATACAGGTGTTTCTGTAGTATAATTGATTTGCGCGTTTGGCGCAGTGGTAAAAGGCACGCTTTTTATTTGACAGGTCGTGGGTTCGATTCCCACAACATGAATCTTTTTTAATTAGTGATTTTTTACCTCTTAAAAACTTTGTAATATGCCACTTTCACCTCCTCAGGTTTATAAAGTTCCGGTTTACCCCTGTATAAGTTTACCTAAAAAACTAATGTCTTACGTTCGTATTTTTGTGTGCATGTCGTTGTAATTTCGAGGCCCTCTACGTTTGGATGTAATCGGAAACGACTCGGTTCAAATATAAAACGTTTCATGCGCCTATTTTTATATACGTCTTATTTATAACCACTTATTTTCATATTTCTTAGTTGTCTGTATTTTTATATTTAAAACCGAATTGACTCGGTCAAATATAAAACACCTATGTGCCTATTTTTATATATGTCTTACTTTCAATCTTTGCAATATCACCCTTTAAAACAGTTTTAAAACTTTGAGGGTATAAATTGTATGTGTTAGTATAAATTTGAGTCAATCTACGTACAAACATAATTGGAATTGCCTCGGGTATTGACATATATTTAGTTAAAAAAACAAGTAGGGTCGATTAGTGCTTTACAACGATGCATATGATATCGCCGCAACGCGCGGGGTAACAAAACTAGTGCTACCACATTTAATAAGGTCGGCGACCACCGAAGAAAATTCACTCAAGTTTCAAAAGTTACAATTTACGTCTATACTATATAAACTTTTAACCCATTAATTATTTTACTAATTTAAGTTTTCTTCGATAACTTCTGTTCGTAAACTAAAAAAATCAATTTGTGGTTGTATTTGATATTTTTTTGTCGTCCTGGCATGATTTTTGTAAAAAACAGAGTTATATTTAATAGGTTATTTTTTTTAGCTTATATCAAGTGACAGTAACATGTTGGCATGATACCGTGATGAATGAAACTGATAGGGACTAGACAATATCGTTATCGCTACACAGTCGTCATCCATCATTGTTTTGATGTTTAAAACTGAGTCCTTACAGGCTCACAACTTCACACGCTTCTTTTATATACTTAATCTTGTTAGTATCACCACCGCAACTCGTATAATGAAGTTCGTTAACATGCTGCATCATGCGAGGTTAAACTCTAGTTATTTTACATATTAAATTAAAATTCTGTCTTATTATAGCATTTCATATATTCTAAATTCCTAGTATAACTATTCACACTTATTTCATTTCTTTTACTGCTAAAGGTATTTTGGTTTTCAAACTATATACTATACAATTTGCAATGAGATTGTTTCTTTTACTGCTAAAGGTATTTTGGTTTTTAAACTATATACTATACAATTTGCAATGAGATTGACTAGTGGTTTTTAAACTACGATGAACTTTTAAAAAAATTGAAACTCTTCAATTCATTTGCAATTTATGCTAATAATAATTTATAGAGTAAATTGCCAAAATCGTCCTTGAGGTTTGGGTAAAATTACCATATTCATCCAAAAAGTTTTTTTTTCTCCACTGGACCCCTGAGATTTCTTAAATGTTGTCAAATCTATCCATTTTACCAATCAAGTTAAAAACTAACATTAAATGAGGGGTGTTATGGTAATTTTATATTTGTTTTGTTTTTTTCCTTGTGTTAAAAGAGTGTGTCTGTACGTAGTCATCTTCATCATCACCTTCCTAGCACCACCATCCCAATTCCACACCACCTACCACAAAAACCACCCCATTGGAACCACACCTGTTGCGACCAAATTTGACCGCAAAATTACCACCATACTGGATTTCTTACACTCAAAACCCTTTTTGAAAACTTCAAATCACCATCGAACCATTACCCACTTTCACCATCGTCATCTTCATCGTATCTGATTTCGGGGTATTAGGATGGGTGGAAGTTTGTGGTGACTTAGCCGGAGGTAATGGTGGTTGAGGGCGAAGACAGGGATCGGAGGTCGGACTTCGGAGGTCGGAGGTTGTTGATGGTGTTGGAGGAATCAGGTTGTAGGTATTAGGAGCAGGGTGTTAGATTGTAGCGGTGAGGATGGTGGCCGTCGGGTTGATTAAGGTGGAGGTGACGGTGGGTGCAGGTTGGGTGTGGGTTGCGACAAGTTGCAGTGGTGAAAGTGGAACCGGTGCCCGGTGGTCAACGGTGGTTGGTGGTTGTCAGGTGGTGATGAAGGCCAAAGGCGGTGTTATGTTGGTGGTGTTGGCTAGCTAAGGTGGCTAAAGCGGTCAACAATGGTAGTTATTTGTCGACGGTGTGATTGAGGATGTGGTGGTGATGGAATTGGAGTGGTGGTAAAGGGGGGATGGGAAGGTGATGATGAAAATAACAATGGTATACACCCATACACTCTTTTAACAAAAGCAAAGAAACAAAACTAAGTATATAAAATTACCATAATACCCTCGTTAGTTTTTAATTTGATTTGGGAAAGAGATGGATTTGACAACATTTAGGAAACCTTAAGGGTCCAGTGGAGGAAAAAAAACCTTTTGGATGGATCTGGCAATTTTACCCAAACCTCAAGGACGATTTTGGCTAATTTATATTTATAATTAACTTTGAACGTGGTTTGTCTTTCTCTTATTACTTGTAATGTATAATGTTTTCTTAAATTTTAAATATACGGTAGCTACATGTTTATTTTAATCTATATTTCGGTATATGTTTTATTTGAAACCGACTTAGGTCAAATATAATGTACTTTTAATTTTTTGCACAATAACGTAATGTTTTTCAATATTCCAAATATATCAATGTGATGTCACCATTTGGCAAAAATATATGCGTCAAATTTTTTTTTTTTTCACGAAAACTTAATGTTTTGTAAATTTCAACTATACCATTACAATCTGCTTACTTTTACCTATGTTTTGATATTACTATTTATTTAGAATTGAGAGCCGCAACGCGCGAGGGTCCTGGTAGTGAATTACATCAATATCGTTTGTTAATGTCTAATTGAGTATCGAAAATTTCACAATTAAATATAATTTCTGTTTAAAACTTCTAGGATTTTTGTGTGTTTATTATTTTGTTTAATATTTAGAAACTCCAACTATTATACAAAGTGTGAAATGAACCAAGTCTCTTAAATGCTACATCTACCAAAACCCAAAGTGCCAAAAAAATGAAAACATAATTTGAGTTCAGTAAACAACAATATAACATACTACTTTTAGAAAACCGTGATTACAAGAATCAATTAAAAATTAAAATTAAAAATATACATCTTATTTGTTTTAACTAATAAAAATATTTACATTAGATAAATATACAAAAATACAACTTAATTTTTAACCCGTGCCAATGCAATTCATTTGACAAACAACATGTGATGGATGTGAAGAAAAAGAAAGGAGGAAAAAAAAAAATTATATATTTTCAAGAAAAATGACAAGTAAATCGTAATAGAAGAAAACTAAAAGTAATAATGGTAATGTACAATTTAAAAGGAAACAATTGGGCGGGAAAAGGAAATGGTGATGTTTTAAATTTTGACACGTGTTTATGCTAGTTATTCTTTTAGTGGAGTACAATGATACGTTAACATAAATTCTTGAGACGATGACTTTTTTTTTGATATAGAAAAAAAGCCACATTTACGTCTGCATCGATGCCTATCTTGTACCTCATAAACTCGTTTCACAGCCAATGGTTCTCACACTTTTCCTCTCCCTTTTGTTACATGATCACCATGCACACGGTCTCTCTCATCACGCATAAACATTGCATAAAGGATGTATAGTGGTTACACTATTTGTTGGTTGGTCATGTACTCAAGTTATTTTACCCAACTGACATTACCCACTGATCACATGTAGGTAAGTATGAAGCAAATTTTTAGAAGAATTTCTAAGTTGCACTTTATATTCTATCAAACAAAAGTCAAACACTTATGTCAAATTCAAGTTAAAGACAGATATATAGATGAACTAAACTTGTACATGTGATAGTATGCGAGTGCACTAGATACAAGTTGACATATGCAGTCGAACAATCTTTGTGAAATTTGAGAAATATATCGTAGTATAAAGTAATAAGAGAAGAAGACTAGAGATAAACTCATATATTTCATCTACGTTCAACACGCATATTTATAGTAATACAATACTTATAAGTGACTCTGTAATCAATACGTAAATGAACCCTATGTTATGGGTATAATGTTTGCATTAAATATGACTTTAGAACATGCAGATGATTATTTACAATGAACGTGAGTTTCCTGGATCTGTAATTATGGCCGGGGCGGGTCACCAGCGTTGTTTGTGTTTACAGGATGTGGGTGACCTTTCGTCAATCTGGATGACTAGGTTTAAAATATTCGTTGACCATTCGAATAAAAAATATAGTATTTTTACAAATGATCTTTAGCCTAGATGGTTTAGATGAGGTACTCCAACACCTCGTTAAAATGAGAAGATGTCTTGGATTTAAGTCTTATATATGACAAAAAAGAGATTTCAGGTTGGGACAAGATGTTTTCTCTCAGCTATATATAGTGAGTTTCATACTAAAGGTAGTCTCGGATTACGTACTTGAGTAACGAAGATAATTGGGTGGGTTGACCCGTTAGTGATCCAATTTGCTGTTCCAAATAAATATATTAATAAAAAAATTTATAATGAAGGGTAAAGTATAAAGATTCAAACCCGTTATCTATACTATGAACATTTTTGATATTTCAAAGTTTTGTTATTTATGATTAAATTTTATTATTTAATGACATGTTATTTAATATACTTTAAAGAATAAATATAAACATTTATAAAATATTAAATAAATACATGTTCTACTTTAAATTTATATAAAATAATATATTTCTTAAACTATCATTAAATATGTTATTGATATAAGAAACCGTATATAAAAAATTCAATTAATTACACACGTATGTATAGACACTTATACTTTTATATTGAGGCATAATTGTTGCACATGAATTAAAATTAATGCAAATATAAGATGTGACTATGGCAACGTGTAAATCTTTATGCATTTTGTTATATATTTAACAAAAATTATAAATCATCAAGTATCTTGTAATATTGAAAGCATAAAATGTTGAAATGTTCAAGTAAGCATGCGCAAAAATTAAATAAAAAAACTTTATCTTAATGTATCAAAATATATTTTAAATATTACAGTCTAACATTTGTTTTTTTTAACAGCAAGAATTTTATATACAGGAGATCGATTAGAAAAACATAACTCAACAAAAAAAAAAAAAAAAAAAAAAAAAAAACAACAACAACAACAACAAGAGTTGCATATACAATATGAAATTCACTACTAGAAAATATAGGGTTTCGCTACGCAAAATTTGCTACGCAACTCTTTGTGTCGCAAATTGCTACGCATTTACAACAAGCTTCCAAAGCAAACGACTTTCCTTAAGTTTCTTACGAATTTTGCTATGAAATTGTGACACAACAAAAAATCGTAACGATTTCGTCACAAAAGTGTAGCAAAACTTAATTTCCTAAAATATATTAATATATAAACAATAGTAACTAAAATAAATATATGCATTAATAAAAAATATTTATATATTCTGACACATTTCCTACGCACAGTAAAGAATATAACTTTCGTTGCTAATGTGTCACACATGCATCAGAAAATGAATTAGTTTTGTATAACTTGCGACGTATTTACAACGAAAAATATAATTAAATCACAAAATTAGATAAGTCAAAAATGTAAATATTTAAATGTTGTTGCTATCCATTTGCTACACAATATTTAATTTAATTGATATATTAACTAAATTGTACATGGCAAATTAAGTGGTTTAGTTTATTTACACTTTTATGTAACATAAGTTTATTTATTTAAGAAAATCAATAATATAATTAATAATATATAATTATAATAGTAATAATATATAAATAAATACAACTAATTTTTTATCGGTCATTGCGGCGGCATCATACATGACGTGATAAGGTATAGGCTAACAATCGCCCAGACTTGTCTCTGGACTAAATTCACGTTTAACCATAAACTAACTCGAATTTATACCGTTAAACAAAAACGTATCATACGAAACATATACCAAGTAAAGGCGTGCATAAAAAAACACATAAATCACAATCTTCCCGAATCATTTTCTGAACTAAATTTATGTTGAAACATAAAGTAACTCGATTTATACCGACGAATGAAAACATTTTATATTTGACCCGATTCATTTCTAAATAAAACTTATGTCAAAAAGTAGATGAACGTCAAACTGTAGACGATTATCTCAAAGCGTATATAAAAATATGCACGAGAATGTTTTATATTTGATCTGACATGTACCTAATAATAAGAACCTAAAAGAAATATAAAATTGTGTTAGAGTAAACCCGAAACTTTAAAAACTTAAATGGGTTAAAATAACGTGTCAAAGTTGACCTGTTAGATTTGAATTCAATAAAAGATAGATTTAATAAACAATAAATATCATTTTATTATTATTACTATTATTATTATTATTATTATTATTATTATTATTATTATTATTATTATTATTTATTATTATTATTATTATTATTATTATTATTATTATTATTATATAACTCAATAAATAAATATTATAAATAATTAATTAATATTATCACTGTCCAATACAACTTCAGCCAATGTAAGAGTAATATCATTGATTATGTTATATAAATAATAGATACACATATATACATGTACCTGTACCCATAGTAAGACATATAGATACTATACACAAAAACATGTGTAATTTTACGTGTATATGTATATGTCTTATTGTATGTGTATGTGTATATGTATGTGAGTATCGAAGTTTTTGTGTATGTGTGTTGTTTATCTATGTGTCTTGGGTATATATACACGAAAACGTATGTGTGCGCACACTTATATATATAATCATGTATAGTGGAGTTGGGCGAAAGATCAAACAACAAAAACAGTATTTGAACTACAAAAAATGAAAAATAACTTACGGTTGTGGTAGATGCGTAGCAAATGTGAAGTAAATTGCTACACATTTGAGACTAAATATATTTTTATTTTAAGTTTTGTCACAAATGTGTAGCAAGTTCCTTCACAGTTGCTACGCAGTTTTCACGGCCGTATATAGTTTTCATTTTTCGTGATCCAAACGTTTCATTTATCACACACTATTATTTCATATATCGATAAATACTATACACTTACATAGATACGTACACACCATCACAACCCATTTATCGAGCGTGATAGATAGAAAAAACTGAATTGTATAAAAACTAATTTAAAAAATAATATCGGGCGTAACAAATGCGTCACAAATGGTGTAAATGTCTTGTGTCACAAATATGTCGCAAAACTGTAAAAATACGTAGCGTAGCAAAGACGTCGTAAATTGAAACTGTCGCAAATGCGTAGCAAATTCAATAATTAAATTTTTTTAAAGTAAATGTATAATAACAAAAATATTCAAGGGCATGTGTAGTAAATGTGTAGCAAAATTCTAACGCCAATTTTGCGTCGCAGATACGTCACAGCATGTGTAGCACATGCGTCGCAAATGATTTTGCGACGGGGTTTTTTGCTACTCAGGATATGCGTCGCAGTTGTGTTGTAAATGTCCTTTTGCTACGCATTTGTAGCACATATCTGCGTAGCAAATCATCTAGTTTTCTAGTAGTAATTGCTAAGAATGTTTGAAAGTAACAATTTAAATTCAGAAAAACATGAAAATCATACCCCATTGCGAAATGTAGATTCCCGGCTAGTCCCTTAAAATTTAAAGAGTAAAGTAAATTTAAATCAAGGTAAAGAGAATATTCTTAACCCAAGCCTACACTACTCCTAACCCTTATGTGCCACTTTCTACCAACTTTGTACAAAAGTTTACTCCAAAAAGATTGTCATCAAGATCATACTAAACTCAAACAAACATATGTGTCGTAGTTCTTAACTTGTTTGATTAATATTATAATTAAAAATTTCATTTAGTCAATTTAATTACATTATAATATCTCACAATAAAGAAGAAAAAAAAAGACTGTTTCTTTATTGTCAAATGATATACAAAGTAGCGAGTAACAATCACAACTCAACCAGACAACAAAGATCAACTACAGAATCAAATACCCAAACATAGAAATACTTGAATCTTCGTAACACTATGAAACAAGAGATTAACAGTAGTGATCTTAACCAAGACAACGAATCTGCATAGAGATTATGCGGATTCAAGACTATGATTCACAGCAAGAAGATGACACAGAGAGATCGGCTGAATATGATTAGAGAGCAATGTGTGCGTTTTGTGTGTACCGAAACCCTAGCACCAGCACTTGCATATATATGGAGAAAGCAACCAAAAGCAACCCTTGAACTTTGAAGAAATGACAAACAGCACCCTGAACAACCTAAAAGAATGTAACCACAATAAACAAAGAGAGAAATAAGAATATATACCATATATAAAAGATAGCTAATAAATTGAGAAAATATCTATTAGATATTTTAACACCCCCCTCAATTTAATTAGCAAACATATCAAATAACCCAAGCTGATCATACAACAACGTGTGTTGCCCAATAGGTAAGCCCTTAGTAAAAATGTCTGCTTTTTGCAATTTTGAACCAAGTTGAATTGTTTTTATGACCCCTGATGAAACTTTTTCACGAAGAAAGTGTAGGTCAATTTCAAAATGTTTAGTTCGTTCATGAAATACAGGATTAGCAGCAATAGAAATCGCTACTGAATTATCACAATGCAGCTTAATTGGAATTAAGCTCATAAGAAATGTTCAACTCTTTGAGCAAATTTAACACCCACATAATTTCACAAGTAGCAGAGCACATAGCTCTGTACTCTGCTTCAGCAGAAGAGCGGGAAACAGTTCCCTGTTTTTTGCTTTTCCAAGAAACCAATGAATTTCCCAGAAATAAATAATATCCGGTCACAGATCTTCTGGAGGATAGACATTTTCCCCAGTAAGAATCAACATATGCTGAGATATTAAAGGACTCAGATTTTGAGAATAGCAGCCCCTTTCCAGGAGAAGATTTTAAATATCTTAACAACCGAAAAGCAATTTGTAAATGAGAGTTAGAAGGGGCATGCATAAACTGACTCAAGACTTGAACAGCATATGAGATGTCTGGTCTTGTTAATGATAGGTAAATCAGTTTAACAATTAGTTTTTGATAAAATGAAACATTAGACAGAACAGGTTCTTCTTGTCTAAGTTTAGATGACACAAGGAAACTCTGCTTAATTGGGGTATTTACTGGCTTACAACCAAGATATCCAAATTTAGATAACAGTTCCATGCAATATTTACGTTGAGATAAACAAACACCCTTCTCAGAGTACAATACCTCAATACCTAGAAAATACTTTAAAATTCCGAAGTCCTTGATCATAAAATGGGATCCTAAATTCTGTTTAATAGAGTGTATTTCATCAAGATTATTGCCTGTTATGATTATATCATCCACATATACTAACAAAGCAATAAACACAGAATTACATTTTTTAATGTACAAGGAAGGATCACAAATACTTTGGGTGAAACCCATTTCAAGAAGCACACTTGAGAGTTTTTCATTCCATTTTCTAGGGGCTTGTTTAAGACCATATAAAGATTTAATTAATTTGCATATTTTATTATTAGATTTTGAATAGTACCCTTCGGACAGAGTCATGTAAACATTCTCAGTGATATTACCATACAAAAAAGCATTATTAATATCCAATTGATACATTGTCCAGTTATTTTGAACTGCAAGACTAACAATGCATCGAATGGTGACCATTTTGACAACCGGAGAGAAGGTTTCATCAAAATCGATTCCCTCCTGTTGGCTGTAGCCTTTGGCAACCAGCCTAGCTTTATATCGCTCAATTTCACCATTGGACTTATATTTACTTTTATAGATCCACTTACATCCAATAGGTTTTCTATTGGGTGGGAGATCTACAATTTCCCATGTGTTATTTCTATGTAATGCTTCCATTTCAGCATTCATGGCATCTATCCAGTTTTTATCGGTTATGGCTTCTTTGTATGAGCGAGGTTCAACAGATTTGTTAAGAATAATTGAAAAACACAGATTGTCATAGGACAAATGAGAGTAATTGATGACTTTCTCAATCCCATAATTGACTTTTCCCTCAACTATGTACTCAAAAAATTTTCTAGGTAGAGAGGAGATCCTTGTGGACCGTCTAGGTTCGGGACCAATATTAGGATGCCCCTCAGATGGGTTATACTCATCATTAGTGTCTGTGGTTTCTTCAGCCATGCCAGTGTTATGGCCAACCGGGCCTTCTGGTTGCTGATGATAGGATCCAGCCTCGCCAGTAGCGCTTTCTGGCTGCGGATCACAGGGGGCAGCCTCGCCAGAGGCCCTGTTAGGATCAACAGGCTGCTGAATAGGACCAACAGAATCTTGAGTTGATTCCCTCTTATCATCAGTGGTCTTTATCATTTTGAAAAACATTTGGCTCATAAGAATCAAAGAAATTCAAGTTGTTAATTTCAGAATTGGTAGAATCTATTACAATGTTTTTAAATTCAGATTTGAATGGATAGACATGTTCATAAAAATGAACATCTCTTGAGAAAAAAACTGATTTTGTTTCAAGATTCCATAATTTGTACCCTTTTTTTTACATGAGAGTAACCTATTAAAACACATTTGTCAGATCTACTTGAAAATTTATTTGAATTGTTCAAAACAGTACTAAATGCTAAACAACCAAAGTTTTTCAAATGATGTAAAGAGGGTTTAAAGCCAAAGATAATCTCATAGGGACTTTTTCCAAGTAACAGCAAGAAGATGACACAGAGAGATCGGCTGAATACGATTAGAGAGCAATGTGTGCGTTTTGTGTGTACCAAAACCCTAGCACCAGCACTTGCATATATATGGAGAAAGCAACCAGAAGTAACCCTTGAACTTTGGAGAAATGACAAACAACACCCTGAACAACCTAAAAGAATGTAACCACAATAAACAAAGAGAGAAATAAGAACATATACCATATATAAAAGATAGCTAATAAATTGAGAAAATATCTATTAGATATTTTAACATTTATTCTAACAAACTGTTATAATATTCCTTATCTTTTTCTGCAATGCAGATTTGTTAACGACTACAAAAGAAAACTTTTCTTTTTCACCTCTTGAAGGTTTGTACGCATACAATTCAAGCAAAAATACATACAACACAAAGAGTGAAATTGCAAATAGGATTATTGTAAGTCACTTGGCCTGTTCCCTACTAATATAGAAGTACTAGGTTAGATCTTATCATAGTAGTATATTTCATTCCTTTAATTATTCCACATAGTAGGGTTGAGGTTGTAAGCTTCTTTAATCAGTAACTTTTATAGTTTTCAAGAGTATAATCTAGCTATGCTTAAAAACTACATACCTCCACTCCCTCTACACACATTCAGGTTAATTATATGAGTGAGTTGTTACTTTTAACACCAAAATGTCTTTTTAAAAGTTTTGGAGGGGTCACAAGAATTTTTTTTTTCTTTTGTGTATGTGTGTATATATATATATAAAACATATTACATTAAAGACATCTAGATGCTTTAGAACATCTAAATGCTTAGTAAGTTATAAAATAGTAACATATCTTAACTGTTAATTAGACAAACAATGTTATGGATTTTGAAGCTTTGCAATTGCATGCATTTAACCTAACCTTAATTAGTGGATTTTGAAGAACAAAACAAACCCGTTTGACTTGAAAATTTTTAGCTTGAAGTAGACAAAACATCTAAAGCTTGATCTGTATTGATATTGATGGTAACCCTAGTAGTACATGAAAATAATAGTGAGGTTTTGGATTGTTAGTCTAACCCGTTTATTGTTTTGGGATGAGATGTCTAACCTATTTAATAGATGGGTCGTCTTTGGGTTGTAGAATGGTTATACGAAATAATATAGCATGTGGTCGATCGATTTCAAATAATTAAAATAGATATCTGAAATCATATTCCCTTATGATGTTAATAACAGAACAGAGTTCACCTCAAGCATATAGTGTCCGTATTTTTTTTTGATGTTATAATAATAAATTGTTTTAGAAAAATGCTACATAAAATAACTAAAAAATGATATTTTTTTTGCGTAATGTGAGAAAACATATATATGAGACTAGGCTAACAAGGTAAATATTATTTCACCGGCACATAACTTGCATTTTTGTTACACAATATGAATTTTGTCATCCGAATTGATTTTACTATCAAATAATATAGGCAGAATTTATTTTATGAAAAGTTAAGCCAATTATGTTAAAAAGACAAAAATTAGAATCTTAATGAGAAATCTTGTGTTTTTTCGTGATTGCGACTTGAGATAGACATTTTTCAAGGATCAAGAATGCTGAGGTAATTGGTTAGTTAGTGCACAGCATGTTATGCAAGAAACATGAATATATGAAAGGAAATTCATTGGATTTAAAAGCTCATCTCTACTTTATGATGAGTAAAGGCATGGCTTTGGTTGGATTTTATAAAGTTAAATTTGAGTAAAAGTGTCCTTCACATAAAGCAAAAGGAAGAAAAGTATTTCCATCCATGGATGCATTTAAGAAAAACATAATGAGAAGTTACTACTTTATTTTATAACACTTTTATCTTAAAAGATGTTTTTCTAGGGTTTGGCAGGCTCATAACGTCTATGATAACTATCTTTAACCCGAGTCAAGGTATGCAACACAAAGAGATAAGGTTAACGATAACTTGTGATCACTTTTTGTAGAAATACAACTTTACATTAACTTATTATTTTGTGAGGGTTAAGATTTACATTTTAACTACTACGTATCAATCATTAGACACATAAGTTGTAACAATAAGTTGTTAAGATCTAGATATATGTTACTACTCTAAGCTGTTTACGAGTCAAATAATCTATTCTTATATAAGTTGAAAAGGAAACAAATTGAGTTTTGTTAGGGCTATGCTTATTTGACCTTTAAAACGTATTATACTTTAGCCACTCATCATTAATCTGCGTAATGTTGTTTCGTTTGAAGCACCATAATTTATGTATGTCCTCCATTCTTAAATATACTCGTAAAGAATAAAAGTCTAAAACAACGTTAAAATCTCATTGATTCTTTAAAAACTTGGCACTTCTATTTCATTAGGGCTCTCGTTAAAGTTGGAAAATTATGCCGTCATCATTAGCTGGAAATATATTGTATCACTTGAACATCTTATACAAATCTTTCTAATATAATAAAATAGTAATTAAGAAGGATACGTGGCAGCACCACATTCTTTCTCACCAAAATTTTTTTGCATCTCTGTCCTATTAAATAATTACTTTAATTATTAATAATATTATTTAACTTTTTTTAGATTAAAAATAATTTTTTAATAAATTAAGAAATAGATCGATCTTTTTGTTAATATTATTTCTAAAGAAATAAATTTTGTATAAAATAAGAAATTTTTCTAAAATATCAAACTTTTTTAAAAATACAAAATACTTTACAATTAATGTTTTTAGAAAATAAATTTTTTTATACCAAAAAAAATAAAATTAAGATTTATAATAAGAAGCTTTTTAATGTTTTCTAATATGACTTGTTTAGAAATAAAATGTTTAACTTTAAAAAAAGTTTATAAAGTTGATATTTTATTTTATTACTTATATTTTTACTCATACGTAATTTCAATTATATCATATCTTAGTATATCATTTTATAATTAATAAAATTTCATTATATTTAATATTTAATTTATTCAGCACGTGTAACACAGGTTTACTAAAACTAATAAATTAATACATCAATAATATATTTATAGGTATCACGTGACATCGATCCACCTACTTGTATATATTATTCTAACTAGGTTAGTTTCCGAGTAATACACGAATTGAATGAATATAATATTAAATAATTATTAATAAAAATTTATGCTTTATAAAATCATGCTTGAATATAAAATATGATTATATTTACGTATAAATAGCTAAGTAATTAAACAAGAATGTATTTTTCTTAAACTTTTTTTTTATAAAAAAATTATGATTTTTAAATATATTATTTTAAGAAAAAAGTTTTTTTTAAAGTTTCATTGTATTTTGTATCTTATAAAATTTTTGTTTTTAAAAAGTGTGTTTTTAATTAAAAATAGGATTTTAAGTTAAATTATGCATTTTTTAGTTTGAAAATGGTATGAGTAACATTATTAGTATTCAATATTATTATTAATAATATAGAAAAATGAGAAAATAAGTATAATGAGGTTTACAATTGTTTCACGCTTATTTTAGTTTATCGTATTCGCCTAGAATAAAAACAAAAATTGCGTTTTCATTATGGTTTCATAGAACGACAATTACTTAAATACGTTCGTATCGTCAGAAATGCAAAGGGGTCAACAGGTCAGGTTTTACTACAATTACTTGAAATGACCTGCTAAACATCCATGGCTGACTGGTTAAAGCAACCAACTCATAATTGACGAATCAAATTTTAAAACTCTCGAAAAGATCTGATCCTTTCCTAACGTAAAATATATATGTAAAATAAACACTAATAGTTATAATATAATATTTTAATATAAAATATAATTAAAATTATATATACGTAATAAATCAAGAAATAAAACAATTATACCATTTTTTAACTCTCTTATCTAAATAGTTTCATTTTTAAACATTCGTTTTAAGATTTTTATAAAAAAATATTTTTTTATAAAACTCTTGTTTTTTAAACACTCTGGTTTGTAATTATTCTTGTTGTTTTAATAAGAATGATTTAAAATATATCACTTGTTTATAATTTTTTTTTCAAAACAAAACAATTTAAAATATTTTGTTTAAAAATGTTTTTTGTTTTAGTAAATTTCATATTATATAAAACTTTAGTTTTTTATTATTTAGATTTTAATTAAAAGATGAAAAGATAGTTTAATTTAAAAAAAAATTTAGATAAGAGAGAGATAAATTTATATGAGTATTTAAATTAATATAATATATTTTTGGAGGGAAAATTGATGTGTGTAGGTCTAAAAAAATGACAAGTGGCAAAAAAATGATTTAAGAGAAGGACAAGTGGCAAAAGAAACCTTGTTTTATTAGATGTTATAGATTCCATTTGTAATTTCACAAAGGATGCAAGTCTTTCTTACTAAGTTGTGATTGCTATTGTTGATCATGTACTAAATGTTATGTACTAAAGTCTAAGAGACCAAAAAGAAGTAACATCTAACTTCTACAAGGCATGTCACATTTACTACAACTTTTGAGTATCGTAGGAATTGAAGCCGCTGACAGATTTTCAACATAAACCCTTCAAATTATTTCAACCAAAACCTTTTAGCCCATTAATTTTCTTTTACGAATTTGAGTTTTTTATTAATAACATATGTTCATTGACATTTTTATAAAAAGCTAATTTGTGGTTTTGTTTAGTTTTTGAGTATCGTAAGTTATTTAGTCCGACGGTAACACGCTAGTACCGTAAACAATGAAATCGATACCGACCGATGAACATATATAACTATTTTCTATGTTCGTTTTGGTCTCCAGAACCAAGTTGCGATAACTTCACACCTTTCTTTTACATATGTAACCACGTTAACGTCACTCTCACTGTCACAAAGTGTGTAACGAAATTTGCAAACACAAAACATTATGCAGGCTTCATTTCTAGTTATTTCGGAAAAAGCTTCAATGGAAAATAATGGTGAATGATAAAGCACCTGATGCATTTAGGGAGTGCAATGTCATTGCTTGAACCGGGAGAGGAGCCTGATTTGGCCTTTTAGCCAATTAGGAATACCGCCCCATGCGTGTAACTTTAAGAAAGGGAGAGGGAGGAAAGACTTTTATTCACCGACTATACCGTTGTTAAAAAAATGGACCCTAACGTTCGTATATATAATAAAAAAAATGGACCCTAACGTTCAGACAAATTCTCTCAAAAATTTATAAACTTTTCCTCTTAGACTCTTTATAAATATATGGATTCATCATTCATTATCTAGTTTTGATTTTTCATCTCCAAGCATAAAACTAGGGATTTGGATTTAATGTTGCTTATGATGGGAGATGTTTAAAAATGAAGTGTCGTAAGTGGTTGTTATATGCTCTTGATTCTACATTTCCACCCAGTTATTTTATTTTTTTATGTACATTTAGGGATACAATAGGCTTCGTTCACAAGGTATGACACGTGCATAACTAGGTTGTAGATTATAATGTACTAAAGCATGAGCATTGCTCATGTTGCATAAATTGAGAACCCCGATGCACATATCATTGTTCAGCAACGTATATTGCACAAAAAGCTTTGTTGAACAAGCTTTGAATTTAGATTTTCAGAAAATAAAAAAATGTTGATTGGTAACAAAACCACTAGAAGTTCGCAGCAGAACATATTAATATGTGATCATATCATCAAATGTATGGTTTTTGTTAATAATTGAGAATATTGTAGGCTTTTGATCCGACCCGGCTCGTCTTGACCTGAACCCGGCCCGTCTTGACTCGAACTCATTCTGACCCGAACCCGTCCTGACATGTTTCTGTCACGAACTCGTTTGGACTCAAACCCATCTTGACCGTTGACCCGCCCCGCCCCGCCCCGCCCATTTTGCCAGATCTAGTGCCAAGGCACGATAAGTTGATAGATAAGAGGAATGTTAAAAAGCTCAAGAAAAAGACGGGGGCTTATGCATTGATAGCTAATAAAGCAAAGGGGAACCTCGATGTTGTATTAGGTATGTTCCTAATAAAACAAATTTATGCTTCTATGGTATTTAATTTTGAGGCAAGTAAAAGTTTTAGATCTATTTCATTTTACCCTTTATTAAAACAGGTAATGAACCATTTGAGGTAGAAACTACAGTGGGTAAATGACTAAAGTGATAGAGGTAATCGATGATTGTGTAACACAATTGGCGGGTTAAGGTTTTCCTACAAGGCTGTTCTTCATAACCTTAAGAAGATTCGATATCTGAACACATTTACTTTGTTACGTATTTGAAATGTTGGTCATTGGAGCTTAATACATGTGAATGGATAGCGGATCAAAAATGAAGGAAATCATATAGTTTGAAGGGTGGCCGTAGCTTATGACCAGGTTGTAGGCTACAACCTAAGCAGAAAAATGATGTGTGGGGCCATTTTGAAGCACATAAGGCAGTGGGTAAGATCTTATGACTTAAGTGAGGCCACAACTTACGCCCTTGAGGTCATAGGTTATGGCCAGCGTGATGACGACCTGATTGGTTCTAAACCGGATTTTGATACCCTATTTAAAGCCTAACATTAGGGTTTCGGGATGACACTTCCCTAGGGCCATGTATGAATCTTTGGATGATTTTCAACAGTTGAAAATATTTTATTCATAACTTGATTAAAGATCATTATGTTCATATTCAAGATCTAAGAGATTATGTTGGAGACGCAAGGCTAAACCACCTTTGATCATCTCTGGGTTGATGGTTTATGAAATTGATTATGCCTACTTGAGTTGTTACCCATTCTAGACGTAAATATCGGTTATTTCTCGATTATTTTATTTATATGTTGATTTTTGTTTTGATTGAATGGTTTTTGGTATTTAATTCAGTTGATTATCCCTCTAGTTATTACTCTTGCATTATTAACCGTTGAGTATTGATTAGGTTTTTACCATTAAATGATGGTTTTAAAAAGTATCTAGGTTATCATATTTATTAGTTTTACTAATTAATTAACATATCTTGATATTTGTTTAGTAATCACACTTCAATACAAGTGCTACATATATCATTTATGATTATTTGTATGTGATTTATTATTTGGGTAGAACTTAGGTCTCACAACTCATTCGCATGCCGAAAACCTGAGTGTGATCTTTTTTGAAGCAATAATTTCAACCATAGTCAAGTTCTAATTCTATGTTCTTAATTATTTAGTTTACTGTTTAATATCACCTTAATTCAATTCCTTGTCTATTAATAGTTGATTTATTTAGTTTTACACGAGAAATCATCCAATACTTCTCGTAGGAATGACAACCTACTTACGCTAAATAGTAAAGCTACGTAAGAGCATACAATTACTCTTCTTATTAGATTAGTCTTCGGCACTGATTATGGGGTAAAATTTATATTTTAAATGAAATATATATTTCAAATGTAAAATGTGTTTTAGGAAAAAAAAGTGTAAGATGATATAAATTGAACGAACATAGTGTTTCAGGCCAAAAATCTTTATGAAAAACATGGCTTGAATATATATATTTAAGGCCAAAACTACAGGGACGAAATATATATTCCGGATGAAAAATGTTAGGTGAAATAATTAGATCCCAGGCAAAATAGTAGACGATAAAGTTTTTGTGTGTTGTCCTTGTTCACATGTGAACCTTTGTATTGATTGTTATATGTTTTTACTTGAGTTAGAATCTTACAAGTACAGTTAATTAGCGAGAGTTCGAAGTGAGTTCAAGATGTCCTATTTTTATCATTTTTGGGTAGATGTACATGCTTTTAATAAAGTATTGTGTTACAAGTAAAGTAAATGATGATTAGGCACACATCAACGTATATTTGCTAAAGTAATTTGATGTGATCATTTTTAGGTAGATGTACATGCTTTTAATAAAGTATTGTGTTACAAGTAAAGTAAATGATGATTAGGCACACATCAACGTATATTTGCTAAAGTAATTTGATGTGATCATGCCTAGTAAACTCTTCTACCCTTACGGATTAACCAAGTTTAAAGTTGTAAAGCGAGCATGTAAAGAACAACGTATTCAAAAAATTTATAAGATTAAGAAAATAAATGACACATTTCATTCTACATCTATCTTTAAAATTTAGTGTTAGGTAGATAATTTTCTTACACACACGCATAGAATGAACCATATGTGAACTCTTATTTTTAATAAAAACTATATCAATTCTTTAACATATTAATAATATTTAGCATTTAAACTTTTCATACACACACATGAAATATCATGGGTTTTTAATATGGTAATAATAATAACATGTAATATATGAAATATCATGGGTTTTCTAAATATTCATTATTTATTCTTTTATTAATGACTAATGATATGTAACATACAAAATTTTAATAAATCATAATAATTTTAATATGTTAAATTATATCTATCCATATAATACATAAGTTTTTATTCTAGCAGTAGCAGTAGCAGTAGCAGTAACAGTAGCAGTAGCAGTAGCAGCAGTAGCAGTAGCAGCAGTAGCAGTAGCAGTAGTAGTAGTAATAATAATAATAATAATAATTGTATCTAAATTAATAATACTTATTAATAATAATAATGATGGTGATGACTATTATTAAGTATAGTAATAACAAGGTGATAATAATAATAATAATAATAATAATAATAATAATAATAATAATAATAATAATAATAGTAATAGTAATAATAATAATAATAGTAATAATAATAATAGTAATAATAATAATAGTAATAATAATAATAGTAATAATAATAATAGTAATGATAATAATAGTAATGATAATAATAGTAATGATAATAATAGTAATGATAATAATAGTAGTAATAATAGTAGTAGTAATAATAGTAGTAGTAGTAGTAGTAATAATAGTAGTAGTAGTAGTAGTAATAATAGTAGTAGTAGTAGTAGTAATAGTAGTAGTAGTAGTAGTAGTAGTAATAATAATAATAATAATAATAATAATAATAATAATAATAATAATAATAATAATAATAATAATAATAATAATAATAATAATAATAATAATAATAATAATAATAATAATAATAATAATAATAATAATAATAATAATAATAATAATAATAATAATAATAATATAATAATAATAATAATAATAATAATAATAATAATAATAATAATAATAATAATAATAATAATAATAATAATAATAATAATAATAATAATAATAATAATAATAATAATAATAATAATAATAATAATAATAATATAATAATAATAATAATAATAATAATAATAATAATAATAATAATAATAATAATAATAATAATAATAATAATATAATAATAATAATAATAATAATAATAATAATAATAATAATAATAATAATAATAATAATAATAATAATAATAATAATAATAATAATAATAATAATAATAATAATAATAATAATAATAATAATAATAATAATAATAATAATAATAATAATAATAATAATAATAATAATATATAAAGTAATATTACTTGTTATATATAAAAAAAACAATTTTTATAATAATTTTAAAATTTATACTATTCGTCATTACTATTACTAAATTTGGTAATAATAAAGCTTAGTACAATGCGTTGGATATAGAAATAATAATTTTAAAAATAATACTAATATAATATAATAACTAAAATGGTTAATAATAGAGTCATAAGTAATGTTATTATCAAGTAAATAACATATTATTTTACTTTAATAAATGAGCAAGACACATGAGAGTATTAAATTTTTTTTTTGTCAAAATAACACATTGTTTTACTTTAATAAATGAGCAAGATACATGGTGGCATTAATTTTCTAGTCACCAAAATTTTTTCTGCTTCACCCTCTTATTTAATAATTACATTAATTATTAATAATATTATTTAATCTTTTTAGACTTAAATTATTCTTTTAATTATTTAAGAAAGAGTTCTTTTTTATTAATGTTTTTTTCTAAAGAATTTTTTTTATAAAATAAGATTTTTTTTTTAAACATCAAACTCTTATAAAAATATGAAATATTTTATAGTTGGTGTTTTTAAAAGATAAATTTTATAAACCGAGAATAACTAAAACTAGGAGTTAGAGTAATAATTTTTTTAAGGGTTATTAAATTTTAATAATCTCAACATTCATTTATTGGTCGAGATTAATCTCAACATAGAAAATGTTTATAGACACCCTCAACTTTAAGCTTATTTTCTTTCAACGATCTCTTACTAACTGAGAGTTAACACCTTTAGTTTTTCGACAACGTGAACTATTTATATGGCTAAAACACTAAGCCGAAAGTTAAAATCAACCATCTGGTCGTCAATCTGTAACTTCTGCACCCTAAAACCTGTCAATTTTCACCTTTTGATCTAAACCACTTAACTCATTCGAGGTAGATTTTAGGTGGCATTGGAGGCTAGACATTGAAAAACGGACCTGGAGGAGTCTAGGTGGCGACGTAGTTAAAAAATGACTTAATGTTGGCCCCATTGCATGAAAAAAACTAATGGAGGGTAACGTTTACTTAGTAAGTGATCGTTATAGGAAAATAAATATAAAATTAGTAGTGTCTTCAAACATTTCCAGAATTAAGATTAATCCCGGCCAATAAATGAAACTTAGGATTATTAAAATCCAATAATCCTTTTTTTAAAACGGTTTGTATTGAAATACACGGCTTACTAAAACTAATAATATATATTATTAATAATCAAATCATTTTGTTTTATGGAATAGTTATTCGACTCTTCTAAAACGGTATATGTTTATTTATTTCAAATGATTTTAGAATCTCATTACTCATATTTAAACTCAATGGCTTAAGAACCTTTGTGTAATGTGGTAATAACAATAATATTATTAACGATAATGAAGATTTGATTAAGGATGATAGCTGGTTATACTATTATTATAAGTAATGATAATACTAAAACAAGCACATATAATTTACCAATATATATGTTTATATATGTATATAGGGTATAGATCAATTACAAACAAATAAAAATTGTTCAAATTTTACGCAAACTTATGAAAGCAAGTTAAGATCAAGAGAAATCATTATTTTTATTTTACGAATAGCATTATTATATATACAACATCATGTTGCTTTATGTATATATGCAAATTTAAATGTTTTTAAAAAATAATGGTTGTGTAAGCAGTAACTTGCATAGAGTAGTTTTACATTTGTAAATTGTAACTTACATAGTGTAACATGTGTAGATTTACATTGTGTAGATTAAATTTTACACATGTGTTAGTTTTATAATACACATGAATATGCTCATATATATAAAAGACACAACGTTATATATGTGTAATAATATTATTCATATAATAATAAAAATAATAATTTGGATTAATCTTGATTTAAATAATTTGGATTAATCTTGATTTATTTTCGAAAGTTTATGTAAAGGTTGCACAATTTCAATTGGCTTGCAATTGATCTCTCACCATATGCATGCTAGCTTAATTACTTAGTTATATGTAAACATGCTTATATATATATATATATATATATATAGAGGAGAGATCCTAAGAAAACCACAATATTATGAGAAAACTAGAGAAAACTAATGAAAACGGTCACATAATTTATAAATTTTTTATCACTACCCTCTATATATATGTGTGAGTATATAAATAATGGTATGGATCAAATGAAAACCGTAGCATTGTTTTACATGTATGTCACATATAGGTTACGTATACGTAACCATTTTTCATTCGGCATAGTGTTACGTATACGTAAGACTATTCATTCTCGTATGTATGCTTAACATATGTATATCAAATACTTAAATAACATTATAACAATTAAAATAACAAAAAAAGTTATGAATTATATGTTATTGGTTTTTATGGTTTTCTTTGTTTTTCACATAACTATTGGTTTTCCTAGTATTTTTGTGTGATACATATGTATGTGTATTATGTATTTGTATGAGATTAAACTTTTTATGCTATAATTAAGAAAATAAGATTTAAAGTTGGCATAGACTTTTTTTGTTGTTTGGTCAAATATGCAAACCTACATAACTAACGTTCTCACAATTCACAAATACATATTTAGAATTGAGTGCAACCCACATGCCGTGTTTTTTTTTGCTCCGAAAACAACGGCCCTTGCAAATGCTAGGAATAGTGTTTAAATTTGATTTAATGTGGTAGATGTGACAATTCTACTAAAATTGATCGGATATAATCTTTGTTTTATAACACAAAGATAACCCCAGGCGGGTGAGATGCATAATATTTTACATCATTTTAACTATTTATATACTTTATTGCGATACAAAGTACAATATGAGGTTCTTACCTGATCATAGGAGCGACAAATAGGAAACAGGAGCGACGAATAGAAGACTGTAGGTAATTTGTCACTTTTGCGTCGACGTCTCTCTCTTGTCAAATTAAACCTCCATCTAAACCTTGACACAAAAATAAAATTTTTTTTGGTAAAAGAAACAGTAATACTTTTACTATCATGCGTTTCTCTTTAATTATGAACACATTCATGAATTATGATTGTACATTGATTATGTTGCCAACCTCCAATTGTGATCGCTGCTGGTGAAAAAAATTCTATGGTTGGTTAAACAAGTTATTTTTGAATTATGATTGATTCTGTTAAGAACTCTTTAACAACTTAACCAATTTTAAAGAAGAGAAGAGATTTAGAGAGATGTTATCACTAAACATGATAATGTATATTACATTTACTCCTAAATCTTTTAATCAAAATTTGCTTTTCACTAAACTAGCTTCTTTACCAACTTATTTGATGTTTTATGACTTCTCATTTAATCATATAAAGCAAACCAATTTTATCAAAATAATTGGAAGACACTAAAATCGTCTAACAAATAATTGTTATTAAATGCTTCAGACTAATCTTTTGTAGTGATCCATCACCACTTAAAATTTAGACAAAAAAAGTCTAGAATGAATATTTGCAATATATCTCACGAGCTCTTTCATCTCATACTCTTCAATAATCTTAAATTTTGATTTGAAGGTGTCAAGAGCAAATGTCAACAACTATACTAAAATGATATATTTTTCAAGTATAAAAGCCAAAAGGTAAAGTCAAGTGTTTGGTTTGAGATTTACTAAATTATTCTCAGGTATAAAGTATTTTTCTCTTATAATTTTTTAAATAGTTGTTTTTAGTGTGACAAAGTAAAACACTTAGCAAAGACACTTGGGAAGATGGTACTTGACTAAATAATTTATATAAGTGCCTTAGATTAGTATTTAACTAAATAACAATATCCCTACTACAACTTTAAAATAAAAGTATATTAATGATAAAGATAAGGGTAAACTTTTACTAGTTTGAATCAAACTTTATAAAACGAAATTTATAGTAAAAAATAAACAAACAAGTTATAAAAGTTAAAAATATATAAAATATTAGATAAAAGAATTCAGAAAAGTTAAAAAAAAAACTAGGGGCATTCATATTTCGGATATTGGTTTATTCAGTTATAAAAGTTCTTTGGGCTTAACCGAAATCCGAACCGATACAAATAAAAAATGTGTCTAACCAGACTGGATTGAAACAATTTATTCAGTTTATTCAATTCGGTTATCTGATTAAACCGATTAAACCAATTATTTTTGGTTTATTTTATTGAATTCAGTTTAGTAATACAAATAAGGTAGATTTGTGAAATCGGTAACCGAATACGCCATTCGGATTGATTTTTTGGTTACAAATACGATTCGGTTTTAAAGTTTTTTTATTACAGATAATTTTAAAGACCCATAAAAAAACAAAGGAAAAATTATAGTTTTAGATGAGAAGATCTACCTCGTCAATGTTAATTAACATACGCGATCGTTTTCGCACCATCTTCCCACCCGAATGATAATTAGAACACCTTGATTCTCTAGTGGTTAAAGTCAAACCTTAATGGCCACATTGGTACTAAACCCTATAAAAGGGATGTCGACCAATCTAATCAACTCAAATCCCCAAATACACCTCCGACCTCCCTATGCTTCTCTTTATTGTTGTAACCCCTATTTCATATGATGCAATCATGTTTATGTTTGAAATGAGCATAGATTAGGCTAATATATATCTAGGTTACCAAATCATATTATTTTATTTTATTTTTTTTGAGAAATTAAGATAAGATTAACATATTAACCACTTCAAATTCTACGAAACTTTTGTTTATGTCCTAGTCTATAAATCTAATATACACAATGATATGAGAATACAAATTAAACACATGCAATAGTGTTACTAGACATACACATATGAATGCATATTTGATTAACAATCCAAGTAGCATGTTTACATATGTTTAACTAGCTAGTTAAACGACATAAACACACAGCATGCTCACACGCATATGTGAGTGTATTCATAAATAAACATTTTGAACATACTTGTTTCCTATATAACATTATAAAAAGACACATGAGATAAACATTTAATCAAGATAATCTTAACACACATAGTCATTAAAAAATACATAAACATCGTTCATTTCATTAACATAATCACCATCAAATTCATACATCGTTCCTATCCTATAGAGATGTGTGCATGATTATCTTCGTACCGACTAAAAGAGAAGACTACTAAATAAAAACTCTTGGTAAATGACTAATGAGTGAACGTAGTGTGGTTTAGTTAAAAACCACCCAAACTAATAGAAATACTAGCTTGTTTTACGTATTTATCTTCCTACTTTTAAACTCTTTACTTCTTATAATAGAATGAAGAAGATGTCACAAAGTAACAATTAGTTTTTAAAAGAGATCATGAATATGAAAATAATATAATGACCACTCTAGATTTATCAATATGAAAATAATTTTGACTTTTAGAAGAGATCATAAATATGAATTGAAAATGTATTTACCCTCTCTAGGTTTCTTTACAAAATTCTAGTCACATATATAGATATTTTCTAAAAGTTCAATAAATTCTAAACTCACATAAGAAGTTAAAGACAATAAAAAACTAATGTACTTGAAGAAAATAATTATATACCTATTATGATTTTGAATACTAGATTAATACTAATTATAAAAACTTATAAGAGTATTGTTTTATTTTCGACAATAAAATCTAACTGTTTTAAATAATTTGCGTAAAAATTAAAATCAAAGCATAAATAATCTTAGAGTCGTGTGATCATTTTAGATAAAAATATTTGATGGTTCATTCAAATATCTCAATCAGATAAAACTCATATTTTGTTCAAGATTAAAGTATGAATTTTATGTATGTGTTTTATGAACTAGAATAAGTTCGAGAGAAACAAAAATAAGAAAACAATTCAATTTCAGGAGCAAGTGGAAAACAATAGTTTGACACTTTTTACTTTTCAATTAAAAATGGATGTGGTTTTTTTCACTTAAATTTCACATGTGAAATTCTGGAAAAATAATTTTAAATGCATTGTATTAAGTAAGATTTTTTTTCACTTGATCTCACTTAGGGGCTTTGGGGGTGTTTGTTGTTTTTCAAAAAGATTTTCCCCACCTTTTCATTTGCGCGCATGCAGACGCGGGAAGACATTTTGAAAGCACAAACTGTTTGATTTTCGGAAGACTTTTCATTAAAAAAAGGTCTTCCTGAGATCTGCATGAGACAGACATGAACCATTGACTTCACAGGTCTTCTAACCTCTTCTCATGCTACCCCCCTTTTTCCCCTCACCGCCGGCCCACCCGCCACCGCCGGCCCACCTGCCACTGCCCGCAGCCACCGCCGGCTAGTGGTGTACAAATCGGTTTTTTTGCCAAACCGGTTTGGGGTCCAAACCAGAACCGGTTTGGTCAACGAAAGTCAAAACCGGTTTGGCCCCAAACCGGTTAGGGTTACAAACTGATTTCAACACCGGATAATTCAAACCGCCCAAACCGATTTGGACCGGTTTGGAAACCGGTTCGGGCCCAAACCGGTTCGGGTTTAATTTTTTTTTTTTGGTTATTCCATAATAAAAAAATTTAAAGAAAATTTTTGGTTATTTATATATCATATTTATATAAATAAATTAAAAGCAAATTTAAAGAAAATTTAAATTTTTTGTTAAAATATATAATTATATTTATACTAATTAAAAACTTTTGTTATTAATGTTGTTATTAAAATCATGATGATGGTAGTTATTATTATTATTATTATTTTTTTACTTGTTGTGAGTAATTGATTATTATTGTTATTAATTTTGTTATTAATATAATAATATTATTATTTTATTTGATGTTAAATAGTTAAATTATTATATAATGAAAGTAAAATATACAATGAAAGTGAGAAATATAATAAAAGTGAAATTATGATATAAAAACTAAACAATTTAAACAACATTGAAGATTAAATAATAGTTTTATAAAAACTAAACAACGACTGGTCGTTCTCCGTTCGTTCGTTGCATACTTGTACGTTTATTCTTCGCCACCAGAACCGGAGCTGTTACGAAGGTACTCATCATATGCCGCTTCATCATCTGTCATTCCGGGCGTCAATCCGCTCTCTACCTCGTCCTTGTATAATTCTGCTTCGTATTCCAATTCTCCTTCAAGTGAGCATTTGTCTTGTACTCTTTCCGCGGCATCCAAAAAATCCTTCAAGCAAATCGACGTTTCAACCGCTTGTGGAGTGAGTCAAGTTCGTCTTATCGATATAACCCTGCCACTAACAGAAAAAGCAGATTCCGAAGCTACCGTGGAAGCTTGGATGGCTAGTAAATCTTGGGCCATGGTGGATAGGATGGGAAATTGATCTTCCTTACCTTTCCACCAAGCCAACAAGTCAAAAATTTTAAAATATTGTGGACTCATGGTAGATAAGAAGTTGGTTTCACCATACCTCCCGAGTTCACTACTTGGAGTGTTACCACATTGACGTTTATTACATTCATCCCTTAAAGTATTATATAAAGCAAACATTGGATCATTTGAACTTTCGGCATGTGCCGCATGCCTCAATGACTCATGGATATGTGATGTTTCACCATATTTTAATAAATAAACATCAAACATTTTTTTTAAATGTTGATTAAAAATAGCTTTTAAAGTTTGAGCATAAAAGGGGTTTTCATCTTCTAAACCCAAATTAGAAGTAATTTTATCAAGTAAAGTTTCAACCCCCGACAAATTTAAACAAGGGTTTAATGTAGCGGCACATGTAATAATCGGAGGCATTTCTTTAAAATACTTTTTAAGTTTTTCTTTTATTGGGGGTATTATATCCGAATAAGGTCTACCCCTAAACGACATCTCATTTAATTTTGAAGTCATTAAGTAAATTTGATGAAGTATTAACGAACTCGTTGGATAATAAACTTCAGAAAGACAAGTAGTTGTATTTTTAAAAATTTGAAGCATTTTGCTTATTTCTTCAATAACGGACCAACCCGATAGATGGTAAGTATTTGCCTTTCCACGACTTACCAAACTATTATGAAAGGCTATTAAACTTTCTTTTTGTTCAATTGCCTTTTCAAACATGTTATAAGTGGAATTCCATCGTATAGGTACGTTCCAATTCGGACCTAAACATTTGGAATTTGCGTCTTTACAAAACTTACGATATTTACTATATCTTTGGTTATTGCCAAAAATATCACGTAACATTCTTTTAAAACTATCTTTCACTGTTTCAATAGTTCTTAAACCATCTTGAACGGCTAATTTTATGATGTGCGCAACACATCGACTATGGAAAAAAACACCGTCACACATTGGTTTATATTTTAATTTTAAATGATCTATCGCAAGTGTGTTATTTGATACATTATCAAAAGATATAGAAAATATTTTGTTTTCTAATTTATACGTTTTAATAACTTTATCAATAAGATAAAAAAATGTTATGGCCGGTGTGAGGATAATCAAACAATTCAAACGCAACCGTACGTTTCATCATTTCCATGAATCTGGTTCAACCCAATGGGCGGTGACACAAATGTACGAGTTCGGTGAACCGTGAGGAGTCGACCAAACATCACTAGTTAAGTTAACACCGGTTTGTAAATTTTTAAAATAAGATATTAATTCATTTTTTGCTTTTTTCCACATTTTTAAACAATCTCTTCGAAGAGTAGCACGACTTACATTGGTGTAACGTGGTTGGAGAGTTCGTTGAATGAGTCGAGTCAAACGTTCGTTGTTGAAATGTTTGAATGGCAAGCTTTCTTGAATTATAAACTGTGCCATTTGCTCCCGAACCGAATCAACGTTATAAGCCCAAACATTTTCTTCGTTGGTCATTGAAGCTTGACCTTGAGACGGTTGACCTTTCAACGCCTTGCAATATTTAAGCTCAATATGGTTTTTCAAAGTTGTGTTTGCATCTTTTTTGAAAAACTTATGACAAAACTTGCAACGAGCTTTGTTCGGACCGGTAGCCATTTGACATAAATCGTAATTACACCATACTTCGCGGTTCCTATTAGTAGGAAGGATTGCTACCACCACGTTGCTTGAAGACGCATCTCAACCAATGGATGATTGAGCACTAGATGAAGCCATTTGAGAGAGTTTTTTGTATAGAATGAAAGAATTGAGCGTTTTTTACGATTTTTGAGAGTTGAGAGCGTTTTAAGTTGTTGTGATTCAACCAAAACATACACTACATATATATACTAACCTATTGGGGGTATAATGGTAAAAAAACTACAAAAAAAAGGTCAAAAGGGGCCTCAAACGGTCAAAAAACGGTTATATAGCCGTTACCCAACGGCTAGTTTTTAAAAATCGGTTTGAAAACTAGTTTGGGAACCGAGTTAAGAACCGGTTTGAAACCAGTTTAAAACCGGACCAGGTTAAGAAACTGTTCGAACTAGGCATACCCCAAACCGATTATAAACCGCCGGTTTGGGTCGGGTTGGAACCGGTTTGGGCAAAAAACCGGTTTTGATTTTTTTGGGGAAACCGGTTTTTTTGAACACGTCTACCGCCGGCCCACCTGCCACTGCCCGCAGCCACCGCCGGCCCACAGACTGCAGACGTTTTGCTGCAGAAAAAACAAACAACACCTTTGTTTCTTGAACCCCGCCAGAGACTGCTGCCCCTTGGACCCCACTACCAAGGGCCCTGCCCCCAAACCCTCGCCAAGGGGGCGTTGCCCACTTGAAACCACCATTGTTTAGGGGCATCACCCCTAAAAAAATTTTCAATCGAAGATCATCATAAACTCAAACAAATATACAATTCGCAACTCTTGATTTATTTGATTAATATTATAATCATATTGGTAAATTATTCAATTTAATTATACTAAAATATCTAATAATCTGAGCATCCATATTAACTATGAAAGCTTTTTCTCAGCTGAGAAAACAAGTATAGATCATATTGGTGTTCGTGCAATTCAATAATCTAGACATAATATTGATGGAGAAAGCCTTTTCCAAGTGGAGACAACAAATATATAAATTAGTGACACTATTAGTTTTACTTAACACTCTTTTGTTTTCGTCGTTACTGCATGTTGCATGCTCAATCGTGATTTGAACAAATAAATCCTGTGACAGAATATTTTATCGATTTGTTGTTTTACAACTGATCTGTCATCGATCTTAGTTCTTTTGTTACTTGATTCTTTAAATTTGTTTCAATCTTTTCAAGTTCTGATATGTCTAATTACTTGTATTTCTTCCTTTCAAGCTATGAACTTTATACCATTTTGAAGTGATTTTATACTTGTTATATGTGAGATATGTAGGCCTGTAAATGAACCGAATGAACACGAACAACATCATGTTTTTTACCGAACACGAACACGAACACATTATCGAACACGATTTTGTGTTCATGTTCGTTTATTAAGAAAATAAAAATATTCGTGTTCGTTTATGTTTATTCGTTAAGAAGCTAAATGAACACTCCACGAACATAAACGAACACAAATGAACCATAATAAACAAACAAAACTGAACAAAAAAAATAAAAAAAAATAAAAAAAAACTTAAATTATCATTTTGGATTTTTTGATGTATTAGTAGAAATTGAAACTCACTAAACTTATGAGCTTCTAGTATAATTTTATACACTTATGTTTCAAATATTAACACATAATACCCTTTTATAAATATATTGATATATATAAATAAACGAACATAAATGAACAAACATAAACGAACATAAATAAACGGACATATACGAATGAACATAAACGAACGTTCATGAACACAAACGAACGAACAAAGCATGTGTTCATGTTTGTTCGTTTAATTAAACGAACACAAATTTTTTGTTAATGTTCGTTCATTTCCTAAATAAACGAACATAAACGAACTTCCCGCCGAACAGTTCATGAACAGTTCATGAACGTTTGGTTCATTTACAAGCCTAGAGATATGATAGTAGCTTGTGAACATGCATCGTTTTATAGTGTGCATTCATATTAACATGTTAATTTTTCTATATCTTCAAACCATAGGTATATTAACTATGTTATATGACGGGGCATGATCATTAAAATAAACATTTTTTTTATCTTTAAGAGCAAAAATAGTTATTGATTTATATAAATACTAGCATTAAAAAACACGTGTATTATACGGATTGTATAATTAAAAAATATAAATTATAAATATATATATTTATAATTACTGAAATGTCTTAGTATATATAAAGTACTTTGAGAATGTATGATATATATGGTATCTTTTTATTTACAAATGAGAAGTGAATTAAGAAACATTTATTTTTTATTTGAATAAACAAAAATAAAAAAAGATAATCATAAAGTGTGAATGATTTATTACCTTAATTACTAATTACCATATATGAATATAGTTTGGGCGGGAAAATAAAAAACTTTGATAGTTTAAAATTATGACAAGTGTCCACTTCAGATACTCTTTTATTAGAGTAGTAGGAAGTAGGATAAATTATAGTTAAGTTTAATTTTACTACTTAAGTTTTGTTAAAAATAACTATTTTTCTTCAAAAGATTAAAAACATTAATTTACCTTCAAAAGATTAAAAACATTAATTTACCTGTAAAAGTTTCATAAATTGTTTCAATTTTAATCCAAAAATTTTATTAGTTGTTTAATTATATCCATAATTATCAAACTTTTGGAGTGAAATTGAAACAACATATGAAACTTTTGGAGATAAATTGATGTTTTTAATTTTTTGGAAGAAAATGGTTACTTTCGTTAAAACTTAGAGAGTAAAACTAAAATTAACTCTATAAATTAAGTTTTGTAATACTTGAGTTGTTTTATATATGTTTGTATAAGAAATGAATAATAAAACATATAAAATTAATAAATATCATTAGCTTTAATTTATATTTATGTAATTTAATGATTGTTTTTTATTTCTGTAATTAAAACTGATTTAGCAAAGGTGCTAACCTGTTAAATGATTCCCCTTCTTTTATGTTGAGACAACTAACCATGTGTGTATGTAGGTACCAGATATGCATGTATAACGGTTGGCTCAACCTACTCCACGGCCTTACCAAACATTTTAAGTTCAGGCCTTTTTCATAATTTATTTTTAGCGTAACAACCAATCCCTATATTTATGTTTATACTCACAAAAATTAAATAAATTAAAGATTAAACAATTATAATACATACATACATAAGTGAGGCAACTTTAGCAGAATAAAATGGACCAAAGCAAAACGTTGAGATACTAGATAAAGATAACAAACATGGAAAAGCAGACGAGACATATGTAAACATACATACACGCACCTTTCTTGGAATAGTGGTAAAGAAGAATTTTGTTTTCTTTCATCTTACTTTCTTTCTTTCTTTTTGTTTGGATTTTTTATTTTTATTTTCCTCTTTTCCTAATGAAATTATGGGTCAAGATTCATTTTTCTTTCTCTCACTTTTCCTTTTCTCAACTGGGTCCTCTAGTAAAGTTGTCCCCTATATTCTTCATGAAAGTATAATTTTAGGTCACAACTTCTAATTGTTAGATTGATCATTTGATGGCCCGGGTGTTTGATCACACTATCCAATCTCTTTATATTAATTTGTCTCCACATCATTTTTTAGGATATATTAATTCGTGTTAAGCAATAAAATCATGCATATGTTACTATACCATCCTTTTAAGGTTCCATGTCTCACATGTAAACGTTGTATATGTTAATAAGGGCGTACGAACACCGCACCTCAATCATTACTAAGTATAATAAAAAAATAATAATGTAAGTAATAGTTAGAAAGGGAGTTTAAAAATTAAAATACTTCTCACTTATGAAATTATTTGATTCGTTTATATTTTAAAGCATTCACATTTCATTCCTTAAATTAAGATGAGTGTGCATCCCATATTATAGTGGATAGATGTGAGTGGTTATAAGTAGAGAAGAGATAATCTTTCATCTGTATATTTGAAGTAACACTATTTATTCTTATAAAGTTTTTATTATTTTTTGAAATGGATATGAGTGGATAGGAGATAAAAGGTAATGATAAATATTAAAAACTATTATTTAATCAAAAAGTAAATAAAAAATAATGATTTTTAATGTAATTATAAGGATAGAAATAAAGAATGAGATAATAAAATATTGTATAAAGATTTTTAATGTAACTATAAGTATAAAGGAAAAATAGTAATTTTAATATATTTTTTTGTTTGTCACTGAACCTAAAATATTGTTTAAAAATAATAAAATCAAGTTGCTATGAACTGTTTTGAAGTTGGGGATTTCTAAATGAAACTTAAGAGGAAGAATATTTCAGAAGATGTTTTTTAACTCATTTCTTGCTTACGTACCTGCAGCAAGATGACATGGACTTATGCATTTAAGTGATGAAAGCTGCCAATGAGGACAACATATCTTTCAAGCTCTTCAGTGATAATATTCCTTCCACGAAGTTCCAAATGATACAACATACATATTAATTAAATTCAATTAAATTCCTGAGGATTACTATTTGTTTTGATGCAAACCATTGATTTGGTTAAAATTTGTCTAATGCTAGTTTTCAGTTTGTTTACTTATTAACAAGTATTTTTTTACTTCCAGTTTTGATTTGAGTTGACATATATTTGCTCTTGTTATAATTGGTACATGATATATAGTGTGTTGTTCTTACGAAAATACTGTGTTTAACTACTTACAAGTGTATGGTTAGATGGAATTGAGTGGTAAAAGATTTTTGTCAAAAAAAAAAAAAAAAAAACTTATAAATAATTAGATATATAGTTGCGTCACGTGTTACAATTATGTGAGCCTAGCTACTATTCTTTTTTGTCTACTTCTCCCGTATTATTAAATAATATACATTAAATAAGTTATAACTGCTTACTTATTTAAATTTTACATAAAATTAACATGCGTATTATTTTATTTAAAATTTTAATAATTTATTATCTATTTAATGTTTTATTTCTACATATGTCAATTATAAAAAAATAAAGGTTCTTAAGTGTCACGTGTCATCATTTATTAGCCTCTAGATTTTTCTTTTCATGTCTAAACACTTTTTGATCATCTATGTTAATTTAATATTTTATGTCTTAAATTGATTCAATATCATTTAAATGTTTTCATATTTCTTAGACAAAATTACAGAAAACGTCCTTTAAGTTTATATAAAGTTGCAGGTTTCATCCTTTATCTTTAAAAAGTACTCTAAACATCCTTTATGTTAACATTTTGTAACAGATATCGTCCTTTAGACTAACTGTCGTTAACTTTTTCTGTTAAGTCAAGGGTAATTTGGTCTTTTTAGATATAAAGGAGTATTAATGTAATTTTTTCTAAACATAAAGGACGTTTTCTGCAAACTTTTTATTTTTTACTTAATTTATGTATTTTTAGAATAATACACATAAATATGATTTTTTATAACATAATATATATTATTTATTTATTTTCATCCATGTATTATATATAAGTATTAATTATATAAATAATTAAATAATACAAACGGTGTTTAGAGTTAAATAAATTATATAACTTTATTTATATAGAATACGTCGATGAAAATAAATATATATTATATAAATAACTAAATATATAAATTATTTTCATGCACGTACAACTAATTAAATAGGTTCCTCCATTTATAATTAATTAATTATTTTCAATCACGTATTATATATATATATATATATTATAAATACATATATTATTTTTCTCATCCACGTATTTAAACTATATAGATTATATAAATAATTAAATAATATAAAAATATAAATAATATAATTAATATTTATATATAATGCGTGGATGAAAATAATTAAATAATATATATTATCTTATAAAAAAATCATATTCATATGTATTATTTTAAAAATACATAAATTAAGTAAGAAATAAAAAAGTTACAGAAAACGTTCTTTATGTTTAGAAAAAATTACATTAATTGTCTTTTAGAGGTAAAAAGACCAAATTACCTTTAACTTAATAGAAAAAGTTAACGACGGTTAGTGTAAAGGATAATCTGTGTTACAAAATGTTAACTTAAAGGATGTTTAGAGTATTTTTTAAAGATAAAGGATGAAAACTACAACTTTATATAAACTTAAAGAACGTTTTTTGTAATTTTGTCTATTTCTTATGATTTTTAAAATTTAAAATTTAAATGTAGGATACACACATAATCTATCATTTAAAATTGATTAAATTTCATTTAAATGCTTTCATATTTCATTGATTATTATATAAGTGTTTCTTTTATTTATGTTACACAATTTCATATGCCACACATGCATGCATAAACACATAATCTATCATTTATATATACTACTTAATAAAAAAAACTTTTATGAGACACGAGGTGTAATTTAGAGCCATTGCATAATTTTTTGTCATCAAAACATTCTAGATGATTATTTCAGGCAATTAAATTGTATTTTATAACTAATATCATGATAAATTTATTTTTCATAATTATCTAATATTTTAATTCGTATCAACCTAATAAAACAATATATTTTTTTTTAATTTTTCTTAAATCAATAGAGAATGTAGAGAATGTAGGATTTAGATTAACATTTTCTTTCGTAAAATCTAACATAATCAAGTCATCTAGTAACTGTGATCCTTTAAAATCAAATAATATTCATATTAACATATAAGATATTTATTTATTGTATTTTTTAAAATTATTTTTTTATGGTTTTATCACTTACTGAAAATCAAATTAAAAACATGAAGCAATTTAAGATTGAAAATTCTTTAATATTTTTAAAATATTTATTAATAAATATTTAATAATTTATAATTTTTCATTAAACTGGTGTTTATATAAGTTTCTAGCCTAACAATACGTAAGATAAAGTTGATTGATAGCAAATATCGAGTTCTACATATATGATAATGTAGATGTAGGACGCTTAAAAACGATCCGGACCTGAAGCTCAAAAATAGTATTTGACCCATAATAAAGTGCGGTCACGTGACACATAATTTAGGCATTACAGTTATCACCATTCCCGGTAGTTGATACGAAACACGTCTAATTACATGAAGGTTAGGACCCAGTTACGTAACAGACTCCATGTGACCACTCCCGCCATTATACATGACAATCACACATAAATCATCAAACACTCTAAGGTAAGGGGGAATTTATTTTCTTATGCACAAATACTACCTAAAAACTTTCTCTCAAAACCATTTTTTTCGATAACCCTTACTGATTCCATTGGAGGGTTGTTATAGAAAGACTTCCCTCTTTGTGACTCTTTAACTCGTGGTGTTTGATTGTGTGTATGCTTCGAGCAGAGGAGATTGACTTGGTAATCGGAGTTCCGTCGGGTCAATCAGGATCCGTTCGGTACTCACATTTACAGATAATATTTAATATTAATCCTGGTTTTAACACATGTATTTAACTTATTATAGCACGTATGTAGATGCATGTCTTGGGATGAGAAATTGAGTGCTTTGAAATAAAACATGAAAGCAAACCACGCCTAGTTATTGGAGCTAAGGGGACATTGTTGTTTTCTTTGTATAGAAATCTGAATACAGGATATAGGATAATATAATCTACACGCATACATTACACACCGGTGTTGGATGGTTTGTCTCCATAAATGACAAATTCTAAAGTTTAATGTTATATAAGGTTCTGGCTCATAAAGTTTGTGTTTTTATCAAAAGGTACTTCTCGTTAAAGTATAGTAATTATAATCTTGCTTAGTTTACTTGCGTGAATTCCGAAATAGTTTATGTAGTTTGTTAATTGTTGTCGAACCAATTTTTTCTTTGCCATGTGTAATTTCCTTCGTCATTTTATCTTTTAGTTATACAAGTAAAAACTTTCGAAAGGTTATCCTTATATGCTGGATTAATTAGTTGCTTTAACGAAATAGCTTTTCTCTTATTCACAACTATAATTTGTTCAAACCAATCTCTATTCACAACTATAATTTATTCACAACTATAAATCCGGACATTTGTCACCATTCTAAACCATCTAATAATTAGTTTTTCCGCTTCTCTTTACTATTAATTATAAATGCTATAATATCTATTTATTAATTAATAACTAAAATTTTAAATATTTAACTTCAAATTTTCAAATATGTAATACAAGGGTTTATTCAATCCATATAATACACAATATTTAAGACATAACTTTTTATATTATTAACCATGTAATAGTATACTTATTTAGCACGTGTATTACACGGGATTGTAACCTAGTTGATAATATTTTATGACAAACATACTTATATGTCTCACTGTCTCGTTTGCATCTTTACTAAATGAAACGACAATGTGGAATGTAGTCATCGTATGTGACATTAGTGTTAGTTGTAGGTGCCATTTTTAAGGTTCTGTTTTGGCACACCAATGCCTTTAAAAATGAATTGTTGTCAAGCAACACAAATCTCTTTCATTGAGGCCTTAATTTGTTCTTGAAAATCTACTTATAAGATCTCTAGTGAATTAATGTGGAATTCACTAATCATTAAATCCCTTTTCGTTAAAGAGTTTTTGCACAAGCTACCCCGACTGATCACGAAAAGTTTCATATATCATTGGACCATTTATGCGCGAGCTACCCTGAAGTCTAACTCGTCGAAGGGCCACCTTACTTTTAGCTTGGGGATGAAAGCTTCAGTCTTGTGGAATTCCTACAAAATTTATGGAGTATTACTGTCTACGGGACAATGATTTCGTCTTTTTGTATCTTCTATGGGCAAGCATTTATAATTGTGACCCCATGATGGGTACTTCAACAGCTATTATTTGAATGAATGTAATAAATGTTATGACTATCCCTGAGTGCAAAATCAGTAATCATATTGTGGAAATACTATTTTTAATTCACTACTAGAGCAACACAGATGGAAAGACTTACCGACGAAAACCAGACGACGTTGGTAAGTACCTACAAAGTTTTGGCGAACACCGACAAACATCTAAAATATAATAGAACTGTCGGTAATCCATAGGTAATCATTGACATATTACTGATGGGATCCGTGTCTAGGGTCACACGGACATTAGCTGATGGATTATCGATAGAATTCCCTAAGTAAGCCTTAATGGTATCCAAAGGTAAAAGGTCTGTTGGTAACCCATCGTTATTAGATTTGTCGCTAATCCGAGGAAAATACCATATTGGATAACTTTCCATGAGTTGTCGTTATTACGTTGGCAAAGTATTCTAGAGTGATCCTTGAGTATATTACATCCGAAAAGGTGATTATTCCATAGTCACATTATCAATAGCTAAATACCCCGTGTTACCCTTGAATATAACATATTTTAATTGTAAATATAATTCTCAATGTGTTATTAAAAACCCAAAATGACATTGATTCTTATCTTAATCAGAAGTTAACTAAGCCTATTAGTTGTCATGTAAACAATCATCAAACTGGCACTTAAAATAAAAAAAAACCACAAACTCTATTGTATTTTCTATATTTTAAAAGTATAATAGTAAGTTAGAGTAAAACACGGGCCAATTTTTTATTTATTTTTCTAACAATGTACAGTCTTTAATTTTGGAAGCAATTCATGGAAGTATTTTATGAGAAATATAGTTTTGTAAACATGAAAATAAATAAAATGAAAAGGAAAAAGTGTCATTGGGATTTCAAAGGAAATATCGATGATGGTTTCCCAATGTTTGACTAGAAAACATAAACAAACACAAATTGATACTGTTCAGCATGTAAGCAGTGTCATAGTCAAAACCCTCAAAACATGCATTTTCTCATGTGAATTAGAAGTTGTCATACATTTGTACTGTGTCTTACCTTATCAAAAGGATCTAAATATGTATAATGTCTGTCTTCATCATTGAATGTTTCTTCTATATGTGCATAGTAAAAGTGGTAGATGCATCTGTCTTTGTGAAATAAGTCTTTATTTATGCCCCTGTCGATCATTTTTTTTTATAAAAAAGATTGAATAAGTTAGTATAAAAATTATTGTTAATTTTAAGTGGCTATTGAGTACCTTAGACTTTTAGAGGAAATATTAAACGAAACCACTAAATACTTCAAAAAAAGATTTCTTAAGTTCTTAATCCTTAGATTTCAACGGTTGTTGCATTTATGTTGATTTAAATTAATTGGTTCACTAGTTTCATCAACTAATGTGAGGTTTATTCAGCCAACAATTTCAAAACAAGAGTTAAACTCGATTAACTATCAACATCCAATGTGTTGCTTAACTAACAAAATTTGGCTAGGTGATGGGTTCCGGTTGCATATATTACTATGGGAAAGTTAATTCAGAGGTCATGTTTTGCTAACTACCGGAAAAATTTTAATAAAGGTTGTTAGTTGTGGAAAGTTAATTACACCAAAGTTCTCCTACTAATAATGTAGTTTGAATAAACAAAGCCACGAGATTCAGTTTAAAGTAAAAGTTTCTTTTTGTCAAGATACATAATCATTCAAGATTATTCTAAATAACCATTATTATACACTCTTTGTCAGTTGTATCACCAACTAAATTTAAAGCATCATTTAACCAAACACATAAATGGTTCAACGTAAAGCAAAATCGTCACATCCTTCGTTGTGTTCGGTAAAAGAAGACGATCCTATAATGATGGAATAAACACTCAAAAAGGAATAATTAAAACAAGCGTCTTGAGAATTAAGATCGTAACAAAATGTAACACTTGTGTTAAAATCATACATTCATAGTACTAGTTTTATAAGCTTTACTCTTTGATCTTATTAAAATTATACATCTTAAGAACTAAGATCGATCCATAATTTTGCAACCTTGTCACCTCTCTCCTTTGCTTATACCCTCTACAATCTTCCTCGATCACAGTCTATGATGACTCCAAGATTGTATCATTCGTAGTATGATTTTAGAGTAATTTGGGTTTATATGAACATTCTTAGTTTTCAAGAAAAATACAAGAAGAATGGAATTATTACAAATTATGGATCGTAACACTAAGGTCTTACGACCAGTAACTTGGTGGCTAAGATCAACATCTGGAGTCATCAAATGTGAAGCATGACAAGGACATAGTTACAAACTATAACTATTACCCTTATGGTTAGTAAGGTTGTGGCAGTTCAAGAAATCATCTAGGGTATAACATGTGACAGTGACTCACCCAAATTACAGCTTACAAGTCACAATCATCTAAGTCTTACGGTGCTTAATGATGAACCAAGTAGCATATGAATAAAAACTTGCACTCATTTGGTTAAAATATCACTCAAACTCTCAAACTCATCTAATAACCCTAAACGAAGGTATACAAAAGCAAGGATCAATGTAGGAGCATCAAGGAGACATCAAGTAAAGTTCGTTTAAGTTAAGTTTGCTTAAATATGCAATCGTACTAGTCATAACCATTAATGATAACTTAGGCTTATCATATTATATAGATCATTGACCGATATAAGCATAGATATCGTAGGTCAACAACATAAAAGACTACCTCAAATACCAGGCGAGTTAATACTCTCGAGATACATGTGTTTTACATAGTAAATTGTGTGTATGCTTTGCATATGTGATGTTTAAACTTTATATATTGATTGTAACATTAATGGTAAATTCAATACGTGGTCTTGGTGGTTATTATGATTGAGGGTGGAATGCCTTAGGAACATATTGCGTATGACTGGAGGTGGAATGCCTTGAAAAAAAAAAGAACGTAATACAGTGATATGTATAAGGTTAAATTGTTTGACATGGAAATAAACTTATGTATAACAAGGATATAGTATGGGGAAACATTATGAAAGTATGTTAACTCACATGTGTTATATTTTAAAGTGACATATCTTAGGTGAACCATCACAACAAAGGTGAGCTCTCTTATGATGATGCAAGGTAGACATAGTTGGAAGCTTTGTTGTATAAAAATTATTGTTATAATGAATTAAAGTTTTTAATCAAAAATTTTATTATTTTGTTTATGTTGTTAAATTGTTATCAATTGGTCATGAAGTAGGCCTCATCCTAAATGGAGTGTGATAATACAACCTCATGTGCCTATACTTCTTAGCAAAATAAGGATGTGAAAAAGGGGAATATTAACATATACTAAGTATAACAAGGTCTCTTACATCTTAATGGGTGTTTCATATGTTTATTTAGACTAAGTGTAAATGTTGCGTACTTTCTAAACCAAACTCCATCATTTATGGTAAATGGTTGGTGTCCTTATGTACGATTGTTTGGGTGTAAGTTTTCTCTTATTCATCTTAGAAACTTTGGTTCTCTAGTTGCTCTTACTAATTTGAACCCTTCAAATTGATAATCGTGCTGTAAATTGTGTTTTTATTGGAATATACTAATTCATAAAAAGGGTTATGATTTTTGGAATTCAAAAAACAAATTGTTTTACACTCTTATGATATTATTTTTTATGAACAAGCTTATCCTAATAAGTTGAACAAATATTCTAAAAATTCAAAGATAAACAATTTTGATATTTTTAGTTTTCTTTTTTAAAATAGGAATGATAGACAACCAATTCTGAATGATGAGAAAATGGCAGTTCAGTATGAGCCTAGAAGTTCTAGATCACTTGGCAACATGTGTAACATTAAAAATCAGGATTAGTTATTTTGACAAGTGAAGAAAATATATGTACTAGTCAAAATATTACTACTAATCCTACTATATTAGAAGATGCTATCGATGAGGTACAAAACATTAAGGTAAGCAATGGAGATGAAGCCCCTCTTGAGACTAATGAGAATGAAATAATTCTTCTACAAAGATAGACTTGTAATTCTATAGCACCTAGGAGGTTAGAGGATTTCTTTATAGATAGTAAGGTAAGTATGGTTTGGAAAAGGTTATGAATTATTCTATCATTTCATTTTAAAGTCTTTGTTTTGTTTCTTCTTTTGATATAATTGTAGAGCAAAAGAACTATAAGGAAGAAAAATTAGATCCTGATCAAGTGTTAGCAATAAATGAAGAAATAAAAGCCTTACTAATGAGATTCCGGTCATTCCTGATTCATCGATCTAGTGGTCCAAAACTGGTAGGTTGTAGATTGATCTATAAGACTAAATATAGGTGTAATGAGTTAATAGAAAGTTACAATGCTAAGTTAGTTGCTAAGGATTATTGCCAAATAAAGGGCTTGGATTTTTGATAAGATATTAACTCTAGTTGTGAAATGGTGAAGGTTCGTTAGGTCATTAGCTTAGCTATTTAAAATAGTTGTTCCTTGTTGCAAATTTATGTAATTGATTTTTTTTGTATGTTTTGTGAACAAAAGTTATGCATATGATCTTTTCTCAAGGTTATTTTGACAAAACTAAAACAAAGTGTGCAAATTAGCTAACTCACTATATGGTTTGAAACAAGCATCGCAAAAATGAGACGGAAAATTAATATTCTTGTTGAGATTGGGTTTAAACACAGCATGATTGATTACTCATTGTTTGTGAAATCTAATTCATACGTGATCAATATATTGGTTGTTTATGTTGATGATATTGTTTTAACCGGCAATAACTTAGTTGAGCTAAACATGATAAAATCTTGGTAGATATCTAGCCTTTTACTCAAAGATTGAGGATAAATTATATATTTTTTTGGTATTGACATCACAGAGATACTACTTGGAACTAGGTACTTGTGGAATGTAGAATGTTGGGGTTAAAAGTTAAAACTAATTACTATTAAATTAAGAGGCATTTACATATTTCCCTTTTATAAGATCATTTATTACGTATTTTTCCAAGTTAAAATTTTAATTACATATTTCCTCTTGCTAAAACATATATATTACATATTTATCTATTCACTAAAATTAACTTATTGAAAGACTATTTATTTTTATTTTTATTATTATATTTTTAGGTATTTCATTTTCTACAACCATCAATTACATATTACGAGCCCTCTGTGTAAATAAAAAAATATTAAAATTACATCTTCAAATTCAAAAGTTTAAAACTTTATTTTAAAACAACAATCACCGATAATCAAAGTTACATCTCTGTAATTATTGTCAAAATTTTAAACAATTACAATACTTAAAAAATTATATGAACGTTTCATAGTAAAAATAAGGGTAAAATTGTCATTAAATGGTTTAATTTTTATGAAATGGATATATATGTAATATACATGTTTTAGGAAGGAATAATATGTAATTGATTTTGTGACTTGAGAAAATATGTAATTAGTGGTTTTAGAAAGAAGAAATATGTAAAAATCCCTTAAATTAAATTAAACATAGCCATAACCGCTAAAACAAGTTCACAGAGTTCTTATTATATGTTGGATAAATCATAAAAATAATTAATAAACTGATTTATTTAATATTTAACCGGCTGGATATTACCTATATAATAGGTTTTTGAGTTTGATTATGCATTGTTTTAATGGCTTCACTCTGAAAATTGTGTTAACATTATTTAGATATTTTCAAGAGCCACTTAGTAAAGGTAATCTATTTTCTGAAAGTGATGATTTTCAATTAAGTGGAAATACAGATTTTGATTAGGGTAAATGTTTATCTACCCAGAGTTATATATTGAGTTTTTGTGTGTTTCATGGACATTCATTAATATCTTGAAAAGAGTAAAAATAAAAAAACAAAAAATAAAAAATAAAGAAAACCAAAAAAATACCAAACAGGTTCATATATATTCATAGATTAATATGCAATGTAAATTGTGAATAATTTAATTGTGCAGCAGAATCTATCGATTAATTAACATAGTACATGACAATAAGGCTGCACTGCTTATTTATCCAATCTAGGTTTTCATAATCATATAAAGCATTTTGAAATTAACCTTAATTTATATTTTACACATAAAAGTGATTGGTATTACAAGTTTTAAAAATTGATATTTAAAAATTGATACAATACAACTTAACAATCTGCTTATTTGTTTATAAAATGATAAAGTATGTGAGTTTGAACAAGAGACAATGTTCAAAAATTAAATGCAAACTTGTGCACTGCAACAACCAGAAGAGCGGTGAACAGCTTTTGGCTTTTTTAATTCTATTTTACAAATGCCAAGTCCTACTACACTTTTTATCATACTGTTCCTCACATACAATTTCATATAACAAATTCAATAGATCTATCATTATTCTTTAACATCATATCGATCATCATACTTGATACTTCTAGATAGATTAAAACTAAAAAGTCATGATCAAGCAAAATCACCAAGGAGAATTGTCTACTTCAAACCGTCTATCGTCATTCTTTTTAATTTGTTGTGATTACTACCACTGTATAATGAGGCGTTGGTGTTATGTGATCACTTTGTATTTGTTGTGATCACTACCACTGTATGGTGAGACGTTGTAAATTAGGTGATTACTTCCTTATTAAGTGAGACGATTGTGGCTAGATAAGCACATTATTGGTAAGTGAGATGGTTATAGTAAGGGTTCACTTCCTATTTAAGTGAGATGTATGCGTTGATGATCTCTACTGACTTAGACCGACATTTTTCTAGTTGTGGAAATTGGTAATTAAGGTTCTAGGAGAGGATGTGAAGTGGATTCGTTAATATCCACTTGAACCTCTATGAATCGATTTTTTTTCTTTCTATTCCTTAACTATTTATTAAGTTGTTGATTTATTAAACAAATGTTACTTCATATATATATATATATATATGTGTGTGTGTGTGTGTGTGTGTGTGTGTGTGTGTGTGTGTTATAAACCTCAAATTTAATCAAGTAGTCAAAAAATAAACAAGAAAATACTAAGAAAACTTATTCATCCTGTTTTTTCAATATCTGTTTCGCCATTAAATCTTGAGATCGCCTTTTCTCATTAAACTGTCACCTATTCGCATTCCTTCCTAGTCCACTTCGGAAGTTACTTTGTTCAGTCGATAGATGAAGTGTTGCGATAGATAAATTTCTTATGCTCTCCAATTTGAAAGACATTCTCTTCTCCTCTTGGAAACCGTAAGTGTATGTATTAAAAAATGGTTTGAATTCAGATAAAAAAAAAACTATTCTTCTATCGGCTAAGACTGTTTCTCCTATCGGCTAATAGTCTTGCAGCATCATAGCTCTACTCTAACTCTAAGAAGACAATCCGCAAACTCTTCTTCATGACCAAAATTTGACCAACAAAATCATACGCCCGAGTTGTGTTTCTAGTAGCATCTTACTATTAAGAGTAGATATAATAGTTATCATTTTGAAATGTTTATCTATGTTGAGTTTTTATTGTAGAAAATCATATATACGATAATTCAAAGGTAGTATGCTTATCATTTGTACTATGTGTATTATGACTAATAGCGAAACACATGCCCAAACATCATTGTAGTGATAGTTATTAGTGTACTTGTATTTTGCTGTATAACTGTACTAGTAAATAATATATTAGTTGTTCGTATCTTAAAGGTCAATTTCATGTGATTTATCCCTGACATAATTGTCCGCTCATTATTTACCATTAATTTAGAGCTTCTTATCAACATATTCAAACCAATTCCTTGTTAATTATGTTACTGGTTTATATTAGCGCATAGAGAACTAGTGTTATTCATTGTTTATTGTGATAACCAATTAACTCAAATTGTGGTTCACATCAGGTCACGTCGTCACTGTAAGTTAGAGTTACAGTGGTAAAACTAGTGGTACACAATGAACTTTAAAATTTGATTTTTAAAAATATAACAACACTACACTCGAATTAAAAATATTAAATTGATCTATTTAATGGTGTAATTTATATAAAAATATAATATCATACAAAAAAGTTAAGAAGATTTTAAAAAATGATGTTTTTTTTTTAAATGAGGGAAATTTTGAAAGTGGAGGGAAAATTATTATATCAGTGGTGTAACACGATATAAAAGTTAGTTAAACTACATAATCATGGTGTAAATATTCGTTACATTAGTGTTAACGGATTATCACAATAAAGGTGGGTTAACAACCGTTCATTCCCCTATATTTTATTATCATCTATTATTAATCATTCAAATTCAACAATAAAATGACCATCTGTTTTTGGCTAACCGAATTTGAGTCGATATATTATATGTTTTTAATTAGGTTAAATCTACAACACCATATTGCTTTTAGGGTAAAAAAACGATATAATATAATTCCCCAAAAGTTAATATAATATGTATTATCTATAAGACCATAACTTAATAACAAAAAGTAATCCATTAAACATTTGCTATAATAGATTTTATGATTCTCCCATGATGAATGTAATCCATTGATACCAGACAAGCTCTCCCCAGCTTTTCCATGCTTTCTGGTGTTATGTTTCCCATTTTGCCTTTGCCCACAGGTTTTCTTGTTTGTGTCTTCCAAGTGTAGTAACACTTCCCTATTTTCAGGTGCTTATGAAGTTAAGACATATTTAATTAGAATAACCATATATATGGTTTTCGATTCAAATCACTAGTCGAAGAGCAACCGACAAAAGTTATATATATCATTGATCAGATGCTGTGGCTTCTTGATTCTATGTAAATTTCAGTTATATGATCAGAAACTACTAATGCATATGTTAAAATCTTATAAGAGCACTTAATTAATATGCCAAAGTAGATATTTTAACAATGGTACTTGAATATTTGTAGCAAAATAAGTACTAGAATTGAAATTACTGAAAACAACTCATTCTAGCATAGTAATTTAGTGTTCCAAGTTTTACTAGAAACAGAAGTAATACAACTTTTATATGTTTAGATCTTTTGAAACCTTATTCATTTAAATAAGTATAAGCTTGAAAAGTAAAACGAGTGAAAATTGATAAGTTTGCATCAACATGAATTTACAAAGATTTTTAAGCATAATTTTTGTTGAATATTAAAAATTTAGTTACAAGAAATTCTACAATATGTCCTTGGAAGCTATGAAGATTAATAGATAGATTCCTTTTACATAAGATCATGAATTACCATCATCATCTTGCTCGATTTCCGATGTGGGTTCATCTTCTTCTTCAAACTCATTGTTGCCATAAGCTGCATGTCCATGGCCAAAAGCCTTAATGTGATCTTTGAGTGATCTTTTGTGCTTAAAATCGGAACCACAAATGCAATACCAAAGCTTCCCACAATTCTTTTCATGTGTTCTCCAATCACCCTTAACTGCAAAAGCCTTGCCACATTTCCTACACATGAAAGGCTTGACTCCATGCTTTCTTTTGTAATGTGTTTGTAGTGTTCTAAAGTCTTTTAGTGGCCTTGCTCGAGGGTGATCGATATTATTGCGACACCCCGGGGCGCAACAATAGCACGGTAGCTTTAGCATGCCTGTTGGTTGAGTTCCCCTTAGAGATTCTGGGCCTTTCCTGTATTGAGATCCATGCCCCCACATATGCATCTACATTTGCAGTATATATATGTAAACCAACAATAATAATTAATTAAAACTTCACACACATTGTAATTCAACTCAACAATTGTAAAGTACTAATAATTCAGTTATGCAATTAGCATATATTTGAATTTAGATCACAGATTTCATTGCCTGCCTTTAGATAACATGCAGCATGCTTCAAGCTTAACTCTGCTTACACTAGTAACAATTTCAACATATTAGATAACAGAAAGCATTTGAGTATTGCACATATCTTGGTTCTCAAACATTGTTATCTTTCTTGAATGTTTGTTGTAATATTATGTACATATGAATAAACAAAATGGGATAAATTGACACACACACATATATATATGGGGAGAGAGAGAGAGAGAGAGAGAGAGAGAGAGAGAGAGAGTGAAAAATCTTTAAGGTAAGGTTAAAAGACTGTAAAAATGTTCAGTTGAACACTATTCAAAAGCACAGATTTCTATGCATACTAAAAAGCAGAATGAAATATTGGGTGTGTAGTTAAATCAAATGAATTTGTAGGGTACAAGCCTCGGTTCAGTTTAATCAAATTCAGATCCCAAAACCCGCAATCCATGCAGATTAATAAAGTATTTCCAGCAGCAAGCATTCACTTCAATACCATTGTTTCCCCTTGCCACTTTTAACCCACAAACAACTATTAATCAAGAGATCTAAATGAGCAAGCTTCCATATGATTGATCTCTGATCACCTTCTATATATGAGTGCTGCTAAAGATCGATCATGGAAGCTTGAAAAATATTCACATAGGTTGAATTAATTGCTTCAAAAATGGATATAAAGGGACAAAACAGAAGAAGATGAAGATATAATGAACTGATCTGATGAAAGAAACTGAACAAAAAGGAGTTTTTGATGTGTTTTATTATGTACCAAACCTGCATATTGTTGTATCTATTGAAGGTCTTGAAGCAAACAGGACATGAGAACTGAGTAGGACCTATAAGGATCTGAGAGGGTGTTGGTATCCAATACTGACCCTTGTTGAGTCTGCTAATAGGACTATACCCAAGACTACCTTCATCTCCATCTTCCTCTATACTTTTATTAACATTAGGAATCATTTTTTCACTAGTAGTAGAAGAAGAATTAGATGAATTTGACATCAAAGAAGCAAGATCAGCAGCACTAGCCTTTGGGAGCCCTATGTGCAGTGCAAGAGTCACATCTCTTTCATCATCATCTTCATCTTCATCATCATCATCATCACCATCAACATCCATATGTTGATGATAATCTTCTTGTTTTCTTGATGGGCTCAAGGTCAAGAGAGGGAGAGCTTCTTTGAGAGGAGGAGATGGAGGAGGTGTTGGATGTTGATTATTGATAGAAGTGGAAGGATTGAAGTTAAAGCCATGGATGGTTCTAATGTTTACACATGATGAAGGCTGAAAAGTGTTGTAGTAGTAGCTTTGAGGGTGTTGGTATGGATGATTTGAGTGAACATGATGAGGAAGATTTGTAGGGGAATTGTTGGTGAATTGATCTAATCTAAACCACTGTGAATAGAGATTTGAGGAGTAAGGGTCACTCATGGTATTGATGAAGAACAAGAGGGGAGAGAAGTAGTTTGCTTGAGGACCCTTAGGTTTGTGTGTGTGTGTGTGTGTGAGAGAGAGAGAGAGAGAGAGAGAGAGAGAGAGAGAGAGAGAATGTATGGTGATGGTGATAAGGAGGAGTAATCAAGAGACTTGCTTTGTGTTTTGAACATTTTTATCATTATATAAAAGAGAAGACATGTAAAGGTACATGATGCTACGTGCGGATGAGTGTGTGGGTATATTGCCTATCCATGAGTCAATTTCATCTACATGACCAAAATACACTACATTGGTGTGTCCATTATGGTGAAACTTGAAAGCCATGTTTATAATATTGACTTTACTTTCAGCTATTTACGCACAGGATTTACTTTTTTAATAATTCATAGTCTAAAGTAATTTATTTTAACATATGTAAAAGGAGAGAGTCGTCCTATACTTTCTTATTTTCTACACATGACACGTCAATGTTGTATCAGTTTGCTTTTATTTTCCTTGGGTTTTTTTAGTTTGGAGGGTGTTGTCATACTTTTTCTTATTTTTCTCACATTTTCTCTGTGTGCATGTATGTGTGGTATAGTACAAATGACGATGCTTTGTGGTGTTCGATGAGAAAGTAGGATAATTTCTCAATTTGGGGAACTAATAAACCCTCGGATCCAAGGGGTTGCTAGTGGAAAACCTTGTGAGGCTTCGAGAAATGGTTTCCCCGCATGTGACTCCATGTTCTCTAACTCGAAAGTTTTGAGTTTTTGTAAATTTTGTGTAAATGAAAGTGTTATAGATAGGTTTGGACTTGTATCATGGGTTGTTAGGGAACAAAAATTAAGTATTATTTCACATAGTTTAAACCATTAATACTCTACTACCACTTGTACTACTGCTACTATTATTATTAATATTAATACTACTAATAGTAATAATTATTGTTTTTTATAAGCGTCTCTCTTTGTGTGTATGTATGAATATGTATAGGTATGTACATGTATGCATATGTGTATGAATTTATGTGTATATGTGTGCATGCATATGTGTATATATGTGTCTATGTATAGGTATGTATATGTATGTGTGTATGTATATATATGTATGTGTATGTGTGTAAGTACATGTGTTGTATGTATAGTAATGTATGTGTATTTGTATTTGTATGTACGTATATTTGTATGTGTATGTATGGATGTATGTAAGCAGGTACGCATGTGTGCGTATGTATGTGTATGTGTATGTGCATGTATCAATGTGTGTGCATATGTGTATGTATTTGTATGTGCATGTGTATGTATTGAAAAAGTATTAGTCCAAAGTGTGGACAAACGTAGGAAATTTTTTTCATAAATGTAAAAGAAAAAAAATTAGGCAGTGTATTATGACATAGTTGTTGGAAATTTGACGAAAAAGTTTCCGTGAATAGTTTTTACAAAAAAATTGTTTTAGTCGGAAAGATAGCATTAATTATAAGTAGTTTCCTATGTATTTCGGATGAATGTTACCATCAGTAAACAACATAGTTTTCTAGTAGTGAAAGTTATAAATGTTAATGAAGGGCGATGAAGAGGCGCAAGAAATGTATTTATCAATTAATCACTAATAGAAATTTCAAAGTGATTATTGTTAAAACTTTTAAACATGAACCAACGACTAGTTATACAAGCAGTTAACAAGGTAGGTATTACTAACGAGTTAGCAACAATTTTTAATTGATGGAAAAATTATCACTAAAGGATCATAGAGGGATCATCACCAACTCGTATTTTTATGATAGCTATTTTTTTTTAAATACATTAATAAATGATTTTTTTTTTTGTTTTTATAAATATAAATAACATGTTTCAAATGATAGAAGAATGTATCAAAAATCAAAATATATTCTTACTAATCAAAATTTGGGTATAAAAATATATGTTTATTAGTTAAAAACTACCTTTAAGTGGGGATTGCAGTAAGGGTGTTCAAAATTGATATCCGATTTTCGGATAACCGAATTTGCATATTCCAATTTTAGATATCCGAAACTTCGGATAGTGGATTTTAATATCCAAATCCGGGTTCGAAAGTTTAGATATCTTAATTTTCAGATTCGGATTCGAATATCTAAATTCTTAAAAAATATGTATTAAATGAGAATTATTTAACAATTTTTATAAAAATTTAATAATTTTTATTAACAAAATTTTCAAGTATCCGAATTAATTATAAAAATATCCAAAATATCTAATTAATATTTCTTAATAAATAAGTTTTATAAAAATATATCAGATAATCCGAATATCCAAATATCCAAAAATATTCAAAAATACAATTCAAATCGAAATCCAAAATTTCAAATATTTCGGATTTGGATATTTCGAATTCAGTTTCAAATTCGTATATTTTTGCACACCTCTAGGTTGCAAGGGTTACTGTTAGCAGCATAGTTCTAGAAAAAGAAATTGACACTAGAGAACTTCAGTGAAATATAAGAATCGTAAGTTGTTAGTTGCTTTATATTGCATTAGAAAACTTCATAAAACGAGCTACAAAGAAAGTTTTTTAGTAATTTAAGTTTGGCTAGGCCTAGGTGGTTTTCAAATGAGACATTCCCACCCTATTATACTAATTGCATGATTATCAAGTTCTTTTTAATTTTGTTTGTTCTATACAAATATCTACACAAGGATTCCAAAGATTTCTATGGATATATCTTAAAAATGTTGTTTGGTGTTGTGCATGATATTCTTGAGATGCTAGCTCTAGCTAACCAAATCAAAGTTATGTTTGACATACTCGACATAAATTTTCGTACTGTGAATTTTTCTCAGAGTTCTTTTATTCTTGACTTGTTTGTTGGATTAACTAAGGAAGTAGTTAACTCATAACAACTAGATCACTGGGATTCATATACTTGACATCATCATCCTCAATCCATCTTTATTCATTATTTCTTCTAGATCGATCATATCTTATAAAAGCTTGTAACAACTTTCAGTTTAATTATATTTTTTAAATTGTTATGCTGCAACGTGGGATGCATATTATTCTTTTAATATGTTTCTCTATGCACCTAAGTGTGCTAATATCAATCCATATCGTAGAGCATGTAATAAAATTTGCAAACACGATGCTACATGCGGTCACGCCGCAACTCGAGTGTGCAAATAACGACAAGACTCTTGCCATGTAGCGCATGGTTTTAAAAAACTAGTTTTCCTTAAAAGGAAGATGAAGTTTTGATATGAAATTTTGATGTTAACTATTGTTATGGAATACTAGGACATGTATAGTTATGGAATACTAGGACATGTATAGGACTATGTACCTAACATAAAATTAGAATAGTGAATGGTATGAAACGCGATAGTTGATAGCAATCGATGCAATATTCTGATATTAGGATTTTATCACTATTCGACCTAAGAGAAAAAAATTGATTGATTGCATTAACAAAATTCATATAAAGACAAATAAACTAAAGATGCTATAGTCACAAAGAAAATGACTTTAGTTTAATAATAACAAATATATTGGTAAAAGCTCGACTCATGTTTACTTTTGATCACTAATTAAGAACATTCATATGCCTCTACTTAAACCAATTATGGTTTGTTGCAATTTAAAACTCCATCACATTCACTATTATATGGAGTAAGTTTTCATTATTTATATTTAACTACTACCATTGATTTCTTATGTTTATTTCATATACTTTTTGTGAGTAAAAAAAAGAAATAAAAAAATGAATAAATAAGTGTTATTTAATTTTTCTTAGTGTTAAATATAAGTAATGAGATGTGAAGTTTTTAAAGAAATAAATAAATCTATCTATTATAATAAAAAAAGGCTTTAATATGACACTTGCTATAATTTTATACCATCTAATTTTAATTTATCCGCTTCTCTATCCAATTAAATAATTACATTAAATACTAATGATTTTAATTAATTTTTTTAAGATTGAAAATAGCTTTTAATAAATTAAGAGAGAGATGTTTTTTTAAATAAAACTTCTAAACAAATAAAAATTTTTAAAAATAAAATAATTTGCTAAAACATCAAACTTTTTAAAATTACGAAATAATTTAAAATCAGACTTTTTTAAAAAATACTTATAAAACAAAATAATTAAATTTTAGAGTTAAAATAATAAAATTTATAAAATTGAAATATTTTCAAATATTTTGTTTTGGAACAAATTGCTTAATTTTTTCTGAAAAAAAATAAAAAACATTTAAAATTAAAAGTTTAAAAAATCTGTCTATTATAATAAAAAAAGGTATTAATATGACACTTGACATAATTGTAGACCATCTAATTTTAATATTCCTGCCTCTCCGTCCTATTAAATAATTACATTAAATACGAATGATGTTAATTAATTTTTTAAGATTAAAAATCACTTTTTAATAAATTAAGAGAGAGATAGTTTTATAAATGTAAATTCTAAAGAAACAAAAATTTTAAAAATAAAAAAATTTTCTAAAACATCAAACATTTTAAAATTACGAAATAATTTAAAATCAGACTTTTTTAAAAATATTTTTCATAAAACAAAATAATTAAATTTTAGAGTTAAAATAATGAAATTTTTAAAATTGAAATCTTTTAAAATGATTTGTCTTAGAACAAATTGTTTAATTTTTTCTGAAAAGAAAAATAAGAAAGGTTTAGAAATAAAAGTTTAAAAAATAATATTATTTTTTTATTAATTATATATCATTACTCATATGAAATTTCAATCGTATCTTATTTCAAAATATTGTTTATAATTAATAAATATTCAAAACTAATTATTTAATATTTTATTTATTTAACTCATGTAATACAGGGGATACTAATATTATTGTTTTATTAATTATATCATTACTCATATGAAATTTCAATCGTATAGTATTATAAAATATCATTTATAATTAATAAATATTCATAACTAATTATTTAATATTTTATTTATTCAACTCGTGTAATACACGGGATACTAACGTACTTGTATGGATATATGTAACTTTTAACTAAATTATAAGATTAAAGCTAAGAAATAAAATACGAATATTATAAACAAATACATTGCAAAGCAGTTATGTTGAGGATACGTTCTCAAAACATGTATAAAACTAAAGCAAACATGAGGATACGTTCTCTGATTACAAAAGATATTAGAAAACTTGGCTTTAAAATCTAACTACCACTTATTAGAAAGCTAACACAATATATCATATCCAGTCGAAAGCAAACATAAAAATGCTTTACTTTTTAGGAGAATGTTAAAATAAAAAGGATTTTCGTCTACAAAGTGTAAGGAAAAAATATAACCATCAAACTTATTAATCAATGTTTAAAATCAAATTATAGAAAAAAATATTTATTAGAAAAGTATTTTATGCACGATTATTTTTGTTGGCTTTTTTTAAATTCTCACACTTTTTTCTTTAAAGTTCATAACTTATATATACGACATTAAATTTTTATAAAAATTACATCATAAAAATTAGTGATTTTTTTTTAATGATGTACAGTATCATTATATACAAAACTAAAAAAGTTTGTTTTTCAGCTCATATGATATACGCTCATGTTTTTGTCTTTTCGGCAATTCATTGCGTTATTTCGTTTGTTACCGTGTTTTAGTAGAAACAATTGTGTTTTTTTAAATGATAGATTTTTAAAAACTATAATAATAAAATAACACTGTTATATACTTTTAGTATATAAATACAATGATAAAATAACAACTAATTTATCTAATGCATTAAAAAAATAAAAAAATAACACAAATTGATATTAAACATAAAACATAATAATAAAATAACTTATTGTGTTTTTACTGCCTATCATTATGTTTTGCTTAACATTACTTTGTTTTTCTAAAATGATTAGTTTTAAGAAAACACATTAATAAAAAAACATTATTGTATACTTTTAATTGTGAAATACAATAATAAAATAACAATAAATTTATATATTATATATAAACAATGATTAATAAACACAAATTTAACATAGTAACCTAACGTATTAGACACAATAATATTACAACATGATGTATTTGATACTGTCACATCCCGACGGAAGCGTGAAATGCTTGGGTGTGACTCGTTAGTTCAAAACGCATTGATTATCACGACATACAAATCACAACAATAAACTAAATATTAATTTTATTAGTTTATAATATATAGGATTACATGATACAAAATTTAGTCTAACATTCTAGACTTATACATTTATAATCCTAATCAAAGGCATATCTTCAACACATCACATATCTTCAGCTAGTAGTGAACGTGCACGTCCAGGTAAAGGCTGAAGTCAAACAGGTCAATAGTCAACCATATGCACAGCTTTCCTATGTAGCCGTGCCGATCACTATATATGTTGAAGGAATACATGAGATTATAATACATTTTGCTGACCTGAAAAAGCATACTCAAAACAGTCAACAAATAGTTGGTGAGAACATAGGTTTAATCAATACAAATCATTTTGAATTGATGCTATACAATCAAACTCACAACCAAACCTACACACATATCAAGTGATTCATAACTGTCAAATACAAATCACACAATCAAATAATATAACACCATTGCCCTCATATCAGCATATGCAGGTTGACATTTCCTAAGTAGCGCTACCTATATTATTTGACGGTTCCTCATCCGAATTAATGGTTGTGTCAATATGACAGTAACAAATCAAATTTCTTAAAACGCATCCAATTCAACACAAAACAGTATGTTTTTTCCTTCAAAAGTTATAAATCAAAAAGGGGCTATGTTACTGTCACATTCCGGGGGAAGCGTGAAATGCTTGGATGTGACTCTTTGGCTCAAAACACATTGATCACAGACAAATTAATTATAACAAGTAGTATAACATAACATCACATATTTCTTTATATATATTTATAATTCATACAAAATTTAGCCTACATAAAGACTATTACAGAGTATCATGTAACCCTATTACAAAAGTGTCAAATAACTGCTTCATTCTTCAGTAATAATGGATGTGCGCATCCACTGATATGCTAAGATCATACATATTCACAGTTAATTTGACACATGCCTTTCCTATCACTTCACCCCATCCATTGTAAACATCAAAGGCAAACATAATACTGTTAGTCATTCTGATTACCTGAAAAAGCATACTTAAAACGATCAACATAATGTTGGTGAGAACATAGGTTTAATGACCAAACATAATATATTGATGCAATATAAATAAGATTACAACCAAACCTACTTATAAGCCAAGTGATTTATAACTGTCACAATACAAATCACAAAATCAGATAATATAGCAACACAACACTCATCCTGTTGGTGCAGGAATATTTACCTAAGTAGCGCTACCTATATTACCAGACGGTTCCTCATCCAAATTAATGGTTGCAGCTTATGGCAATGACAGTACATCTCAAAAAGTCTTATATTATTAGCATCAATCTCAAAACAGTATGTTTTTCCTCCCAAAACTCATAAATGTAAAAATGGGGCTATGAATCTCATATTATTTCCAGCCAAAATATCAAATAATTCCTATAAAATAATTATTTATTAGAATAAAATTATTTTTTTAAAATTTTCAACACTTTAATTCATTAATTATGATAAAATTCCAAATCAATAACTGCTAATTTCCTAAAATCATCAAAATTTTAGCAGCAGAAACATTCAAAATCCTAATTTATCTCATAAAATTTTAGATCAATAATTCATAACAGATTAATTTCTAGAATTTTCACAATTTTCATATAAATCAGAAAAAATAGTATAACATCACTAAAAATTCTGAAATTCATACACACTATTCTATTCTAAATATCATAATTTATGTAAATTTTTCATAATTTAACTCACTGTCTAGATATTTTTCCTAAATTTCCAATTACAGAATTCTCTAAAATATATAACTCAGAGCATATATGCGAATTAAATCACAAAATTTATTCTACAATTCCTATAAAATATAAGGATTATTATATAATTTTTCCTGATTTTTGCCAGGTTCGGAGCTTCTGTATAACAATTTCCTTTTATTTTCTTGAGTAAATTATATAAATTAATCTCCCCATTATTATTACATCAAAATTTACAGAATACTGTTTCCAATATTTCTCAACAATTTCCTAATTTTATTCCCATAATCACAGTCATTTAGGTATTTAATCTGTTTAACCCAGTGAATTATAAAATAACACATATTTTAACATCTTAAACCCTTTATTTATATATTTTGTTTTTATAAATCTTTAGACTCTCTATTTTAAAGACTGATTTTAGTTGATCATAAAAGGTTTTGTAAGGTTTTGTGATTAATTCTTATGAGACAAAACATGAGGGTTTAAGTTCTATGTATGTTAGATACATACATAGTTTATAAACTTTTTAATCAATCAAGTTTGATTAATCTAACCTTGATTTTTGATAGAAGGAGAGGGTGAAGGAAAGTTGATGAAGACTTCTAACTACTTGATGATTTGATTGAGGTGGTTGTTCTTGAACTTTGAAGGTTTGATCACAAGTAGGTTGGTTTGAAGTTGATGATCATATGGAGCTTTAGTTGATGATGTTGGTTGTTATGGTGACCGAGAGAGGGAGTAGGAGGTGGCGGTGATGGTTGTGATTTGGGAACCGAGGGATGGAGGATCAGGAGGTTGAACCGAGAGTGATGGTGGCGGTTGTGTGGGGTTGTGGTCGATGGAATGGTGGTTGTGGAGAGGCCTTCGGCCGAGGGTTCCATGTAGTGGAGCCATTCATCATTAGGTCTAGTGTTGGGTGAGGTGGTAGTTTAGGGATGCTTAGTCGGTTGATTAGGGATAGGTGGCAAGTGAAGGAATTGGCTTGGTGTCTTGGTGATGCTAGGTTTCGATCAAGTGGGTTAATGACTCACTTGGTCATTAGTGCTAGGGTTAACTAGTGGTTTAGTTGTTAATCGGGTTTAGTAGTGCTTTAATGAACCGATTACAAGGACTTTAGGTTGTGTTTTAGTTAGTGTTTAGGTGTTCAAGATTAGTTTAGTTTCGATTTTTGACATAAGGTTAACTTGATGTAATATGGTTTGACTAAGCTTAAGTCTTTGGTACATTACTTATAGTTAAGGCATTAAGCATTTTACTAACTAATCATATCATACAATTCCTATACATGCATATGTAAATTTCATGCATGCATACATGCATACTCATGTATCATAAGCATAATCAACCAAACATATAAGATCCATAAGGAGTTAATCAAGTAAACTTATCTTAATGATTCCTCAATAAAGTATATAAGTATAGACCTATAAAAATTTTAAGATATTAGCTTACCTAACCTTAACTTTTAGGGTTGTTACAGTTACTCACCTTATTTCTAGCCAATAAGTCAAACAATTCCTATAAAATAATTATTTGTTAGAATAAATCTAATTTCTTTAAAATTTTCAGCATTTATATCACTAATTAAATTTCCTAATCAATCACTACTGTTACACAAAAATTACCAAAATTTACCATCATAGAGATTCTGAAATGTATGTTACCTCATAAAATTTCAGATTAATAACACATAACAGGCATTTTTCAAGAATTTTTACAAATTTCATATTAACTAGTAATTTTCTCCACGCGCGTTGCGCGGGGACGTACGCCAAGGGACCGAGCTTCAAAACGCAATTACAAAAACGCTTTCGCTATAGACGGTGGTACGATTAGAAAGTTGAAGAGATAAAAATGAGAACTTAAAAGCATACCTCTAATATAACCAGAAAGATTATTTAAAACAATAAATGAAAATTTTAATCTGGACTCAACCCAAACAAATGTGAATATGTTGAGGCATTGCAGATCGATCAAATCAAACGTAGATTATCAATTTCAACTAATTTAGATTATCAGTTTTAGAATTTACATTTCAAAGATCAAACTATCGTAATAATGGATTTTGGAAATCTCCCAAAGTTGGGAAAGAACTAAATTATGTAAATGAAACTAAGATTACTAATAGAAATAATGCCTTCAATTCATCTAAAAAAAGAATCGTCAACTGGCGTTCCTCGGCACCTTCAAGTTGGGAGCGATGTCAGTTGGAACCATCTTCATCGTTATCATCATTCGTGGGCTCCTGAAATTGGGTTCATCATCATCTGTGATGGCTGGGTTCCACCATCGCATTACACCAACACAACCCCATCACCCTTAATCGCCTTAGCCCACCGTCTACCTCGAGGGTGCTTCGATTCAAACCTAGATGTGGCTTTCTCTTTTATCGGATCACACCAACACCAGCACAACCCCATTCAACCTTAACGGCGCTTTGATTTTAAACCTAGATGTAATGGAAGCCGATGATGGTGCGGTGGTGCAGTTGGTGTGGTAGTAGCAGGCGGTGGGGAGGTGTTGATCGCATATGGTGAGAGAGAACAGTAACAACATCAATGATGATAGGGAGGGTCACATATACTCTTGTACAACAGGCATCAACAGTGGTACCACTAAACGCCAAAGTAAAAAATAAGCCAATCAGGTGCGAGCACCTACATCTAATCACTGTTCATCGGTCTTCTTTTTTTAATATATAGGTAATTAGCAGAAATAGTTAAACATCTCCAAAAATTCCGAAATTCATACACACTGTTCTACTCTAAATATCATAATTTATGTAAATTTTTCATAATTTATCTTACTGTTTTGCTATTTCGTTTAATTTTCTATTTACAGAATGTTCTAAAATATAAAACTCAATCATACATACGAATTAAGTCACGAAATTTATTCAGGAATTCCTATGAAATATAAGGGTTATTATATAATTTTTCCAGATTTTTACCAGGTTTGGATCTTCTGTATAATAATTTCCTTTTATTTCCTTGAATTAATTATATAAATTAATCTACCCAATATTATTATATCAAAATTTACAGATAACTATTTCTAATATTTCTCAACAAGTTTCTAATTTTATTTTCACAATCACAGTCATTTAGATATTTAATCTAATTCATCAAGAATATCTAGGTTTTAACCTTTTTATTTGTAATCTTTTGTTTAAACCCTTGGTTTATATAAAACCTCCAAGTTTTTAGTTTTGAATCCTCATTTCTTACTGGTTTTTGAATAGAATCGGGTGTTTGTAATTTCTTATGAATATTCTTGATGATTTAACTCTCAAGAGTTAGTTTATATGTGTTTATTTAAACACATATACACTCTTAAAGTTTGTTAGTTATAGGTTTTGGAAATCTAACCTTTGTTTGGTTGAAGAGAACAAAGAGATTGGCTTGGTTGAATCCTTGAGAATCCGGTTGGTGCTTGGTCCCAACTAGTTGGTGGAGAACAAAGGGTGATGATAGTGTTGATTGTAGGAACCAACAGCAAGAGTGGGAGTATGAGGGTGGCGATGGAGATGACTTGAGAACCGAGAGTAAAAGAGGGGATGGGAACCGAGAGATGGTTGTGGAGGAGATGATTTGTGGTTGTGGTGATTTGGGGTGGGTTGTGGTTGTGTTGACTCCATCGGCCGAGAGCTTCAAGTGATGGAGTCCATCATGATTTTGTCTAGCATATAGAGTGATGAGGTGGGATTGTAGGGATGCTTAGTCAAGTTATTAAGATAGGTGGCGGGTTTTTAGGGGAGGTTAGTGTCAAGGCAATGCAAGGTGGCGGTTTGAGGTGGTGATTTGTGTAAGGATTGGCTAGGTGTCAAATTGTGGTGCTAATGACTTTCTTAGTCATTAAACTAGTCTTAAACAAAGACTTAGGTGCTTAATCGGGTTGATTAGTGTTCTAATGCATCGAGATTATGGCTAAGGTTGTGTCTATGTTAGTGTTTAGGTGTTTAGGTTTAATTAGTTTTAGTTTTGATACAAAGTTTTTTAATGTTAACTTTGTTTCGTAATGTTTGACTAAGTTTTGATCTTAATTTATTTCATGTAAATATGAGATATCTATTTTTCAGGTAACTAATCAAATAATCTTGCAATTTGATAATTAGACATAAAAATACAATAATCAAAAAAGAAATTCACATATAAGAATTGTATGCACACGTAAACTTTCATGCATGCATGCAAGCATGCTCAATCTATCATTCAAAGATTCATATAATCAAAGAAAATTACCTTAATTATTCCTATAAGATATAAACATATACTGTTAATTTATGGGAAATATTAACCTTGGTTTAGGGTTGTCACAGATACAACAACTAAAATGTTTTTTCTTTTAAGAACAATAAAAAAATCACATGTCATACCCAGAATCATTTTTAATTTTTTTGGATTAAATGTCATGTAACTATAATCTTAGCTTACTTTTTTACATTTAACTACACCAAAAATTCTTTGTGTATTGTAATAAATCATGTAATTTAACTCAGCCGATAAAATATCTAATTTTAAGTATAAGTTCCCATAACAAATTAAAATGCAAATAATTGTTGCAATTTATTCATAAAATAGATATTACCTTGTATATTGTATTAATCAATTCAATCATAAATAATATATGCCAAGTAGGTTTATCAAACAATTAAATAAACACGAAATAATAACAAACTTCATGTAAAGTTGCCGAATGCAAATAAAGATTCAACACAAGAAATAATTTTTGGTCATTGGTCATAAAGGTTTGTGTCATCTAAGCATATAAAGTGAACTACTCATAGAATTCAAAAAAATAAAAGACACTAAAGCAAATACAAAAGTAAATATCTTTAAAGTGCAAAGAGAATAATAACGTAAATGTCTTCAACTGAAATACGAACAAGTATCAAATTGTCACTCTCAAGCGACAAAGATAGAATCTTGGTGTGGATATCGCTAAAAAATTAAAAGTTAATAACTTGAAAGTAAAAGAAATCTAGTTTGCTATATTAATTGCTAAGCGTCTGGTCCCGATGTTTGAGTGGATGATGTTTAGGTGAATCCTTCTGCCCTAATGTAGGAGATGTTTAATGGAGATTAAATTAAAAGATTATGTTACCATGAACTTATGGTTTAGGGATATGATGTTTGTTCCATGTGATATATATAAGTTTAAATTCCAGCAAACATAATATTAGGTGAAACTAAGTGTTATAAATAAAATTGTTGTTAAAAAGACGATCATGCTACGATGATTCAACGTAGTCATTATATCCTTCAAGCAATCAAATCTGTGCAAAGGTGGATAATGACAGAAAAATTCACCAGTCTTTGGTTATCGAAGGTACAAAGGTGTGTCTTTAGCAGGTGCCTTAAACATACCAAGATGATGGCACTTAGCAGTGGGCTATAGTAGGATTTCAACCTCTTGTTTTCAAAACATTCTTTCTCAACCAATTAATTATCATAGAAAAGGCATGTCAAAGAAATATAAAGCAATTAGAGAAAATTGCATACATTGTCTCTGTGGTTTGACCATGTATTATTGGTTCGCAAATTTTGAAAATTGTAAAGTTAGTTTAAAATTTTATGTAGTCATTGCAAAGTTAGTCCAAACTTTTACGTGAGTGTTGCACTTTTAATCTCTAAAATTAAATTTAAAAGTTAGTTTAAATTTTATAAATTGCATAAAAAATGAATGAATTTAATGTTAGAGACCAAACATACAATGATTATACAAAATTTTGAACTATCTTTGCAATTTTTAAAGTTTAAGGACTAAACATTTAATTTGGTTAAACCACAAGGACCATTTATGCATTAAATCAGTTTTTTGTTTGTAAAAACAACTTAGATACTATAATTTCGCTTAATAAAACATGTATAAAATAAAGCCACAATATTTAATTACAATTATCTATTTTAGTATTTAATTAAATAATAATTACTAAAGTCAGTTTAATTACTAATTGCAATTAGTATTTTATAAAGTTACCCCCATCAATAACCCAAATAAGACAAGTTGCTTATGATAATGTTTACATCCAATTAATTATATATAAAAAATATATTTAATATTATCATTTACTAATATTGCTGGATATTATTATTGTGATATGTTAATAGACATTTATTTATTCCATAAACATGTAGATTTTATATTTTTATTTATTGTAAAAAAAAGGATAACTTTGTAAAATAGTAACCAACTTTTAAAAGTGTTCCAATTAGATAACTCAAATTTTAAAAGTGTTTCAATTAGGTCACTCGGTTTTTATATTTTATATAAGTTAAAAGTCTTAACATGTTTTTAGCATGTTATACTTTTGGTTTCAATTAGAAAATATTTTTTTTCTATCTTTTGATGCTGATATGGAACATTGACATAAAATTTAGGTACTTTTTTTATTTTTTTATAATTAACATGTTTTTTTAATTTTTTAATATAATCTTATATATTAAAAATTCTGACCCCCATGTATTCTCTAACGTTACTTTCTTGACATAAGAAAATTTAATGATAACTCGATTTGATCGTTTGGTGGTTCAATTTGAGAAAAATATGTATAAGTGACTAAATTAGAACACTTTTGAAACTTGGTTATTATTCTATGACATTTTCCCTTATTGATAACAAGCCTAAAGATTGTAAAATAATTAACTGGTTAACGATATAATTACTTTTAGCAACAATTTTATGATAGGGTGATAAACACTATAAAAAGAGAAAATATGAATTTGACATGACTAAAAACGACTGTGATTCTATAACAATATTGATTGTGATCAATCATATAAAAATTATTACTTAATTACTTACTTTTGACGTGATACTAATTTAACTTATTAAGAACAACCTAATTAAGAGTTGTTTGCATGTTTAATTAAAAATGATTAACTAATCATATCAAGTACATGCATGTTTTGATTTAGTCAAATTTACTAAGAAAAATCACTAACAGTGAATGTATTCTGTATGAAGTATTTGTTGCTTTCATCCTCCTGTGTCTCAACTGTATCAATTACTTGAATTAAATTTTAGTGTTTGGTTTATTAGTTATGTGGTCTCACTTTCATTTGAAAAGGACGCAACAGCATGAAAATAGGCTTTAGTTAGAGTCCAAGTCCAAGTAGTGATTGAAAATGGCAGTAAGCATCCCTTTCCATACAAACACCACTTCCCACCTGGGGCAGGGCTACCCTTTTCCTGTGGTATATGTATTTTCTTTCTATACAATAAAAACAATATATAATACACACATGTATGTATATATACATACTACGTAAGAAGCTCATGTATTATACGAGTTAAATAAATATAAATTATTATAAATCAATTTATTTCTATAATGATTTGTATTTTGTATATAGTTAATAAAAATTTAGCAAATCTAAATAACAAGTAATAAAGATATAATGAATTATAAAATGGGTAACTTAGTATATAAGTAACCAACTTTTAAAAGTATTTCAATTAAATTAATTAACTTTAAAAATTCTTTCAATTAAGTCACTTAAATTTTATGTTTTATTAAATTACAAGTTTGTCACATATTTTTTTAGCATGTTTTTCTTTTTGTTTCAAATTGGAAATATTTTTTTTCTTGTTTTTGTGCTGATGTGTAATGGTTGCATGAATTTTAAATATTTTTTATTTTTAATATAATCAACGAGTTTTTTTTATTTTTTAATATAACTTCATATATGAAAATACAACCCCCAAGTCTTCTCATTCATACTTTCTTGACATAAAGAAATTAGATAATGATTCGGTTTGATGATTTAGTGGTCTAATTTGAAAAAAAATATACATTAGTGACAAAATTATAACACTTATAAAACTTGATTACTATTATGTGATATTTTTTTATTATAAATTTATATTTTAAAATAAAAATAATTGAAATCTTCTTTTAATTTATTAAGTTTTAATAAATTATTAGAATAATAATATTTATATTAGATATTTAAATATTTAAAGTCATTTATTTAATACAAATGAGAAGCGAAAAATAAAAATATATACTTCACAAGATGTCAACATGTGTCAATTCAAGTTACTTATGTATTATAATAAGATAAAAAATAAATATTAGGGATCAGATTCAGAATTTTTAAACTTTAAAGCTAATATTTAAAATTTTAATATAACACAAGGACCATGCATGTAATTTATTCTATTTTAAATTTAACTTTTTCAACCCATGCAACACACGGGTGTTTAAACTAGTATGTTATATAACATAAAACTAATTTCATATATATGAGACTACAACCAACTATATCTGTGTAGCATCTATAGTGCATCCCGTTTGTAAATGCTTGTTGTTCTTAGTTACAAAGATATGCAAAAGTGTGAAGATCTCTCACGGATCGTTATACACGCAGAATTAATTATATGAACATGGATTATGAATAGGAATACTTGTAGAGAATTAGAGAAAGATTTAGAATACATTAGTTTCAAACGGCATACATGGTAGGGTATATATACCCCTTTATGTCGGTAGTTTGGCGGTTATTTTTGTTTAATCACCGCCTCACACTTAGGCTAAAATTTTAATTACATATTATGTCACCCATAAACTTAGGTTAAATCATAATTATATTTCTAACATTCTCCCCTCTAATTTTAATTTAACCTTCTAGGCTTTTTTGAATTCATGCTCATTGCTCCATAGGTTATTTTCTTGTCACATAACTTCTTTTCTCATGGTTCTTCGTATATAGCTTATTTTTTACTTCTCATGTTTACTTGAATTTGTAATAGATCTCCTACACTTGATCATATCACATGATTAGCTAGCTTCACACTTATTTGTTTGTTTCACACAAACAACTTTCATAGTTTTATTGGTCTAGATTTAGATTTGTTGCTTCGCACGGCTTTGCTTTCACAACTTTTCTTGGATGATACAGGTCATACGGGCATTAATGTTTTCATAATTTTTATCGCATCACACAACCTCCACTTTGGTGTTAACACACTTTCTTTGCGGTTACATCACACAACAAATTATTTGCTTTTGATCCACTCATTGGATTGCACCTTTCACAAGTTGTTTTCGTATCACACGAACATTATTCTTTGATCATATCACATGATTAATCTTCTTCTCTTCTTTTTATATGACCATTGTTAATAAAAGAGTTGAGTCTTCATCTTTGGTGTGAACTAAAAAGGATTAACTATTCCTATGTTTGTTTGGACATTCATGGGCATAATGTTCAAGTTTTTCACACCAGTAGCACATGAGTTGAGACTTATTCTTTGTATTTGTTTCTTCTTGGTGGTTGTTATTTGGTCTTGATTTGTCTTCACGATCTTGACTTGTTGTCCTTTGAAAGTTGCCTCGTTCACCACCTTTTCTATAATTCAATTTTCTACAACTTCGATTAAAATCTCTTTGTCCATCTTGATTACACTTTCTTTCACCTTTTGCAAATAGTAGTTTATTATAGTCATTACTACTATGTTTCATTTTATCTCTAGATCAGAGACGCTCTTCATAAGCTTTTAGTCTACCAATTGCTTCGTCAAGTGTCATGGTGTCCATATAGAAATATTGTTCTATTGAGGCAATTATTTGCAAAAAGTTGTGTGGCACAAAGTCTAGTGAAGGCAATTTTGACATGTAGGTACATATACTCATTCCAAAAACACTTTGTAACTGAATGCCTATCTAATAATAACAATTGTAACCTGGTCCACATGTTAACTGTTACTAGGCCTCACCTGTTATTTTTTTAATATTAAATTTTCATGCTAAATGTACAACATATTATGATGTTACTAGCCACACCGCTTTACTTATTCTTTTAACTATTACACTTTCATTTTAGATTTACAATATCCAAATGATCAAATCTACATGTACAAATAGTGAAAGTGCTTTGATCTTTTAGGCAGTTGACAATTGATAGTTGTATATCTGATTGAAGGGGTCTTCGGCAGAAGAAACATGAGTCGTGGAGGCAGATCTAAGGGAAGACAACAACAAAAAAGGAAGAACTTTGTTGTCACCGGTGGTGATGAGCGGGGTGCAAATAGATGTGCAGTTGTTGGCAATTGCCAATCAACGACCACGCGAAAGAGCGAGCGGTTTGGTAGATATGATCAGCTTGTTCGCAATTTTCAACCAAGGGATTTAGGGAGTATTAAAGGCTTTTATGATAGTTAAATGCATTGAGACCAAAGATTTTGCTCTAGAAACATCTTATTTGACTGCCTATGAGACAAAGTAAACAAACCCCAACAAAGTTGTGTTCTTGACGACTACCTTCTCCACCACTGAACCCTCCACCATTAATTTTGTCGGTAACAACTATGCGGTGATTCGAGAACACAAGAATACTTCAAATATACTTGTATTGTTGACACTTGATTAACACAGATGATCACACTTTGAATCAATAAGCTTTAACTATCACAGAATGACTAAGTTATATATGTTCCTATACATGGACTATATATATGAACACAAGGTACAAACCTTATACGAATACAAAAGCCTACCAAAAATTTTCACCATTGGCAAGTACTTACTGGTACTCGGCCTAGTAAAGAAATCCCTTGGTAGCGTACTTGATTTGTTCATACCCGAGTACTACTAATACTCATTATCGCCAAAACGTTGTCATGTGTTTGATACGTCAGCCTCATCAGCTAGGTCTCTACAAGCTAGCACCAATGACAAGTTTTTACCTATGTAACAACTATGGTAAGAGCGCATAGGAGCCATGTAACTTGTGAGTGGTGTTGCATGCTAAATTGAATTATAAGCATGAAAATGAATCATTGGGCTACAATGTGTTTAGGGTTAAATGTGAATGTTGTTGAACAAGTTCAAGCCTTGTATCCTAGTAGACCCAAACCACAGTATAGTATTGTGATACCGTTGTTACTAAGAGGAATTATTCGAAGTTATCATGTGTTATATTATATAAAGGCAATTTGGATCAATGATGTATTATTGTGGGTAAAGTTAAGGTAATACTCTATCTTAATGTGTAGTATGGCTTCGAGGACAAACTTAATAAAGGGGTAGATTTGTAACGCGTTAATTTTTGTAAGTGAACACCTATTTAATAGCGTTTATAAAAATGTATGGTTAACTATACAAAAAAACATTTATTTAAGTAAATACTTTGATATGATGTAACGTTTAAAATTTTTTGATTCTTTGATAACTAAATTACCAAATATACAAATAATCCTAACTTAATAATCAAGAGTATTTAAAAGAAATTAGGAAGTCATGACCTCTTTAGCTATTTTATATAATATGAAGGGCAAGAATGGTTAATAAGTTAAAGCTAGTTGGTTAATTAAATAGGAGATTTCCACTTGCTTGGTCAAAATTAAAAGAACAAGAAAAAATTGGTTAGATAATGGTGACAAGAAGGGGGGAGAAGGATCATTCAAGACCAAATCATGTTGAGACATCTTACGTTAAAGAGAGAAAAGAGGTTTAAATTCTTCATTCTCATTGGGAGAGGATATCGGTTAGTAAATCTCAAACCTAGAAAAATTTTTTTAAGGTGTTATGGCTCAAGTTTTATATAAAATTTCTACTTGTAAAATTGAGACTGATCTGAATGATTAATAGCTTGTCATCATATGAATGCTTCAGTAATACGTAATCGCAAAACGTATAACACTCTTAAAAAAATCTATTGAAACATATTACCACTCTTCAACACTAGTCATTTTTGTTATTTAGTATTGTTATTATTTTTATTATGTTATGTTATTGTTATTAGTTTTTATAATTATTAAGTTGTTATATAATTGTTATCAAATATTTTTTTATTTGTATTTATGAAAATAAAAAAATTGGAATGTGATGGATGTGAACTATTTCCACATAAGAGTGATGGGGACGGACACCAATATTGCAATTGGTGAAATCCAAAATGTGATATGTACGTATGATAGCCTAAGATAAACTAGTTTTATACCCGTCCGGTGGCCGGGTATTTTAATACGATGAATGCCACAATTGTTTTTTTTTTCGCGTTCTAAAAAACCATAATTAGTTTAAATCAAATGAAAAGTATATATATGTCTGTCATTTTCAGTTCTCAATGTAATGACATGGACTATATTTGCTTTGATTTTTCTACTACCTTCCTATCTCAAAACAATTTTTTTTTTCAAAACAAAACAAAACGAAACAAAGAGAGCACGTAATTGCTTAAAACAAATGACACTTTAAGTAAAACAATATACTAATACAAAGATTGAGGTTACAATTTAAACCAGTAGAAATTTGAAATTTTATAAGTTCAATGTTTGTAGGATGCAAACTTGCTAAAGACAATCTCTTTTGAAGTTTGACTTGTAACATGAGAACACAACATGGTAGTAACATCATCTGATATTAATTAAACCATAAAACCATAGATCCTTTTCACCCACCCACCTCTTGAATTTAAATCATTATCAAACTCTAGAAGGGGAGTAGCAAATAGACATCTCAAAAGGAAGACGGAAAAATAAGAGGAAAAAAGTATAAATAAGTTACTCTAATTTTCATTAGATTGATTTTGACTTTGAGCAAACAATGATAGTTGTTAGTTGAGAAATGTAGCGTCCTGTAATATAAAATTATAACATTAGCATGTTGTAACCGTTATATACTTACAAATGGGTCAATTTGAGAAGTCTTGTCTTAATGGGTCAAGCTGTCACACAAGAAAAAAAAAGGCCTGCACCATTCTTTCCAACCAAGATGAACTTTCTAACGTTACTTGCGGAAATGAAGTTGCAGAGATGGCATTAACATCTTGGCTTGAACATGGAACAGATATTAATAACTTATCTAGTGCTCTCAACATTTGATTTTATCTTAGACACTTAACACAATACAAATAAGAAGAAATTATACAATAAAGGAATCCAAGTATAAGAATTTGAAAGTTCTGTTTAGGGTAGTCATAATCACAAACTCATAATCACGAACCATATTTTGGTGTTTACATACTCAAAACAGAATTTTTGAGTTTCATTTGTAATCAAATTTATATATTCAAACCAGTAAGTTACTTTTGATTGATCCTATTATTATCTTCATGGTGTTTTTATGTAACTCCTTTTGTATGATCATACTCGCTTGGCAATTTTAAATTACCTATATTTATTGATTTCCTGTTTGGCCTATGAGAGTTAAAAACCATTGGCAGGTTCCCTTTTTAGTTTCAAAACAGCACCAAAGCAATAATACTTAATAAGGCTGCTTCCCTTTTTGGTTTCAAAACAGCATCAAGTTTTTGACTTACCTGTATCTGAATGGTTTCAAAACACTCAAAAGTAAGATATGCATATCCACAAATTAATCTGAATCAAACATCCTTGAATTTAACCAAAATCCTAATTCCCAAGATACAACTCGATAAATTTAATGCAATAAAATGAGAGTGACATACGAAAGATGCTTACACGAGACTGTTTACGATGAGTTCTCCTAACATCTTTAAGTTTTAGGCTAAATTGACTACAAAACTAAAAGTGCCTAAAAAACAATTGAATGAATAGATCTTGTAGTGGATAGCTGTATAGATATCTGATTGGGGTCTGTAAATTAGAGTTAAACAGAATGACATGATTAGGCTTAGGTAGATAATATGTATGATCCATAATAGATTACTATGCATGCACATACAAAACAGACCATTAACAAAACAACAGACCTTTAACAAACATTATAAATGATTATTTTGTTGGGTAAGTCACATTCTTACCTTCTTTTCTTTGGAAGATATCTTCTACGCAGGAGTTGATGCTCAAAAATGTCAAGATGGACAATGCTTCATCCAATTTTGATAAAACAATCTATATATTAAATCAAACAAACATTGATCATACCATCAAGAACTATGTAACATTGAGGCGATTTCGTTCAATTTAACCATTCTACAACAAAGAATACGGGAAACAACAAATCAACATATTCGTATTTAGAAATTAAGTTACCTTAAATCATCAATTTTGATTCTTGAAAACTCTAGAAGGTCGACAATTCAAGTAATCCCCACCTTGCCTCGTCAAGTTCAATTCGGATAAAGGAACAAAACAAATTAGACCTAGAAACACGAAAGTAAAACACATATATGTATATAATAGCCCGTAAAGTTCACTTTAAACCCTAACCTTCAGTTCGTCTACCACTACCGCCTTCAATCGATGAGGAAACAATCGAAAACCAATGTCGTTTGATGGCTATCAATTAGGATCGATAGACCGAGAGGGAAACAGAGATATGGCTAGTTCAAGGGAGGTTGGTGATGGAAGTGGAGGTCGGCCGCGATTTGACAGTGTTGGGTATTCATGGAAGTCTCCAACAATCCAAGTCAGGGTGATGGCTTCACGATTTTGAGAGTGTTCTTTCTTTTTCTTCTCTAAATAAGAAGAGGCATGTACAGGTGGTTATCGGACGTGGTAGAACAGAACGGACGGAGAGCGTATGGGAAAAACCGCATGTAACTGTCACAGACTCACAGAAGCCGATAAAAGCACCCTCAATGAGCGCAACCGCCTAAAACCACCTTGTAACCGTCAAAACCGTCGAGTTTAAACGGACAGGATTTAATTTCAACTTGATCCAACGGTTGAAATGATTTCTACCGGCGGTTACACTCACCGTTGGTAATATAATATATAATAGGTGTTCCTCACAACTCGATTTGGGCTCTAGGTTATCTAGGCTATTTAAGGGTGTGTGGAGGGTGATGCTCAAATTATACAAAAGTACCTAAAGTGTTCTCTAATCAAATGAATCCAGCTTAATTTTATTAAAAACTATCGAGATGCATAGAAAATGGATGTGTTGATCCCAAAAAAACTAATCATTTATAAAATAAATAATACTTTAAAATAAAAGTATCATCAAAAATTAAAGGGTTATTGGATTTTAATAATCCCAACTTTTATTTATTGGCTAGGATTAATCCCAACTAAGAAAATGTTTACAGACACTCCCAACTTTAAGCTTATTTTCCTTGAACGATCCTTTACTAACTGAAAGTTAACACCGTTAGTTTTTCGATGACGTAGACTATTTATATGCCCAAAAAACTAAGTAGAAAGTTGAAATCTACCATCTGGTGTGTTAATCTGAAACTTTTGCTCCATAAAACCCGTCAATCTTCAACTTTTGATCTGAACCACTTAACTCATTAAAGGTAGATTTCAGGTGTCGTTGGAGGCTAGACACCGAAAAAAAGACTTGATATAGGCTAGGCGGTGACGTAGTTGAAAAATGCCTTGATGTTGGCCCCATTTCATCAAAATAAACTAACGGAGGTTAACTCTCAGTTAGTAAGAAATCGTTGGGGGAAAATAAGTTAAAAGTTGGGAGTGTCTTCAAACATTTCCTGAGTTGGGATTAATCCCGGTCAATAAATGAAACTTGGGATTATTAAAATCCAATAACCCAAAATTAAAAAAAAAATACATAATTTTTATTAATACAAAATACACAAATAAAGGGAAAAAAAAAATTTTAATGCTTGCAATGTGTTCCATAAGATCAAATTAAAGTTGAAAATGTGTATTTTGATCCCGAAACTCTCTAAAATTATATTATCGTCACAAATGCATTCGTCGAAGGATTCATATATATACATGAGTACATCACATTTCTTAACTTCTCGTGCTTCATAGCCCATGACGGTCGTTGAATTATAGCCCATTTAGATTTTAAAACACCTAGTGGTGGAGCTTGAAACACATTTTAGGGAGGTCGGGGGCGAAAATAAACTATTTTAGAGGGGGGGGCGAACTCTATATCTATTAAAAAAATACCGAGCTGAAAATTAACACTACTGAAGGAAAAAAGAGGGGGGGGGGGGGCTAAGAAGCTTCGCCCATTAAAACACCAAAAGCTTGTTAAACATCTTTTCTTGCCGGCTATTACACCTTAAATTTTTTTCCTGGTGATCTGTCGGCCAAGAAAAAGATTTCACAAAAGTATAACAATTAGGGTATATCACATCTAGGGGTGTTCAACAATATCCGAATCCGAGAATCCGATCCGAAAATTCGAATCTGAAATATCCGAATTTTCGGATATCCGAAAATTCGGATTCGAATTCGGATAGTTATTTTCAAAATTTTCGGATATTCGGATATCTGATTATCCGAAAACTAAAAAATATATTTTTTTATTTTTTAAAATTTTAATCATATTTTTATTTTAGATTGAGATTTTTTTAATATATATTAGGACTTTTATGATATGAGTTGTTTTTTAATATTATTTTTATAATAGCATATGTCTAATTATTATAAAAAAAAACTAAAAAATTAAAAATATAGAAATGAATTCGGATATCTGAATCACTCTCCGTATCCGTAATCCAAAATTTTGAATACAGATAAGGATAGTGATTTTTACTATCCGAAATTTTCAGATATCAGACTTTGAACACCCTAATCACATCGGCTAGGTAGTAGCCATGTTTGTTTTGTTGCATGCCAACCAGAAATTGACACCTCCAAGCTATTCTAGACATGACGTTGGTGAAAATTAGAAGTTATTTGAGAACATTAATGTTGTTGTTTGAATTGACAACGTAAAAACTATTGTGGCATCCTAATAAACATAATTAAATAATTTGAAATATTTACTTTTTTAGTGTTAAAAATGTTAAATAAAAATGGTACTTGTAATATATAAAAATGTAAGTATTGTTAAAGAGGCAATAATCGAATGAAATTGCTTTATAGCCATTACAGCGGTCACAATGCTTCCGGCTTCATTAACAAAAAATATTCTTGAATTTTACTAGAAGCCACTACTCGAAAGGGTGACTAAGAGACTGTAGTGTTACCGATTTACCCTACGAAGCCAAACCCCAACCCGGAGCTCATCCCGTCAACCCTAAATCAGGTAATTTCAAATTTACCTAATGTGGGTTTCCTTAGCCCAAAGTACCTCATATTTTATTAAACTAGAAGGAGGTCTTATGTTTAGTCTTACAGTTGATAGAAAATATGAAGTTTCAGTTTGGGCTAATGAGTTTTCTCATATAATGTAGATTTCCTTTTCAAGATTGTTTGGTTCAAGACTAATGGGTACATAATGATGTATAGCTTTTCTTCAGAAACGTGTCAGCCTAGTGCCCTAAGGGTGGAGGGGGTGTAGACGTCGTGAGCCCTCGAGGAGGGCCGACACCGAATGGCAACACTGCGCCGCCCACTTTCACGCCGTGATTTGTGCGTTCAAGGCACACCCCCTCCATGACTCCCCTCCCTTGTGACCATTGCGCACTAGCCGTCCCCCTCCCTCCAACGACTAGTTTTTTTTTTAATTATTAAACACTATAAATATCAAACAATTACCACAAATTTTATGCATTAATTTTAAACATTGCTTCTACTCATTTCAAATATTATAGACCACAAACTTTTTACACTAATCTCCAAAAAAAATCCACAAAATTCTATACCCAAACCACCAAAAAAACATAGACTGCAGGTGCGAGCGGGTCTTAATGAAACGGCTCCTTCTACCCAAATGTTTAATGGGATCTATATTCAAACGATACATTTTTTACATTTACTTTTATATATATACTTTTTAGTTTTATAATTATATTACAACATAATTAATTTTAAATTTTAAATATGTAGAAACATGTTGGACGAGCGGAAGCAATGACGATCATCCTCAAAGCGTTAAGTGAATACAAAAAGCATTACCAGCCCTGAGGAGGGGTGGGATGGACACCCGTCCAGGGCTCACTAGCTCAGAGGGCACAAATTTTTTTAAATTGTTTTTTATATTTTATATATATGTATATTTTTATAAAAAATAATTATAAACTATAATCCAATCAAAAACTTAACCCAATTATATTTTAAACCCAATTTAAATTTTTGTACCCATTTTATTAACCCAATTACTCAATAATAAGCCTTTTTTTAAAAAACAAAATATTTAAATATCTGGGGTTATAATTCATTATTACTTGTTTAATTATACCGAAACCTCACGAGTTATTGGTGAACTATTACGCTATGTCATTGTGATATTGTTATTTTGTTATGTTTATTTCTAAAATGTTTGTTTTTGTTAAAAAAAATTAGTTTATATAATTCAATTCGTTAGGGTCCAAAGACCTTTTTTTTCGGCTCGTCCAGGGCACTAAAATCCTCAAGACCGGCCCTGACGAAAAGGTTTACGAGAAGAAAAATTTTACAAGCATCAAGGCATGGAAGGTTGCAATAAATCATGCCAAATGAGAGCCGGTGGAGGTTATGGTTGCAAAGTTTGATACTCAAACAAAAAAGAGGACTAAAACTTCGGGATCGGGCCAATATGTAAAATCAAATGAACCCATTACAAGCCCCCTCCCTAATCTCAACGAAAACGCCACATCGACCGGGCCGTGACGTAAAGACAGTAAAACGAGGGAATCTTCGAGCAAAACAATGTTGAATGAGGCCAAAAGCGATTACAAAGCGACGAGAGAAAAGGCAATGGACCAACAAAGTGAACGAGAATCTTTTCGTATGAAAGTAAGCACATCGAAAATGGTCTTCCTGGACTTACAACAAGAGAATTTGCTTTTCGAAACACTAGACCGGGACATGGAGATTTTCCTTAAACTGCATGACGATATTCCTGAGCTGATGTTGAAAAACGTCCTAGAACACAAATGAAAAATTGTCCGGCTATGTCGTTGGAAGTTTGATTTATAGATTTTTAGTTTAAGTGATTTTTTTTTTATTTTTAATGTTTTTAATTTAATGTTGTTTTTAGTTTTAGTTTGTAATTTTTTAAATTTTATGAAGTTATTTTAAAGAAAAATTATTGTGTTATATCATGGCATAAGTGTCTCTTCAAATTTAAGGTTATGGTACAGTGTAATGTCGTGTGACATGACAAAATATGATTAATAAATATATGGTGTGGTGTGGTGTGGTGTGTGTGGTGAGAGCACCATCCACCCTAAGGTTCCGTACTCAAATAATAAATATGATCAAATGATCTAGTGATCATTCAGTAATCCAATGATCTTTCAGTAATCCAAACAGCGGTTTAAACAATAAAAAGATAAATTCAAATTTAAAATTGATTTAGGGTTAGAATTTAAGGGGACGGTTATTATCCAAAGTGTGTTTTTCGTGCGAATGGTACAAAGTTTTGGAGTGGAATTATGCAAGAATAATTAATAATCATACAAAAACGAATAATAATTACACAAGGCGGATTATACTTGCGTGATATTATCACGCATAGATGGAACTTGCAAGCAAGAATATACTCTTGCGTAATAATTTCACTTTTGCATTATAATTTTTTCTTTACATGATTATTTTTCACCCGCAAAGTTTATTTTTATGTGATAACTCCCTACGTTTCGTACGAAAAAAAAATTATTACTAGAATTTAAAACTTTTGCATGCTCCATCTTTCGCTAACTCGCAACACACTCGATTCTTTCTGCCTCTGCACAATCGCAACGTAATTTTAGGGTATTATTTTTGGTGTTCGTCTGCAAACGTTAATGGTGTGGGAACTTATTTTGTGGATCATCTTCTTTATCATCAACGTCGCCCTTATCGCCTCTAATCTCTATCAGGTACCACATATTTACAAAACTCTAACTCAATTCGTCATATATAAGTGATTGGTGATGACATGTGTTCGTACTGATCGCCACGAGAACGTTTGAAATTAGGTTAGGGTTTTGATTTTAAGTTTCATATCTTATTAGCATTTGTGCTTATTCCTCTCTCTGGTGGTCTAATTTAGTGCAACTAGAAGCAAATTTACTATAAATTATGTGGAAATTATACTCCTCCATTCATAAAATCCTGCTGCAATTTTTGTAATAATGAAATATTTTTATAGTGGAGTCTAAGCTGGGCGTTTGATACCTATGATGAGTTTTGAAATCCTTAACAATAATGAACTATTTGTAGTGGATTCAAATCCTTATTTCTGCATTTGTGCTTGATATGAAGATTAAACCGACAGGAAAATGATGCCATTAAACTTATGAATATATAATATCCATTCGGCTTATTTAATATTCTACCTGTTGTGAGCTTGGGCTTATACCGCAATTAAGTCATTTTATCAAGATAATCTCGGTATATATCAGGATTTTGTTGTTCTGCGTCCCTGAGTTTGAAGTAATAACGTTTGAATCGTCTGAAACCATGATGGGAAGTTTTAGCAGGCAACAACTTAATCTATTAGAGGCTCATAGTTCTAATTCATAACTGATGTGGGACACTATGTCACTTAATAATAAATGCTTCTTTATGTATGTGTGTGTTTTTTCTTTCTGTTGTTACTTTTTTACCCCTTTAGATGCAAGATCTTGTTTTCTCATTGCATTGTCTCACTTGTTACTTTTTATTGCTGGTTGACAGGGGTGGTTAATGAGTCAGGCCTGAAACACTATTTTTTGTGTTTAAACAATTTTTATATTAGTTATTTGTTAAATTTGATTACCCAAAATATATGATTATAATAATAACAATCTAATTTCTCTAACAACATGATTGAGCACGTTGTAAACATAACCAATACAATTGATAGACCTTTGATTTGCTTACCTTATTAAACAGTTTGCTTTTCAGCTTAAATTTTCATTTTACCATCTGATCCGTAGGATGTAATGCATTACACGGATTGACTCATTCATATAACTATATTGGTCCAATTTTCCTCTATCGGTTGATGTATATACGATCACCCGTTATTATCCGTTATCCTATGGCTCACGTTCCACCCTGATCCGACCCATTTATTCGCACCGCCCATAACCCGAAACCGACCCATGATGATAGAGGTTAAAGAAGTCCATACAAATCCTATACCCACGTCCGCAACTTCCCATGCATTTACCTTTCCATTCTCCCATGTTTTAATGTAGTTATATTATATTTGCTTTTCAAGTTGTACACTTTGCTTTCTTAGTGGTACTTAGCTGTTTATTTCTTTTAGTTCAAACGTGGGTATGTCTTGAACTTTCTATATGTATTTGAAAGTTAGTGATTGAAAGTAGTGAGTTTTGAATATGAAAGTTTTCTTGTGTTGATTTATCTCTTGAGTGTGAGAGTTAAATTAATTTGTCTTTGCTAGTTCAATCTTGGCAAATTGAGCGGTGTTCTTAGACACGATTGCTTAACCGGAGTGGTGTATCTATATCTTTGGTTGACGTTGCAGCCCTATCGTTTGTTTCGGTGGTGAATCTGTATTCGAAACGAGCCTTAGATCTATCCATTTATTTGATCGTTACGTTTGAATCGATATTCTCCGGGTCTACTTCTATCTTTTGGTATCAGAGCCGAAGCGATCCGTTTCGACTCACTCTATTTCAAGTTCCCTACTTGATTCATTCCTGTTATACTTCAGCAACAAAAAAAAAAGAAAGAAAGAAAGAAAGAAACAATGGTGTATGAGAACAGATCCGTGGAACAGCAACTAGGAGCCATCCAGAACAAGTTTCATGAGTTTGTTCTTAGGCAGAAAATGAAGTCTATACAAGATCAGATTGGGGCACTACTCTTGATGGTTCGCTACCAACAAGTTGAAGGCATTACATCAGACCGATTCCAGATGGAAAACCCCCTACCACGAAAGACCATATCTTTTTTTGTTCCTGGCAGAAAGTGTGATCTGAATGCAACTGAACCACAAACACGTGCTCAGTGTTTTCCATCATCCGAAGATCACTGTTTTCACGCACAGTTAAGAGAAGAAGACGTTGATCATGATAACAAATCAGACAAAGGGCCTCAATATGATGACGACGGAATTGTTTCGAATGCCAAGGAATGCTTGTTCGTGCAAAAGGTTCTTAGTGGGACTTTCATTCCAGAGGAAGAAGATGGTGCCCAAGATGAAATCAAGATTAACAGCCTTGTGAAGGACTTAAAGAGTGCAGCAACACAGAAAATTCGGCACAAATACGGTATAGAAGAAATAGCACCTACATTTGAGAATTTGAGCATTCAGAAAAGTCCACAACATGCTATTGTTAATGACTTTGCAGACTTTGAGAATGCTAAATTTGTTTCTAATGTGGTTGCATGTGAGGTCAAGGCTTCTATTCATGTTAAAATATCTAGTGGTTCCATGGTCTTTTATCTAGCTATACACCAAACATTCAAGCCTACGTCTGGTCCACAATCTCTTTTCAAGTTGTGCCTCAAGTTCTTCCAAGTCTTTAAATTCTCCACTAAACGTAAGTCCGGAAAATTGAACAATGGTGCAGATGCTTTAGCTCGAAGACACATCCTCTTAGATGCTTTATCCAGATTTGACTTTCGTATTACGAGTTTGAGGACAAACTCTTTTGAAGCGGGGGAGGATGATGTATATACGATCACCCGTTATTATCCGTTATCCTATGGCTCACGTTCCACCCTGATCCGACCCATTTATTCGCACTGCCCATAACCCGAAACCGACACATGATGATAGAGGTTAAAGAAGTCCATGCAAATCCTATACCCACGTCCACAACTTCCCATGCATTTACCTTTCCATTCTCCCATGTTTTAATGTAGTTATATTATATTTGCTTTTCAAGTTGTACACTTTGCTTTCTTAGTGGTACTTAGCTGTTTATTTCTTTTAGTTCAAACGTGGGTATGTCTTGAACTTTCTATATGTATTTGAAAGTTAGTGATTGAAAGTAGTGAGTTTTGAATATGAAAGTTTTCTTGTGTTGATTTATCTCTTTGAGTGTGAGAGTTAAATTAATTTGTCTTTGCTAGTTCAATCTTGGCAAATTGAGCGGTGTTCTTAGACACGATTGCTTAACCGGAGTGGTGTATCTATATCTTTGGTTGACGTTGCAGCCCTATCGTTTGTTTCGGTGGTGAATCTGTATCCGAAACGAGCCTTAGATCTATCCATTTATTTGATCGTTACGTTTGAATCGATATTCTCCGGGTCTACTTCTATCAATGATAGCAATATCAGAATAGGGGTAATGGATAGAATCTGAAAATCAAATAGAGCGGGTAGGCAACGGGTCGACAAGATACAGATACACCACTTGAGCAACTCGTTGGGCAACTCTAAATTTGAATCAAGATACAGATACATCACTTGACTCTAATCTAGACTCCAAGAACACCATCCAAGTTGCCAAACTTGAACTAGCATGGAATGATACAGGTTAATATCGAGAGATAAAAACACAACAAAAAGAAATAGCATGAAAATCACCACCTCCTCGTTACAAACTCAAGTTGCTTACATATGGAATTGTTCCTCTACCCACGTCCAACATTTAGGAGAATTAGAAAATTAAAGTACTATCCTAAAAGCTAAAAGTACAACTAGAAAAACATGACATAATAACTGCAGTAAACATGTAAACAAAAATTATGGAAATAGTTAAAGGTGGTCTTGGACGTGGATTGCTTCAACTTGCATGGGTTCAACCTCCATCATGGTGCTCCAATTGGCCCATTTTGACCCATATGGGTATTAACCCATTCATTGTTATCGACCCATATTTGACTACCGGTTCCGATTCATAAAGTGAAGCTTTAACTGCTACTTTAATTAAATTGTTGCTCCATGACTCGCTACCGCTATCATCGGTGTTATTATTTTATAGACTTTTAGAACTCCTTTCAGATATATGTGTAATTATATTATTGAACTCACAGATTGTGTGTCTATCGGATTTGGAGTCTGACTACATGAACCCATATGAGTCTTCATCTCGCATCAATGCTGTGGTAGTCCCAGAAATGGTACTCCATGGACTGTGTTCTGTTGTACTTCTTGTGATGGGCTATTGGTTTGTGTTCTTACTAACACTTCCAATCACCATGTATAATTCCATGCTGTAAGTTCTGTTCTGCTAATCTACCAATACTTTTCTAGGTGACATTAAAAATTAAAATGTCCTGAAAGCGTATGTGGTTTCGACCTATTTTCTTATGCTTGGGCCGATTCATGCTATGATTTATCTCTAACGGGTCAAATGGGTAAAATAAAAAAAATAGCTAAAAAGGTGTGGAAAGCTGAAAGTGTAATTATAATGCATGGAAACCTTCTAAATTATTTATGGATATTAAGTAATTACTGAATTAATGGAAAGTTTTTAGTCATATATATGACTCGATATTCATCTATAAAAATTTAAAATTCTAGACAACTATAGTTTAAGGTAAATCCAACCCGTTTCTAATATTACCCGTGTTGACCCATTACACAACTGGTGCCATTTTGCTACCTGTCACTTTTACAATTTGCGAAGGCTGCTTTGGGTATATCCTCTTAGTTGTGTTTTTTCTTCTGGTGTTTCAGATTCATAAAAAGAAAACATCTTATCGATGTAACTGAAGTCTTTAGACATGTTGATGCTGAAAAAAAATTTCGGATTGCCAAGCTGGTGGTGTACTTATTTCTCTTTGTCCTGGTTGTAATCAGGTAGTTGTTTCCTTTCCTTGCCTACATGGTACCTCTCCCTCCCCCTTCCCCCCCCCCCCCCCCCCCCCCCCCCCCCCTCCTTTTTGAAACAAAGATCAAATGTTAAATCATCTATGGAATACTACTAGTACTAATGACATTTTTTCTTATTTCAAAATATATTATAATTTGTGTATATTTTTCAAAATAAATTCCACTTGTTTGACTTCAAAAAGTCAAACTGTATCTCCATAGTTGGACCCAAGGGATGACTTGGTTGATTTCATGTACATGTTGCTTAGCATTTTAGCACTATCCTGATAAATTTCACAATTTCTGTTTGAAAAATAGATCTGTGGTTGGTGGAAAATTCTCCAACATATTAGAACCATTTCATCCCGCTAATGAAGATCTTGACATCCTCTCTCATGTTCTTGAGTTTTAGATATTGCTTCTTTACGTTCCAGTCTAGTGCATGATAAACTCAATTGATGTAAAAGATTTGAAATTTTGTAGCTTTGAACAATATGTGTCTCACTTGAATACATAACATGTGAATATGTTATTAGAAAGGGTTGACTAATCAAAAGATTAACCTGTTTAGAACATTACTACAACTTGTTTAGAACATGTTTATGCCTTATTACCCGTTTACAAGTTGATTACAACCCATTTACAAACCGTCAACTTGTTTTGACGGCTTAACCTATTTAGATAAACGGTTGCTATGTCATGTTTGATTTATATCGTTTTAAATATGAGTTAGGGTTAGTCTTTATTGAGAATAAACAAGCTGTGCTCATGTTCAGACCATCCGTAGTGGGACGTCATAGTCCTAGGTGGCACTTCTATCATGCATTGAACACCGCCTCCATGGGCGTGACTAGGGATGTGATGAAGCATTTTGTGATAGCTACAATAGGCGTTATGCGGTACTTTTGATTTTTTATTTTTTTTAAATGTTCCCCATTATCCTGGGCGAGTGGGTGTTACACCTCATCGTGTTTATTTTAATTGAATCTCATCATATTCATACAAACATCATTATAGCATCACTCTTTCATTACTATCACTAATTCATTATAGATGGTCTTATCGATTTTAACTCACGGCCTCATAACCTAAACACGTGAATCTGCTAACCCCATGATTGTGTAACACCCCGTATCTCAAACCAAACTTTAAAACACCATCATTCTTGAAAAATAATTCACAAATGGGTGTACAAATTCAGTAATAAAACAAAAGTCAAAGATACAACATATCATTTTAGTTATATAATACATGTGGTGTTTTTCCATTCAACTGAGCCTCTGGGCTAGTTTTTACTTTGAATCTCGACTAAGTTGGACATTTATGATATGCATTAAACACATATTTGCTTATGCCAGTTACATGGGTTTTACTTGAAATTTATTTCAGAATATTATCTTAAATTTATTTTTCAAAAAGTTAGCATAATCTGAGTAGGCACAATGTAAGCCAATATTGTGTCCACCATAGCTTTACACTGGCTTCTTTGACCATATGGTCACCTTAAAATGGACTTAGAAGATCATGAAACGATGTAGCTGTGTAGATGCACTATAAACCTATGGAGATCTACCATATGTATACTGGTTTGGGAACCCAAACCAACAAGACGAAACCAAAACCAAACTAATCCCGAACCAAAAAAAGACAATGGTTCCACATTGGTTTTATATTTTATAACCCAAACCGATCCAAACTCGTTCCTGTCCCAAGTTCGTTCCAAATCGAACCGATTCAAATCTGTTCCAGCCGTTATAACCATCTTTTTGAGATCTTACCATCTTAGTGGCTATATGCCCATTATAGCCTATTTTAGACCGTTCTTCTTGATTTTTATGTATCACTTTTCCCCATGTGTTAGTATAAGTTGTTATTGGATGTATTAGTTATATCACCACACTAAAAAAGCCAAAACACTCTCAAAAAACGCAGAACGCTCTCGTATACAAACGCTATGGCTTCCAAAAGTGGTCAATCACAAGCATCCGTTGGTGTTGGTGCGTTTTTAAAAGATGTTACAGTTGTAAGGATTTTACCACTAACGAGGAACTTGGAAGTTTGGTTAAAGTTCGACCTATTCAAATCGGTTTCGTTGGTATTGAAAACACCGTAGTTGTATGACCACAAAGTGAACAAGATATATTGTATCAACCATTCATTGGTTCAATTATATGAATACATGTTTAGTTCAACCATTCATTGCTTCAACCACAGCATTTTAGTTATATGAATACATGTTTAGTTCCATTGTACTTAGCCACTGGTCTAGTTTCGACCTTTTATTTCGAATATCGACAAACTTCAAAACGTGTGATATGCATTACATGCAAGTTGTGCACGGGTTTTCCTTGAAAATCATTCCAAAATATTAACTGAAAATTCTTTTTAAAAATTCAAGAGGTTATACAGGCACAACGTAAACCTACGGTGGACCGTCCGACCGTAGCCTTACATTGGCTTCTTTGACCGTATGGTTAGACGTAGAACAACATGAAACAATGTGGCAATATAGACCCACTATAGATCTACCATTACCATATGTACTAGTGCACCATGCCTTTATACAACCAATTTCTTATAAGTTTTTATACATGAATTACTCATTTAACTTGGTACTTTTAGTAACTTGTCCTAAGTATTCTTGTTTATAACATGACTTCACAATTTCATCATAAAAATCTAATTTTGATGCATTACCATTTGTGAAAATACCGTACACTTATCTTCACATATTGGGATTTTTCTTATTAATTAGAGCCAAACGGCCCAAACCAAATCTACTTACTATTGTCATTCTACTATTTTCCAACCAGTAGGTTGCTTTAACACCAAAACGAATTCAATAGCATTTCCTATTAAATTTTTAGTTCAAAAACATAAAGTATTTTTAAACACGTTAGACCTATATTTCATTGACTAGGTTATTAGTCCGTGTATCACACGGGTTAAAAGTTATAAATATATAATTCAAATATGTAAAAAAAAATAATTAAACTCTATCGTTTTTATTTTAAATCGATTATATAAAAATAAGGATTTGTGATCATAAGGTTTAAAGTGTTAAATAAGATTTATGATAATTGATATCATAGATTCAAAGTCCCTAGAAATGGTTAGTATGATTGAGGTAGTTAAAAAAAAATAAAAACTTCACATTTGTCGTTCAAAAAAATTTAAAATAAAATAAAAAACTTCAAGTAAAAAATATAGCATGATTTGTGGAAAATTTGTTAAAAAAAGTTTAAGCGGGAAAGTTTTTGTGAGGTGAGATCTGCTGATAACATGTATCACCACATGTAATCATTTATTAGTATAGATTCGATCAAATCATTTTACAAAATTCGTCTTTTGCTTTGGTTTGATCCAATTGTCCATGTTTCTTCAAATATTACTTCTAACCACTTTAATATTAAGTAAAAATGGATTTGTTCTGGAATATATTTCATTTAAAAGATTATCCACGGTTATTTCAATTCATTTTTACTAATTATTGGCATTCAAAATGCAATATATTTCCAAAAAAAATCTATTTTTATCCTATTTCATAAATATTTTCACAAAAAGCAGTCTCCGAAGCTTTTTTTTGTGTCCCTCTATGGTGGAATTTGTTTTTGATGTCCAGAAAAAATATATAGTAGACTTTCTTACGTTTAACAAATTAAAAGAACATAGTTGATTTTATACAGTTTCACAAAAGATAATATTATCTGGGCAAAAACTTAGGAACCCAACATCAAAGTTTTTCTCAATTTCATCTCAAACCCTAGCATGCAACCAATTTTTGTTATTCAAAACCAAATCATTCCTCCCAGAGACGGCTCAACCTTTCTAGGGGCCCGAAGCGAATTCAAAAACAGGGCCCTCCCGTAATCTTTCTAGGTAGTAGCCATGTTTGTTTTGTTGCATGCCAACCAGAAATTGACACCTCCAAGCTATTCTATACATGACGTTGGTGAAATTTAGAAGTTATTTGAGAACATTAATGTTGTTGTTTGAATTGACAACGTAAAAACTATTGTGGCATCCTAATAAACATAATTAAATAATTTGAAATATTTACTTTTTTAGTGTTAAAAATGTTAAATAAAAATGGTACTTGTAATATATAAAAATGTAAGTATTGTTAAAGAGGCAATAATCGAATGAAATTGCTTTATAGCCATTACAGCGGTCACAATGCTTCCGGCTTCATTAACAAAAAATATTCTTGAATTTTACTAGAAGCCACTACTCGAAAGGGTGACTAAGAGACTGTAGTGTTACCGATTTACCCTACGAAGCCAAACCCCAACCCGGAGCTCATCCCGTCAACCCTAAATCAGGTAATTTCAAATTTACCTAATGTGGGTTTCCTTAGCCCAAAGTACCTCATATTTTATTAAACTAGAAGGAGGTCTTATGTTTAGTATTACAGTTGATAGAAAATATGAAGTTTCAGTTTGGGCTAATGAGTTTTCTCATATAATGTAGATTTCCTTTTCAAGATTGTTTGGTTCAAGACTAATGGGTACATAATGATGTATAGCTTTTCTTCAGAAACGTGTCAGCCTAGTGCCCTAAGGGTGGAGGGGGTGTAGACGTCGTGAGCCCTCGAGGAGGGCCGACACCGAATGGCAACACTGCGCCGCCCACTTTCACGCCGTGATTTGTGCGTTCAAGGCACACCCCCTCTATGACTCCCCTCCCTTGTGACCATTGCGCACTAGCCGTCCCCCTCCCTCCAACGACTAGTTTTTTTTTAATTATTAAACACTATAAATATCAAACAATTACCACAAATTTTATGCATTAATTTTAAACATTGCTTCTACTCATTTCAAATATTATAGACCACAAACTTTTTACACTAATCTCCACAAAAAAATCCACAAAATTCTATACCCAAACCACCAAAAAAACATAGACTGCAGGTGCGAGCTGGTCTTAATGAAACGGCTCCTTCTACCCAAATGTTTAATGGGATCTATATTCAAACGATACATTTTATACATTTACTTTTATATATATACTTTTTAGTTTTATAATTATATTACAACATAATTAATTTTAAATTTTAAATATGTAGAAACATGTTGGACGAGCGGAAGCAATGACGATCATCCTCAAAGCGTTAAGTGAATACAAAAAGCATTACCAGCCCTGAGGAGGGGCGGGATGGACACCCGTCCAGGGCTCACTAGCTCAGGGGGCACAAATTTTTTTAAATTGTTTTTTATATTTTATGATAATTGATATCATAGATTCAAAGTCCCTAGAAATGGTTAGTATGATTGAGGTAGTTAAAAAAAAATAAAAACTTCACATTTGTCGTTCAAAAAAATTTAAAATAAAATAAAAAACTTCAAGTAAAAAATATAGCATGATTTGTGGAAAATTTGTTAAAAAAAGTTTAAGCGGGAAAGTTTTTGTGAGGTGAGATCTGCTGATAACATGTATCACCACATGTAATCATTTATTAGTATAGATTCGATCAAATCATTTTACAAAATTCGTCTTTTGCTTTGGTTTGATCCAATTGTCCATGTTTCTTCAAATATTACTTCTAACCACTTTAATATTAAGTAAAAATGGATTTGTTCTGGAATATATTTCATTTAAAAGATTATCCACGGTTATTTCAATTCATTTTTACTAATTATTGGCATTCAAAATGCAATATATTTCCAAAAAAAATCTATTTTTATCCTATTTCATAAATATTTTCACAAAAAGCAGTCTCCGAAGCTTTTTTTTTGTGTCCCTCTATGGTGGAATTTGTTTTTGATGTCCAGAAAAAATATATAGTAGACTTTCTTACGTTTAACAAATTAAAAGAACATAGTTGATTTTATACAGTTTCACAAAAGATAATATTATCTGGGCAAAAACTTAGGAACGCAACATCAAAGTTTTTCTCAATTTCATCTCAAACCCTAGCATGCAACCAATTTTTGTTATTCAAAACCAAATCATTCCTCCCAGAGACGGCTCAACCTTTCTAGGGGCCCGAAGCGAATTCAAAAACAGGGCCCTCCCGTAATTTTTTTTTAACCTAGAGTGAGTTGGGTAACAAGTTAGTATCACGTAGAGATGGTTCAAGCGATAAGGAATGAATAATGGGTAACGAGCTGCGTACTCCGATAATTAAAATTGATAAATAACTAGAGACTAATTCAATAAACCACAAAAATCACTCCTTGCATGTTAAAAACAAAGTGTAGTGACATTAGGCCAAGGGATTCCCTAATTAACCTCAAAGATCGACTTAAACCACATGCATTGCCCAAAAAAGGGTCAAAGCCCTCAAAATGGTGAATCAAAGTCTTGAACCACTTATCTCAATAGATATCTTTTTACAACCTCAAGGTCACTCCAATTTGCAAAAATCTTGATTTTTACCCACAAGCATACACCTTTATACGTGTTTTCCTACACAAGTGCACAAATGTGAACCTCCTCTTTTGTGTTTCAGTTTTCCATATTTGTAATTTCATTCACTCGTCCGAAATAACATTTAGGTTTGACGCGCAAGAACTAGCCCCACGTATTCCACATTTTACCTGTTTGTTGGTTTGACAGCCCAATAATACATATTATAAAAAAGGAAACAATAAGTAAAAAAGATAAAAAGGTGAATTTAATTAACACGAGCAGTTCAAAATTCAAACTGTTGGTTGGATCGTTAAACCATTAAATCGCCAGACCTGAGCCGAACTCATCACTATAAATCTGACAGTTTGGTCAGTATTGAACACCATAGTTGTATGGCCACAAGGTGAACAATAAATATTGTATCACCCATTCCCTCTGTTGAATAAAAGGGTAATAATTGTCATATATGAGATTTACAATGTTCTAGTTGTAATAAGTAGTAGTTTGAGTCTTATATGTAATCAAGAGTAATCTTGAGGGGCTTAAAGTGTAACTTTGTAATATTGTTCTGTTGGTTGTTAGCTTGTGGTTTCGGAAAGGATAAAAAGGGAAGAACATAATGGAATTGAGAGAGAGATAGAGAAGGTTTTTCATTCAGTAGTCATCTTCTTCATTGTGTTCATAAATTCTCTTTGTGATCATCTTTTGAGATCCAATTTAGTTCTTGATTTCATTGTTTCGAATTTGCTGCAATTGTTAACAACTGGTATCAGAGCCTAGGTTGAGGCTCGATTAAGGCAAATTCAGATTGATTCCACAACAATTGAAGATCAAGATGGGATCGACTAAATTCGAATTAGAAAAGTTCGATGGGAAAAATGATTTCAGCCTGTGGAGGGTGAAGATGAGGGCACTATTGGTACATCAGGGGATTTCTGATGCGTTACTAGGTGAAGCCAACATGCCTGCAGGTTTGACAGAAAAAAAGAAGAAAGATATCTTGGAGAAAGCACATAGTGCTATCATCTTGAGCCTGGGAGACAGAGTTCTACGAGAAGTGTCGAAGGAATTAACAGCAGCCGGTGTGTGGTCGAAGTTAGAATCGCTGTATATGACTAAATCTTTAGCGAATTGGTTATACCTGAAGAAACGTCTGTACACGTTCAATATGAGCTCTGGCAAGTCCCTAGAAGATCACACAGATGAGTTTAACAAACTCATACTGGATCTTGAGAATATTGAAGTGGAACTGGACGACGAAGACCAGGCAATTATCTTCTTAACATCATTGCCATCGACATACGAACATTTTGTCGATACCTTGATGTACGGAAGAGAAACTTTGACCATGGAGGAAGTCCTTGCAGCACTTAATTCGAAAGAATTGAAGAAGAAGTCTGATTACAATGAAGAAGGTGGAGAAGGTCTTGTGGCAAGAGGAAGACCTGAACAAAGGGGAGTCAAAGGAAAGAACCAATCAAGATCAAGGTCGAAATTCAGAAGAAGGTGCTTTATATGCAATTCAGAGAAAAAAAGAAGAAAGATATCTTGGAGAAAGCACATAGTGCTATCATCTTGAGCCTGGGAGACAGAGTTCTACGAGAAGTGTCGAAGGAATTAACAGCAGCCGGTGTGTGGTCGAAGTTAGAATCGCTGTATATGACTAAATCTTTAGCGAATCGGTTATACCTAAGAAACGTCTGTACACGTTCAATATGAGCTCTGGCAAGTCCCTAGAAGATCACACAGATGAGTTTAACAAACTCATACTGGATCTTGAGAATATTGAAGTGGAACTGGACGACGAAGCCCAGGCAATTATCTTCTTAACATCATTGCCATCGACATACGAACATTTTGTCGATACCTTGATGTACGGAAGAGAAACTTTGACCATGGAGGAAGTCCTTGCAGCACTTAATTCGAAAGAATTGAAGAAGAAGTCTGATTACAATGAAGAAGGTGGAGAAGGTCTTGTGGCAAGAGGAAGACCTGAACAAAGGGGAGTCAAAGGAAAGAACCAATCAAGATCAAGGTCAAAATTCAGAAGAAGGTGCTTTATATGCAATTCAGAGAAACAACTTAAAAGAGATTGTCCTGATCTTAAGAAGAAAGGTGAGTCAGGTAACCACAAAGGTAAGCCAAGTCATGGGACATCAGATGAACAATCTGATGGTTATGACAGTGCAGATGTGTTCTGTGTGACTAATATGGGAAGAAAGAGTCAATGGATAATGGATTATGGGTGCTCTTTTCATATGACCCCAGTTAAAGATTTCTTTAAAGAGCTAAATTTTGAAGAGTTAGGCTCTGTGAAATTAGGAGATGATAGGCCATGTTCTATCATTGGAATTGGTATGGTTACATTGAAAATGCATAGTGGTGTAGTATATGATCTCAAGAATATGAGGTATGTCCCTGATTTAAAAAGTAGCCTTCTGTCATTAGGCACTTTTGAGAGTCAAGGTTATCAGGTGAATCTAAAAGATGGAAAAGCCAGAGTTATCAAGGGGTCAATGGTGGTTCTGGCTGGCACTCGAAAAAAGAACAATATCTACCTGTTAGATGGAGATGTTGATCAGTCAAGCTATGATGCACAAGTTGCTCAAGACAACACTGAGAGCAATGCTGTTCTGTGGCATAATAGACTGGGTCACATAAGTATGCAAGGCCTAGTTGAACTCAACAAACAACAGGTCTTGGGGAATTTAAAGCAATGTGACTTTAGTATGTGTGAGAGCTGCATTATGGGAAAGCATAGGAGGGTAAAGTTTAGTAGAGGAAAGCATACTACTAAAGGTATATTGGAGTATATTCATTCTGACCTATGGGGGCCATCTCAACATGACTCTTTAGGAGGTTCTAGGTATTTCTTATCTATAATCGATGATTACTCAAGGAGGGTATGGGTGATTGTGTTAAAACATAAGAATGAAGCATTTATCAAGTTTAAAGAGTGGAAGCTGTTGGTTGAAAATAAGACTGAGAAGAAAATAAAGAAACTCAGAACTGATAATGGGTTAGAGTTCTGTAACCACGAATTTAATCTGTTTTGTAAGAAGAATGGGATTGCTAGACACTTGACTGTGCCTGGCAATCCACAACAAAATGGATTGGCTGAAAGGATGAACAGAACCATAAGTGAAAGGATGAGATGTATGCTAGTTGGGGTAGGATTGCCTAAAAGTTTTTGGGCTGAGGCTGCTAACACTGCAGCCTATTTGATAAATAGGTCACCTTCTGCAGCTCTACAAATAAAGACTCCTATGGAAATGTGGTCTGGTCATAAAGTTGATTCAGCAATTTGAGAATATTTGGTTCTTTAGCCTATGCTCATGCGAGTCAGGGAAAATTGGAACCAAGGGCAATCAAGTGTGTTTTCTTAGGTTATCCTGATGGAGTGAAGGGATATAGACTATGGAGTTTGGAAAAATTAGGAAAAAGGGTTATTATCAGCAGGGATGTAAAGTTCAATGAAAAAGTGTTGTATAAAGATTTGATAGGCATGGGTGTTGGTGATAATGTACCCAACAGTGGTCAGACTTCACATGTTGATGACAGGAGTGGTGTTCAAGTTGAGGTGGAGCCAAGGGAGATGAATGCAGGACCATCTGGCTCATCTTCTAATGGGGTAGTAATGCCAGGTATCAAAAAAGTCCAAGCATAGCTAGAGATAGGACCAGAAGAAAGATTGTAGCTCCTATGAGGTATAGAGGCAGTGAAGATGTAAATGCAGTGGCCTTCATGACTGCAGAGAATGAAAGCATCTTTGAACCTATTTCATATAAGGAAGCAGTGCTGTCAGCTAACAAAGAACAGTGGGTTGCTGCAATGGATGATGAAATGAAATCATTGTATGACAATAAGACCTGGATTTTAGTAGATAAGCCACAAGATAAGAAGGTAGTGTCTTGCAAATGGTTGTTTAAGATAAAAGAAGGACTGACCAAGGAGGATGCACCTAGGTTCAAGGCCAGGTTAGTGGCAAAGGGATTTACTCAAAAGGCTAGAGTTGACTACAATGAAATCTTTTCTCCAGTAGTAAAGCATACATCAATCAGGGTAATCTTATCATTAACTATGGCTCTTGACTTAGAGTTAGAGCAGTTGGATGTTAAGACAGCCTTCTTGCATGGGAAACTGGAGGAGCAAATCTATATGGAACAACCCAGAGGGTATGAGTTATCTGCTGATGAAGGTAAAGTGTGTTTGCTGAAGAAGTCTTTATATGGTCTCAAACAGTCTCCAAGGCAATGGTATAGAAGGTTTGATGATTATATGATGAGCATTGGGTTTCAAAGAAGCTTATATGATAGTTGTGTCTATCATAGAGAGTATGCAGACAGAAAGCATGTATACCTGCTGCTTTATGTTGATGATATGCTGGTGGCATGCAAAGATGCTAGTCAAATTCAAGCTACTAAGGAAATGTTGAAAAGGGAATTTGATATGAAAGAATTAGGGGTAGCAAAGAAGATACTTGGCATGGAGATTATAAGGGATAGAAATCTAAGGCAGCTCAAACTGAGTCAAGCATCATATGTAGATAAAATCTTATCAACTTATGGGATGACTGAGTGCAAGTCTGTGAAGACTCCTATTGGTGGTCATTTCAAGCTTTCTTGTGCTGATTCTCCTCAGAATGATGAAGAGCAGTCATATATGGATAAGTTTCCTTATGGTAATGCTGTGGGTAGTTTGATGTATCTCATGGTGTGCACAAGACCAGAAATTGGATATGCTGTCAGTCTAGTGAGCAGATTTTTGTCTTGTCCTGGTAAGGCTCATTGGCAAGCAGTGAAATGGATCTTAAGGTACTTGAAAGGTACAAAAGATCATGGACTATTGTTTTGTTGTAAATCAGTTGCTAATGAGAATGTGATAACTGGGTATGTTGATGCTGATTATGCTAAAGACTTAGATAAAGGAAGATCTTTGACTGGGTATTCATTTCTGGTAATGGGAAATGTGGTTAGCTGGAAAGCTCAATTGCAAAGGGTAGTGGCTTTGTCTACTACAGAAGCAGAATATATAGCATTAACAGAGGCTGTTAAGGAGGCTATTTGGCTTAAAGGATTTGTAACTGATCTAGGTATATAAGTGGTGGATGCTGTTGTGTTTTGTGATAATCAAGGGGTTGTTCAATTGTCTAAGAACAGTGTATTCCATGAGAGGACAAAGCATATCAGTGTCAAACTGCATTTTATTAGAGATGTTACTAATTCAAAGGAAGTCAAGGTTCAGCAGATTAGTACTGAAGTTAATCCTGCTGATATGTTTACAAAGGTATTACCGGGTCCCAAATTCAATTTCTGTGTTGATGCTCTGGGAATTACTTAGATGACAACGTTACCTTTTGGTGGAGATTGTTGAATAAAAGGGTAATAATTGTCATATATGAGATTTACAATGTTCTAGTTGTAATAAGTAGTAGTTTGAGTCTTATATGTAATCAAGAGTAATCTTGAGGGGCTTAAAGTGTAACTTTGTAATATTGTTCTGTTGGTAGTTAGCTTGTGGTTTCGAAAAGGATAAAAAGGGAAGAACATAATGGAACTGAGAGAGAGATAGAGAAGGTTTTTCATTCAGTAGTCATCTTCTTCATTGTGTTCATAAATTCTCTTTGTGATCATCTTTTGAGATCCAATTTAGTTCTTGATTTCATTGTTTCGAATTTGCTGCAATTTTTAACACCCTCAAGTGGCAATTATCACATCATTTATGTATGTATAATACCCAATTAATGAAATTTCAATCATTTGAGAAGAGAAAAAATGATAGAGAAAGCAAGTATAAGTACAGGAACCGAAAACGCTTGAAAAGAACTTGGTGAGAAAATGATTGATCTTCTTAACTAAATAGCTTGCATAAAAAATTCAACCATGGGGACCAAAGAGAAAACGTTGCTTTCATAGCACTCTAAATGAACAATCAATAAAGGTGATGCAGCATACTTTGGTAGATTGACCGCCATTGGAGCACCAGTAGTTTTTTTTCATGAAAAGCAGAGAAGGCTGATCGTCTTTCTCTGCCACAAAAAGCGCGAAAGTAACATCTTGCAGTTCTTGAAATGTATAGAGTAATTTGATATTTTGAACGCGACTCACTCACTCATCTACTCTTGCTCCTAAATTATATCAACTACTAACGAATAACTGAGCAACCAACCTAGATGATTATGATTCTAATTATGTCTGTATTTATGGGAGGAATTACACAATATTATTCTACAATAAATACATACATATTTTCCTAAGACACCTCTCAATCTTAGCGGTAAGGATATACATGCAGGCTGGATTTGAGCTTCAGGAAAAATGTACGAAGCAGCCCATTTGTATAGATGTCGACGCACTGATATTATGCCGGTACATGAACATGAACTGACCTACATGGACCAGTTTCCTAAAAATGAATGTTAATCTCAACATGTTTGATCCGTTGGTGCGGAACCGGGTTTTCTTAGAGATATAAGGCAGTGATGTATCATGGTATACAATGATGCCTCGACATGTAGGTACGAATAACTCAAACAATAAGTTTTTGATCCAACCTGTTTCTACAAATGTATTTGTCACGGTCTCACTATTCGGCCTCAGCACTAGATCTTGAAATTGTGCTTGGCGTATAGACAACCACAATATAAGATAATTATTACCTAAGAAAACATAATACCCGGATGTGGATCGTCTAGAATCAAGGCATCACCCCAGCCACCATCAGAGTAGACGGTCAAAGTCAACAACTTGGAGAGATTAAGGTGTATCCCGTGAGCGGTAGTGTTATGAAGATAGCAGAGAACCCGCTTAATTAAGATATTGTAAATGGGGTTTGCGTGGTACGTGCATGAACAAGCAACTTGGTGCATAACATAAGAAAGATCTGGATGGATAACATTAGATATTACAACTTTTAAGCTTAGGTAAGGTGATACTATCAGGTAGTAGCGGCCGAAAAAAGCACTAAGTTTAGAAGTAGTATCAACTCGTGTTGCTAATGGTTTGCAAATGGACATCTTAGCTCGTGCGAGGATGTCTTCGGCATGCACTTCTTGAGGTAAGAAAAGGCCATTGTGTGTATATGTAATTGATATACCTAGAAAATGAAAAATTCTGATGTTTGACATTGAAAAATTCCCATGAAAGCGAGTTGATGATGCTACAAAGTAAAGTAGTATATGTGATAGTTAAGATAATATCATGAACGTATAAAAAAATAAGATATGTGATTTTTCATGACAAATAATATGTATTTGAGACTACACTTTTAAAACCACGCTTGAGTAAGTAGTTGGCAAATCTTTGATACCAACTTTGTGATGTCTGTTTCAAAGCGTAAAGTTATTTTCTTAATTCGCATACATAATGCGGGTGGTATTGATGTTTGATCCTATTTGTTATAGATAAACGGTGATGTACTTAAGACTACACTTTTAAACCCACACTTAAGTAAGTAGTTGGCGAATTTTTGATTCCAAACCCGTGGCACCTATTTTAAATCATAAAGAGATTTCTTTCAATTTCAAACAAGGGTGGTGTCGAGTTTAAACCCTTGTGGTTAAAACATGTAGATTGTCTCATTAAGATCGTCATGTAAGAATACATTCTTGGCATCCAATTGATGGATTGGTCAAGAGCGAGATGTTGAAAGAGTGAGAAAAGTATGAATCGTTGATGGCTTTACCATAGGACTGAAGGTCTTGTCACAATCAACCCTGACTTGTTGATTTTTACCATTTATGACTAGTTGGGCTTTGTAGTGCTACAACTGGGCATTAGCATTGCATTTGTGATGGAATAAGCACGTACAACATGTAGTATGAGCATACGATGTTCCTAGAACTAAATCCCAAGTTCTATTATTCAATAATGCATTAAATTCATTGATCACAACAACGTTACAATTTGGATCGGATAGGGCATCAATATGCGACTTTGGTATGGGTGTAAATGATGTGGCGTGTAGCTTTATTCTTGATGTTGTACGATTTTACTTAGGGATCCATCTCTTGATATGTGCTAGGTTGCAAATAATGAAAGGGGTGACCGATGCTTTAGTGTTGCAAAGATAAAGATAAAGAAAGATAACATCAGAGGGGACTAAGTTTGAAGACTAGATACACAACCCTTATACCCAAGTTAATTATTTTGGATTGGTAGAAGAGTCTTGACCCCATGGGAGGATGGCATTTGACTCCTTAGTTGGGATTCAGACATATATGATAAATGGGTAAGTTCACAAAGATAGACGAGGGTATATGAACAAGTTACTATAATTGTAGATAGTTAACCTTTATGACCAAGTCAAATAGTTAAATGATGCACCCTCATGCTCACTTCATGGCACATGAGACTGTCTTTGTGTTTGAGATAATTTTTTGTATGGGTTGGGGGGAACCTAAACTTGCCTAAATCTTTTCAATGAAGCTTAATGTTAGAGATGGACCATTATTAGTCATTGTGTTGTTTTATAACAAATGTTTGAATGATGCTTCCCTATTGTATAAAAGGTCTAGTCATCATCCTCCATTTTGGTCTTGTTAGGGGTATTCCTTCGGTTCATGGGAACCTCTTCAGTAAACCTTTAAATATGTTGGTTGAAGTGGTAAGTACTAGTGGTAAGGGTAATCGCCACAAGTCCCTATGTTCAAAGTTCCAAACCATTCAATAAGTGATATATGTTTGCTATTTTCCACTTGTATTCTTTTGTATTTAAAAAGCCTCCAAAAGATACAAGCATGCATTAGTGTCTTTAATTACATTTTACACATATGTATGACTAACTCATGTCCTAATAGTTAATATAAATGTATAGCAATATGGTTGCAAAGTTAGGTGTCATTACAAAACGGAGGGCTTCGACGAGAGATGTATGTGTTGGAAGCTTGTCGATGAAGGTGGTCAAGTCATTAATTCTCTGGTAATACTGCGTTAGAAACATGGTGTGGATGATGATTTTACTAACGATATACTAATGAACTCTATAGAGGGAACATTGACAGGTAGTATTAGCAACAATTACCAATAAATAGTATCAGTGATGGATTACTAATGAAATTTCAATTTTTCAAGTAATTTATAATGACAATATCACTAACAACTAAATGACAAAATATTATGTCATAACAAGTCCGTTTGGTGTTAAAGACACGTGTATGTTGATTGATACATTGATGGGCATTAACAGAAATTTCAACATGTTAGCAACTTATTTTTTTTAAGTTACGTAACATTATACTAGGTCATAGCAATTCACTTTAGTGCTAACATAATGATTAGTACATTAATAGGACTTAATGAGCCTTCTAATGTATTAGTAAATTGTTTTATGTTACATAAAATCATATCAGATCATAACAAGTCATTATAGTGTTAAATACATGTCTATGATTACTAGTATAGTAATAAACATTTGAATATGTTTGTGACTTGTTTTAGGTTACACAAAGTTGTTATAATAGGCCTTGTCTTGTGTTAAACTAAATTTTTAGATATTATAGATGAATACATGTCAAGTCTTATCATGTGAACTAAATTATAGTTTAAAAAAAACACAACTATTTTTTACTAGGGATTCATCTTACCATGTGCACCGTTGTTTTCCAATTCCCCGCATTATAAGTACATATAGTACATATACGCCAATGGTTCACGTATGCATCATAGAGTAATGCGGATGACGTGGAAAACGTGCGGCATATAAGGAATTCCTAGCTCTGTTTCACATGAAAAACTTGTTAACAAAGGAAACTTTTAATAGCTAGAAAGGAATCATATTTGGCACTCACAAACCCAAATACTCATAGACCAGTTGTTCTAGCATTAATCAATCATCACAACCAGATGATATGAAATTCGGTTTACATTTTTGTACACTATATGAGTCAAAATGTTTTCTTTTGAAAGCATGAGAAACCATAACATATGTGTAAACCTATATTCAAATTATGTATGCACACATGTAGAGATTTGAACCAGCATAAACGAGGTTGGTCCAGATGAGGGATCCATGACCAATGTGCGAAAGCAATCTACATTCATGACCACGTATAAGAAACATTAGTCCGTTTGTTTCAAAGACCACCAATACCAACAAATTAATTGTCAATAGGACAAACAAGCTAGTTACCACAAAAAAACAAAAAAAAAAAAAAAAAAAAAAAAAAAAAAATAGGGATCGTTTGATATATGTGAAAAACTTAGAGCATCCGGGAGGGCAGATCGAAGAAAACCATAAATGTTTATACTGTCGAACGAATGTTCATTTGATACTGGACTTACTTGCGTCAGTAGTTCCTTGATCACCCGTTTGGTGAAAGTCACCTTTTCTTGTTTGGACTATCACTCGGTAATTATTGAGGGATTGCAGAAGAATAATTATAGTTTTGCTTTTTATATATATTCTTTTGAAGTTTTTTGTGTATTCGACGTTGATCTATTGGTAAATAAAAAAGAAATCCAGCTGTCAATAAATTTAGGGTTCGTTTGGTTCGTGAAATTGTTGGAATTAATATTAGAATGGGAATTTAAATTGAAATTAAAAGCAATTGGAATTCAATATTTTCCAAAGTATTTAGAATTCAAGAGAATTATAATTTATAAAGGTAATTTAAATTCTAAATACATTGTTAGTGGCAAAACACTTATAAACTAATTGGAACTTATCGCTCATTGCAAACCACCACCACCTCAATGATCACTGATCTTCGCCGCTACATACCATTGACCGCCACTGCCATCGCCACCGACAATCGACCTTGACCACAACCGTTGTTAAAAACCGACCGTACCCAACCGCCGCCACCAACTGTACACGCACGCTGCCGAAAACCAACAGTTAATGTCAAGCGCGTCTAAAATCGACGTGGTTTGGTGACGACAGTCGGTGGTCAACTACGGCGGTCGGGGGCGGCGGTGATCGGAGGTCGGCAGTTTGGGGGGCGGCGGACGGAGGTCGGCGGCGTCGGCAAGGGTCATCGGTAGCGTCGGCAAGGGTCAGTGACGGTCGGTGACGGAGGCGAGGTCAGAAAATTTGAAATCCTTCAAAATTTGGAAAGATTTTGAAATACTTTATTTGAAGGAATATGATAGAATTAATTTAAATTTCAATTCTAATTTCAATTTCAATTTTTTTCGCAACTAAACACGTTAAAGGTGAAATTTAAATTTCAATTCCAATTAATTTGAATTTTTGCATACCAAACGTTCACTTAGTTTTTTAATGGAGTGTGTTTATTCAAAATGGATGCATAAGGAATCTCTGTAATTAAAGCTACCATACATGTAAATGGTACTTAAAAAATTATCATAGAATTGTGGCCTTCAGATTATAAGTTTAAAATCAATTAATAAAACAATGACTTTATTATATATAACCGTAAATACATGTAAATTTATAATGATGGTTGTAAATTCTAAAGCATAAAACACTTTACACAAACTGAAATCACAAAGGCGATTCTCCTTGTCACTCATGATTAGATAAAAGCCGCAAAGAATAAGTTTCCTTTTTCAAAACAAAATAGTTAAAATAGAAATTTCAAGATAAATTTATTTCAAAACGCTAAACCTCACACTTCTCTCTCCAACCGTAGTAACCAATCATCTTATTTGATAAATTTAAAAAGCTATCCTTAAATCAATCGATTTAAAACAAAACACTATATGATTTTCAAAGGTTTTATAATAGTTGGTCTTTAGTGGGTGGGTCTCACTTAAAATGATGGATGGGTCAGGTCACCAACGCTATTGCGTTCGGGGGCGTGAGTCATTTTTCTCCAACTGGTTTACCCGGTGACTGGGGCTGTAGTATCCGTTGGACGTTGAAAAGAATGATAAATTCACGTGAGAAGAGAAATTGAGTTTGGAGTTTGGACCACGAAACGAGTGACGTGAGAGAAGATAAGATGAAATGGATCCTCCGTGAATCCGATGCTTTCTTAATCACATTCCTATTCGGTAATAAAACGGCGCCATGACGTCATCTTCCTTATCCCTTCATATTGCCTCGCTGTCCCTCACTTCTATGCTACTACGCGCGGTTTTTCTTTCCTATGGGCGCTTTATTAATATTTTTATTCACTTTTCCTATATAATATTCTTTTTCTTTGTTTTTATAAGATTTTTATATAATCTATACTACTATATAATACATATTAGAAGGATAAAATTATAATTTTATTTAAAATGTAAGACACCTATACAAAAATTTAAGCATAGAGTACAAGTGTTTTTTGCAATAATTCCACTTTTGTCCCCATTTAATTAACTTTTTCTAATTATTATATTATTTAATACACATTAATAATACATTATTTAATATTTTGATATTATTTAATTCACTTCATTAAATTTTATTTTATTTATAATAATATAAATTGATATTTAAGTTTATAATTACTAATCATATTTTTAAAACTAAAGTTTTATTTTATTTATAATAATATAAACTGATATTTAAATTTATAATTACTAATCATAGTTTTTTTAACTAAATACTATTTAATTAAGTATTATTTTATTTAAATATTTATATCTATACTACTTTATAATAAATCTCTCTAGATAGAGATGTAATTTTGCCAAGCATATAAGTTTTGAATCAACATGTAAAAAAGAGTTCAAGGTAATTAATAGAGGTAAAATAGAGAATTGATTAAGATTTTAAGACAATTTAGCGTTAATATGGTAAATTTATCAATTAAATTTTATATACCTTGGTACTTTTGCCCTTGTCTTTTTCACGTATTTAATAAACATTATTAATACATTATTTAAAAATATGATATTATTTAATTAACTTCATTAATTTTTATTTTATTTATGATACTATAAATTGACAATTAAATTTATATTTACTAATTATATTTTTATAACTAAATATAATTTAAATTAAGTATTATTTTATTTAAATATTTAATACATATATATATATATATATATATATATATATATCTTCATGTTTATAATAATTATAATACTAATAATTTTCTAGGGGCATATTATGAGTTTAATAATTTTAATATGTATCTATATCTTTTATAATAAAAATAAAAGAAGGATTGAATGATAATTTTATATATGAATTAAGACACTCATATGAAAAGTCATGCTTAAATTTCAAAAAATTAACCATTTTATTTCATTTATACACTTACAATAAAATATAAAATATGAAGCTAAAACAAATGCTGAATCATATACACATGACCAATCAAAATCGCCATTTACTTTCAATTCCGTTCATTCACTACGATTACTAATCCCTCTTCCCCTTTTGCCGGTTGTTAAAAGCTCAATAACAATCAAGATGGTAATTTGTTATGACAATTTCTTCATTAACTTTCTCTGGTTTATGCAAATCACCACCGAAAGCTGCCTCCGATGATCATAAAACTCCAACCTACATTCATTAAATGAAACCCCCTAAAACCTAGCTAATAAGTGATTTCCGTCCACAAATACCACCCATGCTTTTTCTAATCTTGTTGCGATAATATAGTTGTCTTAAAGATTTTTGGAATATACGTAATTGTTTTCTTTCATTCAATTTTTTCAATAAATATATTTTGATTTTTTAATTTACATCATAACGCATCGAGCTGATACTGACTACAATTGAATTCTCAAAAAACCGTGCAACAGCCGTACCGCTGCAACGCGCGGGCATTTTCACTAGTTAACTTATAAGGGTTTAACTATACCAACGTTGCAACGGAGATGTAAAAATGTGAAAAAATAAGACATTGTAGTGAATTTGCGCGTTGAAATGGAAGTTAATGCTATATATATTTAACTTTATATAAAAAAAATGAAACATATAGATTGTTGATAGCATTTAAAATTATGTATAAGGTGTAGAACCATAAAACTTAAAAATGTGTAAAATGTGAATAGTATTCAATGTGAGTGAAACCGACATTGTCTTTTATCATGTATACATTTACATATATAGCATTATCAATGTTCTTTTGCTATATCGATTTCATTTTTCACAGTAGCAACACATTACCATCGGTCGATGTACCTTACAATACCTAAAAAATATATTATGTCGAATACAACTTTGTTTTTAACATAATTTATATTAGAATGTTTGAAAGAAAAAATAAAACACAACTACATACTTGGTTTTTTTAGTTAATGAATAAAAACTATTAAAAATCAAATCAATAAGTGTTTGCACTAGTACAGATGTTACTTTTTGAGGCGGTGAAAAAGCCCATTTGGGGCGGGTTTAGGACCGCCTCAAGAAATGTCGCTCCAAAAAATCATTTCGTTTTATTAGGCGGTTTGGTAAACCGCCCTAAAAAATAATCAAAAACCGCCTCAAAAAAGAGCTGTGCCAAACCCGTGATATCATCCGATTTACCATTTTGACCATTCCATTGTTTGTGTTCTTCCGATGCTTCAATGGCTATAATCATTGTTTTCACAACCGGATCGGACCGGCCGGTCCGACCGGTTCGACCGGGATTCGGCTGGTCCACCGGTCCGATCCCCCCCAAATCATTTTCAGCAAGTTGAACCGGCCGGTTCGAACCGGTTCGGCGGTTGAACCGGGAACCGGGAACAGGTTCGGACCGGATTTTGTATTTTTTTTTATTTTTTTTTATTTTTTTGGGTAAAAACGGGGTGTTGAACCATATATTAGTGTGTTGGATATAAAAATATAGTTAAGTTTTATATATAACTATAAAATACATGTATAAATTACTTATATTTAATTATATATATAACTATATATATAATATACTATATATATAATTATGACGTCATCCGGTTCTTAAATCCGGTCCGACCACCAAACCAGTAAGGCGTCCGGTTCAACGTCCGATCCGGTTCTGAAAACATTGGCTATAATGCTTGTTTATATGCATCTACTAAGTCCATAAATACATTTCCAGTGGAGTTCATCTAAAAAAAATAGCTTTAAAGATACACCTCAAGTGGAGTTTCAAAAATTGCAAAATGCATTACTGGCACAAAAAAAAATACATAATTTACACTCAAAAAATATTACTTTAACCTTAAATATGAATCTCACTGTGAGTCTTCAGCCGGAATCTCTCCATTAACAACCGCCTGCGCCACCATCGGCTCTTGAGAACATCAAACGAGCACCAAAATGGACCTACTGCAGAGCGAGCCTTCTGCCGGAATCTCTCTACCGTCGGATCTGGCCGAAAAACCACTTGCAACCACCAAAAGTCTTTCATCAGTTCGTACTCATCTTGATTCACTTAAACCCACATAAAAATCAAACAAAATCAGACAAAATCATGCATCTCACCTAAAAAATATTGTCTTCTCGAAAACCCTTGACGCCGCTGCTGCCTCTAGCAGCTCGGATCTACTGCCACTTGTTTGGTGAGAGCACTGCAACTGCTGGAGCCACTACAGTGGGTCATTTCTTATTTTCTCATTGTTATTGCTGACATGGAAACCACCACAGGCACAAATCGAATCCTTGTTATCGGAAACCCTTTGCTGAAGCTAAAACTTCGATTTTTTGTGGTCATTGATTTGGGTCTCTCCTGATTTAATCGTGTAATTTCAACTTTTGGGGCGGTCAATCTTAAATCGCTTCAAAAAATCGCCTTTCAAAACAAAACCGCCTCAAATAATAGTGATTTTGATTTTTTGATGCGATTTTTGTTTAACAACATTTTTTAAGGCGTTTTTTTTTAAACCGCTCCAAAAGTTCTCTTTAGACCCGCCTCAAAAAAGAGTTTTGTACTAGTGTTGCTATATGACTTTTAGGACAAAAGAGCATTCATATCACTACATCAGGTTTTCTATATTTATTTTTATAATTATATTAAAAAATAGTATTTTTTCTCTCTACTTCTTAATTAAATAATAATTTTTTATATTTTTATTATTATTTTTTCTCTCTCCTATACTTACAACTAACTTAAAAAACATTAAAAAAATTTATAAGGGTTGAACAGTGATTCCCCAAATATACAAATTGAACAATAACTTTTCTCTCTACTGCACTCACAACCATATACAACCATTACTTAAAATATAAAAAACACACTCATATAAATATAATAAACCTACTGTAAATACCAAGTTATAACGATCGAGCACATATTTTTCATATCAATAAAAAAACATTAAGGAACTTGTCTTGATAGAAAAATGTATGATTTTAAAGTAGTGCATTATACGTCACCCTGGTATAGATGTGATTGTGACATATCACATTTACATAACAAAGATAGACATTCTAAAAGTAAAAAAATTCTCATACTACATTGATTTTTTCACTGTAAACTCATATTCACAGTTTAATCATTTTAAATTCATAACTGAAGATAGACATCGTGCAACACATTTTGATAACAATAAATTAAACAAAGACTTTTTTACCAGTGAACTTAAACCAAGTGAATAGTTGAAAGTAGTTAAATTATCATCTGGTTAGTGTGACTGACTCAAATCGATACGTGGTGAAATATGTTACCATGATCAACACACTACAAAGTCTTACATACCCTCAAAGTCAGTATATACACCAACTATACCAGAGTATAACAATTACTTTTTAGGTATATTATATAATTTTCATCTATAAATAATTTGTATATAAAAGTTTGATAAAACACATTTTAACTAATATTTACAGCGAAAAAAGATTGTATGAACAAACACACGAGCTTACAAGTGAACAATACACAGAACATATAGTATAACTAAAAAATCACTAATCATAAACTTAATAGAAAGAATATAACAGATGGTAAATGATAACATAATATGATATAAAATATGTATAAAATACTAAAACTACCTACAAATATAATAAAATAGCAGGACTACATATAAATATAATTATCATTTACATGCACATGCGGACTCAATATTGAAGAAAGTAAACTTGAGAAAATAGTATATCTAAACTTAGATACATCAAAAACTAGATAAAAACTACTAGTTAGTCGGAAAACCCATATAAAGTTCAAAACTATATGTTAGGTGATAAACAATGTTTTCAGAATCGGATCGGACGGTGAACCGGTCACCCTATTGGTCGGCTAGTCAGGCCGCTCGGGTCGAATTTAAGTATCAGATAAAGTCATAGTTATATATTTATATTACATATATAGTTATATATATATATATATATATATATATAACTCAATATAAGTATTTTATATGTATATTTTATAGTTATATATAAAACTCAACAATAATTAAATATCCAATACTGAAATTCATCATCCTACCTACCCGTTAAACACAATAAAATTTAAAAAATTAAAAATCTGGTTCGAACTGGTTCCCGGTCCAACCAACGGACCGGTTCAAATCGGCCGATTCTTGAAGACATAAACGATTTGGGGTGTATTGGATCGGTGGCCCAACCGAATCTCAGTCGGACTAGCCGATCTGATCTAGTCGTGACATCATTAGTGATAAACTATTAGTTTTTTTTTACTCATGAACACACATAATTTTTACTCTACACCTACTTTACTCTTTAAAACATCACGCTCGCACTTTACAAGATTTGAACACATAATTTTTAGTTGAAAAATACATCACTCTACCATTACGATGTCATGTTAAGACATTTACTAAATTATATGTTTAAGGTCATTTATAGTCGTCCCATTTTTTGCATTTTCTCTGGATGCATATCAACACCACATCAACAATTTTCATGTTTCCCATATTCTTCCCATTTAACTACTACATGGTTAAATGTAGAAGCATTAACGCATAAAACTATTAGATTTAGGAGAAAAAACCATTCGTAAAAAGTAGACGGATAGTATTCTAGTATGAAAAAGATTTTCCCAAGTCATTAATTGCACTTTCCATGTATCCACTACGTATACGCTTATCTCAACGGACACTTAAACCGAAACATACTTAATCCCTCTAGTTACATTACAAGTCATCTAATCCATAAAGTTTAGTTAATTATACATAAGCTTTTGACTTTCATTGACTTTTCTTAAAAAACTAAAATTTATAATCCATCTAAACTACAATATAAAATTTACAAAATCTTAAAATAGATTCAAGATATCCACGTGTCACGAACTTACTTGCTGACGCGTCACCTCATTGACGCAAGGAATCCGTAATTTCCTTTTTCGGAATTTGCAACCCACCTTCCCAAACTACCCCTAAACTTGCCCCAAATCACAAAACTACCCTCCTCCATCATCGTTATCATTAATAACCTCTGCTTTAGCAAGTTTCATTTCATCACAACAGAACAAACAGAATCACCCTCTTCAGATCTGCAAACAAATATCCATACCCACTTCACCCACAAGTTTCAAATACCCACAAAGCTTACAAACAAAGCACCTTTTAATCCTCTGATAATGATTCAAGAACCCAAAAGGTGAAAGGAACTCACGGTGATGATCACGATTCTCAAGCATTATCCATTGATTCCACTTCTATATGCTCTTCAACACTAATTACCCCCCAATCAATCAAAGAATTTGTGAAATTCTACGCTTTAATCGAGGTTTTGAAGTGGGGTTTTGATGAATTTTGATATGAACAATCAGAACAACAATAATAATAATCGGTTGCTTAGATTTCGGTCTGCTCCCAGCTTTGTTCTTCAGAGCTTCGTGAACGATGTTGAAAAGCCTAGAGATTTGAACGATGGGTTGAGTTACAGTTTTGTTACTCAGAGTTTGCAAGATCTAGAACAGGAGGTGGATCTTAAACCTAATTTGGTTAGTGGGTTTGCTGTGAATTCGCAATTGACGTCTCATTATCCGAGGCAGAGTACGAATCAAGCAAGCGATGATAGTTCAAGTGCGTATAGCAGGGGAGCTCAATTGAGCTCACCCATGGCGGTGGAGATTGATCATTTGGATCAACAAGCGAAAACGGGTTCAAATTTGTTCAGACAGAACAGCTCTCCTGCTGGATTGTTTAATAATATCAATCCCCCAAATGGTACTGATGAATGTTCTTGATTTTGTTTTTCAATTTGTCAATTTGATTCGTTTTAGGTTATGGGTATGCTTTGAATTCGATCTTTTTTAAGTGATTAGATTGAATTATCATCTGTTTTTCGTTTTGAATTCTTACCCAATATGGGTTTAGTGTTTGGGTGTTTTGTTACCATTTATGGTAATAGCTGTTGTAGTTAAAAGTTCTATATTTGGGATTTTTCTTATGATCTGTTTATCAGCTTCATATTGAAGTTCTGTAAATGTTTTTGACTTCAAAAGGTCAAATTTTGACTCCCTAGTCATATATCTTTAATCTTTTAGTCTTTTGAAAAATTATACTTCAGTATGTTGTTTTTTGAAGTTGTGCTTTATATATAGGGATTTTAAATCAGCAATCCTTTGAACCCATGATTAAAAATATGTTCTTGAATTTATCAATTTTATACAATTTGAGCTTTGCAGTCAATTTTGACTTTTAGAAGTAAAAGACTGACTGCAATTTTGTCAAAAGGGATCATGTATTTTGAGCTTGTGGTTCTTTAAAGTAACAAAAGCTTTATAACCAACAAATGAACTTACTCAATAAAATCCCCTTACAGGAAGCTATTGGTGGGGCCTGGGATGGTAAGGTAAAAGCAAACGTACATTTTTCTATCTCAGAGGATAAAAAGACTGTTCATAGTGATATCTGGAACAAAAACCATAATAGAACAAAAAATGATTCTGTTTTTGTGAATTGAATTACTAATGCAAAAATATATGCAGGTTATGGTGGAATGAGAGGTACAGTCCCAAGCTACAGATTGGGAAATGTTGGAAACAATGGTGAATTAAGTCCATCTTCAAGCAGATTAAAGAGACAACTAAGTTCATCTTCAGGGGTCGGCGTCACGTCTTTAGGAATGTTGCCACGAATCTCAGAAGTCGAGCCCATCACCATTGACCCGGGAGTCCTTAACGAATCATCTGATTACCCTTTTAGTTCGTGGGAACACGAACCTACTTCACAGTTTATCGACAACTTTAATGGACTCAAAAGGGAGCTAGATCTTCCTGTAAGTGTTTAGCAAACAATCTTCAGTTCTTGATCCTTGATTACATTAGATTTTTTTTTATAAACAATAAGATTGTCCCATTTTGTAAATTATATTATTATTTCAGTGAAACTATTACTGATAAAACATAACGTGTATTGATGAAACCTTAAGTTAATGGGGCGAAGTTGTTACTATTTGTATCATATGTTTAAGTTACTGATGTCGTTTTTTAATCATGATACTCGTGTTTAGAATGGTGATAATGCTGGACATCATCAACCTATGTTGTCACACCACTTGAGTTTGCCAAAAACCTCAGGAGAAATGGCTGCTGTCGAAAAGCTGCTGCATTTTCAAGATTCTGTCCCGTGCAAGATTCGCGCGAAACGAGGTTGTGCTACGCATCCAAGAAGCATAGCCGAGAGGGTAATGTTTCAAAATCTTGACTTTTTGACTTTCGGGTCAAAATCTTGACATTTGATCAGATTTTGGGTGGTTAGATACTTAGATCATGATCCTTATGCTGGTTTCTTTAGGTTCGAAGAACACGTATAAGTGAAAGAATGAGAAAACTACAGGAACTAGTCCCACACATGGACAAGGTATTGACTTTCCTCGGTTAATTAATATATTGATCAAAACTTTTCGACGCTATATTTAAACCTTCTGTTTCTCATGGGGCAGCAAACAAACACATCAGACATGTTGGATTTGGCTGTTGATTACATCAAAGATCTTCAAGAACAATACAAGGTATCAAAGGAACAACCTTTATAAGCTTACCTGTTCATATGTTCTGTCCTCTCGAGCTTTATACCCTTTCAGACACGACAAAATGGGCGGTTCGGGTCAAAACAAGCACTATTTTTGTTAATGTTTTATAATCATAGTCTAATTTGTTCGATAAAATGATTGAGGAGAGTTATATGCTAAATAAAGTACACCTTGGTCATTTTAAGATTCATTTGACCACTTTATGTGACTTGTTTGCAGTAAAAAAACATAACTTAAATCGACCCATTATTTAAGTAAACTGCAGAAATTGCCACACATACCATTTCATCCGGTTTTTTTATTTTTTGCTTCACAGGTGTTAAAGGATTGTCGTGCAAACTGCAGATGTTCAGCGAAGTAAGTTGGATCAGGGCTAAACTAATCAAAAATAACTTGTTTGGTATCAGTGGAAGAGATTTTTTGTTTGTTATATCTATTTTGCTTTTATAATTCTGGTTAGTATCTATAAGGACGTGGTCAACAATTCGCTGATCACGTCCTTGTTACAACCATTAAATGTACTTGTCGTCAAAAGGAGACTTAAGAGTTAAGATTATATGATATAGTAGAAACAATAATGAATTTGATTAGTTGTACAGTGGATGTAATAATAACCTTAATCTTTGCTATATATACGTTTAAGTTAGTTAATCTTTGCTATACATACGTTTGCATGGCGTGGTTTGGTATATACATATATATGAGCTGATTAATACTATATATCTTGCGTTCTATGAAATAAATCGTATAAAATATACGTAATGTTTAAATGAGAATTACGAAAGTTTATGAATCATTTCTATCGACGTTGTATCTCTATGATGAAAGTTTTCGTGCGGTAACATTTTCTGTTGTTGACGAATTTGGCTTTTATGTGTGTGATTTGGTATTTAGTAATATTTGAGTTGATTTATATTATGTTTCTTGCGTTCTATAATAAATAATGTCAAATGTATAAAATCATACATAACCTCTTTTTGTTTTATATTTATTAATGAATTAAAATTGTTGGGGGCCAAGAACCAAACATAAATGCCCCACATGTATATGTCACATCATTGGTAATTAGGTGGTCGTAATAGAACATGAAGCAACTTGCAATTGTGGTCGCACCATTAAAAGAAAGAAACATGTTATTAGGAGATGTCTTTTTGTGGAAAGAGAGTGAATATAACATATCATCACATGACTTCTCGTTCAATGATTAATGGCCCCTTTATTTGTCTTCACCTCTTAATATTTTTTTGATTTCCTTTTACTATATATATATATTTATATATATATATATTATATATATATATATATATATATATATATATATAAAATTATAAATAATACACACACTTATATTAACGTATAATTGTACGTATAGTTTTCTTTTCACAAATTAAAGTGGTATACGGGTTGGTGGTGTCGGTCCTAATTGTTGTCGTACCTCCTGTCTTTCCTTAGTCGATCAAAGTACTTGTATCATCTTCTGATCAACCTATTGTGCCTCTTCCTGTACCACCTTCATTGTCAGCACTGAGTGTGCCACCACTGCTTCTAGTTTCTAGTTTAAGGCAATAAGCTACGACATTAAACAGGTGGTTTTTGATAACAATACAATAAATATGCTATATGCAAATACTTGTATACCTTTAGAACAGATTAGGAGCTTGAATCTCTCTCTCGATGCTAGTGATCCCATAGCCAAAAAGGTGACTTTTTTTTCATGACGGAACACACTCTGGCCTCCTATAGTTAGTGAGTCATCTATGTCCCGTGTCAAAGATCGGTATACATCGTGCTTGTGCGCCTATTTTTCAAGATGTCACTCTTGCGATTTAAAAAAACAAAAATGTAAAAATAAATAAAATGAAAGCAGGTGAAATTCACAATTTGATAGGAGCAAACAATAAATTAATAATATCATTTGTTCTCAAAATTTTGTCTTTACAAAACATGATGATCATTCTTGAGTTTCCAAGGCCATTTGAGAATGACTATTCTAAATACCTCCAAACTTGCACATCGTTTTCTAGCTTCAAAAGTATACTAAAAAATAACATAAGGTAATGTTAGTGAACTCATGAGACTCAGTTTATAAACAAACAGCTTATCATGCATAACAATATGGGTCGTATTATGCAGAGACTTAGTGTCTTCTATGGATCTTTTACAACCATCGACAATGGACCATGTCCCCCATCGCCGCATGGGTATGGGGGTTTTGTTTGTTAATGGGCCCATAGCCCAGTCATGCGGTCTTCCTGCTCCTCAACAAATCCCACTAAATACATAAGGATCCATATATAGTCTCACCAACATATGCATATTGTAGCATTTTTACTTATTACCAATTTAACCAAACAAGTATACATTTTACAGTAAAAAAAATGATGATAACTCACTTGACTTATTTGTATCAGTCCTGTTTATGAGATTCTTGGGACTTCATTCCTAATGATTATCATGATGTGCTTAGATGTTTGACTAGGTATTAGGTTGAAAAATAGATAATTGTTATTGAGGTTAGTTTTATGTGACCAGTCATAATTTAGGGATAATTGATCAAGCTAAGCATAACCTAAACCTATGTTATCCGTTGCATGCCTTAGTTATGACTCCCAAACCTTGTTCTCGAATATGGTTTTATTAACCGAATCAAACCTATACCATAACTGAAGTTACTTGAGACTACTGAAATGTTATTGACTTACAAGAGACTTAGAGAGTCGAGTTTAAAGTGAAATGATCATTTGAAGTGAGTGAGAATGATCTAGGATTGGGTTTCTATTTATAGGCTAACCTTGATCTTGTAGCGGACTGTTATAGTTCTGGTAATGATCTATTACCGACCTTGGGTCCACGAGTTAGCAAACCACCTATAAACCTTTGGATGACCTTATCCATATGAGCCGCTAGCGGACCGCTATGAGATGGATGGCGGTCCTTTATGAGGTTGAGTTATCAGACACGTGTTTTTACTCAATGATTCATCATAGCATATGTGTCGACACCACAACTAGAAGTTGCTTAGCTAGGTCCATCGCGGGCCGTCATGGAGATTGGTAGAGGTCTGCTACCAAGCTTGTCTTAAATTTCAAACATCGTTTCATAGCAGCCCGTTATAGCCTTGAGTGGCGGTCTGCTACACCTTATTTCATAGTCATTATTTGATTCTTTTGAGACTCATGTTTTTTATAAACGTTGCATCGTTTCCTCTGATCGGATTAGATACTTCCATTGTAACTTTCTTAATTACTCAAGAATTAATACGCTAGTAACATGTTTTTTAATGAATTCTAACATGTTTATTACATATATTACAAAGAACATATATAATATAATGAATCATCTATTTATCTAGTTTAAAAAATTCAAAAATAAAAGGCAATTAGTAGTGTTCATAGTTTTAATTTCATTCATCTCTTGAAATAAATTTTTTTTATATATATGATGAAATTAGTTTAGTTATTTGCTTATGACATAACTTATACATGTGTAAGTTATGTTTAGTTATATTACATAACATGTAATTGGTAATTGGTAAAAAAAAAAACAAAAGAAAAAAAAACATATGAATATTGTTTACATATTAATAAGTATAACATTTTAAGAATATGATTTTTTGGTTTGTTTATCTTTTTTCTTCTCGTAATGGTTTAGCGATATGTAATGATTCTGACATATAACTCAAATAAATATTGGTGTATTGATGGTTAACTTTGCCCGAATGTTACATAGGGTTAGAAGAGAAGCGGGAATAGATGAAAACACAAGTACATAACGTAGAAGAGATGATTTATACATAAGTGAAGTTAAAAATATGATTCCAAGAGATCTAACCAAACCAAAATGAATGCTTATTGAATATTAATATTTTTTGTAGAAATTTTACGTCATATATCAGAAAATAATTGTATAACTCATAAAAACAAAGTAAATATATATAAAATATAAGTTATGTGATAATATATAACAATGCCCCTTTTGGTCATTTTACTAACATAAACTAAATAAAAAAAAACTAACACAAACACTTAAAAAGAACTTTTCAACTTATAAAATATAAACTTATCTAAACATTTAAAAAGAGCTTATCAAATAATAAAAATAAATCATAACTTACTTTAAAATATAAACATAAACCACCCCCTAAGTATTTTTGAATAAAAAATAATAAACTTTTATACACATTCATGCATACCATATTACCACCAACTTAACTGCTTTTTGATCAAAAACAAAGAAAAAACGACCAGCGCATACTCTCTTCGGTTTACAAACCCTAATTCTGCAAACACATTAATAACGTCTAATTCTTCACATTCCTTCAAATCAATCGATCAATCAAATTCATATTTTCAAAATTGCCTATTTCATCAAGAAATTGAACATGAATCTTTTGGATAGCAGTCCAACAATCTCCTCATGATTCGTTGAAGAACACGTTGGTGAAAGAAGCGTCTGAATAGATCATTGTATCTCGAAAGTTTTGAGAATGTCGAATTCGTATGGCTCAAAGATCGAGTACGTATTCAAGGTTGTATTAATCGGGGATTCGGCTGTTGGAAAATCTCAGCTCCTTGCGAGGTTTTCGAAAAATGAATTTAGTGTCGATTCAAAAGCTACAATTGGGGTTGAATTTCAGACGAAAACTTTGGTTATTGATCAGAAAATGGTCAAGGCCCAGATTTGGGATACTGCAGGTCAAGAGAGGTTCGTCTTCTTCTCTTGTTTTTCCTACAATGCTTCAATCTATGTGATTTCTTCAATCTTTGATCATCTCCTAGAAGCTAGGGTTTCATTTTGAAACTTGTGTTATTTGATACTGCATTAAGTTCAGTATACTTTGACTCCATTTGCAATGATTCAGAGTTTGGTTCACCTTGATCAGTACAAATATACAATCATAGAACTTGTTATGGTGTGTAACATGAACATATATATATTAGACAACATGTTTAATACATGCATAGATTTTTTAAGTTGAAGCCATTTCTAATTCTTTCTAAAAATTATTATATTGTTTTGATTTTACAGAACTATAACCTTTTTCTGTGCATCTACAGAAGTAGTCTAAGATATTAGGTGGTCATTAAAGTCTGATCTACTTTAACAAAATGTATGTTATTTTGGTAGAGATAGATTGATACAGCATACCTTTAATCAAGTCAGTGATCCAGTTTTAACTTGACAATAGTTCTAATTAAGTTTTGCCTGTTATAACAGTTAATCTCTATTGATCACTCCATTTAAGACCTTTAAACTTACAAAGATGTGTTAAGAATTAAGAACATATGACATAAATACATTTCCTATATGAACTATCATAGTTTAATCATCATCATTGCACCATCTGTTGAAATTGCTTTTCATTTTGATGTAGTTATAAGGTTCCCTGCCAAAGTAGTTGTCATATGATCTTAAAGTTACAATGTAACCAATTTGCTGTTGTTGAAGGTAAGTAATTTTATATTTTCTTTAAAACAAGACAAACACAAGGGTATTGTTGTAGGTTGCATACTATGATTTTATTAGATTTGTTCTTTTCTTAACATCGTAACTTTAATGTTAGGCTTTCTAGCAAGAAGCTAGAGGCTAAAATGATTGCAGTGGAATAATATTAAGCTTACAAATCCAGTCAAACCATCTATTATCTATAAAATTTAATTTGCTACTCCTATACATTAGTAATCCATAATTTCATTGGATATGTTCTGTCATGACATATTACTTATGTTACTCCTTTCATTGTATGATGAAGCTTGTGAGTAGTGTGATATATGCCCGTTATAGGTTACAATTTAGCTGTAGTAGTATACTTCAATAACAACTCATTCAAATCAACCCATGGAAATTCGACTGTATCTAGCCAGTAGATTTACTTAGGAACGGATTGGATGAGATTATTTTTTTCTATCTAATTGGCACCAAAAATAAATGGGTCAAACTAGATGAAATTCGTCACATCGGTTTATTGTTATTGACTATTGAGAACAACATACTAAATTACTTTAATCAAAAAGTCACATTATTACTGCAGTAAAAAAATTAGTAATCATATTCAACACAACATCACATTTAAAAACTAACTATTAGTTATTTAAACAAAAATTGTTATAGTTCAAACTAAACCAACCCAAACTGATTTGGCAGAAATAAAAATGACCCATTTAGGCTCAATATCGAATCCATATAAACCACCCATTTTCGCACCCCTAATTTTATTTTCCAGTTTCCATTTTCGTGCTTTCTAATAAGACATAGTAGTACTTCTTAAGCTTCAATCTTAGCTCCTTGATGTGATCTTTTGTCCTGTATGCAAGATAAATGAAAACTTCACCAAGAACAGATGACAGCTTATATTTGAGAGACAGGCAGACAGCCCAACTCTTTTTGATCGAGGTTTAGTTTCAAAAGTTAAAGCTAACTCGACCATTGACCCTTAATCTAGAACTTTCTGTTTTCCATCAAACGAAGCATAGTAAAATAGTTCTTCCAAACCCCTGTTATATGAATATCCATCTAAGAATAATAATCAAATGATACTATCAATAAAAGTAATCACTTATCTTGTAAGAATTATCTTTAAATACCTGAAATATGCATGGGTCTGTGAGTTATCTGTTCTCATTGTATATTCTGTATATTTCTTTTTGACTTGTAAGAAGGTTGATATTCATGAAAGTATAAACATGGGTGCATATGTGTATATTTTGATGTAGCTACATGTTATTGATTCTATTGATTATGTCTCCATGTGTCAGATACAGAGCAGTAACGAGTGCATATTACAGAGGAGCAGTTGGTGCAATATTGGTATATGACATGACAAAACGCCAAACGTTTGACCATATGACCCGGTGGCTTGAAGAACTCAGGAGTCATGCTGATAAAAACATAGTCATCATGCTCATTGGAAACAAATGTGACTTGGCTAGTCTAAGAGCAGTACCAGTTGAAGATGCTCAAGAATTTGCAGAAAGAGAGAACCTTTGTTTCATGGAAACGTCAGCGCTTGAGTCCACAAATGTTGAAAGTGCATTTCTAACCGCTTTAACAGAAATATATAGGATTATAGGTAAGAAATCTCTGAGTGCTGAAGGAGATTATGGGAAATCAACTTCTCTTAAAGGAACTGCTATACTTGTTCCTAACCAAGATGCAGACTCGGGTCAAAAGGGTGGCTGCTGTTAATAGTAATTTATCTATCTGTATAAAATTTTTACGCCCACATTTACTTTTTAGTTTTTTATTCTTTGATATTGTTATCAATCATCGATGGCCAATCTTCAGTCTTGCAACCCGATAATTTTTGTACAATTTACGGATACTAATAACCAATGTTGCAAAAGTCGCTAGTCTCTAACAGGTCAGTAAACTGGGTAGTTACGAGTACTCAGTCTAAATAGAGAGTACTCGGGGATTACTCGGACATAGTAAATTATAAAAAAAAATAATTTTTAGGAAATTATACACATTATTAAATATCATAAGTTCACTAATACCTATTAAAACATATGTGAATATCAATTTTAGATTAAAAGGATTTATGTCTAAATACTAAAATAATTCAAAAATTAATATTTAATTTTTTATATCATATACATATTGATAGTTTACTAATCGTCTTCTAAGGTATCTCCATAAAAAAACAACGAAAATCTAACAAGAATCGATGAAAGTTTGCGAAAATTGATGAAAAACAGCGAAAATCTGAATTTTTCGAGTTGTGCCGAGTTGGACCGCGTAGCTCCGAGTTGCGCTGAGTTGGACCGCTTAGCTTCGAGCTGGGCCAAGTTGAACCCCTAGCTCCGAGATTGACCAATTCCGTATTATGGGACCGAGTTGAAAAAAGTTGATTCAGTAAATGACCGAGTTCCAAATACACCGCGAGTACTCGACCGAGTTTGCCGAGCTTTAAAACATAGCTGCTAACTACTCAAAACTAGTTCGGTTTCAACCCACTTGATGGACCATTTGGCCCTAACCGATAGGAACCAATGTGGGTTGGTTTGGGACAGGTTCGCGCCTGAAACCTATTTGAACTTTTATGAACTTTTAGAAGTTTAGAAACAAAAAAATATGATTCATTAAAAAACATTTTTACAATGTTAAATCTTATTTTTTGATTTTTTTCCATGTTAGTATTTATTCTTCGCTCTTGGAACTATTCTTGTCAATATGAACCCAGATATTGTAGGCGAGTTTTTCACTGGATTAGGGAGAAGACATTTTGGTCTCCACCTCTTTCTCATGTATTTGTTTTTCATCTTCTATTGCGTCTTTGAGATTTACTTTTGTGATGTATATGACTTGCAGCGTCTAACTGATCCATTAAACATATACACATCTCTAGTGACGTCAGAGTGATCACTCTTATTCTTTATATTGCTAAATGCTAATTCTATAGCTACCTTGGAAGTTTGGATTTTTAGTAATTATGGTTCATAGCGACTAGGATCGGAAATTAGGATTCCTTTCGTTTCCAGCAAACCAAGATATCAAACCTTTGAAAGTAACTGGGAGTCATAATCGATATAAAATTCGTTCTATTATCTTCTCAAAGTGGCTTGTCGTTTAACCGTCTCATTGTCAATATATTATATAAATTAACCACTGAATTCCTACTCGAGCTACCATAAAATAAGATTATCACTCAGGAAAACACAATAACTGGAAGTCAGCCAGTGAGTGTTAGGACAACCGGCCCAATCCACATTTGTATTTGAAACAAGTGTAAAAGGAGAAGTAGGGTGCAAGTATAATCCTATATTTATGGTGTCAACAACAATATGATTTGACATGCTATTATTGAAATAATTCGAGATATTACCTGTCATGTTAGACATGTTATTAGTAGCTCCCGTGTTAATATACCAGATCTGATCTGGATTGAGTGTCATAGTATGCAAGGCCTGCTCTATACTGGTTGATTTATAGTAATCTGAAGCAATGTATGTACGATACGGGGATGCACCTAAAATACCGGCAAAGGAGTTAGATGGTCGTGATGGACCCCGGTTGGTGGGAATCGTGGGGTATGGTAGTGGTGGTGTGTTACATGATGGTACATTCCAATTCTGAGTTGATTTTCATTAATAGTTTTGAATGTTGGAGGGCTGTCATCTATGGTCCTCGTATCCCTATAACAACAACAGTTGAGGGTGGTAGACTCGTTCTAAAGAAGCTTTCAAAATACTCTAAAGAGCATTTCGGATAACTGCAAGAAAGTACAAAAGCTTTTGGTATGGTTGTTATGGCCTTACTAAATGAGATCTACCTTGGTCTAGAAACATCTAAGCAACTTTGGAATTACTTGACTTGGAAGTTTGAAGGTAACCCTGTGGTAATTACAAACTAAAGAGAAGTGTTAGCTCAATAGTATGTGTGTTTTGTCATTTTAAAGGTGAGACTCTAACACAACAGTATCAACATTTTTATGCACTAATTAATGAGCTAGAATTATAAAGTGAAAAAAATACAACACTAAACAAGTGATGCACATTATCATTAAGAAGTTTAAAGGTCCTCTATATTACAAGTTCGTTGTCATAGAAGTACATTGTAATTGCATTTGTAACTATCATCATATCTAGTGTGTGTAATTGTTCTTAGGAGGAGCTTCCATTTGTGTAATCGGTGCTTGATGATCGATAAAATTATTTGTGACGTTGTACTTCATGAGTTGATATTATCATTTTTATTACAATTGTTTTGATTATTATTCCACTACAAAGTTACTCTATAAATATAAATTATATAATCAACCTATATAAGCTAGTAATAGATCGTAACAGACACTTTAATGACCGTGGCATGTGTATTTCTTAAGTGAAAACATCGACATTCAAACATTTCTTGACAAAACGGCGTCTACTTTTTGATGTCACATCCGTATTTTGTAAGAGTTTTCGGCTAATACATTAAGGTAATCTGAAATTAAACTTTTAAGGGGCCGTTTGGTTCGCAGAATGTTTTGCAAAGGAATTGAAATTGGAATTGGAATTGAAATTGGAATCTTGTTAAAATTGATAACGTGTTTGATTGGTCAATTTTGAGTGAAATTGAAATGTTAATTTTGAACATTCCATTGGATTGTTAAACATTCCATTGGTAAGTGGATGGAATGTGAATTCCAATGAATGAGAGAAAATTTTCAATTCCAATTCCAATTCCATCCATTGACCAACCAAACATGATTTTGTATAGAAAATTTTCCAATTCCAATTCCTGAGTATTCCGTGAACCAAACGGGGAGGCGAAAAGCCACATACAATTCAATTCTTAGTGCAAAAACCGATTAGGAACCCTTCAATTACCGGTGTGAAAAATTGGCACCCTATAATTCTTAGTGCGAAAAGACAAGGGCCCTAGAATTTTTTAATTCGAAAAGCCGGGGACTATCCAATTCTTAGTCTAAAATGAAAATAAAATAAGTTGATTTTGTTAAATATGGCTGAAAATTAACTACTATACACCTTCATGAGTAGCTCGGGGAAAACTTTTATTTTATGGGCTTCGATCCAAACCAAAGAATAATCGGCATGCCCATGCAATCTTTTCTTGACAAACCCTAATTCTGCAAATTTAATTCTTTAAAATCAATTCGTCACATTGACATTTTCATAATCATCTGCTGCATCAAGAAATTGAAAAAGAATATCTTTGGATCACAATCCAAAAGATTTCCACATGATTCATTGACGAAAATGTTGGTGTAGGAATCGCCTGGATCGATTATTACATCTGGAAAGGTTTAAGGATGTCGGATTCGTATGGTTCGAAGATCCATTACGTATTCAAAGTTGTGTTGATCGGAGACTCGGCTGTTGGAAAATCTCAGCTCCTTGCACGGTTTTCGAAGAATGAATTCAGTGTCGATTCGAAATCTACAATTGGGGTTGAATTTCAGACGAAAACTTTGGTTATTGATCAGAAAATGGTCAAGGCTCAGATTTGGGATACTGCTGGTCAAGAAAGGTTTGTCTTCTTCATCTTGTTCTTCCTACAATACTTTAATTCAATTCATTTCATTTCATTTCAATCATCTTGAAGAAGCTAGGGTTTGATTTTGAAACTTGTGTTATCCAATACTGCATTAAGTTTAGTGTAGTTTTACTTCATTTGCACCAGAAGAAACTATTTAGTGCATAATTGATTCATGTTCTGGTTCATCTTCATCAGCACTAAGATTCAATCATAGAACTTGTTATGGTGTGTAACATGAACATCTATGTTTTATAGACAAAAAGGTTAGCAAATACATATGATTTTTGAAGTTGAAGCTCTTTTTGATCCTTTCCTAAAACTATATGGAGCCTGTGAATTTTGCGTATATTGGATCACCTTCAAAGAACTATAGCCTTTTTATGTGCATCTGCAGGCTCGATTAAGTAGTATTCTAGGACTTTAGGTGGTAATTGTAGTCTAGTTCTAGAAAATGTATGTTATTTTGGTACAGATGGATGTAAACAACACGTGTTTAATCTAGTCATTGATCCAGTTTTAACTTGACTATGATTCTAAGTTGTGACTGTTATAACAGTTTCTCTCTGTTGATCACTCCATGTAAGATCATTTGACTTGCAAAAATGAATTTGTAAATTTGATATTTTATTAAGTCTCTATAACATATGACAATAATACATTTGTTCACAGAAATGATTTCCACTTTTATCTTCAAATATTCAAACCTCGTGTAAAGAACAACCTATAGAGGTCGAAACTGTGAACATTCATGTATATACTGCAATAATGGAGTCTCGAGAATGATTGTGATAAGTTGGGTGGTTTTCTAATCTCTTTTGTTGGAATATGAAATGATTCTAGTAGTGTTTTTTGTGTCTGCACTTCTCTCTTGTCTACCTCTCCTTCACTCTACTACAGTACAGACAGAAACACTTCTATGCCTAACTACCACAGATACGGAATTTAGGTTGATCAAGATCAATTGTACTTCAAAGGAGGAGAGATTCAATTTGGAGGACCCTGATTCTAATAATAATTCTGATCATAATTCCGATTACTTACTCATCCATAACAGAACATTGGACCAGCTTGTGGAAAAGAGAAACTGGGAAGCGCTTATGAATAATTTCACTTCTCCAAGCCCTCTTTTGTATTCCATTTCGATGTCTCCGGTCATCACTCTCTTTAAATGCAAAAAAAATTTCACTTCTACCCAACAAATATTTGCTTATTTTGACTGACATGCGCAATAACTACAACAGATGCAAACATAACAATCTCTTCTATAACTACTTGAATGTAATAGTTCCAAGTGACCTCCCACATACATGTCAAGGCACTGCAGAGATCAGTGCACAACAGCTAAGAGAGAGGTGAATGTTGTAGTAGAAAATGATATGACAGTTTAATCTATAGCAGAGACTACCGCCGAACCATAGGGTTATGTATTCAGAAGCAACATTCCATGCCATGCATTGCATGGAAATGATAAAGAATCTTAAACTTAGAAAATTTAGGAAGGTTTGACTAATTGATGATGAGACCTTAGACATTATGGGCATGAGTGATGATGATTTGAAAACTTCCTTGGGATCCAATGGACTCTAAAGGACGTCAACGTCCTTCTAAGCCTAAAGTGGATGCTTGCTTCAATAGGACAATTGGATGTTTAGTGTTAATATGCTATGTTTGGAAATGGTAAAGGCGACTTAGTTAATTCTCTAGGGAAGAAAATAGGGATTCTATACATAGAAAGTTAGTATTATCTTAGCAAAGTGAAAGAAGAAACCTAAAGCAGGTTCAAAATATTCAGAAAGAATAGACAAGAAAAGGCATGTCAGATAAGAGAAAATTGAAAGATTAGGAGATTCCTGACTGTGGGAGTACAAAGGTTGAAGAAGATTTACCTCCTCCAGCTCCAGCTCCACAGTAGATTAAAAGAACTATAAGCTACAAGGCCTCCTCATAAAGTCTCTCCATAAGTTAATTACTTGCTCCTGATGGAGAGTGATGAACCCCTGCGCATGTTGTTTGGAAGCGAGCAAAGTAAAAGTTTCGTTGCAGTGGGAGCAGGCTATGAAAGAAAAAATGGGGTCACGGGTAAAGATAGGAACTTGGGTTCAATCAATGTGACTAATAGATATGTTAATAGAGGTCGTGACATCAAAAGAGTTAGCCTTCAAAGGTAATTAATGTGAAGGCACTACACTAGTATGAGAGGAATATTACAAAATTACAAGACGGGGAGCTGTTGATGAGAACAACCTCCAAGTGAGAGATTGTTTACCTGTATGGACGTTGCTGCACTTAAGGCAGCCTTCCCTAATGTGACAGCCAACTTTTTGGTTATTTTGGCAGATTGCCAAAATTGATAGCCTTTGACAGCACTAATTGGAAGGGTTTTAATGCTAATCTATTCTCTATAAATATAGGATCTTGATATTGTAATTCCTCTACACCTCATTATAAAAGTATCTAGCTAATGCAGCTGTGGAGGTATGTCAGAGCGAACCACGTAAAATCCTGTCTCATTGTTTTTTTCTGTTTTATATTGTGGTTTGTATGTGTGTGTTTGGATCTGCTGTTTTCACAAATTACCACCAGTCATCGCCAATTACTGCTGCTACAGCAAAACAGTGGCCAAATGAACACTGTTAATGCTCATGGGCCAGCTTTGCTGCTCAATGAAAGTCAACAGCAGTCGCTGCTATGTCATTTTTCATTCTTTACAACTTCTAATTGTCATGATATCAGCTAACACATAAGACTCTTTCGTATCACTATGAAATTTGACCCATTCTACCCAACCAATTAGACAGTGACACCTTAGGCAAACCGTAATCATTCTACTCTCTTTTCTGTCCATAGAAGAGATACTAGGCCATAAGGAGTGGCCCGCCTCAAATAACCTCGCCGCAGTTTAGGAGTATTGACTGTGGATGAGAGGATATGTGGTTAAGTTTGCCTGTGTGAGCAATCACAAGGTTGGTGAAATCCTGGAAGTTTTCGCTTTAAGTCTAACAAGTTGAAAGTCATCCAAGTTTTTTTTGTTACTAACAACAACCTACAAAAATACTTTAGTCAGAAAGTGAGTTATTACTGCAGTAACAAATATTTTTTAATCACACTTAATATAGCAATTATATACATAAAAGTTGTTGAATACTTTAAGCAAAATTTGTTGCAGGGCAAACCAAATTAACGCTACGTGTTTTGGCCATTTTGAGCATGAATCTTAGCTCCATGATACTGTCCCTTTGTCTTTTGTATATTGGAATAAACGATGGCTTCACTAAGAACAAGATAACGGCCTATAGTTAATCCAATCCTTTTAGATAAAGGTTTTCTTGCAAAAGTTAAACTAACTCTACCAATGACCCTTAATATGTTTTGGATCTTTCTTTATAACTAGTAACAAGCGCGACTTTCATAGAGACTTTAAATAGATATTGGTGCATGAGTTCATATTTTGACATTGTTACATGCTATTGAAAATCTATCAATATGTCAGGTATCGAGCCGTGACAAGTGCATATTACAGAGGTGCAGTTGGCGCGATGTTGGTATATGACATAACAAAACGCCAAACGTTTGACCATATGACTAGATGGCTTGAAGAACTCAGGAGTCATGCTGATAAAAACATCGTCATCATGCTCATTGGAAACAAATGTGACTTGGCTAGTCTAAGAGCAGTACCAGTTGAAGATGCTCAAGAATTTGCAGAAAGAGAGAACCTTTGTTTCATGGAAACATCAGCGCTTGAGTCCACAAATGTTGAAAGTGCGTTTTTAACCGCTTTAACAGAAATATATAGGATTATAGGTAAGAAATCTCTGAGTGCTGAAGGAGATTATGAGAAGTCAACATCTCTTAAAGGAACTGCTATACTTGTTCCTAACGAAGATTCAAACTCAGGTAAAAAGGGTGGCTGCTGTTGATAGTAATTCATCTGTCTATATCAAATTTTACACCCGAATTCACCTTTTAGTTTTAATTCTTTGATATTGTTCATTCATCGATATCGGCCACTTTTCAGTTATGCAAGTTGAAAGTTTTGTACAAAGAGTGTATAGAAATTTTACTAGGATGATTTGAGTAACCATACAGTGCTATATATGTTAAGTTACTAACTTTATTCAAAATTTCTATTCCTATTAATAACGGTTATATGATTTCTATTTAGATCTGATTGATTTTTTTTCCTGTTAAAAAGCATTCCCTTATTCTACAAGAACTAGTGTTATCAAACCCCCGCTTCGCGACTATGTTAAATGTGTTTGCATGTGAGTTGTATACGTTGAACTTGAAGACTTGAAAGCAACAGTTTATTGTGACTGCAACAATTGTGTCAATCACCCAAAACAATAAACAACTTGTGTTCAATCACATCTTCATCGTCTAAGTTCCCAAACTGACAGTTATGAACATGACCAGACCACAATAACAACCCTATTTAAAACACGTTGGTGAGTGAGGTTACTAATTTACACATTTCTCAAATCAGCATAGGTTACACCCTTTAGATAGAAAATAACAGAACCCAAATACAACAGTCCTTAGATGAAATCATCCTCATCCTCACTGAACTAACGTTAAGATTAAGATCAAGAAAAATTCAAAAGAAAACCCCAAATGACAGAGACACCATCAGAAAAAAAAAATAAAAAAATAAAAAACACAAATGTAACCGGAAGTTCTCAAATGAGTCCATGCTCGTCATCACTGAACTAAACTTAGAACATACATCAACAACATTCAAAAAAAAGCCCCATATAATAGATAATAGATTCTGCGAGCAACAATCATTTGGGTGTAGATCTGAAACATTGAAAGCAAGCCCCACAAATACAACAAAACAGAGCAAATGGGTTCTCAGATGAGGCTTGCTCATCATCATTGAACAAATAATAGCAATAAGAGGGCCGTCATTGTCGACAGTCACATTCGCATCACTGCCAGCCGCGATGGCCGCTAGGAAAATAAACCAGCCAACTAAAGGCGGTGGGCAACGGTGGAAGCGTGACGTTACTACAAAAAAACCCATAGAAACAGCTAAGGGGAGACCGGTAAAACGCCAGCCAAGATGGGCCGACCTCCGCCTCTGAGCCGACTAAGGACGGCGGGCAACAGTGGATGCGTGACACCAACGCAGAAAACCCAGAGATCCGGCCGAGGGGACTACCACCTCCACCGCCACCAGCATCGCCTTGTTCTTTCCATTAAACACCAGACATGTTGACCTTAAGCCCCATCGGAAGATCGACTCCCGTCAAAGCAAGACAACACATGACGATGAGGAAACAACGGGGAAGCCGATGATGCCACCGCCTACACCAACACCCGCATCGACAACCGCTCGTGTTTAAAGATCATGGAAGACAGGCGAAAACAAAACGACATCAACAGCCGAATGGCCACTGCCTCGGCACCCCACCACCATAGAATGAAGAAACAAAGTGTGTAACACATAAAAAGGCACAACACGAAACCCAAAGCACATTGAAATACTCAAAATACCCCTGAAAACACTATTTATCGTCTTTGCTCTTTTCATATTATAGAATTTGTTTTCACATAAATTTGCAGATTATCATTGTTATGAGAGAAATTTTGCTTTTCTATGTATGTATTTTTTTGTTGTAATTCAAGATAATATTTATATAATACTAATTATTAATTTCTTTATGCATAACAGTGTTGTATATTTGGTTAATGATGCATACATTTATATAATACAAAAAAGTTATTATAACTTTTCATTTAATTAATTTTTGTTTATAAAAATTTTACTTTTTTAAAAACACTAATTTTAAAATATTTCGTATTTTTAAAAATTTTTAATGTTTTAGAAAAATTTCTTGTTTAGTAAAAAAAATGTTTCTTTAGAAATAACAATCATAGAAAGATCTATTTCTTATTTAATTAAAAAACTATTTTAATCTAAAAAATAATTAAATAATATTATTAGTAATTAATATAATCCTTCTACTCTAATAAAAGAGTAAATAGGGATGCCACATGTCAGCAGCACAATCATTTTGAAAGAAATTTTTTCGCCTCTCTCTCCTATTAAATAATTACATTAATTATTAATAATATTATTTTAATACTTTTTAATATTTAATAAATTAAGAAATAAATCTATTTATTAAGGTTATTTCTAAATAAATTGATATTTTTAAAAAGTCAAATTTTTAAAAACAAAAAATAATCAAATTTGGGAGTTGTAATAAGAAAATTTTTAAAAATGACATTTTTATACTGTTTGTTTTACAACAAAATGTTTATTTAAAAAAAAAGTGGTAAAAACAAAATGTTAAAAAGTTAATATCACTGTTTTATTATTTCAGTCATATCATATCTTATAATATCATTTATAATTAATAAATTTATTATATTAATATTTTATTTATTCAACCCGTGTAATACACGGGTTTACTAAAGCTAGTTATTTAATAAGAGAGAGAAGCGGAAAAATTTGATAAGATTGAATATGATGATAACATGTGTCCCCTTATATTTACACTTTTATTATAGTAGGAGGATTATGCATGACTTCATCATTTATGTTATAAAGTTAATAAAAAAACTTATTTAAAGTTCTACTCATAATCTTAGGTTTTAGCAAAAAATAATTATTTTTAATTGTTGTTTCAAGTTTTATTAAAAGTATATATCTTTTAGCTCGTGGTCTCTCAAAATATTCAGAAAACACGTAAGAACTAAATACGAGTAATATTCACTAAAAGGTAACCCAAAAACTATTTGAAGTATACGGAAATATTTGAATAGAGTATGTGCAATTCAGACCACATCACTATATTTGTTGAAAACTAATTTGATAATATTTTTTAATTGTGTTTTTAGGTAAAATATATATATAGGTTGAATATGATTAGTTGTTGTTTTTTAGTTGTATTATTTTGTTAATAATGTTTAGTAGTTAGGTGTTAATGTAGCGCTTAATTGGTTAAAAATTATTTAGTTATTAGGTTTAACTTGGTTTAGTTTTGTGCTTTGATAAAAAGAACAAAAAGTTAGTATGATGGTTCTTCTTTCACCAAAATTCAATCTAACTCTATTATATGTACGTGATTCAATTTATTTTAGAAATCATATACAAAAAATAATGTGTCATCGAATTCCCACGCACGTGTTAAATTTTAAGCAAAAAAAAGTTTCTTTATCACACACAAAACTTCAATTTTAAAATCCGTTTTAGAACCCTAGAAAGGTCGTGTAAGCTATAATTTGTATGATTTATACTCGTAAAATGGTTTATTTTATTGTTTTTATCTATTTTATTGTTTAGTGATTAAACTTTACTTTACGGGAAAAAAAAGTAGTTAGTTATAATGAACAACAAGAATAAATTACCAAAAAAATCAAACGAAACGTGTCATTCTTTGAACCAATTGTAATAATGTTGCAATTCGTTCTAACAATGTCACATTTCATTTGATTTTTCTTAATTTTTTCTAATTATTATGCATTATTAGCTTTTAGGTTTCATGGCTTCATTATAATTACCATGAGTTTAGAAATGCCCGCCCAAAATTGATTTAGTAACTAATTTCGGTTTGTGTCCGTTTTGAAACTGCTTTTTGAATATTTTATGTCATTTAGAATGTGAATGTGTATTACATGATTGTTTGTGTAAGAAAGATTCGTTTGTCATTTTCTCTTTGCTGCTCGAATATATATTTCTAAATGTATATATGAATGTGTATTATATATTTCTATATGTAATACACATTCATATATAAGATAAGGTATTTAAATAGTGAGTGTAACAACCTACCCTTATGAATTCTCTATCCCATGTCCTAGTTTTGTTCCCGTTTCATGGATAGTTTATCATCCACTTAAATCCTAAATTATGTTGTGGTTCCATAATCATGTCTGTCGATAAAAATTGACGTTTTAATCCGAACCATAGATCACCTGAGTATCTTCCAGGACTCAACTCTTTTACCGATATGTGCGAAAAACTTATTGACAGATATGGCAAGATTCGATGTCTGTGTATGAAATGTCAGAATACCATATTATTAGGATGGGTTAAAATAAAATATCATTTGAAACTATGGGGCATATGCCGGACGTACAAGGATTAGATCTATCACGATAAAAGTTTAATTCTTGAATTTGTAGTTGTAGATAACGTTGGGCCAACAAACGATATGACCGACATCATCCAAGATGTTATAGAAGAGAATAACGGTATCCATGATGATTTTAAAAACTTGTTAGAAGTTCAATCGGAATTATAACTGAATCTTCTTTTTCACATTATAGGTTATAAGAAAGTTATTAATGCGTACGTTTATTTGTATTTCATACTTTAATTGACTTTCTAATTTTATAATTTAAGAAGACGGTGACCTTAATTTAAGAAATTGGCTTCTGGAAGAAATGAAGAATCTTGGAGTTTATAGTTGTATATATCATAAGGAATTTAGATCTAGCTGTATATTATGATACTAACAAGTGGCAATACTTACACTCTAATATAACATAAACATGGTGTTGAAATTTTTAAGGTTTAATTTTGATAACTCATTCGTTAGTATTCTTCCCGTGAAAAAAACCCACGTTGAAATGTTAATGAACATAAGTACGTGATCAACTTTGACGACTTTTACGTTTGTGTTTCAATGACATGTATATTGTTACGTACAACTGGGTTTTTAATGATATTTATATCAAATCATAGATAATATAACTATGTTACAATGGTAAATTCATAATTTTATAACAAATCATAATCAAAAAATGTTGTATGTGGGCCACTTATCATAAAGAAAGAATGAAAAAAAAAAGATAAAAAACAAACAAACAAAAAAGTGAGAAATCATATACTAACTTTGTAACTTTTAAAGATCAAGTTTGTAATAGAATCACTTTGTAACTTTAGAAAGTGATTCTGATAACATGGTTATTAGTATATATCTATTTAATGCTACGTTAAAACGTTGATTAAAATAATTATGTAATTAGTTTTAACAAATTGTAGGTTCATATTTGGATAACTTGTATATTATCACATATAGTTTGATTTCGAATGAAATTTATATTAAATGTTGATAAAAATAAACATACTGAAATGGTAAATTCGAGATATTATATAACTTCATATTTTAAAATTAGTTATATAAGAGAAAAAAAAACCAAATAATTATGGGTGACCGGTCACTTGTCATAACTTGATTGATTTAAAGAAAAAATAAATAAAAAGATAACTATATTAATTTTAATAAAATTGAGAAATTTATATTTTTAGAAAGTGATGTGATGTGAAGATTCGTTTAATAATCTATATAATACATTTTTCTGATTCTTTAAGCAACAATTAAATTGCATTCATTAATAATAACGTATAGGCCGACTATGACATGGGTTTTGTTCTCTTCGTTTATGGTCATTACTCATAAGCTTCATATTAGAGTTCAGTATATTCGGTAGGAGCATGAATAAAATGGATCAATATACAATTCAAGAAATCTTTATCATCTTCAAGAACTATGAAAATGATTGATTTCCAAACAGGCTACTTCACCATCTTTCTTACATGCCTAATATCCTCCATTTTGATCACCAAATTATACAAATCTTCTCGTGTTAAACCTCATCTTCCACCAGCCCCTTTTCGCCTTCAGATTATCGGGCACCTACACCTCCTTGCGCCAATCCCTCATCAAGCTTGACACAAGCTTTCTATGCGCCATGGTCCATTGTTTCAACTCTTTATAGGCTCCACACCTTGTGTTGTTGCTTCTTCACCGCAAACAGCGAAAGAAATCTTGAAAACTCATGAAAATGCATTCTTAGATCGACCCCATAACGCACTTGTTGATTACTTCGCATATGGGGGTAAAGGCTTTATCTTTACTCCTTATGGAACTTACTGGAAGTTCTTGAAGAAGATCATTATGTCAGAACTCCTCAACGGTAAAAAACTAGAGTCCCTTTATCCAGTAAGGCATGATGAGATTAACCAATTTATAAGATACTTATCACGAAAGGCGAAAGATGGGGAGTCAGTGGAACTTGAAGGAGAGCTTATGAAGTTAACAAGTAATGTAATATCACAACTGTTTATGAGCAAGAGGTTTTCAGAAGGAGATGAAGAGTCAGAAGATTTAACTAAGATGATCACTGAGATAGCTGAGATAACAGGTAAACTAAACCTTTCAGATCACATATGGTTTTGTAAGAATCTAGACTTGCAGGGGTTTGGAAAGATTTCCAAGGATGTTCATAGTAGATATGATGAGTTGATGGAAAAGATCATGAGGGAACATGAAGATGCAAGAAAGCAGAAGAAGGTTAAAGTGGACTTGCTCAATGTTTTACTTGATATATCAGAAGATGAGAGTATGGAGATAAAGTTAACCAGCGAGAACATTAAAGCCCTCATTCGGGTAATTGTCATAGGTAGATCATTACTCTTTTTTTTCAATCTGCATCTACTAATATGTATGGGATTCATTTCAGGAAATATTAGGTGCAGGAACTGATACTTCTGCCATAACTATAGTATGGGCTTTAGCAGAACTTATCAACCATAAAAACATAATGAAAAAAGCAGTAGAAGAAATCGACCGGTTTGTTGGAAAAAATAGGCTTTTACAAGAATCAGACGTACCAAACCTTCCATACCTCCAAGCAATTGTTAACGAGTCACTACGGTTGCATCCACCAGCCCCACTGGTTCTACGATTATCAACACAAGATTGTATTGTTGGAGGTTATCATATACCATCCAACACTACAACTATGGTCAATGTGTGGAGTCTTGGCCGAGACCCTACGCGTTGGGATAGCCCACTTGAATTCAGGCCAGAAAGATTTGAAGGAAAGCATGTGGATGTGAGAGGGCAACACTTTAACTTATTACCATTTGGGACTGGAAGAAGGATGTGTCCAGGGGCTTCATTAGGGTTGCTTATGGTACACGTAACCCTTGGCGCGATGATTCAATGCTTTGAGTGGAAGGCTGGGGAAAATGGGAATTTAGGTAGAGTTGATATGGAAGAGGGTGTTCGGATCACGCTTCCTAAAGCTAATCCATTGGTTTGTGTTCCTGTTGCACGACTTGATCTCATTTCATTGCATGTGTAACACGTATAAATCAAGTTATATTCATGTTGTTTTAATCTTAATCTCTAATCAAATAAGTGAATATTGCAAATGTGTAATTAGTTTAATGTGTAACTATGTTTTATAATTGTCGAAGTGCTATATCCTTCGTTTAGGAACTACATATGTATAATTAGGATACACTAGCTTTAATAACCCCATGTATTACAAGAGTTAAATAAATAAAATATAAATAAAAAAATTTATTAATTATAAAATAATATTATTGAAATTTTTTTTGTTATAAATAGAATAAATATTTTATTTCAAAATAACTGTTTTTAAAAATGTAATTTCTAAAAATTTCTTGTTATAACTCTCAATTTTAATTGTTTTTTGTTTATAAAATTTACTTTATAAAAACGTCATTTTTAAATATTTCGTATAGTTAAAAAAGTTTGATATTTTAAAAAAAATTCTTATTTTATAAAAATTTGTTTATTTAGAAATAGCATTAATAAAAAAATCTCTTTCCTAATTTATTATAAAAACTATTAAAATCTTAAAAAAATTAAATAATACTATTAGTAATTAATGTGATAATTTAATATGAGAAGGAAACGAGAAAAATTTGGTGAGAATAAATATGATGCTGCCACGTGTCCTACTTAGTTACATTTTTATTAAAGTAGGAAGATATGTAGTGATCAACGTTACCACATAATTAATCAATTACGTATTCGAGATTTTTAATTCATTGTGTAAATTTCTTTTATTCAAATTTGGGCATCAACTTAATATAGGAGCAAAAGAATTTGATCATCCATGATTAGCTAACCCTAAATCACATACAATCACTAGTTAAATCAAGGGAAAAATAAAATATAAGTTTCTAGAGAAAATCAAAGAATGAAGGACATTTACATTTTGATTTCAATAAATCAGAGAAAAGAGAAATATGCAAAAATTGACCATTGAGAACTCGTGAGCGGTTCCAATTTACGTTTCAGGAGAAATCGTTCCAACATAATTGTAGTATTGTACGAAACAAATCTAGGTCGTGAGAGATAGCCAGACAAAATGACTTATGACTAAGGAGGTGTTATGTGATACAATTGATGGAGCAATGGGTAAATCAAAAATCATTCACTAAGTTTGAAAGGACTTAATCAAGCAACACAATTGGGCCATAAGAGACTTTTTTAAGTATCGCAAAATAAAGGGCTTGCTAGTAGAGCTGGGTAAGGAGGCAGTACATATTTCATCCATTACATTAATAGTCGTTAAATTTTTCTGTTAAATCAAGAAAAATTTGATCTTTTTACCTCTAAAGGAATATTAATGTAACTTTTTAAAAAAATAAAGAATGTTTTCTGCAATTCTTTTATCTTTTAATTAATTAATGTATTATTACAATTATACACATATATATGATTTTTTATATAACATAATACATATTAATTAATTATTTCATCAACGTATTATATATGAATATAATTTATATTATTCAATTATTTATGTAATTTATATAATTTAAAATACATGGATGAAAAAAATTATATATATTTAATTTCATTGACATAATATATAAAAACATAAATTATATAATTTACTTAACTGTAAACACCACTTTATTAAATACAAATTAATCATTTTCATCCATGTATTTTAAATTATATAAATTACAAGCACAATACGTTGATGAAAATAATTAATTAATATATATTATGTTATATAAAAAAATTATATGTATATGTATAATTGTAATAATATATTAATTAAGTAAAAAATAAAAGAATTGTAGAAAACATTCTTCATATTTGTTAAAAGTTACATTAATAGTCATTTAAAGGTAAAATTACAAAATTACACTTGATTTAAAAGAAAAACTTAACGAAAGTTAGTGTAAAGAACAAAGTATGTTACAAATTGTTAACATAAAGGATGATTAGGATACTTTTTAAAGATAATGGATGATACCCGTAATTTTATGTAAATTTAAAAAACGTTTTCTGTAATTTTGTCTAACAACAGTTAGTATAAAGAATGAAATTTGTTATAAAATGTTAACATAAAATATCTTTAGAGTACTTTTTAAAGATAAAGGATGATACATGTAATTTTATATAAATTGAAATGACGTATTATGTAATTTTGTCTAAAATTTATAACAATATTGAAAATAGTATACGTACTGTATCCTATAAAAAGTAAGATATCAAATTTTAAACTTTTGCTGCTAACGAATTAAATTTTAGTGTTTTGCCGTCACAAAAGCTAAAGTTAAGACACCAATAAAATGTTCCGAAATCTCAATCATACAAGGAATCATGATGATTGTTTGCAAGATATGGCACACTGCAGCAACATGTGGGTGACATTTCTAGTTATGTAACATTACAATTTACAAGAGCAGAATGTGAGTAAATTTGATTATTTCTTTTAATCAAAACGATTTCTCTTAATAAGACTTGGTCAGTTGCCTTTGAATATTATCAATTCACAACGTTAGTTGTACACTTGTATGCTCTTGAAGTATATAAAAATGTTGTATAATTTCCGATCAAGAGGCCCACGTGCAAGTCGGCACTTGTGGGCCGGCCTAAGGAGTCCTTAAACAAGTCCGTTTAGTGATCACAATTTACAAAGGGGTAACTTATGTTGACTAGGACTTTGTATTCTAAATCTAATTGTAACTGAAGTACTCACACCTTGCTCATCAACTTTGGTAGCATTATATATAGATAGTCTGTTGAAAAATTTGGGTCTCAAACAACAAATCGAACATAAAACAAACGAAAACATACCAGATTTGGAGATTTGGGATTCATCTTCAAACAATCATACTCACTTGGATTAATCTTTGAATCGTGAAACACTATCAAATAAACTTATTTCGCAAGTTACACGCGAATGATTTATCGGATTAGACGGAGATTTTCAAAGATGGAGATGAATTTTTGATGTTTCTGTGATAAACTTTTCGTAACCGTAAGAATCATCTTTTGTTCTCTGTTTGATATAGAAGAATGAAAGAAACAATAGTGCAGATCCTCTCAAAATGTCGATCCCTTTCTTTCTTTTTACGACCAATAATGGGCTTCTTGTTTTTGCATTTTAACAAAACATTAAAAGCCCAATATTAATTTAGAAGTCCAACATTAACCAAGTAATTATTTACTTAAGCCTAATGTTAACACAAAGCCTAAATAACATTCAGAATTAAATCGAGTCCGCACTCCCACGACATCTAACTCGTTTAATTTCTAGCGTTATATACTTGATCAACAAGTTAATCCAATATACTAAAACATACGTTGATATCACTAAAATTACCAACATAGTCAAGATTTGGTTTATTAATATAGAGAGTTTTTGTAATTTATTTTGAGCTATTTTCAAGTTATAATACAAGTCTACAAGTTAAATTGTGTGTGTGAGTGTGTGCTTTTTTTTTTTTTTTTTTTTTTTTTTTTTTTTTTTTTTTGGGTGTGTGTGTTTTTGATATCGATTTTTGGAGAAAAGTTATACTACCCAACGTCTTTTACTACCTGGATTAATAACATGCTTCAATGCACCGGATTCTAATTGATTAAAAGTTAAAACCTTCGGATTTTATGGTTCTTGTTGATGGATTTATGTTGTTAGATTCAGCCTAGTGTAAAAAATGAATTGTCATTCCTGTAAAAATGAGGTAACCAGGTTATCTTGATGATTTTCTCAAACCCAAATTAATCCATTGATAAAACGTTAGAGGCGTTGACATTACTGAAAATATGGGCATCTCCTGCCATGTTTTGACACATGAAAAAATTTAATTGAACTTAAACACTGTATAACGTCCGTAATACATGCCAACATGCTTGAATCATATTCGGCAAATGGATATTTTGGGAACTTTTTTTTTTAAATATTAGTATTTTGTCCTTAAAGGGATAACTTGATGGTAAAAAATACATTTTCCAACCAAATGATTGTGAGTTCAAATCATGCGGTACGTAAATTTGATGAATATTTGTTGTTAAAAAAATATACTAGTGTTTTGTATCAACACTTTCTTCTTGTCTAAATCAAAACATCGTTATTCAAAAGCTGCCAATTTAAAATGTTATAGACAATGTTCAATCCAAACATAAGAGTTATATTTCTAACCAACAATCATTAACATAAGACTTGGTCCATATTCCATAACCATCAATTCTCCTTGCCGGCTAGAATCTATTTATACAATAATAACACCAAATGTAGTGGGCATATTTTATTCATTATAACTTGCAAAAGGAGGATTACATTTATATAAATTTGATCATTCTATCACTTGTTTGTGAACATCATATCAAAGCCTCTAATAACCATGCTTGATCTCAATGGCTACTTCATCCTCTTCCTTATATGGCTAATCTCCACCATCTTGATACGGGCTTTATTCAAATCCACAAGTGCTAAACCTCATCTTCCACCGAGCCCTTTCGCGCTACCGATCATCGGTCATCTGCACCTACTTGCTCCAATCCCTCATCAAGCTTTTCACAAACTTTCTCTTCGTTATGGGCCCGTTTTTCGGCTCTTTCTTGGGTCTGTACCTTGTGTGGTGGCTTGTTCACCAGAAATGGCTAAAGAGTTCCTTAAAACATATGAATTCGCGTATTTAGATCGACCACAAAACTCTGCTGTGGCGTATTTAACTTATGGATCAAAAGACTTCTCCTTTGCTCCATATGGATCTTATTGGAAGTTCATGAAGAAGATAGTCATGTCACAGCTGTTAAATGGTACAACACTGGACTTACTGCTTCCTGTTAGGCAAGACGAGATTACTCGCTTCATGAAATCGCTATCTCAAAAGGCGGAAATGGGTATGGCAGTGGATCTTGAGGTGGAGTTGGTGAAGATGTCAAACAATGTGATATCAAGAATGCTTATGAGTGAAAGGTGTTCTGAGAATGAACATGAGGCTGGAGAAATGAAGAAACTGGTTACTGAGATAGCCGAGATTACGGGTAAGTTTAACCTCTCGGATTACATATGGATCTTTAAGAATCTTGATGTGCAGGGGTTTGGGAAAAGGTTGAAGGATATTAGAAGAAGATTTGATGATTTGATAGAGAGGATTATTGAAGAGCATATAGAGTCAAGAAAGCAGGAGTCTGAAGAAGTGAAGGACTTACTTCACATTTTACTTGATGTAGCAGAAGATGAGACCATGGAGATAAAGTTAGCTAGAGAGAACATTAAAGCCTTTATTCTGGTAACATTAGTTAACTACAGCTTTTTAGTCGGAGGGTTATCATAATATTATGATCTTCAGTACTAACTAAAACCAACGGGTCCAAGTAATGTTTTTCTTTAAAAAAAACTAAGCTTTTATATATAAAAACTGACAAATTGATGACAGGATGGTTAGCAGACCCTCTTGACCTTCACTTGGTTCCGCCCCTGCATGTATCAGATACATGTTCATGTTTTTATGTTAAAGGACTAACATATGTATCTATCATTTCAGGATATATTCGCTGCAGGAACAGACACATCCGCGATCACAATAGAATGGGCATTAGCCGAACTCATAAACCATCCAAACATAATGAAAAAAGCAGTAGAAGAAATCGATCAAGTCGTTGGAAAAAACCGACTTCTACAAGAATCAGACATACCTAACCTTCCATATCTTCAAGCGATCGTCAAGGAAACACTACGACTCCACTCAACCGGCCCCATGACATTAAGACAATCAACAGAAGATTGTACCGTGGCTGGTTACCATATACCAGCAAACACTACTATTTTTATCAATATATGGGCCCTCGGCAGGGACCCAAACCATTGGGAAAACGCACTTGAGTTTAGGCCCGAACGTTTCGAAGAGAATAATTTGGATGTTAGGGGACAACATTTTCACATGTTGCCATTTGGTAGTGGGAGGAGAATGTGTCCTGGGACTTCACTAGCAATGCAAGTGGTACAAACAACACTTGGTGCAATGATTCAGTGTTTCGAGTGGAAGGCTGGGGAAGATGGAAATCTGACTAGTGTTGATATGGAAGAGGGGCTAGGGATCACGCTTCCTAGAGCGAATCCGTTGGTTTGTATTCCTGTGGCGCGGCTTGATCCTATGCCGTTGTAATGTATCATGTAAGAAAGATCAGTTTAATTTTTCCAAAGGTTATTGTTGTAATGTTATAACATAGCAAAATGGAACAAGTAATATTTATTTGCAAGAGATGAATTGAAGCATAAATCAAGATCATACAAAAGTCTTAATAACAAAAAACCATATGAGTTTGTAAAACAATGAAGATGAAATCTTGAAATCACTACAAATATGTTGAATATCAAGCATAGTCACAATAGTGATCTACCTTAGTGTGCCTCATACTTAAACCCCATGATTATTAAAACAGACATTTACAGGTTTGGAAGCATCTCCACAAAAATTAATTCAGTTTATTTGATTACCGGTCCACACAGGGTTTTCTTCGAGTTTAAATTCTAAATGTAACAATTATTTTCATCAAGTGATACATTAATCTACTCTGGCTAACGTATGTGTAGATAGCAAATTCACATGATATTCTCGTACTTCAAACACATATATGATAAGATCACATTCTCTCTTAACCTAAGACATCCAAATTTAGTTACCATTACATTGGTTTCAGTCAGACGTATTTACCTTTCTGTTGATTAAGAAAAAATCTATATGATTTAAAAGACCTCTTAAAATAATATCATGTTTTACTTAACATCATAATCTCTTACCCAACTAGAATCAGTCATAGATGTAGAGTTTAAATAAAGGCTAGGTAAATCAAAATACACTAAAAGTGAAAACTAAGACAGAAGTGATAACTTTTGGTAAAACGAAGACTGTGTTTTTGGTTGCTAAATGCGAAAACTTACTTGTAGTTGCTATTGTGCGAGAATTTGGAGAATGCCAAAACTTAGTGTATGTGAGAACTTGGTCTTTTGCTAGAACTTTACCCGCTAAACTTCTTTTGTGTAATCATTTGCATGTGTTTTTTCAAACGCTTCTTCATTAGTACCTTCCCCCTCCATTTCTCTCTTTTTAATTTATCATTGTTAACATCATCATCGCTTTTACTAGTAATCGTTATTATTATATATTACATTAACAAAAAGCACCAATTAACTAACTTTCTCAAAATTTAAAGCTCCCTAGAAGATTGTTAAGACAATGGAAGGAATAAGAAGTAGTTTTTTTTAAGAGGAGGCGATGGCAACAAATCTAAAATAAGGCGAGTAGTATGGGAGAGAATAATGGCATCAAAAGACAAAGGCGGTTTGGGTGTCGGTGGAATAAGAGAAGCCAACATAACGCTGCTAACAAAATGATAGTGGCGAATAAAATCATGTAAAGATCAATTGTGGGCTAAAGTCATTATATTAATTCATGGTGTTGGTAGCTCGAGTAATATGATTTGGAAAAAAAAAAAAAAAGAACAATAACTGGTGTTTGAAAAATATAGCTAACATTGGGAAAGATCTTTTGGAAGCCGATGTACACATTTTTAATAAATTTAGATGCGTAATTTGCAATGGAAAGGATGTTTTTATTATGGCATGATAACTGGTCCAATGACGGGTTTTTAAGGGATTGGTTTCCGTCATTATAAAAATTGTTTTATTGAAGCAAGCTACAATTTTAGATTCAGAAAAGGAAATTGATGGCAGGTTAATAAGAGTATCTTTTAACCATTAAGAGCCTATAAACTATTAAGAGATAATATTTTAATAATTATTAAAATGCTACCAAATAACCCCAAATAAAAAAAGATTCCAAGAACTCAGACCAAGATTCAAGAACTATATGACATGTGGGCTTTGCTAAATGAGGTCAATGTCTCGAAAGAAAAGGATGAATGGGTCTAGGGCGATCCACAATCACATTTCCCATTCTAGGTCAAACTCATTCAAGTAGAGCTTAATTCACGCATATCGTATTTGTCATCCCCATTAGAGGTGGAATGGAATAATTGGATTCATTGAAGATTAATATTTTTTTTATGGAGAGTAAATATAAACAAAATACCGGTTAGAAATGAGCTAGCAAAGAGGGGGGCAATCTTATCGGGAACGAATTTCATCCTTTGTGCGATTAGAGAGGAAAAGACAAACCATTTATTTGCTAGTTGTTTTTACGCAAAGTGTGGTGGCAAATTCACCTATGGTACAAAATACTGATTCATGTTAATTTTGATTCTGTCCAAGGCATAATAAAATAAGTGTGTAATTGATCAAAAAAGAGTAAACTAATTACAGCAATCTTTATGACCACGGTTTGGGTCATTTAAAAAAATGAAAAGAATTTTAATCAAAAGCTAGTATCAGAAGTAAAATTGGTTGAAGATGTCAAGACCCTATCAAAATATTTCAATGTATCGTGGAGTCAATAGCATAGCTTTAATGTAATCACTGATTAGTTTATATTTGCACCTCATTTTGCTAGTTCTTTGCTAGTGGTCTATGAATTTATAATAAAAGTGATTTGGCCGTTAAAAAAACCAACTTTCTCATGCCTGTGGAATGACAAGTTCGACATCACTTTTGTATTGATGCTACTAGTGTCTTTTTAGGTGTTTTAAAATTTTATTACTGTGCATTTAATTAATATTGTTTGATTTTTTTATCTTATTATCTTTCTATTATAATAAAAAGTTAACTAAAAGAGACATGTGTTAACATCACATTAATTCTTATTAAATTTTTTATGCTTCTCTCTCATATTAAATATTTACACTAATTACTAATAATATTATTTAATTATTTTTAAATCTAAAATAGTTTTATAAATAAATTAAGAAAGAGATCTTTTTATTAATGTTATTTCTAAAGAAAATTATTTATAAAATAAGATTTTTCTAAAACATCAAGTTTTTAAAAAAATATAAAATATTTTAAATTTGGTATTTTAAAAATTAAAATTTTTAGAAACCAAAATAATTAAAATTAAAAGTTATAATAAGGAAAAAATAACATTTTTAAAACGGTTACTTTTGAAACATAGTGTTTAATTTTTTTTAAAAGAAAAATAAAAAAATTTAAAATGTTGATATCGTATATTATAATATTGTTTTATAATTAAAAATTTTTAATTTTATTTAATATTTTATTTATTTAACTCGTGTATTACACGGGTAACTAAAACTAGTTATTATAATAAAAAAGTAACTAAGCGGACATGTGACGACAACCCTTTTGATTCTCAACAAAATTTTCTTGCTTTTCTCTCATATTAAATAGTTAAATTAATTAATGAGAAAATTGAATAAATAGTACTTGTGGTTTAACCAAATTGTATTTTTGGTCTTTAAAGTTTGAAAATTATAAAAATAGTTCAAGCTTTTGTGTAATCATTGTATCTTTGGTTCTTGACACTAAATTTATTTATTTTATATATTTCATAAAATTTAAAGTAACTTTTAAATTTAATTTTATGGATCAAAAATACAATATCACATAAAAGTTTGGACTAATTTTACCTTTTTGTAAAATTTGATGATCAAGTTTGCAACGACTAAACAAAAGTTTAGACTAATTTTGTAATTTTTAAAGTTTAGGCTCAATCATGTAATCAGGTTAAAACACAGAGATCATTTACATAATTTTCTTTTAATTACTAATTATATTATTTAGTTTTATTTTAGATTACAAATAGTTTTTTAATAAATTAAGAAAGATATCTATTTATTAATATTATTTCTAAAAAAATAAATTATTATAAAATAAGTAATTTTCTGAATCATCAAACCTTTTTAAAAATATAGAATATTTTCAAACCGGTACTTTTAAAAAGTAAACTTTTATAAATTAAAAACTTTTAAAAATAATATTTTTTAAAATGATTTGTTTTAAAATAAAATGTTTATTTAAAAAAATAAACAAAAATAGTTTTAAAATAAAAGTTTAAAATGTTGATATCATTATTTTATTACTTATAATATTTACTTATATGTAATTTCAATCAAATCAAATTTTTCTTGTGAATATTGTTTTTTAATTAATATAAATTTTATTTTTTTATTTTATTTATTTAATATGTGAAATAGACGACTTAATTCTTGTAATACAAAGGTTAGTAATTCTAGTTTTGTAATATACAAGTGTCAGGATACACCATGCGGGAGGAAATTGCTAGTGGTAAGACAATAATCAACTTAGTGCAAATTCAGTTCCTCTCAAAATAACCAAGAATGAGCAGAATAATCCAACCTAAAAAATAAATTCAAAACAGTAATAATAGCCCAGTGTGGCTAGACACATCGAGACACATACAACCTGTTCATAAGAATCTCGTAATAAAATACAACCACCAAACAAAAGAAGCTCCATATTACTAGGACTTTGTTTCAATATAGTCAATTAAAGAAATTTTGGGTCAAGAACAAGCAAGAAATTAACAAACATAATTTTAGTTTTCTATTTTAAACTACATAATTGAGATCAATCCAACCATAACCATAATAACAGAGGTAGACAACACATATTAACGTATCTATACTACTATATAATACATATTAGAAGGATAATATGGTAATTTTATTTAAAGTGTAAGACACCAATACAAAATTTTAAGCATAGAGTACAACTGATTTATGCAATAATTCCACTTTTGCCCTCATTTACTTAATTTCTTCTAATTATTGTATCATTTAATACATATTATTTAATAATGTAAGATTATTTAATTCATATCATTAAGTTTTATTTTATTTATAATAATATAAATTGACATTTAAATTTATAATTACTAATCATAATTTTAAAATTAAAGTTGTATTTTATTTATAAAAATATAAATTGATATTTAAATTTATAATTACTAACCATATTTTTTAACTATATATTATTTAAATTAAGTATTATTTTATTTAAATACTTATATATATACTACTTTATAATAAACTAGCATTAAAAAACCCATGTATTACACGGATTGGATAATTAAAAAATATAAATTATAAATCCGTATATATTTATAATTACTGAACTGTCTTAGTATATATAAAATATTTTAAGAAGGTATGATAAATATGATATCTTTTTATTTACATATGAAAAGTGAATTAGGAAATTTTTAATTCTTTATTTGAATAAACAAAAATTAAAAAGATGGTAATAAAATGTGAATGATTTATTATCATACTTACCGATTGCCATAAAATGAATGAAATTAATTTGGGTGGAAAAATAAAAACTTTGATTGTCTAAAATTGTGACAAGTGTCAATTTAATATACTCTTTTATTAGAGTAGTAGGATAGGATATGATCACTCTAGATAGAGATGTAATTTTGCCAAACATACAAGTTTTGAATCAACATGTACAAAAAAGTGCAATGCATTTAATAGGGGTAGAATAGAGAATTGATTTAAATTTTAAGATACTTTAGGGGCAATATGATTTATCAATTAAATTTTATATACCTTGGCATTTTTGTCCTTGTCTCTTTCATGTATTTAATTAACACTATTAATACATTATTTAATAATATGTATTATTCAATTCACTTCATTAAATTTTATTTTATTTTTAGTGCTAAAATTGACATTTAAATTTATATATACTAATTATATTTTTATAACTAAATATTATTTAAATTAAGTATTATTTTATTTAAATATTTAAGTATATAACTTATATATATATATATATATATATATCTTCATGTTTATAATAACTATAATACTAATATTTTTCTAGGGGCATATTGTGAGTTTAATAATTTTAATATTTATCTATATCTTTTATAATAAAAATGAAAGGAGGATTGAATGATAATTTTACATATGGATTAAGACACCCATGAAAAGTCATGCTTAAATTTCAAAAAATTAATCATTTTATTTCATTTATACTATTACAATAAAGTATAATATATGATGCTTATAATACAAATGCTAAAGCATATACACGTGGCCAAACAAAACCGCTATTTACTTTCAATTCCGTTCATTTACTGTGATTGTGCACTAATTGCTCTTCCCCTTTTCTTTGTCGGTTGTTAAAAGCTCAATAACAATCAAGATGGTAATTTGTTGTGACAATTTCTCCTTTAACTTTCTCTGGTCTATGTAAATCATCACCGAAAGCTGCATCCGATGATCATAAAACTCTAACCTACATTCATAAAACGAAACCCCACAAAAAATCTAGGTAATAAGTAATTTCCAACCACAAATACCACCAATGCTTTCACTAATCTTGTTGGGATAATATAGTTGTATTAAAGACTTTTGCAATATACGTAATTTTTTTTTTCTTTCAATTTTTTCAATAATTATATTTTGATTTTTTAATTTACATTATAACGCACCAATACTGACTAAAATCGAATTCCCAAAAAATCATGCAACTGTCGTACCGCCGCAACGCGCGGGCATTTCCACTAGTATGTTTATAAAGGAACAGAATGAGCAGTAAGTTACCTCCTTCTATGCAACTTGTACAAGTATTAGCAGAGAGTTTGGGTGACTGCTGGGTCAGTGACAAACCAATAAAATTGTTTCACCATGTCTTCTGGATGTGTACGTGTGCCCATCAGAATCCACCAGGTTCAGAAACAAAATAGAGAGAGAAAGCTAGAAAAAGAGAAGATGTTAGGAGAAAGCTAGAAAGATAGAAATAAGGTGTTCTCCGGCGACAACAAAGGCGATGACGGATGCACAAATAAGAAGGGGTCGTCATCTTCGATGTAAGTTGTAGATCCATCGCACACACTTTTACTCTCGCTCTTTGTGTGTGTGTGTGTTTGTGTGTTATTCATATACTAATCGAAGAGAAACACAAAGAAACTTCAACGCGGGACCAAATGAGATAAGGGTGAGTCATCTTCCAGCTATGGTCAGTTGCTCATCTCTTAATCTTTGAGGTAATTTGACACATGTTAAACACTTTCTGTTACTCTTACTTGGTTAGAGTTTTGATGATTTGAGGTGTAGCCGTTTAGGTGTGGATGTGAAGATGAAGCACAAAGGTGTGTAGTTAGCTAAAATCGATAAGTAGAATACGCCAGTTCTGATTATTCTTCAAGTGTTCTCTCCTTTGATTGATCATTTTTGTGATTTGGTTTCTGTTATATCTCCTTTTGCTTGCCTCTTCTGTTTTTTTTCAATAATTTCTGTTTATAGGACCTGCTGCTTCTGAATTTCTTCACTGCGTGTGCCGATTTGCTTCGAAGACCCTTATCCCTAAGCAACAATTATCGTAAGTCACCTTTATCCTTACGCCATTTTCTTTTTCGTTGCTAAAATTGTGTGTGTTCAATGATAAGAAATTTATAGTGTATTCATGTAATTATAATCTAAACAAAACTATTTAAAGATACTGATTAACACCATTTAAGTGTCGGTGGAACTAATAGCTTTGTCTAATTAATTGAAGTATCAATCTTGAGTTCTTGAATCCATTCAGATTGCTTGCATCACAGCTGAGGTAAAATTTCATTTTAAATCAGTTGATGTTTGTGAATTATATTGCATTTGAAATTTATTAGAACAAACTCAATAATAGTTCAACAAACATTAGTTATCATAGTGGACTGGAGTCATTGGCATGCCAACCTTTCTAAAGACTCAAACACGCTATAATCATAAGTTCTAAGCATACTTTTGTATGCTTTTGTTTAGTTAAGATTTGCTTCTCTTTACTTGGGGACCCTTTTATTATTATATTCTGTTTGCAACATATTAACAAGTTCTATTAGTTTTACTTTTGACATTATTATTTTAATGTTATTGCTCTTTATTGTGTTAATTTTTTTCAGTTATATAGTTTGTATGCAATAAGTTGCTATTTCATAAAAAATGTTCATCATTGTTTTTTACATCTCAAAATTTGCTATGTATTTTTGGAAAAATTAAAGTGATGTAGTCCAACATAAGGAAAAGTATTGTTTCCCAGCTTGGATGTCTTAGCCTATTTCATTGTTTCAGGTAGGTTTGACCAAAAGTTTCTCTTTCACATTTTATGCATAACGTCTTTAAATTTTGTAAATTTTATGTATATATAATTAGATCACAAGTACAAATTATATGGCACTAATCATGTTCACCTTCAAATACAGGTTACACGGAGTGAAAAAAATTCAACAGGTAGCCGTATGTCTGTTTCGGTTTGTTTTTTGTGTATATATATTTTGTATATGATGATATCGTAAAATAAGAAGTGGCACCTTGCTCAACTCATTCTATAATCCATTGACTCCCTCTGTTTTGTCATGATTTTCCCAATCCCATTTTTGAGTAATTAAAGATGCATGGAATTATATGAAGATTTATACCGCAGTTTTTTTATTATTACAAACACATGTTTGATTCCTTGATTATTGTTCTCCATTTAGTGAAACTATTATTGGGTTGAGCTTTGAATTTTGTTTTGGAAGTTGGGGCCTATGTTGGGTACATTAGTTTTTTCTACTGTTGCGCACACTATTAAAAGTTAGTTCTTGCAGCACCACAGAGGTAAAATGTATACGTCAATTCTGCTTTTATTAAATGCATGTCCTGTTTTTTGTTATTATAACTAAAATGTTGTTTATGATTGTTTATTGTTTGTTGGTTATTTATTATTTCTATTTTGCTTTTTCATACGAAGTGTTTCATTCTTAGATTACCATGTACTGCTTCTGTGTTTTATATACTTTGAATTTTGCTTTGTAAATTGAGGCATTTGTAAACTCCATCAACTCAAAAACTTAAATTATATGCAGGGGAAGAAGTAAGTGATTCAATAAAGGCCAAAGATATCCTGATTACCCATTACTGCATCATTCTTTTGGAGCAACAACATATCTTTCTGAGCCGCTACAAGAACGCAGAATGCTTTTGCAGCCAAATTATCAGCTTAACTAGCAACTACCAAAACAACCCCTGCTCTGATGCATGTAACCTCTATATTTTTTTGTAAATCATAAACACCACGTTGTAACTACAAACTATGTTGTAACTACAATCTGGCTCGTAGATCTTTATATTAAAACGGAAAGAAAACTCCCGCAACGCGCGAAAATGAATACCACTAGTTATTATGATAAAAGATTGGAAAAAAAGTTAAATAGCATATGTTCTAAGGTGTGTCAATCACTTTGATGATGTAGAAATCACCTCTCTCCTTGAAACATGTAACTAATCTAAATAAAGAAAGTGAATACACTAAACATATATGAAATTTGTGCATGCTAGGTAATCACATAAATACCAAGTCCAGGTACAAAAAACACACCATTAACAAGAACAATATAATTACATCAATGAAGCGATACAATCCAATCTAGCCACAGGAACACAAATTAAAGGGTTAGCTCTAGAAATTGTGAGTGTTGCTCGCTCTTTCATATCAACACTTGTTAGATTTCCATCTTTCCCAACCTTCCACTCAAAACACTGAATCATTACACCGAGGGTCCTTTGTATCATCAACAATGCTAGTGAAGTCCCAGGACACATTCTCCGCCCACTACCGAAGGGTAACATTTGAAAGTGTTGCCCTCTCACGTCGAGTTGGTTCTCAATGAACCTTTCGGGCCGGAACTCAAGTGGGTTGTCCCAATAGTTAGGGTCTCTGCCCAAAGCCCATATGTTGACAAAGATATTGGTGTTTGCTGGAATATGGTAACCAGCCACCATGCAATCTTTTGTTGATTTTCTTGGGATTAATGGGCTAGCTGCATGAAGGCGTAATGTTTCTTTCACAATTGATTGGAGGTATGGAAGGTTGGATATGTCTGATTCTTGTAAAAGTCTAGTTTTGCCGATGTTATCATCGATTTCTTCGATTGCTTTTTTCATTATGTTTGGATGATTGATGAGTTCTGCTAACGCCCATTCTATGGTAAGCGCAGATGTGTCTGTTCCAGCAGTGAACATGTTCTAAATGACAATAAAAAAGGTTACTACTTGTGTATATAAACAACAAATGAATAGTGATCAACATATTCTTGCAGTTCTAAACATACTATTTGTTTTACAAACTACAAATGCATAGAGATCAGTGAATTCTCGCAGTTCTAAACATACTATTAGTTTTATAAAGAAATGCATAGCGATTGATATATGTATTATATATATATTCTCGTAGTTTTTAACATACTATTAATTTTGAAAACAGCATGTTCATGCATGTATGCATATATATAATATGTATTAATGTTGTTGGATTAATCGGTTTCGTAAAAGGGTCACGGGTCAAAGGGTTCACGGGTCATTTGAATGGGGCATCAATTGTCTACTCATTAATGTGACTTAGTCCAAGTTGACCAAGTTTTGTGGATGTGAACGTGGGATTGTTTCTGCATATGTAAACCATATTAGTAGGAATAGTTTGTTTGTTCATTTAATATATAAAGCCATTGTAATTCTTTTGAAGTAGAATACACAGAATAGTCGTTCAATTGTGTGTGTTGTGTGTGTTTCTAAAGGGGCCTGAACCAACAAATGTTACCATGATTAGAGCCTTAATGTTCTCTTTGGTCAACTCTATCTCCATACTTTCATCTTCTGCAATGTCCAGCAAAATGCTGAGCAAGTCTTTGGCTTGTGATCGAGTTTCTTGCTTTCTTGCCGCTTCGTGTTCTCTAATGATTCTCTCTATCAATTCATCATATCTTCGTCGAATATCCTTCAACTTTTTCCCAAATCCCTGCAAGTCAAGATTCTTAAACAACCATATGTAGTCTGAGAGATTAAACTTACCCGCAACCTCATTTATTTCTTCAACCAATTTCCTCACAACTTTCGCCTCGCTCTCGTTGTCTGAACATCGTGCGCTCATAATCATTCTTGATATCACATTGTTAGTAGTCTTCACAAGCTCACCACCAAGATCCACTGCTTTCCTCTCTTTAGCATATTGAGATAATGATGTTACAAACCGATTTATCTCATCTTGCCTAACAGAATGGAGTAAGTCAAGTGTTGTTCCATTTAGAAGCTGTGACATAACTATCTTCTTCATGAATTTCCAATAGGGTCCATATGCAATAAAGGCAAAGTCTTTTGACCTATAAGTTAGGTAATCTAAGGCTGAGTTATAAGGTCGATCTAAACACAAATTTTCGAAGGTTTTAAGGAACTGGCTCGCTGTTTCGGGTGCACAAGCAACAACACAAGGTACAGAGCCCATAAAGACGCGAAAAACTGGCCCGTATCGGAGAGAAAGCTTGTGAAAAGTGCGATGAGGGGTCGGAGAGAGGAGGTGGAGATGTCCAATGATGGGGAGTGCAAAGGGACTTGGTGGTAGATGATGTTTACCTCTAGCAGATTTGAATAACACCCATATAAAGATGGTGGAGATCTGGCACATGAGAAAGAGGGAGAAGTAGGATTGAAAATCAGCCATGAGTTGTTGAAGTTTTTCAAGAAAGGGAGAGAGTGATATGAAAATTTTACCTGTGAACAATGTTATTGCATGCATGTTCTATACTTTTTTTTATGTAGTTTTGTTTTTGTTTATGAATCATAATTATTATTGTCTTTAGCTTTGTTTTATTACTATTAATAGAATAGATTTGACTTTCTTTATTTATTAGATACTAGGTTACAATCCCGTGTAATACACGGGGTAAATAAATTTACTGTTACATGGTTAATATTATAAAAAGTTATTTCTTAAATATTATGTATTATACGAATTAAATAAACTCATGTATTACACACTTGAAAATTTAAAGTTAACATATTTAAAATTTTAATTATGGATAGTTATTAATTAGTAAATAACAATTGTAGCATTCATAATTAAGATGAGAGAGAAGCGGGAAAACCAATTATTAGATGGTCTAGAATGGTGACAAGTGTCCGGATCTATTTTTATTTATTAGTATAGAGATTTAAACCTAAAATACCTGTTTTGTTACTTAATACTTTGTTGCTCTCTTTCCTATAAGTTATTTTATTCATAATTGGGTGATAATGATAGATATTAAAGATAAGAACGAAGCTTCATGATGTTACTTAATCATAGAATATATTAAGTTGCAAGATAATAGAAAAAACTTTGTTTACATTAGTTAGTTAACTTTTCTATATTTTATGTTGTCTATTATATACGTATACTAATTATATAAACACCAATAAAAATGTGATAGAAATTTTATAAAATTCTACATGGTATTAGAGTAAACGATACTTTCTCCATAACGCCAAATTCAACCTTCTACAAGACATCAATTCTTGCATATTTGGATGTGAATTAGGCCAGTTAAATCAAAAGTAGAGGTTGTGCATAGGAAAACTCTATTTTTGCGGGTGGTAATCCCGTTTCATGGAGTGGTAAGAAGTGACGTACAACGTCATGTTTAAGCTGGCTAACACTGCTGCTAGAATTATGTGGATCACAAATTTCATTGAAGAGCTTCATACCACGCATCTTTGTGATAATCGAAGTGCTTTATATCACAGTCAAAATCTCATTTGACATAAACGGACTAAGCATGTTGTTAGTGATTACCATTTTGTTCACCAATTCATCTCATCCGGTCAATTAGGCACCATTTTTATTCCTATCAATCTTTAAGTGTTGGACACCTTTAATTAAAGGCTTCACGTCCACTTTCTAAAGATTTTCTCTCCAAGTTGGTCCATCACGTACGTATTCGCTTGAAGAGGATGTTAAAGATAAGTTCAAAGCTCCAAGATAATATTTCTTGAAGATATAATATGTTTTGAAGTTTCAAGATAATAGGGTAAACTTTGTTTAGTTTAGTTTGATGACTTCTATGCCATACAATATTTGCTATGTAATAGTGTGGCGAATTTTATCAAACTCTACAATATATCTAAATCTGATTATATAGTAGAAGGCATATTGCAAGCCAACTTGATTGATAAAAATTTTTATACTTAATTATTTTATTACACTACCGCAATTCATAAAAAAAGAAGTAGAGGTAACAAATGTACGTACTCACTTAAGTATATATGGCATACAACTCAAACGTTATCAATAATAACCTTGAGTCACGAAACTAATATTCATCAATGTCAATATTTTATGTATATTGGTTTTGAACTAGGCTGTCCGTTCAGAAAAACACAATCATTTGCTCAAAATAAACAATGTTGTGAAAATCAAATAGGACCAACCGGTCCAATCGGTTAAACAAATAGACTATAGGTGCACCAGTCTATTTTCTCGCACTAATCCAGATTTGAATTAACCAGACGATTGTTGTTTAAACCAGGTTTAACCAGAAAATCTCTTGTTAGCGGTCAAACCAAGCAAGAGAATTGATGGAGCTAGCTTTGATTTATAGAGAGTTGTGAGGCCTGTTGTTTTGGTCTTTGAGCGATGTGGGATGAATATTTTTGACTTGAAAAAATAAATTTAAATCAGTTTAGAACATGTAACGATGTGAAAAGTGATTTATAATTGTGAAAACTTTTATTTAATGGTAACAAGTCTGGGACATATGACCTCAACAAATAAGATAAATGGGAGTGATGTTTAACCAAATAAACTAAGTTAAGTTTGTGATTAAAATGAAACTGCGTAATACATTACAACGAATCTGGTCAATAACGGCAACAAGAGGTACTGCAAAGGATAGAATTATCGCTGCTAATGGTGTTAACATATATCATGTTAAATAATTTCAACCTCGCTAATAGTAAAATATGTAACTCATCTTTGCACCCAACTATTATAAAGAAGGTTGTAATATAAATACAAAATCATAACCTAGATGATAAAATAAGGAGCAAATTCAAGTATAAATTCATAAAATTGTAGGTTATAGCATAAATTTCAACGTAGTATAAATTCAAGCATAAATCCAAACATAAATTCATAAAATTGAAGATTATTTCATAAATTCATTAATTTTGGTTAAAAACTACTAAATTTGGTCTGCCCGATCAGATGAGTGAACAGATAAGACTACTAGTTTAATCTCCTATCCGATTCTAAATATCATTAATAAACAGTTAGCTTTAGTTAGAAAAGAATGAAGTTCAGAAAGTAAAACGACCATCCAAAATTTGTTTTCGGTGACATTAATGAACAAGTGTTAGATTATAAAAGTCATACTAGGTCCTATGCAGTTATTCTAGGTCACTCATTATGCCTTACGAGTCATGGTAAATGTTTATAGCATGTGCGGGACTTGATTCTTAATAGGCAAGGTTGGGTTGAAAGGAGTTATATTATGTTACAATGAGTTATAATGAAACATACGTCCTAATGGGACATGATTGGTCTTATCAGGTTATATTAAGTCCTTATTGGTTGTACTAAGTTGTAACAACCCATATTATATCTAATAAATTATAGTGGGTCACACATATCATAACATACCATTTTGTGTCTTAAGAGTCATGGTAGCTCCTCATAAGAAATAACGTCTATATTAAGTGATATTCGCGAAAGGTTTGAATGGTTGTAAGGAATCATATTAGGTTAAAATGAGCTACAACGGGTCATATATGTCTTAATGGGCTATGACGAGCTTTATTAGTCATGTTGGTTCTTAACAGCTTGTATCAAGCTGAAGTGAATTATTCCATAACAAGTTATTATAGGTTTTATTTGTTATTATATAGCATGTTTGTTAACTGGCCATGCCTTATTACATTAAACTAGGTTGTTGTCACACCCCAACCAATGGCCGAAAACTCAAGGCAAACGAAAGTGAATCGATTATTCATAGCACATGACATTGAAAATGTTAGAATTAAACTAAATGCAAATTTTATTAATTCAAACATCATAACATTATTCAATAACCAAGTAACAAAACAAATATAATAACATGTCTTTATTATTAACTAGGTCCAATAATCCTAGTTGTGCAAGCAGCTTAAAATGTAACTGAACAATATTTCTCGAAATCATATGAAAAATAATATAATCAGATAAAAAATTAGCCAATAAATAGATATATTGATTTAAAATTATTGAAATAATTTAATTCTTATGACATGTCAATACTTATATGGCAAATGTAAAACACATAAGACAAACAATGCATAATCAAACCTAATCAATGAATTGAGTCGATTCGCAGATGAATGCTTAATGAATAAGGCACATGTATGAATCCGTTTTCAATCACCCGTGAATAATCAAATGGGGTGAGTTTGTCAAGCCAATAGATCTATTAATTTTCTTTTAATTTGTATAAATTAATAATTGTGCTAGAATAAAGGTTTATCAAAGTATGAAAATACATTGCAAATTACAAGTAATAATATAACATGAATTGCATTGAATTTAGATGAAATAAATAAAATAAATAAATAATTGATTGAATAAGTTCACATAATTTTCCCAAAATTATAAAACATAAAATAAGCTATAAATAAACTATTTAATGTCTTAATATTGATTTGGGAACTAAAGTTTCAAATAAGAATTTTGGATTTTAATAAATAATATAAAAATAATATAATTAACTTTAATGTATAAATAAAATAAAATAAATTAGATAGATAATAAATAATAAGATTTGAATATCAAATAATGATTAATAGTAAATGAGATTTATTGATTAGTTTTTATTTGAATAATACAACTAAAATGATTATTTTATAAGGGTTTAATAAATAAGACTTCAAATAATAAAGTGTGTAATTTTATCAAAAATAATTAATTTAATAATAAAAATATATAAATGAATATATTTGTAACAAATTTTGATTAATTTGTTTTTTTTCTTTTTATTTTCCTATGTTTTCTTATTTAACTCATCTTCTTTTACTTTTTTTACTTTTCCTATGTTTTCTTATTTTTTCTTTTTATTTTCCTATGTTTTCCTATATATGCATACATATATATATATATATGTATATTTAAAAAGCACATTTCCAATTATATTAGGTTACAATGTGTGGTTTTTTTATCTATGTTTCATACTCTAAAAATAAAAATACACCAACTTGATTTATTTATTTACGTATTTAACCACGTTAGCAGTGTGCGAAACAAAGTTCGCAGACGCTTCCCAACGCGTAAAAGTCAGTGCGGCACCATGTTTAACGAAGTTTTTGGAAACCCACTGATATGCGCACGCATGCCGCATTGCGCGTAAAACTTTGCTTGTTTAAATGAAAAAAACTAGTTGAATGTCCAGCGCTAATTTATATTTGAACCAGTTTTATTAATGTTATCATAAAATTAAAAGAAAAATACAACAAAGAATATCAAGTATCATGTCCTTAAGAGAACAAAATCACTTAGTTTTATGTTAGTATTTTTTTTTGTGTTTGATTTGTGTAGAAGATACGAATCTCTATAACGTTTGATTCATTCTCCCACATGCAACCCTAGTTAGCATGGTAAATTAATTTTTTGTTCATTTTGTCTGTAAACTCTCCTTCCAACATGCAACATCATTATTTTCATATTACCATTATTTTTTATTTTTATTTACTAAATATATTCTTTTTTATTTAAATGTATAAAATAAATAATTGCGTAAAAAGAAAAATAAGTAATTAAACAATGATTAATTTTAAGTTATTTTTTGTAACGGCTATTTTAAAAGACTAAAGTAAAATTGTATTAAATTCAATGAATACAACAACAGAAGATCACTTTAAAGATAAAACTGATATGGCGTTCAATTATAACGACGAGATCTTCCACATCATCGGAAATCAAACATTGAAATTGTTGCGTGAGCATTTACGTTATATTTATCAGGACTTCACCATCACCAAAGCTTAATTTCAAATGTATGGGTTGAAAGGACAAAACCTTTAGAAAAGGATTGAATGTTGTAGTGGCCATATATATACACACACATACTGGGTGTTGTTCCTGTTCAAAATGTTATTTTTGTAAAAATTGTAGTAAGCAATAAGAGGGTGACATGTGCACATCATATGTTTTATAAACTAGGGTATTTACGTCCATTTATAAATTAGGTTTTAGACCACCTATATCAACACTCATTGTCAGAGGAGAACTTTATAGTTAAGCGTTTTGGGCTTATTGGCTGTAATATCACTAACACTCATCGGCCGTGGATAGTAGAGTTTTCTGGTTCATAAGTAATGTCTCGTTTATAATATCACTAACGCGTTTTGGGCGTATTGGCTGTAGATAAGAGGAGAACTTCACAGTTAAGCGTGCTCAAATGACAGCAATCTAGGGATGGGTGACCTCCGTGGAAAGTTTCACCCGAGCAACAAAAAGCAAATACGAGAGCGACTCGTATACAAAGCGGACAATATTGATTGTACGAAAAACCGGATGTTACATAACATGTCAAAGCCCCTACCCCAAAAAAGCATCTCATGCTTATAGTTAAATGACGACACAACACAGTCTGCTTGCAAGTCTGCTTGCATTGTAGCAAAAATATGTACGTATGAAGCGTCACATGCTTGTACGATGACACTCTGTTGTATTGTAGCAAAAAATGTATATATGAAGCATCCCATATTTGCATTGTAGTAAAAGATATAATCATGAATAAGTGCATGCGCCTGACATCTTATAGGCAGCCTTTGAACAAAGGAATTGAAGACCTTATTAATTTTATTTTATTATTTATTTTTTTGAACCGCAATTGTTTATTTATTTATCTATCTTTATTTCATTTCCTTGTGTTTTGAATTACATAAAGATCAGAAGTAAAATTGGTACTTTTCTGTTTCCTAACAAACGAGTTGTAGGCGGTATGATAATTCGACATGGATTTACAAAACTTAAATTCGAACTTGATTTTTTTTTTTTTTTTTTTTTTAAATTTTGAATCGGGTTAACATTTAACTGAATTTCAAATTCAGTTTTCAAATCACATCACTTTAAGACTTCATAAAATTCCTTTTTGTGCCATAGTGAATGGCCACCTAGCATGTTAAAACTAATTCCTCCTCCATACTAGGTGGTAATATTATCTTTGGCTGTTTTTTGCTTTGCCTTTCCGTTGTCGGTGTATCACACTTTTCACAAAAATACTCATAAATTATTATAAAATATATGTATTAAATTAATTAAGTAATGTGTATCCTGGAGCGCAGCATGAGAGGGGGCGAGGGTGTGCCCCAGGAGGAGGAACAGGGGCATGCCCAACCTCAAGCACGAGGTCGTGCTCCATTGAACACGGGGCCATGCCTGACCAACTACATATGTACGAGTCGATCAACTTTCGTAAGTATTATACTAGCACGAAGTCGTGCCTTTTAGGCATAGAGTCGTGCTCAAACACTCCGGAAAACTTATAAATTGACACTAATTTGCAATTTTGAAGGGAGTTTTTGGGAGGTGAATTGCTGGTGTTTTCTCACAGAAACGCAGCCTTTAAAAGTCCTTAGAAGGTTTTGGAGGCTCTTTGAACACTTAGAAGAAGCTCAGGATCGTTTAGCATCATCCATAATGGATCACAGGTTTGATTGTTCTAATTTACTTATGATTTCGTTACTATCTATCTTTGTTATGTTCAAGCTTATTATGAGCTAAACTTCACTTATCATCTTAATTTATGAAACTTTAGGTAATTTGTGATGAACTAATGGTATGCTTTATGATATGTTAATGTTATGATAATATTGGGTAAACTTTTGATTGGTAGCCTCTACATTTGAACCGTAAGTTATAAACTTATTATATATAATTGTGAATGTCATACAAGTTTGAATAATGTATGAAGTAATTTTTATTCACGAAACTGGTCTTCATAATAAATCTATGACTAATAAACTAGAAATAGTTATTAGAAATTATATTACCTTCACTTTCTGATCATTTGCAGGTACTTTTTTATTAGTTTGAGAATCTACAATAGTTGTTATGATTTTCTAAAACTAATGATATGTTAAAAAGGAACCTTGATAAACTCTCTTTCTAACATTAAGTTATGTTTTCAGAAATCGTATGTTGAATGGGTACACAAGTATTATCTACATTACTAGTGGCTTGGAGGATTAGCATTGTAAGTTACTCGATGCTGGTGTCTTTGTCACTACAGAGGTGGCAGACGAGAAATCCGCATTAGCTCACTTTTATAAATATTAACCTAACTATTTTAATTTATATCTCTAATCACATTACGCAATTCATCATAGTTACATAACTATAATCTAAGTCAGGATGATAGTCTTGCTTCACTTGAAAAAATAATCAAAAGTCACAATCTATCTTTATTTACTGTTAATCTATTTAAATTATCATTTTCTAAATCAAAACACAAATCTGATAGTCAATTATAAGGATTGTTGAGTGATCGATGTCGTGTGGTCGGTCAAAAATAATAATTAAAGAGTCCTTAATCACCCTTAATAGTAAAGGGCAAGAAGGGTGTCAAATCCACAGAGAATCACAGAAAAATGTTAGTAACGATTAAACGAGAAACATTATACATTAAAAAGTAAATTGATTGATTAATTGATTTAAGAAATTATGAAATTAGCAAAATAAAAGTTTAGGTTTTTAACAATCTTGAAGAAAAAACAACCCACTTCAGGATTCAGGTTTGGCAAAGTTATAATTTTTCTTCAATAAAACCTAGTGAGAAGTCATTAACGATGACTTACACATAATAGGATCTAAGTGATAATTATGGATTAAAGTTTAAAGGACTTCATTCACACAATCACCAATTTGAATAATATAACCCTAATTCTAATAATCAATATCACAATGATTAAAGAAAACCAAAGTTATAGAAAATCAAAATTTGGTTTAAACATAATCAAATCGTTTAAATAATCAAACCATGAATTGAATCCGAAAGACTTAAGAGGTTCAAAATTCAATCTCAAATCTAGATTAAAAACTAAGAAAAATAGAAACTTGCGCAAACCTGTCCCCCGAAGTGAATCACAATTGATTTAGCCTTGTATCATCATCGATTCTTCAACACAATTGTAATTGATCATGTGAATCGGGATGAATTTGATGTTGGAAAGCTTTGGAATGATGAAAGATCCTTGCTTTTTCATCCTTGATTGAAGTGTAAAGAGGCCATTTTCGTATTAGGGTTAATCCCCCTTTAAAACCTCTCAAATTAGGTCAAATCTCAACAAAATCTAGACCCCGGCTTCTGTGGCGCCACCCCCCTGTGCAACCTTGATTTTTAGGTGTAAGTTTTCGATACCTTTCCTTTGATAGGTCGTGGGTCCCATAACTCTTTTCATAGCTCAAGTTATGCTCGTTTTAAGATGCCGTTGTCGTGCAACTTCACTTCACACATCTTCACTTCCCGAGCTCCAATTCTCATCCGGTTTCTTCCAATTCTTTCGTATCCTTCACGTTTAATCTACAAGCACAAAATAGTCCCAAAAGTAACTCTATTTCCCATAATTTGACATGTAAAACACGGAAATAAAGCCGTTAAACATTGAACTTTCACCACCCGATCATTGAGTAGGCTTAGTATGTCCACGAATTGATACTCGATTCATATCAACACTATATTACCACACGGAAGCTACACTTGTCTTTTGTGTGTGTAGTTTAGTATAAGTAATAATCATTTTAAACTGAATTTGTGCGGAAAAACATCTATCAAATTATAATTTATAAAAATAATGCTAAGTTAAATCCCTAAATCATTCATAAACCCTAACTTGATTTCGACCAAATTGAAACACAATTTGATTCTGTTAATCAGAAATGAGTATGTGTGTGAGTGTAATTTACCTGATCATATTGATAATGGAATCGATTTGATGGTACGCGATGTTTATAATAGTATTGAAGAACACTAACCCTTGTTTAATGGTAGTTAAGAATGACCAGATATTATTGAATGACATGGTTGCAGGTCCAATGAAAGAGGGAATCGAATATGATGAGTGTGTGTTGAAAGTGCAATTGAGAGTTCAGTGGGATTGAAGAGTTGAGTAGAGCGTTTGTCCTTTATTATAGCATCAATTTTGTCTATTACTAGTCAATTGATTTGAATTGGATTTCAGGGGGGGTTTCGAGTATAATTTAATGATTAATTTGTTGTTTCAGTTGAAATTAACCATGTGATTGCATTCGAATTGATTAGAAGTACGTTAAGGGTTGAATGATTGAATCTATTGATTGAGTATTGAGATGAAACTGATTTAAGATTCAAATGAGATTTTAGTTTCGGTTGAATAGAGCCTAACATTTGTTTAATTTGAATAGGGATTAGTCTTAGGTTCGAGTCCTTGTCGCGAAGCCCATGAAGCCGTTAGATTGGATTATTTAAACAAAATTTGAAGGTTTAAGGATCAGCGAAGCTCGTCGGAGCTTGTGGCCGGAGGTGGCCGGATTTACTAGGGAGGCAGGGAATAAATGTGTTTTAAAATTTAACAATTTAGTCCCTATAGTTTTTTTTTGTTTAACATGTTATGTGAATTGTTTTTAATTAAATTTTTAAAGTTTACAGTTTTACCCCAAAACTTAATAAAACCCTAACAAATCATTTATTACCTTATAAAAAATTTATAAAGTTTATAAATTTGTAAAAAAAATTGTAATTTAATTATCTATATTAATTTATTAATTAAAATCTCATAACTAACAAATAAATTCTATAAATTTATGAAAATTTATAGTATTATAAGTTATAAATATATATATTAAATTGAATAAATACCATAATTATTGTATTTGAATTCACCAAAATAAATAAAATAATCAAACGATAACTTTCATTACATAATTTACATGATTGACCTAAATGGTTTGTGTTTACAATTTGAAAATATGTCAAATGTCATATTTTTACTAATAAAGACTACATAAGCTTAGAAGGACTATTTCTGGTAGATTTCTCTATAATTTTTGTGAACTTAATTACTACCCAACCAAACCCCGTCACCATCACCTCCTTACACCACCATCAGTTGTCCACCACCTCAACCCTTTGTTGCCCACATGTTTGACCTCTTTCTAAGCCACCACCAGCTCCCTATACCATCGTCGGGCATGTGCCTCCCTATGAACTAGTTAAGATCATAAATTGAAGATGAGGGGGCTGGTTAAATCTAATTCGGGTGATCGAGATGGAGATGGATACCTTTACTCTCGGATGCTGGATCGGTTTCATATCCTAGATATGTTTTGATTTTGGAGATAGAACTCTATATCCTAAATCAAAAACAGGAGGGATGAAAGCTGGTTTAGTAGGTGTTACAACTATGGTGACAGTTAGGTGAGATGGTTAAGGTTTTTCAAAGGGATGGAGGGTGCGATTGGTGGGGGTTTCTTACAAGTTGGGGTGTAATTGTTAAGGTTCTAATCATGCTAGTTAGTGATGGTGATGCTGGTTACATTTAGGGTTTGATGTTGATGAGCGGTTGATATGAAGGTGGTGGTGGGAAGGGGGTGCAACCATGAAGGTGAGCAATGGTGATGGTGGTGAATGTTTACATCTCAAAGGTTGTGATGATGGTGGCTACGTTTTGTAGGTCGTAAACATGGTGATAGCGGTGGTGAGTGATGGTGATTATGGGGTGAATGAAGCTATGAATGGTTTTTGTGATTCATTTTTGTTTTTTAATTTTCTCACCAATTTACACAATTAACCCTTACATGTAAAAGGACCAAATATCATTACCTTAAGTAGAGAAATTTAATGGTGTTAGTAAATTGGAGATTATCATCATCGATTACAGACCACATAAAGGAAAAACTTGAAATTAACATTTTTGGAGGAAACAACGTAATTTTAATTAAATCATAGATAATAAAAGGGAAGTTTACTTTTATAAATAAGAGCCAAATATTAATTTTTAATTGAACTTTAAATATATATCAAAAGGGTATGGTCATTTAAAAAAATTATCATTAAAACTAAACTGTTGATGTTACAATTTGCAAAAACAGTTTGGACACATAATTTTTAAAGTTATAGACTATTTAACTTTTATTTTTATTTTTGTTTCTTAACAATTTGACTATTTAACATCCAGTTAACTAAAATATAGTTAACAACCATCCACTATATAATCCCTTGTGTTACTTTTAAAGTATTAAATGAAAAAAAAACTATTAAATGAAAACCAGTAGCCGTAAGCCCGTAAGTGTAATTCATAATTCACCTATGAAATAACAAAATCTACAAATACACATTCAAATCAAAACAACAAAAACCACACCAAAAATGAAAAACTCAATCTCCATCATCATCTTTCTCCATCTCCATCTCCCCACCCCTTCACTCTCCCTCTCCAAACCCTGCAACAAAGACGATGAAAATGTCCTCTTTCGGATCAAGAAATCCCTAGGAAACCCTTACCATTTAGCCTCTTGGCAAAACACTTCCGATTGCTGCACATGGTACTGCCTCAAATGCAGCAAAACCACCGGCCGCATCATCGAACTCACCAACTTCTCCGGCAACATCTCCTGCCAAATATCACCGGAAGTCGGAGACCTCCCTTACCTACAGACACTAGAGTTCCGAAAACTCACAAATCTCACCGGAGAAATCCCACCGGCGATCACCAAACTCACCCACCTCACCATGCTCACACTAAGCTGGACTAACCTCTCCGGTCCGGTCCCTTCGTTCATCAGCCAACTCACAAACTTAAACTTCCTCGATCTGTCGTTCAATAATCTCACCGGTGAAATCCCACCGGAGCTTCCAAAGCTGTCAAGACTTGCTGAACTACACCTCGACAGAAACAAGCTCACCGGAGTCATCCCTGAATCATTCGGGACGTTCTCCGGAACCCTCAAGAGTCTTTATCTTTCACACAACAAGCTAACCGGAGATCTACCCAAATCTTTAGGGTACTTAAACTTCACAACAGTAGATTTTTCAAGAAACCAACTCACAGGTGATTTGAGCATGTTGTTTGGAAAGAACAAGACGATTGAAGCAGCTTATTTTTCTAGGAACAGATTCGGGTTCAACCTTTCGGAGGTGGAGTTTCCGGCGAGTTTTACGTATTTAGATTTGAATCATAATAAGATTTATGGTGGTCTGCCGGAGTCGTTGAGGGGGTTAAGTTTGCAGTACTTGAATGTGAGTTATAATAGGCTGTGTGGGGAGATTCCTCAAGGTGGAGACCTGCAGAAGTTTGATATTACGTCGTATTTTCATAATCGGTGCTTGTGTGGGTCGCCGTCGCCGGAATGTTCTTGAATATCTATTTTCTCCGGCTGTCTGTTTTAAGTAAAATATGTTATGAATGAAATTGGTGCTGATATCCAAAATCTGTAATGTTTTGAGTTGGTTTGTGTTAGTGTTTATATTAGACGGTTATAAATTGTAGGTATTATGTATTTGAAGATCATGGTTAATTTATCGAAGTGAAGCTATTTTAACCCTTTCTCAAACTATTTATTCTCTTTGCTACATATGTTTCAAATTAACCACTTATTAAGGAACTACTTTCCTAAGATTTGCGATGTCTATTGCACCGGTAAGTAACAACTCCAGGACGCTTGATATGCATACTCTCACTACCGATCTAATTCCCTCGGTTTTTGTTTATACCATCTTTTAGACCATTCATAGTCTAATTTTAATTTTTATCCATATAATTACACTAATATTACTTTTTTTTTTATTTTTTAAATTAAATAATATTTTTTTATATCTTACCATTACCTTTTCTTTATACTTCACTCACAACAACTTTTAAAAATATTAAAAAAAATTTATAATGATTGAACAATATTTTCTCAAATTTACAGATTGAACTGTAATATTTTTGTCTTATTCACTCACAAACACTAACAATCATTTCATATAATATAAGGATTACACTCGTATAAATATATCAAACGGGCTGTGGATGCTCTTACATAACATATAAGTAGAGTTTTTGAATAAAAGTGTAAAAGTTTCTTTCTTTGTAATACAAAAAGCACAAGCATTTACCATGTTCAAGTGTTAGTTTTCATGTACTGATTATATGAAATGAGACGATTATTAAAGCACAAGCATTTACCATATTCAAGTCGTTCATGTACTATATTCAATTTACTCTATGAAGGGTCTTGGATTTATTATTATTATTATTATTATTATTATTATTATTATTATTTTTTATGTTGTTTTAAAATACAAAAGGATGGATTTTGGTGTGTTTTTAGGATTATTATAAATTTTTGGGTGTTCTGTTAGTTGGACTAGCGAAACTTACATACGTGATAGCTGTGTTTAGTAGATGGCAGGGAGGGCGTGTCACATGCCACTTGTTCCAGCCGCCACGTATGCAAGTTTTGCTAGTCAAAATAACAAAACACCCAAAAAGCATAATACTTCTAAAAATAGATAAAAAACAATCATTTCTTCAAAAACAACACCAAATAAAAAAAATAAAACAAAATAAAGCATCTTACAGGGTAAGCATGGAACTGTTACAATACTAAAAACCATGACAGATTTGCAAACCACGACAGATTTGCAAACCACATGCAAAACTAACGAAACACCCAAAAACCATAATACTTTTAAAAATACATCAAAAATCATCTCTTTTTTAGAAACAATATCAAATCAAAAAAAAAAAAAAATTGAAAGGTCTTACAGGGTAACACCATATTATTTCGCACTTACCAAAACGTGAAGTACCATCTGCCCTTCTTGTTAGACCATGAGTAATGGTTAATGCCCTTTAAGGGGTATTTTACGTCATTTCAGCGCCAACTCAATATATTCTTTTTAGCAAAAAAACATATGTAATGGTTAATGCCTTTTTAATTATTATTTAATTATTTTTTGAGAAAATTGTAAAAATAGTCCTTGTAGTTTGATCATATTGTAAGTTTGGTCTCCAGATTTTAAAGTTTACAAATTTAGTCCAAACATTTGAATGTTTGTTGCAAATTTAGTCCACACCGTTAGTGTCCGTTAGTTTTTAATAATTTGAGGACTAAATATACAATATGATCAAACCATAGGGTCTAAGACCTAGTAATGGTACTACTTCCTGCATTAAAGCTGAGGAAAATTATTAATGAATCATATCTTTAACAAGCTTTTGGAAAGAAGAACTGGTTACGAGCCTATTCTCAATTATTTCAATCACGGAATTCTTCAGGTTCCGAGCTCATTTTGTGACCAGGCAAAGAAGTTTGTTCATGCTCTATTTTCCATAGTTGATGTGGTTAGTGATGAGAATCTTGTTCTTTAAATGCTTCAAGGCCTAAATCCAAACTATGCAATGTTTGTTCTGCACATTGAGAACACTAGAACACAACCAAACAATACTTAGCTCCACTCTAGATTACTAGTTTTTGTAGAAAGACTCACACAACTAAGTATTTATGCTCTTGTTTCAACCATAAATGCCATAATTATAAGTCACGAGCATTATATGTTTTAGTACAAATGTTAAATTATCGGTCGATATACTTGAAACCTAGACATTCAGTGGCTCATTGCTACTAACGTTACGCTTTGTCACAGAATCAGAACTCAAACAATCGGGGCATATGTGGTAACTTTGGACATTTTGTTCATGACTATTAAATAGGATGTCGATCATTTACTAGCAACCGAATAGGCAAGGGTTGTGGCATCATTTTGCTCAATTCGAAGAAATCAAAAAGCTTCAAACAACTTCGAAGGAAATTTTGAAAGAGTATTTCCTTAAAAAAGGACTTGGAACACTAAAGGAGGATGCAAGCACTACGCGGGTAGCCCTAATTTTTTTTCCTGATGTGGAATTGACTAATCCAATTAATTAACACTGGTCTTATTTTTCACATAAAACAAATAATAACACTTAGAAGTCCCATCCATCTACTTAAGACCCTTATCATATCGGGAGTTCATCCATCTTTGTTGAGGCCTTGATTGAGACTTTACACCTATAATTTACTATTTGTGACTTAGTTATTTCTTGGATATCTAAGCTACGTTCTCTAAATATGCACTTTAGCTCCCATGACATTCTTATCTTATTGATTATGGAGCGAACAAGACTTTCTCAGTTCAAACCGTTGTTACGTACTCTGGGACATCATTATCCCATTGTTCATGCATAGTTATGTATGATCCACAACTATATCAAAACGTTGTGGACACACTTCAATATCTTGTTTTAACACCTCCTGAGATTGCTTACATTGTAAGTAAGGTTTCCTAATTTCTCTAGAACCTTACAAACATATACTTGTTTGTAGTTTAGCGTATTCTCTAGTACTTTTGAGGACCAGCTCTTATCATTTGACTGTTCAATGATCTATCGCATTGATCCTCATGCCTATGTTGATGTTAAATGGGCAGGTTGTACTAATTATTACTGCTCCACAACTAGTTATTGCTTGTCTCTTGAACCCAATCTTATTAGTTTGCGCTGCAAGAAACAAAATGTTATTGCTAGGTCTAGTATTCAGTCAAAATATTGTGTATTAGCTTATACAGTAGTTGAGATTCACTGTGTTTATCTCTTTCTCTCTCTCCCTCTCCCCTTATTAGTGTTGGGTTTGTGAAGGCTTTGGGCTTGGGCCCATGTTTAGTTTTCTTGTTCATTAAGTTGTTAACCCTAATTAGTCTCTATATATACCCTGTTATGTATTTGTAATCTTTGTACTAAGCAAATCAAGAAAACCCTAGTTGCAGCCCGTGGACGTAGGTCACATCGACCGAACCACGTTAAATCCTTGTGTCGTTTATTTTCTGTCTGCGTGATAATCGTTTGTGCTCGTGTGTTGGTTCCGCTGCGCCGCTTGAAACCTAACAAGTGGTTTCAAAGCATTGTGTTTTTGTGAAGGAGGTTTGATCGAGATTGAGTACCAGGTTGAAACCATTTAAATCATCGATTAGGGTTTGGTAAAAAAAAAAAAAACTCTTGGATTAGTCGGGTAAAGGTTAGGGTTTTGTGTTTTTCAAGTTTCAATTTTGTGTTTTTCAAGTTTCAATTTTTTTTACTTGTTATTATCAACTGTTTGGGAAACCGTGTTTTGTGAAAGAAAACTACGTTCGGGTTAGATTTGTCTACAAGGTTTATTGTACGAGTAAATCGGTCAATTGACAGTGTTCAGTAGAACAGCCGTCAAGTTCAGGCCCGTGCCATTGCTGTTTCGATTTGCTTCTTGTTTGCTATTTGAGATGGCTGAAGACGGGAAAGTTGTGATCGAGAAATTTAACGGTTCTGATTTCAGTTGGTGGAAAATGCAATTAGAAGTATTGTTATGTCAAAAGGACTTGGATGTAGTACTTGAAGAAAAATCTGAGAAAATAAAACAAGCTGATTGGGAATCAAAGGACAAAAAGGCTCGTGCGGTTATTACATTGGCTTTGACGAAAAATGTTGCTTTTAACATTATTAAGGAAACCACGGCTCGTGGTATGATGTCTGCTTTGTCAAATATGTATGAGAAACCGTCTGCGACGAATAAGGTTTTCTTGATTCGGGAGCTTGTGAACACAAGGATGAAAGAAGGAAGCTCAGTAACTGCTCACATCAATAATTTAAATTCAATCTTAACAAGACTCGTATCTGTTAGAATTAAGTTTGATGATGAAGTTCAGGCTCTACTGTTGTTGTCATCTCTGCCTGATAGTTGGTCTGGAACTATGACTGCAATTTCAAGTTCTACGGGGACAAAAGGTTTCACTTTTGATGGTATTCGAGATCTAATTATGGATGAAGATGTCAGAAGAAAGAACTCGGGTGAATCATCAAATAGTGAGCTATTAAATGTTGATAGGGGTCGGAATAATAACAGGAACAGTGGGAGTCGGGGAAGGAGTTCATCTAAACCTAAAAAAAATGTGAAGTACTGGAGCTGCAATGAGGTGGGACATGTTAAGAGTCAATGTCCGAATAAGAAAGAATTGAACACTGCTATTGGGAATGTTTCTGAAGATGATGATGCATTTATACTCAGCGTGGAAAACATTGTGAATTCTTGGGTCATGGATTCAGGTGCTTCGTTTCACGCCATGCATGGACAACGGAGAAACGATGGTGAATCTGAAACATGGTGATTTTGGAAAGGTACGATTAGCTAATGACGAGATACTTGATGTAACGGGCATGGGGGATATTGATTTGGTTAATTCGTTGGGAACTACATGGAACCTGAAAAATGTTAGGGTGATTCCGGGGCTGAAGAAGAAACTGATTTCAGTTGGTCAACTGGATGAACAAGGACTAGAAGTAAGGTTTGGTGGTGGTAAATAGAAGGTGATCAATGGGAATCTAGTTATTGCTCGTGGTATAAGGCGTGGGTCATTATATATGGTTGAGGTACCTGCTAAGGGATGTATGACCGTCCCAGTTAAGCACGACAAAATCTGGTTCACTAAATCTGGTGCTAAGAAAGTTCATTTTGCAAACGTGAAGTCTGGAGTAGGGATGTTAGGTGAACGAGTTCGAAAGTCTAAACCATTTAGGGGATTTGGTGACAGTGGGAACACGGGACGTGTTCTGGGTACAGTTACAAAGAAACATTAGGTTTTAAAGACTACGACTAAAAAATTCTCTCCTGGTGATTGTTTACTGAATTTGGAGAGGGATGGTGATCCTCGGTGTATCTTTGAATCCGGTGTAATGTCCAAATCGGTTAAGATGGAGGATGAGTCATTGGCGGGACTAGCCATGACTGAGTTGGAGCTCAGGGGAGCTTCAACCGGCCCTTCTAGTAATTGATGATGAGTGGTCACTGCAACTAGGAGATGTGATGAAGTCTTAGCTTGTTCTTTGGGAACTGGAGGCTTGAAAGACTTGTTTGAAGATTACTGAAGTTACTAGATGACCGGGTTGCTTTGTACTTGAATGGCGGGCTAGAATTTATCGCAAAGCCTTCAAGTGGGAGATTTTTGGGTTTGTGAAGGATTTGGGCTTGGGCCCATGTTTAGTTTTCTTGTTCATTAAGTTGTTAACCCTAATTAGTCTCTATATATACCCTGTTATGTATATGTAATCTTTGTACTGAGCAAATAAAGAAAACCCTAGTTGCAGCCCGTGGACGTAGGTAACACTGACCAAACCACGTTAAATCCTTGTGTTGTTTATTTTCTGTCTGCTTGATAATCGTTTGTGCTCGTGTGTTGGTTTCGCTGCGCCGCTTGAAACCTAACAATTAGTCCTTTGGGACGAATACCCTAAGCAATAGAGGTTTCAAAAATGCAACACCCTCTTGGTGTGGTTTTTTTTGGGGGGGGGGGGCAACGCTTCTAGTTAGGGTCAAATGGGTGGAGTTGCGGTAAAAAGTGCTTCATCAAAATTATTTAGAATTATTTTATAGAATTTTACATTAAAACTATCATGTCAAGATCGGCATAATTTATGTATATTTTGAATTTGAAATCATAACTGCTTACTAGCAGTTTCTAGCCCTCGACCATTGTATAAAAAATCATAAAGATCACCATAGTGGTTTTCAAAGAAGAAAAAAGAACAAATTGAGAAATCCAACTAAATTTTCAAACTATTTTAATCTGAAAGTGTTTCACGACTTTTAAATTATCCAGATTTTAATCTATGAAATTATAAAAAAAGAGTTTTGACGGAAGCAACCATAAACAGATTGATTCTGATAGGAGTTGCGAGATTTGGATTTTAATCTTAGCCCCTTTAATAGATCTACATTTTCTAACTTTTTTTTTTTAACGACAAATCTACTCTACTTCTACTCCTAAACTACTCCAAATTACATCATGCCTGGGTTTGAACCCAGGGCCTCCCCTCTAAGAGGCAAAGCCTCTACCAAGTGGGCTAGCCCCACATTTTCTAACTAACTTTTAAAGAGGCTTTGGTTTACCATAGATGGGGAGTGGTTCAAGGCGGAGGTGAAGAAGATTAGTGATGTTTCATTGTGTGGTGGTGGTGGTGGTTCCATGTATGTTTATAGATGAAGGTTATGTAGAAGACAATGGCCTAGTGGTGATCATCTTTTTACCGAGAAGGTATTGGTGGTGGTGGTCAACACTCATCGGAGCAAAAGTGGAGATGGGAAAGATGAAGGTGGAGGGGCCACCACTAATTTAAGTGTGTTAATGAAAAATCCTATATTCCGAACCCAAATTATTCAATGATTCTTTAGATATTTGATTTTTCGGATGCAACTTTAGATAATGATTTAGAAAATTTTGATATTTTGGATGCCCGAAAATATATATATATAAATTTTTTAATAATATAAAAACAATAAAATACGAATCAAAAACCAAAATATTATATATACATATTTATATGTATGTTTTAATTTTTTAAATTATTTCTATAATTTAGGAATTTTATATCTATATATATTTTGACTTTTTTCCTTTTTATCGAACTATTTTAGATCTGTTTCACTATTTGAATCCTTATATACAAATTTAAATAATGAATTTAATCTTCCAAAAATTTTAGATAATTGAATTTAAACACAATTAAATTGTCACTAGTTAAATCTGTCAACGCGCGTTGCACGTGTGGGTGACGGTGTTAACCAAGGCTCGGATTTACCATCTCAGCCATAGAATGGCTAGAACTAAATGCGTGTAGTAAGTCCTTTAAAGACATTGAAAACATAATAACCATAAGATTTAAATAAATACAGAGTTTAGTATTAATCGGGCTCAAAACCGGAACGGTTAGTTGCAGCTGCATACCAAAAAAAAGGTTGCTAAGCCACGGCAACCAACGTCGGTTTCGCATCTCAATCATAACCCATTTACCGTCTCTGATGAACAATGATTCATCATCATCGACAATAGAAATAAAGCCGAATGATCACCGTATAATAGTTACATGAACACCATACAACATGCAAGCCTAATCGTATAACAAAATCTCAGATGAGGCAGAACGTATCGTCATCGATATTACAGTGTAACTGAGAACATAAACACCACCATAATACCACCATCGTCATGACAGACAAACCAACAACGGGCAGCGATCAGGTAGATGGCAATGATTGCCTCCATAGATGAGAGACAGATCCGGAAACCCCAAAGGGCATGGATCAGAGCTGTGACGGTGACAACTGTCGCTGCCGCCGACAAAATCACCACCGGACACCATGCGGGTAGAAATAGCAACAGATGTAACTAGCAATCCCACTGACACCATCGACACCATTGTTAGATGTAGATCTAAAAACCGTAACACTGTATCAAGAAGATACAGTGGCGATAAGGCAAGACTGACAGTTGCACCACCACCGACGTCCACCATTAGCGATAAAGGGCTGCCACTTACTCCACCCCAAACCAAAAACGACTGCGGAGCGGCGACCAAGCCCACACCATCACAAACAACAACAAAATCGGACCCAAGAGCCATAACCACTGTCGCCACTGCCACCATGAAGCCAGGTGCGACCCACAGTTGGTAGCGACAGTGCTGGAACGCATCGGCCAATGAACAGCAATGGCAAGCGAATGACTTGCATCGGCGGTCGAACAACAACAGAGAGGGGTAGATGCGCCACAGCCCGCTGCGACGCCGGACAACCACCAGCCACCTATCTCTCTTTCTCTAAAAAAACCCCAAGCAAGACAATAATAAATGAAACTACCGACGTATTTAAATAGTGGGAAAGAGAGAGTCTGCAGTATCATGTTCTACATTAGTCATAATAAACAATACCTAAATTGTTACTGTTCCTCCTATCATTGTTAATATAAGTGTAATTTATTTTAAATAAGGTTGGACCTATATTATATCTTTTAACTTTTTAACGCTGAAGTGTTTAATTATTTCACATACACTTCACAAAAATGTTAACTTCCATCCGTTCAGAAACTATGCATGTTACATAACAATACTTTAAATAACAATAAAGGTTTGGATACAAATTTTCCTTTATCAGAATCCGGATGCAAATATAAAAACAATAATAACATGACTTCGATCCCATGTAAACGCGTGCAACATCCGAACATGACTTGATGTTATTCAATAAATACAGCGGTTGGGAATTATCTTATCTTATTTGCTTCCAGCCGTCTCATTAAAACTATTACTTTCGCCCTTCTACTTTACAAAATAACACATAAGAAAACATTTTGTTGTACCATAATTTCGTTTACGGCTGTCGGCCGGAGTAAATATTTATAGATCTTCAAGAACATTCCGGCAACGGCGACCCACACAGGCACCGATTATGAAAATACGACGTCGTATCAAACTTCTGCAGGTCTCCACCTTGAGGAATCTCCCCACAAAGCCTATTGTAACTCACGTTCAAGTACTGCAAACTTAACTCCGTCAACGACTCCGGCAGACCACCGTAAATCTTATTATGATTCAAATCTAACGACGTTAAACTCGCCGGAAACTGCACCTCCGAGAGGTTAAACTGGAAGCTGTTCCTCGAGAAATCAGCTATTTGAATCGTCTTGTTTGCTCCAAAAAACATGCTTATATCACCTGTCAGTTGGTTTCTTGAAAAATCTATTGTTGTGAAGTTTAAGTACCCTAAAGATTTGGGTACATCTCCGGTGAGCTGATTATGTGAAAGGTAAAGATCGGGGACGTTTCCGGTGAACGTCCCGAATGATTCAGGGATGACTCCGGTGAGCTTGTTTCTGTCGAGGTGTAAAGCAAGAAGATTGGTTAAAGTTGCGAGCTCCGGTGGGATTTCTCCGGCGAGATTATTGAACGACAAATCGAGGAAGTTTAAGTTTGTGAGTTGGCTGATGAACGAAGGGACCGGACCGGAGAGGTTAGTCCAGCTTAGTATGAGCATGGTGAGGTGGGTGAGTTTGGTGATCGCCGGTGGGATTTCTCCGGTGAGATTTGTGAGTTTTCGGAACTCTAGTGTTTGGAGGTACGGGAGGTCGCCGACTTCCGGTGGGATTTGGCCGGAGATGTTGCCGGAGAAGATGGTGAGTTCGATGATTCTGCCGGTGGTTTTGTTGCATTTGACACAGTACCATTGGCAGCAATCTAGAGTCTTTTGCCAAGAGGCTAAATGGTAAGGGTTTCCTAGGGATTTCTTGATCTGAAAGAGGACATTTTCATCGTTTTTGTTGCAGGGTTTGGAGAGGGAGAATGAAGGGGTGGGGAGATAGAGGAAGATGAAGATGGAGATGATGGAGATTGTTATCTTCATTTTTGTGTGGTTTTTGTTGTGTTTGTTTGTGTGTATTTATAGATTTTGGAGAGGCAAAACAGATTACGGGTTCTTAATTTAGGTTTTATCTATATGATCCTCTAGATAATAAATCAATGAAATTTATTGATGGGTATTATTATGCCTACACCAGGTGATGATGTCTGGTCGTCGACCGACGGAAAAATCGTGCATCGTCACATCAGTCGTTTTTTAACATTTTATATGCCTATACGTGCGAACATGTTACATATATGCATCTTATACTATAGTCTATACAGCTTGTATAAGATTATACATGTATAAGACTCGTGTGATATTATAGCTCGTATGCAAACCGTATAACATGTCCGTAAACACTTTTCATACACTAACTTATACGACCTGAAAAAAACACTTTATATAAGCCATATGTTTATCAAGTGTCATATGAATATGTAACACGTCTATGGTATGTTGATTTTTGGAGGTAGGGTATGTTTACTTCTCCCTTTTGTTGATACATGCATTAGATTAGGTTTATTTAAGAGAGATGCTCCGTCTCTAGCTTCTTAATTTTGTCTTTAGCATCATCACTTACGTCACTTGCTAAGTATTATTCATTTATACAAACAAAATGACCTTGAATGATGTATTATAATAACTATTAGTATATATGTATTGTAAACAGGTCCTGTTTTCTATTAAAATATGACTATAACTTAAATATTTATTTTTACAAGTTATTTTTCTAATATATGAGTTAGATTCAAATGAAAATCAAAATAAATTGTATAAACTAATAAATCATATATTCACATTTTATTTATAAATATCAATAGCTCATATTTGTTTGTTTTTTTATACATATTCCAATAAAATTACAACTTTTTATTATTTTATTAAAAAAACATTTGAACTATTGATCATCATAAATAAAAGGTGTAAATTTGATTCATTGATTAAAATAATTTATTTTAGTTTTTATTTGAATTCAAATATAAATAAATATAATAAATTAAAATATATATATTTAAAACATAGAGTTAAGTTCATTTTTGCTTCCTAAGTTTTAACAAAAATAACCATTTTCTTCCAAAAAATTAAAAATATCAATTTACCTCCAAATGTTTCATAATTTGTTTTAATTTTAGTCCAAAAGTTTAATCATTGTTTCAACTTGAATCCAAAATAGTAAAATTTTTGGACTAAAATTAAAACAACTTATGAAACTTTTGAAGGTAAATTAATGTTTTTAATCTTTTGGATGAAAATAATTATTTTTGTCAAACCTTAAGGAGTAAAATTTAAATTAACTCTAAAACATATGTTGGTTGCTACAGTGATCAATCTTATTTATTGTTTAAATTTTGTATTCCTTCGTAACTAAATGAATGTGAGATATCTATGCATTTAACTTTGAAATCCATGGTTTGCATTGTTATATGTTAAAAAGTAAAAAAAAATTTGCTAATAATTAAGCACACCAACAAAAGATAACCTAACCAATTATTTTTATCGTGTGATCTAGGCATCTAACAATTTGGATTTTCATATTTGTCTTTATGATGTATACGTTTTGCTTTTAGTTTTCTTTATGTTTGACTTTCGCTCAAAATATACAAAGTTTATCATACAAGAACGCTTAACATTTGTGTGAAATTATCACACATTAATGAAATAATTACACAATTTTTTCGTACATACCATGAATATCATTTCCATGAAAGGGTGAGAATAACCCCACAACAACATACGTGTTTCAATCCTAGTTATATATTTAAACTTGTTAATAACATATAAATATAAATATAAGTATTTATATTTTTGTTTTTTAATCTTAGTTATATTTAAACTTGTCTTAAGTTAGTAATAGAAAACATAAAATACATTGTTATACTTACATTGTAGCTAATTACATGGAGTGTCATTAAGGTATAAATGTTTTACGAGTTAAGTCAAAATAAATAAATAAATAAATAAATAAATAGAATTAGCTAGAGTATTGTACACCGTAAAAGATAACACATTCGATATTTAAATATTGAAAACCAACGTACAATAGAAGAGTCAAGTTCAAGATTTCAGAAGTGAATTGATTACTTTGGTTAGATTATAATTATACAAACTATATCATGTAATCTTGATGGGTTCATTTTAGATTATTAATATGAAATCGTAAGATGGTTTGGGCTAAAGAAGTATGTCAATGGGTTTAATGACAAAGCAATAAAAAAAATAACAATGAAAGAGCGGAAAAGAAGAGAAAGGATCACATTTATTTTAGAATATAAATTAATAAACTAACTTAAGACATCCACCATGAAGACCAAATTACGTTTCTATATCCATTTTCCTTTCGTTGCTGTGATTATTTTTTTTATTTTAAATAATATTTTTATCATTTCACACATATAACAAAACAATCTAATGTCCAGGTGATCTTATACAATTAATTTTATGAGTATTGCCACGGGTTCGGGCCACGCACACATTAAAAACCATGATCAAACCCAAACACAGGAAACCCAACTCGATGACCTAGTTCACACAAAACTTCATGGACCGATGGCTCAATCTAAAAGAAACCCACGTGTATCGTCAGGTTACAATGGAATAAGCTACTAAGCTAAGTTAATTAAGTTCCTTTTAATTAGAAAGCATGATCAATAGTTGTAACATTATGTTTCGTAGATGAAAATATAATATTTGAAAAATCGTCAGACTAATTAAACGAACGTCAAGAATGTTTAAAAAAGAAGAAGGCGACGACGACAATATATTGAAGTTTAGGGGCTAAATGTGCTAAAATGAAACTTGAAGATAGATATTTGTCATTTAGGCAAAGTTGGTAAAATGAAGATTATAAATGATTCTTCACTTTGAAGATGTGAATCAAGAAAGTGCATGTGGGCTTCTACAAATTAATTTATATGTCTAAGACGCGGTATGTACATGTCGGCTAACTTGTATGTATACACATATGTACCACAATATTAACAAACCATAACAACAATCAACTCGAGTGTTATACGAGTAGCTAGGTACGGGTATAAGATTTAAGGCAGACTATCTACAAAAAATTAAATCGATCTATATGATTTTATATGAAAAAGTATAACAATGTCTTCTATGTGATAAAATTTAATAATCATTCCCTGCTTCAGTTCATTATCAAAAATTGTCTAAGAAGAGACGAAGAGTGGAATGTCATCATGATCGACTCAATATCACACACTTACCATTCAATCAATAGAACTGAAAACCCAAAAGAAGTTTAAGTATAAACAGTTTCTTTGCCAACCAACGATCACCATCATTAACATGAATAACATGAAGAACAACCAAAGATGTAACCAGTAACACCTTTCGGATTGGCATAGAGTGACAATCCCAAAATTTTTCTAGTAATAAAGAAAAATAGAAATTCTAAAATTGAGACCCGATGCGTGCCACATAGGCTAAGCGTTAAGGGCTACATGTAATGGTGCTTTGGATGCGGGCCGCATCCCTAAGTTGATGTGGGACGCAACGACCTGATTAAGGAAACCCCGGATGGTCGATACGCAAATGATGATGATGAAGTATGGAGTGACACGTGGCTAAGGACTAAGGGTTGGATTCTAATACGCAGCTCCGATGCGGACCGCATCACGTTATGGATGCGGGCCGTATCATGAATTGCGACTCGAGGCTAATGAGCTAGTAACACGTGTCACCCATGTAGGGCATCACAACAATGCGGCTCGCATCGATTGGTGACTGGTACCTAGAATTTTGCCACTCGAGATGCAAGCAAAGATCTTTTGTGTACACTTACCGGTAGGGGTTTAAACGAGATGAGCCGAGCCCGAGCTCGCTTAGGCTCGAGTTCGGCTTGTTTTGGCTTTAGAAAGCTCGAGCTCGCCTCGCTTGTAGTTTTATTTCTAAAGCTTGAGCTCGGCTCCTTAAAAATTTTTCAAGCTCGAGCTCTGCTCGTTTTCTTGTTAAATTATTATTTAATTATTTTTTCATAATAATATATCTCATTATATGATTTATGTAAATATTATATTTTTATATATTTAAATATGTAAATAAAAAATTATATAAAAAAAGCTCGTTTAGGCTCGCGAGCCGGCTCAAGCTCGTATAGTAAACGAGCTGTAATGTGAGCTCGAGTTCGAGCTTGAGCTCGTTTAAGCTCGGCTCGATTCAATTCGAGCTTTTTTCCAGCTGATCCCGAATAACTTGCGAGTCGGCTTGACTCGTTTATACCCCTACTTACCAGAAACCTCACATGAATTCACTCATGAACTAGAGGATACTTAGGGGATTAAAAAGGCATGTTTCATACAATCAAATACAACCTGACTTCACTCATCAGCCAGTGCATACTCAAGGGATTAAAAGGCATGCTTCATACGTACAACAAATACAACCAGATTCTTATGAAGGTGACTTTTTCTTAGAAAATAATTATACTTACAGTTATTGTTAGTTCGTTATCAAATTAATTAACCATTATAAGGTGGTCTGATGGTAAGACGCTTGAGTTCTCTAGTGGAGACCCGGGTTCGATACTTTCTTAATAAACCATCTTGGGTGGCTTGGTGGTATGATGTTTGGGTTCTCCAGTGAAAACCCGGGTTCGATCCTCCTTATATAGTCGGTGAAAAGTTACTATATAAAGTGCAAAAAAACATGCAAAGTGTACGAAGTGCTCAGAGCATGACTCGTGTCTTTTGGTATAGAGATAACTTTGTCTGCGCCACAATTATGAATATAAATGCGTTACGCATTTATATTCATTATTGTGTTACTCAAGTTATATGACAATTACGCAAGTTAATTTCATAATTTCACGCTTGTTAATCACAGAAAATTATACGCATAACACATAGACGCTTTTGAAAAGATATTAAAAAAATATAGAAATACTACACTCAAATTAAAAAGATTAAAATACTTGTTTTTATTGTGTCAACTTTTTTAAGAAAATAATGTTATATGAAAATTTTATACGCGTTTAAAAATCGAGAAAATTTGAAAAAAGTCAATAATTGTATACAATATTTAAATCTACCCCTTAAATTTTTTTCACACATGATTATTTCATCTCTGATATGAACAATTAATTCTTTAAAACAATAGTTGGTATTAATTCATACACTTTTTACAAAAAAATCATTTTATTTTAAAATTTTCTTACAGAGTAGTATCTCTTCTTATAATGTTGAGGGTTCATGATAGATATTAATATAAATTTAAAAATAAGATTAAATAATTTTTTTTTAACGAAAAATCTACTCTACTCCTACACTAAATCAAATTACACCATTGTTTGAGATTGAACTCAAGACCTTCACTTTAAAAGACAAAACCTCTACTGTAACAAAATTAAGAAAGTTACATTGAATTAATCAATTATTCTTACCCACCAGCACTCCAATTGGCTATGACTTAATTTGGCCATGGTCATGTCATTCTGTAACAAAATTTAAAACATACGAGTCACCATTGTTTTTATTGGCAATGAGTGAGACCACCACTCCTAGTGGTGATGAGTGGAGAGTTGACTAGTCAACTCATGAAAACTTAAGGTGGTCATCACTCCTAGTGGTGATGAATGGGGAATTGTCTTGTCAACCTATGAAAACTTAAAGTGGTCACCATCATCAATGGTAACTAGTTAGGTAGCGGCATGCATAAGTTTATATACCATTAACGGATCATAATTAATTAAAACATTTACCGCCAAAGAGTTCATCCAAGTCACGAGAGAAGGTAGGAAGCCTATTTTATATACATATATTGTCAATAGTAAAAGCGATCAAAGGTTGTCAAATTCGTCAAACTCATAACATTATTTTCTCTTCGTATCTTTGATAAAAATATGTCAAGTGGTGGGTTTACTTCTGGTTCAATTGTTAATGATTTATTATTTTTAAGCTTACAACACAGGCCAGATACATTTTATAAAGATCTTAACTTTAATGATCGTCTGCTAAGAATAAATCATGGAGATGAGAAGTTTTGAACATATATATTTGGTCACATCCTTGTTTCTTTGGCTGGTTTTACGAGTATCATTGTGTGTGGTAATTGTAGGATTGACTACACATTGATATATGCTCTTGTGGAAAGATGGTATCTAGAAACACACATATTTCATTTGTTGTTTGAAGAAATAATGGTACTCTACAAAATGTGTAAGTCTTATGGGGTTTGCCCATTGATGGTAACAAAATATGTTGCATTGATCATTAGAGGACTCCATAACAAATCTTCATAATGTTTATGGATTAAACGAGGGATCCTCTTGTAGATAATGCTATTAATGAGTGAAATATTAAACTGACGTTTATTTTCAATTACTTAAAGACGATATTGCTACTTGAAGATACAATAGCTGTTCAATGATTGAGACCTTTTGTGTTACATTTTGACAAACTTTTGGATCAATATTGTAATTTTTTAAACCTAAGGACTGAAAATGAAAACAGACCTACGTACAAAAACCTTTCATGTAATTAACTCTAAATAGTATTAAATGAAGATCTATACTTGTGCATTTGTGCATAAACTCTTGTATGATGATAGAAGTACTTTTGAAGAAAATATGAATACTTCCAAGTATAATCTCCAAGTGTACAAGTGAAAATAATGGAGATTGCACATAAGTATGCAAATAAAATATGCTCCATGACCGTGAAAGAAAGTGACATTTTTTCAAAATCATTCAATTTTACATTTACGACTCTTACTTACTTTAGTAACTCGTGTATTATACGGCTTTATTAAATAAAATTAGCTTTAGTAAACCCGTGTATTAAACGGGTTGAATAAAAAAATATTTAATAAGATGAAAATTTATTAATTATAAATCTATATTCTAAAATAAGATATGATTAAAAATGTTCTTATAATAAATAAAATAAAAACTTTATTTTAAAACAAACGTTTTAAAAATTGTCATACTTAAAACTTTCTTCTATAACTCTCAATTTTAATTATTTTTTGTTTATAAAGATTTTACTTTTTAAAAACACCAATTATAATATATTTTGTATTTTTAAAAAAGTTTGATTTTCTAAAAAGTTTTCTAAATTTATAAAAAATTATTTTATTAGAAATAACATTAGTAAAAATATCTATTGCTTAATTTATTATAGAAACTATTTTAATCTAAGAAATTAAATAATATTGTTAGTAATTAATGTGATAATTAAATAGAAGAGAGAATGAGGAAAAAATTAATGAGTAGCAATATAATATTGATATGTGTTCTTCTAGATACCCTTTTATTAAAATAGTGAGATATTAAATAGAAGAAAATTTTTTAAATTATAAAATAATATTTTAAAATAAGATATAATTAAAATTACGTATGAGTAATGGCTATAAGTATAAATTAATAAATTTAACTTGTTAAACCTTTTTTTAATTTTTTTGGGTTTTTAAAAAAAAAAAATATTGTATTTCAAAGCAACCAATTTCATTTTTAAAATGTTCTTCATTATAACTTTTAATTTTAATTAATTTTTGTTTATAAAAATTTACTTTTTAAAATACTTTATATTTTTAGATAAGTAGGACGTTTTAGAAAAACATTCTTATTTTATAAAAGGATATATTTTTTAATTTATTAAAAACCTATTTGTAATCTTAATAAAAATTAAATAATATTATTAGTAATTTAAGAAATTATTTAATCGTAAATAGAAGCGGAAAAATTTTTGTGAGAAAAAATATGATATTGTCACGTGTACTCTTTAATTAGTATTTTATTAAAATAAAAAAATTAAATTTATGTTATGATAAAACTTGTTTATTATAGTTTTCATGATCTTTGCTTACAATAATGGAAATGTGTTTCAAACTAATTCTCATTTTAAAAGCTAAAAGCTTTCTTCATAAATACTCTAACTAATCAAAAGATAAGTTTGGGTTAGTTTTTGTATACCAACAAAAATGATCACAAATCTATCACGTGTATAAAAACAAAAGAGACAAAAATGTCAACACTAAGGGTACGGTAGATACACGGACGATTATGCCTCGATTGTACGGTGACTGTGAAATCGATTGATGAAATCACAAGTATTGTTATCATTTGATTATGCATGTTTTGATAAATCTTATAGAAAATATTTTTACAAATATCATAGCTTCTCTCCTACGTGAAAATATTTTTCAACTTATGAAACATATCTAAAATTTCACCACCATCAAATACTAGAAATTTTAGAAAACTCTTGTAAACTATAAAAACTTAGAAATTGTCTCAAGATGGATCAAAGTAGATACTTTGATGCTAACAATACTAGACCATGAGAAAATTAATACCACACTTCTCCATGAATTTGCATTATAGGGGCAAAGCTTGATAATGAATTATCAAGTAAAGTGGACAAGTATATTTATATTCATTACCAAATGAGATTTGCTAGTGAAGAAACACAACAAAAGAATCTCCACTACAAAACAAAATGACACTTTCATATATGCCTTTAAATTCTTGAACATTACATTATTAATAATAGTATGTGAAACTTTGTGACATACTTATGGTAGGCATACATGCTTGGACATTATTGGTTAAGATAAAATTCATTAGTTGATAGCGCTTTAAATGCGTAAAAGTGTGGAAATTCAATTCTATACAAGTACGATATAGCATTACTTAGTTAATTTCTGTGTAGATTGATACTTAGATGTCTTTAAAACTAAAATTAACAAATCGCAATGAATTATGAACTCCACGTAACTTTATCAATTCCAAGACAACTTATCCTTTTGGAGCTGACGTAACAAACTACGCGATCCCCCCAATGAAGCCACATAAATCCGATCCGAATAAAGAAAATAAAAGGCAGTTTCATTAAAGTGCAACACGCAATACTAACGGAAATAAAATTACAATCTTTATTTTTTAAGTAGTCCTAGCTAAACTACTAATTCTAATTGAGGTTTTTTTTTTTTTTTTTTTTTTTTAATTTTTAAAGTCTATCTGGGTTTCAAGTTTGAGCTCATAAAAACTATGTTGAATTCGTTTAACTTAAGAGAGACCTAGAAAAAAAATTGTTCATTTTGGATTCCATGTCTACGGACTTATATAACGTAACTCGTTAGTAATCTTACAAGATCGAGATTTGTTCGAGCTTGGCTAGATGATTTTAAGTCATGGTTCGAACAAAACTGTAAATGCGAAATGGGTTTTCGGTTAAGCCCAACTCAATTTGGTTTGAGGGCAAGTTTTAGAAGGCCGAAGAGAATTACAATAATTGGGCCACTATGTGGTTGGGCTATGTTGTTCATATATTTATATTTTGTTTTAATCATTATACATTTCAGAAAATGAAAGAAGTCCTTTATAGTTTATACAACTTGATTCAACACAAATGCTAGAAAGCAACAGGTTTCGTGTATCACTTGTGTTAAAAACTTTACATATACTTTATATGATCACTAAAATTTCATTTCACCTTAAATCTTAATACGAAGATGGTTAAGTGTGTATACTTGTAGAGGCTATAAAATAATAAGTAAAAACCAAAATATAACATCCCATTGCACCAGAAGAGGCTAAAACGATCACAGCAGAAAGAGCGGTCTATAACATATACTTCCATACTGTTAAGATCTAGTTACGGAGCTTTAATTTTATCTATCTATGTACATCTCTCTGGATAAAGGATGCAAAGCGAACAAAAAAACGTCATAAATTACTTTAAAATAAAAGAAAAAAAAAGAAAATAGAAAAAAGCTTGAACCAACTGAAGGGGCCAGACCACCTATTAGCTCCTTTTCTTTATCCTAATCTTGTCGAGGTCGGGCAACCCAAAGAGAGCTGAGAGAGCGAAGACGATGGAAGTGCTCAGAAACCGCTAGCAAACTCCTTGCTGCTTGACGAGTTGTTAGGAGCTGGAGGACGTGATGAATCGTCTGGCGTCGCAGGTGATCGGCCTGTAAGATAGCGATGGTGTTAGTTTTTGATTATGTAAAGAATTTGTTATTTAAAATGGATAGCATATATGTCACAATCCTTAAAGTCAATTGCTTGTAGCACAAATTAAGAAGGCAAATTATAAAGACATGTATCAATTGAATCTGATATAAGTTGACATTTTACAAGAGAGACATTGTCATAGTGAGTGGTTGGATCCATGGTCAAATGAGCTCCATATTATTATAGTGTCGTGTCATCTAGCCGGTTTATTATTAATTAGTCAAGTGAAAATGGAACACTGATTAGGGTGAGTTTTTCTTCTCTTAGGTGGATGGGTGGCAAATCTTGTCCATAATTTATCTTTTTAAGATGCTTTTTCTAATGAAAGTAGGTAATATTACAAATATACAAAAAAAATACACGAATTTAATATTGTAGATTCTAATATAAAAACATAGAATTAAATTTATAAAGTGATTACAAGTTAATAATTTCTCCTCAAAATCTAATACACAAATTATTTCAACAAACAAGTGGCACACAATTTGTAATGGAATAAGAAAACAGCATGGGAACAAATTAATTGATTTATTAATTTTGGTATCATTGACAAAGTTTGTTATTTTAATAAGAAAAAATGATGACCAAAAAACCTTAAAATTTTTAAGTTAGTGTCAAACAAACTTATCGCTACGTGCCATCAATTATATCATGGACACCAAGTTACTTTAAAAATCGACAGAAATTGTTTAGCTAGATAAATAATTGCCGTTCCAAAAATATACATAAATAATTATATATGTAATGATATAGTTACAAATTAATTAATGGGACGGTTAAAAGAAAAAAATTTAAATCCTATATTTTTTTTCTAAGTAGTGTAAATAAACAATTAATCAGTTAAATCTCGTAAGAAATTTTTTTTAGTGTTATATGTATGTGAAAATCTCGAACGTCCCTGCTAAAATTATTTAATTGTTTCACTTTTGCCCCCCATAAAAAAATTTACTGGGTTCGCCACTGACTGTCACCTACGATCAATTTCGTCGGCAATCCACTAGCGAAGGTGACTACCAGGCGAAATCTATCGGTAAACAACCCTCGTAGAAATGGTGTAGGATAACTTCATTGTGACAAATAAAAAGCGAGATTTACAAAAAGAACAATGACTAACTTTTTAATTACCAACATAGCACTGTTCTGAAAGATTAGCGATGCAAAATTCGGGACATAATACTAATGAAATAACAACGTATTATTTTGAAATATAATAATGGAATACTAGTCGGTACTTACGAATAGAGTTTCCCCATCTGTGATATATTTATGAAAGAAATTTTTCTTTTTTAAGAATTTACTGAACCAAATGAAATAATAGTAAATCAAAAACTTCGGGAATTAGCCAACCATAAAAACGTGTACGTAGAAAATATTAATCTATTAAGGATATGATCATAAGTCTACACTTAATTTTGGTTATAATATATAGTTTTACAAAATGAGTTGGTTAAATTGTAAACTACATAAACATTTATATAGAAGCTAGTTTCATATTTTTGTAGTAGTTGTACCTTTTTGTTGCAGAGTTTAGTGTGGGGATGGTCTAATTAGTTGGTTAACATCAAATGCCATTGAAAATGACATCATGGAAATATGCATGGGTTTTAGGATCTCAATGATGGAGATGTTTTCCTTGGGTCCACTCTCCAAAAAGACATGGATTACCATGCCCCTTTTTAAAGGGTTGTGATTTGTGGAAAGTAATTTTATTTTATTTTTCATACCCGTGGTTTCTTGTCCTTCGAGTCAGATTGAACGGTATAGTTTGTAAGCTAATTTTTTTTAATTTTAATTTTTAGATTTATAAGATAAATTCATAACAATATTTATCCTACATGAGTTAAACTTTAAACCTTTTAATTGTAGAGTATACCATTTATCATCATAATTGAAAGTTAATAATATGTATAAAAAACAAAAAATTTTCTTATAATCGTGTGCATTTATTTGTCTATTTGCTTAGAGTTTTCTTTTTTTCAAAAACTAATACATGTAAGTTAATGGTTTTACGAGTAGTGATCAACCAAAACATTACCTAAAACCAAATCATGAACACCCACAATCATCAATGAATTATAATTAAGGAGAGTGAAGAAGCCTTCTAGATATTACAATATGCTAGCTAGACCTAGATCCCTTGTAGAAATGAGAGATAAACTTGTAACACAAAAAACATAATGAAGATGCAAACGAGGTTAAAACGTAAAATCCTTTGTCTTGAACTAAGTCATTTTGTGAAATCCAAATCTAGAAATCTTAAGAGCATCAAATAACTAGGGATTATTGATCAGAAAAAGACGACAAAAAAACATCTATGAAGCTTATCATGAATGGCATGCAACTTTTTTATAAACATAATTTTTAGGGTGAATTTGGTGAATACGAGGGTGGTGAACATGAGTTCGAAAGGGAAGACAACATTCTCATATCGAGAATGAACAACGTGACCAAGTTAACATATATGCAGTTAGCAGCAGTTGGTGTTAGCCCCATTACATTTAAAATTTAGAATAAAAAAACTAAGACAATGTAAGACTTTTATGTTAAGCGTGATTTGAATGATGGTTGATAAACTTTACAAAGCATGGGTGAAGAAACATTGACATGCAATATGGATTTGAAAAAGAACAAGTAATCTATAAATCACTGAAATGTTCAAAGGAGCGTTTTGATGTTGTTGTGAAACAACGATCATAATTGTTATGAAGACAACAATAATGCAAGTTGTTCTGAGAAAACATTTATGGTTCTTGTATAAATAATGATGATGATAAAGGGTGGATGGTCTTAGATAAGCTTCCAGACTACTAGCCTGTTACCCACCATTCAAGCCAAGATTGCATTTGAAAACTAGGGTTTTGTGGAAAGGAGAGACGATGACTGAAGGCAAGTTTCTTTATAGATAAAATTCTTAAATTGAACATAGGTAAAGTTAAATTCTTTATTGACAAGTCAGATTCTCAATATATTTGCTCTTGAGGGAAAACACACACCAAGTGAAGTAGTGCTAAAACACTCTCCACCTTGCACACTGTATATGTCAACATGTTTAACATGGCATTACGCCATCCAAAATTTCATAAGGGTGAGAAAACACCAGCTACGCTAATTTCTCTCAATTTCCATTATTTTTGCCAACTTTAGTCAACTTTCGTCAATTTCGCCAACTTCCACCTTTTTTGCACAAAGAGACACGTGTTGACTTTCTTATGCGTCCTTTTAGCTAAGGAACACATGAGAACTTCCTAATGTGTCAATGTGGAGTGTGTTTTTGCACTAAGGATGCAATGTAGTCATCTTTTCGTACTAAAAGTATATGTTCATCTTTGAAGTTTGGCTTTTTAAAATTTTATAGGGACTTGATTTTTAATTCATATGTATATTTTGTGAATTTTTTCTTCTTAATATAACTTTTAGTTTAAAGACTTGTTTATATCAAGTTACATGGGTCTTAAATTTTGATGAATTTTATTTATTAAATTGATAACCATGATTCAAAATTTTATATATCTCTAGATATGTATAAAATTATGAATCAAATTTAATAAGCTTAGTTAATTAAAGTGCTTCTTACACAAAACCCTTGAATCACATTAAATATCTTGTTTCTACTGTCTTACACTAATATATATGTTTGTTATTTTCTCACATTCAACATCCTTTTAGTTATAATATTGGCTACTTCAATACTTCATGTTATTATTATACACAGGTTAAAGGTTAAAGCCACAAAATAATCATAATCATTAAAATGAAAAGTTCTCAAAATAATATTTAAAAATTAAATATGATAATTCAATGATTAGTTATTCAATTGTATAATCAAGTCAATGTGTAAGATGTGGATGTTGCCAAATGAATCATTACATGTGCCAACTGTAAAATTAGGGTTTTTCTTTTTCAATTTATGTGATATTTCAATACTTATATTATATAATTGGACAGGAGAAGGAGCAGGTTTATAATCTGTTGGAGTAGGTTCCCTAACCAAAGATTGATAGCAAGATATTCCCATCATATGGACCCACAATGCATGTAACATGCTATATGCACACATATGATAAAATTTTTCACTTTAAGCTATATAACGTACTAACCAATTTATGTTTTAGATGTCCAAGATTAATATGCTAAGTTGTAAAAAGAAAACATACCTGTATCACGAAATTTTCAAGGGTCGAGAGCTTGTTCATGGCTGCAGCCATCTGACCCATGTAGTTAGCCATATTCGTAGGCGAGCTTAGAGCGTCGGAAGCTATGGTGTCGGACAAAGATTGATTCAGTGCATCTAAGCCATGTGTGAGTGCTTCTTCTGCCTCTTGTGTTGCTTGTTGCACTTCACATATAGCCATGAGTTGTTGCTCCGTTAATGGCTCAATTTGGCCAAGAATTATCTAAAAAATAAATCCCATTAACCAAAATAAGAATCAATTAATAATGTAATATGTAGTTATCATGAAAAAATATATAGGATATAGATACATGATCATTTTATGTTTTATTTATTACAGGATGATAAATACAACATGAATTTTTTAAAGGACAAAGGCACTAAGCATACCATAGCATGAGATAAATAATAATAAATATTTGGTTTACGATAACATAACCTCTATTCATTTGGTTGATTTGCGGTTTTTTCTTAACAAATTGTGTATACGGCAGTAAAAAAATCTCCTATATGCCGCTATTTTCAACCGATATAATTATACAAGTTTTTATATGTTTGTATACGACTATTTATATCGTACCTTTAACAAAACCCTTAACAAAACAGATTTTGGAATCATTTGTACACATACGTAATCTTGTTTGATTGGTTCTTATTCTAAAGCATAATAAAATGGTCAAATCAAAGTGTTATAGATGGATTCATATCCAACAAAAAGGTACAAGTACGAGAATTAACACACAAATTGGTGAAAATGTATGTTTCTCTCACTAAATTTATTGTTTTAAAATATATACATATAGTGAGATATATATATATATGTATATAAAGACTACACATAAACCACATAAGAGCACATAAATTGTAGTGACAGACAAGGGCTTTTTCGCACAGTTTGGAATAATACCTAACTCACCCTCTAATGGAAAAAACCCTTTCGTCATCATTGTAATCATTCACTCTGTGTCATCTTCACTTACACACAAACAGAGTTATACGTACGATCAAACAACAGCTTGCAGTACTCATGCATACAAAATAACCGCTTCAAATACTTCCTCCGGAATCTCATCATATCTCCTTGTCTTACAATTTATTGACACACTTTCTACTTTTGGTGTGTCTATAGCACATTAATTATAGTTGGTTGTTGATAAAGTTTTGTCTAATTTCTAACTATTAATTAATAATGCCACCTCAAGTTTACTTTAAGAAAATAATGTCTTATTTAACACAATTAATTAAATGATTAAACTGGTGTTATCACTAATTAAGCAGCCAACCATTAATTGTTTATAGTTTAATCCGTATCAACATAATTGTTTTTTTTTTCTCACTGTTGATTAATAGTATAATGAACGTGCTTTAACACTTGAGAATGCATTTTCTAATCTTTTAGCTAAAAAAATTTGTACCAAGTCTAATAAATAAGATAATGACCAAATTATAAATAGAAACTAGAAACATCAAAAGCTTCATTAAATTATAGTATTATTATAAGAACAAGACTAAAGGAAATCACTTAATGCAAAGAATTAAAATAAAATAAATACAGATATATAAATAGTTGTATTATTATTATTTGATAAGAATGCATGTAAAGTATAACCAATTAAACCATATTGTTTTTTTGACAACACAAAATTAGTATTTGCTTGTGACAAAAACGTTTTATTTTTATTTTAAAGTTTCGAACTTGTTTTATTGAAACAAAAACTTCAAATGTTAGTAATTATACATGCTTCTAAATCTTTCCCAGAACTAATTTTCCAGCACAATTACGAAAACACATTTATTATTGTCTTTTTGTATATATCTATTTGTAAGTGTCAATTTGAAGGGTTATGTACGTAAATAAGAATATAATGACAATATAGATGATAATTAATAAAAAAATATCATAGCCATATTAAAAGATTATTTATAATACGTAAAAGAATAAAGAACATAAATATATGGCAAAAAGAAGGCCTTTAATATCTTATATTATAATGTATAATAACGAAAACTATGATGTATAGTCTAAAAGATTTGAAGAAAATAATGACAACTTTTTCCATGCCAACTTCCGTTGTTATAAAACTAATATAACAAGCAAATATACAAGACGTACAAGGATAATTTATATAGTTGTGAATGACTTGTACTTTTATTTGGATGTTCTTTTAATTATCATTTATTTTTTTCAACCTCAAAAATTATAAATAAAAAATAATATAAATATAATGGTTATTATTTTTCTCGTATATATCTTTTATAATATTTATAAATATATAAATAATTAAATCAGCTTCATTGTTCATTTAATTTATTTATATATCCTACACACGTGTACATATATCATAAAACTTATGCATGAAGCAAACCAAATAAAATTGAAACATATAAATAAATTTGTTTCGCAATTTCACATGCACATGTGTATATGTAAAAATTACAAAATTAGAAAGTTAAACGATTTAAAATTTTTCTTCTTATTCTGGTAATAGTTAAGAAACTTTAAATTTAAAAAATACCTAATTACTTCACAAATCACTATTAATGTATGCTCATTATAGATTAAAGTGGGATGACACAAATGTACCAGTTTTCGTGTTTCAAGAGTGAAACAACTTTTTGATATAAATTTCAGGGAAAAAGATTTTGTTCAGCTTTTATTGACCTATTTTATATAACTATAAATAAATATTAGGGGAAATATTAAATTTGTACCTTAAAACTAAATTAAAAGAACATTACATGCTCTGAAACACATACAGGACAAATAGTGTCGCCTGCACATATTGGGGACCAAAATGTCCTCTTTTTGGAAGGGTTCCCTGCAAAATTCTCATACTTTTGACTATTCTTGTGGTATTATTGAGGATTATGTACCACATTTTATATCTCATTTTAGTAGCTTGTATTTAGGGATTGTTTTTATATATATGTTATCATATAAAAAGATATATGTATGAAGATGAAGTTTAAACCTTGATGATCTCAGATGGTCGAAACCCTCCAATCCACATGAAGCATCGCTCCGCGGGCGTCTTCCATGTACCCGAGATGATATGAAAAACATCAGATTTGACAACAATGCTCTTTAGATTGAGTACATCATCGATACGCGCTATACAATTGTCTACATAAATCCGAAGCTCGTTTTCTGGCAAGTGTTCTTGAACGGCTGCTTGAAGCTCACACATTTGACGGTGGTAGTCCTCGAGCCACCTTGCATACTCTATGTCAAAAACCGCAGCATCTACAAGATTTTTTTGTATAAAATCAAGCACAAGACAATAATACAATTCAAGAACCCATGTTCAAAGATAAATTATGTAAAAGAATTAATCATATTATTATTCTTGTTGATGTACCAGAGCTTATGTTACTCATGCCAAGAGGAACACCATGATCAGCTCCAAGAACACCTCCACCACCACCAAGAAAAACCCCCTAAAATGATACGATACAATACAATACGATATTAACACATAAATCTTTAAAGAAACTAAGAAAGTACAAATGTAATATAGTTATTACAGTTTAAAATTATTTAACATTATTAATAAACAATGAAGTGATCACCTGAGCTCTAGCTCTTTGCAACTCCTGTTCTAATTGGGTAAGCTTAATTCTGCTTGATTCTAGCTGCTGAACATAAGCCTGTAAAAGGAACAAAAAACGATGCACGGAAAATCATGAAAATTATTATCCCAAGGTGACAAAAATATTATGAAAATTTGACAAATTATTCTCTTTTTCATAAATTTCTTACCTTTTTTCTCAGCCTGCTTTTTCTTGCTGCTTCTCTATTCTGAGCAAGTCTCCTCAATGTCTGCTTAATATATTCAAACATGGTAGAAAGATTATTCTTTAGTTTTCCTGCTGAAATTATTAACAATATTATTATTATTTTAATTTCACAATTTGATAACCAAGAAAATGGAACCTTAGGATCAGGCGTTTTGGGGCGACCCTGATCTGAGCTAGTACTTGGTCCTGGTCCTTTCTTGTTTCCCTCACGCTACATCACCAACAAAATTATTAAAAAAAGTTCAAAGTTCGAATTATGAAAATATAATCGTAAAACGTTTTTTTCTTGTAGTCAGCGGTTTCTCTATCCCTTAGGACAAAGGACAGTTTGCTCTCTTCTTATCATTTCCACACCTTAACAATAGTTATGCAATAAGTGAGATTTTACCAGATATAATTTTTTGTTTGTTTGTGTGTTTTGTTTGAATCAATGTAATATAATTACACAAAGTTGATAAACAATTGATTGAAAACCATATCCTTGTTAGATTATGTAGAAGAGTTGTTAGTTAATATATTATATTGCTGTTAAAATAGTAAAATATTTAATTAAGTATAAGATAAACAACTATAATCAAGTACCTTTATAGCTTTAGAAGATTGAGGGGCAGGTGGAAGAGCATCCTTTTGGGGGTTGGCGATGTCGTCCATGGAGGGCTCAGATGGTCTTCTTGAACCACTGCTTGATGGAGAAACTAATGCAGTAGTTGCCTACCAAACACACAAATTAATACAACTCAATATTTTTATGTAAATTGATCAGTTGATCAAACAGCTATTAATATTATAAACTTAAAAAAATAATTGAATTAAGAAAAATGGATTAATAATCAATGGAATAACTTAATGGTTTTAGTGACTATAATTTCATTTAACTTCTGATTATGGATTTAGAAAATTATACCTTAGTAGAGGTAGAAGGATCAACTGCATGCATCGGTTGCGAAGGGAATATGTTTAACGTTGGAGGTCTTACCCCGGATGAACTCGAGGCCTCTGCACACAACAATTGTAATGAATAATCCATAAATAAATAAATAAATATTGCTCTAATAAATTAATTATGATGAAAACAAAATCATCTCATTCTTTGATAATGAAATTCATCTTCAAATTAAATTGAGAAATGTTTGAAAACAACTATGTATTGATTATTACAATTTTAGAGTAAAATCAACTCATAAAATTTATCGATTAACACAAAATTAGTACATAAAATATGTTGTAATTTTGACATAAATTTTTATATACGAAATAGAAAATTAATTCTTGAAAAAACAAAGAACCAAGAGAATGAATGTTTTGCTGCATGTTTGTGGTCCAAATCTTGAAACAAGAAGTCTTCTAAACAGGAAGAAATTAAGATAAAGGTTTGAAAAAAGAATATTGTTCAGAAATTAATAAAGACAATTTGTTCTTATTGTTATGAAGGTTATGAAGATCTTTTTGTTCTTCAAAGCAATGATCTGGTCAAAGCAAGTACCATCAGATCATATTCCCTGAAGAACATACTTTTCTTATGATCCAAAAAGAAACCCTTTTAGAGAGAGAAAGTAGAGAGAGAAAGAAACAAATAATATTGTTTGATCATAAAGACTCTCACGTCTTTGATGATCTTGAATTGTAGAAAGTGCAGATTGATCAGCAGCAGCAGTTTGGCTTTCACCATAAAGAAACAGTGCTTGATCTAAATCAGCCAAATCATAAGGTCCACCACCACCATCGTTTCTCCTACATATATGACACAAAAATTATATTAAAGATTACAATAAAGTTGTAAACTTTTAATCTTGAAAAGGGTTTTGATTAAAGATTACATGATATTATTGTTGTTGGTGTTGTTTCTGATAGACGATGAGGGCAAAGAATGATTGATCATGGCGAAGGATATCTGATTGTTGTCATGGTGATGATGATCTTGATGCTGAGCGAATTGAAGTTGGTGTTGATGATGATGATGTTGTTGAGGGTCTAAAAGGGTGTTGTTTGATGTGTTTGAATAGGCTTTATTGGTGGTAGCCATGAAAAAGGTGGGAGCTTTGGTGTCTTGAGGTGGCGGTGAAGGATGGTTTTGATGATGACGATGACGATGATGATGATGATCTTCACCTCTCTCAAGACTCATGTGTGTGTAACTACAAATCCCTCTTACATGTAGAGATATAGAGAGAGAAAAAGGGTTCAAAGAAATTCACAGCATGAATTGAATGCTAAATTTGAAAAAGACAAACTTTTAAGCTATTTTTAACACTTCTCATCTCTCTCACTCTCTCTCTCTCTCTCTCTCTTTCTCTCTCTCTCTCTCTAATCTCTCTCCTGCTATTAAAACCTCAATTGCTACCAGAAAACAAAAACCCTTCTTTATCTCTCTCTAGTAATAGCTCAGTCGGCAAACACCATCAAAGACCTGGAGATAGAGAGGAGAGAGAGAGTGATATGTGTGTGCATATACATACATATATATACATATACATATATACACATATACATATACATATATATATATATATATAGAGAGAGAGAGAGAGAGCACTTTATGGTTTGCTTGTCCGACCATCTTAAACTTATAAAATTAAATTACTAAAAGGCCCCTGCTAGGTCATCGAATTTGCTTATTCAACTAGTCCTCTCCATGAGAGAATAAGTTTTCTATGGTCAACTTAGGGGTATTAATTATGTGAAAAATGAAATTAGTTAGCAACCATTTTAACAACATTAGTTAATTAACAACTCAAAAAGTAAACGTAGTATTAGGGGAGAAGTTGACAAGCAATATAAAGTTAATTATATTACAATTGGTTTTAGTTAATTTCACCACTGTATGATTTTGAGAACTACGGTTATAATTAAACAACAAAAGAAGTATAAATGTATAATTAAATTAAGTACCCTATTCTAATAGGCCATTAATTTAAATTCGATTTTTATATTTCTATAACATAAGGTATACTTTTATAGCGAGTTGTTAGGCGGAGAATTAGAGCAATATATTATTTATAACAAAATATAATTTCAATTCAATTCATCACTTTTTTGATTATGTTAGTATCATTTCATATTGATTCCACCTCTATGATTTAGTAGTCGATCCTAATCGAATGAAATCATGATTCTTACACTTTTAATTTATTAAGACACAATTAAATCAATACATATGCATGTGTGAATTAAAATCGGTTGAAAATTAACACATATCAAGAAACAATACTTTTGTCTCTTCTAAAAAGTTAAGCACGAAGGTGTACTTGGGCTAGGCATGGGTGTGCCTCCCTAGACGCGGCTCGCGCTTGACTTTTAAATTCTGATTTTTTTCAATTTTCTTCTTGTTTTTGCTCATTTGGTCCATCTTTATCTGTTTTAAATCTGAAAATACAATTTAAGAGAATTAAATACTATATCATCACTTTTTTAGAAATAATAAAAATATTTGATATGCAAATAGTATGATGTATATGTATAATTTGAATCATATCAATTTTCATCTCGTATAACCATGTGTTTTCACCTTGTATAACTATGCATTTTCACCTTTCATGTGTCCAAAAACAAGATGTGTTTTCATAAAACTGTGTGCTTTCACATCCATAAACACCAATGCGAAAATTTTGTAATGCAATTACTCTCACCCTCTTTAGTCTTGTGACGCATGTTTGTGACTTCTCAAGTTTCCTAAGAATTTCTTCCTTTTTACAATTACCCTATATATATATATATACACACATACAGGGTTAGGGTTAGTTTTAAATGTAAACCAAGAGAAATTGTATAAACAAATAAATCAAATCTCCACCTTTAATGTTTAAGATCAATTACTCAGATTTGTTTTACTTTTTTCACACATGTTCCTTGAAAAGTACAAACTTCTGATTTTTTTATACAAACAAATCTGAGCCATTGATATTAAACATTAAAGGTGAAGATTTTGTTTATTGATTTACATTATTTCTTGTGGTTTACATTTGAACCTAACCCTATACATATATATATATATACACACACACACACACAAATACATGCCACTTTAATTATAAACTAATGGGTGTGACCCCGTGTTATACAGCAGGGGTTTTAAAAGTTGAAATATTTAATTCTGGTGATTTATATGTTACTACTAAGCATCCGAAAAAAGATTATGTGTTGAACATTGATAAAAAAAAGTGTAATAGAAAAAACTACTATAAAAAAATAAAAAGCTCAAAACAGATAAGAAAAATAACGAGCTTTATTAAATTGATTAAATTTTTTTTTGACATAACTCGAAGGTTTAAATATAAAACTTAAAAAAAGTTCTGGTGGTTAATTGTAAATTTGACATAACTCAAACGTTTAAGTATAAAATTTAAAATAGTTAAGCTAATTAAATATAAATTTAACATAACTCGAAGTCTTAAATATAAAATTAAAAAAGAAACAAAATGATTAGGTATTAATTTGAAAAAAAAAAGAGAGAAAGAAAGTATTATGATTAGTTTTAATAATCATTAGAGGTTTAAATGTAAATATATAAAAAAACAAAGTAGATTTATTATCAGAGTGGAGATAAAGGAAATTACTATGGTAACATTGAATTTATATGTTAATTTAAAGTAGTATAAGTAATATAATATATAATGTAATGGATAAATAATCATACTTTATTAAATAATGTATTAATAATATGTATTAATTAATGTATCAATTAAAATAAGTTTATTAAATGAGAGACAAGATATGAATAATTTTATTAAACACTTGTATCTAATGCTTAAAAAATCTTAAATTTGAGTAAAATTACAAGTGTGTTCTCATTAAATGATTTATATAATAGATAGATAATATAGATAAAGATTATTAATATCATAGTTATTATAAAAGTATGTAGTTGTTATACAGTTAACACTAGTACAAAACTGGTTTTAAAGGGCGGTGATTTTTGTTTGTTAAGATGGTTTTAAACCGCCCTCAAAAACCTTGCTCTAAAAATGATTTATTGATAGGATAGTTATTTTTGTGGCGGTTGGGGTGTTTTTTGGGGCGGTTAGATAATTTATGGGGCGGTTTCTAAGGTGGGGCGGATGGAATTTTTGGGGCGGTCGGGTACATTTTATAGGGCAATTGTTTGGTATTTTATAGGGTGGTTGTGAGTGTTTTATAGGATGGTTTTTAAAGTTTTTAAATAAAAATATTTAATTTATTAAAAGAGCATTATCCAAAATATATTTTACTAAATTTTCAGATACATGGCATTATTGTATTATCAAAATCACCATATAAATCTAAAACCACCGTTCAAGCTATTAATATATATTATAAAACATTAACTTAATTATACATCAATTTCTCAAAACGCATACAATAACAACAATATTATATTGAGTACAAAAATTACCTTAAAATGTGAGAACGTCTACCGAATATACAATTTACTGATAAACTCAATTTCTCAAAACGCATACAATAACAATAATATTATACTGGGTACAAAAATTACCTTAAAATGTGAGAACGTCTATTGTAAAATCAACTTGTCAATTTCTATTTCCGACATATAGCTTTTGTCATTTCACATCTAAAAATAAATAAATAACAAATGAAATTTAATATATATATATATATATATATATATATATGGTGTAATATGTAAAGTATATAAATGGGTAAAAATTACTTACTTTCTTTGAAAATTAATGTTGAATGTCTTTGGCGAACTTATACATATAATTTATAACTATAAAGTCGCATTTCCAATTTTTTAGTTGTTGCTTACAGTGCATTTAAATCTACTTGTTAAATTAGTCTTATCAACAAGAAAAAATATTAATAACTAATTAGAAACATAAATTAATCATTTCTCATTGAAATGTAAGCCCAAAAACTTGATCAAATAAAAATACAAGAGCGTAGGATTTGAAAAGCCGTCTCAAAACTAGGACAATCTAAAATTTATTTCTATTAGATAAATTTTAAATGGATATATATTCAAAAAAGTACTGGTTAAATAATATGTATATATATGGGTGTGTGTATATACTACATATGTATAATTTTATAAATGTAATACAAATATATGCATAATATATGTGTGTATATAGTGACAATCAAATATATGTTCTATCATTAACTCTGATATTATATAACATACTATATCAAAATAAATATATAATATAAAGATTAAAATTTACTAACCTTTTAAGATCTTGAAAAAGCTCTTGAATAAACTCTTGTTAAAACTTACAACGTTCTTGATCAAATATGATGGTATTGATTAATTATAAAGCACTTAAATCATTGAAACGAAACATTATATAAATTATATCATTAATAAACACAAATCTACAATAATTAACATCTATAAAAAGAAATTAAAATACACTAACGTACTTGAATATCTTTTCTCATATAAGTATAGTAAAAAAAATAATTAATATGAAGTTGTTAAGTATATATTTGAAGTTGGAAATTAATACGAGATGATTGCAGAGACTAAACAGAGAGATTTTGAGGCTGAAGATGGTACAAATTTCAATATTTTGAAAAGTTAACGGTATTTGCTAGTTTGTACTACCTTAAAGAGTTTTATTGCGGTTCCACTTTTTGAGATAGTTTTGGGGTGTGCATCACCCTATAAAATGGTGTAAACATCACCATATTAAATAAAATGTATTTTTTGGGGGCGGATTAGAGTCTGGCCGCCCTAAAAAGAAGCTGTAATTTTTTTGGGCAGTTTAAGGGCTGACCGCCCTAAAAAATTACCCTACAAATGAAGCTTCAATTGTTTAAGGTGAATTGAGGGTGAGCCATCCTAACAAATGAAATAGGACCGCCCACAAAATTCTTTTATGTACTAGTGTAAGTCTTCAAATAAAATAATACTTATTTATTAATTTTATTATTATTATTATTATTTTTTTTTATTATTATTATAAAAATATTTACTAAATATATAGTTAAGTATTCAAATAAAATAATACTTATTAATAAATTTACATGTTAATTTAAAATATTATAAATAATCTCTATACTAATAAATAAAAATAAATCCGGACACTTATTATCATTCTAAATCCTCTAATAATTGGTTTTTCCCGCTTTTCTCTCCTTTTAATTATGAATTCTATAATAGTTATTTATTAATTAATAATTATCCATAATTAAAATTTCAAATATATTAACTTCAAATTTTCAAATGTATAATACATGAGTTTATTTAATCCATATAATATATAATATTTAAGACATAACTTTTAATATTATTAACCATGCAACAGTAAATTTATTTAGTCCGTGTATTACATTACATTGTAACCTAGTATAATATATAATGTAATGAATTAAATAATTTTATATTATTAAATAATGTATTAATAATATGTATTAATTAATGTATTAAATTAAAGAAGTTTATTAGATGAGGTCAAAATAGGAATAATTACAAAAAACACTTGTACCTAGTGCTTAATAAGTTATATTATGTGTCTTTTTTTTTTTTGTAAAATTACATTTATGTCCCAAAATTTTGATTTATATAGTAGTAAAGATAACAAACATATATATTAAATCAAATAATTTATATGATCTCAATTACACAAATGATAATAAATCATTTAAATAATTTGAAAATATTTATTTTAAATAGGTATTTACATCTTTTATTAAATTATGAATAATAATTACTATTATTCTCTAATAATATAATTAGTATTTCTCAACTATAAATCCTCGTGAAATTATTTCATTGAATACTCAAATCATATTCGAGACTAGGATTGTATGTGTAATCCATTATGTGACACTCGGGGATCACTTTATGCAAACCATACTTGATCTCACATAGACATTTGGGCATACGAAATCTAACATACTTCTTAATACTACAAAGGTAAACCACACGTACATGAGGTAAAACACAATTAACGAAGCACTGCAATAACCAATGACTTTCAAAAGGCTTGAAGTTTGAATCTTTAAGTCTGAAAGAAATCATATCCAAAACCTTATTCCCAATTTAACTTATGGATTACTGATGACTATACCATTGGTTTGCTATTCCCTCCAAAAACATGTGCATTAGGAAGTCTTTCCAAAAGTTTTTGTTAATAATCCATTGATAACCATGGGTTGAACCAGTGTAATATGTGGCCAGTAATCTGTCGATGAATACTGACGATATTCGTCGACCGATTATCGACTACTTACTTTAATTCATATTTTTTATATTTTTATGGTGTATCAGCTATTTTTTGTCAATGATCTGTCGGTAACTTTTGATAGACAATACCAATCGGTAATAATTGATTAGTGGAATTAACTTATTTGTTTAGTAGCGTTGAGATCATTATTCACCAGAGTACTTGAAAAGATGGTAAAACAATAGAATATCAATGATTTCATAAACTTGATAAACTTAAGAGAAAACATTAAAATTTATGCATATAAAATTTTCTAATTAAAAAAAGCCTTCAACGGATTAAAAATTTGTAGGGCTATAAACGAAACGAATGTTCACTGAACAGTTCGTGAACCATTTTGCAGCAAGTTCGTTTATGTTCATTCGTTTAATAAATGAACGAACACGAACAATAAAAAATTAGTTTGTTTAGTTAAAAGAACAAACATGAACAAAGCCTGCGTTCATTCATTTATGTTCGTGAACGTTCGATAATGTATTCGTTAACGTTCATTTGTGTTCGTTCATTTAAAAGTTATTTTTGAGAGAAATATGTGAACTACTTATTTATATATGGTGGATATTAAATAATGTTTGTGATTTTAATTATAAAATAAATATATAATGTTTTGTATTTGTTTGTTTTAGCAAATTTCGTTTGCGTTCATTAATGTTAATAAATATTTGTGTGCGTTCGCTTGCATTTATTTGCGTTTGTTTATGTTCGTGAACAGATTCATTTTCTTAATGAACGAAGACGAAAAACAAATCTCGTTTGGTAAGCGTTCATGAACCTTTCATGAACAAGTTATTTTTTTAATCAATGATGTTCGTTCAGTTCGTGTTTATAGGATTCTCTAGTGTATTTGATACAAAGGCCATGACCAATCCCTTTTACGGCTCGAACAAAAACGTTTAAATTTTATGCCACTCTTGATTGTGTTCTTTAGTTAAACTAATATTCAAAGTAATTAGTGTTTTTTTCATTGAAATCTTGTCAGTTTCTTATTAAAGTGTTAACCATTATGAGTTGCCATTGGTATGTTTTTCCCCTTTCCATAATTTATTCACTATACATTGGATAATTTGACGACCAACTTTTCACGTTTTTTGGTTTTTGAAGGATGAATAAATCAGTCGGTGAAGGTTACCGGAGTCAACAAAATTAAATGTGTTTGTTGGAGGGTGAAATTTAAGGGAATAAATATATTGTCACGGATTCACAACTTTGGCGACAATGTTTTCAGTACCGAACCAAACAGTAAACGGAGCGGACAGTGAACTGGACACCTAAATGTCCGACTAGTTCGACCATTCGGACTGGATATATGAACCAGATAAAATTATAATTACTTTAACAAATATATGTTAAAAATGTACTAAAAAATTTTAAAAATATATATAAAGAACTGGTTCAACCGGTGCGCTTCACAGTCCGACACTGTTTTAAGCCCTTAGCTGGACCGTATTGAAGTTCGGTTTCCCGTTCCAGCCAGTCGGACCGGCCGGTGCGGTCTGGCTTCCAAAACAATGCGTAGGACATACGTGCTTTGAGTTACCATTTTCTTATGAGATCTAATGTGGAATTGGTTGGAATGTATTCGTATCTATTAATAGAATTTTGGTTCACACGATCTGTTGCAGCAAAGGCTTGTCAAAAAGCATTTGTAACTAATCGTGTTGGTGATTTTGGTTTATTATTAGGCATTTTAGGGTTTTATTGGATAACGGGGAGTTTTGAATTTCGTGATTTATTCCAAATATTCAATAACTTGATTTCTAATAATAAGGTCAATTTTGTATTTGTTACTTTATGCACTGTTCTATTATTTGCCGGTGCGATTGCTAAATCTGCACAATTTCTCCTTCATGTATGGTTACCTGATGCAATGGAAGGGCCGACTCCTATTTCGGCCCTTATACATGCTGCTACGATGGTAGCAGCGGGAATTTTTCTTGTAGCTCGACTTATGCCTTTTTTCATAGTCATACCCCACATAATGAATTTTTTCTCTTTGATAGGGATAATAACAGTTTTTTTCGGAGCTACTTTAGCTCTTGCTCAAAAAGACATTAAGAGGGGTTTAGCCTATTCCACAATGTCTCAATTGGGTTATATGATGTTAGCTCTAGGTATGGGGTCTTATCACAGTACTTTATTTCATTTGATTACTCATGCTTATTCCAAAGCATTATTGTTTTTAGGATCGGGATCCGTTATTCACTCAATGGAAACTCTTGTTGGATATTGTCCAAAAGAAAGTCAGAATATGGTGCTTATGGGAGGTTTAACAAAACATGTACCAATTACTAAAAATTCTTTTTTATGAGGTACGCTTTCTCTTTGTGGTATTCCACCCCTTGTTTGTTTTTGGTCCAAAGATGAAATTCTGAATGATGGTTGTATTCACCTATTTTTGCAATAATAGCTTGGTCTACGGCGGGATTAACAGCATTTTATATGTGTCGGATCTATTTACTTACTTTTGAAGGACACTTAAACGTTCATTTTTAAAATTACAGTGGAAAAAGAAATACCCCCTTGTATTCAATATCTTTATGGGGTACAGAAGGTTCAAAAATAAGTAACAAAAACTTTCGTTTGGTAACTTTATTAAAAATGAAGAAGAATGGACGTCCTTATTTTTTTTCAAATAAAGTATATAAAATGGATGAAAATGTAGGAAATTTGGTCCAACCCTTTCTTTCTATTCCGAATTTTGGAAATGCCAAGACTTCTTTGTATCCTTATGAATCGGATAATACGATGTAATTTCCAATACTTATATTAATTCTATTTACTTTGTTCGTTGGATTCTTAGGAATTCCTTTCAATCAAGATGTGGATATATTATCCAAATGGTTAACCCCGTCTATAAATCTTTTACATAAAAATTCAAACAATTCAATAGATTGGTATGAATTTTGTAAAGATGCAGTTTTTTCAGTGAGTATAGCCTCTTTCGGAATATTTATAGCATTTTTTTTATATAAACCTGTTTATTCATCTTTTCAAAATTTGGACTTAATTAATTCATTTGTGAAAATGGGTCCTAAGAGAATTTTTTCTGACAAAATAAAAAATGCCATATATGCTTGGTCATATAATCGGGGTTACATAGATGCCTTTTATGGAACATTCTTAACTGTGGGGGTGAGAAAATTGGCCGAATTCACTCATTTTTTTGATAGACGAATAATTGATGGAATTCCAAATGGAGTTGGTTTTATAAGTTTCTTTGTAGCAGAGGTTATTAAATCGGTAGGTGGTGGACGTATTTCTTCTTATTTGTTCTTTTATTTTTCTTATGTATCAATCTTTTTATTAATTTATTACTTTTTTAATTTTTAATTAAATTTTTAAGTTTTAATCAATTTTTAAGTTTTAGTCTTTCATGAAGTCTTTCCAATCCATTTCATGAATAAA